>OZ004704.1:164195064-165634231 GCA_963924515.1 Vespertilio murinus | reverse complement strand
TCCTCCAAGAGAAAGGTGTGCATAGATAGATATAGCTATCCCATAGAAGACAAGATGCAAAATGTATGACATAACTGTCAATGGCATGAGCTTGGGAAATGGCTGTTTTAAAAAATACTTTACCATTTTCTAACTATTTGATTCTCTCTAAATCCTATTTTTCTCATACTTAACCCATAAGTCTTGTAAGTACAGAATAAGTTCATATGTGAAAGTGCTTTCCAAAAGGCCTGGCCTACAATATTTACTCAATGTATATTACATTCATTTTTCTCATTGTTATTTAGTAATAATTTAGAGTAAAATGGACTTAGAACACTGATTCTTAACTGGCGGTGATTTTGCCTCCCAGGAACATTTGTTTATATCTGAAGATATGTTACATTAAAAGATGCGGGGGGTGTAGGGTTGGGAAGACTATCTAGTGGGTAAAGAGAGACCAGGGAAACTGTGAGACATCCTGCAATAAACAGAAATATCTCCACAACAAAGAAATATCTAAACAAAAATATCGATAGTCCCAAGGCTAAGAAACCCTCAGAGAAAAGTATCCAGCTAGCTCGTCTTTTCATCTATCTATCAATAAAAATTGGTTTTGAATCAGCTCCACTAATTGAACTGCTGTTATGTTGGTTGATAATAAAAAGCAAACTACATCTCTACACCGGAGTTCCCAGAAGATGTGAATCCTGGAAGATGGGAAGAGAACAAAGAATTCCGAAAATAATCTTGGTGCTGCAGGTGATCAAAAACCTGAAGCCCATTATTATCAAGTCATTAAATATAGAAACCAGGATATTGCTATCCAAAAGTAAAACAATGTTAATATCACTTGCTTCTCTGTCAATGAAGGGATAACAGAAGAAAAAAAAAAGGAGGAAAAAAAAAAGCACTCAAAACAGAGACCTCTAAGGCCAGTGAAACTCATATGGAAAGTGATGTCTTTAAAACCCAGTCTCGGGATCCTGCTGCTTTACTGAAGGGAAAATGAGAAAACCTGAAGTGTCATGGAAAGAATTTCTGGCCTGTCTCCTGGGGGAATGAGGCTCCTGTTCAAGTAAATAACTCTTTTGTGAAATATCGGGTGAGAAAGAGAAAAATATAGCAATACAGTCTCCCATGGGGCAGTTGGTAGGTAGGGAGACTGCAGACAACTGGTAGCCCAATGTCTGGCCTGAGGAGGGCGGGGAGCCCCAGGGAAGCCACCAGGAGCCAGAGGGAGGCCAGTGGCAACTCAGCTAGAAAATGAGAGCGTGGGGAGGAGACAGCATCAGAGGATGCTGTTTCAGGGAACAAAGTGAAGAAAACAGTAGAAGAGAACAGGGAATCTGACTAAGGTGCTGAGTGCCAGACCAAGGGGAGGAACCAGCCTGAGGAGGATTGGAAGCCAGGGCTGAGTGCCCTAGTAATACGATTCGCATTAAATAGATAAATGTGGAGGAAGTCCGAAAGACAGTTAGATGCACAAAGACAAAGGATCATTTCAATGTCTGAGACAGCAGGACTGAGACCCACCTCGGCCCAGAGACCGTTTTACCCAGTCACTGTGCTTTTGGAAGCATTGGTAGTCAAACTTAGGAGTTACGATCAAATTTCATAAGAATGTTCACATGCAGCAAATGCTGAGCTTTTGCTATGAATGTAAACGGATTCTAGCATTTAAAATTGGAGTTGGGGGGTACAGTGCTGGTAGTAGCATAGAGTAGGGCACAGGAAGACAGGCACGCATAACCTATTGAACTGCAGGTACAATATTTATTGAAGGTACAATAAGATAAATGTTATAAGTATAGAAGTAATATGCTTTGAAGCTAGAGAAGGAACTTGACTAAAGGAACTGTAGAAAGTTTCATGAAGGAGATGATATTTGAACTAAACCTGCATCATCCTGGAGGTTGAAGATATTCTCAAACAAACCTATTTTTGATGTCAGCTTAGTCTAAGTACTTTCACAAAATAGTGAGAATGACATGAATGGAGCCTGATTCACAATCTGGAACCTGTAGAGAAGAGAAACACCACCCATATGGCACAAAAGTGCTCAGATCAAACAAACCCAACAAGTATCCTGATGGAGTCTACCTCATGAGAAGACAAGGACAGGGCAAGAAGTTACCACTGACATGAGCACTGATGGTACTCTTTGCCAAGGAATGTTTTGCCCACTTAGCTTCTTGTTAGGAGAGGGTAGAAAAGCTGCTGGCAGGTTTCCTATTAACAGCCAAGAGCAAGGGAGGAGATAGAAAAGCTGGGCCACTTAATAGAGAGGCAAAGGAGCCCTTTATGCCTGAAGGTCTTACGTTATTTCATAAATTGTGAATTAATTAATGCTCCTGGTAAAGACTTAGGAATTATGATCAAATTTCATAAGAATGTTCACATGCAGCAAATGCTGAGCTTTTGCTATGAATGTAAAGAATCTGAGTCATTGAGAAAGGCTTAAATATTAGGCAGTGATTTCTATTTAATAACTAAAATAATATATAATAAATTTTAGAAAAATAGCTAAAAAACAAAAACAAAAACTTTTAGTTTCCAGTCCCAGTGCAAGAAGCTTGGCATTCACCATTTTGTTCTAACAAGTTAAAAGCTGAATAGACTGAAAAATAAACAACTCTCCTTGGATCTATTCAAGGAGAGAAAATAGGGCAAGCCTCTCTGCTCCCGAGATTGGAGAGACAACAAATAGAAGCACAGCTTATGGAAGCAGAGGTGGAAACTGTGTGGCTGGGGGGAGCCTGAATTACTAATATAATTGACAAAATGCCGGAGGCTCAGTGTGGACAAGTCTGAGAGTTAAAAGCTCCAGGGGGTATGGTGGGGGAACAATATGGTGAGACTTAGCCCAGATCCCTTCATATTTCTCCAAGGCAAAGGGGAAAAGAAACTATTTTGAAATACACCTGAGCATTCTTTTCTCCTTAACAAGGCCTGCCCCAGGAGGAAATTCACCAGAGCCTCACCTGCTGGGGTTTGATAAGAGCCTAACTGACCTGAGAAAAAAACAAAAAACAAATTCCAGACCTTCCGGCCATCTTGTCCCACATAAGGGGAGAGCGAGGGGGAGGGGATTGAGACACACATAAAGTTCACAGTCTGGGGGCATATCCTTACTAAAAGATTGAGACCTAATCACAGAACTCTAGACTACTTCCTGTCCCCCCACACACTTTCTCAAGACCTATTGATACTACTTCCTTTTATCCAGGACATCATGTCTCAGTATCAAGAAAAAAATTACAAAACATAAAAAGGCTTTGAAGAGACAGAACAACCTTAGAACCAGACATGGCAAAGATGTTAAGGATGTCAGATTGGAATTTAAAACAACTATGATTAATATGCTAAGGGCTTTAAAGGTCCAAGTAGATAATATGCATGTAGAGATGGCCAATGTAAGCAGAGATAAAAATCCTAACAAAGCATAACAACAAAAATACTGTAACAGAAATGAAGAATACCTTCGATAAGCTTGTTAATAGACTGGAAATGGTTGAGGGAAGAATCTGGACACTATAGGATATGTCAATAGAATCCTTGAAAAACTAAAAAGCAGAGAGAATGTTATGCCCAGACTTCATGATCCCCAAGGACCACCAGGGAGCCGAGTCCAATGCAATAAACAAAAGAGCCTCTTCCATGCTAGCCTGGGCTCTGTCCCACTCATACCCACAGCATGGCGGAAGAGAGACTGAACTTCGACAGGTCAAGGGGTTTTATAAGGGTGGTGATGTCACTGCTTTGGCTGACTCTGATTGGTTGAGTGAAGGCTAGGGTCCACTTACACAAAATGGAGGATAGCTCCGCCTTGCTCCACCCTGCCCCACAATACAAAATGGAGTCAGGAGTTAGCCTCGCCCTGCCCTGCCCTGCCCTTTCAAGAACAAATACTGGGGAGGGGGGGGGGGGACTGAAGAATATCCAAGGACTGTAGGTCAAGTACAAAAGGTAAAACATGTGCAGAACAGGAATATCAGAAGGAAAAGAAAGAGTAAACGAACCTAAGAAATACCTGAAATAATAATGACTGAAAATGTTCTTAAATTAATATCAAACAACAAAAAACATATCCAGGAAGCTCAGGTAACACCAAGATATATGAATGGCAAAAACTACCCCTAGGCATATGGCTTTCAAATTATAGGAAATCAAAGATAAAGAAAAATCCTGACAGAAGCCTGAGAGGAAATAACCTTACCTATGAGAGAACAAAGATAAGAAGGATGCAAAACACCTAAAAAATTAGCAAATCAAATAGAAGAAATTATAAAAATAATTATTCACCACAACTAAATGGGATTTATCCCACCTATGCAAAGTTGGTTCCACATCTGAAAATCAAGTAATGTAATACATCATATTAATAAATTAAAAAAGATAAATAACATGATCAATAGATGCAGAAAAATATTTGCAAAATTCAACAGCCATTTTATAGAAGGGAGATTTCTCAACTTGATAAAGAATATATATATATATATTAAAAAACCTATAGTTAACATTATACTTTATAAGGTACACACACACACACACACACACATACCCCAAGAGCCCCGGGTAAAACTCAAGATAGTGCGGTATGCAGATCTCCTTCTTGGTGGATACAGTGTGGGCTAACTGTCTTGACCTCCCTTTTCCAGGCCATTATTTCAGCCATGATCTCTTTCCTGTGTATTGACTGGCAAAAATGCTCTGTCCTCAATGCCTGTTCCCTACTCCCCCTGCCTTTTCTAAATGTCTTCAATAGGACAGTAATGGGAAAAAGGAAAGTGATTCTAAAGTTAACTGTTTACAAGACTTTTTACAGGACCTACCCACTGAGCCCTCCCCTCCAGCCTGGGGACTCAGTTCCCCCCACTGCAGCCAGACTACTTGTCGATCCATTGTAGCATCACCTCTCAAGAGGACCCTGGAGCAACCTGAAATGTGAGGTGTTAGGCCCACTAAGGTCATCCTTAGTCGCCCTCCCCCTCCTCCTACTCCTCCCAGCCCTCAGCAACCTCCATGAAACCCATGACCAGGACAGCACACCTGGTAGGTAGGATCCCAGGACTGCCCTCTGGTTGCCGCTGGTCAGGTTGGGTCATCCATGATGCCTACAATGAGGTCAGGTCTGGCCTCTTTTTCTGGATCTATGTTTTTTTTCCTAGCTCCCTGCCTCCTCAAATTCATTTGCTCCTGGATCTCTGAAATGTCTCCAGTGACTGCAAGCCAGCTCCTGCTCCATCACTATGCCCTTCAACCCGCCTCTGCCTGACCTTGGACTAAGACAACCCCCACCTTCCTCACCCCTGGTCAGCTGGAAGCAGTCAGAGGATTTTACCGCCCCCTATCACCAAAAGGCTAGGGAGGTGGGGGGGGCGGGCGGGGGGGAAGCCCAGAGCCAATGCAAAGCCTCTGAACCCCTGCCCAGACTTTCATCTTTTTAAAAATATAATAAAAAAGTCTGGAATATAAGGTTCTCCCTCCTCCCAACTGGTAGGCAGAGTTATGACATTACTGCCACCTGTCACAGAGACATCTCCAAGACATTGAACCACCAATCAGTACGTGCCAAAGTGTCCTGGAGCCCACCCCTTCCTGTTCTGCCCTGGGTCCAACTCTCTCCTGTTCCTGCCCTTAAAAGAACCCCCAGACCAGCCACGTGCTGCTGCTCCTCCATGTCCACGAGCCAGCCCGGCTGGGTCCATCTCCGTCTCCCCCGTCCCCTCCCCACTCCTCCAATTCTGATTTCTCTACCTCCGTAATGAGTCCCACTCATTACTGGGGAATAAACTTTACTTTAAAATTCCTCCGTGGTCAGTTGCCTGTGCCCTTCAAACCTTACGTACTCAATTGTGGAAACATGAAGCTTTCTCACTAAGATCAGGTACAATGCAAGAATGTCTCCTCTCACCACTCCTTTTCAACAACATATTGGAAGTCCTTACTAATGCAATAAGACAAGAAAAGGAAATATAAAGTGTACAGATTAAGAAGGAAGACATAAAACTGTCTTTGTTTGCAGATGATATTATTGGCTATGTAGAAAATCTAAATCAATGAAAAAAACCCTCTTGAAACTAGTAATTATAGCAAGTTTGCAAGATAAAAGGTTGATGTAGAAAAGCCAATTGCTTTCCTATAAACTAGCAATGAACAAGTGGATTTTAAGATAAAAAATTCAATTATCATTTACATTAGCACCACAAAATATGAAATGCTTGGGTATACAATTAACAAAACATGTATAAAATATATATGAAGAGAACTACAGAATGGAATGAACAATATCAAGGAAACTAACAGGAAAAATATTTCATGTTCATGGGTAGGAAAAGCCAATATTGTCAAGATATTGATTTTTCCCAACTTGATTGATAGATCCAATATAATTTTAATCAAAATCCCATCAAGTTATTTTATGGATATTGACAAACTGATTCTAAAATTTATAGAGAGTGCAAAGTCTCAAAATGGCCAAATACAATATTAAAAACAAACAAAATTGGAGGATTGACACTATCAAACTTTGACTTACTATATAGTTACAATAATTAAGACATAATGATATTAGTGAAAGAATGGACAGGTAGATGAATGGAACAGAATAGAGCAGCTATTTTTTTAACCTTTTTCATCCCATGGGACACATAAACTAATTAGTAAAATTCTGTGGCACACCAAAAATATATTGTTTGCTGATCTAACAAAAAATAGGTATAATTTTGATACATTCACACCACATAATGCTTGTTGTATTGGTTGTTATTTATTTATTATTCATTTATTTACAATCTAAGGGAAAAGAGGACAGTACCCCTGATTAGTCAGGTGTTGCATGTTTTAAAAATTCTTGCAGCACACTGGTATGCCTGAAATTCACTGGAATAGAGAGTCCAGAAGTAGACCCTTATAAATGTAGTCAACTGATTTTGGCAAAGAAGCAAAGAGGACACAATGGAGCTAATAGTTTCTTCAACAAATGATGCTACAACAACTGGATAACCAAAATAAACTGGCACAGATCTTATACCCTTTACAAAAATTAACTCCAGATGGATTATAGACCGAAATGTAAAATGCAAAGTTAATAACATTATATAGTTTCTGGTGTACAATTCTATAATTAATCACCTGTACACTCCATTGTGTGCTGAACACACAAACTCTAGGTTTCTCTCAGCACCATATATTTGACCACCTTCACCCTAAGTGTGGCTTTTGCTCCCTCCCTTCTGCTATTTTGCTCCACATCCCATTTCAAAAGACCCATACCTATTTTGTGTTCAAAGTGCCATCTGTCCTGGCCCATTTTACCTGTTCTTTCAGATGCCCTATGTTCCACAAAATCTTCCCAGTTTTTTGAATTTTTCTCTCACATATAAGAAGCCCAGCAAGGGACAATAATGACATTACCTAGCATTTATTAATTATTTACCATAACCACAAAGATGAGAAATCCTCATTTAATCCTCTCAACAATCTTATTTTATAGATGAGGAAGCTGCGACACAGAGAGGTATAATCATTTGCTCAGGGGCATGGATGAAACCAACTTTGGCCCCAGGCAGACTGAGCTATTTTTCTTTTTTTAATGACCTTCAGAGTAATATCAACTGGGGAACACTGCAGTTGTTTTCCAAATGGTGATGGGGCTGAGGTTTCAACTAGAATCACATTTCATGTAGGTGTGTATATAGAGTGTATGTTAAGCTCTGGATCTTGAGTGGCATAAGTATATAAAATCTGGGAAAGAAAAAAAAATCATCCATGAGCCTGTTCTGCAGCACTATAAAACCAGAGGTCAAGAGTGGGGGAAGGGAGGCACTGTCATAGAAAAAAATATATATAACTGCCCATTTCTCTTGGCAGTACCTGGATGATTGCTGGCTCCTTGGCATTAATCACATGTCAGAAATTACCTTCCCACACCTGACACTCCTACCTTGACAATTTTTGCCTCCTTGCTCATGAGTGATGGGGAGATGGTTAGGCCCTATCCATCATGCATTCTGATCAGACTGTCATCCCTGGGAGACTCACATCTCCTGGCTGGGACTGGCCCCCAAAGATGTCAGCCCCAAAGTGATATCTTGTGATGGTTGGGTAGATGGTTCTGGGAGCAGATTGATGGCAGTCAGGGCTTGCTGTATGTCAGTACCAGGTTGCCTGCTGTGACACATGAGCTGTACACTCATGTAAAAGTACAGCACCAGAGGATGATGGCCTGGGTTTACCTCTTAGCATAAGAATGAGCTTAATTGGATAGGTGCTCAGCTGTGCTTTATCTGAGGTCAAGGATGGGTCAGAGAATAACAGAATTCTAAACTAGTAAGAAGGCAGAGTATCCATGTTGTGTGAACAAATGACTCAGAACACCTTGCAGCCAACCTGGGAAACAAAAGAATTGGACTTATATGGAAGAGAATGTTTCTAGGGCTCTGAAGACTGAAGAAATCCAAAGTAGAAAGATTGGGAGAAATCATGAAAGATCTAAGCAAGGCCTCTGCTTTCAGAAGAAATAATAGTTTGTGGTTAGCATTATACTCTGTGGGTAATTTCATAATTCAAGGTCGGTTAAATCCTTTTCCAATAGGGAAGCCCAGAGGCTTAAAAAAAAAAAAAACACATAAAACAAACAAACAAACAAACAAAAACACCATTTCCAGTTTCCTTGATCCTTTATCTACATTAGATGCTGCTGCTTCCCCTCCTTGACAAGCTCTTCTTTTCATCATCCATTGCTTAATAATCTGGACCCACAGAAAATTCCTTCTCCAGTCCTACATCATTAGTGAGCTATTCTTACTCAATATTGTTTTTGCACTTTGGCCTTTATTATATAATTCATGAACTATATTTTCCTACTATACCTTTCTGGGTATGTTTTATGGAAACAGCAACTTTTGTAAACCTGGTGTCTGCATGTAGAGCTGTGTTTATATAATCCCCTTCCCAGTTGATTAGGAGGCATTTGAGAGTAGAGATTATATCTTATTTGAGTTCCCTAGTATTTAACACTAGTGTATGCTCTGGGAATGTTTAGATGATATTTATGCCTTTGTCCTCTGATGATGCCTAACACGGGGCTAGGTACCTAACAGTTGAGTAAGCACTATTGACAGGTTCAAGTAGGGACTAGTCCAGCTGTGGGCAAACTATAGCCCACGGGCCGGATCTGCCTGTTTGGCTGTTCTCTCCGGCCTGTGGAGCTGAAAGAGCGGAGGGTTCTCTTGCTCTCCCCTCTGCTCCTTCACCAGCAGCCCAAGATGAGAGTGCCAGCATGGTCAGGTTGCTTTTGTTCTGGCCCTCCAATCCAGTTTAAGAACCCATTGTGGCCCTCGAGTCAAAAAGTTTGCTCACCCCTGGGACTTCATGTTTTCTACTTTATAGTTCATTGCTTTTTCTGCTACATTTGGGAAGAATGAGAGAGGAAAATAATAATAAGAAGAAACCCCTAAGGTAGTCTCTTATTTAGAACTGTCAGCAAACCTACACAGGACACATTCTGCACCTTTTTTTGGATGCACAGATGCTATTTCTATTCTTGAGGTCACAGAATCCAGCAAATTTAAAACATTTCTTGGACCTCATTCAGTAAATTCTTTGCAGTTCAAATGGTATCTGTTTCAAATGTCCCTTATAAGAGCCAATAATAATGTAAGAGCTGATCTTCTTGACAGCAGAGATATGTGTTAACTTTCCCAATGTAGTATATTTACTGTAATCTTGAGTAAATTTCACTCTTCTTTACTACCTCTACTTCAAACTCTCTCGTTTGAAGAGTCATTTCTTTGGAGGATTGTCCAGGTTAACAGGTAACCTCTTTTCCTGTTTTCACACCTTATGTTATCCTTAACCTGAATGATTAATTGCTTCTTCCTTTTCTAATGTTTATCACCAATCTTTTATTCATTCACGCTGTTTACTCAATCACTAATTCACTCTCATATTCCTTCAACATTTATTTATACCAGCTGATGCCACTGACCCTCCTAGTGGCTTTGGTCTTCTCTGTGACTAAATTTCCTCATTCATAAAATAGAGATAATAGCCTGGCTGGTGTGACTATGTAGTTGAGTGTTGACCTATGAACCAGGAGGTCATGGTTTGATTCCTGGTCAGGACACATACCCTTGGTTTTGGGCTCGATCCCCAATAGGAAATATGCAGGAGGAAGCTGATCAATGATTCTCTTTCATCATTGATGTTTCTATCTCTCTCCCTCTCCTTTCTTTTCTGAAATAAAACATATTTTTAAAAAAGATAGTAACAGTTGCTTCTTATAGGGTTATTGTAAAGATGAAACTGTGTGTGTGTGTGTGTGTGTGTGTGTGTGTGTGTGTGTGTGTGTTTATGTAGGTAGAGCTTAGAATAATACCTAGTATAGCCAAATGATTTGTCATTTTGGTCTTCAGAGAAAATGGTGCCAAATGCATTGAGAAGGATATTCTAAGACCTCAGAGCATCATTTTTTCTCCTTTGAATCTAAAATATACTCCAACTATATATTCCTATTTCCCAATACTATTGCTATTACACTGTTCTCTCACAAAGATTCTCCCACAGCAAAAGGAGGAGAGCAATATGGTAGAGCATTGGATAAGGTGAAAATTAGCATAAACTGGGTTTCCATGGAACATTTATGCATTTATTGGTCTGTTAAACTGATCCCCATCAGATAACTTAGAAGTACCTTTGTTCATGGTCATGATTTTCCACTGGGTTATAAAAAGTGAGCAATCTGAGATGCAGAAGGATGTAAAAAAATAAAATAAAAACATTTTTTAAAATGAGATTTATGTCAGCATTCCCTAAACTGAGTCCTGAAAAAAAATTTATTACATAAGGAGAAAAGAGTTCATGCTGAAAACATTTGGGAAACCTTAAATTTAGCAGGTTAGTCGTAGGGTAAGCATATCCCCTATTCCAGGTTTTGAACCATCTCTCATGGATTACCGCTATCACCTCCTGACTGTACCCTCAGCCTCTCACTTTCTTTCCCTGACCACACTGCTGCCATTTGAAATCCTTGGCAGTTCCCCATTCCCAGTAGCACAGAATCCAAATTTATATGTGTGGTTTGCAAAGCTCTTCAGGATCTGGGCCACAAGCAATGCTTCCAATCTCCCCTTCAATGTTCTCCAAACCCACCCTGCACCCTGTTCACACCAGAGACTTGTTCTTCCCTGGCATTCCTTGGACACCCATCACCTTTGCTCATACTATTTCCCCTGCCTGGAATAACATGTGCATGTTCATAAGCACAGACTTACTTAATCCTCACAGCACACGATGGGCACAAACTCTTATCCCATTAACAGTTGGAAAAGCCAAGGTGAAGCGTTGTTCAATAATTTGGCAGTTGTGACAAAGGCCATAACAGAATGGATGTGAACATAGACAGTTGAGCAGCTCTGGACCCAATGTTGGTAAGCCTTGGGCTTCCCTGCCTCAGAGAGAGAGAGAGAGAGAGAGAGAGAGAGAGAGAGAGAGAGAGAGAGAGAGATGAACTCCTAGGGATCCAGCTCAACTTAAGCTTCTTTCTGAATAAATATATACTCTCTTCTTCCCAGAAGAATGAACAAATTATCCTATTATGCTTTCTCCACTAGGAATATACATATGTTACACATTCCCATTATAACTCAGCTTTTTCAATTGCAATGTTCTTTCAGTTGTTTCCCCTATGGGACTGTGAGTCCCTCAGGAACAGAGACACCTTTACAAATACCCTGACATCCATCTCTGTCCTAACAGCCAGGCACAACACCTGGTTCATGGGAGGCACTTAAGTCTTTATGGAGAGGAATGAAAACGAATCTGTTTGAAGGTAATGGGAGGCTGTGGTGACAGCTTGGTTATGATTTCTGTCCAACAGTTTCCAGTCACAGGACTGATATAAATGCAAACCCCTTGTCAAAAATGACAGTGTCTGCTAAGCTATGTGTTGCAAGCAAGCGCTTTTGAACTGCAATTGTTGCAGCAGGGTTTAAATGGAACTCGAAGTACTTTGGAGAGAGTCCACCTTAGTCAAGAACTACTTCCCCAGAAATGGCATGGAAAATCAATTCTGCTTCCTGTCTGTGATTTCTTGTCACTTCGTACAGTTGTAGGTGTTCTTGGAATGCAGTGGCTCCTCCACAGTCCTTTCATGATCAGAATCGATTGCAAGCCCTTAGATTTGGCTCCCATTCAGTGTTTCATGCCCCATGAAGAGCTCACCCAGAGTCCAGAGGGCAGGATTCCCTCACATATTTGACATCTATTGAGCTCTTCATGCATGGGGCTCTGGGC
This sequence comes from Vespertilio murinus, assembly GCA_963924515.1. Taxonomy (NCBI): domain Eukaryota; kingdom Metazoa; phylum Chordata; class Mammalia; order Chiroptera; family Vespertilionidae; genus Vespertilio; species Vespertilio murinus. Next base: position 165,621,952 of record OZ004704.1, on the reverse strand, counting down.
TCAGGCCAAGCATGAAGGAATGTGCAAGGCATGGCCATTGTCTCAAAAAAAGTTCAGTCTTTTAGGTGGCAGGCAAAGCAGCCAATATTATGGTATGTCACATTGAGGAGCCATGTGACAGGCTGCTTAGAGAACAGGAGGGGGTCTCTAACCCTGTGGGGACTGAAGGGCTTTCCATCTCCTTTGTTAGGTATTAGCTTTCTAAGGGAGGTGATGCTTGGGCTGGGACTCTAAGGTGATAGGAATTAGTCAGAAAAGAGGGAACCTCAATTGCGTTGTGAATTCTTGAATGCATCCACTCTACTCCCTTATCTGGTCTTCAAGAATAGTCTCCTAAGTACCCATCCCACTCACCTTGTCTCTTGTCATTCTCTAATTTGTTTATTGCACAGAAGCTAGAGCATTTGTTTATAAACATAAATTGAATCATGATCCAACTTTGCTTAACTCCAATAATTTCTGATCTCACTGAAACAAAACTCCTTGCTATGAGCTACAAGGCCCTGCTTAGTCTAACAACTGGCTACTGCTTCATCTTTACTTTGTTATGTACCCCTGCCCACCCCCACCTCCCAACACACACACACACACACACACACACACACACACACACACACACACAAACACACACACCCTACTATAGCTTCATTGGCCTTTATTCAAGTCATTGAACCTGAACCTGAGAAAGTCTTTCATACTTAGAACCTGACCATGCTATTTTCTCTGTCTTAAATCTTGGCCCCAGGTTCACCTGGCACACTTTAACCATCACCACCCCCTCTCCCACATCCCCATTCTGTCTCTGTTAACACTGGGGTTTTTGTTTTCCTCTCAAGCACCTATCACCGTCTGTAATAATTAATTTGTTTATGTATTTACTTTTGTCAGCGAGTGGGTGTTTTCCTTGTTGACAACACTAGGCCATAAATTTCAGGAGGCCTTAGATCCTGTTGTCTTACTCCCTATTTATACAATTGTCCTTGGCATGGTGCATAGCTATCCCCACCATCAAATATTTATTGAAAGAGAAAAGAAAGGCACAGGGGCTTGAGGTAAGAGTCCACTTAGGAGCTACAATAGTTAATTGTGATCCACCATAGTGATGAGTAGATATGTGGTTGTCAGGCTATGAGACTGAAGAGGCAGGCGAGGGACAGGTTGCAAAGTTTCTTGAATGCCATTTGGAGTGATGAGAATGGCATCCCCAAATGATGGGGAACTGTTGAGGAGTGGTAAAGCAGTGTCTTGACACACAATGAGGTTTTGGTGCTTTGACCAAGGTCACCCATGTAAGAAAGTATGACCTTGGTAACAAAGAATGCTTAGTCACTGCTTTGTGTACATCAGCAGGATTTTGAAAGGAAATGCTACATTCTACCATTGGCCTAAGTACCATCATTATATCCTGTTCCTTGCTAATTGCTAACAACATTATTGCTTTTTTCTTTCTACCAATTGAGGGACTACTTTTGGGAAGTAAGCAATGACTGATCTTATTTCTTAAATGGTACAATAATTTGAGAAACTATGACCATTGTACACTATTTTCTACCTCCATTCCCACCTGAAACATAAGTATATGATCGTTTGTCATTTCCACACTCTGACAAACCCTTTCCATATTTTTGTTTTTAGTACCAAACACTGTAAGTGTTTACTGCACATGATACAGTAAAACAGTAAAGATTATATATTGCTTCCCAAACTGACTCTATTGCAAAAGAACTTAACAGGCTGTCTCCTAGGATATATTTGTAAATTGAGATCAAATGCAATATATTCTAAATTCTCCCTCTGCCTAACCCCCAATTATTTGACCAATGGGTAGCTTTTCATGTTTTTTACTGAAAATGTCTTTTTGATTAATTTGTACAAGTTTCAGCTTTACTTAGAAAAGGCACCTATCCATTTTGAATATTTTCTAGAAAAAAAAACACATCTGAATTGATATACTTTTACTACACAATAGTTATCAAAAAGTTAATTATAAGAGAGGCATAAATTAATGGCCTGAACTTAGTCCTGTTATATTCTTAAATGTAACTGGTATAGAATAATTGAACATCACTATAAAAAAAAAACAGATTAAGACCACAGGATAATTTTTTTTACCAACTTTATATCTAATTCCTGACAATGAATCATATTTTTCCTTTTAATCTTTCCCTCATTTTTTAGGAATTCTAATAATAGTTTTATTTTCTATCAAATGTAAACATAATTGAATTACAAAGTATTAAAAATACTCGATTTTTAGTTTTTATTAGCTATAATTTTATGTCTTTAATCCCTCTTTCATCACCATCAGAATCTAAACAGTTTCAGAAAATATCTCCAAATACTCAGCTCAACCACCTTCCTCCAACCTGGTCCCTCAAATGGAGAACTTATGCTAATTATCAGGGGATGATTTCTTTTCTAGAGACCATCTAGAGCTTTTCTTTAGGGGCAGCATAGCACACCTTTGCTCTTAACTATCTTTTTAGCTCTTCCTCTTGGATGCATGACAAAGAAAACCCTTCCATATGCAAAACTAGAGAGATTCAGAATCAAAATATGGGATTCCATCAGGGCTTACTTACATATATTTTGTTTGAGTCCAGAAGCATGTTAGATTTTACAGGAGATGAAATATGTAAATCTATTAGGTTATACCAAGCTTTTGCTTTTAGTGCTATGAAATTCTCAGTGATATTTGGACATGTCTGTTACAGTAAACAACTGGATTGCACTGAAGTATTTCCCACAAGGTAGCTCACTGTGTTTCCATCAACATGGAACACACTCTTCACTCTGGAAGAGGCTGAAAGTCTACAGCAGGGTAAGTGGGGGTGGGAGGTGTGATCCAGATTTCACTTTGCACTTTCATTTTTCAAGAGCAAACCTGTTATTGTCAAGTAACTCTGAAATTCCACTTTGAGATGAAACTGAAATTGAGCTCTGAAAACCTCAATTGAAAAGCACCAAATTACAGGCGAATTTATGTTTAAACACCAGACTCACTGGCTTTCTGATAATTTCTTATGAGTGAGGAGGGGGGTGTATGTGCACAGAATCTGGGATGGCCAGCTAGCCCGTCTTCCTTTCTACAGTCATAACTTCACTGATTTCTTAACACTGTGGTATTTCATATCCCATAAACAAAATGTGTATCTTCTCTTGGAAACTTGTTACAGGCTCTACAACAAATATTAACACTGAAATTATGTTTTGTGTTCACCATCTAATAAAAGTGAATATTTTGATTATCTAAATGGATGATGAAATGTTTCATTGAATATGAATATTTAGAATGAAATTGGATGGGATATCACAGATTTCGCATCAAAAACCTTATTAGATGGCTGTGGGGGAAAAAACAACAAGATGTCCATGGTTTCCTTAAGAGAATGAGCCACTCAATTCTGATAAAACATTTTCAGAAACAGGAGATTTTATATATCTTGTGGTCCCAAATATTTATTGCCACGTATTTACTATTGATAAATATTTTAGCTCTCATAATCAGAAGATAGAATTTTTCTTTTAAAATGACTACTTTTAATCTCACTTTAGAGCCAACTGCAAGTGTTAATCAATTAAATAGGCTTGGCTAAGGACATGTGTTCCAGGCAAGAAGGAGAGCAGATAGTAAAGGCTACCTAGGTGTAGAGTCGAGGTCTTTTTAAACAAATACTATTGGTTTTAATATACTAGTATATTGACTTTTTTTGGTAGAAGTTTTCAGAAACAGTAAAATTCAGATTCAGAGAAAGGTACAAAAATGTCCCATATACCCCTGCCTTCACATATGGGCAACCTTCCCATCTTTCACCAGAGTGGTACTATGCTTTCTATAAATAGAAACACTGTAATAATGGACAGACATCATTATTCATTTGTCCAAAACCTTAATATGCACAACACCAAGAGTGAACCCTGATGTAGAGTACATGCTTGCGCTGATGATGATGTGTCAAGATAGGTTCGTCATTTGCAACACAGTTACCACTCTGGTTGGAAGGTTGATAATGGGGAGGATGTGTCTGGGTGGGGCAAGGGCTGAATAGGAAATCTCTCTACTTCCCCCTCAATTTTCCTATGAACCTAAAATGGCTCTAAAAATTGTCTCTAAAACACACAAAAAGAGAAAACTGACAATTTATTTTAAATTTCAGAGTTTATAATAATTTCAAGTATGTCTGTATTTCCACTATGGAGTAAATACTTTCTGCCTAAATGAGGAAAAAGTAAAGAAGAATTGAGAATAAAACCCAAAGGGATACCAAAACAATATATATATTCCTGTTTGCCTGTTGGGAAAAGTGTTCAAGAAAGCTGGTTTCAGTTGTGTGAAGACGAGAGAGAGAGAGAGAGAGAGAGAGAGAGAGAGAGAGAGAGAGAGAGAGAGCTCTAAGCAGCTGCTGCACCTTGAGACTTAGGGCCTAAGAATATCTGGAGTAAAAGGGATCTGAGATGTTACTTCTTTAAATGCTGTCTAGTGCTGGACCACCTGCAGTGACCGTTCTGCCAGAGCATAGCTCAGTACATTTCTGGTCCCAGGGAGCTCTTACCTCCCAGGGCAGCTCATGCCAATGTGACCTGATCTAATAATTTAGATTAGTCTTCCTTCTGTGGAGCCTCAGGCTGCCTCTCTTCACCTTCCACCCATCGATCCTCCTGTGGCCCTAGAGGGCAGCACAGAGGGAGACTAATCTGTCAGCTGGGACAGACTTTCCAAATGCGAAGAAGGCAATCATGTCCCCCCTACATTTTTTTTTCATCCCCAACCTAAATCCCTAAGTCCTAGTGATAGAGACACAATTATTGGACACAGACAATACTTCTTTTATCGATGTATATGACATTTTGTAAACAATGCATACAATATTTCTTCAGCAATGTCCTGAACTGAAAGTTATGTTTGAGAAGTGGCCAGACCAGCATAGAGTTGTGCTATCCCCTTCTACATCCCAAATACTGTCTTTCTAGCAATGCAGCTTCAGAGTGGATTGTTTATAAAATAGCCCCATAGGAGTGTTAAATGCCAGGGGTGGGAAGGCATGGTTTTTAACATGATGGATTAGAGTAACTTGGAAGAAGTTTTTACAATATGCCCACATATGCGGTTCACCCTATCAAGATGGGCAAAGTGCTAAAATGATGGCCAGGGCAGCAGTAAATAAGCTGTGAAGTTTGGGGATTTCTTTGTGAATTCCCATAAACAAAATTGGTGACGCACAATGAGCATCCAAGGTGCTGTGACGATTTGTCCATCACCCAGTGCTAGCTCCCCTTTCCTGGCTCAAAAAGTCACCAGCAAGGTCTTGGGAGTCAGGAGACTTGAAATCGAATGCAGGTCACTGATCCCCTGAGGATTAATTCATCTGAGTTACTGTGATTATGAAATGAGAATGAACCAAGAACAATCTCTATGAACTCGAAAGCTCAGTGCAGACAAGCTTGTCACATACAATAGGGAGAACAGCTCCAACTCAATGGGCTTTCCATGAACATTGGGTCAGGAAAGTTCTCTTTCTGATTGGTGACATTGTGACCATTCCTGGTCCAGGTCCTGAGAGACATTTGTTTTTCTCTGGCTTTCCATAAAACACTAAAAACTTGGTAATGGGGTTAAAGTGATTCAACATAATTATGGGATATTTCCCTACCTCCTAAAGAGCCCATTTACATGCAAGAAGGAGCTTGGTCATTGGTGAGAAACTAAATCAGAAAAGAAGACAAAGCGGTTATACAGGGTGGGGCAAAAGTGGGTTTACAATTGTTCATAGAGAAAATAATACAATAAATAATAATACAAGAATAAATTGTGTTTCGGGTACTCACAACTGTAAACCTACTTTTGTCCCACCCTGTACATGTATAGTCTCTCATTAATGTGCAACCACCTAAAACCATCCGTGGGCTAGAAAGATGCACTGTGCTAATATCCTGGCTGCTTTAGCAATTGAGTTTATCACTACCCAGAAGGACTTTTTAAATCAGGCCCCTCTGCCTGAAGGGAGGAGTGGGAGGCCTCTCCATACCGCACACTGAATGCTGTCCCAAGGCAAAGTGCACTGGAGTGCACCAGACACAATGATCAGAAGGGGCTTGCCAGACGAGGAGTGTCTGTGCCAGGGAGAAGTTCCTTGAGCCTTTTCTACTACCATCCAGACCTGTTTATGCAACATAAGGACTTCTTGCTTTTTTGTCATGTGATAGATTCTGAAACTGATATTTTTCTATTTAACTGGGTGAAGAGATCAATGGAACCAGACTAATCTCAACTGATATTTGACAGTTTTCAAGTAAAACTGAACCCCATACACAGTGTTGAAAGCACTCAGAATGAGGACTGAGTGCTGCTCCTACTTTCACTCGTGGCTCAGAAGATCAAAGATGATTCTGCAGGAGCAGTGCCAAGATAGTCCCTGCAGTTCTTAGGCCAGGTCTAAACCAGTAAGGTGAGCTTATGTTCATTTTCCAGAAGAAGAAAAAAGAAATTATGTGTGTAGTTCAGCTCCTTCTCACACATCTCGTCTGATCCTCTGTGCACTTTATAAGATTGTCAGCATAGGAATTGCCATCCTTACAAATGTGTATCCTGAGATTCAGAGGTGTAAGACAGTTGCTTAAGCTCACATCGAGACTAAAATAAAAATAGGTTTTTAAGAGTTTTGTGGGAATGGCTGAATGGCTACCTCAATGAATAAATGAGCATTTAGCAATAGGCACAGATAAGACTTGAGGCCGGGTTCCCCAACTCCATTATACCAGCATTGTTTAAACTTGAGGAATATATGAACCATTTGCAAGAAAGGAATCTCCATTAGAATCATGTATTATACTATTATAATGGACAGCATAGTTCTGGTATTAACTCTCCAACTTTCCTGAGTAGGAAATTGGGGAAGCCATGTTACATTTCCTTTTGTCATTATGGTTGTTACATAGCCCTTCTGCTGTATTGAATTTAAAGGCAGTCTGAATTCTTGTGTCTCCAGACTTTCCATTTTGTGCATGCAGCCATGGAACAAGAGGAGGGCTAGGGATTTCTCAGGGGGCATGAGGAAGGGAGAGTTGGACATGGGAGACTAGGGTGAAAGCAAGACTGCTGTGGAACTTGACTTAGGGTACAGAGGGAAATGACAAAATGAGATGGATGGAAGACAGATCAAAAAGAAGGTGATAGGAACAGTAGATTAAAGATCCTGATTGGTTCAAGATTCATGGAAATAAGTTAGAGGGAGTGACTAGAAAAAGTAGAAGGTCTGCTTGAAATTGGCATTATGGGAGATGCAGTTGTTGAAAGTGACAAGTCTAGCATGGAACCATGGGAATGTTTGGCTGAAGTAGGGTAACAGACAGGATTGTTGAAAGGCAGAGGGTTAAGAAACTGAGAAGGATTGCCCAGGGGGACACTGAAACACTAAAAGTTTCACAGGTTATGAGGTGGGCGGGGGACTGTGGGTTTGTAGATGTCTCTTACAAGGAGAGGTGGCAGGTGACATAGTCCAAGAGCTTAAACTTGGGAGAGGGTAGATGGAGGGAGAATGGTCTCTAACTGCCAACAGGGAGCAAGGAAGTCACATCTCCCATCTTCAAGAAGCAAAAGGTTAAACACAGGCACAGCTGAGCCAGCTGCAGGAAATCAGGTCCTCAGGGAAAGAGTGAGGTTTTAGTTAGTAAGAGCAGGAAGGAAGAGTGGGCACCACTCTCAGACCTGGCCACAGAGTTCCTTTTCTTGGCAAACAGCAGAGGACTCTGCTTTTGTCCTTCACTGTCTGCACCCTGACACATGAAGCAAGGGGTCCACAGGATACAGGTACCCACTCAGAGATTGTGTGCTTCTTTGAGACTGTGCTCTAGGTACCAGGATCCAGAATCTCCTGCCCAGACATCTTTGAGCTCCATCCCTGGACCTGTGTCTACTCTTTCTCACTCCATCAGCCTCAGGACTGACCAATCTGCAGGTTCCCAGGGAGCACAGGGACTCTCCATGATGCAGGCCACAGCCACGATGTGATCTGAAGATGGGTGGATATAAGGAGGAGCCAGGAGCTTAAGACTGCTCACCCTAGGACGTTACATGAACTCCAGAAGTCTAAATTCAAACTTCATCTTTCAGGTGGTGATTCAGTTATATTTTTTCAATGTACAAATATAAAACATGATCTATTTAACAGACTGTTAACTTTATAAATTTTCAACACTTGGATAGTGCTTTGTGGACCTCTATTTTTTCTCTTGTCAGGAGTATGTGGCCCTGATGAAAGGTTTAAGAAGATAGAGAATTTGGCTGATGTCAAAGTTCAGGAATAATTTTTTCTATCTCTCCAAGCAGAATTAATGACACATTCTTTAAGGATCCAATTATAATTAAACTACTAACATGGCTCTGAGTCTATTGTCATAGTTATATACTTATATCTTTCCAGTCAACCATGAACTCCAGGAGGAGACAGACTACCCTCTGGGGCCCTCGCCCTTGGATACAATGTTTGGCACAATAATGATCACTAAAAATGGAAAAAGGCTCATAACGATATGAACCAGATCAGATGAGACCAGAAGCAGTTAGGAGTCCAGCCAAGGTGTGTTTCCTTTTTCCAGATGATGCTGACAAAATAGCTCAAAAATAAAAACTGAAGTCCACATACACATTTGGTTCTGGCCACCATTCTTCAGATTTTCTGTTTGAATTAGACCTTGATCACTGCTTCTAATTTTTAGAGCAGATACAATATTAAAAAGGAAAACTCTGGATGGTTTAGACCGAGCCACTAAACTGTTGCTTTTCTTCAAGTGTCTGATGCACACTGCCCTTTCATGGGCATCCCTACTATGCTACTTCTGCTGGTAATAGATGTTGCCATTTCAGATTAAGATGAAATTTCGGGTGTCAATCTGGACTGTTACAATGGCTGCCATCAGTTAGCTCCTCAGTTTCCCAATTTGTGTTCCACTGAGTTGAACAGTAAAAATCCTTGGTAGTTTACCTGAAAGGCTATTGAAGATGACTTATGGGCCACAGCACACAATATTTCTTTTCTGTACTTTATCTAGACAAATAAGTGGTTATAGCTCTGGATTCAGGAAAGACTGTTTATTCTTCAGAACTGACATCCCATTAAAAAGAAAATAAAGTAAGCATCAGGATTAGTCCCCTAAGCTTCCATCAAGTCTTCTGCCACAAATGTCTGTGTGCTTTTCCCCTGTCAGCTCCTGACACCCAAAATGCACTTTTCTGTAGAAGATAATATCATGCTTCTCTTTTTATCCTCTCTACGTTTGCCATTCTTCCCATACCTCTCTCACAAAAAGCAACCAATGGATCTTAAAAATAATAAAAGAACAAGAAATAAAATCTCTTGTGAAGAGTGATGGCAGTCCCTTTAGAATGGAACTCCCCCACCCCAACTCTCAAGAACTATCCATCCATTGCTATTAGGAAAAAGGGCCATGGGGCACAGCCAGGCTAAGCCCAATGTTATAGTGACATTAGGGGACAAAGGAGAGGGAAGAACTGAGGGAACAACTTACAGTGAAATTCACTGGACCGAACAGCTTTTACCTTAATACTTCTTACCAATCAGATCAACGTTTTAGTTACCATTTATGACAAATAAAGCCCCAAAAAAGAGAAACAAGAACACATTTTGATCAATTAAATATAAAGCAGCAAGTCTGTATCTTCAGTTGTAGGGAAAAAGAGAACATGGGAAATTGCACGTTCTGATATGTAAATCACCAGCAGGAATTGGGGGTTAGGTGGCTATTAGAGGTCTGGATCTCATCTGGAGTGACCTGAAAACTACATCTGGCTTTTCTGAGGTATTTTAATGATAAATGGGAGGTTCTGTTATCTACCAGTCAGAGTTAGGATTATTGGGATTGCAACAAGAGAAGTCCTTTGAAAATTTGTATTTGGGGGGATAAATCAGTACCTCTCCCAATATTTCTGTTGAGTTTTCACCCTCAGACTCCAAAGTCAAGGAGGCAGTGTTACTGTGAAGGATAATATTATGTGTCAATTTGATTGGGCTAAGTCAGTGGTCAGCAAACTGCGACTTGAGAGCCACATGTGGCTCGTGAGTCGCAGTTTGCAGCGCTGTTGACGAATGAGTTTGCTGACCACTGGACTCAGTGATGCCCAGATAGCATGTAAAAAAATTATTTCTGGGTGTTTGTGAGGGTGTATCCACTAGATAATAGCATTTAAATTCACAAACTGAGCAAAGCATATGGACCTCTCCAATGTGGATGGGCATCATCCAACCCACTGACTATAGGAATAAAGCAAACAGGTGAAGAAAGGATGAATTTGTACTCTGTATGAGCTGGGACATCCTCCCCTCTTTTCCTACCCTCTCCCCCACTACCCAAAGCATCAGTGCTACTGCATCTCAGGCCTTCAGACAAACTTAGTCGCACCACTGGCTTCCCTGGGTCTCCAGCTGGCAGATGGCAGATTGTGGGACTTCTCAGTCTCCATAATCATGTGAGACAATTCCTATGTAAATATATATTTATTTTTATAATATAGGTACATTCTTATATTATTATTTATATGTGTGTTTCTCTGGAGAACACTGAAATTCAGTTTCGTATTATCCAGCAGTGATTGGCAGCTGAGAAGCAACTGGTATTGAGTCCAAAAGGCAACCAGCAATGGAGGTGGGGAGTGCTTACCAAACTCCCCCCTGCCCATACCCCTTCTCATACTTCCTATTGGGGAGGAGGCTGGCAGGTGAGCTACACACACACTGTACACGTTGTCTTTTTCACTTCTCTGACTGAGACACAGCATTCTTAGATTGGAAGTGATCCTGGTCGCCACCTGAGGGATCACCTTCCCTTTTACAAGGAAGCACTAGAAAGGCACACTGATGGTTAGTAGCAAATCACCTGAACTTGTTTCCACTGAACAGTAGGCGCTAGGACACCCTGTTATTTAGGAAACAGACTTTATTATGCAAGAGGAGTCCTAGAAGTCTACTTTAAGAGCAGAGACAGGTATTTCCGATGGATTGATTCCAAGTGATTTAAATTTGTTAGTTGTTATTCTCACTGCTCATCTGTACTCACCAATTCTTCTACAGTAAACATGTGTTTCTTATGTTATGCTTTTATGAAGGGTAGAGAAATCCAAATGGATATTGTGAAGTATGTCTGTCAGGCTTCAATAGCAGTGCCAAACAGAGAGAAATATTTTTCCAATGTTGCCAAATAAGAAGTCATTCTGACATTTGCTATCATTAAAACTAAAAATCTGAGTTTGAGATCTAGCTCTGTTACTTTTCAATAATTTCATAAAAAATATTAAGCAGCTACTATGTAGAAGATATTTCACCGAGCCCTGGAGGTATGAAGGATATATGTAGGCATAAAGGTACATCACTCATTTCCCTGAGCTTCAGTTTCCTCACTGTAATATAGAAATATTTTTTGTCTTAATAGATCATTAAGATTAATTTATTTAACATATGAGAATTCTCTAAGTGCAGATAAACTACTCAAGTAAATGTAAGATCTGGGAGTGTTAAAAAGCAAAGACGAGCTATTAGAGTTTTGGGAGGCAAATATTAGCTGATTAATAATAGACATCGTGTATCAAACCCGTGTTTCTATGTTACTTATTATGGGTTTAAGAGAAATGCGTTAACTTGTGCAAATATAAGCTGTTGAATTTAGCTCTCGCTTTGATTTACCTTTCCCACAGAGCTGTTGGTACACAGATCCAAGTGATAAAATGCCTCAATGCTCACTTATTCTTGTCACCTGAGGGGTGAGTCAGTTCCTAGGCATCTGAGCTCTGCAAGGCTCTATCTAGAAGATCAGATAGTTGGGATGGAAAGATGAAAGTGTACTTAATGAACCATTCAACCAATGCATTCTCATAATTTTAACCTGAGCTGTCTTTCAGGGCACTTTCTGGAAGCTTGTCACATTAATTTCAAACACATTTTCCTCAGCCCTTACACAGAGCCATGCTCATAGCAGACCATGAAGAAATGAATGAGAGAACAAAGGCATATCAAAAAGCAAATCCATAAAAGGTAGCTATGAAAAAAGGAGGCTAACCTTCCCATTTACATGAAACATTTTAATTTCCCCCAAATAACTAATTCCACCCTAAAAAAAGTTATTTACCACATTCCCCCTGAAGTTCTCCTTTACAAATATAAATATAAATTATTTTTCTTAAACTGACTTAGATAAGTAATTCTCCACCCAGACCTTCCATCTCTGAATCTCCTTTCCAGGCTGAGTTTCTTAGAACAAAAACTTGTTACCTAGCTCCCAGGAAGCTCTGCCAGGCCCTAAGTCTCCCCCTGTGGGGCCTCAGGTACAGAAGGAGCCTGCCCCCATCTTTATAGTGAGGGCCTCCAGCACAGGCTGAGAGCCCCCATCCTGGGTTGCAGAGCCTTCAGGACTTGGCCACGCACTGAAGCTAAGGTGTGGGGAGCTCACAGGTCAGTGTCAAACAGTACAGAGAATGTGGAGCTGGGGTTTAAAGGAAAATATGGATGCAACAAGCATGACAATTAGATAATTAAAAAAAAATCTTAATGTTGCTTGGTACTATAGACTGAATTTTGTCTCCCCCAAATTTATATGTTAAGGCTCTAACCCCAATGTGACCATTGGGTCTCTAGCCTCAAAGGAAACAAAACCTTTAGAAATAATTAAGGTGAAATAGGTAGTAAGGGTGGGTCTTAGCCTTATAGGACTAGTGGTCTTATAAGAAGAGGAAGTAAGCACTTAATATAAGATCTACTTTCTTAGCAAATTTATCAGTATACAATTCAGTATTATCCTCTACAGGCACTACCCTTGGAGTAGACTTCTAGCACTTACTCATCTTGCATAAGGGAAGCTTTGTACACTGACAAATATCTCCCCATTTCTCCCTCCGCCTACTCTTGGCAACCATCATTCCACTCTCTAGTTCTAGGAGTTTGACTGTTTTACCTGTGTTCTTGTTAAACACGCATAAAATAATAAATCAATGATAAGTGGACAAAGTGGGAGGAGACTTTTGCAGGTGACAAATGTGTTTACAGCATAGATTGTGGGATAGGTTTCATGCATTCACACTTTCCTTCGAATTTATTGAGTTGTAAGTATCAAGTATGTATATGCATACAGCATTTTTGTATGTAAATCATACCACAATAAAGTAGTTAAAAAAAACAGAGGGAGGGAAAGAGTAATAGGGGGAGAGAGAGATATGTAACTCTCCATGCATACCCACCAAGGAGAAGCCATGTGAGGACCCAGAAAGAAGGCAGCTGTCTCCAGGGCTGTGAGAAATAATTGTCTGTTGTATAAGCCCCCCACTTCTTTTAAATCAGTTTTGTTGTGGTAGCCAAAGCTGATTCAGACACCTGGTCTCTGCTGCCTTGCGATCACTACTCCTTGCCAGTCCCCCTTGCCAAACACACCACCTTGAAATTCTCCTCTTTCAGCTTTTATACCAGTCTAATGCAATGGTAAAGAGAACTTCAGATATTTTCTAGAGTATGATCTCTGGCAACACACTTAACCTCCTGTGCCTCCATTTTCCCATCTGTAAAACAGGTTAATCCTAGTGCCAACCTCACAGGGTTGTAAGGATGAAATAAGTTCATGAACAGCAAGAGTCAATAATGACAATGGATTGTCATTCCTAGAATGTAAATTCCAGAATGGCAGGAATGTTCATCTTTTTTTGTTCCCTGATGTAGGTTCAAGTACCAGGAACTATGCCTGGCATATAGTCACACTCAGTAATATTTCTGGAATGACTGATTAAATGGTACTCCCACCTGAACTACACTCATGTCAGCAAACATCCATTGCATTTGATAGGCCATCTAGAAGATTCTCAGTTCCCCATCCACATACTCATCTCTTACAAAGGTGAATGTGCAACAGCCCCACCCCTGCCAGATAAATAGTCACCAAGGCCCCAAAGGTTCTTAGAGAGACAAGAAATGAGATTCTCGGGTCTTAATCGTCTCAGACCTTATGAGCCCTCTCTGCTCTTAAACTGAAGCATCCTAAAGCATGGTTTGGGTCCTCCCAACATTTCCCAGCGAGTCCTACCTTACCAGGAGAGAACAGAAATATCAAGGCAGGATTAACATTCCTTAGAATTCACTGCTTCACTTAGGGGAGGGTTTTTTCCAATACCACTTGAAATAGGAGATATAGACGATATAAAGGTAGAGCTGACTCAGTGCATTAGAGGCAATGCTCACAGATGGAGGAGAAACTCCTGATGCCTTTCTTCTTTTCTCCACACTCCACAACAAGCTCATGACTGTCTACCCCTCCCTAGAATATGAACCAGGTATATTCTGCACAAACACAAGTTGGAGAGTAAGCATAGCTCTGTTTGTGCTGTTGGGGAGATTAGAGTTTCTTCCCTAATACTTGCCCCAAGGAGAGCAGTGATGCCATCTCTCGGTTCTCTGAGACCTTCTGGCTCTTCAGTTGTGAATGAATGCACTCTGAGGGTGTGATGTCACCTGCTGCTGCCACACATCCTTTTAACCATTGTGAATGGACTGCAGTACATCCTTCTGGCATCCTGAGATCTGAGGCAGTGGTTACCCCCACCCAACTCTCCCTCCAGTTTCGCCTTTCTTGTGTCTTTTATTTATAAACTAATTATTGCACTGGCTAGGATGAATATCCTAATTAAAGCACATAAAGTTTTTTCCTGCCAAAATATTTATACCAACACTCTGTTAATTCCCAGAGAATGTGGACATCAAGCGTAAGTAGGAGTAGTACAACCATGCCTACCTACATTGATCTTATGTATTCCAGCGTACAAGGCACTTTCACACCTATTACTGTATCAGTGTTTCCCAAACTTCTCTCATGATGAGAATCACCTGGTGGAGTTGTTAAACTACAGATTCCTGAATCCCAACTAAGAAGTGCTAAACTAGAATTTTGGGGAACATATAGGTGTAAGCTTAGAGCACTGGTTAAGCATACAATTTTGCCTATATGTTCCCCAAAATTCTAGTTTAGCACTTCTTAGTTGGGATTCAGGAATCTATAGTTTAACAAGTCCACCAGGTGATTCTCATCATGAGGGAAGTTTGGGGAAACACTGTAGATTATACTTATAATAATCAATCCCATGAATGAAGCTTGCAGACTATAATTAGCCTTCTTACAAAGATTCTAAGATGGGTTGGCTAAGTGATTTTGGTTTCTAAGTGGCAAAACCAAATCCTCTATTGACTAAACGGAGGTAACAGGCTTTTAGGAAGGTGCTGGGAAAAGGTAAACAGGCCCCACTAGAATTATACGGCGCATTAGACAAAAACCAGGATCTGACTTACCTCATAAGTAACAGACTGATTTAATAGATGTGTACAGATTTCTGAATAAAATAACCTCCACCAATCAGCTTTCTGGTGTCTTTCAGTTTATTGATAGCTTCCCTATACTTCTGTTCTTGCCACCACTGATATATGACAGGCAGAGAAATCCAACCTTATGCTATTATGTCATATCATATCATATATCATTTCTCTTGTGTAAAACCATTCCATTGCTCTTAAGATAAAGCCAGGCCTCCTCAGGACCCTTAGTGTGGGTCTGCATAATCCTGCCCCTGCATGATCTTACCTCCCATTCATCCTCACTCTCCAATCCCGCCACACTTTCACTTCCCTGGAGTTACCGTTGCTTCCTCACATCCAAGCTCAATCACTTTCCCCAGGTAAGTGTTCCCTGACAACCCTAAGGTAGGTTTTCATTGTTCCATGTCCCTCTCCTTGGAGTGCTTAGTAACTTCATGTTTATTTATGTGATTAGTTAGTTAATATCTTTCATCCTCCCTACGGGGAGCTTCAGGTGCCTGGTTCAGCTCACTGTTGTTTCCCCGTTATCTACCTCATGGTTGGCGCTCAATAATTAATGTTGAATACATGAATGAACAAATGTGCAAATGGACAATCAAGGCGATTCTTCAAACTAATTAATCCTCATTAAAACATAAAGTTCAATAGAAAGCTAAGTCCCTCTTAGAAAGTGTCCCAGAGGTGAAATGGACAGTGCGCAGAGATGGCCTCTTTCTGTGTTTTGCTGCAAAATTTTGTAAATAAGATTTTAGTCTTGCAGAACTGCAGTGGAGTCCTTTTGGAAATACCTTCTCTTTGTCATTTTCATTTTCATTGGGCATGATCTCCCCAGGCCCCGTCCTTCTCCACACCCCTCCCCCCACACAAATAACAGCATTATCTTTTTTAACTGGCAGTTAAATACTGGTGGTGAATTATTCTCCAGTAGGAAGTGCTTAAAGGTCAGAAGCTCTTGCCTACCTGTGTGCAGGGCCAGAGTCACTCCTAAGGCAGCAGCGGGGAGGAGATGGTGAGCTTCTGAGGGAAGGACCACCTTCCTCTCCCAGCTTCCCTGGCGCTTAGTAAGAGCCCCACCTGCAGCTATTTACCTGGGTTAAAGCTTTTGCAGCAGAGACACCTGTTCCCCACCATCCCCAGGGTAAACTGCGGGCTTTCCCGACAAAAGGGTTTGCTCTTTCTTTCCCATTTAAAGGGATCTTTTGAGTAAAAGAACATGCTCAGTGAGTCTAAGGAAGAAAAATGAGGAAAAAAATAACATTTTTTAAAAAAACAACCTGGACCAAAAGGTAAGTACTGAGAGAGGAGATTTTTAAACCAAAAGAGGCAAAGCAAATAAGAGGTCATCACTGAGAAACCACGTTGAACAGAGTTTATTTCCTAAAGCAGAAATAAATGTGTTTGCCTCTCTATCAGAGAGCGCACTGCAGCCCAACAGACTAAATTGGCATTTGCACAATGGTCTTTAAGTCGCTAACTCCTGCTGGGGGCAGAGGGGCAGGTGGAAAAGAAGGCTGGAAATTGGCTAATTTGGGGCCTCAATGGTTGATGCCAATATATTTGTGTCAGGAGTCAGAAGAGGATTTAGCTCTTCACTTGATCTGTGGATGTGCCTGAGGGGCAGCGAAGTTTTGAAGGAAACAAACCAATGGAGGATTTGTGTTTCGCTCCATCAGTTTGGACCTAAGCGTCTAAGAAGCTGCTTGTAGCACTGTCTTCCCTTTTAGTGGATTTTTTGCTCCGAATCATCACAACATGTAAAGCCCTGACACTCAGGATATCCTGAGGGGAAAAGCAAGAGAGAAGGTTGTAATTGTGCCAATTCATCTGGCCAGGAGACTGAGGGCACAGTGTCCTTTGGGCAGAATAAATTGTTATTTTGGGACCTTGTGTTGATCATTTTGGCAGTAGTATCCTGGAGGGACAAATCCAGAGTTGCAGAAAGATGTTTGGGTGCCTGAGGCAGGAAGTCAATTAGTTATGAGGCTCGCCTTTCTTCCACTCGTACTTATACAGGGTGACTACCCATTAAAGTTCCAATTATTTTTTATTTGGATATTGTGTGAATGATATTATCTTCTTTGGGAAGAAAATAATATGATTTTATTATAAGTCCAGAAATACTGTGTAATAGATGCCTACATTCCCAATTCGAAGGCTAAAATAATAACTAACTCACGTTCTACCACTGAATTAATCATTATTTGTTCTTTGGCTCCAATGCTAACTGGTGTTAGTGATGATTTCCGGCACTTACCCACAAAACATTTTTGGGGGAGAAATTGTTTTTTTTTTATTGACTCATAATTCATCAAGTTCTTTTGCTGTTTTACAGAACTACCATATGCAAGAAGATTATTCTTACCGCTCGGGACCTCATCACATACAATATTGAAGGGGACTAAAGTTTTGCCACCCTAATTGGAATGCTGATTTTAACTGGTTATTAAAAAACAAAAGATGCAAAAATAATGTTTGACCCAAGAGATTCAGAGGGAAAGGCCTGCTCCAGGAAGGAAATCTTCAGATGTGTACGCCTTACCTAATTTGAGCTTTTAATAAACTGTGGTTTACATCCTACAGGCTAATTTTAAAAGCTTATGATGTTCTTAATTTTATTATCTGTCATACATATAAATAAAAATAACTACATTTCACATCTTTCAGTATTTAACACCCAGCAAAATGTTGAAATAACAAAACATATAGCCCTATAGCCAGTTTCGCTAGTGGATAGAGTGTTGGCCCAGGGGACTGAAGAGGCCTAGGTCTTGATTCCTGTCCAGGACATGACTTACCTCACTTGCAGGCTTGATCCCCAGCTTTGTTTGGGGTGCATGAGGGAGGCAAACAATCTCTCTCACATCTATGTTTCTCTTTCTCTGTCTCTGTCTATGCCTCTCTCTTTCACTCTCTCTAAAAATGAATGAAAAAATACCCTTGGGTGAAGATTAACAAAATAAAACAAACAAACAAACAAACAAACAAACGTACACATGCCTGGTCTGTAGAAGCCCAATGTCTTGTGACAGTCAAGTTCCGGTTCTCTTTGCCCCTCAATTCCTCTAAGTGTATTTGACAAAAACCTTCACATTATATTTTTAAAAGAAACATCGTTTTGTTTTGTTTTGTTCTCTTTCTTGTAAGGCCATCTGGGCCCTATTTCCAATTACCCTTGCAATGGAACCTGAATTTCCAGCTGTCATCTGCCAACACTATAAAATTAAATACTGTTCCCAGATTTAAACAGCAAAGAAAAGTCACAACATAAACACATTCAACTCTAAAAACAAATAAGCAAATGTTCCACCAACAAAATGGACTATAGAACATTTTCTTTTGGGGGAAGTGATATCCCGTTGTGTAAGTCCGTCAGACCGCACTGCAGCCACCCCTCCCTCTCCAACAAACCTGCTGCAGTTCTGCTGAGCTCTGGCCCGCAGGCGTGGCCCAGAGCCGAAGGCCTGAGAGACAGCAGCAGCATGCGGGACAGGGGCCATGCAGTGGTGTCCTGGGCCATCAAGTTCACCAGAGGAAGGGGGGTGTGGAAATTGGTGGCTGTGCTACTCTCCTTTTTATTTGTAATGGCTGTTGCCTTCGAGCTTACACTTCTCTACTCTCCCTCCTCCTCTAATGAATAGAATAAAGCATCCACCACAAGAGAAGTAGGCATAGTGGCTGTGGACTGAACGCCCCTTATGCAAAAGGAAAGTGCCAGGGATTGAGGAGGGAGAAAAGTAAAGTTCTGCCCCCATAGAACCTGGAGAAACGCACCACTGACAACAAAGAGAAGAATGGAGGTGACCACAGGAAGGTGGGCTAATTGTGTGTGTGTGTGTGTTAGAACATACCTTTCATACATAATCAACTAAAGTAATATTTGTCTCACATTTTCCACATTACTAGGATAAGTTATATTTTTCCTCATGTTCATTTAGAAAACGTGTTACCTTCCTGGTTGGCATACCCTGCCGAATGCAATCTCTCTCATCTGTGTTGATATTGACCTTTCACCTGAGATATCTTCCTCCTTGTGTGACTCATTCCACGTGTCATTAGAGCGCCTCGATAGTTAAATTTTTACATGATGGAGAATGCATCATTGAAGAGCAAACATTTTTGAGATTTTTTTGGATCTGTTTTAAAACTGCAGCTTGAATATTATCAGATTCATATGTTTACACTGTGCTGTGTCCCACGTAACTTGTAAATATTTGATAAATGTTACCTTTTAATTCCTGATAACATTATGAAAGTGTTAAGAAATGTTATGGCCGATAACCTCTTTCTGGGCCTAAGATTCACATTTGCCATGTAGAGTTATTGATTGACCAGAGCAAAATGATTTTGTTTTCAGGGAAACAAAGTCTCTCAGAGGCCACATTCAAATGTTCCCTTCATTTAATTGTACGTTTTCCAAGGACAGAGATAAGATTTTTCCCCCCTTCTGATTCTCAAGCAGGTCAACCTGGGTCTACCAAGACCAAATATTTATGGACATATGTGAGTATGCGGTTCCCTAATGACAAATGTGTGATAATGTGTCAGAATGAAAGATTTTTGAGACAGTAATGTTGACTGTCTGAGTTTGGGCATTTACTTAAGCTGTGTTGCTGGGAAGCGAATACCTAGCCCTTGATCAAATAAAGCGTTTTTCTAATGAATGAGTTCACATTCTGAAGTGTAACCTCCAA
The DNA here is from genome assembly GCA_963924515.1 of Vespertilio murinus. Classification (NCBI taxonomy): domain Eukaryota; kingdom Metazoa; phylum Chordata; class Mammalia; order Chiroptera; family Vespertilionidae; genus Vespertilio; species Vespertilio murinus. The sequence goes on along the minus strand of OZ004704.1, from coordinate 165,601,908 downwards.
GATCAGAATATCCAGGTACAAAGGCATCGCTCCGTGCAGAAAGATTTGGCGATTTTTATGCAAGCCTGGGGACACTTTACTCCAGGCCCGTGCTTCACCGTGGATCAAACTCAGCTGGTTTAAGTTTAATGAAAAAGCATCAGACAATGAATTGAAATTTGATGGGAAATGTTTTTAAAGTCCGATTCTATTTATATAAAATACAGAGACACAAAAATGCATTTCATGTTAAGAGTATAAGGTACTGGTTATAAGATCTTGATTATTCTGGGGGCAGGGACTAAGCGAAACATGATGGGAAATTCTGGGGTGCTGGTCAGGTTCTGCTTCTTATCTTCAGACATAAGGGTGTCCAGTTTGTAAGATTTCACTGAGCTCTAAGGTGATAACATGTATATATGTGTATATACTTAATAAAAAATTATATTCTCAATTTTTCTATATATTTAATAAAAATGATACACCCACATATTAAAATCTGCATACACCTTAGTAGATTTTAGTTATATCCTTCTTTAAAGAAGGATTTTTTTCTTTTACTTCTAAAGGGATATTTTTGAGTAAATGTGCTTGTATTCTCCTTGAAGTTGCCATGTGCACACTTACACACAGTTCTTGAAGGAATCTTTTATTACATTCCACTTAGTATTTGTGTAGCTTCATCTAAGTGAAAACGTATTCTCGCTGCATCACCAAGTTATGAGCTCCCAGAGGCAGGGGGCATGTCCTGTTTATACCCTCGGAGTTTGGCATATGGAAGGTGATCAATAATTATTGAATCAGATGCAAAAGATCAGGTAGAACAGGATCCCTGATAGTCTCCAACTCTGACCCCCTAGTCCCTTCAGTCTCTTTCTACGTGATAGTTCCCAATACTGAGTACAAAAGGCAGTTAAACCATAACCACTTCTGCTGAGGCTAGTTCCATGACCTGCAGGGATCCAGCCTCCAATCGGGAGGTATTGCACAAATGCCAGGAAGTAGCCAAGGACAAGAACTGAGTAACTTCACCAGAGTTAAGTAAACAGCAGCTAGCACAATGGCCACATTACCCAGGACAAGCTCAAAGTGCAGTGTCATGGCCAGGTGTCTCCTTTCACTGGAATGGGCACAGGTGCCCTTTAGAGGCCTGCCTTGCAAGAATGATTACAATGACTATTTACCAAGTGATTTATCACTTCTGTGCTTTGTTTTGTTAAAATCTTACAATAATATTGTGGTATAAGTGATGTTATTCTCATTTTATAGGTGAGGAGACCAAAGTTCAGGGAGTTTAACAACTTACTCTTAGTCACCAAGTAAAAGACAGAATTGTAATTCAAACCTAGGTCTGGCTGATGCCAAATGCCATGAACTGATAGATTTGCACTATTTAAAGAGAAAAATATGTATAAAAACTCAGAATTATTCTCATTAAGTTCAGAAATTAAAAAAAAATTAAAAGGTAGGAGTTGATATTGGAATTGTGGATGCCATTTTTTATTTTTCTGGATGATTTTGCAATTAGAAAAGGGAGTTAAATAGGCATTGTTCCTGCTTTCTTTCCAAGGTAATTCATGTCTATTCAGGTCCTATGCTGTATGTATCTCATTTTATCTCTCACATCAACTCTGGGAAGAAGGTACCATTGTCATCTCTATCTAGTAAGGGTGAGACTGAGAATCTTCGGAGTTAAGTAACATGCCCAGGGCCACTCAGCCAATGAGTAGCACTTCCAGGGCTGGGAACTAAGTCTCTTCCTGCCCATAGCCCACAATGTCTAATAAGTTCCCTGATCATGGGCAGTGGCCACCTGACAGCTTGTTGAAATGCACTGTGAGGCCACTGCAGCCCCCCAGAGGAAAGAAGGCTGAGCTAGATTAGCCATGCTGCTGGTTTGCCATCCTGTGCTATAGTGTTCCCTCAACCCACTTTTCATGTCCTTGGGGATCAACCAGCACGGAATTATCACAAGCCCTATTTTGCTTCTCAACCTGCAAGACACAGACATGAAGACCACACTGAGTTGTCTTTATATTTGCATGCTCTAAAGACACTACATCCATTTCATAACCAAGTAGCAGAGATCAAGGCTGGTAACGTTTCTACTTGGGCTTTACTTTCATGTAAGGAGACATCTAAATCACTAAAGTAAACATAGACTAAACTTATTTTTAATATAATACCAGTTCACTTAAAATAAAAAGGCATTAAATGCCTATTCTGTTTTGTGAGAATCAAAAGCAGACTAGGGCAATGAAAGCGAACTAGATTGGAGTCAAAACTATTAGGTTCAGGTTCCAATTTGATCCCTCGTTGGTTCTGCAGTCCTGGACTATTCACTCTAACGCCTAGGGTTTGGAGTCAGACCTGGGTATGAATCCTGGCCCTGCACACTTACAAGTACTATGACCTTATGCAGTTTGCTAAAGCTGTGTTTTCTCACCTTTTGAATGTGAATAACAAAACTATCTCACTGGGTTGTTAATAAAATTCATGGAGATGTTTCTTGCTAAGTGCTTACAACACTGATGTCCTCAATATATGCTAGTTGTCATTGTCTTTCTTTTTTACTCAGTGTCACCATTTGTAAACTTGGCTATAGAGCAAATCTCCCTATTCCTCACAAAGTCCACTGACATGCTCAGGCTCTACAAAAATATACAATTTTGTTCATTTTAAATTTTTTACACTCCAAAGAGTATTCAATCTATTAAAGGAACAAGACACACAAAAGAGAATGTAATGATTACACATAATAGATATTTTGAAAGCAAATTAATAATACATTTGTGTGGGGAGAAATATTGGAGTAAATGAAATAATTAGAACTAAAAAGTTTAGTTAAAATGTGGATCTTAAAAGAAGAGAAAGACATCCCTTATCACAGAGCATAATAAAGGGGATTAAGTCTCATTCTACTGAAAGTAATTTTCTTCTCAGATTCAAAAGATGTAATATTGAGTTCTGATCCTGACACTCTCTAACTTTAACTTTCCTGAGACTTGGGTTGCCCCACCCTTGTAGAACAGGGAAATAATAATATTGGCATTGCTAATGGTAGAGAGGATATGATTAGATCACGTGTGTGAATTTGCTTTGAAGAGTTGAACAGCAGTAAAGATTTTTTATTTGACTAGAGGCCCAGTGCATGAAAATTCATGCCCTGGAGGAGGGTGTCCCTCAGCCCACCCTGGGCTCTCTCACAGACTGGGAGTCCTCAGGGGATGTCCTACTGACAGCTTAGGCCCACTCCCACAGCAGTCTGGCCTCCTTCTGCAGGAGGCAACTGGACGGGCTGATCAGAAGACAGTGCCAGCCCCCCCATCGCCCCTCCATCATTTCTGGCTGCTGTCCCCTATCACTGTTACCTCCCTCTGCCTGTTGGTACGCACATTGGCTGGCCTGGTGCCACCTGCTCACCAGACCTGCCCCTCGCTGACTGGTTGTTCTGCCATTTGGTCAATGTGCATACTATGCTTCTATTATATAGGATGATAGAAGGAGAGGCCATAGCTAGAATAAGGCAAATGAGCTGCTAGGGTGCAAAATACAAGAGATACCCTGCATGACTCTGATAGTGTGCCTTTTTAGATTTTGTCTAGTCTCCTCACTTGTTTCATCCTTATCCTGGTCTAGGCAAAGACACAGCAGACAGGTCTCTCTAAATGGGGTAAAAACGTGGGGATAAATAATGAGGCTTGGTGTGGCACAGTGATAAATCCAACAATTAAAATGCTTATAAAACACAAAGTAATGAGACTGGACTCAGTGAAACAGTGGAGCAACCTCAGGTTTTGAAGAAGGAATGTGGTAAGTGTTTTCATAGCTTGAGCCTATAATGCAGCAGTTCTGATGGATTCTGAGACAGAAGTATGGAAGGGGTCAGCATTGCTCTGTTTTATAATGGATTTGGGGAGAAAATAAAGTTATGTAGAACACTGTATATCAACTATTAGAATTATAAATTAATGAATATCATCCTGCACTTAGAAGAATTAATAATGTATGCTTTCTTACCATAATGTATAGAATACATGTGGTGGGGATTGCCAGGTAATTTATGCCACACAAAGAAACATTTGCTGTCTGTCATTGGTACAAATGGGCTACTAAAAAGGGAAATAACATTGGCTTAAGCTGATCCTTTTAGCACAATAATTCTTGAAACATAGAGTTGTTTGGATATAAGTTTGGAGCAAAGTTAATCTGGAGCCTACAGAGTGTCAATGAACTTGAGTGTCTGGATGTCTAATGGAAGAGGTCTTACTCTGCTCTGTTGAGGGTTGAGAAAGAGCTTATAGGGTCATGGAGAGCAGGACCTAGGAACTCATTTTTCCCTGTAATGGGAAAGTTTTATCCATTATAATTAAACTTATCAATTAGTAATGGCTGCCAGGGGCACTATCAAATGAGAGATTCTAAGGCCTCAACCAGGATCAGCAGGAAAGAGCCACAGTGATTAGCCACGTCTGTTACAGAGGAGTGGTGGTGTATATTAGTCCCCTGATCTAGCTCAACCCTTTTATTTTACAATGAATAAAGCTAAGGCTTTAATAGGGGAAGACTCAAAGCCACACAGACAGATGGTCAATGAATTAGTCAAAAATCAAACGGAGGTTTTTCAACCCAGTGCAATTCCTTCTCAAATATGTTACAGAGCAGTTTTATTTGTTTATACTTGTGTTTATCTGTGCTTTGCAATTTGGTGCCCATGGAGAGACTCAGCATCTCAGCATCTCGGTGTAATGTTTTCCTTCAAAAGACTTTACTCAAGCTTCAAACACACATTTTTTTCTAAGTTACTTGATCAGAAATGCAGCATAATGGGAGCCTTTGCTGAATATGAAACAGATTCCTAGAAAACAAGTGGGCATTGATTTATTTTTATCGATGTGCTTTTACTTACCAAGAGGAAGTGTTCTTTGAACACCTCTCTCCCAACCATTCCACTCCAATAAGCCAGTGAGTTTGATTTTTTCCAACACATGGTCTGTTCCGCTGTCTGGCGAGCTGAGAGCCTCACCGGTCACAGTGCTAAGTGGGCCACAGGCACCCATGTCTCCCCCGGGAGGAGGAGCATTTTCCTGATGTCAGACTGGCACCATGACCTGAAGATAACCCACCCATTTTGGAAGTGTGAATGGGAAATGGGCTGGGATATGGATATATCAGAGTAATCTTTGCGAGAGAGAGATTGAGCTAGAAATAAATGTGCAGATGAACTATTCACATATCCAGTGTAAAAGAAAAAAAAAGCAGGGTTAAAAAAAGAAGCTATAAAATTGATGAGAAAAATGATCAGCCTTTTCCCCATTTGAATACAGACATTATGTACTTACATGCATTGCCTAGACCTACAGTCTCCAAATTCTGTCACTGTCTCTGTGAACATCACAGCACAGGGGTGCAAGGCTTTTGGAAGATTGACTTGGGAGGGTACTGGGGGTTTTGCTGTTAAAGGCAGAATAAGACGGCCTCCCCTGGGCTAGAATGAGCCCACTGCTCCTTTAATTCCCAACTTACTACCGAACCACTGGACAAATGTGGTATTAACAAATTCTAATAAAATCTGGAAAAAAAAATTTTGAATGATGTTCTTGCCCACCAAAAAGAGTTTCTCAAGGTCTATTTCTGCCCAGGTTTCTGTGGTTTGTTTTGTTTTCTTTATAATCAAAACAATATCCAAATCATTCCTAATTGAAATAGAAGGGAATACAAACTTCTCTCATAATATCACCATCTTAACACAGCCATAACATTCTCTTTTGTATGTTTTCCTAAGCAGACATAACTCCATACCTATGATTTCCTATTATTTTTTACTTAGACAATAGTATATACTTTTCTCATATTTCTTTAAGCATTATTTGCTCAAAACCAATGTTTCTAATAACTGCAAAATATATTATCAAGTGTGTATGCCATAATTTAGCTTTTTACATCATTCATTGTTAAACATACAGGTTATTTTCAACTCTAAAGTATCCTTCTACGGACATCTCTGTGTAGACACATTAACCATATCTGTGAGATTCCCTTAGTCTAGATTTTATAGGTTAGTATTTCTTCTCATTCTTTTTTTTTGTGTATATATATAATTGATTTTTTTGCAGAGAGGAAGAGAGAGGGAGAGTTAGAAACATCAATGAGAGAGATTCATCAATCAGCTGCCTCTTGCACACCTCCTACTGGGGATGTGCCCCCAACCAAGGTACATGCCCTTGACCGGAATCAAACCTGGGACCTTTCAGTCCCCAGGCTGACACTCTATCCACTGAGCCAAACCGGTTCCGGCTTTCCTCTCATTCTTACTGTCCTCTCTCATTTTCCTTCTGAAACAATCAGTTGGTTTTGTCTATGTGTGTTTGCTTGGAAATGGTTCCATTATTTAAAATATTTGAAGTTTTACCAAAACCTTGGCTGATTTTTATTTCCTCGGCTATGGTCTTGGCCTGAATGAACAGTTTTAGCTTTTAGCTTTCCATGCTCCCGTGTGGGGCCAACTTTCCTATAAAGAGGGGTGACGTTTGGATCTGCTTTGAAGACATTCTAGGTACCACACTCCTTTGTGCCCCGGGGAGCCACGCAGGGACGGCCCTGAGAGGCCTTCCTGAAATAAAAATGGCACTTTTATGGCTGTGGATGTGTTTGTCCAAAGAACACTTAATCACTCCGAAGGTTTCTCCCCTCGTCTGTAGTAAGCAGCGTTTTGTAACTGTAGAGTTCGGCTAATGCACACTTCTGCCGGGAAGCTTCCCGGGGTGGGGCACAAAAGATGCTAAGTGGCAGGGGCGATGGGGAGAGAGCCATTAACACTCCAGCAGTGAGGTCAGATTTGATGCTTCCTTTTGTTTGCAGGATCCAAATGAAGAAGCTGCTTCTGTACTTTCCCTGTTGCCTCCCACCTAAACGCACTCTTGGGTCATCTCACTCTGGTCACATCTTTTGACAATTAGCCACCCATTAACAGGAAGATTGAAAAGGAGCCAGAGTGGTTTACACATAAAGTGCTTACTCTTTTCCAGGAAGAACACACATCGCTACAGTTTCATTAATGCTTTGGCTGATTAGGACAGAAAATAAAATACTTACACTCTAGAGAGCACGAGGGAAGGCAAGAACGTGGGACGGGAAGGAAGAAAATTAAAGGGGAAAAAAACACCATACTTGGACGTTTTTCTTTTCTTTTCTTCTTTCCTTTAGGCAAGCATGCTCTAAAAAAGAGGTGGGGGTGTTATCTTGCTTCTGTCTTTTTCTACCTTTAAAGCCGGTATTACCAGCTATTTTACTTGTACTTTCCTGTTATTATCTAGGTGATGGCTGTGACATGTTGATCATATATGGCAGTGAGAAAATTGATTTCCCCGCACAGAAATGCTTCCAATTTTCCCAGGGCCATAATTTTATGTCCACAACAAAATAAAAGGGTCATTTTCCTGAAGATGAGGGGAATTGAAATCTTTGATAAAAGCTATGGTAAATGTTATACTTTTTGATTGTGGAAACTGCAGTTTTCGCAAACATCTGGCCTGTCTGACGTGGGGGTGTGGGCTGGGGGCAGGGGAGAGGGATTTGAAGGCGTAGGATTGTTGTTATTTTTCTTTAAAGAGCTGAATTTGCTTTAAGAAAACCCTGGAGGTCCAGGGCTTCCCTCTCAGTGTTCATATTCCCATTAAAGAGAAGCTACGGGGGTGCCGCTCTGAGCGACCTGCCAACAGGCTAGAGGACGGGAGGAAGCCACAGTCACACAGGCGGGGACGGCTCAGAGAATGGACACCTGTGCTTCCCATGACTCATAGCAAGCCTGTCCAAAAATAAACTGATAAACTCACTGAGGCTACGCTTTGCAAGCCAGAGACTTTGTATCCCCAAGACAATGAAGGATGGGAGCATAGAGGCCAAGGACAAACTAACTGGGCATAGGGCACAGGCACAGGGGTAAGCAAAACAGCGGCTGTTTTCTGACTGGAGTCCTGCTTGCTGCTTTGTTTGGTTATCAGGCTTTACCCAATCTGGTGGCAACTGATTTCCAAGTAGCTGATGGAGCAACATCCACCAACAAATATTTAGATTTGGAGACCTTTGCTTCACCCTGAATCTACACGCAGGGTTAAACTGTAAGCTTCGTGGCCAAATAGTCAACTGTTGTGTTTGACATTTGGTTCACCAGCAGAAAGTTGTTTTTTTAGGGAATAGCTAGAGACACACGAGAGAAGATTTTTAAAAGCTTTTGTTTTAAATGGCAATCTTTCTTAAACTGGAAGCAATCTGGTTTTTATGCATTTTCCATATAGTCTAAAAAAATGCAGCTTTTGTAATCAGAAAAAAAAGTAATTTTAGTATGTGGTTTTCTTATGACTATGAATAATAAATATTTATTTTTTAGAGAGCAAAATTTAGAATATGTTATGGATCTAAGAGTGTATTCTTCTGAGAGAAAAAAATTAAGAGTAATAAAAGTACAGGAAAAGCATAGCAATCTTTCTCAAAGTATGTGTTGTAAGAAACATAGTCTTGATGTCTCTTTTTTTCCTGGATATTCTTCTGACTCCATAAAAGTGAAATCTGCAATCCCTGGTATATTATGCACATTGCAATAGTTCTATATGTGTTTTTTATTGTTCCAATGACCTTCTCATCGAATCACAGGGGGTGAGTTCATGTTGATAAAGAACTTAAAAATAAAATGTAAGCACAGAGGTTAATATGTCTTGTTTTCAAAGCTACAGGTTAAAGCAACGGTCAATAAACTACGGGCTCAGGGCCAAATGCAGCCCATCACCTGTTTCAGGATGACCCTGCCAGTGAAGAATGGTTTTTGCATTTTTGAATTGTCGAAAAAACATTTTAAAGAAAAATATTTTGTGAAATAAAAGCCATGTGAAATTCAAATTTTAGTGTCTTCTATAAATAAAAATGTATGCAATATAGTCACATTCATTTACACATTGTCAATGTCTGCTTTCACATCACAATGGCAGATTTGAAAGTTGCAACAGATCATATGGCCTACAAAGTATTCACTATCTGGCCCTTGGTATTTTTTATAACCTATTAGATGATTATTACAAAGCACTGTGTGTATGAGTTATCATATAAATACACCAATGAATATTGCTTTTATACCTGTATAAACTTTACCTTTTGATAGAGATAAAACTCACTTGTTAGGCATGAAGCCATTAAGGAATCTTATAATTTAGCCCAGCTGGCATGGCTCAGTGGTTAAGCATCCACCTATGAGCCAGGAGGTCACACAGTTTGACTCCTGGTCAGGGCATATACCCAGGTTGTGGACTCAATCCACAGTGTGGGGCATGCAGGAGGAAGTCAATCAATGATTCTCTCTGATCCTTGATGTTTCTATCTCTCTATCCCTCTCCCTTCTTCTCTGAAATAAAAATATAAATAAATAAACAAATAAGCAAACGAATAAATAATAAATAAATAGCATTTTGAAAGAAATCTTACAATTGGGACAAAGCTGAGATCTGTAGATCTTACATCCGTGGTATAAATCACATCTATGATAAATCGTGTTACTCAAGAGTTAGTCTTGAAAAGTGTGTGATACATGTTCAAGAGGATCCTTCAAATAATAGAACTTCTTCAAGTAATTAGAAATGTCTGTCCTCAAAAGTCTAAGTGCTCCTACTTAGTCAGCTAACAGCATTTGGGCACCACTATTGAGAAGTGCAGCTAATAGGGAAAGAAAACTCACTTCATTCCATGGGAGCTGTGCTCTTTGAATATCTAGTTATTTTTGGTGCAGTTTACAACAATTATAAATGGCTCTGAGGACCCTGGCCCTGGCAGGCTGAGTGACAGACCATAAGTGATGCTGATTTGAATCCATGGCCCCGCCTCTTTAATGTGAAAAGGTCTTTGCATTTAGAATAGTAACAATGAATTAGAGTAACTTGCCTGCCTCATTAACATGTGGTCTGATCTAGGTAAATCAATTTGGAGGATGTCAGTGTATTTAATCCTTCCCAAGGGTGAGTTGTGGCTTTCTCCAATTTGTTGACCTTACAGTTACACCAGAAGAGTTTCCTCATCTCCTCTCCAGCCTAAGGGTTTCTGTGCTGAACCAGGGACAGGACTAAGATCTTTCACACTCATTCTGGTACACAGGATGGACTAGCGCATGCTGCAATGCCAGGGAAGATGCAAGTATTCTCTTTGCTGGTGTAGAATGATCCACCTTATATGGATTGCACTTCGAAAGGGTCAGCATCTGAGAAATTGCAGAACGTGGTTATGTCTTTAGGACAGAAATACTTGCAGCTACACTATAACCTGAGAGGCCAGCTGGGTTTTCCAGAGTCTCTGCAATGCTCTGAGTGTGGTTCAGTGAAAATTCAATTAGCATGGGTGGCCACATCTCCAATTCAAAATCTTTCAGACTGCCATGCACATCTACTCAGCCTCAGCCCTTAAGAGAGGATGGATACATAATGCCTGTAATAACCAGTGGAATTAGGCACTCTGGGATTTCATGTTTCCTTGGCTGACAGTGCCACACCCACTTGCAATGTGTTTACAAATCATGTTTTCTCAAATCAATGCTCCATGATATGTTCATAGGAGTTCCATAGGAGGTGGGGAGTGGGAGGAGAGAAACCTGCTATATGGACAAATAGTTTTGGGAAATGATGAACTAAATAATATAAACAAGTTTCTTTACTGTATTTTAATATGGTTATACCCATAAAACATCTTTAAGAAGACAATATTATATGCATTTCCCAAAATTATTTGTCCTGAAATATTTATTTTAATCAACAATCATACTGTCATGGTACAAAACCTAGAAAATGCTGAACTAAGAAGAGTGAGAAACTGTCTAACTTGTCAGTGGAAATGACCTATACCAGTGATTTTTTTTATTGAATTTACTGAGATGACCTTGGTTAATGAAATTATACAGGTTTCAAGTGTACAACTCTATAATACATCTTCTCTATACTGCATCATGTAATCCTAGTGATTTTCAACCAGTGTGCTGCGGTAGGCACCCTTGTATGCCAGAACGATTTTTTAAAAATATGCAATACCTGCTATTTAGTCAGGGGCACTGAACTTTTTTCTCTTACATTGTAAAATTAAAAAAAAATGATAATGGATAAAACAATAGTAGCCATCCAGTGTGAATGAACCAAAATTGTGATCAGATCTGCACAAAATATATTTTTGGTGTCCTGCAAAATTTTAGCAATTAGTTTATGTGTGTCATGAGATGAAAAGGGTAGAAAATCACTGACCTATACCAATAGAATCAGAGAATGTTAGCAGTAGTGGAATGAATTAATAGATTAATGGTTTTCTAACTCAAAAAGTTCTCAAACTATGAACAATTCTCAAGCCAGGGAGACATTATAATTATTGCAAGTTAATGTGCTCATACATCTTACACATGGGTGTACTAAAATTTTTCAGAAGCATGTAAATTGCTCTTCTGACTAATGAAAAATTTATTTTTCATAGGAGCTTCTTTGTTGTCTATCAGCCACAACACCATACCTCTTATGTGAGAATTGTGGGATACTTTTTGCAGAGAAAGGTTCTCTTACTTGGAAAGGTTTAGAGCCTCCTTATTCTGTATACAAAGGGATTGACATGAGTGTCATTATTATGTGATTAAAATGTCTCCCTCAAAGTTTCTTGGTAATCTCCATTCTCTTTGTGGTTAGAAATATTTGAATTGTGTTTTTAGACCAGCTGAGAGTATAGTGGTCTGCAGAACTGTCACTCTGCAGACAGATTTGGGGGTTTAGCTGACCAAGGAACAAACTGTGAGTTGGTTTCTAGCTTCTCTGATGATAACTAGGGTTGTTGATGATGATGGAGCCAGAGTATTTCAGCAACCATACAGATGCCTGTGTCATCTGGACTGCTTGAGCAAGAACAAGATGCATAGGAAGTCCTTGAATAGTTGGAGATGGTTTAAGACAGAATCAATGATAGGTGGATGGATTAGAACACCATACCCATAAGCCAGTGTGAGTCAAATCAGGTCATGAAAAGAAGTGTATTTGCTATTGTGAATAGACAGAACAAGCCACCTAACAAACACACATCAAGATATTTAAGTTAGCCCTAACTGGTTTGGCTCTGTGGATAGAAGGTTGGCCTGTGGATATAAGGGTCCCAGGTCCCATTCTAGTCAAGGGTACTTGCCTGGGTTGTAGGTCAGAGCCCCGGTAGGGGGTGTGCAAGAGGCAGCTAATCAGTGATTCTCTCTCATCATTGATATTTCTGTCTCTCCCTCTCCCTTCCTCTCTGAAATCAATAAAAAATATTTTTTAAAGAAAGTTATTTTTTTTTAAAAAGAGAGATGTAATTTAGATATTAAAATGTAGCTCCTTTTAGGATAGATATTAAGAAGCCTCATATTAATCTACACTAGTAAAATAGAAACATGCAAATTGACCATCCCTTCACTAAGCCCACCAGCCAATCAGGAGTGAGTATGCAAATTAACCCAACAAAGATGACAGCAGGCCTCAGAGTTGGATCCAGGAGGAGGAGGAGGAGGAGGAGGAGGAGGCTTGGGTTGCCCTCTGTGATGAATGAAGCAAAGCTTTCAGCCTGCCCTGGCCTCCACTCAAGGAGGGGCTGGGAGGAAAAGGAGGGGCTGGAAAACTGAGTCTCCAGAGGGCATGGCCAGCCTGAAAACAGCCTTCAGCCTCTTACCCAGGTGGGCCACACCTCCATGGAGTAAGAGTCCCTGTTGGAGGGCCTGGCCAGCCTACAAACAGCCATCAGCCCCTCACCCAGGCTGGCCAAACACCACAGCAGGGACCCCCACCCTGAATGGGGTGTGGCCAGCTTGAATACAGTCCTCAGCCCCTCACCCAGGCTGGCCACACTCCCATGGGGTAAGGGTCCCCACTGGAAGGCTTGGCCAACCTGCAAACAACCATTAGCCCCTCTACTCAGGCTGGCCAGGCACCCCAATGGGGACCCCCACCCTAAAGGGGGTATGGCCAACCTGAAAACATCCCTCAGTCCTTCACCCAGACTGGCCACACCCCCATGAAGTGAGGATCCCTGGTGGGGGGTTTGGCCGGCCTGAAAATGGCCCTCAGGCCCTGACTCAGGCTGGCCATGCCCCCATGGAGTAAGAGTCCCCACTGGGAGGCATGGCCAACCTACAAACAGCCATTAGCCCCTCACCCAGGCTGGCCAGGCAACCCAGTGGGAGGCCACACCCCATGGGGGCATGGCTGGCCTGCAAATCACCAGAGGCCCCTTTCCCAGGCTGCCCCACACCCCAAGGGGAACCCCCACACTGATCCGGGACACCCTTTAGGGCAAACCAGCCAACCCCCACCCATGCAGTGCACCAGGCTTCTATCTATACTAATAAAAAGGTAATATGCTAATTAGACTGGGAGACCTTCCAGGAGACCTTCTGGACAAAGTCATGGTGGCAGGGCTGAGATAGAGGTGGTTAGATGCCAAGAGGAAAGGGAAGTTGTGGGTAATCAGGCCAGTGGCGGGGGTCATTGGGGGTAATCAGGCTGGGGGGGGGTAGTTGGGAGTGAGTAGACCAGCAGAGGGGCCAGTAGGAGAGAGCAGGCCATCAGTGGGGGTCAGTCGGGGGTGATCAGGACAGCAGGGGGAACAGTTTGGAGTGAACAGGCTGGCAGGGGTTGCCTTTGGGGGTGATCAGCCTGGTTGGGGGGGGGGGCATTTGGAGGTGAGCAATCCAGCAGCAGGGGGCAATTGAGGGCAAGCAAGCAGGCAGGCAGAGTGGTTAGGGGCAATCAGGCAGGCAGGCAGGTGAGCGGTTAGGAGCCAGTAGTCCTGGATTGCAAGAGGGATGTCTGACTGCTGATTTAGGCCTGATCTCTGTAAACCGGCAGTAGGACATCCTTCCAGGGTGTCCCAGATTGGAGAGGGAAATCCCCCTCCCCACCCCTGCATGAATTTCATGCACTGGGACACTAGTAAAGACAATAAAAGGGACAGAATGTAATTAGATACACAAATCTATACTTAGTTAACCTGTTACTTCAGTAAAAATTACAAAATTGCCTGTGCTATGCATTGAGGCTTTAAGAGTGCAAAAGACATTGTCCTCCCTCAAGTTTATAAACTGGCTGGAGCGATAACAAAGGAGACATTTGCAGTGGAGTAAGACAAGTGCTAGAATAGATATAAGCACAGGTTGCTCTATGGGAAGAGAGCCTTCTCAATGATGAGATTAGGAAGAATGATGGGAAATAAGGCAAGGCTTTTCAGAAAAAGCAACATGCTAGCTAAGATCTGAAGGATGTATGGTGTCATCAGATAAGTAAAGGTGGTAAGCACCTGTGCAGGTAGCATAGCTTGGAGGTGACAGTAACAGAAAAATTAGTTTAGAAAACTGAAAGTAGTTTAGGATAACTATAGGATGAGTGTGCTTAGGGTAGTAGGGGAGAAGAGATGGCATATGGCAGGTACACCAGGTGAAGTTACTGGGTAAGCAGCAGTCAGTTATTAAGAATAAGTTAAGATGAATTTTATTGCAAAGGCAATGGGAAACACTTGTAGAATTTTAAGTAGAGCAGTAACATGATCATAATGTCTTCCAAAAAGATCAACCTGACCATGAAAATATTTTAGTTTGGTAGGTATTAGGGATTCAGTTGGAGAGAGAACAATTAGAGATCAGCAATAATCAGAAAAAAAGGCTATTTAGTGTAGTCATGATGGGGCTGGAGAGATAGAGGTAAACTTGAGAGGAACTTAGGGATTGATTATATGTGGAAAGTAGGAGGCAAAGGTAGAATTAAAGACAGTTCTCAGGTGTCTGTCTTGTGAACACGTGTGGATAGTATTGCCATTCCCTGAGCCACGGATGGGGAGAGAAAGAGCAGGTATTTCCTTTGGGGTGTGGTGTGGTTAGGCTAGATAATACATTCAGGTTATTTTTGTCTTTAATTCCAAATTCAATTGTTTATAGTATATTTGAATGCAGGATTTCAGAGGTGGAGAAATTCTAAGTATAAAAAGGTCCAGAGTGTGACCTTGGCCATTAGTGGCTAGAATGGATGAGAAGGTTACTAGGATAGATTATTTTTAAGAATTTTCAAATCCTCCAAGATGATAGCAGAGCTTGGTGCAGAGATTCAATTAAGTGATCCAGGTTTAAAATATTCAATAAATGAAGGGAGGTTATCATGAGGATAGAAGATAAGAGTGACAAGAACCCAAGAGTCATATGGTCAAATACCATTGATAGCCTAGAAGGCCCAGAGATTTTCAGACAAGAGGAGAAGTAAATATTTGGGAAGCTGCATATTTTGAGGCGTGAAATACTTGGAATGTAAGATAAATAAAAATGTATTCTTGAGGAAATTTCAAGGGTACTGTCCTCAGGAAAGATCATTGTGCTGTAAAAGCCAGCAGTTAGTAGATGTATATGGTGGAGAGCCCAAGAACACAGGGGAGTGTGTGTGCAACGTAATAGAAAACCTAGAGAACTCAGTGGAAAGATTTGAAGAGGAGAATATCAGTGAGAGTTAGATCATCAGAGGAAGCACAGAACAGTTGTGGGATGAAACTCTGGGGGGAAATTGGTGAATATAAGGGTGAGTCTTAGGCAATGACCAGGGTCATAGAATGTCATGTTTGGTGCAGAGGATTAGTAGGTTCTTATAGCTGCTATCACAAACTACTACAATCTTAGGGGCTTAAAGCAACACAAATGTATTACCTTATAGTTCTAAAGGTCAGAAGTCCAAAAATGGAACTTCGGTGTTTCAAATCTGTGTCATATGGCTGAGTTTCTTCTGGAAACTCCAGAGGACAATCTGTTTCTTGTTTTTCCAAGAATCTAGAGATTTTACCCTGCTTTCTTGACTTGTGGCCTCTTTATAGCAATATCCCCTTGACCCCTGCTTCCATCATCACACCTTCCTCTTTCTCTTATATAGACACTTGTGCTTATGTTGGACTCATTCAGTTTATTCAGGATATTTCCCATTCAACTTATTAATCACATTTGAAAATTACTTTTACCTTGTAACTTAACATAGTCACAGGTGGACATCTTTGGGAAGGAGCCATCATTCTGCCTACCCCAGGGCCTGGTAAATGGATGAATAAAATAGGAAATTGCAGAAGAGACTTGGGTCTCATAGCAGAGATTAACCAAGAATTAAGAAGCAAGCATGACCTGAGATTATTGAGATTCTGAGAGTGTTCTGACATAGATCATAGATGGCTTCTGGAAGAATCATGTGGATTTTAGATTCCCATCACAAATCAGAAATAGAAATGGCTTTCAAAACTTGTCTGAAGATATCTGAACTGAGAGGATGAGTATTCAAAGCTGCTGGCAGCCATTGGAAGGTCTCCTTAAGAAAGTTTGAATATGAGATCCATTAATTGTTTTTGTTCATTCTTTTAACAAATATTTATTTAGCCTATTGCTATGACTGGCTCTGTAGAGGGTAAAAATAAAGAGTATTTTGAAAAATGAAAAAGAAAAGAAAACTTTAGCTAGCTGGGGAAAGGAATGAATAAAGAATGGAGTTATGCCCAGCCACAGTGGCTCAATGGTTGAGTGCCAACCTCTGAACCAGGAGGCTACATTCCAATTCCAGGTCAGGGCACATGCCTAGGTTGCAGGCTTGGGCCCAGTAGGTGGTGTGCAGAAGACAACTGGTCAATGATTTTCTCCCCTTTTCACTTCCAATCTCTGAAGATAATAAAAACATAATTTAAAAAAACACATTTCTCCACTTTATCCCAATTAGCTTTAGTCTCCATGAAATAAAGACTTCTGATCCATATGACCCCTTTCCACTCACCCTTTAAAAAAAAGTGACTTGGAATCTGTTGCAGGGTCACTGAGCTTATGATAATAGTTTACTATTGAATCATTTCCTATCTTTCACCAGTCATTAATCACATGTACCCCTTGAAAATTTCTTGAAATTACATTCCTTTCTTCTAATTTTATCTATCACCACATCAGTCACATCCACCTAAACTGTATATCTTAGTTTTTCTCAGAAATGGAAAAATCAGGACAAAATTATTTGGGGAATAAATGATGGGTTAGACATGGTATATACTGATCTTAAGAAAATGGTAAGAGAGGGATATGGCACTAAGTTGGACAGGCAGATTTGAAAATATCTTCACAATGTTAGTACTGAAATCCAAGACCTGGTGAGTACTCTAAAGGTAAAATTTTGAAGAAATAAGAGCTGATGATCAAGAACTGAGGTTCTTGCAGAGGAGAAAAATCAGAGAAGTGGGAGAGAATCAAGAGAAACAGGGTGCACCATGCATTCAAAAAATTTTGTTATAAGACTCATATTATCACCAGTGTAAAATCTACAGAGATAGAAATTATGGGCCAAATGACATTCCCTGGATTTAACCAGAAGAAATCATTGTGCTCTTGAAAAAAATTACTACAGCAGATAATTGAGGACCATGGATAATAGAAAACTTTAGGTTCCTTGGGTATGGTGTGGTTATATGTATAGACAAACTATGTTTTAGCCAAATCAGGATTTTGTAACAAGATATGACAAATTGCTTAACCTGTAAATAACAGATACTGATTTCTCACAGTTCTGAAAGCTGATAGTCCAAGATTAATGTGCCACCATGTTCATGTAAGAGCCCCCTTCTGAGTCACAGGCTTCTTCTGGTGTCCTCACATGGTGGAAGTGGTGGGGGATTGCTGTGGTGTCTCTTTTATAAGAACACTAATCTCACCCCCTGAAGACTCCACCATCCTTACCTCAGCACTTCCTGAAGACCCTGCCTCCTAATACCGTTATCTTTGGGGGTTAAGATTTCAACATGAATTTGGGGGGACCCAAACATTCAGACCATAACAGTCCCAGTTCACCACAGTCCACACTCTTTAAATAGAGTTATTTGTAAGATATGATTACACATGGAATAAGGTGGCAAGTAGTTAGAAGCCTAGAAGCTTCCTGTTTAAGTAAAAAAAAAAAAAAAAAAAAAAAAATTAAGGGAATTTTCTCTCTATTTTTCCATTATTCAGAAAGAACACTTGAAGAGTGCTTTTTTGTAAATAATAAAAATATAAGCTAAGATCGGTTTGGCTCAGTGGATAGAGCATCGGCCAGCAGACTGAAAGATCCCAAGTTCCATTCCGGTCAAGGGCATGTACCTTGTTTGCGGGCACACCCCCAGTAGGGGGTGTGCATGTGGCAACTGATTGATGTTTCTCTCTCATCGATGTTTCTGGCTCTCTAGCTCTCTCTTTCTTCCTCTCTGTAAAAAATCAATAAAAAATATTTTTAAAAAAGAAGAAGAAAAGAGTGGAAGTGTGTGGACCTATGTCATACTTTTAGGTTCAGAATGGAAAAGTAGAAGGATATTTGGGCCATAGGTTTTTATGAAAACTATCAGCAATGTTACCTCCAACATATTCTTGAAACTCTTACGTAGAAAATTAGTTGTAATGTGTTCCTCATCACTATGGAGGAAAGTTACATTAGGAAGAGTTTCATAGTGACAGAACTCAGGATCCTGGTCTTGCTCTGATCTACTTGGCACTTGGATCAAATATCTTACATAGAACTTGGCACCTCAGGTTCAGACTTAGTTCAGTTCCTGGAAACACTGATGTTTTCCAAAATTTTGGTTTGCTGAAGAAGATCAGGAATAAGGAGCTCTCATAGAAACTTTAATCAAAATACCCCATCACTGCCTTTAGCATCAGTGAGAGCAGCTGATACACCGCCTGCAGTGAAGGCCCTGAAGAACTAGCATGAAGCAAAGGAGAAGGATCACGTGAAACAAGAAGCCTAATTTCTAGAGACAAGATGTTGAGTAAGAAATCATGGCTCACTGAATTGAAAGGTGCACAGTTGTCAGGAAGATTCCGATACATCAGTAATGACAACCAGGCAACTGGAAAGTGTGGATTACACAGGGCAGCCCGTTCAAGTTGGATGATACCCTAGAATGGACTGACACTTCGGTGTTACCAGGTTACAGACAGAGAACAAGCCTGAGTGAATTGGGCATGAAAATGGCCTATTTCCTCTTATAAAATATAAACCCACTCTAGAGCACATTCTTCCTATTTCAACATCCACTGGTCTGAAATAATGTAATCAGGAGCGGGAGGGAAGTTTTAAGTTTATAGGAGTATTATTCATATAATAGCTAAATCTTAATTTTAGAATTTAAAATGTTATTTTTGGAAAAAAAATGTTCATACATACTTCTTTTACCCACACTTTCCCATCTTCTCATTTCTCGGTGGTACCTGGCATGAGAAACTGCACACCACTGTGGTTTAACACTTTTGCAGGGTTTGTAAATCCATCTCCTTTACTTACTAGCTTTAGAACTTTGTCACAAGTTTCCCCAACTCTCTGTTCCTGAATGCATTCATTTATAAAATACCATAAATAATAGTGTCTACTTCAAGAGTTATTGTGAAGATTACATGAACTAACAGAGGTAAAATGCTTAGCACAGGACTTGGAATAAATAAATAAATGTTCAAAAATAGTTTTTATTATTAATTTATTGGGTAATAAATAATAGAATAGAAAGAACACTGAAACAGAAAATGAGCCTAAACTCTAATTCCCAATGAATCTCTTCTAGCCTTTTGATGTCTATCTTTTAAATGGGAATGAAGTCTATACCAATAGGTTTCCCAGGCTTATTCTGTGAATAACTAGAATAATGAGTATTTATACTTTGCAAAATATATTTAAGTGTAAGATATGGAAAATAAATAAAGATTTACCAAAATAGCTCTATTTCTACTTCCAAAACTAGCATAAGGGTAAATAAAATATAGTGAAAAATATCATGTTTAGTTAGTTGAAACCTTATCTAGCTGCCATCATTTACCCAATGGAATGGTTATTATTCTGCCAGAGATTTTCAAATCATTTAAATGAGTCTGTTTTAACTTAGTCTTAGATTTTAAACAAAAGCCTTGAAGTTGCATTTTATTTAATTGCCTATTGATAATATAATAAAGTCCAATGGATATTTTTAAATACCTACTATGTACTATGCATAATCTAGTGGTAAAAGTTAAATATGGAAAATTAGGAACCTTGAATTGGACCTGTTGTAATAATTTGCCGTGACATTGACCTTATAATGTATGTGTTTCTGTCAAGTCATCTATTAAAAGACTATTATGAGACTTTCTACTATGCAAAGGAACTATAAATTGGTTTGAATGTTAAGCTTTACTTAGGAAAAAACACTATCTAAGCAAAAGCCTCACATTGTGTCATTCTTGCATTTGGTGCCATGGGTAATAGATGCAAAGTACAAACCACTGAATTATGCATTTGCCAGTACAATTCTGCCCCAGAGCAAGGTACTGTTGGAAGCCAGCCCAGTGTAAGGAAGCAGAAAAAGTGCCTGGTTTTGAAAAACTGATGAGAAGAGGATATGATGAGGGATGACAAACAGATTCAGAGCAATACATTCTGAGGCTGTATCCACTGCTACATCCCTGTCATTGGTTAGGAGCCAATATTTTTACCAAACTGATTGATTAAGAATGTTAAGACAGGGTCTCACAGGCAATGCACACAGACAAACCACTCCATGAAAAGATGTTCTGACTGAAGGTAAACAATCCTTGTGTGGGATAGAGAGCAAGAGAGGGTTCAGAGGGTTGTTTACAAAAGTCTCTCTTTATGAATAGAAGTCCCAACACAATAAACAACACTTTATAGTTTATAAAGTCCTCTCATACACAAACACATTTAACTCTTATTACACCCAAGACTTAAGTGCTCTCATCCTGAGCCAACAAAGGATACAGGCACTGTTCCACTTGTTTTTTCAGGTTCACTCTGGTTTGGGTCCTTAGCAAAAACTCCTCTATGAGCTGCCACTTTTCTCAACAACCTGGACAGTATACCTCTGGACTCCAGCTAAGGTCATGGCTCTTGTTATCAGACAAGGTCATAGTATTGGGACACAAACTATTCTGGGACTGCATTTTTGGCACCTTCAATTTATCCATATATATACTTCCTCCTGCCCCTTTTCTTAGATGCCTCAGGACTATATAATCTAGCTCGCCAAAGTCTTCAGATTACCTCGCTCAGTTGACCTTTCCATACTGTCATAGAATCTGAGACTTGGAATGTCACTTAGTCAAGTCTTCTGCCTGGAGTAGAATCCCTTCTATAGAAGCACCATTACTGAGGTGATCACTGATTTGCAAAGCATCCAATTCCAGTAAATAATACCTTGTACCCAGCTGTTCTTCTAACAGTGAGACTTGGAGGCTTCTCCCACCAAGAATGGAGCCTAGGGCTCCTCCACTTGAGTCTGGACAGAGTCTGGTAATGCTCCAACCAACAGAGTGCAGCAGAGTGATGCTCTGGGACTTCTGAGGCCAGCTCACAAAAAGAGCTTCCAGCTGGGCCACTCTTCGGGATGTTTGTTCCGGGAAAGCTGTGAGGAAGCCCAAACTTCCCACAGAGAGCGGCCACATGGGGAACACCACCTGGAAAGAAAGTGAGGCCTCCAGCCAATATCTAGCATCACCTACCAGACATGTGAGTGAATGACACTTCCGCTGATCCCAGCCCCAAGCCTTAGCTACCTATCTGATGCCCAGTAGAGCAGAGATAAGCTACCTACTCTGTACATACTTGTCTCTGTAGTTCAGAGGGCTTCATATCAAGAGGATGTGAAACCAAGGAAACATACTGGACAAGCTTCCTTCTCACCAGGAACTGAGTTATATGAGATCTTGGACTTCAAACTGATGCCTCAATGGGATGAGACTTGGGGGCTTGGAGAGAAGACATGAGTATATTTTGCATGTGGACAGATTCGAATTGTGTGGCCAGAGGTAGATTATACAGACTGTATTTTCCTACATGCAACAATATATTCCATTCCATTTAATCACCTGTGACATCACATAATGTTGAGGCACCTCCCACTGAGAGGTGAGGTCTAGCTTGGGATTGCTTCGACCAGTAAGAGCAGAATAACCCTGCATTGAGGGCACAGCCTTGCTACTAGGGTAGATCTCTAGTTCAAACGATAGCTTGTAGGGTAGATTGCTGTATTGAATAGAACCTTGCATTGTGGTAGAATTTTGTATGGGGGTTACAGCCTGAATTAGGGGTAGAATCCTGAATCCAAGATCAGCTCTGAAATGAGGAAACTGCTTCATATGAAGATAAAACTCTATATCGGGAGGCAAAACACAGAGCCTATTCTGCCCTGTACCCGGAGCTAGGAGACCTTGAGCCAGATGTCCAAATGTCAGGATCTTATGGGCCTCATCTGAAAAACTGACATGACAAATTTATTCATAAAAGAAAACACTCTTAAGATTAGGTTATATCCTGCTCTAGACTATATGATTCAAAATTGACACTTATTTATTTAAACTAGAGGCTTAGTGCATGGATTCATGTACCAGTGGGGGTCCCTTGGTCTGGCCTGTGGGAATCAGCTGAAACTGGCAGTCCTACATCCCCTGAGGGGGTAGTAGTGTGCAAAGTGGCAGATGGCATTGCTCCCATTCATCCATTCCTGCCACCACTCAGTAGGTTCACTGCCAGATATAGGCTCACCCATAACCAAGAAGTGGCTGCCTTCTTATGCCCGATGCCAGACCCAATCCCGGGTCCGGGCCAGGTGGGGGAGGGGAGTACAGGAGAAGTGTCGGCAGGTGCACATTTGTCACTTGAGTGGTGCTTCCACTGTGGGAGTGCACTGACCACCAGGGACAGCACCTGTGTTGAGCTTCTGCCCCCTGATAGTCAGGGCACATCATAGCTACAGGTCGAACGGTCAAAACAGTCAGTCACTAAGGCCTTTATATATATATATTATAGATACTGATTAAACTTGAGATTTATTTCCAAGCTAAAAGCTTGCACTGAAAATGAGGTAGAAAATATAATCGCCATAGGACAAAAAAAAAACAAAACAAACACACGATCATTCACCTCTTTGTGTCTTTTGAACTACCCCCTTGCCAACCTCACCCATCCTGTGTTCATATATACTCTCAGAATGAGATTATTTCTATATGATAAGAGTAAATGTGATTCTTGCAGCACATACAAAGAAATAGTGTATGTGTGTATATTTTCCTTTGAAAACAAAGTATTGGCAAAGTACAAGATTTACTCTTTGGCAATTAGTCTTGTGCTGCAAAGAAAATACCCCAATTTTTCAGGGTTCTTGCAAATAAATCTTTTGCCAGCAAAGACCTACATTCCCAAGTCCAAAGCAAATTCTCAATAAACTAATCTTTCACCTGGAGATTTAAAGTGTGATGTTGTTTTGCTTAAAATCCCTGATATGATAGAAAGACAGGAGATTGGTGAGGTGGTTTGTCAACAAACAGGTTACCCCTCTGAATACAACCTAGTTATCTAAATTCTGAAGCAAAACTACTACCAAATATTGTGGAATTATTTGGCTCTACAGAAAGGGCTTCTGCTGTTCCCAAAGAAGGGGTTTAGATAAGGATATGCTTTATCACATACTGAATTTACTCTCCAAACAAAAGAGATTCTGCTTCATGAGCTGTGTGGCTTGAGATTTACAAGTGAAAGTGGTGCCCACATTCCAGACCAGGCACTCACAGGCTTCCTTCCCCTCCCCGTGACCCGAACCTCTCTTCTTCTCCCATTTTTTTTCACACCCTTAACCTTCTCTTCAAAAGACAGATCTTTAAGATTTTTTTTTTCCTAAATTGATCATTTCGATGTCAGGTCATTTTGGAACCAGTGATTAGTGAATATGATAAATTACCAGTCATGGGTTTGCTTTTGCAGGTTTTGAAGTTTTGATGCATTAGTTATTTCCACCCAGGAAAATTATAACTCTGAACAGTATCAACTTCTCCATTTCCAGATGGAAAACTAGTTTGCTCAGAATATTGCTTTGTGCTGGAAATGTAGATCTTTTATGTTGACAAGATCAAACCTTATAGCATTATTGGCACCTGCTATCTTTTGAAATATTTTCAAGTATCTTCTCCTCAAACGATTTCACTGAGCCCAGAGATGTTTCTTAGAGTTGAAATAAGGTTGATTTTTACCATTTTGTATTTCATAAAAATGTCAAGGCATTGGCTAGAGGATTGTGTCCCTTTGTCTGAGTTATGAGTATGATACAGGCTCATTTCTGAGATGTTTGCTCCCAAAGTGTTAGGTGTGCTTTCTCTTTGTCCTCGTCTATTGTCCTCCCTCTGAAAGGGTCTTGGCACGATGGTGTTAGCAATCCTCACATAAAGTGAATGCCTAGATGTTTCTATTTGTAGGCTGCTGTTTACACAAATTTCTCAGTGTTTGTGATGAGGGGGGTCCCTCCCCGGGACGAGAGAATCTGGGGTGGGCTGGTCTTCGTGATTTCCTCTCTGGATTCACACTGGAAGCAGCGGGAGGATTTTCAGGGGAGAGAATTTCAGGACAGTGTACAGAATCAGAGCCGGGGGGGTCGTGACCTTGCCTATTGATCCGGCCTCTCTAATTTCCACAGCTTGCTGAGGCTTGTTCTTCCAGGCTGCTGGTGTACATTAGAGCAGAAATCCATAACATGGCCATGTTCATCCAAGCACAGGAAGAAACTAAATTAAATGTTAAAAAACAATCTGAGGCTAGAGTTGGAGACAATTCATCATGATCCTAGACGCCAGGCAGGTGGGATGACCAAGGATTCCTCAGCCAATAGACCCCCCGGACCGAGTATGGAAAGGCCGCACTGCCTCATTTGTCAGGTATACAGCGGAGAGTCTGAAAATGCACGGAGGTCAGCTCTTTTGGCTGCAATATATTTTTCCTCAAAAATGAGATATTACACATTTGAAAAGCGAAACTGAAATAAATTAACAGCAAGAATTGGGAGAAATAAATGGAATTTTTTATGAAATGCATATTTGGGGCACGTTTGGCAAATCTTCAAAGCCAATGACCGGCTTGTGTGCTGGCCTGGGCATTTCCACAGCACTGTTCCGGGCTGGCTGGTTAGGTCTCTATTGGAGGAGGGAGAATGTCTCACCAGAGTCATGACCTTTCTTCTGGGTGACAGAGATTCAGAACAATAGCACCTCTGCCACCTCGCAATGAACTCAGTGTGTTACGATAAAAAGGATGCCAGAAACCCTGATGTTCTAAAACATCTGGAGGATGCACTCCATTGTTCGCTTTTCATCTAGATATTTCACCTCAAACAGATGAGCTGCAGGCAGCGCCGCTCGGGCGTATTGGACAATGCCGAAACTGCCCTTTTCTGCTTCTGCAGTTGATCTCATTTATATTGGACATGGGCTCATGCCATTTATTTGCCATTTACTTATTGATTAATCTAAAATGTTTAACCTGAAGGAGGCATCACAAATGGCAGGTTGTTCAGCTGGGAGCTGCCTCAAATGCTGGGATGCATTCCTCAAAAGCCATTACCCAGGCAAAATCCCGTTCTAATGAACGGCACTGCCGCATAGCAGGGCCCTGGGTAGGGAAACTGGCCCCTGCAGGGGTGCTGGCAAGAATGCAGCAAGGGGGATTTAAAGTTCGACATAATTGTAATAAATAACAATCACAACATTTCAGTAGAAATGTTCAGGCAACCCTGGCACATGCAGCATCCTCTCACTTATGAAGAAAAGAATGGTTCTGCAGTTGTGTTTTAGGCTAAAGTTTTGTTCGTATCCTAATATCTCACCAGGCTGCAACAGTAGATTTTTATTTTATTTGGGGGAGGGGAGGAGGACAAGGACAAAAGGCAAAGTGTGGAGAGCAGGTGAATCTGTTAGCAAACAGAGATGGAACTAGAATGTGGAAGTTAAAACAGGCAGTAGAGGAAACTGAGGCTCCGGGACAGTAAACACCTTGGCCCCAGACCCACTGAGGCCAGTGACAAAAAGCACTGTATGCGGCACTGTGGTGGTCCAGAATGCATGCTCTGTAATCAACGGTCAGTGTTTTGTCCTCTGTCTCCATCACCTAATTTACCTTTCTGTACTGTGGTTTGCTCATCAGTATTCTAATAGTGTCATGAGAATTAAATGGGATAAAATATGCCTTTAGAATGAATGGCTGTCAACTGCTGAGCAAGCCTCAAACCCTTATTTTCCAGTTGGAAAAATGAATTACTTTGGAAATAAATTATACAGTCAGTGAGTAGGAAAGAGTTGGGATGTTGGTTTCAACTGGACCAAACGCGCAGCTGTTGGACAAAGGCACCGCCATCTTGAATCCAGCCTCCATGAGTCACAGCTTGTTCTGTGAGAGGACCTCTCACCGAGCAGCCCACATACTCCTTTCGCAGTACAAATGGCCTCAGAGCCTGTTACTTGTAATTACTGGGCACCATGGAGCACTTTTTAAATTTAAAGGCAAACATTTTATATTCTGAAGACCTTAGCTATCAGTTGGCACAAGTATAATTTGAATTTTCAAAAGAAAATTTGGTATTTGTTCAAACTAAACAACCTGTATCCATAAAAATGTTATCTGATAGCCTTCATGGAGAAATAAAATGTTAGCATTTCTTCAAGTACATAAAGTTGATTTCTGTGGTCAAGTTTAACTCATTAAGTTCACTAAGAAATGGAAAGTAATTTGGTAATGCAATTTGAATCACAAATTTCTATCATATCATGTACATGACACCCGAGATGTTGTTCTGTTTCATTGAGTCTATTTGATACTATGCTATGTAATTCAGTCTTAAGAAATAGAACAAGGACATTTTTTTTAAGAAAGTTTCTCAGTCTTAGGGCAAAGGTGAAACAGATTCAAATAGTCATTAAAGGAATGAAGTCTTGTAGCTCACCTCTGTCAATGAAGCAGAAATCAAAACCCCTTCCACAGAAAAGAATTTTCCTGGCCCAAAGGTAAGAGAAATGCACAAGAGCCCACCCCAAATGGGAATAGGTGTGCTCCCAACCTGGGTTTATCGGTAATGTCTTTAATGGGAGAGACTGACTACAAACTAGGTTAACTCCTTTGCTTCTGTTTCTCCGTGAAGCATAATCTGGAGATATGTACAAAGCAATCTGTAAGGCCAACTATAGGGATTGAGGTATTTAAGCTGGAACAGATGGGGCACACTGCAACTACCATTCCAAGAACCCTATCTGATTGCCCAGAAGGAGGTATGGAGTAGAAAGTATTACTTTAGAGAAGAAGGCAATGTAAATATATGAATACATATAATATGGAAAGTGATTCATGTATGTTCCAGGCTTTTAAAAAATGCTTCAAATGTCATTCACAATGACAATTCTATTATTTCCATTACTCATATAATATATTAGTTCTGTGGAATTTTTTTAAGTAGAGAAATAATTTCAGTATTTGTATTTAATTCTTTGACATGTTTTTATTGTATGTTTCCATTCTCATGCTTTTTATATTTATTCTGCATTCTATTCTATATAAATGTTCTATTTTCTCATATGAAACAGATTTTTGTATACTTTCTATTTTTGTGTACTTTTAAATAAATTTAATGTTTCAATGTAATTTTAGGCTGCCAAACTTTTTTATTCTAAAATAAATGTAAACTTTAGTTCCTATCAACTTCTAAAAATAATCTAATATGTATTTTGGAACTTTGATTATAAACTCTTTCTCTTCCTCTGAATGGGTAGTGGGTTATACTTGTTCATTTATATTCAAACAAGAAGAAAATGAACACAAACCAGATAAATGACATACACATATATGTTTGTTCTCATTTGGGGGAGGGGAGCAGACTGTGGCAATCAGATTGCATTGACTCAGTTTAGATGTGGCTGATTCAGGCTATTAAAATAATGGACTATACCGGATGCCGTAGACAACTCATCTGGATTTGAAAGAACAAGTGGGTCTCTGTGAGGAATTAAGTGACTATCGTAGATTCATAGAAATTATGAGGAATTCAAATAGAGATGGCCCCTTTGGTTATGATTATTAATCAAAGGGAGAACTGCACTTAAGCTCACTGAGAAAAGGCCTGTTTATCCTAAAGTGGCTCCTACCCTTTATCCCTCCTCCACTTTCCCTTCACACTCAATGCCATTTCCTGATCATCATAACCAGGAAGACTCATTTTTTTGGAATTTAAGAAAGAAAACAACATCCTTTGGTCATCACCTGAACATATATACATGCAATGATTATTACTCCATTGATAATGATCTAATAAAATAGAGGGTTGTTTTTTGGTCATCATAAGGGCTGATTGTCATTAAGGGTGAAGCAATCAATGGATTGATGTTATTTCAGGCACCTTAACAACTGAATTGGATCAACCCTGCATGCATCCATAGATAGCTCATTGACTGGCTGCAACTGTGGCCGATAAAACCAAGTCAACTGGAAAAGAGCTCTTTCAGTCTGGCCTTGTAGACAAACTTTAAGTCTTTAAGTGGAACCATTCAAAATGATTGGCCCTTTGAAGCAGCAACTGGCCTAGACCTAGATGGATTGTGACCACAACAAGAGGCCCTAGCAGAGAGATACAAGTCAAATAGAGCCCTCACTCTTGCAAATATGCACTTAAAAGCTTATAAGGGCAAACCTAACTAAATCCATGGACATTTTAATACCCTTTCAGTGGGATGATATTCAAGAGAGAGAATGATGCAGGGATGAGATACATCAATGAAGTAGCTATCAAACCAATTTCTTTAGTGAAAGAAATCTTCCTAAATGCCCAGTTCCAAACCTTGTCCTACTGAGGAAGCAACTTGTAAGGCCAACTATAGGGATTGAGCTATTTAAACTGCAACAGTTGGGGCACACTACAACTACCATTCCCAGAATGCTACCTTATTGCCCAGGAGGAGGCAGAGAGTAGAAAGTGTGACTCTAGAGAAGAAGAAGTCAATGTAAATATATGAATAGATATAATAAGGAAAATGGTGCTTGTATGTCTTCCAGGCTTTTAAAAAATGTTTCATAATGGCACCTCTATTATTTCCATTTTGCCAATAAGGAAACTGAGGCAAAGATAGAGAGTTCAAGTAACTTGCCCAAAGTCAATTAGTTAGTAAGTTGCTATATTTAAGACAGTGTTTATAAAAGAAGTGGGGATTTCAGTAAGACAATGATCACCGGGGAGAACTTCCAGAAAAAAAACAGAATCTCCAGATAAAATCACGTGAAAACTCAAGCTAGAGTCAATGTCTTTTTTAGTAAATTATCATTTTACTACTCACCCACTGCAGTGATGTAAAAAGAGGAGCTGGCCCATGCTCTAGCTGTGTACCTGTTCCTGTTTTCCTCAATAAGCCCTGAGGGTGAATATGGTCCTCACAGTCCCCTGACAAAGAGAAAAGAGCTAGAACAACTATGGGAAAGATCATGAAAA
This sequence comes from Vespertilio murinus, assembly GCA_963924515.1. NCBI lineage: Eukaryota > Metazoa > Chordata > Mammalia > Chiroptera > Vespertilionidae > Vespertilio > Vespertilio murinus. The sequence goes on along the minus strand of OZ004704.1, from coordinate 165,572,610 downwards.
AGAGGCTGTGCTGTTTGAATTCTTCAGAACCACTGCCCTGCCTACTCTGGACGTGGAATGTCCCTTGAATTGTGAATTTAGGCAGTAAGTATATTAATTTGAGCTCTGCCCCTCATTTTTTAAAATAAGGTTTGTTCTTGGCTTCCATTTTAGCCCTAACAAATAAAATCTTTCTTCATTTGTTAGGGTTAAAATTAGACCACGCCACTCGCCATGCCTCCCATACATGGGTGATTTCTGCCTTGGTGCTGTCATTCCTGCGAAGATGCCTATGAAATACCCAAACTGAGAGGTCTGTTTGTTAGAAAGCCAACGAAGCAACCACAAGTTGTCTCTGCATTCTTGGGTGTGCCTCTTTTCTAAACTCCCAACACCAGCCATACCCCTGTGAGCTCTTGACAGTCTACAAGACAGAGTCTCAGGCTGAGCAATTTCAATGAGCTCCTGTGAGCTTCCCTCATCCACAGGGATTTCTTTATCTCTTGGGGACTTAGCTTGACTTTCATCTCATATGTAAGTCACACCTTTCACACCAGGGAATTTCTCACACTGCACTTTAGGAAACATAAGTTAGTTGGAGTATGAAGTGTGCCTACTCAACAAAGTCTTCCATATAGCTCTTATTTAAGCTCCGCCCCCTCTTCCTGTATTTCCATACAATTTTGCTCCTCCTGAACTTCTCACCTAAATGAAATTTGTATTATAGTGTCTTTCTCCTTGAAGAAAAAAAAGTATATTTTACCTATTTTTACAATTTAATGAATACCTCATAATTAAATGCATTTATATAGTGCATTATATGTTATATCCATTTTATAAAATTTAACTTAGGGGAGACTCCACTGGAAAAAAAACCCTCTAACTTAAGGGGTGGAAAAAGCCTTTTAAAAAGTACCTTTTCACCTGAGCATTCTATATTGGCACCTCTTGCCTTTTTGGCCAAAAATGACCCTCTTCTCGTGGTCCAGGTGCCTACAGTTGTTGCCTGACCTTTCAGTTCATGCCAAGGCTGAAACACCATGGTGGCTGGTAGCATGGATCTGTCTCTCACCCAGTGGGGTGAGCTGGGCCCTCTCTGGAGAAGAAATATGGGTCCCCAAAATATGAGATCAGTGCCTGGGCCTTGCCAGCAGGTGAGGGATTCCCAAGTCAGGTGCTGGGCATGGAGCCCATGGGGGCATAGGCTACCAAGGAAACAGAATTAACCCTCACATCACCCTGCTTGGCCCCAGAGGATGGCTGGTTAGCCAGAGACCGGTAAGATTCCTCAGGGAAGGAACAACCTAAGACAGGCACAGTTGCAGAGGGGCCATTAGGAGAGAACTTGGGGTCAACAGAGGTGGGACACAGACCCTTACCACCCCCTCTGTAACCTGGCAGGCACCTGAACCTTCTCCCATTCTGAGGGAGGTCTCCTGTCCCCATGGCTGCTTTGCTTCCTATGCACAGCTCAAATTGGGGCCCAGATAACAGATAGAGACTTGGCTGACAGCAGTTGCCCTCTCACTGCAACAAGAGTTATTTGAGAGGTCTTGTACTCATGGTGTGGGTGAGTGGGTTTTTAATATCCAAGTCCAGCCTAGTAGCAGGAATGCTCAGGGTCTTCTCAAGAAGACAAATAATCATTTCCACTAATACACATGGTAAATAAATAGATGGCTAATGGAAATAAATGAATATTCTAGAAAAACTGATTGTACTGTACAAAAAGATGTTCCTAAAGTGTTAACAAAAATTCTTATTGGCAGAGAGTCTCATGATAAAATTACATAACATGTAATGAACCTAAAGCAGTCATAGTTTAGCGCAAATAATTAAAATGTAAAAGCTATCAAGATTACATTATAAAATTTCCAAAAGCCTCCAAATATTTAAATTAAAAAAGGGGGTGCAGTGGAAGAATATCATGTAAGGAAAAATATCCTGTGAGTAAATTACATATAAAAAATTTGTAATTTAGGAAATTAACCTTCATTAGAAACACTAACAGCAAGATACCCATGAAAATATACACATAGCATCAAAACAAGCCAGAGGAAAATCATATTTGGGGGCGAAGGGGGAAGAATGTAAAAGGATTCCAAGTCAAATTTATAGAAAATATCCATTTATTAACTTTTGGTTGAGAATATGTTTGTATATTTTCAGGAAACAACTCCAAGACCATCTGAATTCCTATAATAGAGAGGAATAGACAGAAGTGCTCCAGCTATGAAGACAGAAGAGAAACAGTTCAGAGATGGAAGATGCTGACTATGCCTTGCCATAATAGCAGTCAGAAGCTGCATGTTGCTGAAGGATGCCCAGGACCAAACCAGAGACAGTCAGACCTGCATCACCGCCATTTGTCCACCAACCAGATCTGAAATATCATGGCTGACATGTTTGACAAGGAACTGTTTGACATTGAAATTGGGACTCAAAAGAACTGTTGGCCCAGAAAGGAACTCACTACAGGCTGATTCATTTGCCTCTCAGCATAACCATTATGGCTTGTCTCAGTTTCAGTTCTTATAAAGGTATTTCTTGGATCACATGATCTCACACATCTAGAGGAAATAATGAACAACATAAACTGATGAACAAAAACAGACCCAGAGAAAGAGAAGCAGTGATCAGACTCTCAAACCTCAGAGGGAAAGTAGGGGAGGGTTGGGGGTAAGGAGGAAGAGATCAACCAAAGGACTTGTGTGTATGCATATGGGCCTAGCCAGTGGCCATGGACAACAAGGGGGTGGGGGCATATGTGGGGAGGGGTTTGGGATGGGAATGGGGGAATGAGGACAATTATGTGATACCATAATCAATAAAATAAATAAATAAATAAAAATTTTAAAAGTACCTTTTAAATTCTGATGGCCATAGCAAAGACATTTTCACTTAAAATGGGTAAATATACATTTAAAATTTTATATGCAAAAGTGATATATAAAATTAAGAAAATGTCATGGAATCTGGGTTTTTCCCCCCCATGACTTCCAAGAGACTTTATCCCCAGCGAGAGGAGCACCATCCAGGAGTGAAGTCAGCAGAGGGGTGGGGTCTGTGGACTCCCATGGGCATGTCAGGTGTAATAAAAACAATAGGAAGCAGTTGGACTTAGTGCAGTGTTTTCCAGACTCTTGCTCTCTGTGCATCACCTAAACAGTGTTTGCTATACTGTCACAAACTTCTTAGGATTATTATTAAAATAATGTTGTTGTTGTTTTTTTCTTTCAACCTACTTACTTTTTCTTACTGAAAAATTTATTATATTTCAAAAGGAAATGATATATCACAAATTTATTTCACTAGCTACAGTTTTCTAATGTTTATTGTAATGGCTATCTGTATATATAACAATGTTCCTTATTCTGTTAAAGTTAGCTCGGGTAACTCACTTTAGAAAAGCCTGACTTATTGCTAATAAGCATGATCTTTGGAGTCAGATGGTCACGAGTTCAGTATTTACTACTGAAATTTGTTAATTGAGTGTTCCAGGAAAGTTATTTAACTGCTGTAGTTTAACACCTAGTTTTTCTCACCTGTAAAATGCAGGTACTAAAACCTGCTTCAAAGGATTATTTGAGGGACAAAGGAAGTGATTTATATAAGGCACTTGCCACACCACCCACCACATGGAAAGGCTTAAACAGATGACTGCTGAGTAACTTTTGAATAATTTTCTCTTGAGTGAGACTGGGAAAGGTGGCCTACTCCAGCCAGTGATGGCGACACATGGGGAGAGAGCCCAGAGATTAAGATTCCCTGAGCCCTCATCAGATTACTTAATGTTCCCCAGAATTTGAGTCTACATTCTCAAATTTGGGATCAAGCCAGCAACTCAGGCATATTCCCTGATTGGGAATCAAACCCTGACCTGCTGGTTCATAGGTAAACACTCAACCACTGAACCACACCAGGTGGGCTAATTTATCCCATTTTTAATGCTCTCTGTATTGGAAATATTCTTCTCTCTGTGACATTATCCATGGGGTCCAAAAAGTAGCAATAGTAGCTTTTGACAAGAAAGAAGCTGCCGCTTAGAATTTACATAAAGTAGTTTTAACAGTAACTCCTTTTGGAATTGCTAAACAAACACATACATTTTTAAATGCACAAGGTTCACCAACAAACCTGTCACTGGATTATGCCCCACAAAAATAGCAACTTGGCCCCAGAGAAAGTACTTGCCAGGATTTCTTTGAAATGTGTGTCCAAGCAGAAAAACCCCAGCAGCAAGCCTAGATGAGAAGATACACCCAGCTTATTAGTAATTGGTAATGTAAAAAATGTTGATTACAGTTTCTAGCTTTCTTTACTCTCATAGCACTCTTGCATTAAAGGAGGTGTGGGTGGTTGTTTTCAATGCCAAAGTTTTTTGAGGCATCAAAATTGATCCATACCATCAGTATTGAGACTGTTTTTGCCATAAGTCTTCCATCCCCAACTTTGCCACACCTTCAGGTTCAATCTAAACCATCTATAATAACCTCTAATAATAAAACCATAATATGCTAATTATACCTGACATTCGCCTGGACAACCTTCTGGATGAAGCCAGGGCTGTGAAGGAAACCCAGGTCCTGGGTGCCAAAGGGAAGCTGGTGCTTCAGCCAGGGGAAGGAAGGCCTATTCTTGCATGAATTTCATGCATCCGGCCTCTAGTTATTCTATAAGCACATAGAAATGTGTTCTCCTTCCTTTTTCATGTTTCACTAAAGTGTGACCCATCTGCAACCACATATCTGCCATCACTCAGCCATCCATCCCTCGGGCCTATAAATAGATACTTTGACAATGGATTTGTTTCCAATGTATCTGTTCCTTCTGCCCAGCAAAAAGTGTCTCTCCCCGTGAGTCGTTTAAACAATAAACTATACCATCACTGTCCTTGTCTTGTGTCCCACCTAAGGCTCAGTTTTTGACTCCTGGTAGATGCTCAATAAAGGTCTGTTAAACTGAATGGAACTATCTCGGGTGATCCCAAATCTGAGGACCCCCTTTGTGCACACAGTAATTTATTGTGTTTGTGTCTCTACCCCTTTCCCTAGATGGAGCCTCTGAGTGAATGAATAAAGTAAATAGAGATAGGGGCCAAGAGGGGCACTGAGTCAAAGCTCACCTCCAAGTCTTCTCATAGGGTATTAGGCTGAAGAGGAAGTCAACTTGCAACTTATTTACAGTAAAATTACAATTTATACTATTCTATTTTATGGCCTGTCTCACTGATGTTTGAAAAAGATAGTTTAGGTTTCCATATCCAGCATCTCTTGCCTCAAAAATGAAAAGGTAAAGAAAAAAATGATTGATGAGACACAAAGAAAGACTATTAGATAACTACCAGTCTGTAAGACCTTCCCACATAGTGTCTCTCCAGATCTAATAAAAATCTCTAGAACTCAAAGGAAAGTCACTAAGACCTTGATGATCTACCTCGACAGAGGACAACCTCTTTGTTTTCAGCTGCCAGAAGCATGTGGCCTCTAAGCAGTAGTCAGATGCTCTGGGTTCAAGCCTTATTTCCATCATGTCTGAGCTGTGAGATCTTTGACCAAATCAGTGTCACTGGCCCCCAGGTATCTTGAGAATAAATGAGAATCTAGACTTCCTGCCTTTCCTTCTTACATGTCCACTAAACACATTTCATGATCCTTGCATACACCTTTTTTTGAGAACATGCCACATTATATCATGAGTATTTGATCAGAAGGACTGGATCAGTTTGTCTGATTAGATTCTGAGAAACAGAGACTAAGTGTCCTTAGAAAAGACACAAGAAGATAGAGGCAGAGGTTGGATTTGCAGTCACCGCTAAGAAACACCTGCAGCCACCAGCAGCAGAAGAGGCAAGGAAAGATTCTCTAATAAAGCCTCCAGGAGAACAAATCCCTGAAGACACCTTGATTTCGACTTCATTAAGAGAATTTGTTTCCAGAACTGGGAGGGAATACATTTCTATTGTTTAAGCCACTAAGCATGTGGTAATTTGTCATGGCAGCCACAGGAACTGACCTAGGCCCAGAAGATTTGTCTCTGATCTGAGTTCCCTCAGCAGCCCCAGGGACACATGGGCCTTGCCACAGCACCTGGGGCCCCCGGAAGCCCATTTTCTCTGTCATGAACACAAGTGATCAAAGTTTCATTCCTTGTGTTTGACCACTGGCCTTGGAGAGACTTAGAAAGCTATGGGTAATTCAGAGGAATGTGATTTGTCATCCAGGGAAGCGATTAGATGGAAAGTCACCAATTATTGGCTTGCTCAGCAGAGGTAAATGGAAAATAATTGCTGGAAATAACACAAAATTTCCTCCCCCAAAAGACAAACAAACAAACAAACAAACAGAGAGGCTCTCACTTGTGAGACACCAACTTTTGAGAAAACTCCTAATAGACAATTGCTTCTCTGCATATTACTAGAAAGGTCTGTATACTTTGTAATTTAAATCAGGCAAAGAAAAATCATGTTACATGGACTTGTGTGACTGTTCTATAGGTTGACATTCAATATAATCTAAATAGTCCTTTAGTGGTTAGTTGATTCCCTCAACTCTTCAGTTTCCCCATCTATAAAATGGAAACAGCAATAGTTCCTATTTCAGAAGTTTTTTGGTACAAATAATCAATATAATTTTTATAAGTGGTCAGCACAGTAATAAGGACAAAGTATTCAGTAATAGTTATTATTATTGTCATTATCTATATTAGAAGATAGTGAAGTAAAAGAATAAATGGTTTAAGATCATGCTATGGCCGAAACCGGTTTGGCTCAGTGGTAGAGCATCGGTCTGCGGACTAGAGGGTCCCAGGTTCGATTCCGGTCAGGGGCATGTACATTGGTTGCGGGCACATCCCCGGTAAGGGGTGTGCAAGAGGCAGCTGGTTGATGTCTCTCTCTCATCGACGTTTCTAGCTCTCTTATCTCTCTCCCTTTCTCTCTGTAAAATATCAATAAAATATATATTTTTTAAAAAGATCATGCTATGGAGTCAGGCAGTTTAAATGCACACTCTGTAATATTTTAAAAGAACACTAAGCCTTAATTTTTTCATCTATAAAATGGGGATAACAACAGTTATCCATCCAAATCTCAAAGATGTTAAGACTTAAAGCATTTATCATACTTACCAAATAGTCGTACATGTTCCATCTTATTTACTCTTTGGGGTTAAACTTCATTTATTCAACAAATGTTTTAATGAGTACTTATGTTTTGTGTCAGACAAGCACTAGAGGTTCGGTAGTGAACAAAGTAGTCACAGTGCCTGCTCTCTGGGAGCTTACCTCCAGGTGGGAGAGGCATTGGCTAATCATGAAATAGATGGAGATGACCGAATGTATAAGAAAACCATTGGCGATGGTGCTGGTTTCCTCCAGAGGAATTCATTGACATGCCTGCGCCGGAGGTAGCTTATATAAACTAAATGAACCTCAATGTTGGTAGAAGATTTAACACTTTTGTTGCAAAAAATGCCATGATATATGAATGTGTTGTCTATAAGATAAGGGAAAGTTTTACTCTAAAAACTTTATAAATTTGTAATGTACTACAGGTTGTGTGGTCTGGAAATGGTACACATTTCAAGATGTATTATTAATGTCTTTGCTGCATCTTATTATGATCTCTAAAGCCTTACTTTAATATTAGAAATCTATAGTTGAGGACCTTGGCCACATGGCCCTCTCACATAGGCCCTCTACTCCTGTACCCGGCCCTATGATGGAGCCTCAATTTAAGGGATCTGAGGCCAAAGGATTTGCAGAAAGAGATACAGTTGCTTAAATAGCCCATGACTCTGCAGCACTCACAACTAGGCTGTGGCCAGCCCTTCACACAGTGTGGAGCCCACAGGATATGCTCACTAAATATTTGATGACTCAACAATTATTCACATATGACTGAATATAAGCATACTTCCTTCCTATACAAAAGAACCATTCTATGGGACACGTTTGACTTATAGCAAAAAAGAGCAGAAAACAAAATAAAACTCAGGAACTATAAACAGTTTGGATGCTCAGTTATATCTTTGAATTGCCAGTTTTCCCAAGGCTGTTCTCTATCCATTTGCTGCTGTAGTTTGAAGTGGAGAGTGTGATAAACTTTAGCATCAATACACAACCAGATAATTCCATTTGGTGTCTGCTCCCATGAGACCTGGTGACTTAGGCCCACAACCCCATGCTTCTCACCTTACAAGAAGGGTGTAGCTTCGAAAGAACATAATGTTTCTCAGAACTGTGCTCTCATTATCTCACCTCTGTTCTGAAACTCATTTATACATGTTAAATGTACCTGTATTAACTTGCTATGTGACCTTGAGCAAGTCAGTTAACCTCTCTGGGATTCTTCATAAAGTCTAAGTTATATGTAATTTGGCTTATAGTTTTCTCAAGCTTCCATAAGAAAAGCATTTAGCAAATGGATGATAAATTACAGGGGCAGATTCATTTACTGGGGACTAAAAAATACAATGTGAAGGGTCCTCATTATGAAAAGGAATTTAAGATGACTAGGTACATGATTTTTGAAGATGTCTGTGCAAGTGAGAGTCCATGAATCTTAAGCTTCATGGGGGAAATGATATCAGATGGTCATTATAAGAATTATTAGCATAAGCTATTTTGATCTCTTTGAAAGGTATAAGCTACAAAGAACTTCTGACCATACTACAGAAAGGAAAGTTTGCCATTCCTCTGAGGGTCTTGGTTGTTGGGAAGCACAAGAAGTGGTTGGAAAGTCTGTAAGGAGGATTCTCTGAAATGTTGGGGGCCTTGATGAAGGCAGCAGCCCTTGCCTTGACTTTTCCAAATGAGTCTGAGCCCCCGGGTGTTTTACTGGAATCTCTATGTTTAGTCTTTAGGCATAACCTTGTAGAAGCATGCGCTTTCTCAAGGATACTTACCCTGCTGATATCTGAGGTTAATTTTAGTACAAGCTGTTGCTACAATAAAAGCCTGAGGGGCTGTTTGGTTCCTACAGCCAAGCAGTCCCTTAGCCCTTTCTTTCACAGAAACATGTGTCTGAGTAATTATTCACCTGTTGCTCAGGTTCTGCTGGTCAGTCCTGGCACTCGGTGACTTGTACTGCCTGGAGATCTCTTTATTCAAGCTGGCCTCCAAAATTGTATTCTTTCCTCTTTGGAAAAGCCCAGCATGAATGTTTTAGGGCGTGACTTGCTCTGATTCAATCCAGTGCATGTCTCTGGCATACAACCCTGAAAGACATGCTTTTTCTCTGTAATACTGACATAGGGGAGAATGATCCAACAAGAACATAGGGCAGGACCCCTCTACTCAAAAACTTGCAGTCTGACTATGTAGATGACCCTGACATACATTAAATAAATAGAGAATGTGATGTTTTATTATCATGGCAAACTGACATGTTCCTTATCAAATTATCACCCTCTTTTTGGAAAAGCTTAAATGAGTCTTATAGGGTGTCCAAGCCCAGGTCCACAGGCTCCTTTCCCCCATTCATATTGCACCTATAGTTGAGAGCACTCATTTAACATTTCTTGTACCTTGTCCTGTAACAACTCTTATGTTGTTGTCTTACTATTTAATTCAGTGTGTGTGTGTGTGTGTGTGTGTGTGTGTGTGTGTGTGTGTGTGGTGTTGATGATGATGTCTTTTCAATAAGATGATCAAATCTTTGAGGGAAAGAAAGAACCGGGTTAGGTGCTTCCTACAGGCCTTACTCCATCCTGCTAAATGAGTGAATATGCATCAAATGTTAATGATAACATGCAAACTTAGCTCATAATGTACTAAGGACTGTTCGAAAGAGACAGCAGGGATGCTGGTCAGAGGAATTAGAGGGGCTATCTGGAGGAAGTTAACTTCAATCTTCATGAACTTCATTTCTCAAAGTTAACGCATTTCACCCCATTTATGCAGTTCATCAGTCCCACTTTTCAGTCTCATGTGTTTTTAGAACTTCTAAGAGAATCTGAGAGAAGTAGCAGGGTGATTTGATAACCTGAAAAGAGAGGTTTTTCCAATAAGGGAATGACTATAGTAAAGTGGCAGAGGTAGAAATTGCAAGAAGATACATTGCGATCTACTTTTTAAAATATATGTATTTTATTGGTATTTTACAGAGAGGAAGGGAGAGAGATAGAGAGATAGAAACGTCGATGAGAGAGAAACATTGACCAGCTGCCTCTTGCACACCCCCTTCCAGGGATGTGCCCGCAACCAATATACATGCCCTTGACCGGAATCGAAACGGGGACCTTTCAGTCCGCAGACCGATGCTCTACCACTGAGCCAAATCGGTTTCGGCTTGCGATCTACTTTTAAGCTTTTTGGAAGAAATAGGGATAGGCCAATGACCCAGGAGTCCTGAGATTGTCTGGAGAGGGCCAGTGTGGAATCTACAGCTGTGGCTTAAAAAGTCACCACAGTAATGGACAAATATGAAAGGACTGATTGTGGGATAGTTGGGCTCCATTCAGAGCAACCGCTGCCATGGCCTCCAGTCAAAAAACACTGCAGATGGGAGTGCACCTCTTTGTCCTTGTGACTGAGCCAGCAATAATTCCTGTTACCACCAACAGGAACTCACCCCTCCAGACAGAGGGCAGTGGCCTGCTTATCCATGGGCCTGGCTGTGGATCACCTTTAAAACATCTTGATATCAGTACCAGGAATGCATTCCCACAGGCCTTCTCATCTTTTAGGGGCATTCTGGCACCTCCCGAGACCGCTCTCCTCAATATCCAACCCTTCTTAGTCTCTGGATCCTGTGCCATTGAAGTCCTAGCATGGAAGCATAACAACCATAGCCTCTACCCCCTTTGGCCAATAGATCAATGGAAGAAAGAAAGGGCCACCAAGACAAATAATTAGGCCAGATGAATAATCAACCCTGACAAACATATTAGTAGCATGACTGATAACTCTACAAAGTAAACTTTCCTACTATCCCAGCCCAAGATTGTCTATATCCCTCATATTTATAGGTAATAGGTAATATTACACATCTTGGAATTGCTAAATATCTCCAGGTTTAGGCACAGAGAAAGTGCTCACCAAATCCTCATTGAACAAATTTGGAGTAGGGTTCTATTAGCCTTTTCCCAACAATAAGACCCCAGGGGCTGTGGGAAAAATCTGACTTCTCAGTGGGCTGACTTCTTTCTACCACTTCATGGGCTGCACCCCCAAAAGAGCAAAGCTGCACTTCAATGAAACCTCATTGGGCACTAGGTAGGCTATCAGAGACATTCAACTGCTGTATCTTCCCTTTCTGATAGTCTCTTCCAGGGACTGCTGGGGACTGCAAGGGAGGAGTGTCGACAACCGATAAATGCAGTCTTCAAAGCCACTCATCCATTCTTAACGGACAGCCCGTTAATTTGAGGTCTAGGTCATGAATTTGAATGCTATGCACTGAACACCTCTCTTCAGCAAGAAAACCTGGTTTTGCCTCAGGGTAAATAGTGATTCATTAATTGTAATTAAATTAGGCTGGTGGCTTAAACTAGATGTGACAAAATGAAAACCCCATATAAAACCTGAGATGCATATCAGTGGCCTTCTGTCAATAACATCCAGTTCTTGTCTAAGTGGATTTAAAGGGAACAAGATGCCTCTTCTTTAAGACAAAACAAATAAACTGTTTCAGTTAAATAGGGAAATAAATAACTTCTAAATGCTTCTCTATGTCTTATTCATTCAGGTCCTGGTTCAAAAAGCACAAAGGACTAATAAGAGGGGATTAGAGTCTTTCTGTGCCACTGGGAGGAAACCAGCAGCATCCTAGGGTTGGCCCTTTCTGCGCGTTCATGAAGCGGATCTACCCACATGACATCTGGTCTTGGGTACTATCTGAGTTCTCTTGGCACAACCAATATTGTTGCCTTTTGAGACATTGGGTGAATGGATTAAATCCTTGGGTGGAAGTCTGGAGTCCTGAGATCTTATTGCATCGTATGCAGTGGCTCATTGTTAATTTGGGGGCTCTTTGTCCTTGAATTTCCTCACCTGTGAAATGAGAGGCTTAGACAAGGTCCCTCTTTAAAGCAAAAGGAAGTTAAGCAGAAACTCAACCTGACATGAGTAACAGGAAGCTTCTCTTGTTGAACAGAGTGAAGAAGCCTCGCCCGCTGAGATGCACAGCCCCACCTCCGAGCCCCGAAGAGTCTCAGAGGAACCTGGGTGATGGTGGAGCAGACTTTGGGACCTGTTCAACCAGGCATTGTCTCACATCTCTTCCAACTTCAAAGTCTGTGAAAAGTATACTTTACATCATTCTATCAACTGCAATGAATTAAACTGTGTAAAATGTGGGTATCATGCTATGCTTACTGAGGATGGAATAACAATTTAATGAGTTATACATAATTACTTTAATGAGGTGTTGGTACTTTTGTTACATGCCACTCAGTCAACCTGACAATGTGGTTTGTTCTGCCAGGTAATATTAAAGGCTTTGTGTCCTGTGACTAGAAATCAGACCAGACCTTTTAGGAAAACCTGCAGTTTAGGGACCATAAACCCCAAAAGCTTCTGAGGATCAGGCATGAAATATAAATGAGGGCCATATGGGGACTGGGGCAAACTGGACACTTCATGCATCATCTCAGGGCATAGCCACTGCTCAGCTCCAGCTAATTGTGGCCATGGGAAGTCTGGGCTCAGCATAATCAATCTTTCATAAAATCCAGAAATCCAAATGATCAAATTTTAAATAAAAACTAAAATCATAGTGTATCAGTCAGAGTTTGATAGAGAATCAGGACCACTCTTGAGTGTTAGGGATAAAAGGTTTTTAATAGGGATTATACCTCACACAATTGTGAATAGCCTGTGTTCTGCATTTACAAGTAATGTGAAGTGTATAACATGGTCCCCATAAGGCTCCTGCACCTGGTGTTAAGCAGAGGTTACCATAGGTCAGCTGTGATAGCAGCAGGGTGGGGGAGGGGAAAACTGGACAGGGAGTAAGAGAGAACAAAGGCAGACTGGAATCCAAGACTGTCTCTTAGTTACTCTAATCTTGGTGAGGTGGGTGACCTGCATAAGCTGGCACCATTTTACATGGGACTGAACTCACACCTGGCCCTGAAAGGTAAGGAGCTAGATCAGGTGGGAGCTGGTGGAGCTGCAGGCCGGGGTGCTGCCCACACTAAGAAGGTGAGCCAGTGTGTCAGCAGCCACATGTAAGGGCTGCCACAGTGCCCAACAACTACCTGCAGAGCATGAAGAAGGCTGTTACTTAACTTCACCTCCACAATCTCATGTAAATGCCTCCTATGGCCAACACTAATCCAAAATCATATAGGAAAGAGAATTCTGGGAAATGCAATTCAGCTTACCAAGTAAGTAAAATATAAAGCCTCCACAGTCCACTCCCCGTTAATGTGGCTTCCATACACACTTCTTTCACCAAACTTAACTTCCAAATACAGACAACAGCAAAATCTCTTTCACATTTAACATGATGCAACTATTCCTCCTCCAATCAACACATTTTAACCCTCTCCACAAAAGAGAACAGAACATTGTTTTACTCATATCTGGATGATGTTCTTTCTTCTTCTGAGTCACATGACTTTTTGATAGTCTACATAGTGGGCTATAAGGTTAACTACTATGGATACATCTGTTCCCCCCAGTTTTATTGAGACATCATTGACATATAATGTTGTATTAGTTTTAGGTGAAAGCCACAGTTATTTGATTTATGCATATACTAGAGGCCTGGTGCATGAAATTCTAGCACTGGCCTGCAATCAGGGTCAATCAGGGCCTTCAGGCTGCTGGCTGGGGCCTACCTTCATTCCATGCCACCCCTTGGTGGTCAGCCCATATCACAGACAGCGATTGAACTCCTGGTCTCTCAGTCAAACTCCCAAGGGGACACTTTGCATATTAGCTTTATGGAATGATTACCACAAAAAGTTTAGCCAACAGTCAACATCTCACATAGTTATAATTATTTTTCCCCTTGGGATGAGATTTGATTAACACATTTTTGTGTTAGAGAAATGTGAAAGGGGAAGACAAATTGTCTAAAATATATGCAAATGTATTTATATAAAAATAGGGAAGAAATGCTCATAACTACTTCAATCTTTGTTTCTGCAACTTATCACATGGTTATACTGGTATTTGTAACTACTTTCTCCTATTAGTCATTCCTCATTTATCTGTCTTTTGCCAGGGTCTTGGCTAGAGTTGTCCCTTGGCTACAGGTGTTCCTTGTCTGGTGGGATGCCCTAACTCTTCATTCCTGAGGTGTGGGCAGTGGCAGTCCTGCCTGAAGTGAGTTGTCATAATTTTCCACTGAGTTTTATCACAGAGAGGTCTCAGAGAGGGATTCACAATGTACGTTTTTAGTTTTTATTTTATTTATTTATTATTATTTTAAATTTATTTTTAATTGACTATAGTATCACATAATTGTCCTCATCCCCCCCTCCCATTTTTAGTTTTTAGAAGTGTAGTAAGCTCCTTCCTCTAAGGAACCCCAAACTCCATCCATTTCAGGGGCCTTGGGTCTGCACTCTGGCTCAGGTGCAGGGCTTGATGGGGCTGCAACTCTCTATTGTGGTGATTAAATATGACTTCTGGTCACCGGATCCACAATGTTTCATCTTATAAAAGTAAATAGACTGCTCATCTAATACAATGCTAGACGTAGCAGGATCAATTAGCCAAAGTCAAAGATATCCTGTGTTCTGCATTTACAAGTAATGCAGTGGTGAAAACCCTGTGTATGCATCTTTGCATACTGCATACCTGTGCAAGTCCAGGATGCCTTTTTAGACAGGAAGGCACAGAACATTTTCTTTTAGGCTTCTGGCTGCTGATCGTTTGCTTATCTATTTGTTCATCGGTCTGGAAATCCATTCTTCTAGGTCTATGGTAATAATGAAAGTAGTAATCATTTATTGCTATTTTTAGCACTTACTATTTTCTGAGTTCTTTCCCTAAAATATCTCATGTAATTCATCAGCCTTGGTAAGTGTTATGATTCCCATGGTACAGGTGAGAAAGGAGGAACAGAAGGCTAATGCTGTATTCATAGTCACACAGCTAGTACGGGGCAGAGGCTGGGTTTTTCAGAGCCCTGCTCTGCGCATTCAGCTATGTTGTCTCTCATTCATTTGAGTCTAAACATGTGGAACAAAGGCCACCGAGGGCAGCATGTCTAGAGCGGAAACTCTTCACCTCCCCCGAAGAGAGCCTGTAGTGGAAATTCAGCTTTTTGAGAGAGAGCAGCGATTCTTTTCCACAAATGGACATGGTACTCTGCATGTGCTCCATGCCCCATCCAAAACGAGGTGCAGATGTGTCTTGACTTACAATAGGGATTTGAAGCTGGGGACCATGCATATGATGATTTATAAAAATCCTTTCTCTTTCTACACTGATGAAGGTGTGCCAAGGTTAGTGGTAAGTAATTCTAGCCTCAGTGGTTTGAAGAAAACTGTTGTGATTCACTGCTGTTGAAAGGTTCATAGGGAGGAATGAAGTAGGAGGAGGTGGATGGACCATTGCTTGGTATTCAGAAGGTGCTGTGAACAGAAATTCTTTTTTTTTAATCCTCACTGAAGGATATGAGAGGACAGAAGAGGAGAAGAGAGGAAAGGGGAAGGAAGGGGAGGAGAGAGGAGGGTAGGGAAGGGACAGGAAGGAAGAGAAGGGAAGGGAAGAGAAACATCAATGGGTTGCCCCAACTGAATATTGAACCCAAATCATGCCCCAACTGAATATTGAACCCAAAATCTGGATATGTGTCCTGACAGGGAACAAACCTGTAACCTTTTGGTGTGTGGACAATGTTCCAACCAACTGAGCCACTGGCCAGGTTGATCAGAAATTCTTTGGGTAAGATGGGCTGTGAAAAAGATGAGAGAGGTAGCCCTGCCCACTTAAAATTTAGATTGTTAAGGACATTTGGGAGATCTGGGTGACAGTGCTGTTCTGAGTTGGCCATGTGACATCAGCTACCTTGTGTCATTCAAGCTTTTGTGTGTGTGTGGTGGGGGGGGGGGAGGGGGGTACTTCCTAGCCCATAGGAGTTTTCTAAGAAAAAAAGGAGAAAATAGAACCAAAAAAAAAAAAAAAACTTAGAAATCTTAAAATGCCCTACAAATGTAAAGACCCGGGAAGGAAAGGCATAAAAGATAAGCATACCTGAAGAATTGTGTTGCAATGGATCAGAAAGAAGTGGGAATTGGGCTAGCACCATTGAATTCCAATTGGTTATGGTTTTCTTTCTAAAATAATTACTTGTCATTCATGCTCAATGTAAGGAAAGGGAAGCTGGTGGTCATGCTCAGAGCAATGACTTCATTGTTTTGTTTTAGTCACAAATACCTTATTTCTTTAACTATTGAATTTTATTATAAGTAGGGTATATTTTCACTTTAGGGTTTGACTTCTTTTTTTAATTTATCTTTATTGTTAAAAGTATTACAGATGTCCTCCTTTTTGCATCCCACTGACCCCTTCACCTTGCACCTACCCCTAGCAGGCCTTCACCATACTATTGTCTGTGACCATGGGCTACGCATATATGTATATAAATTCCCTGGTTAATTTCTCCCCACTCACCACCCACCCACATCTTCCCTCTGAGATTCATCAGTCTGTTCCATGTTTCTATGTCTCTGGTTCTTTTTTGTTCATCAGTATACTATAGGCCCGATGCACAAAATTCGTGCACAGGGCGGGGGAGGGGCTGTCCCTCAGCCCAGCCTGCACACTGTCCAATCTGGGACCCTTAGAGGGATGTCCAAGTGTAGGCAGTCAGACATCCCTCTCACAATCCAGGACTGCTGGCTCCCAACTGCTCGCCTGCCTGTGTTTCTGATTGCCTCTAACCGCTTCTGCCTGCCAGCCTGATCACCCCCTAAACACTCCCATGCCAGCCTGATTGATGTCTCCAAGTAAAAGCAGGAGCTGCAAGGAAGAAGAAGCCTGGGGTCCCTGAGTGACCATGTGGAGTAAAGCCATCTCCAAACAGAAGCATCTCATTGAACTTTTGCAGATGTGAGAAAAAAATGTATATTTTTTAAACCACTGAGATTGTGCATTGGTTTGCTGCAGCCTGGAGCTAATATAATCATTAACATACTTAGAAACTAAACCCTGTAGGACCCCTTGGAGTTCTCATTTTTGCTTCTGAGTCAAATGAGTTTTGGGAACCTAAAGTCTAGCATAGGATTGCCAAGCCACACAGAAATGGCAGGTGACTACATTAAAAATCCCATTTCCTCTGGTCAATACAGTGTCCTTTCTGTCAGGCCTTTGTTAGAATCTTTTTACCCTCCCTGTAGTGCAAACAGCAGAGAGAGACCAGGTACCTTACACAGAAATGCTTCAAAGGAACTTGATCCATCTGGTCACCAGGGTCTTGCTCAGTATGACAGTGTCTGCCCTGGGCAGCCTAAATTAATAGCCTGTCCTGCCCTGAAGGAGATGTGGGTGAAGGTCATCTTATTAAAATCCTTCCCCTTCTCCAGATAAGCTCTTTGGGGCCCCATCTTTGGGTTTAGCTCATAAACGGGAATAAATCACCATTGGTTTTATTGTAAAATGTGGGTAAAAATTGAGCCCGGATGAATGAGTATCAAGATGGGGAAGGGATAGCCCCAGCTGGTTTTGCTCAGTGGATAGAACATCAGCCTGTGGATTAAAGGGTCCTGGATTCAATTCCGGTCAAGGGTACATGCCCCGGTTGCTGGCCTGATCCCCAATGTGGGGCGTGCAGGAGGCAGCCCATCAATGATTCTCTCTCAACCCTGATGTCTCTCTCTATCCTTCTCCTTTCCTTTCTGAAATCAATACAAATATATTTTTTTTAAAAGATGGGGAGGGAATATAATGTTATTCCTCTAAGTTAATATTGATTTTGAAAACTGTCCCTGCTGGGGAAGATGCGTGAGCATCATCCTCCGGTTTCACCTCCAGCTCCTGCCAGGGGTCCAGAAGTGACCAATCTCCTTCCAGCTTCTTCCCGGGACAGGCCTCTGCAGTGCATCTGAGAAAGCTGAGCACTGGCCAGTGAGAGCTGCCGGCACCAGCACAGCTCCTGTGCCCAGGTGTGAGGAGCGCCCTCTCCTCCTAGCGGCCCAGGACACCCAGGGGAGAGCAGCTGCCTGCTTTTTCCGTGCTAATTTCTCCTCCATGCTGAGTGACATGGGGGAGAATAATTGCCTCTGCTCTGAGCTCTGGCATTCCCACGTTCAAGCACCTGCTCCCCCACTGTTTTCCCCACAGGAAGACAATTTCTGCCACACTTGGAGGTT
Organism: Vespertilio murinus; assembly: GCA_963924515.1. NCBI lineage: Eukaryota > Metazoa > Chordata > Mammalia > Chiroptera > Vespertilionidae > Vespertilio > Vespertilio murinus. The sequence goes on along the minus strand of OZ004704.1, from coordinate 165,554,359 downwards.
CCTTCACAGCAAACCTGCTGATTAGACAGACACACTTTAAAAGAAACAGTTGGGGGCCTGTGAACGTGGCAGCGTTTTGGAAGTCAGGTCAGTATTTTTCCCGGTAAAATATGAACTGTGGTGGGAATTCCCCAGAGTTGCTGGGCAGAGGGTGGGGTTCTCTGGAGTGACTTGGACTCCTTTTATTAACCTAAAAGGTCCCGGTCCTGTCAGCAGAAACAAGAAAGCCTAAGTCTAAGTGAAGAGGAAACCAAGTCAAGGCCAGGAAATGGCAGCGTGTTGAATTTCTCAGAAGTCTTCTCCAAACAAATAATTTTAAAAAAAAAAGATATAACACCTTGCAATCTAGAATGAAATGCACATCCTTAAAAAGAAGCTAGTAGCAATGTTAAGAGAAAACTTCTGAGAAATTCAACGTGCTACCATTTCCTGGACTTGACTTGGTTTTCCTCTTCACTTAGACTAAGGCTTTCTTGTTTCTGCTGACAGGACTGGGACCTTTTAGGCTAATACAAGGGTTCTAAGACACTCCAGAGAACCCCACCCTCTGACCAGCAACTCTAGGTAATTTCCACTACAGTTTATATCTTTTTAAAAAAATATATTTTATTGATTTTTTTTACAGAGAGGAAGGGAAAGGGATGGAGAGCTAGAAACGACGATGAAAGATAAACATCCATCAGGGGATGTGCCTGCAACAAAGGTACATGCCTTTGACTGGAATCAAACCTGGGACCCTTCAGTCCGCAGACAGACGCTCTATCCACTGAGCCAAACTAGTCAGAGTGCAAGGTGTTATTCTGTAGCTGTTATTAATCTTGACAGGGCCAGGGGTCCAGCAGAGAAGTGAGGGGCAGGGCAATCTAAGTCTCTATGACTCCTCTCTAGAAGTAAGCCAGCCCCTTAAGAAGCCATAGATAAGGAGTAGGTCAGCTCTTATTGTCTCCTTTTATCACCCCCAAAAGTGCCAACCATTAGGTCTTAATTAAGATTATCAGTGTATCCCCATTTTTAAACTTTTATGTCTATATTTCTTAATCATGCACGTAATAGACTTTCAGTGTAGAAATATCAGAGCAGACTATAATCTGCAGGTCAAAACTGGCCCTCTACCTGGTTTCACAAATGAAGTTTTATTGCAACAGAGCCATGCCCATTTGTTTAGCATTGTTTGTGGCTGCTTTTACACTACTAGTTGATTGTGGAAAAGAGTTGAGTAGCTGTGCTTATATGTTCTGAAAAGCCTAAAATATTCACAACTAGACCTATCCAAAAAAAAAAAAAAAGAGAGAGAGAGAGAGAGCTAAAAAAGAGAAAAATAAATCTCTCATAATCTCATTACTCAGATATAGCTAATGCTAATATTACCCCCATGACTCCCTTTATTTACAGAATAAATAGAGTGGAAGTCACTCTTTAGAAATAGTATTTGGTACAGATATTGAGAATGATGATGCTACACACACACCAAGAGGTTATAAAAGGTTGATTATTTGTATAACTGGGGCATTTTGGGGAGAGCTCTCAGATTGGTCTGAAAATGACTTGACAGAGCAAAGGAAGGAGGCAGGCCGGGTGTTTATGATGGATAGGAGCAGTGCCAAGGCGAGCATGACAAAGGAGAACAGGAGATTACGTATGCGATCTGGTCATCTGGTGGGAAAGGAGCATGGGACTTCTCCTTCCCCAGGTGTGGGCAGAAGAAGAGGGAGAGATAAGGCTTTAAAAGCTCTCTGCAGTCAAACATCAAAAGAGGGAGTTAGATTCCTTATTTCAGCCCACATTCCCCAGCTCCTTTTCATCTATCCACCCCAATACCCGCCTAGCTTCTAACATCAAACAAATCATTTTACCCTAAGCTTTCAGAAATTCTGGGAAGAAATTCAAGTCTCTTTCCACTGACCCCATTCTGGCTGGCTCCTCCCAGGAAGAGAGTGTTAAGGATGAGGATGTGGCCTTGTTGGTGTGGCTCAGTGATTGAGCATTGCTATGAACCAGGAGGTCACAGTTCGATTCCCGGTCAGAGCACATGCTCAGGTTGTGGGTTTGATACCCAGTGTGGCACATGCAGAAGGCAGCTAATCAATGATTCTCTCATCATTGATGTTTCTATCTCTCTGTTCCTTTCCCTTCCTCTCTGAAATTATGGTGTGGCCTGGGCCTCCATGAGGAGAAGGAGTGAGGAAAGGAAGAATACAACTTGGAATCTCTTGAAGAGTTAGCTCTTTTGTTCCTCATGGCTCCCATACCTCAGCATTTTCTGATTTACCACTTGAGAGCCTGGTCCCCAAGAAGAGCAGTTTCAGTTCTTTGGGAAGAGTACTTTCTTTGCCTCTTCCTTCCTTCAATTTTTTTTCTCATTATGAGAGTTGAAATATCTGCAGGTGCAAAATTAGGATGATGGCCCAAAGTAAAGATAAAGAAACTACTCAGCTGGCTGAGGCTGTAGGTCTGCCTCTGGCCTGTAAGAAGGATGCCCTATAGACCCCACAGCAGGACCAGGCCTTGAGGCACCCACACTGGGTCTGGATTTAGAACCTATGCTTACAATAAGGGTTCCTTTGCCTGATGGTGTCTTCCTTAGGGGCCTCACCAAGGAGCATCTGAGGGTAGATGCAACAGACCCAACTACCCTTCAACCATTCTCTACCTGAGGCACACTTACCTGAATGCTAGGAATGACTATAAGCTCTGAGGCTGAGGAACATTGGGAAGGAATGGGAAATAGAAATCATCTACTATGGTACTTTATATTCATTCCTTTCATGGAACAATTTTTATTATGGAAATACACATACATAAAACAGAGAGAACAGTACAAAAAAACCCATATACCCAGTTTTCAAATTCAACTGTGACTATTCGATATTACCTTAGGGGCCCAGTGCATGAAAATCATGCACTTGGGGGTGGAGGCAGTATCTCATCCAAGCCTGCACCCTCTCCTATTCTAGGAGCCCTCAGGGGATGTCCAACTGACAGCTTAGGCCCACTCCCCAGAGACATCCTGAGCACTGCTACTGAGGCAGGAGAGGATGCCACACCTCTGCTGTGCTTGCCAGCCACAGCCCAGCTTATGGCTGAGCAGTGCTCCCCCTGTGGAAGCACAGTGACCACCAGGGGGGGCAGCTCCTACATTGAGTATCTGCCCCCGGTGGTCAGTACACATCATAGCAGCTGGTCATTCTGTTGTTTGGTCAATTTGCATATTAGCCTTTTATTGTATAGGATAATCCGTACCACAACCCTGAGAAATGGGTAGTATTCTTCTCCTATGCTTTAAGTGTGGGGACTTGAGGTTACTTAAGTCCATGTATGGCAGAGGCCACAGTGGACCTGGCTCTAAGTCCCACATGTTTTCAGTGTCCTGTGGCCTCGGGGAAGCTTTGGAGGAGGAGGAGGGCAAAAAATAGGAGAGGGGTCTGGCAGAGACACTGGCTGTGACTCTCAGGACAAATCTCCTGGGCTTTACTATTGAGATGTTTGAAAAGACTCTCCCCACTGCCCCAGTCACTGTGAAGATACCCAGTCCTGACCGGTATTCTCAAGGCCGCTCCTTCCTATTGCATGGCTGCCACTAAGTGGGTGGACTCTCCCTTTTAGAGGGAAGGACTCATCAGTTTGTGCCCTGTTATAACGTCCCAGTGTGGAAAGCCTTTCTATGCTTCCTGCATGTATATGTAAGTGATGTCTCATCACCAGCATAATTTTATTTACTTATTTTTCTGTCACCAGATTGAACACCACTCAGCCATCTTTAAGGGGGCTTGGGTTTAGAGCTTCCTGCTTTATTACTGAGTGCTTCCAAATAAGGAACGAGCATCGGAAATGAGCCTTTGAATCTCCAAGAGGATACTAGAGGACATCTTCAGCAATTTTAATAATTGCTTTGGTACGGATGCCTACATGGTCTTGAAATGATGAGATGTTAAGACTCTACAGAGCTTTATTGCGTTGGGGAAGGGACAGTAAGATGGGGGAGGATGGACATAAAATAGAAGAAGAAGCTTGAATAGCCCACTTCCATGTTTTCTCTATTAATCCATTAAATAAATGAAACATGAAATAAGCATATATATATGCTTATTTCATGAAATAAGCATATATATATATATATATATGTATATATATGTATATATATATATATGTATATATATACCTAGTTTTTATTCCAAGATACACAGATCTTATATATACTTTACATATGATGTATATCTATTATTTTGAAAAAAATTGGCCTTATTTATATTTACACTAAATATGTTTGAACTTTTAATGAATATGAAGACATTCTTTTCATCTCTAAAAGTTGGGATGAAATTGTGGGGTTGTGACTCCTGGGCCCACATGTAAAACCAAACAAAAACAATCCTGAGAGGCAGTTTAGTAAATGCATACAAACATCCTATTCATAATCTGCCAGCAACATTTAAGTATTCCCAGCCAGTTTCCAATTAGAAAACCCGCACAAATCTAGTCCAATTTGGAAATGTGAATTTTGAAGAAAAGTACGAATATCATTTCCAGAAAGTGAGAGCGACTTCCGTGGTCACGCCATAGGGGATCTAAGTTGCATGATGAAGTTTGGTGTTTCTCCAGTGACAGGACTTTGGACTTCCATGGGCGAGGCATGTGGAAAAGGAAGTACAGCAGCAGGAAAAGAAGAGGAAGGTAATTTCAGCCCCAACGTTTTCTTCCCTCAGATTTTTACAGAGCAGAAACATGTGAGCTTCCAGCCTTGGTTTATTGCTCATCTCTCTACTCTAGTTAGAGAGGAGCTATATAGATAAAGGATAATGCTTTTTACGGCAAGATCTTGATGTTGCTGGGATATTTAGGGATTGTGTATGTCCTTCAAGGGCTCCTTTTTATATCCTCTACGTCTGAGAAGGAAGGATGACAGGCTGAGCAAAACTATATGAGCCAGAATGGTACACAGGAGACAACTTAGCATCAGGCTTACGGTTTGCTGGTGGGATGGAGAGACAATCCATACCAGACAGAAAGCCACATGGGACCAGCATAAATGAGTTTCACGGCTGCTGCTCCCAAATTGGCTAAAAGCTGCAGTTTGAAAAGAGATTGAGCCTTTTCTGCCCTGGCAGTTGGTAGGTGTATCTGGTAACACCAAGCTTCCAAGTACGTCCAGGATGTTTAAGGAGATGGTGGCACACTGCCCGATTACAGCATCCTTGAAGAAACGATATTCTAGGTGCCCTCCATGGATGTGAGCTCTTCGTTAATTTCTCCAGCATGCTGGCATCATGTCCCCAGTGGGTCAGTGTTGCTATGGCCTTGTCATCACAACATAGCACAGTGGATATTGCGCTAAATACTAAAGGTTGAATTCAAGCAGGTATATGAAGTTATCCTATATAATAAAAGGGTAATATGCAAATTAACCCTAACAGTGGAATGTCCAGAACAACCACTGGACCAGTCACTATGAGGTACAGTGACCACCTCTTGGTCGCTTCCCTCAGCCGGCAGACTTGGATCGCTTGATGATGAATGTTGAACTGGGTGTGGATGGCAGTAGATGCAGGAGGTGCCAGTCCAAGGCCTCTGCCCCACCATTTGCCCCACACACAGAAGGCAACCCACAGTGGAGGGCGGGGCTGGAGAATGGGCAGAAACAGCTGACCTCTGGGTCCCTTCCCCCAGCTGTCAGGCACTGATCTCCCCCCATGATGAACCAGGGGGTGGGGCTGGCTGTGGGCAGCTGGGGATGGCCCTGATCGCAGGCCAGGATTAGTGACTGTACCCGCGCATGAATTCCATGCGCTATGCCTCTAGTGATTCAATAATTCTTAGTAAATACTGGGTGGGGAAAGCAGGTATATAGTTGTGAGTATGCAAAACACAGTTCATTCTTGGATTATTAATTATTGTATTATTTTCCCTACAAACAACTGTAAGCCTTCTTTTGCCCCACCCTGTACACTGCTACCATCAAAAGTCTAATGTAATGCTGCCTTACTGTGTGTGTGTTTATAGTTTTCATTTCTTCTGGAAATAAGGACCCTGCGTTTTTTAGGCCTTCTATATTGAATGGGCCAATGTGGGAAATGGTAGAGTTCATAATAAATGTTTAAAAATGTTGAGTAACTACAGTAGAAGAATTAGCAGAAGAGAAGAACAAGCAATGAGCATGCACATGCACACAAACAGAAATTGCTAATATGTTATATACAATGGTATCTAGCCCTCAGATAAATCAAAGGGATGTACATCAAGACAGTGAGGAAGTACAAAGGTTTCCTTATCAGATTGGCAAACATAAAAAAGAATGATAATACAAGAGGTGTTAGGTATGGAAGGAAATAAATATTTTCTTTCTCTGGTATTAATACACACTCTATATGACTGGGGCATGATTTGAAAACAGGTATCAAAATCTAAATATGCAAACTTTTTAACCTAGTGCATTGCTCTAGGAATTAATTCTATGGGTGAAATCAGGCAAGTATGTTATACTACTAGTTTACAGAGACTCAACATAGCACTGCTTACATTACAACATAATCGAAACAAGTTAAATGTTTATCAGTGGTGAGTGCTAAAATATATGGCAGAGCCGAACAGTAGAAAGCCAAGCAACCAATAGAAAGCTACATTATGGAACTGACATGCAATGCATTGTTAAGTTAAAAAGCAAAAAGCTTCTTGTGGAGTGGAAGGTGCAGGATAACACATCCACTTGTTTTGTGGGTGGAAGGATATGCACCGACATGGGAATGGTCATAAGTGCCTAATGTAGGCAAAGGGAAGGATCCTATGGGTGTTCTCTTTGTCTTCTTTACAACTTTCTTAACTCCCTTGCTTGTTTGTTTACTTGTGATTCATTTATTCACTAAATTAACTGAACACTACCAGGTACCAAGGACTTACTAGACAGCGGGGTTATAGCAGTGAACTGACACCTCTGGATATAAATCCCTGTCTTTGTAACACTTGCACTTTATTGCAGGGAAGACAGAGAATAAAGACAGTAAATATAAACCCAATGGTATGTCAGAGGAAAATACTTTGCTAAAATACTGAATGGATAGGATGAGTAAGAGAGCTTATCCATCTGCTTCTGCATTGGCTCTGGACCTAGCACAGTGGTCAGGCTCAATATACCTGCTGACTGAATTTAAGAGGACTCCAGTCAAGGCGCTCTGGCCAGAGTTTCAAGCTATTAACATGCTACAAGATCTTCATCCCTGGCTTCTCCCCTCTTGAGTTTATGCAGGTGATTTATCTTTCTTCAGCCCACAATTATTTTCTTTAAGACTGGGTACCATTCAGCTCATCTTATTCCACATTTTTCTTATTCGATCATATTCTAGACTGCCCTCTTTGAGATTGATACATGTTACTTGCAATAAACTTGAAACTTTCTCATCTAGTTATTTCCCAATTATTTTTGCATATAACTGGGAAGTAACTAGATCATCTTTTTGCATAGCCTACCTCATTCCTTATATGCTGGTGTTTCATAATGCTACAATGTCTACTTACTTTGGAGAAGTATTATTGAGTTTCTCCACATATTTGCCACGAATAAAACCACACCTGGCATTTATAAATGTGTTCTCACTGGATGTTCTCCCTTATTTCATTCTTTAATTTGTTCATTATTTTGTGTGTGTGTGTGTGTGTGTGTGTGTGTGTGTGTGTGTGTGTGTGTTTGTTTTTTAATTATGTTCTTGTTAATTCTCTATGACTTTTTGTCTCAGGAAAAATGAAACTATAGAAAGAGCAAATTAGAAAGGCAAAAGAAATTATAGAAAGAGCAAGTTAGAAAGGCAAAAGAAACAGTAAGTAATGAGCATCACATTATAAAATTAAAATTTAAGCTATTAATAAAAATCCACAGACATGTGTCAAGAGCAATTTGGATCTTTCAGCATGACAATGAAACAGGTTGTAGAGAACAAAGAAATACTTACATTCAGCAATTATCTCCCACCTGTCTTCGCAAATGAAATGGGTGTGGTCTTCATGAGAGACTCAGTTGCTATGAGTGGCAGATGAGAAACTAGCACATCCACAGATTAATATCAGAAATGGTCATGATAAGCTTAAAGTATTAGCAATGGCCATAGCCTAATGCCTTTTTTAAGTAAATAAGCAGACATATAGGTTTGAAATTGCATAATAAAGAGCATGTGAGGATATCTTCATAGGAAGTTGATTGTTTGAATATTTGAGCTTGCTGCCCAAACAAAAACAACCAAACCTTTATCAGATCCCACAGCCGCACAATTAAATAGCCTATCAGCGGTTCTGGTTGGTAACAATCACAGGTCTCCCGAACAGCCTCCCGCGGGCACAGCATTTTCCCAAAAATTACCTAACGCTTCAAGGCTGTCACTGCTAACTGTTTTTGAGTTTACTTATCCTGAGAAACTGCTTCCTCATCAGTAAAATGGACGTATAATCATTTGCCATCAAATCAGCTCTCAGAAATGATCTGAGCCAGAAAGGATTCTTACTAAGTTCCCTGAGTTTCCATATATAAAAAAAATATATATAAAGAGCACATATGCTGAGCTTCTCCATAGGTTTTTGACAAAGAAATAAGCTTCTGTGGTGATGACAATTAACCTTTTCCTTCAGTCTCACAAAATGACAAAAACATTTACTTATCCGATGTATGTATTATCTTATTTAATCCTTACCACCCTATAAGAAAAGGTATTATCACAATTGTGCAAATATAATTGAGACTCAGAGACATCATAACTTGTTCCAGGTCACAACGCTCATAAATGGCAGTCAGAATTCAATCCCAGATTTAATTGACTCTACCATATGCTTTTCTCCAAAAAGGACAAAGTTTCCTCTTCCTAGACTCCACTCAGAATGCATGTTTCTTTGAACTGTGCCATCTCCCCATACTCCTGTCACAAATCACAAGTAAGGTACCTCTTTCAGTAGAATATGTGAGGATTCCTATTAGTTTGTTAGGTTATTAGCACAACTCCTAGACTATCTATCTCAGCATATGCAGGTATCCATTTTGCCAGTCATGTGTCTACTGCTTGTGCCTAAATGTCTTACTAGAGGTACAAAGACGGGCACCAAAACTAAACTTCAGATTGCACCAATCATTCAAGAAGCACGACAGTAACATGAAATGAACGGGACAATGGCCCCCGCCTTGAAAGGTTAGCGCTGACAGGGACACAACATTAAATGCATTCCATTCTGTTGTATGAGGTTCACTCAAACCAGCTCCAAACAAAGGAAGAGACTGGGCATTTGCAGAGAGGATTCACAAGCCTAGCAGACTGAGCTAGTGCCCCTCTCTCTACTTCCTGCTTCCTTTTCTCTCTCTAAGGGCATGCTCTCATTTTGCCCCACACATATCCCTATAAAACCTTTCACCTCTAGCACCACTCACTGCAGCTTCTCTTTCTATCTTTCAGTTTAAATGACTGACCAGCTCATTTCTGAGCCAGGACACATCATCCCAGGTTACTGATGGCAGTGTTATGGGTGGGGCTCCTCTGGGTTACAGGTCCACCCCTAGACTCATGGGCTGCAGGGGGAGAGGGCACATGTCTCCTGTTCCACCACCATCTCTTTCTTCCTTAAAGAAGACGTGTGATGGGCAGACACCCTGAACTCTGTGTAATGCACACATTCAGGCCTCCCCCTTCATGAGAAGGGGCACCTCCCCGTCTCTTTTCCAAAGAGATAAAGATAGATGAGATCCTCTCAGTGAATTTCAGCCATTCCCAGTGAGAATGCATATGGAGGAAATGGTGTTACTTCATGAAAAAGATATTAAATTCATAGAACCTAAATATTAAAGTTACAAATGGGAGAGATTTAGGAAGGAAATGACTGATACGTAATATCCATTGTCATCCTTGTTCTAACAAAAGAAATGCCTGGTTACCTCTATACAGAACCACTCACCGGATCATTGGGAAGGCAGCCTGAGTCGTTAGGTTGCTTTAGGCTGAGACATGAGACATGGGTCTATCTCCCATAAGTTGAATTTAGATAGGAAAACGACAGAGGAAACTGGCTGCAATCCTAGGATTTGGGGTTATTTTAGCAACTGAATTTGATGAGCAATGTGATCATCTGTTAGTATCTGGGGACTTTTTAAAGAATCTGAATTGGTGCCCCCTCCTCCAATATTTCACCCACTAATGCTCTATCAGTACCACAGTAGAGTGAAGGGGACTTAACTACATTATTATAACCCAAAGTGCACATGTCTCACATCCTTTTCAATATTCACTCTGCAATTCTATTACTGATTGTCTTTGACAGCAGGTGTAGTACAACTTTATGGGCAGTATTTTCATTTTATGAAGCTCTCCATCTGAAATATTAGAGAGTGGGGATTAGTGATTTCATAGACACAAGTCCTATCATTCGTAAATCTCTTATCTTAAAATTGAAAGCATTATCTTTAAATGCGTTCTACAAATCTTTCATGGGAATAGAAGGTCGTTTATGAACTATACCTGAGATAACTGGAAGAAGTATACTTTATGAAATTTTTGGACCATTAACTCTAGATTTTGATTTTTCTTCATTTAAAAAAATGATGCCTTTGAATGTTTTGAGAGTGTTATGGGAAAATCAGCTACGGTGATTTTTCTCTTTGTGGTCACTGAGGTAGGTCACCAAGGTGATTGAAGTCTCCCAGCAGACTTTTAAATATTAGAAGCCGAAAATATTTAAGAGTGTATCAAATGAGTAGTACTTTAATTTTTATTTATATTCTGTTTTTGGTGTGGTTGTGATTATAACCTCACCAAGACGGGTGATCGGTAATGAATGTGTCCTGTTGGCAGATCCCTCCAGGGCTCTGATTCAATCTTTTGAGTTATGGGATGAGGACAAAATGAACTATTTTTCAAGCTTGTAAATATGTGACAAATGACAGTGCAAGAACTATTGATTCCAATCACAGTGATACAATGTTTCATAGTCAACACTGACTCTGGCTTTACAAATTACTTGCAAGTTGAACAGTAAACCCATGCACAACACGCTTCAACCTGGATCAATCTTCAAGAATATTTGTGTCAGTATTCGCCCCCAATTTGAATACATTCTCCAGATGAAATGGAGTTTGTTTCTATTTTTTTTTTTGCATTGAAAAGGTGTTGCTGGATTTCTCCCCAATCTTAATAAAGAAAGAGGGAAGCAGAAGCCTTATAAAATTGCTGGTGACTCTAGACATATTTATCTGCTTTTAAATTTATTAGTTAAATAGTCATAATCCAAATATAATTGAGAAATGCCTTTCAAGAAAATTTATTTGTATTTCCTAGTTCAGCACCTTGCATCTTATTCAAACATATGTGTGTGTGTGTGTGTGTGTGTGTGTGTGTATTTGAATATGTATATATGTGTGTTTGGAGACAGAGAGAGATTGAGAGATGGGGGAGGGAGAGAGAGAGAGTTTTTTCAGTAGATTAGAATCTGAGACACTGCAGTAGCCATTGTGTTCCTGTTTGGGAAAATTGGATCTGGTCATTTTTTAAAAAATCCCCTAACATGACTGGTGTTTGTATACATAGACAGACCCTCTTAAAACCCTCCTCACTTAGATCATGAGCACTCTTGTATGTAAAGAAAACTTTTCCTAAAGGACCAATACAGGAACCCAATAAAATATACTTGGGGTGCAGAAGTCAATTTTGCAGTAATTGTGAGAAGGTGGTGTCGGTCCTCCCCACCCCCATCCCATTGTGGAGCTCCATTTTAAACTTGCCCTCAGGTTGTCATGGTATATTTTATGCAGGACTGACCTTCGGAGAGACTCTGCATGCTGATGTATTATTGACCTTCTTCCCCACTGCTTACTCAAACAGGCCATCTGGGTACCAGGACGGTGCAGGGAATATGTCCAACTTTCCAGATCATGATAAAAATAAATAAAAACCTGGGTAGGGTGGGGTGGGGAGGGAAGGCTCTTAGCTTGTACAGTGGATTTGTTTATTCAGACATATTGGCGTGGAGCTGGCCCAGGCACAGTCTCATTCTTTGTGGAACTCGCTGGCCTCCTAGCCCCTCCCCCCATTGTTCATCTCCATCACACTGTGAGGAGCCATTAAGCCAGAAAGAGGGCAGAGATGAGGCAAGGCCACCCCAGCCCCTCATCACGTCATCCTTCTGGGGAGGCAGGAATTAGCCTGGGAGTGCGGATGGCCACTGAGCCTTGTCAGACTGCATCTTGGCCCAGTGGGCCTGGGAAGGCCTGCTGCTTCCTCCCACCCTCCACTCTGCCCCAAGTGGGTTCTGGGAACCTGGAGCCTGTGGAGTCTGGTTGCCATTGTTAGGGGCTTGGCTGGCAGCCCTCAGCTCCCGCCCAGGGTGGGTTACAAAGAGCCCAGCCTTGCTAAGACAGGCCAGTCACAGTTAGTTTCCCCAGTGAATTTTTCCAGGCTGGAATCCATGTTAGCAGCTTTGCTTGGTTGATCAATGGCTTCCTTTCGATGGTGATATTGACTTAGGAAACCAGCTCAGAATATCAGATTCAGTTCATACGGAACCTTTCTCCAGGACCCAAAGAGAAGTGTGAGTTCTCCACAGCACGGAACAGTACCAATGGCAAGGGGTTTGGCTTAACCTCTCTTTGTCATCAAAAGCTCCGTGTACTCTCATTTTCTGGTGACTAGTGCTATTTATTTACAATGGAGATGGGGAGGATAAATATTATAGGTATATGTACATTTTAAGAATTTTTATATTAAAATCGTGTTTTGGACAAAATATCCAGTAATTTGTTTTGAGTAGCACAGAAATGCAATAGGTGTCAGCCAAAAACAGGCCACCTCTTCCCTGGGGCTTTCTCTCTCCTGCTCCCACCCACTCCCTCTGCCTCCTCTGCTCTTCCCCTTTGTAGAGACCATTACAATATCCTTCACAACAGAATCTGCCCTTCACCTGTGTCTACTTTTCTGAGAGTAGGAAGGGCTAGGCTAGGGCCATGCTAATCACTTGTGCTATGCCAGCCCTGTGCCTGGCACACAGGATGAATTCAATAAATATTTGCCAAATGAATGACTAACCACAGTTAGTCTCTATTTAGGATTCAGAAACATACCTGGCACTTTAGTTAAGCCCTACAATCACAGGAGGTAAGCATCTCCCTCATCCCCATTGTTAATATTAGAAAACTGAGGCCTAGAGAGGGGAAGCAGTAACTAGAAAGGTGTGAGTCAGGATTTGAACTCAGACAGTCTGACCACAGAGTCTGCGTTTCCCTACAACACCACACAATGCTGATGGATGTGTGCTCATCCCTCCCAGAGGCCTTCATTGGCAGGGTAGCTTTTAAGACCTAGGGTCCCTCATCTTTTCCTCTGTCTTCCCTTTCTTTTGATTTTCTAGCATCAAAGTGTCCTGAGTGACAGTGACGACCTCTTTTCCTACGGGCACCATCTTCAGGAGGCCTGCGACCAGCATGAGGTGGAGGGAAGGGTGCTGTTCCCACCTGTGGTTGGTCAGCCTCCAGGAAATTAAACTCACAGCCACTGAGTGCCTCATCGATTGAACAGAGCGTCTATGTGGCAGGATTTCGGGTGGAAATTGGCCATCACCACCTACATATATGATATCTGCAAACCTGGGGAGCTTCTTAACATCCAGAGTAAATAAATCAGATTTTCCAGCGATATAGCCCCGATATCTATGCTTTAAAAAATATTTTTTAAAAAAAAATAGCAAGACATTCTGATGATCAACCAGTTTAAGAACAATTGGAATGGATTCCAATCCATTCAGGAGACACATCAGAAGAGGAGCAAATGTACTCAGAGTGTTAATGGATGCCTGATGGCACATACTGAGCAGATTCATTCATCCGACAGCATCATGGAACACATGTTTCTTGAGCACCTCCTATGTCTAGCATAGTACAGCCCTTACTCAAAATACTTCATGTAGACTACCTGTGACACTGCATATCCTAGGACTCTGGAATTTTGTCTCCTTTCATGTGATAATATGAAGACAATGTGCCCATCCAGTTTAGAAAACAGAAAGCGTCAAACCAATTTCTTGGCAAAATCAAGTAGCTCTTATGTCAATTATATGATAAACAAGTAATGTCTTTACTAAGTAATATGGAATATTCAAAGAGGAAATAGAAATACTGTATCCTCTTCATGTGATTTAATAATAATAATCACCATTTATAAAAAAAATACTTTGTGCTAGAAATGATTGGGCATCTTCACATTTAATCTTCAGAATGATATGGGGCCAGCCTGTCTTCAAACCTCTTTGCAGTGCTGTTCTTCCTCTAGTCACAACATGTGGGCTTTAGTTTTACATGTTCCTCCTGACTCCAGATCCACCCCTCAGCTGTCTTTTGATCTTGGCCACGTCACCTAATTTTTTTGGAACCAGTTTTATCACCTGTAAAAATGGGAATTATACAAACTACTTTGCATCATTATTACAAAATGAAACTTTTTTGGGGTGTCAAACAACACATGGGGCACACACGAGGTGCTCTGTCAGCGTCGGTTCTCCCTTGTGCCTAACTCTCTCTCTGGTCAGCCTGTGCCCACCCTGCAACTTCAATCCATCCAAACGGGAAGTAGAACTCAAGTTCTCAGAAGTGACCAGCTACACAGGCCACACACTGGTGTAAAAGATATACACAGCTGGTAGGGGTTCTCGCACCAGGTGACAGGTGATACGTACGTACAAAGTAAGTGGTGTTGGAATAAAAACAGAGACACTGTGGACTTATGGCATGAAAGGTTCAGAGTAATAGTGAGGCTTGAAGGACACTGGTGTTTCAGAAACATAGAGAAATTGAAGACAATGCATCCTAGGTGAGGAAATCATGTAATTCAAGGTATACCTGGAGGTGAAGAAGCCTTGGTATGCTCAGGGATCAGTGAGACGCCAGGGTGCAGAGTGTGGCATTTGTGCAGAGGTCTGAGGAAACCATAGGACCTGAAAGGTCAGTGGGCCACATCATCAGTGGTCTAACATGCTCATGCAAGGATACAAGTGATAGGGAGCCACAGCTATTTGAGTGATCAAATGATAGGGTAAAAGCTGTGTGTTGGAGAATATTTATCCAGAAGTCACACACCAAACAGGATTGAGTAGGGGAAGCAGAGGTCAATTTCAGGTAGTGGATGTACCATATTTATAAGATCCTCAGCTAGGTCCCTTCATGCCTGACTTAACAATTTACTTCCAAGCCACCACTGTGGAGTCTGCATCCATCTACTCCCCATCCTTCGTTCAAGTTGAACATGAGAAAGACTTTTGTCCTTCACACTCAAGGTTTCAGGATCATCTTCTACTCTTTCCCAACCTACGACATCCACTTCTATCCAGTTGTCGTTCATATTGGCAATGTCACTGATTCATTTAAATTTAACCGTGTGCTTGGCATCAGACTTTGAACAGATGTCATCTGCATGCTGCTCTTTCCATCCACACCGCCAAACCCCTCGTTCTGACCTGGGTCTTTTCTCCTCTGGTTGACTTCCTCCTCTTCTCTTTGGGCCTCTATTTGTCAGGTACCACTAACATCCCAGCTAATGTATAAAGCACACCTACTTAGAGTCATCTAGTCCAATGCTCTCAATTTATTAAAATAGAAGCTGCGGCTCAGAGATGAAGCCACACAGGTTGGTAGATGAACTTTAAACCCAAGTCTTCTGATGTCCTCATTGTGCTATGTTGTCGCCCTGTGTGATTGCAGGGTTTGATAATTCTATGAGCCAACAAAGCACAACATCAGGATATCTAGAAATGAAGAGTCTCAACATAAGAAAGTATTTTATAATATGTATAACATACATAGGGAGATACTCACAGATCTCCTTCCATTAGCGCCTAGGGCTACAATCTCACAGAATCTCCTGGACAAATGATAGCAGAGTGGGGAAACTATCACCTATGGGCCAACCAGCCAGCTGGCTGTTTTTGTAAATAAAGTTTTATTTGAACACATATTGTCCATGGCCACTCTTGAACCAAAATGGCAGAATTAAAGAGTGGTGTCAGAAACTCTAGGACCCACAAATTCTAAAAGATTTACTAGCAAGTCTTTTGCAGGAAAAGTTTGCTGAGCACTGGATTAGAGCATTTTAATTTTAGGCAAAGCTAAACTGAATTCCACATCTTAGGTGAGGGTTTTCTGGGGAAGCTGTCCAACATGGTGAATGGCTGGCCAGGAATATGTGATTACAGCTAGTTGTGGTTCTTACCTCCACCTCTTTTGGTGCCCATTTTTGAGCTCCTTGAATGCCAAGTTGTTTCTACCTCTGTAAGCAGAGGCCAGTAGATATAATTCCACCAGCCTGTGCCCATCACTGCCTACTGAGCTTCAACAGGCCTCTCTGTCTCCAATCTAAAGTTTCCACACTGTATTCTGAGTGCTTTCAGTGCCCCCACTGTGAACTAACTCTCCAAGACATGCCCAAACAGGCAGCCACTCCTGTGGAAGGCTACTCTACCTCAGCTGCACATCAGAATCTTGGGATGCTTTCTAAAAGCACAAATGTCCAGATCTCACCTCCAAAGCACTAAGTCTGAAAAAAAAAACACATATTCCTTTGATGTCCCCTTTTTAGTGATGGCTTCTCTGTTGGTCTTATTTATAAGAGAATTTCCTATTCAATCCTATTATCCTGTTTTATTTTCTTAACTAGAGGCCCAGTGCATTAAATTAGTGCACTGGTAGGGTCCCTAGAAACTGCTGCTGCCAGCCGGGCCTTTCTCCCTTCCCCTGGCTGGACCCACCACATGGTAGAACTTCTGGACAACTCATGGTCAAGGGGACAATTTGCAAACTATGCTTTTATTATATAGGACTAGAGGCCCAGTGCACAAAATTTCTGCATGGGAGGAAAAGGAATGCCCCTCAACCCAACCTGCACCCTCTCCAATCTGAGACCTTAGCAGTCGGACATCCCTCTCACAATCTGGGACCACTGGCTCCTAACACTCGCCTGCCTGCCTGATCACCCCCTAACCATTCCCCTGCTGGCCTGATTGATGCCTAACTGCTCCTCTGCCAGCCTAATGGGCCCCAACTGCCCTCCCCTGTGGCAACCTGCTTCCTCCACCAGGATCCACCGCCTCCATGTGAGGCAGCCAAGAACCCAGGACTGGCTTCCTCCATGCCCTGCAGAACGGCAGGACCCCCAGGCCTCACCCTGCAGAGTGGCCACAGGGCCCCACCTCTGCTCTGTGCATGGCCATCTTGTGACAGCCATCTTGTGATGGCATGGCACGAAGGCATAACACCACCTAGGCTTTTATTATATAGGATAGCATTTCTCAAGGTACAACATATTAGAATTTGTTTCTTTATTTTCTATCTTTGCACCAAATAATACAAGCTTTGTGAGAGTGTGGACTATATTCTGAGCACCAAAAACTGTATTCTGTGGATCTGTCTGATCCACAACAGTGGCTCCAAACCTATCTGTCCAATCTATTTGAGTAGTCTTCCCTGATCTGGCAACAGGACCCTCCTTAATTTACCTGTTCCAGTGCTCAGGTTCCCCTACACCACCCATTTAAATTGGTCCTAGTGCACAATGGCACATGGGTACTGCCATGCACCTCACCCTTGTACCAGTTACCTCCTCTGCCTGGAATGTCTTTCTCCATTGGCCTGGTGAGCTCATTGTTGCTCTTTCACAAGCCATTTTAAAGTCATCTCCTCTTCCCTGACACAGGTAGGCAGAGGTGATCATCTCACCTTTGAGTTCTACTATAGAGCATCCCATTGTTGGGCTATTTAATGCATGAAGAACAGGAGCATTCATTTGCATTCCAGAGTCTAATACTGTGCTTGGAAACACCAAACCATAAATAAATGTTTTTGAATAAATTATTAAATGGGAAGAATAAGAAGGAAAGGAAGCAAGGAATAAAGAGGAGAAAGGGAGGGAGGGAAGGAGGGAGGGAGGGAGGAAGGAAGGGAGGGAGGGAGGGCGGAAAGATGAAAAACCAATTTCTCCAGGCGTCTGAGCCCTGGGCTATGGTTCAGGTTGCATTGCTAACCCAGCCAGCTCTGTGTTGGAGCTGAGAGGGCATCCCAGAGCATGATTTATTCAGTGATGCCCTCTGAAGACTCTACTGTTTGCTTCTGCAAAGTCTTCTTGAAGATGCTGCCAAGAGGAACAGCAGCTGGTTCTTCCTAACCAGACAGATGGGGTGATGTTTCAAACCCCTTTCCTTTGCACCTTCCGGTCATACACTTGGTAGGTGGTGAAGGAGAGCAGCAGAGAAAACTGTTCGTGGAGGCCAAACGGCCTCAACATAAACTGGCTTCAAGTGTTTTTACAAATCCTCTGATTTTCTCCAGGTGGGTTCCAGGGTGTTATCTGTGGCATTGAATATTTTAAGTGAATGGTTTACGATGCCCTTCAAATATGCTTTTAAGTGAGAGGCTAACACAGGAATATTTTCCTCATGTGGGGAAACAATGAAAATTGTGTGTGTGTGTTTTTCCATAACAAAGAATTGCCCCCTCCAGCAAAACTATATTTTCACTCAGATCGGGGATACACAGAGCAAAAGGAGACTTCTGTAGAGGAACTTGCTTGTACTCTGAAAGGCATTTTGCATGTGGCTATTTCTGATGATATGCCTTTCAAAATAAAGCTCTCTTATGGGTATGTTTCAGTAGTTAAAAGGGTGACATTTCTCCATATTAATGAAATAGAGTTAAGTTCCAATCAGATGAGCCTGACATAAATACTCAATTCTAAATGATATTTTACACCTTCATTGATGATAAAAAAAATGGCTTCCCAATTAAGTAAGAAATTTTAGCTGCTTCTTAGAAGAACAGTTGGGAGGAAAGGAACATAAAATAAAGATATATTGCAGAGGAGAGCGAAGCTATGCAAAGATCACATTTTTCTTTCGTGCATATGATAGCTCCAGTGGGAAGCCCTCTGGGAGGTAATTTACAATTGGGGGTGGGGGGGACACTAAGGCTCCTCCTCTAAGTTAATTGAACTTGCCCTGAGTTATTCTGCAAATTTATGGTGGGAATGGGATTTGAACCCAGAGCCACTGAGTTATGACTCGGTTTCTCCTCTCAGAAGCGACCACATTACTGCAAAACTTGACACTGGCAAACATGGCTGCTAAGGTTGAATTCCACCACTGATTCTCCTGGGCCACAGCCCGCGGCAGCCCGGGAGTCCATTGGGTTGTGCTGCTCAGCAATCAGCAGCCATTCTCCTCTCTGAAAGTACAGACACTTCAGGCACTTGTATTTATAGTTTATTGTTTTAATGCTATGTGGTGTTTTTTTTTTCTTTTAGTTGAAAGGAGGAAATGTGCTCTATCAAGCATAGTTAGATTTTTCCATTGTAGGCCCACTAAATTTAAGATTTGTGGCAAGTCCACCCAAATTGAAGCTGAATTTTGTGCTGTTTCTAAAGAAAAGACGAACCAAGCAAATTAACAGCACAAGTAAAGGGCATATTTATCTTAAATGGAATCATGTATCTTTAAGGATGTTGGGCAGGGGATGGTTTGCAAGTGAATACCTAAATGACAGTAACAACAGGCCTATGCTAACTGTCTGTTGCCAGCCCAAGAATCAGCTACCATGACATATTACCTACTGTGGTCTTCACAGCAAGCCTCTGAGAGGATCCTGTCGTATGAGTAGAAGAAAACTAAGAATGAGATCATTTGACTTAGTCAAGGTGTCAGTGCAGGAAAGAGGATTCAGACTCAGGTCTGACTGGCTTAAAAGCCTGTGCTCCCACGCTCAGGTTAGATTGCAATAATTTCTGATCCTCTGGGGCTCCTGGGCCACACATTAACAATGCTGCATATGGCCGAAACCGGATTGGCTCAGTGGTAGAGCGTCGGTCTGCGGACTGAAAGGTCCCGGGTTCGATTCCGGTCAAGGGCATGTACGTTGGTTGCGGGCACATCCCTGGTAGGGGGTGTGCAAGAGGTAGCTGGTTAATGTTTCTCTCTCATCGACGTTTCTAGCTCTCTATCTCTCTCCCTTCCTCTCTGTAAAATATCAATAAAATATATATTTTTTAAAAACAATGCTGCATATGGCTTCAAAGAGGGTTTTCAACTCAAGCATGCTATCCTACTGCCTCTCTATAAATCTCTTCTTTTTTCTTCAGAAAAACGGGTCATCCATTCAAAGCCATTTTGTGAGCACTACATTTTTTTAAAACAACTGTACCAGAAAGCAACACAACGATTTCACTTACAAATAGATTAACTCTGACTTTTTACTCATCCTTCCTTAGTTGGTATTAGTGGCATTTTGTTGAATATAGATGGAGTTGAGTATATCATTAATACGAATTGATAATTCATACAAAACTGGGTGATCCGTTGGTTGTTCCGTGAATGTTCTAATGCCAAGCTGGCAGCGGGCCTGGCCGTCGGGGGCAGTGACATGTTGGAGCCCAGACAGAGGCTGCACGCTGGAGGCTGAAGGCACTGGTGCCATGTGGAGCCCGGTCGGAGCCCAGAGCAAAAGGGAAAGTCAGTGATACTGAGCCTGTCTTAGTTTAAGATCTTGATATTTTCTTTACCGTGATTTTTTTTTTTGCTTTAATTTTGGTTTTTAAAATACTCTGTTAAGATATTATTTACCTTGGTTATTTTTTAAAAATATATATTCTATTGATTTTTCACAGAAAGGAAGGGAGAGGGATAGAGAACTAGAAACATCGATGAGAGAGAAACATCCATCAGCTGCCTCTTGCACACCCCCTACTGGGGATGTGCCCGCAACCAAGGTACATGCCCTGACTGGAATCGAACCCGGGACCCTTCAGTCCGCATGCCAAGGCTCTATCCACTGAGCCAAACCGGTTTCGGCATCTTGGTTATTTTTGAATTTGTGGGCATTCCCTTAAACTTAACAACTGCCTCACTTACCTCACCCCTAGTCCCAGCCCTTGATGAAAGGCTGGATATGGCTAGCAGAGTGTTTCATAAGTGGGGCGTTTCCCATCAAAATCAGCATTTCCAGCATTCCTTGTAAACATGTAGATATCTGGCAACACTGGACTTGCCTGTGCACGTGGCAAAAAGTGGCAGCATCCGGGTGGCAGCTGCCTCCATTGGGGGGTATCGCTGTCCTGTCTCCACAGCCCCCTTCCAATTTCTGGCCAGGTTGCTACTGCCTGGCCCCCATAATGTCTGAGCTGAGCATTCTGAGGCTAGACCAAATGTAGAAATGTTATCCTTGAGCCTTCAGGAAATTTCTCCTGCCTTTGCCCATAATGTTCCTTTAGTTTTACCGATGTGTCGCCCTTGACAATGAATCACAGGATAAGATCACTGCCAGCAAGACCAGGGGGAAAAACCTCTGTTGACCAGCATTGCAGCATCATAGATCACGGTGCTGAGCATGCACTTCGTGTTCCCCATGCAGAGCAAGCTTCCTTTGTTCACATCAAGGCCTTAACAAATACTTTTCCTCATCATTAAGATTTTTTGAGCACTTACAATGTGCCTAACTCGGCAAACTTATTTATCCATCACAGGAATCACATGATATATACATATTAATATCTCCATTTTACAAATATAAAAAATGAGTTACAAAAGGTTAAGAAAATTGCTCAAGGGTACCTAGGTGGTAAATAGAGGAACCTGAACTCAAACCCAGGTGGATGACACCTAAAATCCTATCACTCTGCACCCTGCCTCTCTGCAGCTGCTGTTACCTTTAGTAGCAGACACTTGCTTACTGGGTTTGCTAATTTCCCCTTGCTATCAATGACTAGCATTTCACAAGCACATGGAATTTGATCCAAGTGCATATAACAGCTGCCTGTGGTATTACATTGACTTTAAGAGCCTATCTTCCTTGTTTTTGTGCCTGTTTTCATAGCAGATTAATTTTTCAAAGGTTAATCACATGACACTTATTTTAATTATGCCGCTCTAGTCACGACAAATGACAGCGTTTGACTTCTTGTTGCCTTCCTTTGTATTGTGTGACCAATGAGATTATTAATAAATGCCTTTTTATTATGTAGTCATGCTGTAGATGCCCACAGGGCATGGGCTGGCCTCATGTATTTTATTCTGGGTGCAGTGTCAGCAGGGCCTTGTGGATTTGCTAATGAGCTAAATCCCGTTAGTCCACATGCCCCGGACTGCCAGAGATCTTTTAAATACATCATTGCTCTCTGAGACTCAGCTGGGTTCAGTGTGAGAGAGATTAACTTCTCATTCCAATTAGTGGAGAGTCATCCTGTTGGAGAGAGAGCTGCTCATGTAGCCCTGAACCCAAGACCCGCTGACTGATGACCAGTGACCAGCCAGCACAGTGGACTTAGGAAAGGGTGGCATCCAGAAATAATTCCATTATTATTATTATCATCATCATCATTATTATTGTTATTTGTTTTGTGTGTTGCCTTACTAGGGTGGGCCCTTAGGAGATAGAGAAGATGTGTTGCTTCCCATGTGGAAAATATATTGACTTCCATCTAGCATGATGGAAAGCTAAAAAGAAAGGGAGTGGGGCATTTAAAATAAACTGAACATTGGGTATATATCCTTGGCCAAATTCCTCCACCACAGAGCACTGAGTATAAATGCTATTTTCAATTCTATGTTGAGTTTTTTTTTTCCAGATAATAATAATACTAGATAACCATCACTGAGCACTCCCAGGGCCGGGCACTCTTCTGATTGCTTTATGTGTATTCATTTAACCCTCCCCACAACCTCTGGACAGAGATACAATCACACCCGAGATTGTGCTGCTCCTGTGAGACAACGTCTCTGCTCACTGTGCATTTTTGCCTCTTCGCTCATCTTGTTCTTCCTGAGATGAATTAATGTGTCAGGCAATGCATATTGCTAGTTTGTGCTTTTGTTCAGAAAATACATGAGCAGGTGTTTGTTTATTTTTAAGTGGAATGTTTTGGGGGAATGAAAGTTAAGCCCAAATCAAGCCTCTACAAAGATACTACAGATGTACAGAAAAATAAGAAATTTCTACAGGCACAGAGAAGCAAGAAAAAAAATTGCTTTTTCTCTAGTAAAGTTTCTGATGAGAAACAGGTTTGCAAAATAAAATTCTGCCTGGAAATGAACATCTTTCATTTAAGATTAAAAATGATTTGTAAAAATAAAACCTTAAGCATGCTCAATAGTAAAAGAAACAAATTCTGTTTAAATTAAAATCACCTCACCATGGTTCTATAGGCAGACCAGCACACCGGCTTATATGAAGAGAATTCCAGAGGTATTCCTGAGTAGATATCAATGTGCACACCCTAACCACAGTCCATCTAAAAATCAATGAGGTTTATATATACTTAAAAAAATAACCCAATTGTGTTACAAGAGAATGTATTCTCTATAAGCCATACAAATCCAAGGAGTTATATTTGGGGGGTTTGAATAATGTCTCACACTTAAAGATCAAATATCATAATCCTTGCTTGTTTTAACAGAAGTCAAAGGTAAAAAAGAATTCTAAATGTATAAATGCTTTCTGAAGCTACAATTGTACACACACATGTAATAATGGCTTTACAATGGCCTCCTTACTTAGAAGCAGCCAAAGGAAAGACTTGCTAGGGGAAAGGGTTTGAATGACCATGTAAAATGTCCATAAATGTGTTTTGTCAAAAGTGTAATTGTTTCCTTATCCTTAATGTTGACCAGGGAGTCCTAGTGGGAGTTGGAGTGGATGACACGGGATGTGCAGCAGCGCAAACAGATTTTGACGGGTGTGCATTTTCATGTATGTATGTGTACGGGGAGTGTGTATGGAGTTGGTCTGTGTGATGGTTACAGTGGGAAGGATAACTTCCTCTGAGATAAAAAAAAAAGTCCGTAGTTTCAACTTATGAGTAAAGATCCCAATGACAAAGATGCTGACTGGAGAATATTGATGAAGCTGCAAAGCTAACTACATTTTAAGTTCCTTTGATTTGAGCTGGAAATCACAACCAACCAACAAAATTCCTGAGGATCTCAGAGTCTCACTTTTTACCATCTTATAACACTAGTCAAATTTCTTATAGCAAAGAATCCTGTTTGCTTCCTGTATTTCTAAAATGGGACGTGCTCATTATTTGGGTCCTATGAAGCCTCCTTCCATTCTGTTACTTTATTAAAAGCAGCCTCAGAAGGATTCACCAAGTAAGAGGTAAAGCTGTCTCCTCTCTAAGGATTGCCTCCCCCTCCCACCGTCCAGCCCACCCATGGGCCTCCCCTTCATGCTGCCCCGGGCCACACGGGATTGAGAGCCACCTCCACTCTGCCTTGGGCTCAGTGCCCTGTGGGCCTCCGGAAGGCCAGCGTTGCATCTTGCTCATCCATGTGTTATCTGAATGTAGGCCACAGATGCTGCATGGTTAGTAACATGTTGTTAATGAAGAAAAATTCCAGGTAACTCCTAAAGATGTGTTTATTGAACGTGGTAAAAAGGAAAGCAGAAATGTGTATGATATCCATTAGGGTGCATAATTTTATGTTTTAGATCAGGATAAATTTGTTTCCATTTGCAGATCAAAAAATCTTGCTAAACATCATGTTCCAATTAATTAATAAAAATCCTATCTAATAAAAGAACAATATACAAATTAACTGTCACCCCGTCACAACAAGATAGTGGTGCCAAGTCCTCTCAGCCCTGCTGGAGTCCCCCAGTGGGGGGGGGGGGGGGCGCGAGAGTGGCTGCTGAGAGCGGACAGTGTGTGCGGCCTGGTGGAATGCTTGCTTCGTCACCACATCGACAAGGCAAGTGTTCCTCTGGTCAGCAGGCGCAGAGAAGCCAGGCCCTGCAGAGAGCTACTGGCACACAGATTCATGAGCAGGGCTACTAGTGTAATATAAATAATTTGCCTGAAACGTGTTCAGGAGAAAAACACAAAAAAACTAGTGCCAAGAGAGGTACCTCTGACATCTTAAAAATGGAGAGTCTAGTGCAGTTGATGGAAACAGATGAGCTTTAAGTATCCAGGCTGCTTCCTGGAGCCATGACAATCAGCCTGGAAACTGGTAGAGAGGAAGAAAACTCAGGGCCTGCCTGGCCTTGCAGATGTAGAAACTTCACGTGTGGGCTGTCATGGGACTAACAGAGCTTTGGGAACTTGTGGTTTGCCATACTCAAATTCACATAACACAGATTTGTATCTGAAATTTTGTAGGCTAATCTACAATTCAAAATCTCTTAATTGAATAACATGTTCCAAACATTGTGCTACCAATTGGCCAAATGTTCCTAGAAATCTTTCTTTGGCAACTTCTTAATTTTTTTCTTTTGAGTTTTATTTCCCTAGCTTGAAGTTTTCCCCTGTTCAAATAACTTCCTCTGAGAGAGAGGGGGGAAAAGTCAGTAATTACAACTTATGAGTAAAGATTCCAATGACAAAGATGCTGACTACAGAATATTGATAAAGCTACAAAGGCTAACTGCATTTTAAGTTTCTTTGATTTGGGCTGCTGCAATGATGATATCAGGTCAGTGTGGTAAGCCTGGTTAGTCAAGTGATAAAATCTGATTGGAAAATAGCTCAGCTCACCACAAGACCACCAGTGCCACTTATCAACAGGGAAATGCAAATCACAACCACAGTGAGATATCACCTCACACCTGTCAAAATGGTTATTATTAAAAAACAAAATCACAGGACAACAAGTATTAATAAGGCTGTGAGTAAAACCACAGCTATTGCACACTGTTGATGGGAGCGCAGAACGATGAAGCCACTGAAAACCAGTGTGAATGGTCCTCAAAAAATTAAAAATGGAACTACCACGTGATCCAGCAATCCCACTTCTGGATATTTAGCCAAAAAAATTGAAATCAGAATCTTAAAGAAATATTAGCATTTCCACATTCACTGCATAACTATTTATAATAACCAAGATGTAGCCTAAATGTTCACTGACCGATGAGTGGATGAAAAAAATATATGGCATATACAGACAATGGAACACTAATCAGCCTTTAAAATGAAGGAAATTCTTTAATATGTGCCAACATGGATGAACCTGGAGGACATTATGTTAAGAGAAGTAAGCCAGTCACAGAAAGACAAGTACTGTATGATTCCAGGTATATGAGGTATATTATAATAATAGCCAAATTCATAGAATCAAAGAGTGAAATGATGGTTGCCAGGAGGGGGATTAGGGGATATGATTAGGAGTTACTAAGTCAATGGGCAGCAGTCAAGTAAGATGACTAAGTTCTAGAGCTCTACTGTACAACATTGTACCTGAAGTCAACAACACTGTATGGTACACTTAAGAACTTGTTAAAGGGTAGATGCCATGTGAAGTGTTCCTATCACAATAAAAAAAAAATCTGGTTGGCATTTGTACATGTATGTGATGAATAAAGAAATCTGAAAACAAATTAATAATAAAGCTTTGTAGATAAAAATATTTCAAAACATGACATCTATGAGGAGAAAGTAGTAAATTGTGTCCCTGGCAATTAAAAAGGTTAAGGATTGCTTGACATTATCCATCATGTGAATCTGAAAGGAAATGATGGTTCTGAGTGCATCATGTGTGTGTGGAGGAAGGAAGGAAGTACTGATTAAATACTAAACCAAGAGGAAAGCAAAAGCTCTGCCTGCCTCCCCTTCACCCCCCTTTACCCTAACAGACAGAGGTTGGGGTTTATATAGATCAGACCAAAGTAGGGCTGCTGAGCTGGATCATGTTCTGCAACCTGTTGCCTAAGGTTTTAGTGGGAAGTTCTAGCCCAATGGTTGGAAAACTTGTTAGTCCACAGAGCCAAATATCAGCAGTACAATGATTGAAATTCCTTTTGAGAGCCACATTTTTTAAACTTAAAATTTCTTCTAACACCACTTCTTCAAAATAGACTCGCCCAGGCCATGGTATTTTGTGGAAGAGCCACACTCAAGGGGCCAAAGAGCCGTATGTGGCTTGATGACCACTGTTCTAGGGCAGTGTTACTAGGAGCAGGTTTTTATGGGTGTGTGAGGTCAGAATCTGGAAGAAAGTATAAGATCAGATCATAAGTTTATATAGAGCGAGATCAAGAGAGAGAGAGAGAGAGAGAGAGAGAGAGAGAGAGAGAGAGAGAACCAAGTAATGAAGTCAAACAAGGCAGATAATAAAAGAAGTTTAAGTTAATCCTTGAAATCATAGAAGTAGCAATTCTGTGAGGGAAAATGGTATCAAAACACTATGGATCCTAAAAGCATTTTTTTTCAGTTTCCTGTATGAGCAAACCCTGAAAGGCCAAGCCAGAAATCTTAACCCAGAAGACCCCTCCTCAATCCAGGAAAGATAAACTCCACAGCCTTGGGACTCATTTGAGCAGTGGTGGACAAACCTACCAAGATGTGAGCTTTACCTCTGAATGGACACCTTTCTCACTGAAATTTTGCTGAAATGATTGATTCATTTTGCTTGGGTTTCTGATGGCAATAATGACATTAAAAAGACCACCCGTAAAACAGCTATCATCATCTGATTCCTTTTGTGACATGTGCTTATACTTGATGGTATTTTGGAAAAATGGCAGTGAAGTTAATGTCTCATTACTTAGAACCTCTAAGGTTAGACTTTCCAACCTAAATTAAATCACAAAAATACACTTACAGCTAATTAGCATATTAGAACAATTTCTATTAATCATAATTTGTGCATTTGGAGATTTGCATACCTTGAATACTGCTCAAACCCCTGTCTCTCTAGCCATCCAATTTGCAGCAAATCCATCACAGCTGCAAAGCCAAAGTACATGAAATATAGCTGTAAATTTCAGGGAAAAGGGTGACCCTGACTTAAACTGGAGACATTCCCTCAGCCATCATGAGAAGACCAGGATGAAGTGAAATTTTCAGATCTAAAGGCCCAAGATAATCAACTTAATTTTTCTGCAACTTAACTTTTTTATCTGTTAAATGAGAATATTAATACCTCTCAAGCCAAGTAAGAACTGTCATCATCTTGCACAATCTTGGAAAGTATTTAAACATGGACTCTGAGAACAAATTCCTTCAGCTCCTTTCTGTCTCGATGTTGTATGAAAGAATTCTGGCTACATTTGAGAGGGTCTGGCGACCAATACACAATGACAGAGAAGAGACTTTCAGATTAGAGAGACAGAAATCCAGTCATTTTTCAGATTGTACTAAAAGAAAACATGACCTCCTGCAGAAATCTATCTGAATTTCTTACCTAAAGACTGGACAAACGCAAAAGTAAGTCTACAAAATATGGCATCATGGTAACGTTATTAGAAACCAGAATATTAAATGAATAGAGGTAAACTGGATGGCAAATGCCATAAAACAAAACTTAGGACTCAGGAATTAATGTAAGAAAAGGAAGATTGTATCTTATACCTGTGCAAAGTTGTAGAGCTGGTACACTACAGGTGGTGCTGACTCAATGGTAATAGCTTGATAAAAATTAGGTAACAATAATACCGGAGTATCC
This sequence comes from Vespertilio murinus, assembly GCA_963924515.1. Taxonomy (NCBI): domain Eukaryota; kingdom Metazoa; phylum Chordata; class Mammalia; order Chiroptera; family Vespertilionidae; genus Vespertilio; species Vespertilio murinus. The sequence continues at coordinate 165,525,949 of OZ004704.1, read as the reverse complement.
TTTACTCAGTGTTCACTATGGATATTTATTTAAGTCTTCCACCCAGTCTAGTGTGGATATACCCATTTTCAAAATGAGGAAACAGAGGCTGAGAGAGATGAAGTGACTTATCTAAGGTCACTCAATGAATGAGATAGATAAGTGGCAGTGCTGGGGTTTACCCTATATCTTTCTAGCTTCAGAGTCAGTGCTCCTAATTGTTATGAAATCTATCTGAAGAGTATGAAGTCAGCTCTTTCCAAGATTTTCTTCTCAACTTCATAATGGCTCAAGCTTTTACATATATGTATTTTGGCTATCTGAACTGGAAGACTAGGTTATGCACTGAATATCTGTATAACCTAAAATTCATATGTTACAGCCTAATCCCCAATGTGATGGCTTTGCAGGTGTGGCCTTTGAGAGGTAATTATGAGAGGTATTTCTATAATATAATGAGGATGGAGTCCTCATGAGTGGTATTGATGCCCAGATAAAAGAGGCTCAAAAGATGTTCCTCACCCCTAATTCCTCCTCTGCTCTTGCATGCAGCACCGGCAAGAAGTCAGTCATCTATTCTATAGGCAAACATATATCAGAGGTTTCTCTTTTAATAAATTATTTAGATGGTTTCAAGAGAAGACATTTAGTTGTTGTTGTTGTTATTGTTGGGTGCTTGTGTGTGTGTTTGTGTATGTGTGTTTTAAGAAGCCTAGCAGAAAATAGCTGCATTAATATAACACAAATCCCCAATCATATTTTATCTCACTTTTAAATATGAGCAAGCAAGTAAGCTCAAATATACTTGAGAAAACACCTTAGAATATTAAAGAACAAAAAAGTAGAAAACATGATCCCTGGAAAAGTAATTTTGAGGAAGAGAGGAAACTTCACAAAAAAACAAAACAAAAAACCTACAAAGTCAATACCCTTAGAGAAATATAAGGCAATGCAACCATGAATTGACATAAAAACAAAAATCAATCATCAGCTTCTTAGAGGTATGCTAGACTGAATATTTTTTTAAAAAATTTCCTTCTGCAAAAAACTAGATGATATGTAAACTGTATTTACTTATACATTGTTGATCTCATTAAAAAGTGAGGGAAATCCCTAAAAGGGAGTGGAAAACAGAATAAACGAATAGATCCAGAAACCAGAATGTTAAGTGAGTAGAGGTAACCTGGATGACAAATGCCATAAAACAAAACTTAGGACTGAGGAATTAATGTAAGAAAACGAATGGAAGACTGTATCTTACACCTGTGCAAAGTTGCAGCTGAATCTGAAAATTCCACATAGATCTGGTACACTACAGGTGGTGCTGACTCAATGATGATAGCTAGATAAACATTTGCCTGGCTCAAAATGAGCCATTAAGGAAACTTGTCTTTACCACACTTCTAGATAGAAAATAATAGCAACAATGATAATAACAGCATCTCCTTAAAATTTTTAAATATAGACCAGCTCTCAAATGAGTTTGAGATTCAAATTTCTACTGTATTTAGTCATGAAAACAGCATGCCAAGAAATTAAATAAGTGGACTCAGTTTAATAATGCCCCTGATACTTGTGAGAAGCACTGTTTGTCCCTTGAAGAATGCATTATAAACCCAGGTTCCTTGAGATATCAATTAGGTTCAGCCAAATACGAGCTTGCAATAAAAATGCCATAAACATACAAAAGTAAGCCACAATGGCTGTGAAGCAGCACAACCAGCCAACCACAAAACTTAGGCTTTCAAGAATCTCAGATATTGGAATGATCAGACAGACTCTAAAATATTTGTGCATAATTTTTTAAGTTGGCCCGAACGAGATTCAAATGGGAAGTGCGATATATAAAAATGATCTATGACTTGTAAATAATAACCTTAGCTTCTAAACATGGAAATAGAATATTTAGGATTTATAAATCATTGAATACCTTAACAATGAGATTAGCATGGTGCTGAAATAATTGGACATCCAGATGCAAAAAAAAAAGAAGAGAGAATTTAGATATGACATTATGCTCTTCATAAAAGTTAACTCAAAATGGACCATAGACTTATATATAAAACACAACAATATAAAACTCCTAAAATATAAGATAAAAGAAAATCTAGAGGAACTTGAGGTTAGATATATCTAAAGATATGATTCAGCCAAAACTGGTTTGGCTCAGTGGATAGAGTGTCAGCCTGCGGACTGAAAGGTGCCGGGTTTGAATCACTTCAAGGACATGTACCTTGGTTGATTCCCTTCAAAGGCATGTACCTTGGTTGTGCAAGAGGCAGCTAGCTGATCAATGATTCTCATCGATGTTTCTAACTCTCTATCCCTCTCTCTTCCTCTCTGTAAAAAGTCAATAAAATATATACATTTTTTAAAAAGACGATTCATGAAAAACATAATTCACAAGCTAGACTTCACTAGAATTAAAAACATATGTTCTGTCTATTTCCAGAGATCTCTGTCAAGACACAGTCAAGAAAATGAGAAGAAAGCCACAGACTGGACATATGAAAAACACAAATCTAATAAAGAATTTTATCATTTTTATACAAAGAATTCTTAAAACTCAACAATAAGAAAACAAACAACCATTTTAAAAATGTTCACAATATATGAACAAACACCTGACCAAAGAAGATACGTACATACAAAATAAGCACGTGCTCTATAGGTTTGTAGCCTAGGAGCAACATGCTATGCAGTGTAGCTCAGGTTACACTGTAGGCTACACAACCTAGTTTGTGTAAGTGCTTCTTATGATGTTCACACAACACCTCACCTAACAATGCAGTTCTCAGATTGTATATCTGTTGTTAAGCAGCACATAACTAAGTTACTACTTTCATCATTTCCATAAAAATAAAAAGACCTTAAACACATTAACTCTTAAAATTTCTATTTTTAGCAAGTATTTTAATTCTATATTAGACATAGATCATGTGTCCTATGCTCTTCTCTGTTTCCCTATCCATTTTTTTCTCTCTTTGAATTTCAGTCTGGGTATTTTCTATTGATCTATTTTCTGATTTCACTAATGTAGCTCTTTCTGTGTCTAACATCCTATTAAACACCTGGTTTGGTCCTTCATTTCAATTACATATTTTAGTACCAGAATTTTCATTTGACTTTCATATACTTAAGTTTTCTTGAGAATTTCTCTATTTTGCCATTTCCTTTTTTGACTTATTAATCAAGTTATTTTAAGTCATATCTGATTTCTCTAATATCTCTGTCATCTTTGAGTCTAATTCTATTATCTGTTATTTTCTCCAAGGCTTGGGTAATTTGATCACATATTCTACTACACCTGCTAATATTTTACTAAACACCAGACAATGTATATGAAAACATTATAGAGATAACTTGAAGCTCTTGTTAATGTTGTCTTTCTCCACAGAAGATGTTAGAACAACAGAGACCTTGTCCTATGATTGGGATTGAGGTTCTCTGAAATTTTATTGGACTCTTGTCCATTTGCTGGTCTATTTCTGGTCTACCTTTACCAAAGTGTGTCTTACTAAGGATTCCTAAATGGAAGGGTGAAATTATTAACTGCCTTGGCCCACCTTTACCCTACTCTGTATCCCCAGGACCACAATACCGACAAAATTGCATCTCAGCTTCCCAAACACTGAGCTATCACTTTTTGTTCTGCTTTATTCTCAGTCCCAAACCCATTACAAATCAGCAAATTCTTCAAAGGGAACAATATCTCACTTCATGGGCTTTTCTATTCTGTGAAATACTTTTCTCCTTAAATCCTGCCAGTCTTGAAAACTCTCTTAATGTTCTTGGTATTTTGTCTGATATTTATTATTGTTATTGATAAGAAAGATGTTCAGAAAACCAAATTTCACCATTAGTCTGAGTCATTAAAAATGTATTTTTTAATAAAACTGAAATAGATAATAAATTTATTCTGATACTTCCACTCAAATTCAGACACAGTGTTTTTATTACCCTCATTGTTACATCTATATCTCCTTTCTCCTGTGTCAAAATTATAGTTCTTAGTGACACTAAGAAAATTATTTATTTGGATAATAAAAGTATCAATTAAAATATGATTACTAAAATAATTTAAGGATTTTTAAAAGATTTGTTTTCACCTAACTGTATTTTATAATTATGTAAATTACTTACAAGATTCTAAAGTCAAATTCCTAAATCAGGGTGTATTCCAAAAAATCTACCGTCTATTTCTGTCCCACCTTATTCTGACCCTTCCCTATTTTTGATAATGTATCGTGCCCTTGTTTTATAAAACATAATAAAATTCATGTACATTTTTATAAACCTCTCTATTAAATAAATGGTAACGTCATACACCCACATTTTCACTTTAATTTATTCTAAAGATTATTCCATTGTAGTATATAATGAGGGTCTGCAATTCATTTCAATAGCTGCATGGTACTCCTTTGGCAATTTTCTCAATTAATTGCTTCCAATATTATGTCTTTATCTAAGTAGTATTTTTATTATTTATTATTACTATCTAAGTATTTGTTAATTATTTCTTTTCAACCTTTAACTTACTTTAATCTACTTTTCTTTATTTAATTTCTTAAGGTTTAAATTTGGAACATAGATTTTAAGGAGACCTGAGACTTCAGGCAGACTGGAATGTTAGGGTGTGTCCAGCACATAAGAACTTTCCTCATCTCCTCACTATGGTCTCTATAAAGCTCCAAAGTGTACTTTAATTATCAAAGCTGGGAGAACTACATTTATGAAAGGAGCCCATCATCTTTGAAGAGTTTTGTGTTGCTGTTCTTTGTAAGTGAGAAATGAGACTGGGAAAGGCTGCCATCAAACTTGAATTCAACCAGGATGGGTTTGTGGGTGGCAGGGACCAAATGGTGGCACACCTTCACCAAAGTCTGTGTGAGCATGGTTACTCTAAAGGGCAACAGAGGCAAAGCGATAATGAAATTGTTTGGGCCATACAGGTCAGTGCTGGCTTGCTGATTGTGGTGTCCCTGGAATTGGAATAGATAAGCAAGCAATTGAAGCCTTACTTGATTTGTATAGTGGAAAAGCTATAAGTCTGGTAAACAGGAAGCCTGATTTAAATTCCTATAACAGAGTCACAAATTCTCAGGATTGGAGCAGTTCACAGACCCAAAGTCCCTTGAATGAGGGAGTGGTTGGATCCTCTTGAGGAAATACCCTACTCTATCAACAATTTATACTGGATATCTTCTCCTTCAGTCTTCTCCAAAGGAGCTGTGGCCATTTACCAGAATGACTGTGTATTGTGGAAGGGGATTACTGGATAATAGATCTGAATTGAAACTAATTCCTGGAGGCTCAAAATGCCAGTCTGAGAGACACCAGCCAGAGGAGGGGATTATGGAGGTCAGATGTCAGTGGAGTTTGGGCTCAGCTTCATAGAATTTGGATACAGAGTGATCTATAGTGGTCCACAGTGATCTACCTGCTTTTCATTGCCAGCACACAAATGTGTGTGTATGTGTGTGTGTTAGCTAGTTTGTGTCATCAGCTGGTGAATGCATTCACACAAAGTACATAAAAAAAGAGTATGAAGTAAATCATATAATGCATGGTTACGATATAGTGGGAAACATTAAATTTAGTAAAACATTCATGATTCCAAACATCTAATGACGAAAATTTTGTATTAGAAATGACCTGCATTTTTCACCTCCCCACCAGACCTCATGGCGATAGGAAGCATGCTGATTGATAGGCCCTCTATTTCAGGGAGCAAAAGAAAAGCACTAGAAATCACAGTTTCAGAGCTTCACCCATATTTCACTGTCACAAAGGTACTAAAATACGCCAAGGATAGGAAATGAGATTCTAACTCTTCAATGAAATATAATGTGAAAGATGAAAGTTGCTCCTCCTCTTCAATAATTGTGCAGAACTACTGTGCCCAACCATAAGAGTGATTTTCAATGGCAATTTCCAAATATTATGCTTATTTTAAGGCACTGTTTGAAAATGTACTTTTTTCACATCCTCAAATTTTTCTCTCTATAATAACAAGAATGCTTGTATCTCCTCATTTGTCCATGATGGTCCTACATTATGCCTATGTCCTGACATCTCATCCACCTTGAGCACTAACACTGTCAAAAGTATCACCGTCTGGGAGATAAATTAAACAATCACCCTAAATAACTCAGGGAGTCTTTATCCATTTGAAGTTTCATGATTTTTTTTTGAAAAAGGGAAAATAAATATGGGAGTCATTGCTATGAGACTGACAAAAGATCAAATATGTTTTCAGTCAAATAAGATAAGGTTAAAAACCTATTCCTATCCTCATGTTTCTGAACCCATAAAATGTGACACAAGATGAGATTCTCACCCCCCGTTGTCCGTAAGAGTGATTTCTTATCCCAAGAGACAGACCTCAACCTCATGGTAAATCAGACAAAAAAACAAATGCTAAAGACTGGTTTTGCTCTCACTTTTAAACCAGTTTGGCAATAAATTATTCCCATGCTTGGCCTTTTGGTAAGTTATCTTCAAGTCTGAAGAGCGAGGGCTCTTAAGTGCAGCAGAGTTGCTAAGGGTCCATGTTCAAGGTCTCCTCTGCACTAATGTGCTGTAGGTCTTAAAGTGACATTACAGAGCACCCATCACTGGCAGTGTCACAAACTCTCATATATCAACATCTGGAGCAGAAGTGGTGAGGGCAGACGCTGCTGGTGGGAAGGCAGCCTCCAGGTTCAGTCTAGATACATTTGTCAGCACAAACAAGACAGTTCATGAGATGGGGCCTTCAAACTGAGAGTAGTTGAAGGGTGGTCAAAGTGGTCATATCAAAGTTGGTTCATTTTCCTTCTATAACGATGTGTCCTCCTCCCCTGCCCCTTTCCCACTTATAGTCTGTGAAATTCCTTCCCACCCTTGAAGGCTCAGGTAGAATGCTACCCATTCAGGAAGCCTTCCCCCATTTTCTCAGGTAGGCCCTTGTCACATTTTATGCCTCCCTCCTGGCTCTCACCCTCTCTTCCTAGGATGATACTTAGCTCCACGCACAACTGCCTCTCATAACCAGTAAGTATAAGCACTTGGAGAACAGGAACATGTTCCGTTGTGTCATCTCAGCTACTAGACCGCTACCTGCTGTGACAGGAAACATTTCATTTAATTCAATGATGTTCACTATCTGATGCTTTCCCTTTTAATATTTTTTTTCTTTCATTGTAAGTGGAACCAGTGTGCTCACAACTCTGGAGCAGATGCCAGCTTGCTTTTGAATTATTTGAAATGATTCTCTCCAGTGTCTAGTTAAGTGCTCAAGGTAAAGGTGTGTCTTAATGTGTAGAGCAGCTACTTCTTGATTTTTTTAAAAATATATATTTTATTGATTTTTTACAGAGAGGAAGAGAGAGGGATAGAGAGTTAGAAACATCAATGAGAGAGAATCATCGGTCAGCTGCCTCTTGCACATCCCCCACTGGGGATGTGCCCATAACCAAGGTACATGCCCTTTACCGGAATCGAACCTGGGACCCTTCAGTCCACAGGCCAAGGCTCTATCCACTGAGCCAAACGGGTTTTGGCTAGATTTTCTTTACAGTGTCTTACAGTCTTTCAAATATGATCCACAAGACATCAGAAGAAGTAGAGTCATTAGGAGGTAATAGCCAGCACATTTAAACATTGCCCCAGCTCTTAACACATTATGTAACCCTTGATTTAGAGAGCGTATGATACATGACAAGTAGAATGACTAGGCTCTGTGACATTCACCACCTGGAGCAGCCTATTTTATTTTTTATTTTTTTTTATTTTTTGCTTTTTTCCACTATTTGTGTATTATACCACAATAAACAGCACAATGCACTATTCTTAGGTATGTAACTGAATGAACATTGACATCTGAATACACTCATGGAACTATCGTTCTGACCAAGAGGAAGCATATTTTCTACATTTTGCTCCCTTATGTTTCTTCACAGTCAATAACCACTCCTCCCCTGGAAAAATACTTCCCTTCTGACTCTTCTCGCCCCATAGATTAGTCTTGTCTTTAATTCATATGAATGACTTAACAGTATCTACTCTTTTTTGCTGGGCCTCTTTCATTCAATGATATGTCTGTGAGGTCCATTCATTTTGTGTGTAGCTGTAGTTAATTCTTATATACATATGTACTAGAGGCCCATCACACAAAATCATGCAGGTAGGGTTCCTAGGCCAAGCCTGAGATCAAAGCCATCTTCTGCCCATTCGCCAGTCCCCAGGCTGAATGCCGCCTCCACCACCAGGGCAGGTAGGCCGTGGGCATGCCCCACAGCTTCCCAAACCCCAGCAGCAGCGGCAGTGGCAGAAGCAGTGGCAGTGGTGGTGGCGCCCACATGAGTGGCCCCAAGTGGGCAGCAAGTTCCATCAGTGGCCGGCCCGGTGCACATGCATGGGAATGAAGTTGCCAGCACCCACTTTCTTGCCAGTCTGAGCCCTCAAGCAGCCGGGGTGATCTGGTGATCCCAACAGCCTAATAGCCAGCCTAGTCCTCCTGCCACCCACCCTGATTCCCCTGTTCACCATAGCTGATCCATCAGAGCCTGCGGGGGGAGGGACCAAGAGGTCAGCTGTTCACCAGTCACCAGTCCTGCCCTGCCACCACTCAGCCGCTTCCCTGTGATTCCCCATTCACCTTCGGGTGGGAATGGGGGATAGAGGGTGGGGGAAGGGAGGGACCGAGAGGTGGTCAATGCACCTCATGGCAACTGGTCAAGTGGTTGTTCCAGTCGTTATGCTTATGGTCCCTGGCCTTTTATTATATAGGATTCCAAACAGTTTTGCAAAGTAATTTTTTACCCCTTTTCACTCTTCTAGCAGTGTATGAAAGTTTCATTGTTCTCATCAAGTTGCTAACATTGTTATTGTCAACTCCTCTTATGTTACCCATTCTCGTGGGTAATACAGCTACCTCATTGTGGTTTAGGTTTATATCTCCCTTATAATTAATAAAGTTGATCCATTTGCATTTGTAAATTAGCTACCTGGATACTCATGTTTGTGAATTGCCTAGTCAAGAAACAAAGAATTCATGTTGAGGGGAAGGAGACTAGATTAGGGAGGAGGAAAAAGGAATTCATAAAGGGAGACAGAGGACTGGACAACAAGATGGTGGCAGAGGTAAAAGCCTAACTGCAGCCGCACTCAACAATTTCAAAAAATACAACTAAAATATAGAGTGGACACTATCCAGAACTACAGGAAAGTTGACTGACTGGAAATTCTACAACTAGAAGGAAAGAGAAAACCAGAAGGAAAACAAGAGGAGCTTTAAAAGCCTGAGGTACGGAGGCACGGTGCGTGCTCGGGGAGAGGACGGAGCAGGAGAGGAGGGGCAGATGAGTGCCTGGCTGGCGTTCCCCAGCGGGAAGGAGATAAAAGCTCCGGACTGTGCTGAACCCCAACTCCGACTGCACTGAACCCCAGTTCTGGGCGAGACCCTGGGGTCCAGGCTCATACAGAGGGAATCTGGGCTGTAAGGCGGAAGCTCAGCGGAGCAGAAAGGCAGAACCCTGGAGTCTCGCACATTGCGCTCAGAGGAGGGACTGTTCGCTGAGCTGCTGGATTGCCCCAGCAGGAAGGACTCAAAAGCTCAGGACTGTGCTGAGCCCCAGTTCTGACTGCACTGAACCCCAGTCCTGGGCAAGACCCTCGGGCTCCAGCCTCATACAGAGGGAATCTGGGCTGTAAGACAGAAGCTCAGGGGAACAGCGAAAAACAGAGCCCCTGATTCGCGCACATTGCGCGCACAGAGGACAGACTGTTGTTTGGGCCGCGAGATTGCCCTGGCAGGAAGGAGACATAAGCTCCGGACTGTTCTTAACCCCACTTCCAACTGCTCTGAACCCCAGTTGTGGGCTTGTTGGGGGAGAGACTATACTGTCTGGTAAACTCTAGAGTGCCTTTCTCTCAGAGGTGCTTGCAGTGAAGTACCAAAGGACACTGAGACTCAGGAACCTCAGAGGGCGGGGCTAACTGGAAGCCAAGGCTGTAGGCTCCACCCAGAAACTCTGCCCCATCCAAGCTGAAATCAGAGAGGCTTTTATAGGTTTCCAAGTCTAGTGGAATAAGGTTGTCTCCTGGCATAGACACAGCTGATCCTCCCAACCTACCAACTCAGGGAAGCAGCGAAAATGCCGAAACGAGGAAACAGATCACAAACGAAAGAAATGGAGGATAAAAAGCGACTGGATATAGAGTTCAAAGCCACGCTTATAAGGTTGTTCAACAATCTCTTAGAAAAGGCCGATAAAATAAATGAGACCTATGAGGATATGATAAGGGATCAACAAGAAATAATGAAGGGTCAACTAGAAATAAAGAATACAATCTCTGAAATAAATAATATTATACAGAGTCCTAAAAACAGATTGGAAGATTGCAAGGATCAAGTCCAAGATTTGGAACACAAAGAGCCTGAGGACACTCCTCCACAGAAGCAAGAAGACAAGAGAATCCAGAAAGTTGAAGATAATGTAAGAAACCTCTGGGACAACTTCAAGCGAACCAACATCAGAATTATGGGCATCCCAGAAGATGACAGAGAGCAAGATACCGAAAACATATTGAAAGAAATAGTGACAGAAAACTTCCCCCACCTGGTGAAAGAAATAGACTTACACGTCCAGGAAGCACACAGAACCCCAAACAAAAGGAATCCAAAAAGAACCACACCAAGACACATCATAATTAAAATTCCAAGAGCTAAAGACAAAGAGAGAATATTAAAAGCAGCAAGACAAAAGCAGGTAGTTACCTATAAAGGGGCACCCATAAGACTGTCAGCTGATTTCTCAACAGAAACCATGCAGGCCAGACGGGAATGGCAAGAAATATTCAAGGTGATGAACAACAAGAACCTACAGCCAAAAATACTCTACCCAGCAAAGTTATCACTCAGAATCGAAGGCCAGATAAAGAGCTTCACAAATAAATTTAAGCTAAAGGAATTCATCACTGCCAAGCCAGAATTATATGAATTGCTAAAAGGGGTTCTTTAGGAAGAGGAAGAAAATAAAGATAAAAATTATAAACAAACACGTAACTATCAACAAGTGAGTCTAAAAACCAAGGGAAGTAAAAATCATGATGAACAATATTAACAGGTGAATATAATAGAATCAGAGGTATGGAAGGGGAGTGGACTGATGATTCTTGGGGAAATGGGGAATGGGGCGGGGCAGGAAGAGACTGAACATAAACTGCACCTATGGTTGAGGACAATGGGGGATAGGGAAAGGGCAGAGAATTGAATGGAAACTTGGTGTAGGGGAGCAATGGGGGAGGGAATGAGGAACATTTGTAATAATATGAACAATAAAGATTTATTAAAAATAAATAAATAAATAAATAAAGGGAGACAGATGGGAATTCTGATCACCTACCTCACTGCAAAAAATCAAATAAAAGCAATTATCTGTCTGATTATTTAACTTGACTTTTGCAAAGACAAACATGTATGATCACATGTGTATAAAGCCCCTGAAATAAAAAGATGACATAATTGTTGCTGATGTTTCAAAATGTCCCTGGAGCTGCACAAATGGAAGAAAGAGAAGAAAATTTCTGGAAAAACAGTGTGGATAAGCTTTCAAAAGAATGGATGGAGAGAGATAGGGACAAACATGGTACACGGGCGTTGGATGAGAGCGGATGAAGATTACTCTTCAGTGAACCATTCCATCCAATGAACAGGTGAGTGTGGATACAGGGTCTTTCCTTAGCTTCTCCTCTCTGACCCAACAACGAGATGTCTATGCTAATTAAAAGCTCACTGGATGTTATTCCTTAGAGTTTTAACTGCAATTTCATAATGTTAGGCTGGAAATGGGGTGTGGTAATGGGAAGGAAAGAAATAAACAGTATAGACCAGCAAACTGCTTTCCTAATTGTTGAAGACTAGGGGGAGAAAAAAATCTGTTCTGGCAGAACAATAGGATTGATTTTTAAGCATGAGCTACACAAAAAGAAGCCTGCCTGAAATACTGCTGTGTGTGTGTGTGTGTGTGTGTGTGTGTGTGTGTGTGTGCGCGTGCGCGCGTTTCCCTTATACAAACCTCTCTTTAGTCCTGACTTGCTCACAAGCTGCCTGAGCTGCCTCTTCCAATTACCTCTTCTCCCCCAGAGTTCCATTCCTTGTCTGAAGGCACTGATGATTTCCTGGAGTCCAGCTACCTGTCTACTAAGATGGCCACTTCCTCAGGCCTCAGCCACCTCTCCGGGGTTAGTCAATTGCTTTGCCAGTTTCACTCATAAAAAATGGACTTTTATGTTGGAGAAAATGCCTGGTTGTAATCATTATCTATTTTATAGGATTGCTCATCTCCCCAAAAATGTAAAATGTCTAAGCCAATAGGACCTCATTATTCATCTGGTCCAAGCCTTTCATTGAGAAAAAGGAGAAACTGAGGCCCAGAGAGATGAAGCAAACTTCGAAGAAAGTAGTGATAGAGCCACGACTGGAGCCCACATCTCCAGGCCCCCAGATCTCTGCTTTTACCCATCATGCCATGATTACATTTATTTCTCCCTCAAATTTTGCTACACCTTCCCTCCGACAACTTGTTTGCATAAATTAATATGGACTGAACTAACCATTTTATAGTTTAGAGTTTGTGAGGCAAGAATGAGTAAATCCAACCCAAGCCAGCAGCAAGTCATGAGGTATATCTGACAATTTGCCTTCTAAGAATTTTAGTTTCTCTATGTGGCTGCAGAGACAACACTTTAAAACATCTGTGTTTTATGTTGAGATCTTTGAGTTAGCCTTAGATTTCTAGACAGAACAGTGTTATTTTTGAATGATGAATTGGACAATAATAAAAATAGTGAAGTCTCAAGTACAGCAGGACACAAAAGGCTTCTCTTCAAATCTGGAGATCATTTCAATTGGTGGAGGAACTCAGCCCTTCTTTGTGATTTTAGGAATCTCTCTATATAAATGACTAATATGCAAAGTGTCCCCTCAGGAGTTAGACTGGGAGTTTAATCACGCCCTATAATGAGCGCTGACCACCAGGGGGCGGTGCAGAACAAAGGAAGGCTCTGGCTGGCAGCCCTACCCATGCATGAATTTTGAGCAGCAGGCCCCTAGTTAACAATAAAATGCATGGCGATAGATGTCACCTGTTTTTGCTTATTTATTGTTAAAGTTATTACAGGCGAGAAAAATATGGCTTAGATCAGCGATTTTCAACAGGTGTGCCCTCCCCAACATCTTAAAGCGTGCAATGCATGCTATTTAGTCAAGGACACTGACCTTTTTCCCCCCTTAGATTATCAAATAGAATAATGATAACAGCCAACACAACAATATCTGTCCAATGTGAATGAATCAAAACCATACCTATATTTTGTCAGATCAGCAAAAAAAAAAATCTATCTATAATAATAAAAGCGTAATATGCTAATTACACCAGATGTTCTTCTGGATGACCTTCAGGCGAAACCTCATCAGTGGGAGCTGAGGCAGCCACTGCAGCGGGAGCCGAGCCCTTTGCATGAATTTCTTGCATCGGGCCTCTAGTATAATATAAAAATATATCTTTTTTGATGTGACACAGAATTTTTGTAATTAATTTTTGTGTGCCATGAGATGTAAAGGGTTGAAAATCATTGGGATATATGATGACTCAACTGGGAAAACATCCGTTGGCCTATTTATGAGTAATTACGCTGATAACCCCCTTAAACAAAGATAGGATGGACACACTGAGTTCTACAATGTCCAGGAATCCTGGGCCCACAGGTAAGCATTAGCATCGTCCTTTGGCTGGAGTTTATTTCCCATCTGGATGCTCCCCAATAGTTCAGCACAGCTAATTATATTAGGGTTGTTGGCAGCTATTTCTTGAAATCCTTTTGAAGATCTGTTCCATAGTGAACAGGGCAAATGCCATCTACAGCAGAGCAGGCTATAGGCTACTATTTGTTCCTCAATTAAGTGCAGAGTCCTCCCATTCCAGCTTTATAATGCATTTGAGAGCCAGAGGCACTCAAATAAAGGGATAAATAAGCATCACTCCTTGCTTCTGAACAAAAATTTGAATGTGTTCACTGGATTTCTTTACGACTATAAAAATGTGTTGGCTAACTACAAATATCATTTATACGTTCAAGATTGATTATAGTTTAAAAATAAAGCAATTTCCTTCTTAAAGAATGAACAAATTAGATAGACCCTGTTGTGTGTTTTTCCCCAATAATAGTCAGAAAAAAATGAGGGAAAAAATGCTAAGAAGTAAAGATGGCCAGTAATATGTGTGGGGTTTTTTTTCTAAGTATTGTTGTGATAGGCATAATTGATGTTCTGGCTTTCCTGTGTGTTAAACTGCATTCTTGATGTTACATTAACACTTTCATCACATTTATTGAATTGGCAATCTATCAGAGAAAGTCTCTTCTGCTCAATTCATCTTGATGGACATATGTGCAGCTATGTGCATCACAGGTTCTGATTGCCACATTTTTCTCCACTTAAGAACTGAGTCATTGGCATTTTAAATGTAAAGCACAGTCTCTGATATGGTATAGCTTGGTGGACAGGAAAGAGCTTTGGGCTGGGAAATAGAAGAATTTAAATCCCTGATTTGTTATTAATAAGTGAATATTGAAAGTGACCCAAGTACTCTGAGCCTCAGTTTCCTCACCTATGAAATGTGGCTAAAAACATCTTTGAGGATTAAATATGAATATGACAATGCATTCTAATGCCTAATGTTATACAGAAAGGGAATGTTAGTATTATTTTTATTATTATTAGTTATTATTTCTAGCATAATCAATGTTCCTAGTGATTCAGATATTCAAGTCCCACTTGCATAAGTGGAAACAATGAAGTTCCACAGTCTGTGGTGTTTGGGGGAGTTGATAAGCAATACACAGGGACAAATCCTCTGATCTTACAGTTTTTCAGAAGACAGACTCGATTGGAAAAAGGGGAAAGTCTGAGGTCAGGAAATCAGCTGGAAGGCTGTTGGGGGTATGACAGTAGCAGTGGAGATGGGAATAAAGGCAGATGGAGTAACAGAGTGGAAATTTGAATTGACAAAACTTGGAATGAGGTAAAGTATGCCCTTCATTGACATAGGAAAGAGATGTAGAGGTGATGAGATGAGTTCAGTTTTTGACTTGTTGAGTTGGACAGGCCAGAGGTACATCCAAATGGAGATTCCAGCAAAGGACTACTATGTATATAGGTCCGAATCTCAGGATAGATGAGTTCATCTATCATAGTTGAAGCCAGGAAATTGGATAAGAGCATCCAAAGGTATGAAAGAGAGAAGAGGGCCCATGACAGACCATTAAGAAGTTCCAATACTTAATGTACAGATGAAGGAAGAGATTCCAGCAAAGATAGTTAAAGATGAATCCCCAGAGAGCTAAAGAAAGAACCAGGAAAATGTGGTACTACAGAAGACAAAGAATGAGAGAATTTCAAGAAGAAGGCAATAGTGAACATTATCAAATGTTATATATAGTACAAATAAGAATGGTTCCCACTAAATTTAACAACAAAAAGGACAATTGCAATTTTTAAAAATCAGCTTAATTTTTAAATGCACATTTTGATGAATGTTTACAAATGTATACTGTCAGGTAACCACTAGCACAATTAATAGCAGTTCCATTAATACAAACAGTTTCCTCATGCTCCTTTGCAGTCAGTCACCTCCCCTCACCCTTTGCTACAACTACCACAGGCCTGCTTTCTGTCACTGTAGAATTTTCTATAATTTCAATTAAATGGAATGATAATATTTTGATCTGCTTCTTTATTTAGCATAATGCTTTACAGATTCAACCATGTTGCTTTAACAGTGATTTATTATTTTTACTCTTGAGTAGCATTCAATTGTGTGGATGTGCCATAACATATTTATACATTCACCACTTTTGGGGTATTATGAATAAAGCCACTATAAACATTCATGTACAAATTTTGGTGTGAATAAATGTTTTCATCTCTCTTGAATATTAGGATTAGTATTGCTGGTCACCTGATAAGTCCATAAGGTGCGGTTACATTTTTAAGAAACTTCCAAATGGCAAAGTGGCTATAATATTTTTGTATTCTTATTTACAATGTATGAGTATTCCAGCAACTGCACATCCTCACCAATACTTGCTATTGTCAGTCTTTTTAATATTAGCCATTCTATTGGGTATGTAGTGGTATTAGCTTTGGTTGTCATTTGAATTTCCCTAGTGACTAATAATGTTAAACATCTTCTCATATGCTTATTTTTTCATATCTATGTAGGTTTGGTTAAGTGTCTATTTAAATTTTTACTTACCTTTTATTGGGTTGCTTGTCGTTTTATTATAGGCTTTTTGACAAGTCCTTTATATATTTTGAATCAAGTCTTTTATCAGATATAGGTTTTTGCAAATATTTTCTACAAGTTAGTTGCTTGCCTTTTAATTTTTTAATAGTTATGTATTTTGAAGGGCAAAACTTTTCAATTCTTAAGTACAATTTATTATTTTTTCTGTTATGATCCATGCTTTTTGTATCTTATCTATACTAATGAAAGGGTAATATGCTAATTAGACCAGGTCAACCAGATGTCTTCAGAATGTTCCACTTCCTCCCTCACAAAACCATGGTAGCAGGGGCTGAGGCAGAGGTGGTTAGAGGCCATCAGGCCAGCAGTACAGCAAGCAGTTAAGGCCACAATCTGGCTGGCACAGAGGAGCAAGTAGTTAGAGGGCTACCAGGCAAGCATGGGGAAGCAAGTAGTTAGGGGTGCAATGAGATAAGATCAGGCTGGTGTGGGGGAGCAAGTAGGTAGGGGGTGACCAGGCCTGTATGGGGGAGCAGGCAGTTACAGGCACAAGCAGGCCGGCATGAAGGAGAAAGCAGTTAGGGGTGCTATCAGGCAGGCAGGGGAGCAGTTAGAGGGCAATCAGGCAGTCAGGCAGAGGTGGTTGGTGTGATCAGGCAGGTAAGCAGAGGTAGTTAAGGGCAATCAGGCAGGCAGAGGTGGTTAGGGGAAATCAGGGAGGCAAGCAGGGAAGTGGTTAGGAGCCAATGGTCCTGAATTGTGAGAGGCATGTCCAACTGCCAGTTTTGGGCCTATGCCAGTAGTCAAACATCCACCAAGGGGTCCCAGATTGGAGAGGGTGCAGGCCGGGCTAAGAGACACACCCTCTCATGCATAAATTTTATGCACCTGGCCTCTAGTCTAAGAAATAATTGCCTAATCCAAGGTCATAAACATGTTCCTCTAAGTTTTCCTCTAGATATTTTATAGTATTATTTCTTACATTAGGCACATGATTCATTTAGAGTTAGTTTTTGTATATAATAGGTTCAAAATTAATTTTTTGCATACATATATTCAACTGTATCAGCATCCTATATAATAAAAGCCTAATATGCTAAGTGCATGGTCAATTGATAGGCAGTTCAATCAATCAAAGCGTAATCCTATCTAATAAAGAGGGAATATGTTAATTGACCATCACATCCACACAAAGATGGTGGCACACACAGCCAATAAAGAAAAAATATGCTAATTGACTGTTAAGCCCTCAAATTGGCAGCACCATAGCCACAAGATGGCGGCAACCAGTCCCCTCAGTCCCACAGGGTGGTAGGTGTGCAGCACATCTGGGCCCGTCCCCAGGTGGGTCCAGCTACTCTGCATGCCTGCTTCAGGAGTCCCCTAGTCTCTTTAGGCCCCCAGCCACCCAGGGCTGGCCCTAGGCATAAGAAAGCCTCAGATGGCAGCTGCTCAGCCTCCCAGGGCTGGTCCAACGAACAACCAAATGACTGAACAAGCAGGCTGTGTGGGGTGACCAGGCCAGCAGGGGGGTTAGTGAGGGATGACCAAATAACTGAAGAGCAGGCTGCATGGGGTGACCAGGCTGGGGGGGGGAGGCAATTGGAGGTGAACAGAGTAGGACAGATGGGAAGCGACCAGGCCAGCAGGGGAGGGCAGTTAGGGGCAATCGGGCTGGCAGGGAAACAGTTAGGTGTTGATCAGGCTGGCAGGCAGAAGCTGTTAGGGGCAATCAGGAAGGCAGGCAGGCTAGTGGTTGGGACCAGCAATCCTGGATTGTGAGAGGCATGTTCAACTGCCCATTTATACCCGATCCTGGTGAACATCACTCAAGGGGTCCCAGATTGGACAAGGTGCAGGCTGGAGCTGAGGGATATACACCCCCACACACGAATTTTGTGCACTGGCCTTTAGTATAAAAATATATTTGTATTGTTATATCCTATGACCTTGTATCATGTGTTGAATTTCATTTTGGATAATTGTATTTCATTTTGGAATCTGTATTTCATTTTGGATAATTTCTATTGCTACTTTTTAAAGGTCATAATTTCCCTTTTTTATATCTAATCTGCTTGTTAACTCCCTATTCTTTCCTCTAGATACATTTTTTTGGTATAAGATATTATGGTTTATATCTTTCAACATTCTACATGTCTTTTTAAGATCTTTAATATCTCTACTTAACATGTTCAGTCTTTCCTCTAGCTACTTCACTCTATGAAATACAGTTGTAATAGCCATTTTATGTGTTGGAGTATAATTTTATCATCTAAGTTATTTCTGGGATGGTTTTGTTTAATTTATCTCCTTACTATGGGTCATATTTTCCTTCTCCTTCACATACATACTATTGTGTGGTTGGAATTCAAACACTGTGATTTCAAAATTTTAAGTGCTAGATTTGTTTGTATTTTATAAATATATATTTAAAATTTGTTCTGGAATACAGTGCAATCTCTTGTAAAGTGCAGAATCTTAGGCTCTGTTAGATTGAACCAGAGTAGAATTCAGTCAAGTACTAATTTTTCCTCCCGAGTGCTCTCACCAATGCCGCATGAGTGACGGAATCTCCAGCTTGTGGAAATGGTCTAAGGAACCGTTGCTGTCCCATGTTCATTCCGAAGATTATTTCTTCCAATCTTTTCTGTTGGTTCTTTCCCAAGCCTCAGGTAGTTTTGTCACATTCACATGCTAATTAGTACTCAAATGAACATTGAGGTGGGCCTTCTTTAGATCTCAGAGCTCTTTCTCTGTGAAGCTGTCTCCTCTTTGGTATACTTTCTTATAACCTCAAGCCACCTTGGCCAACCTGGATTCCCAGCTTCCTCTTCTCAACTGAGAGAGACTGCTGAGTTCCACGTGGATCCCCTCTGCCTGCACCACAGCCTGGAAGCTCTCCCAGGGAAATTAGCTGAGGAAAGCATATAGCTCACCTCATTTATTTTTTCAACCATCAGGGATCTCTGTCCTTTGTTACCTAAACCATTGTTTGTTTGTTTTTATTTTATCAGATAGAGGGATAAGTTCAGTCCCTGTTATTTCACCATGTCCAGTCATAATTAAGTAGCAAATGAGTTGGGTTCAACATTAATATCAAATTGAAATTGCTTGCCCTGACCAGTTTGAGTCAGTGGTTACAGCATCATCCTGTGCACCCATGGATAATGTCG
Source organism: Vespertilio murinus (assembly GCA_963924515.1). Classification (NCBI taxonomy): domain Eukaryota; kingdom Metazoa; phylum Chordata; class Mammalia; order Chiroptera; family Vespertilionidae; genus Vespertilio; species Vespertilio murinus. The sequence continues at coordinate 165,506,505 of OZ004704.1, read as the reverse complement.
TGGGTTTTACTCCTGCTCAAGGGCATGTACCTCAGTTGCAGGTTCCCCAGCCCTGATAGAGGTGCATGTGGAAGGCTACCAATCCATGTGTCTCTTTCACATCAATATTTCTTTCTCTCTCCCCTCCAAACCCTCTTTTCTCTCCCTTTCACTCTCTAGAAATTAATGGAGGAAATTTCCCCCCAGTTAGGACTTTTAAAAAATGAAATTTCCCAGAATAATAAAAGGAACGGGATGGGGGAAGAAGTCTGTATGTTAGGTGCCCCTGCTTTCAGTAAATAGGTGACAGTAATAGGAGGTATAGAGAGTGGCTAAGCTATTTAACCATACCAATGAGCAGGGATTTTTACCAGGACAGTTATGGCCTCAGCACCTAATTCTAGGCACTTGGAATGGGAGAAAAAGCTCTCTTTCCTTTAGAGGCTGATGGGAATGAAGTCCTCAAGGAGAAACCAGGTTTTTGATGGGGAAAGGAAGTAGAAGGATTTTTCACTGAAGAGGACAAAGGATTTTGTTAATCAGACAACAAAGTTCCTGGGATCAAGCTGGAAAGATTGGGTCAGAGGAAGATTGGCTGAAAATAAAACTGGAATGTACTAGAGAAGATAAATAGTCAGAGAACCTGGCCCTCAGGAACGTGGTGCATATGACCGGCTCAAGGTTGCTAACAGAACGCACCCACCACATCTGTGCCATCCTACAAATCATATACAGCCTGCAAAGACTTCCCTCTGAGTAGGTCTCAGGCTCATATGGAGAGAGTGACTTCAGTCTTTCTTCAAGGATCTGATTAATTGTATGAGTCCCAGTGAGAAGTCCCCAGTCTCTAGGGAACTAACGTCTATGAAGTAGTGAACAGCCTGCTCTGAGGGTGGAGGGTTAAGGGTTGAGTGGTCAGGAGCGACCAGGAGCAGAGAGAGAGAACAGTCCATTTAGTTGCTAAAACCTGGCAAGAAACTTGACTGAGCTACCAGGGAGCAAAGAGAAAAAGGGAAACATGCTCAATTACAAATTTATTCACAAAAACTGCACAAAATAGTTAAGACAAACATAACTGTTCCCAATACTAAGACTGAATAGAAGTATTTCAGAAGACAGAAGTATGTGATGTCCAGATATAGTCATGCACCACTTAGGGCTCTTCATTAAATCATATCATAATGTTGTCTGATTACTTGGTCCTTCGTGTTATATATGTAAAAGGAAGTTCCTTTTAGTTATCAGAAGCAAAGAGGGCTCCTTCACGAAGCAGTGAGTTCCCTATGACAGCAGAATTTGCTATGCAGAATGAGTTCCTCTATATATATATATATATATATATATATATATATATATATATACATAGTCATATATAAACATAGTCAAATACATATATTTACAGAAAATTTCTTGCCTAAAATATTAGGAAGATGAAACTTCAGCTATAATCATAGAAGTCATTTCAGTTCATCTTTGGAACAAGTAGAGGATATTGTGGATAAATGAATGAACAAGTTAAATGTAAGTCAATGAAAATCAATTAGAATGAAAATATTATAGCTCATGTTAAAGGGGAAATGTGATTTACCATATTTTATCCATTTAAAAATGTATAAAGTTTTTTTCATTTTAATATCTCAGAAATCAGACTGCCTCGTAAAATCGATGACGTCCCATAGGTGCTGTCAGCATGGCAGTGATGTGGCTGAGATTGCTGTACCAATGGTTCTAAGTGTGTCTGCCTCTTCCACCAGCAGCAGCAGCATCACCTGGGGCAGTGGTCGTCAAACTGTGGCTCACGAGCCACATGTGGCTCTTTGGCCTTTTGAGTGTGGCTCTTCCACAAAATACCACATGCAGGCATCGCACATACAGTGCTATTGAAACTTCATGGCCCATGGGCAGAAGTAGGTTTTCGGCTCTCAAAAGAAATTTTAGTCATTGTACTGTTGATATTTGGCTCTGTTGACTAATGAGTTTGTCAATCACTGACCTGAGGGAACCTGTTAGAAATGCAAATTCATAGGCCCTACCCCAGTTAACAGAAGCAAAGAATCTGACTCAGCAGTCTGTGCTTTAAGGAGTCTTCCAGGTGATTCTGGCACACGCTCACGTTTCAGGTCCACTGGCCTGCATGCTTAAAAGAATCAAAAAGCCTACAGAACAGATGCCAGGGCTTGGAAGAAAATCTAGGAGACAATAGGGAAGAACGCTTTGACTTCTAAGAACCAGACAGTTGTGTGGTGGAAGAGATGGTAAATCAGACATGTTTAGCAATATTCCCAGAGGCTGGCTAGCTCTACATAATTGCAAAGCCAGCCTAGGAACCTAGAACAAACGGTTTTTAGTTTATTTGTGGGGTTTCTAAAGAAGTGCTACATCTTCAATGCACTTGATGGCATGGAGGGTCATGTTGTACAGAAAATCATAGTCATAGCTGACTGAGTAAAAAAGAAATTCCGAAGAGTAAGATTCTACATGTGAGGAGATTAAAAAATCTCAAATCCACTTTTTAAATAATTTTTATGTTCCTGTGTACAGATGGATGATAAGCTATAAAATTATTAGTGGATTTAAGCTTTTTTTGAAAGAAGTTTAAAATAAAAATTCTAAATAAGAAAGCTTAACTGGCAGCCTTTTCCCTTTTTCAAAATATATAAAATAATGGTGCCTCTCACAATCCAAGCATCTTAGTTTGATGAAATACAGCAAATTACACAAATATTAACCCCTGTTTGATAGGTACTTGCCATTGCCAAGCACGCTGTTTTTAGAAAAGGTATAAATTTTCTAATGCAGCCTCTTGATTTGGTCAGTTTCACAGAGAAAGTGGCAGGGTCAGAAAAGAAGAAATGAAAATCTTTAAAGAACCAAAACAAGTTTTCCAGGTCTCTAAATGCTCCTATTACACTACAAAGATGACTGCAAGTAGGTACAGCTTATTGGCCAAAAGTACGTTTTGGATTCTAATTAACCTCAGTCCAAATCCTGGCTCTATCATTAGTTAGCTAGGAGGGTTTGGATAGATAAATCATTGAGCCTCTCAAAGACTCAATTTCCTCTCCTATGAAATGGGGATATTGCTCATAGGGTTGTAGGGATGACTGAGGTAGGTAATTCATACGAAGTGCTTGCAGAACACCCATAGCATAATAAGTACTTGTGGTTTGGAAGCTAATATAATAATTGCTTGCAATATGCAATGAAACCTCACTTGTAGGCTGTTTTCAAAACAGCTGCGCAAGGGCACTCTGCCCAAAAGAACAACAAAGGCATAACCACCTTGGGCACAACTACCTGAACCTGCATGGGAAGGGTCAACCCAGCCTTATTCTGATGAAGAAAACTCTCGTCTCTGAGAAAAATTCCAAAAACCTTGCCGAAACCCCAGAAAACAAGTCAGTTAAAGAGTCTTTCTAATCACATGCTACATTATCAAAATGAAAATATGTTTTCATTAGGGAAAAGCATCTCAGAGGTTATAATTCTTATCGATGGCAAGGATCTCTGAAGAAAATGACTAGTAGTCAGAGAAAGACATATTTTAAAGCAAATCGTCTGTCCTCAATTCAATCAACAATGGAATTATTTTTCCTTCCTGAACCAGTGTCCAGATCATCACACACACAAAACCTTGCATCGAGTTCTCAGAAAGCCTCTTCCCTGATAAATAATGTAGGCATGGGAAGATCGGGAGAACATCTGGAAGAAGTAATGTCACATAAGTTTAGGGTTTATTCTTTTCCTTTGTAGCATAATGATTGCTGACGTAAGGAGAGAGGCTGAGAGTCGTGGGCTCTGATCTGTATGACAGGAAGCATCCATCCCTTTATCTAAACAATATCAGTCTATTAAATGTTTTGCTTCAGTTATTGATTCAGTTGACACTGAACTATAATTTGAAGTCCAGAATGTCTAAAAAATGTACTTAAGTAAGGTATGCTCATGCACAATAGATAGATAGATAGATAGATAGATAGATAGATAATAGATAGATAGATAGATAGGCAAATAAATAGATAGATGATAGATCCTCTATTTATCTTTGTGAGTATTATGAGGTTTGTAGATTATCTGGGATGAATTTTTACTTCAATATAATGTCACCTGGTCTTACCATTTCTGTCTTGTTTCCTCATTTTTCTCTTGATTAATAATGAAATAATAGTCATTATGAAAAAAATAAATTCACTAGAAATTTAAACCATGATGGAAAGTGTGCTCCCCAGAATGTTAATGTGTTACAAAGTCAAATAGAGACATATTTAAGAGAGGAAGTGTTTTGGGATAATGATACTACTGAAGATTAGGCTGATGAGGCTTTACAGCAGAGATATTAAAGAGTGAGGTTCGTTTGCCAGTCTAAGGTGAACTTTCCATGTGGCTATATCTTTCATGGAGTCTATGTGGATCACTTCAGCCTTTCAAGTTCAAAAACTTGTTTTCATTTATTCCATAGGAGTGACCATATACTCAGTGTCTGCCTTGTATTAACCAAATTGGTTTTATAAACCAAATGCCAAATTTCTTACAAAGTGAAACATCTTCCCGGTAACCAGAGTCCTGCAGTGTCCCTATGCTCTGTACCCTACAAACAAAATCATCAGAATGTTACCTCTGATTCTATTTTTATCCATGTGTTCTATTTTCTTCTGGTTTTAGTTTCAAAACATAACCATTTGGGGACCTTGACTCAAATTTTGATTCAGATACACTCTACGATATTCTGACTATAAACTTTACAGAATCTTAGAATCAGGTTTTCTCTTATTGAAAGAGACCAAAGTTTTTAGATTTAGTAACTTATATTTTTTAATTTTTATTAAATGTACTGGTTAATAATACATATGTTTCAGGTGTACAATTCTACAATACATTATCTATATTGCATTATGTGCTCAACCTATTTTGAAGACCATCTTTTCCAACTTCTCATCTTAGGATTGAATTCCCTCTGTCCTTTCAGCCTTTGGGATCATTTGGAGATTATTTATTTATGCATACATATGGGAAAATATCATTATGACCTGATCTTTCTGCTGAATGTGAAATCCAACTAAGACATAACTCACTGTAAAATTAATTGTGTGTGTGTGTGTGTGTGTGTGTGTGTGTGTGTGTTTCAAATAATATATTCACCATGAAGTTTCTTTCTCTTCAGTTTATTGAGAGAGGAACCATGGAACTATGGTTTTTGGTATGTGTGTTTTAGCTACCTATTTTAATATGCTTTCTATTTTTGGCAGCTGTTATAAAATAAAAGTGTCCTGCAGCCAAAATTATCTCCCTGAAATTAACTGCTTTTGATTAGAAAATGAACATTGATGTTTGAACCAACACTAAACCCCATCAGTCAAACAGTCTGGTCACTCATTAGGTCCTGAGGGAAGTTTGGATTAAGAGTAAATAACACACGTGTACCAGAAGACAAGTATTGTGGCCAATGAGTAGCTAACGTGATCATTTTCAAACAGCACAGTCCTAAAACTCCTAGCCTGAAGGGTCACCAAGGGACCTGGGAAACAGAACACATCAGTTCAAGGAAGAAGTGCTTAGATGCTAGGCATATGGATTATTTAGTACTGCTTTGATTTTTTAGATTGATGTACTGATACAGAAGACAGAAGTGAATGGAGTTGAAAATGCAGACAAAAATGTGTCAAAATCAAAAACTGATCACTCAGTGGAGGGAAAGAAAAAAAACCAGAGGGTTTTAGGATGAGGAAATATAGCTCACTCACCTGCTTTCTCTCTTCTCTCAGTTATCAACAAAAGAAAGTATTCTGAAGAGACAAAAAGAAAATTCAGTCATATTTAACATACTAGAGGCCAGGTGCACAAAATTTGTGCACTGGGGGGGGGGGGGGGGGGGAATCCCTCAGCCCAGCCTGCACCCTCTTGCAGTTCTGGAGCCCTCAGGGATATCTGACTGCCAACCTCATGAAAACGAGGAGTGCTAAGCCAGCAGCCAGTCATCCTTAGCACTGTCAAAGAGGCAGGAGAGGCTCCCGCCACTGCCACTGCGCTCCCAGGCCCTGAGCCTGGCTTCTGGCTGAGCAGCACTCCCCCTGTGGGACACACTGACCACCAGGGGGCAGCCCCTGTGTTGAGCATTTGCCCCCTGGTGGTTAGTGTGTGTCATAATGACTGGTCAACTAGTTGACGTCTGCCCCCTGATGGTCAATGGACATCATAGAGGGCAGTTGGGTGGCCTTAGCATATCACTAGCATATTACACTTTGATTGGTTGAATGGCCAAGTGGACGACCAAACACTTAGCATATTAGGCTTTTATTATATAGGATATCTGACCCTTTGGCATATAATATTTGTCATGGGAAAATATAAGTTACACAAAGTAGAAACATAACATTCAAGGGTGTGTTTCAATATGATATATACATATTGGGCAACTTCATAAACATGAGCAGTGCTAAGTACTGGAGTTATAACAATAAATATAACTTGATTCCCTTCTTGCAGGAGATGATAGTGTAATGGGGGAGGAAACATATGATTACACAGTAATGGAATATACCAAAGAGCAGGATTAAGACAAAGGTGGTCTGTAAATCCAAAGCTAACTAACTTAGCTTGGATAGGACCTGAAAAGTAGGTTTGTGGCGGCTGTGTTGCTTCCTTCTCCAACATTCTTTTATTTTTTAATAAACTTTATTCTTTAGAACAATTTTAGATTTACAGAAAATACTCAAAGATATGTAAAGAGTTTCCATACATTCGGCACCCAGTTTCCCTTGTTATTAATCAGTATAATTAATTAGTATACTAATTACAATTAATGTATGTACTAATCAATTGTGCCCCTTCCCCACTCCAAGTGATATATTATTATTATTATTAAGTAAAGTTCATAGTTTATTCATATTTTTTTTAGTTTTTCTAAGTGTCCTCTGCTGTTTCAGGATCCCATCAGGGATGTGAACTGGCTTCAGAGGAAAAGAGACTAAACATAGCAGGAGATCCCCAGGGGCTGAGAAAGGAGCCATTAGCCTGAAATAGCTGTGCATCTACAGGGTCAGGACACAGAGCCTGGTGTCTCTTTTCAAAGGGAGCCAGCTTCCATCGCCTCCCTGGCCAGGAAGGTAAGACACCACCTAGCCAAGCACAGATCCTTCTACCCTGTACTTCTTCCCCCACCACACTCCTAGTCCCAGAGATGATGACCTTGGGAGCCGCATAGCATTGGCTGAGCTGGGAATGAAGTAAGCAGTGTGGGAAGCCCACCCTCTTGCCACCCGCTTCAGGTGTCCAGCCTGCCTCTAGTCCCAGTGCTGGCACAGCGACTGCTTTTGGAGATTTTATTACATGGTTCTGGCCATCCGATTTTCTGAATTGAGTTAGTGTTTGTGATTTAAAGGAACTGCAGGTCTCTCTACTACCTTAGAGTGGACTGCAAATTCAGGAACCTGCTCAGATTTCTTGTGGGGACAGCGCCAGGCTACTCACACTGAATCAAGTGTAAGTAGAGCAACGAGGGAAGAGAGCAGGGAACTTGTGTTTTGATTAAATCAGAGGTTGCACTTCTTCAACATACTTGTCACACACATGTTTGGTTCTTGTCCATATTTGCCAAATAAGCTAAAGACTACTCAGTACCTAAACACAGTGGAATGCAGAAATGTCTCCCAGGTACTAAACTTCTGTTTCATTTAGGAAGCCCATAGCTTAGTAGATGTCTTTATTATATAAAACCCCTCCATACTCTGCTGATTAGGAAGATCATGGAACAGGACACACACTACTATTTTGTTAGATCAGATGTCACTCTGTTAGGAAGTCTTCCCTGAGAGTCCCTCCACACCTTCCCCACTCCAAGACAGGTCACAGTTTCTACCCAGTGTGGCCAAAGCACTTGGAATGTCCCCCAATCTAAGCTCCCACCCTACTGTATTGTAATAGTCTACTTTCTTGTCTGTCTTTCCTGCCGGCCTGGGAGTGCCTTGAGGGTAGAGGGCGTATTTTGTTCACTGACATACCATGGCATAGAGCCTGACATAGAGTAAGTGTGTTCAATCAATATTTATTTAAGTCAAATGAGGTATGGTTGGGTGAACCAAGTAATAATAAAATCCCCAAATGCAAATCATGGTTCCTGCACTGGGGCCAGTGGCAGCCTGAATACCGGAAGTGAGTGAGGAGAGGGACTTACCCCTCCACATGTCCCCAAAGCTAACTAAATGTAACTCAAGGGGGAAAGAGTGGGAGCACAAATCTACTCTTTTTTCCTGGGAAGCCAGGAGGTAGTTCATCGGAATCCTCTTCAAGCAAATTGACAGATGATGGATCAGTATGGTGAATGTATTCTGCTAGAAGTCCCACAAAAGTCATTTTTTCCCTTTAGCGGCTCCTATATTTCTGAAGTCAAGTTGGATAAAGCAACTTCTTTCTGTGCCTTTGAGCGGCTTTAATTGATGTGAGTCACTGACTGATTGATGAGGATGCAGCAATCGGTATCAATTGGAAGGCAGCCGAAGTAAGAGTATCAGCCGTCCCGCAGTCTAGTTTGCCAGCCACATATAGCTAGAGCCTGGACAATTGATCTTTGGTTCTTTAAATGACCAAACTGCAACCTATTCAAGATGCATATGGTTTCAAAGGCTCCCAAATGCTGATGTTGGACACTGCTAAAAGGGGAATAATGAGCCTAGCACCATTAAAGTTGAAGTCAATTAGCGGAGTCAGGAGACTGACATTGTGTGTTTCTAAGTATAATTTGCATCCTTTGTATCTATAATAAAACCTTAGTGATTTTCCTATAGCTGGATCATTCCCTGAGGGGTCACATTTGTGGCTCAGTGGAGAAGTGTGGGGTGACATGAGCAATACCACGTCAGTACTGCCCCCAGAGGTTTAATGCCATCCTTAATCTCACACCATTCAAGCTTCCAAGCTGAGGATTGCTTTCTCTAGGCCAGCTTTCCTGGGGTATGTTTTCAGCACTTTATTTCCATAGGAAGTGAGATATCATTTAAGGGGAGAAAAAGTGCACATGGCCAAATAAACGTGGGAAATGCTCTATTAGATAAAGAGGTGCCTTGATTTCAGGGCACTTTTTGAATTAAGGTGTAGTGTGCACTATGAATTATGTATCTGTATTAGAAATTTCTTTTTTAAAATATATTTTATTGATTTTTTTTTACAGAGAGGAAGAGAGAAGGATAGTTAGAAACATCGATGAGAGAGAATCATCGATCAGCTGCCTCCTGCACACCCCCCACTGGGGATGTGCCCACAACCAAGGTACATGCCCTTGACCAGAATCGAATCCAGGACCCTTCAGTCCACAGGCCGACACTCTATCCACTAAGCCAAACAGATTTCAGCTGTATTAGAAATTTCTAAGGGAGGACTGATATGAAACAAACATTTCACAATGAACATTTGATTATAAACCATCTAATGGATTATTCTGAGAAATATACTTCAGGCCTTAGTGAAATACTCCAGGGATGGCTTTGCATTTTACATTTTGTCCCCTGATTCCTACTGTAAAGGAGCTTGCAAGGTCTTTTTAGTTTTTAAAAGTGTTTGAGAATAGTTTTAGATTTTCAAGAAAATTACAAAGGTATTATGGAGTTCTCCTGTAGCTCACAACCAGGTTCCCCTAATTTAAAGTGACCAGATGTCCGGCAGGACAGTCCCGATTTTTAACAGTTTGTCAAATTGTTAAAAATTGGGACTGTCCCACCAAAAGTGGGACGTCTGGTCACCTTACCCTAATTCCGTGGTCAGCAAACTGTGGCTCTCAAACTACATGCGGCTCTTCAGCCCCTTGAGTGTGGCTCTTCCACAAAATACCACAGCCTAGGTGATTCTATTTTGAAGAAGTGGCATTAGGAAAAGTTTAAATTTTTAAAAATTTGGCTCTCAAAAGAAATTTCAATCGCTGTACTGTTGATATTTGGCTCTGTTGACTAATGTGTTTGGCCGACCACTAGGGCCTAATTTTAACACCATGCATTGCTGTAATACAACTAAGAAACCAACACCGGTTCATTACTATTAACTAAACTCCCCACAGGTTTTGGGGCCTTATATTTGTTCTCTAATCGCCTTTTTTGCTATCCTACCAAGCGCTCCATTAAGTCATCATGTATCTTTAGTCTCTGCCTTGTGGATTTCTCAGATTTCCCTTGTTTTGATGACCTTAACAGTTTTGAGAAGGGTGGTTTTAAGTAGCAAGAGAGATTAGGGAAGCTTAATGAAACCAGAAATCTTCTGGAGGGAAGAGGAATAAAGAGAGCTGGAAAGGACAGAAAAATGCAAGATATAAAGGCAGGAGACAAAGTTTATTGATTCCTCAGTTTTACAAGATCAATCCTGACCACAAACTAATTTTGTGGAATATATGTATAAAAGAGATGAATGCAAATCACATTTTAAAAATTTCTATCATTCATATTTATCAAATTTTCCTAAAAATGCTTGGTGTAGTTCAAGAGAAAACATCAAACCAAAAGATAGAACTCAATAAAATTTAGGAGTAAGAAAGACAAAAGTGGCTTGAGATGACCAGCAGGAAGCAGTTTGAAGGTTACAAGTGCCAAAAGATCTCCCATCGGGCTGACAGCTCTTTGACTTAGTGTGTAGCTACTGAAGCACTACTAGTATATTTTGTTCTCTCCTCTTTCTTCTCAGAGAGAAAGAGAGAGCTCTGAAAGAGGGAAACAGAAAAACTCTTAGAAAGACTGGCTCCCAGACTTGGCTCAAGGGAAGAAGACACGATGGCTCCCAAATACTATTCTTTCCTTCCCAAATCAAGAAAGTACATTTTCCCTTATACTGGCCAGACTGAGCAGACCATGGGAAATTCATCTTATATAATAAAGAGGTTATATGCAAATTGAACCTCATGCCACCACAAAATCACTGCACCCACAGCAGAGGTGGGGTTCCCATAACAAGTGATTAGCAGGGGACCTCAGGTTGTGTCCCCCCGCCCATCAGGGCTTGACAGGGGACCTCAAGGCATACCCCCTGCCCTGGTGCTGGCCGAGGGGACCTCAGGCTGCTGTGCCCCCCTGCCCCAGCGCCGGGTTAGGGGACCTGAGGTTGTGCCCCCTGCCCAGCATGGCTTGATGGAGGTGGGGCCAGCTGGGTCTGGATCTTGCATGATTTTGAGGCATGCACAGGTGGGCAGGGACTTGACTCTGCATCCTGAGGCAGGCCCCAGACTGACAGGAAGAAGATTTCATTTGCATTTTACTAATTTTCTTTCATCTCTGATACTTCTATTATAGAGAAAGGACAAATAGCAGTATTAAAATACTTCCTCTAATTAATTCCCTTTTAATGTGCATAAATTTTGTGCATGGGGCTATTAGTGTGTAAAAAAAGAGTAGAGAAACCTGACCATCTATTGGGCCCAATATGATCACTGGCCACAGCATCCCTGAAGAGCAGCATTAGCAGAGAGGCCATGTCCTGGTGGCCATAGTCCAGTTTCTTAGGGCATACAAGAAACTAAGATCTGGTGTGGATGAGATGGCAGATATTATTAGGGTTAGGGTGCAAGCTAAACTGCTATAACTAAGATAAAAAAAATACAATTCCCCTTAAAAAATATAAATGATATATTTCTCATCTAATAGTCCGAAGGTGGGCAGGCCATTGAGGGCTAGTAGTCAGCTCTGCCAAGTACAAACAGGTTCCTCACCCCGGCCCCACTGAGTAAGAGGCAACTGTCCCAGTTTTTGCTATTTCCCTGCTAACTGGAAGAGGACAAAAAGCTAGGTAAAATCACAACCAATCATTTTATGGGCAAGATCTGAAAGGGGTACCCATTATATTTACCCAATTATCACCAGCCAGAACTTAATCATATGGCCATTGGTAAATTTTCCAGTGTTTGATTATCTTATATTTTCATTTCACATTATTTACAGAGTCAAGCAAAGAAAGACCTTGCCCACTTTTTCTCTATCTCATTTTCCTGTGCCATCCTTATTTTGCATCATCATAATTTTTTTTCTGTTCCCAATCTAGGTCTTCTCTGTTTAGCCTCTCAGATATGATAGACTAGAAAGAGCACCAGATTAATACAGAACATTTCTGAGTTCTGGCCTTGGATTTGCCACATCCAATCAACATGTGTTTGAACAAATCATTTCACTGCTCAGAGTTTTAGTTTCCTCACCTTTGAAGTTGTGATGTTATCACAGCTCATGACACAGAGTGTCTAAGACTCTCGTGCTTCCTCAGTGGTAGCAGTGAGAGGAGCAGCTTTTGTTATCCAAAATAAGCCCCTTTATCCAAGCCTGAGCTTATATTAATCAAATGACTCTTGAAAGATGGGGACCATTGATTCGACAGTTGAAACTTTCAGTCCCACCACCCAACTTTCGGGAGATTGCCAATGACCAGTGATTTCATCAATCATGCCTATACAGTGAAGCCTCCATGAAAACCCTAACTGAGGAGGTTCAGTGGGCTTTCAGGTTAGTGATCACATGATGGTGCTGGGAGAATGGCATGCCTGAAGAGGACATGGGAGCTCCAGGCACCTTCCCATGTGCCTGACCCTGATCATCTCTTCTGTTGGCTATTTTCAAGTTGTATTCTTTATAACAAACTGATAATAGTAAGAGCTTTGCTGAGTTATGTAAATCATTCCAGCAAATTATGTAAGCTGAGGAAGTTGGTGAGAAACCCCTGATTTATAGCAGGTGAGTCAGAAGCTCAGGTGACTTGTGACTGGCATCTGAAGTGGGGCGGTCTTGTGGAACTGAGGCCTTAATATGGGGTCTGCACTAATTCTGGGTAGTTAGTGTCAAACTGCTTGGTGTGCAAAACCCACACATTTGGTTTCAGAAATGTTGAGAGTAGAAGAAACATGATTTTACCTTTAAAAATAAAAATAGTGGTACTAAACTCATCAGCTAAGGCTCAACTGAGATAATATATGTAAATTCTGTAAATTACAAAGCACTTTATACATTTAATCTATTAATTTGTTCTCTCTCTCTCTCTTTCTTTCTTGGTGCTTTTAAACAACAATTACAAGGGATAATTATTATTAATATGCAAACTGGTCTCCCCCTACTTTGATTGATGAGAAACATAGACTCCTTCCTGAAGTGACCCACAAGTAATACGAGAAGAATAGTTCAGAGCTTCTACCAGAAGCAGGGGAGGTGAAACAGAAATTCTCAGTGATGGGACCTCTGCATCTGGGTGGCTCCCAAATGCTCTTTGGCTCCATCCCATCATGCAACTTTGACCATGGCACCGCAGAAGCCCAAACCTTGCTGTTGGAGCCACCACTAATCAGTCTCACAAAGCCGGTTCTCAGAGCTTCAGGGGCCTGGGCTCTCACGAATTACATGAATTATGTGTCAGAGTAATTCATCATATTCATCCTGAAGCCCTGATATGTGGCCAATCGCCACCCAAGCCAAGAGCAATGACACAGATTTGTTGTTTAAGAGCATCTGGAAGTTGCCTTCTGAGTGAAGAGGTGCTAATCCAACCCTGATGGCTGCTCCTCAGAGAAGCAAGAGGTTCTTGAGGGCCGGGCACAAGATTAGAATTTGTCAACTAATTCCTGCTGGGCTGATTAGCTACTAACAGAAATATCTCTTTATTTGGAGGAAGCTCATATATTAGAGTCTCTCTTTATCTTGTGTCTTTTTATATTAATTGAGTCATAAAAAATTACTTTAAGTTACCAGCTATTAAAACAACTATCATTTTCCATAGCAATTGTTATTTTTGTTGTTACTAAGAAACTCAGATACAAGAAATAAAAAGAATACAGATAAATTATTTCACCTCTTAAATAGAAAGTCCTATTTCCACTGATAATGTTTTAGACATTAGTTAATTTTATCCCTTTAAAATCAGAATAAAATAAAAATGAAATGGTTTTACTTAAATATGATTTTTCCTCTCAACATAATTTAATGTAATTATTCAGCTATCTGTGTGGTTGATAACATATATAGTAAGTGTACATATTATGTAAAACCATTTCATTATGACACGAACAGGGGTGAAGTCTTTAGGTGGGGCCATTATTTAAGTTCTTGTGAAAGTTCTATTAGTTTCTTTCTGGTATAAATTTATTGCTGTTCCTTTTTAAAACCATAAGAAATAATTAGGAATTCTTATTAAATCTTATGGCATGAGATGGAAAAAATAATATGCTCTGCAAGCAAATACTTTAACAAAATCTATTCCTACATGTGTCGACTGTTCAGTTTTTAGTTTATTTTAGGCAGATTTATTGATCAAAGTTGACAGAATCATTGCTATTGAAATTGTTCTAAATCTGGGGCTTGTCTGTGGTGTGTGTGTGTGTGTGTGTGTGTGTGTGTGTGTTTGTGTACATGTATGCATGGGAAGAGAGAGTTTTGTTTTCTGAACCCTTTCCCCAACTTTTCAATAATATGTTAATTATAAAAATAATGTTTAAAATATAGAGAGGCACGAAAAACAAATCATTGCAGTCTAATCAAAATCCAACTTCATAACATTTGAGCTGCTAAGAGTGAAGAAAGTAGATAACTACAGTAGGAGTTCTACTCCTTAATCTAGATAAAGAATTAAACATTTTAAGACAACCCAGGAAAAAACAAATTCTACAAATGGTCATTTCAGGAAGTTTATATTAAAGAATGGTAATTTTTATTCAGAAGAACTAAAGTATTTGTTATATTCACTAAGTGCCAGGCACTTTGGAGTATTCCGTTATTTTATTTTTCCCAACCACCCTATAATGAATGGCTATTATTCTCACCATTTTAGGCTGAGAGTACTGAGGTTTATAGATGTTAAAACAACTTGCCCATGGTCTTTCTAGAAAGTGGGAAAGGCAGGATACAAACTTGGCACTCTGGTTACAGAAACCGTATTATCAACTACCACACTATTTACCTCTTTTCTAATTTAAGAGTTTCAAAGATCATTCAAATTACTGCAAAATTCCATACCAAATTATGAAGCAGAAACTCTATGGGCTGACAGTGCTCTTAGTTGACATGATGCATGAAATTTTTTTTTCTCTGGTAACTGCTAAAACTTGCATTTAAAGTGACAAGAAGACAAGAAAGCTACATACCCTATACCTGATTACACAGCACCAAAGATGGTTTGGAATGACCTCATAGTATTCTATTCAATTTGTTAGAGATGATGGCACTGGGCCAATGTCACATAACAATGGTTTCATTGATCATGGTATGGTTATTATACCTGAATATGCAGTCTTTGTTCATGTAAGATGAATAGTATAATGAGTATGTTAAAGAGAATATATTTTCTCAATTCTAAGGTGCATTTTTCCCTTAATTTAACATTTATGATTTGGTAGTTTCTCTTATAACCACTGCCTACCTTTAGTTGGAATTGCCCCCAAAACTGTTATGAACCTGCTGGTTTGTAATCCAGGAAATATTGGGTGCTTTGGCTCCTCCTCTCAGATATTAGTCCCCAATGCTGGCTCTTATTCAAAGGTGAACCAATGTGGGTGCATTACCCAGTGTTGGGTAGACATGAAGAGTTCCCAAGTGAAGACCCAAAAGCTGCTGCAGCAAACCATGTGGCCCGGTATGTCATATTATACTGACTACAGGTACTCAGAATGGCATACTTAATTATGAGCTTTGATTATCTGACCTATACCTACATAGCTATTTTTATATAAGACTAGAGGTCTGGTACAGGGATTCATGCACTGGTGGGGTCCCTCCGCTTTGCCTGCAGAGATTGGGCTGAAACTGGCAATCCAATGCCACCTGCTGCTCCTGCCTGCCACTCCTGCTCATCCCAGCCCCACTGTGCCTGCTGCTGCTGCTCCATAGGCTCGCTGCTGCTCCACTGTGGTCCTAAGGCTGTAGTGGCCAGCCATGAGCCCTGGGTCTGGCACCCATCTGTCAGCTGGGCAATGCTCCCACTGTGGGAGCGTACTGACCACTAGGGGGCAGCTCCTTCATTGAGTATCTGCCCCCTGGTGGTCAGTGCACATCATAGCAATTGGACCAACCAGCTGAACAGTAGAACAGTCCCTTAGGCTTTTAGATAGATAGATAGATAGATAGATAGATAGATAGATAGATAGATAGGCATTAAATTACAGTCAGTAATCTGAGAATTATGTACAAGTACAGTGTAACATTGTAATGTCACTGCTATGTCTAGGATTCCAAAATACTTGCACCAACTGTAGTCTGTTCCACATAGCAAACGCAGGTACTGCCAAGTATAGTAAATTCAAAACTAAAATGGCTTACCAGTTTCTAAATAATCCCCTAGGAAGCAGTTTAGTCTAGAGACCATTATCTTGATAGTTCATAATTAGGTTCAATAATAAAGCTTGTTTTGCTGACCTGGGTCAGATCGGCATGTCCACAGCATCTGGACGCAATGACCTTGCTTTGAGAGGGTATTGTTAGAAAATCCATTATTATCATCACATACACTTCAGAGAAGTGGCTGTTTTGTGAACTGATGGTGCGATGTTGCCACTTTAGATAAAAGAGTCCATGAATTATTGACTTAATGAGTAAATGTTGCTTGATTTCACAATAAAGTCTTTACAATCTCCGTGCTATTTACTGCACACATAATCGTAGCATATGAAGGACGCACAGGTAATTGGCTGTGCTGTGCACTTAGAAGCCACATCGGATCTGAAAGAGGCATGAACTCACAGAGGTGTCACTGTCCCTCTGGAAGTCATGGCGCATGGGGCAGTGTGTCTCAGTCCAACTCATGCACAGTCGTGAGATGGCTTTCTTCCCATTATCTCTGCCCTGTAGACACAGAGCAGTTAATTGCCTTTTCCTCTCCCCCAGAGTTCACTTGGGGTCCCAGGCAAGATCCTGGGATCAGGCCTATGCAATCATCCTGGCAATGTGATGTGGAGGTTGCTGAGTAGATGTTTAAAGAGAGCCTGTTGCAGGAAATATGCCACTACCCTGATGCTCAGAGTGGGAAAATGAAGAAAAATCTTCTAATGTGATGGGAACTTTCCTCAGAGTATGCTAAATATGGGGAAGACTGTGAAAACTCAGCACAATGCAGTCAACAGGTTTTTTCCAGTGAAACTGGTGAGTGGATGAGACACCAGTTCCTAATTTTGGTTATGCTCTCATTCATCTATGCTTATTATCTGTTAAGAGATTTGTACACAGTATTTCATTCAATCTTCCTAATATGTGTTATTTTTCCCCCAGTTTATAGATGAGGAAACTGAGGTCCAGAGAGAAGAAATAACTTGGCTGCTATTTCTAGCTGCAGAACTAGCAAGAGAAGAAGTAGTACTCAGAGTGGGGTCTGGCGAACATCCAAGCCCACTGTCAATGCTCACTCCGTTCCTGGGTCCTGCAGCCTCTTGACTGTCCTTTCTTTCATGCCCTATCTGTAGCACACAACTTACATCCTCTCCCAGGCTCCAACATTGTCCTTTTTTCTCCTTCTCTGCACCACAAAACCACTCTCAGAGGTCTAAACTTGCTCTTCCACTTCCTTCCTTGCTCCACATCCCTTTGCATTTTAAGTTGTGTGTCTCCTATCTCTGATGTAACTGAACCGTAAAGGCACACCACCTCAAAATGTCCTACGTGCCAGGGGTGCAGTGCCAATTCAGTGCTCAGTTGTAGCATTTACCTGACCCCTAGAGCCATCGCCTAGTTAGCTCTTGAATTGCTGTCTTAAAATGTTTATTTAAGCTGTCCTCTTTGAGGTGTATTCTAATCTTTCAGGTTTCTTCAACTCCTTTTGGGAAGAAGACAGGGAGTAAATCCAAGTTACTACAGTCACCAAGACCTATGGATCCTTAGCTTTTACTCATTTCGGGTCTTCTCTTCTTAAATAACATCCCCTGAAAATAAGACCTAGCGCATATTTGGGAGCAAAAATTAATATAAGATACTGTCTTATTTTCGGGGAAACAGGGTTTACTCCCTGTCTTCTTCCCAAAAGCCTGACACTGTTGATGGCCCCATCTCCTAGAAATGCCCTCCTTTGCTCTGTTTCTCTCCCTCGTGCTGTCTCCACCTCCTCTGCAGCCTCCTTTTTCTGCTCCCAAACAAACACATTTTCTGGCATTTGCCTTCCTCCTCTCCTCCATCTTTTCCACTTCTACTCCCAACCTCATCCTGTCTCCCTTGATGGACCAATCACTAGCATGGTTTCAACTTGGGCTACAATGTTAATGACTAAATTCTTGGTATTAATCAAGATTCAAGCAACAGACCTGCACTGCCAGTAATCTCTTCAACAGTCCTTCTTAGAAATATTATTGGCACCCAGACTCAATAACACTAACTTTATTTTTACCCATTTCCCTGTCTTCCTTTGTGTTAATGACATGATCAGATCTTTAGTCCCCTGGACTTAGAACCTTAAGCCATCTTACACTCCTTACTGTCCCTCACCCCACAATCTATCCATCACCAGATCACAACACCCTCCTCATTTGTCCCTTCATTCTCCCCCCCCCCCACTGCCTCTGTTCTTTATTAGTTCTTACCTGAAGAACTGCTACCGTCTCCTGGTTGGCCTCCCTGTCCTAGTATGTCCCCACTCCAATATATTTTCCACACTGTGCCAGAGTCACATTCTTGAGATAGCTATCTCATCACATAACTCCCTGTTCTGATACATCTGATGTCTCCCTAGTGCCCACAGAGTCATGACCAGTTAGATGACTAGCATGACAGTCAAGACCCTCTGGATTTGGGTCCAATGCCCACTTTGCTTCCTCCCCTTTCCCTCCTGCCTTCTGGTTCCCTTGCTTTGATTCATGTCCTTTCCATCTCTGCATCAAATGCTTCCCCATCTCAGAAGGCTTTCCCAATCTCTCTGGCCAGAATCTACCCTCCTCCTTGGTATTTTGCTAACATATTGTAATTTTTTATATAGGACTTACTAGTAGAGGAAACTTGTTTTAAAAAATTAATTAAAACATTCCTATATGCTGGGCTAAGTGGTTTACATGTCTGTCCTTTTTAATTCACATAATAATTCTATGAAAACCATTTTTACTAAAACCATTTTACAGATGGAGAAACTGAGATGATAGAGATCAAGTAACTGGGACCAGGTTATGTGGGTAGTGAGGCAGCCTCCTTAGACTACCCCCTCCATACTCGTTTTCACTCTCTGAGGTCACCTTTAAAGAATGACACTGCTTTGTCCCTGAGGACAAAGAGCCACAGAAATCCAAGGGAACTGATATGACCATTTAGCAGTGACAAAGTAGCTCTGACTTTGGACTGTCCTAGTCCCAGTTCCTTACTTGGCTTTTCTCCTTTTAGACCCTCTTCTGATATTTGATTTCTGTTACCTTTTAAAAGTTTCATTATTATGCATAATGTATTCATTGAAGGGCAGCATTTCCTGTAATTTATGTCTCTTCATTTTACTACTCAGCAATTCCTCGGTATTTAACCTCATAAATTTCCAGTTATTGTCCTATATTTACACATTGCATCTGCCGGAGAAGTCTGTGCAATTTAATACTGTGTGGAATCCGAAGAGACACTTACAAAGAGGGTGAGCCTGCAGTTTATGCCTCTCCTAAGGAAGTCGGATTGCTCACGATCCAAAGCCAGTCATTGCACCTTTTCCCCCTCTTGTATTTATCTTATTAAATAACAGAAGTGCCCGATTCCCCTGACTTCCCCAAATCATCCCCAGCACATTCCTGAGAGGCTGTCTTCATGCCTCAAAGTCCCTTCATGGCGGTGATTGCTTTCTGCGGCTGTACCTTCCCATCAGCCTGCCTGACCGCTCCTCCCACCCCCCCTCTCAAAAGCAGAACAGTACTAAAACCTCACCTCATCTGTCTCCCAGCTCCCTTTATTCCTCTTATATTGTTCTGCCATTGCCCTAAGGCCAAAAGATCTTTGGGGCAGTGGTCCTGTTTGGTGTTGGGCACAATTTCATTTACTGAACATCTCTATGTACATTTATGATGCCATATAACTAATAATAAAAACAGGACAGCCTAAGGCATTGTTTTTTATTGTCAGCTGCACGGCAGCGGCGGGGGATGGGAAGGGGAAGGACAGAGCCTGCAGGAAGGTCCGGGACTCGCCAATAGAGGCTGGCTCTCATGGAGCCCGCTCTGCTGCCCGTGGTGACGATGCTGCAGCCTCAGCCAGGCTCACGGTGCAGACCAGAAGGGAGGGCTTTGTGTGCAGTAGGGGAGCTGTCTGGGTTGTGTACCCCGCTATTTTTCAAGTGGCGAGTTTGCCCATCTCCAGGTGTGTGCTAAATAGACGACGGCAGAGCTCCCGCTGTTCATCACTGCCTGTTGGGAAATTGATGCGGGCTCCTGGACGCCATCAGCTGTGCAGTAATCCATATTGATGGCTGGGCTTTCCAGCCGCCGTTTGTATGCCCTGCGTCCCTCTGTGACTGTCTGCTCTTTGGGGACGTGGCCGGGTGGTATATGCCCCTGGATCCTGTGACTTTGACTTCAGCGTGTTGGAGAGACCATTACAGGGCGTTAGAGGCAAAAATTCCTTCCATGAAGGCATTCTCAAGAGGCAGCATAGAATGATGGAAACAGCCCTGACTCGAACTATTTTGTATTTCTGGTATGCCCTGTCTTACCTGTGTGGCCTTGGCTAGATCACTCAACCTCTCTGAGCTTCAGTTTTCCCCTCTGCTAGTAAGAAGAGAATGCTCTACTTCATAAAGTGTTTGAAAACCCCAGGTAGTCTCTTAGTATTTTGAAGACTATCTATACTTTAATTGCTAAAAAGTGCTACAAGAGAGGTCATGATTATGGATACTTCAGTCAATTATTTTATAAAGAAAAGGAAGGTACAGAAGGAAATGTCTATGCTACATATCTTATTACTGAAGTATAGCAAGCTGTGATAAATGTTGCAACCTGTACTAAAGAGTGAAGAAAAAAGAAACTGCTCACTTCCATTCTAAACCATTCCTGCTATCCCAGATGCTTAGGCCGATCTGGAACATTCCACAGTGTACTGTTGGCAACATCCGCTACAGAAAGAGTGAGGGAACCCTCTGTAAGCTTACAACAGAAATCAGTGTTGAGTTTTACATCTATTCAGAGCATGTGGCTTGTACACAGTTAAAGGGCTTGTTCTGCGGAGATCCAAGGATTAAACACTGGAGCACACACGGGTGGGATGCACTGGAAAAACAACTTCTATCCACCTGATTGGCACTGACGGGAGAAACGTGGTCAGCTGGAAGCAGCCCTTGAATTTGCCAGAGTCAAATGAGATGGGATCTATTTTACAAAAGCTGTGTCGCTGGAAAGCAGAATCATTTAGTCATGGTGCCAGAGCGAAGACAAACCCCACAAAAAGGGGAGGGGGCGGACCGCCTGGGATGAGGGCCAGCTTGCAGCCTCTTCCAAAATTGTTGTCATGACCTGAGATGCTTCAACTGCACATGCTGTTTGTGAAGGCTCCGATTCCCAGCACCTTTCAATACAGTCTCCTCTTAAGCACACTGTGCCTGCTACCCCGGGGGTGGTTACAGAGGCGTTAGTTAACCTTTACCTCGAAGCCGCACGTGCTGACGGCTGCACCGGGCCCTGCAGAAGAGAGAGGTCCATTTCCCTGATATGTCCTAAGGCCCTAACTGACGTTTTAGAAAGAGGTAGTTAATAAAGAAGATAGAAATGGTCTGTTCCAGGGGAATATTTTCTTTCATTCAACAAGAATATGCCATATAGTACTGTTTTGACTGGCCAACCTGTTTACTTTAACAAAGGGGGAAAAACTTGAATGGGCACTTTAGCTGTCTACCTTTCTATAGAACTGAGAAATCCATTTGGCCTATAAACATGAGAAAGTCTTCAGGAGATGTTGCTTCAACTGCAGACAAAGGAAGAGGCAGTGGCTGCTTCAGGTTTGCTGTTGCCTCTTTGTCTGTTTGACTCCTCGTTGTTTTTGTGTTTTGGAAGGTGTGTCTGTCCACTGGCCCCCAAACCTGGTATTTCAGATTTCTTTGGTCAGTAACAGGAAGGAAGGGGATCAGGGCAGACACCGGGCCATTTATCTCCTTCTTCAAGTGCGACATGCTTTGTAAATGAAAGAGGCCAATCAATAGGGCAATAAGGAAGGAGGAGAAGTAGCTGGGAGGGCCCCACTGCATGCTGAGGTCTATTCATCGGCCAGACCCTGAGTACACTCCATCTCAGAGATGTGACTTGCTGGCTTTAGCACTCCAGAGAGGAAAACGGGAGGTTTGGGTTTGTTTGTTTTTAATTAGCTATATATTAAGCAAAACAGTGACTGTTTTCATACTGGCATCTGTAAAGTAAAAACACACATCTGGAGTTATGGAAATCAGACCCAGGTGTTTATTAGCCACCAAATAGGAGGCTGTGCTATGATGATGGAAGTCACAGACCAGGGATCAGACAGACAGGGTTCCAATCCAGCCTTCCCACTAATTAGCTCTGTCTAAATGTGTGCCAGTGTGCTTCTCTGGCCTCAGTTTCCTCATCTATACATCAGAATGAGAAATGCACTTGTCTTATAGGGTATATTGGGAGGATGACAAGATCAGTCATGGTAAAAGTATTTCACAAACGCATTAAGCAAGTGCTCAAAAATGTGAGTCCTCGCTAGTTTTATTGCATGAAAACTGAGATGCTAAAAGTTGGGGAGAGAAAATGGGTCACTATGCGAGAACCCATAACGTCCCTTTAGACTGTCCTGTCAGATGGGCATATCTGCAATTTCTTTGAGGAAGAACCATTTCCTGAACTGTGAGGCTTCCCTCAGCATGAAGAGATGAAGTATAATTGAGCTGGATGAACATAACCTGCCAACATGTGAACATACTAAATATCACCATGGTTCGTCTCCAGGGTTTTGATCACATCATTTTTTACTAGAACAGAACTCTAGAGCACACAGCCTTGTCTGCTCATTTTGTGGAAATCTTGATAGTTTAAGTGACTTGCCCAAGGTCACATGTTGAGTTAGTAAATTAAGTCATATTTCTCTTTCATTCTATTAAAGTAATTTCCCAAACTCCTGGTGGCAAAAAAACAATTGCCTCCTACTTCCCCACTCTATTTGCAATCTCTTGTTGACAGATTATAGGTTCTTTGGGTGGCCCTAGCCCAGAATACTATCTATAATATAATCATAAGGAAAAACATTGCAATGGGAAAAAACAGGCATAAACATACTATTTGTAAGTTACAATTTATGAGTTATATGCATCCAGAAATACATGATACAACTTCCAGTGTGGTAAGGAGGCAGTTTAAAAATATTGTAATGAAAAGACTATGGGCTCTAAGGACAGAAAGATAAATATTCAAATTGGTTCTGCCACTTACTAGCTCTGTATCCCAGGGTAAATGACCTGTATCTCCAAACCTTAGTTCCTTCATACCTACTGTATAGAGGTGTGTGAGTTTTATGGATATGTCTGTTACATACTAGATCTAAAATCATATGCTGAAAAAATGATAGTGATAATTCAAGTCAAAGCTTCCATTGAAATAACACTCTGATGAAAAACACCTGCTCCTGACATTTTAAAAAATATTAGAACAAGTAACTGACAACATGGAAATACTTTAGATGAGCCAGCATAGACTTAGGAAATGAGGTCCAAGCTCAAATACTTTTATGCATGTACTAGAGGCCCAGTGCATGGATTCTTGCACTGGTGGGGATCATGGTCTGCGGGGATTGGCCTGCTGTGGGAGCAGCTGCTCATCCCAGTCAGCAGAGCAGTGCTCCCACTATGGGAGCATACTGACCACCAGAGGGCAGCTCCTGCATTAAGTGTCTTCCCCCTGGTGGTCAGTGTGCGTCATAGCAACTGGTTGACCAATTGTTCTGATCGTTCTGTTGTTTGGTCCTGGGCTTTTATTATATAGAATTGACTAGTTAAAGATATAAAATAAGGGTTGATTAAAGCTAGATTTTCAAGTACAATAAGCCATATTTTTTCTACCTTCCCAGATTTTAAAACTGTAAATAATAGATTTCCCCCCCATTAGTGTTAGTTCACTAGAAAACACTGGTTCTAATTACTGCAGACTTTAACCCTGCACGTTAAATCTCTCCCCAAAATTTAATTTATATATAGCTCCAAATCACAGCCCCATGCTCACAAAGAGAAATGTCATTTACTTCCAATCTTGCTTCCAGCTGTCATTCCCAAACCCCTCTCCTCCCCCATCAGCACCAGGTCCCAGAGACCAGGCTCTGACCACTGAGGACTGTTGAATTGACTCCACACACCAAGTCTTGGCTGCAGGACCCTTGTGCAGATGAAGATGTCAAAAGGCAATCTACAGCGAGAATGACAGTGTGATTAACCAGAATGAGGTCTAAGTCAGAAGTAGCACGGACCACTGGGAAATTAAGGCACCAATTTTCACCTTCAAGATCAGCTGCGATAGGGCGGCATATCCTAGCAACAGCAGAAGTCTTAACCTTGCCATCATAGCAAAAACTAATTTTGTGCTGTTATCTGTTCCAATATCTTTTAATCCAAAAAGTCTTTAAACAGAAAGTAAATACTCACACATTTCTTTTCCTACACATTCCTTTTACCTCTAATTGGGGAATCCTTAATTCAATGAATTAAAAGATTACTGAGTCTTAACACAAATTTCACTTGCTTTCATTCTCCACGTAACTATTGGGAACCTCGTTGGAGAGACTGAGAGGGAGCATAACAGTTACTGTTTGTTCATGGAGCAAAGAATACTCAAAATCACCCTGCTATATCTTAAACCAAACATATAACATTTTAGTATCTGGCTGACCAGTATTATAGCATGCCCGTCATGCTGATCCAGCTTTACCATAAGACATTGCCACCTCTTAAAACATAATTTCACATAAACTGGCCACCCAATAAGGATGAAGGCTTTTCTGGCCCTTGGCACCAGTGCTTTTAAAAGGCCTGGTTATGAAATATTTATATTTATAAAAATAAGAATCATAGACCTTTAGCTGTCAGATCTGTTCTTAAGATAAGACAAATCAGCAATTTCATACCCAGTACCAAACTGTCAGAGCACACAATTTCTCTTTTGAAAAATAAAGCAAAAATAAAGTTCTTCAATAAGCCTAATTCTCCAATTAAAGGTAAAATTGCCAGAAGTCAAAATTATCCTGCATGCCCCTATAGTTTTGCATAGGAGGCCCCTATTCCAGTTCCCTAAGCTTCTCCGGGAACAGAGAAACCATCCCTGAAGCAATCTGTTTTGCTCAGCCCCTCATGACAGTACCCGGCAATCACCTGAGAGCTAAGCCGTGTGCATGGCACCCAGAGATGGGAGGGAGCAGGGTGCCCAGGAGGGAGAGCAGCCATGCCCAGGGAGGGAAGAGAAAAACCTGGGCCAAGTAGAGTGGGGGATTCTAAGGGAGAAGACAGTATTAAGAAAGAGCTGGAGTGAAACCATGTTGAATGCAGCCTGGATGTTATAAAGCATGTGGACGAAGGGGAGGTGGATGGACTTGGCGGTGACCAGTGACCTGGAGGAGATCTCTTTCTGCGGCTGGAGAGGGACAAAGTGCAGGGATTAAGGAATGAGAAGGCTGGCGGTGAAAGAGAGGAAAAGAGTCATGGTACCTCATCCAAGCTCCCCAAACTCTACCCAGTGGACAAAAGAGGGCCCCTCTGTGGTGTGATTTGGACAGCTGACCAAATGCCTGTCCTGAGGCCTAGCAAGATCCTTGATTCAGGAGAAGAGTAAGTCCTTATGTTGATGGATGGGAAATATTCCCTTTTACAGAAATTCATTCTGTCTATAAGGCAACTACCATGCCAATTCCCAGGGAGAGGGGGGGAAAAGGCAGACAGAGAAACCCAGAGCAGGCAACAAGATGAAAGGCCCATTCCAATTCCGGCAAAGGGTTCGATCCACTTACAGCATGCACACTGACTAGAGGAAGAGGCTTCTCCCACTGTCCAGGGGTGACTTGTATTGTGCACAGTAGTGGATTTTCTTCCTCTGGTCTTCGTGGTACCCGTTTGCCTTGGTATTGACTAAGGGCCTGGCTCAGAGCTCTCTAGAAAGTCTTAAGATGGCACATAGGAATGCCAGAGCAAGTCTGCTGCTGGCTTCTACTTGCCGATGTGGTCATTGTTGTTTTGACACACATGTGAAGCTGTGTCTTGGAAACCTGGAGCATGAGCAGTGGCCTTCTTGTTTCCAGACACCCATGATCTCAGTCTGTCACTCAACAAACCCGTGTAGATCTCGTATCTGAGGGTCAACTTGTGCATTTCTCAGGCTGTTCATGCTGCTGCTGAGCAGCTCTTGCTAAAACTAAGCCTCCGCTGCCTGCCAAATCAGCGGCAGCTTCCCTGACCGCCCCTCCCCCACGGCTCCTGACAGTGCTCAGAGCTGCGCCTCACAATATATTCTTCACTAAACACTTTCCTTCTCCTTGCCCCACTCAGAGCCTGTCAATCACCCACCTTTTATTCCTTCTCCTTCTGAGGTGCAGTCTAGTCAATGTTACACACATGGCTTTGGGGACAGACCGCCCGGATGGACTGAATCCCAGCTCTAAAACTTACTATCTGTTACTTAACCTCGCTGTGCCTTTTTCACACCACTCTTTAAGAACAACACTCTGCCTAACTTTAATCAAACTTTTGCTGTCTTATTATCAGAACGCATTAAGAAATACCATCAGCAGAATAATCTCTCCTTAATACTTAATTTGATCTGGCTGTGTGACCTATAATGATCAATACCACCATTTTTTTAAAAAAAAATTTACCAGTATTTCTAATCAATACTAATCAATAAGCTTCTTCATTAATCTATTGGATTGGATTATCTGTTTGTTTTGTGTGTTTTTTTGTAGTTTATGTTTTTGCAGTATACTAAATGCCTAGCAATGACAGAGTTTTTTGATATTTGGCAAGAGTGCTTTCACACACACTGTTTCACTAGATCCTCAACAACTCTGAGATATAAAAATTATAGTGTTAGTATCTGCATTTTTCTAATGATTAAACTCAGTTCAGAGGAAATCTTGTCCTAAGGTCAAATGCACAACAAGTGGCAGTTGGCAAACCACACATTGCAATGGCTGTCACATTAAAATAACAGAGATTTCACTCCCACTTACAACTTGAATTGCTCGTGGACCTTACTAATCCTCTCAATGATTTTGCAGCCAAGTTTGTTGCATTTTGATTCATTCCTTGGCAAGTTTCCAACAAGGATGGTAAACGTCAGTCCCTGTCAAAAGAATGGTTGGTTTGATGCAAAGTGATGTGTGAGCACCTACAGGATGCTGTTAATTGATTTGTCAATGCCCGTAAGTGTGACCAAGTGTGATGAAGTGCAAAGAAATATGTGATGTGGATGTGGCAGAGCTGTCAGACAGAGAGGACTTTGACTAGCAGAAGATATGCCTCCTCAGCTACTGTCCAAGTGCCTGTCCCAAACCATCGTGCCTTGGCAACGTCAGACGCCTTAGGGAAGGTGGCGAAGAAGCATGGGCTGTCTCCATGCACACCTGAGTAGGATGGACATGTGACCACACTGGGACTTGGAGCTGGATTTTCCAGGGGGAAAAGATCATCTACGACCTGTAGATAAGGACAAAGATAATTTCTAGGAGTAGGATTTTTTTAACTGAAACAGTACATCCTCGCCAAAATCCACTTTTAAATTCGGAAACCTGCATCTATAAAGCCATTAAGTCAGATATAAAATATTCTCACTAAATAAGGACACAGTGAAAAGCCTGAGTAGGATTAGAAAGAAGAGCACAGCCAAGCAGCTGAGGCCAGAGGGTGACACAGCATGGCTGGAAGGGGCAATAGCTGTATAAATATTTGAACAAACTAATACTACCCATCATTCTTTGCACCCTTGCACATGTCTCTGGCTGCCTGTAGCCTGCTTCCTCCTCTCTTCTAACCAATGAGAGCTTAGCAAGTCAGAATATCATCAGCCTGTCCTATGTACCATGACTTCTTCAGTTCAGTCACTGTGCCTGAGAATGGAGATGTAAGTAGCCCTGCTCCAAATCTTTCCCACAGGCTATGTCTCTTTATGCCCTGGGCTTTGTCTGGTTGGGGTTTGCATTCCTCTGCAACTTTGATGCTCTGTAACAGTGGAAGTTTCCAGGGGGTCTCCAGAAACAGAGCTGAGGTAGAACATGATGTGCAAGATGCTTATTTGGGATCAATGCCTATAGAAAAGAGGGGAAGAAACAGATTGGACAGAGGGAAAAGTAGGGCTGAGATGCACATCAAAGTTCAGACAAAGCCTTGGCCAAACCAGTGATGCTCTGTTGAGTAGATATAGCCCATCAGTGTTTTCATAGAGTCACCAATTTGTCCTGGCTTGCCCAAGACTTTCATTATTGCAGCAATGAAAGCTGGCTGGATAGAAAGCTTGTAGTCTTCAGCAAATTGGGACAGCTGGTCACCCTAGCACTTGTTCTATATTGGGCACCATGTCTCACTGAGTCTGAGGCCCCAAAGCTGAGGCAGACCTTGAAGGGGCTTCAGGCAGAGGCTGTCCACTGAACCCATGGTGGAAGTTCTTGCTATAATACAAGGGAGGTGCATCTCTGGCTCTCCCACTGGGAGAAGGGCTTCTATACTCCCTGTCCTGGAGGGCCTGGCTCTAACTTTATCTCTCCTGCCTCTGGTCTACCTACTGGGTTTGAGAATAAACTTGGCCTTTGAAGATATCCAGACCTGGATTTAAATTACAGCTGGGCTGCTCATTGGCCTATTCATCCTCTGAAGTTTCCACTTTTCTTCTTCCTTGTGGGGTTTCTGTGTAAAGATTCAAAAAAATGATATACACTGAGTGGCCAGATTATTATGATCTCTGAATGCATAATAAGCTGGCCACTCAGTGTATATCCTATATAATAAAAGGCTAATATGCAAATTGTCCCCTCTACCAGGAGTTCAACCAGCAGGCAGGCCAGACCCCCACCCATGCAGAAATTCATGCACTTGGCCTCAAATATAAATATAAATATAAATGTAAATATAAATACAGACACACACACACACAAACACACACACATACTAAGTGGCCAGATTATTATGCGTTCAGAGATCATAATTATCTGGTCACTCAGTGTATATGTAGTAGCAGCACAGGTCCTTGGTAAAAATGAGTCAACGTTATTTTGAGGGAAAGTCTCCCACCTTGGGAAATGAAAGAGAAAACTGCCTCGATCAACTCCCACTCTGGTTAGCCTCCAGCCTCATCACACATGCCCTTTAATACCCTTTTGAAAGGTGCAGTCTCACCTTCACCTGCTCACTGGATTGTTTCCACATCTGTGCAATCAAATGAAAGCAAGTGTGCCTGACAACCAAGAATTCTGAAATTCGCAGTGGCAGCCAAAAGAGAATGGCTCTTTACTTGAAGGCTGTCTGTTCTCATGAAAATCTGAGAGTCAAAGAGGCCCTGGGAGGCATCAACAGCCTGTGTTCATTGAGGTCCCTGCAATTCTGAACTGTGGACAAGGAAAGGGTAATGCTGACTGAGCTTGAAAGAGTGCAGTGAAAGGCAAACAAATAAATGATTTAAGGTTTTGGAAGAAAGGCTTTTGAAGAAAGTTTGACCTTAACCTCTGGAGCTTAGAGCAAAGCTCCACTATGTGAAGGTGGGTTCCAGTAGTAAATTGGTCCGGACAAAATACATAGAGAGTCCATTATGAGAGGAGGAAACCCACCTCACCTTGTTGGGGCAATGACTGCTGATAAGACACATCCTTAAAGGGCAGCCTGCTGGGAGAAATTGGGCTAAATTCAAGGACAATAGCCATCCTCATTAGGACCAGAAAGCCAGAGATTGTATTATGGGGCCAGCTTACCAGCCTATTTCATGAACTGCTTGCCTATAGCTGGTTGGCTCAGTTGAATAGAGTAGGGATTAATGAGGTCAAGGGCAAGAGGCTGAATTCCTACAAAGACCAGTTAGCTTTAGACTTTTCCACAGTTATGGATTCCACCACTAAGATATACCATGAACTTCACACATGTGTGTTCACTTTTACTGGTGTCTCCTCAGCTTAATTCTCTGAGAATTTCATTGAATTCTTGATAAATATGGAGATACATTTTTTTAGAGTTTCAACTAATGGTCTAATCTAGCAGTAAGAAATTAATTTAGTCACACCTCTATTCCTTCTGTTAATCAACAAATATTTGACTACTCGCTCTTTGGAGGTATTGTGCTATTAATATCATGGTAAATGAGAAAAAAAGTCAAACCTATCACTGGAGAAACAGGAAATATGACAGAGCAGAGAGATGATGGGAGGACCCAAGTTGATGTGAATGCAAGTCCTGAGATAGCTGTGCAGCAGTCCTAGAAAAAAAAATTATCTCTGATTAGGAATAAAAAGGGCAGAAATCTGTAGAAAAATGTGTATCCAAGAAAAAAGTAAGCTGTAGGAATGACTAAAGAGTTTAAAAGTATAGAGCCCAGCCGGCATGGCTCAGTGGTTGAGCATCCACCTATGAACCAGGAGTTCATGGTTCAATTCCTGGTCAGGGCACATGCCAAGGTTGTGGGCTCAATCCCCAGTGTGGGGCACACAAGAGACAGCCAATCAATGATTCTAATCACTGATGTTTCTCTCTCTCTTCCTCTCCCTTCCTTTCTAAAATAATTTTTTTAAATACATTTTTTAAAAAGTATAGAAAGAAGATTTTCATTTCTATTGATAAATTAGGGGGTGAATAAATAATATGTACATGGAAAATTTAAAAATTAAAATTAATAATTCAAGATAAAATAAAAAATTGAATGGGACAGAAGTTAGATTATAGTATAGGAAACAGAGGTGAAAAAAGTTGCATACAGGGAGGGGCAAGGCAATCCTTTTGTTTTTATTATATTTCTAGTAGTGCTATTTGATCATTTAAACTGTAAAATTATGACTTAGGAAATGATCTGAATTTTTAAAAATGCTACAAGTCTGACAGCAAAAGTCAGCAGGTTGATAGATATATGACTTCAATGAAACAAGTAGTCTGTAACAGTAAAGAGAGTTAACTTAAATGTTCATCGGTAGGAAGTGGTTAAATAAATATCAGTAAATCCATGAAATAAATTGACTATTTCACAGCCTTTGAAAATAAAGGGTAGGTTGATGTTTATTGACATTGTAAGATCTCTCCATATATTTTAAGTGAAATCAAGTTGCAGAAAAGTATGTGTCAAAGTGTACATGTGTGTGTGTGTTATGTGTATTTATGTCTGTGTACATGCTTATACACACATAGAAAAATGTACAGAGGGATACACAATAAACAATTGACTATGGCTACCTGTTAACCCAATCAAATCTGATTTTAGGTGGCTTCGCAGTAGCAGTGTGAGGGCAGGTAGGGTAATGGAGGAGCAGAAGGCGTGCAGACCATCTGGAGGCAGCTGGTCCTGGCAGGGACTGAGAGGACCTGAAGTAGCACTCCCGTGAGGAGGATGGCAAAGAGGAGCTGCTCTGAGTTAGACAAGCTGTGGCTTAGGCGTTGCATTGGTGGCCCAGTAATGACGAGGTATTTGATTTGATAGTCTGTATTTTGTGGTAGAAAGAAATGGAGACATGACCAGATCCAGATATCCCCAAGCTGGGAACACCCCTGTTTAAGCTCTTAGGGTATCTCTATCCAAAGACTAAGGAGAATACATCTAGCTGCTGACTGAAGATGCTAAACAAGCTGGCTCTGGTTCTGACCCACCAACAGGGTGCACAGCAGCCTGGTTGTCTATTTTCTTTTCTTTTTTTAATATATTTTATTGATATTTTACAGAGAAGATAGGAGAGAGATAAAGAGCTAGAAACGTCAATGAGAGAGAAACATTGACCATCTGCCTCTTGCACACCCCCTACTGGGGATGTGCCCACAATCAATGTACATGCCCTCGGCCGGAATCAAACCCAGGACCTTTCAGTCCGCAGACCAATGCTCTACCACTGAGCCAAACCGGTTTCAGCCTAGTTGTCTATTTTCTAGAACCAGGCCTCCTTGGCCCCTTTTCTCATGGTCAGCACCTTCAAAACTTCCCATAGCTATGGTGAAAAGAAGCAAAAAAAAGGCAACAGAACCTGGAATGTGGGTGTGCATGGAAAGGGTCAGCATTTTAAACTTAAACCAGCTCTACCTGCTTTTGTGTCCTGAAGGTGCCTGGGGACGGAGGGGGCTGTAGAGATGGGGGGACAAGATGACAGACTCTATGTTGAAGTGGAATGTGCTGGTTTATCTGTTCAGCTCCCTTCCCACTGCAGAGACAGGTGGAGGAGGAGGAGGAGGAGGAGGAGGGGAGATGCAGAGACTATGGCCCCCTGGTTACACAGAGAGGCCCAGAATTGGGTTTGGAAGAAGCCTGAATTGGTGGAAAGAACAAAAGGACAAGAATACCTGCTCTTCAATTCTGTTTGCCTATCTGTCCTAGAAACTGCCTCCTTCTTCTCCAAATAGTCTGTTACCCACACAAAAGCTTTATGATTGCGGATGTGGGGAGTGGGCATTGTTAAATAGAATATATCTGGGAGGAAAAAAATATAAAATAATGACAGTGCATTCAGGATAGCAAGCCAACCCCTGAAACTGGGGGTAGGTAGGTTCGCTTCACCTGAAGTTTAAAAGAGGAGACAGCTCATTCTAACATTTAGGTTAGATGGTGACAAAGTTATTAAGGCCCCTGTAATGTGCAGTCCCTAGAGACCGACTGTCTGGAGCAGGGAGCTGAACAGAAATGGGAGGGAACATATCTAATGACAGAGAATTCTCAGCACCCATGGGCATCCCACCTCAGGGAGGGGCAGAGAAATGTGATTCTCACATGCCCTGAAGGGGAGAAAGTAAGCATCTGTTGAACAACCAAAGTGACAGCCAGCGCAGGTTCACTGACAGAGGAAATTCCTCTGTTTAGAAACCAGTGCAGAAACAATGGGCTTATGTGTGAATCAGGGGCTTTATTAAAAAATCCTCCTTAACCATACACTACATGTTTCAGTGCATGATTCAGTCCTCCAAAATGCCCCATGCAGGCGGGTCCCCAGACCCTCGTGGCTCTGTACCCTGAGTCCTGGGACAGTTTGCTTTTTTGGGTATATCTGAGAAATGGCAAAAAGAAGGAGCTTTCTTACATCTCTCATGTTTATATAATGCTTTGAAGTTTGTTTATAAGCATTGTCTCTTCAAATGATCCCACAAGGTGAATGTTACTCTGATCTTTTACAAAGGAAAATGCCTCTGAGAGGAGTGAAATATCCACAGAGACAGAGTAAGGTAGCAAGTTTGATGAGGTTTCACTGGAGCCAGACCCCATACCAGGCAGGCCCCCGGGGCGGGGCTATGAAGAACATCGGATCTGTTGACACCTACACCTTCCTGCCTGTGGCCATGGGAGCTGCTTTCCTTTTAGGCTGTAAAATCAGCACAAGCTGCAGAGCCTCGGTGTTAACGCTGATAGGTTGCTGGAGCAACTGCCACCTGGGTGCTCTTGGATGCCCTGCTGGGGTCTACTCAGGGTGGTCTTGGTGCCCTAGGCCTCTGTAGGTCTTGTACCAGTTCTATTTTTTATTTGGCCCTCATGCTGGGAGAGTTCCAGGGAGCCACTTATTCCCAAATATGAGCATGGTGTTTGCTCTGGGAAAATGTCCCACCTGGATCCCCCAACCAACCCTCTAATCAGAAAAAAATACACGGACAATATGAGTGCAGCATTCAGCAATATAGTGTGTAGCTAACTGAGATCTAGAAGCGAACAGAGAATGCTTTTTTTCTCCTCTCTTTTTTTTTTTTTTTCAAATCTTGAGTGGGTCCTAAACTGGGAACTCCTTGTTTCCTCTCTTGTCAACTTTAGTCACAGGCCAAAGAGTGCCAACAAAAACAAAGTCCGACTGACGTGGCTCAGTGGTTGAACCAGGAGGTCTTGGTTCCACTCCTGGTCAGGGCAAATGTCCTGGTGGCGGGCTCAATCCCCCGTATGGGGCATGTAGGAGACAGTTATCAATGACAAAAATCAATTATTGATGTTTCTGTCTCTCCCTCTCCCTCCCTCTCTAAAATCAGTAAAAATATTTAATTAAAAAAAAGAAAACAAAAACCAGCCCCTAAAGAAAGATTGCATGGGTAGACGAATTTCTCTTCTTGCTTTTATCAGGTTCTGAAGTGGTAAGTGAGAGGGGAGGGCCACCAGGATGGAACTCATCCCTGTTTTATAGATGGGGCTCTAAAAGAAGCTTAGGAGCCACAAGGGGCCATGCTGACTGGCCAGTTATCTGCAGAGCTGGGTCTCCATGCTGACTGCTTTGCCTAGAGAAGCCGCTCAGCATGTGTGCCCCTCCAATGATATAGGTGTGAACCTTGGCTCTGTCTCTAGGATCCATGTGACCTTAGCAAATTTCTCATCCTTTCTCTGATTCAATTAGGGGAAAGGGCATGGGACTTACACTCCAGGTAATAGGCAGTAATCTCTCAGTGAGTGTTAACTACTATGTCATCGCTTTGTTATTTTATTGCACAGAGAGCATTCCAGCCCCGCCCCAGTTCTCCAAAATAAAAGTATTCTCTTTTCTGAAAGTTCTTCCACCACCTGAGAAAGCCTAGAGAGCCACAAGATGTTTACCATCAGTTGTTCTCCATGCCTGGCAGAAGACAAATAATTTTAGGATATACCAGCTGTCCCACGGCAGACTCTGTGGCCAAGGGGAAGAGTCCAGGGTCTATCATGCACCACCTGTGTGAGCCTGGGGGGCTTATCAAATCTCTCCAAGCCTTGTTTCCTTATCCATAGGCCATGGATGATATATAACCATAAGTACTTGTGTAGATTGGAAATAATATAGTAAAAGAGACATGTATGGCACCTGGCTCACAGTGGGTCTCAATAAATTGTAGCTAGTATTTTGATTGTCATTATTCTATCTGATCAATGGCTAATCTTGTGATTCATGACATAGAGGCACACATGCATGCACACATGCACACACTCACACTTACAGTTCTTCTCTCAGATCTAGAACCTCCATGCTTTAGGCGTGACAGGAATTGGTCCAGATATTGATTAGAAGAAAAATGAGTGATGTGTGAGAGAACTGACATGAAAATAGAAGAATAAACATATACCTAATAATCTCATTGTACTTTACAGTGTATAAACCATAAATTTCACCAAAATTGTCTCAGGTCACATCTTAAGCAGTGATTTAAATCAGCACCTCAAAAAAAAACAAGTCTTTGAGAAGTTAAGTGACTTGCCTAATGTTGCCCATGTTTTTGGCAGAGCTGAGAGCTGACAAGGATTCTCTCCTTGACCAAACTCTAGACAGGTTCCTCTGAGCCTGACCAACCCCTGTTCTTTGGCATGTCCTCAAAAGTTCAGTTTTAGAAAGAATGCTGTTCAGTCAGTGCAGCTAGAATCTCCACCCTCAATATGCAACCAAATTCCTATCTGCCATCCCCCAGGTGATTTCAAATGAAAAATAACAACAACAACAAAACAACGCTGTGTTCAGGCCAGAAGCTCTCACTGCAGACCATGAGCAATTCTGTGACCCTTCTCTCCTTGCCCTTTGGTCAATTTCTTTACGGTCCCAGATAGTTGGGCAGGGATTGTTATTTGCACCACAGGCTTCCCTTCCAAGCACCAGCTTCACCCAGTAAATCCTAAATTAAACCACTATCTGAAAGCCTGTTAAGTAAATAATAGGAACCAGTCATCTGCTATGTTCTACTGGTATTTTTACCTTTTTTAAAAAACTTCATTATAAAGCTGGTCTCATATACTGAATATATGAGACATTTAAAAAATGAAACCAGTAAAAATTGATTTCTAATCATTATACTATCTCCTGGACTATTCCTTTCTCTTGAAGTGAATTGAGATTAAGACTAATTTACATTGATTTTTAAAATCTAAATTGCACATTCCTCTACATTCAAATCACAGGACCAAGTTTTATACTATTGTTGAAGCCTTTTGGAGACCTTAAGTGAACACCATTTATGGGTGACCCCAGTCTGCACTAAGATCTTACTACTTTTAGTGCTTTATATCATTTGATGTGATGCCCTAGGAACTAGAAGGTCCACTTTGCATAGGAATTGCATGCCTTCCCTCAACCCCCACACTACACCAAGACAAAAGATCAAGAGAGTTTTATGTGTTTGGTCAAGATTGAGGATGATAAATTCTTCATAGGCAAGTTCTGATGATTATCTTGGTGCCTAGAAGAGTGTTCAATACAAAATAATAAACACAATAAATATTGACTAACAGTATTAATACTAGATGCCTGCTGCACAAAATTCATGCACAGGGTGGTTCCCCTCAGCCCAGCCTGCACCCTCCCCAACCCGGGACCCTTCAGGGGATACGACTGGTGGTTTAGACTCAATCCCCAGGATCATTGGAAGTTGGACATCCCTTTCACAATCCTGGACCACTGGCTCCTAACTGCTCACCTGCCTGCCTGCTTGATCACCCCTAACTGCAACTCTGCTGGCCTGATCACCCCTAACTGCCCCCCTGCCAGCCTGGTCACCCTTAGTGACCCCCTCCAACCTGGTCACCTTCAACTGCCCCCCACCAGCCTGGATGCCCCTCATTGCCCCCGTCTGCCAGCCTGGTTTCCCCTGGTTTCTTCTGCCCCCTCCACCAATCTAGTCATCCCCAAATGCTCCCTCTGCAGGCCTGGTAACCCCACACAGCCTGCTTCTCAGTCGTTTGGTCACCTCTCACTAACCCCCTGCCAGCCTGGTCACCCCATGCAGCCTGCTGCTCAGTTGTTTGTTTTGCCCCTCACTAATCCCCACTGTGGGCCTAGTTGCCCAACGCAGCCTGATGCTCAGTCATTTGGTCACTCCTCGCTAACCCCCCTGCCAGCCTGGTTGCCCTACACAACCCATTTGGTCATCTGTTTGGTTGTTTTGGATGTAATGGTTGCTTAGCCTTTTATATATATATAGATGCACTAATGGGGAAAATTGAGACATGGTTAAACAAAGTTAATGAACATCTGATATTACCACATTACATGTTTCTAACCTTGTGTTTCCAGGTGAGCTTCCCTTGCATTTTTGAAATTCCCCCAAAACCATCCATGTGACTCCAGAAAAGGTGGCCCATGTCCAGAGACAGAGTGTGATTATAAACTAGTAGTTAGCAAACTTTTTCTTAAAGGGCCAGATAGTAAAAATTTTATTTATTTTTTATTAATATATTTTTATTGATTTCAGAGAGGAATGAGAGGGGAAGAGAGAAACATCAATGATGACAGAGAATCACTGATTGGCTGCCTCCTGCACAGCCCCTATTGGGGGATCAAACCCACAACCTGGGCATGTGCCCTTGACTGGAATCAAAACCGGGACCTTTCAGTTTGCAGGCCAATGCTTTATCCATTGAGCCAAACCAATGAGGGTGATAGTAAACATTTTAGATCTTGTCAGCCAAGAGGCAAAATCAAAGGTTTTACTCAAATTCTTATATAACAATCTAAATAGATGAAAACCATTCTTACCTCTTAGGCCATCATTGAAAGGTGGCTGGCTGTTTGGCCGTAATTAAACAAAATGAATGGGAGAGAGTTCATGGGACAAGCCTGCTCACATCACTTCAGCTCACATCTCACTGGAGAGGTTGTACTCAACTCATATGTACACACCCAGCAAGAGAGGCTAGTAGATGGAGTGTCTCTGGGTGGCCTTATGCCAAATTAGAATCCAATGTTTTGGAAATAGAGAGAATGGAACTGGAGGATAACCTGCAGCCTCTGCCACATTTATCTATGCATTGTCACCAGATCCCAAGCCACGTCATTTGTACACCAAGAATCACAAAGTCCATAATAAAAACAGTCCCTTCAGCTCCCACTCTAGTCTCAGGGCTTATCTCCCCACATTGATTTTGAAGCTTGCTTTAATCATTATTCCATTTGATTCTTGAACCCTGATGAGAAAGACTAGATCAACTCAGTTTTAGAGATTTACACACACACACACACACACACACACACACACACACACACACACACAACCCAACATACAAGTCTTTGAGAGATTAAGCAACTTGCCTAAGTTGATCCGAGTTTTTAGCAGAGCTGAGACCTAACAAAGACTTTCTCCTTAACCAAACTCTAGGCAGGATCCTCTGAGCCTGACCAGACCTTGTTCATTGGCATGCCTTCAGAGTTCAGTTTTAGAAAGAATGCTGTACTGTCAGTATAGCTAGAATCCCCACTCAGGATATGCAACCAAATTCCTCATCCCCAGCATCCCCCAGGTGATGTCTAATCACCCTGGCTTGACTTCAGCAAGAATCCTGCCATACCTGTGTAGCCAGAATCCTCCAATTCTGTTGTTTCCTGATACCTTTCCATCTATTGACTCCCTTACCCTGCTCCTTGGCTATAAATACCCACTTTTCTTATTGTATTCATAATTGAGCTTACTCTCTCTCCCTTACTGCAACTTCAATTGCAGTAGTCCTGAATAATATCTGCCTTACTGTTTCAAGAAGTGTCATGAATAATTTTTTTTTATTAACAGTTCAAAATTCAGGTATCTTGCCTTAAACTGGGTATTTTTTTTTCATTACAATATATAAATTAGCAAGAGCAATACCAACTAGCCCTCACACATTCTTATCTACCAGTAGACCACATGTCAAAGGCATGACAAAAAGATCCAGCCAGAGAGGCATCCCAATAAAAGCTCTGGAGGTTGCTCTGTCCCCACTGCAACCTCTCCTTATTCCCTGCCCCCCTCTGCCCTGCCCTGTACAATAGAGGCACTTCCTATACTCCTTTGCTGTCTGGTTTCTAACTGGATTCAGCCAATGGGAGGCATCAAAAGTGATCAAAGGCCATGGATATTAGGAGATGAGCTGTCTTCCCTGTTCCTTTCCTGCTTCTCTGGAAGAAGCTGCATCTGTTACCATTGTAATTATCTCCTTACTGCTAACAATAGGGAAGGAACAAAGGGAAGGCCAGACTTTATACTAGTAAGCATGGTCATCTGGTGGCTTCACCAGGAAAGTGAAATGTCACACTCCCCAAGGAACCACCTGTCCACTCCCTGCAAATTACATAAGCATGCATCCATCTCCCCTATGTCCAGTAATCAGAGTAAAATCAGAGTGGCTTAGGGAATGTACCTGTCAGTCTAACCTGGAACAGAGATCACTGGCCCGAGAGGATAAGATCATCACAAGCCTTGAAAATACATAATCCCAAAAGAAAGGAATTCTTGCTCTCTTGGAGCTCTTGGCTCTTGATTTTCTTGTGCCTCTGGCTCTGCTCCTGTTTCCTTGTATTTGCCTATATTCCTAGAAGCTACATGGCCAGTGGCCATGCGAACTCCACATGTAATGGATGGATAGACTGCAGCTGGAAATCAAACTAAAATAGCCCGATGCTGGATTGGAAGACTGTGCTCCAATATAGGACAGAAACTCTGGGTAATGGCTTTAATTCTAGCCTGGCTGAAGACACAGATGGACGTATCCCTTTGCAAGACAAAGGGAAATGGGACCGTGGAAAGGCAGGAGTGTATCCTGTAAGTAGATGCCACTCCTTCCCCTGCAAGTGTTTCAGAAAATCCCTCTTCTCACGACATGGCAAGAAGCCCACCCCTCCCAGCTCAGATGGGGGGCACAGAGAACTCCGTGCCAGTAACACATCCTTCTGTGACTGCCCTTTGCCAGGTAGCCCAGCCTGCTTGGCCCCAGATCTCTCTGGGAGGCAGTCTCACAATGTATCCCCTTTCCTCTGTAGTTCTAGTGATGATATCTATTTCCGCCCTTTCTATTCTCTGATTGCCTCAACATCCCAGGATGGTTCTTTTAAACTTGCCTTAATCTTGCCTCCTTTGTAGATTAATGCTTCTTCGTTTAAACTATCTGGTGTAAATGATTTCCTTCTAGGACCCTGAGTGATATAGAAAACATGTGGGACATCATATTTCTAGTTAAAGCCAGCATGCCTAAGAGTCCTCCTCACCTCTGCCACAAGCATGCCCTGTTCATACCCATCACAATAACATTCACTCCCCCAGTTTAGTGTATAGACATCGCCAGGAAAACTTGGCCCAGCCTGAGGTTGCAAAGTTGTCTTGTTTGTTTGTTTGTTTGTTTGTTTCCTTATCCCCCCTCTTTCTTCTGCAGATGCACACTTTGGTCAATGCTTTGTGGCTTGTGGTTCACCTGCTGGCGATGCAGTCAGCAGCAGTGGGGAGGTTAATCAATCCCTCTGAAAGCCCGGAGAACATTGGGATGCTGTTTTATGCTGCTCAGAATTCCTATCCAGTGCTACGGGTGCTCAAATTCTCACCAGAAAATATGCAGGATGGCTGACTATCCATTAAAAAGGGATTAATAATTGCAGGCTTTCACCATGTCTAAGAGGCTTTTGGTAATATTAATGACAACACTATAATAGCAGCCTTCATTGAGGATGTATTTTGTGCCAAGCCTGTTATCAGGACTTCACATATATTTACTTATGTGATCTTCCTAAAGGAGAAAGGGGCTAAACCTTGAGAAAAAGAGATACAACTTTTTATTCTGACTTCAGAATCAGAGAACACTGCAGTACAAGGGAGCTTGCAGGCCCCTGCATTTACCTTTGTTTCTCCGGATAGTGAGAGTGAAGTTCAGAGATACATGGCTTCTCCACAGCCATTTTGCCAATTGGCAGCAGAGCCAAGTTACCACCCAAGTTTCCAGTTTTTCTCCTTCAAACATATTAAGTTTGTAAGTCAATGTGAAGCCACAAGTTATCACCTCAGCAATTCATGAGTTGGGCTGACACACAGTAAAGGAGAGGAGTCTCTTGCTGAAAATGGTTTGGCTCAGTGGATAGAGTTGCCCTGCGGACTGAAAGGTCCCGGGTTCGATTCAGGTCAAGGGCATGTACCTTGGTTGTGGGCACATCCCCGGTGGGGGGGGGGGGGGGTACAGGGGACAGCTGATCCATGTTTCTCTCTCATCAATGTTTCTAACTCTCCCTCTCTCTCTCCCTTTCTCTCTGTAAAAAATCAATACAATATATTAAAAATTAAAAAAGGAGAGGAGTCTCAGTAACAGATATTCATGTGCTGGCTCTTTGCATAATAGCTGCATCTGTGGATGCAGAGAATAGACATGGTAGGCAAGCCTGGGGTTCGCAAAGTTCAGAGGCACTTTGGAGGCCAGGTGGTGCTCTATCCCCAAGATGAAGGACAGTCTTCCCAGGACATACTGAGACTTCTGAGGATGAACTTATCACCATCACCATTCTGACCATGTGGAGGGGTTAAAATAAACTCTCTAGACAAGGCAAATTTCTTCCATAGCAGGCCAGATGGTAAATACTTTAGGCTCTCTGCGCCATATGGTCTCTGTTACTACCCAATTTTAACACCCCTCCAAGTTCCAGTTTGCTATATTTTTATTTAATTTAATAGTCATTGTTTTAGGTGTTGGGGTAGGATAAATTAGACGCATTTTTTTCAATATGTGACTTCTGTTTCTGGCAACAGTGAAACCTAAATTCAGACAATTCCTCCTAATACGGCACACTTAAAAACGCTGAATAAAAATATATTTTTTTTAAAAGTAAAGCATGTCTGTGATGACAGAAAAGTAAGATAATTTCTTGGAGATCAGAAAAGCAAATGCATAAGTGCGAATCCACAGCGATGATTGTTGGAACCAGAATTTTCCCGGGAAAAATTACATCCATTCTGGTGTCCTATAGTCTGGGTTTTAATAGACCTCTCTCAAAGAAACAGAAGACAAAGTTTAGAGCTTGAATGAAGAACTTAGATAGAAGCTTCACCTAAAGCCGGGATCTTCAGGAGGCAATACTCTCAGTGAGGGGAAAAAGGAAAAAAATTATCAGCCCACAACAGAAGATGGTTGAAATACATGACTGTCTAAAACTTGATTCTAGATGATTTTTTTAAAGGAGATCTCCTCTGTAAACTGCATTCATGCAGACCTAGGCCGAAAAGATAGGGTTGGCCCTCAAAATATAAAAGTTTAGTTTAAATTATTTCTGGAAGCAAAACCTGGGAGAAGTACAAGTCTTTTACACAAGAATAAACTTTAAAATCAGGTGTCAAATAATTTTCACGGATAAAGTCTGTGGAAGACTAAACAATGGCTCCTCAAAATGTTCATATTCTAATCCCCAAAATGTGACTTTGTAGATATGATTAAGAGCTTTGATATGGGGAGATTACCAGAAGTTATCTAAGTGAGCCCTAAATTGTAATCACAGTGTCCTTATATGAGGGAGACTTGACCCAGAGGAGAATGTTACATGAAGACATCGCAGAGAGAGATTTGAATGTCACACCGCTAGCTTGAAG
Source organism: Vespertilio murinus (assembly GCA_963924515.1). Lineage (NCBI taxonomy): Eukaryota > Metazoa > Chordata > Mammalia > Chiroptera > Vespertilionidae > Vespertilio > Vespertilio murinus. Next base: position 165,464,223 of record OZ004704.1, on the reverse strand, counting down.
ATGGAAGAAGGTGCCATGAACCAAGAAATGCAAGCAATGCAGCTCTAGAAGCTAAAGTAGGCAAAGGAACAGATTAAGTTTCAAAGCCTCTGGAGGAAGTACAATCTTGCCAATATTTTGGTTTCATCCCAATAAAATCCTTTCTGAACTTCTGACCTTCAGAACTGTAAGAGAATAAATCTGTGTTGTTTTAAGCTACCAAGTTTATGGTAACTTATTACAGCACCAATAAAAAGTCCAAGAAACGTGTGCTCACAATTAAAAAAAAATTACTAACCACACAAGGCAATAAATTATCATGAAAAAGAATCTACAGAAGCAACATACTACAAAATCAGATCAGCAAATACAGCAAATGTTGAACTTGACAAATTAAGTATTAAAGAGTATTAAATCAGATTGATTAATATGTTTGAAAATTACTTCAAAGGAATGAAACCATAAAATATGTCATAAATATTTGAAAAACAAGCAAACAAACCAGAATTTCTAATATGAAAAGTTCAGTAACTTAATTTAGAAACTTAATATATGTGCTAAACGAATTAGACATAGCTAAAGAAAAATGGATAAAGTGGAAGATAAGACAAGAGAAATTACCTATATAGAATAAAGAAAAGCGTAAAAAAGAGATGAAAATATGAGAGAGAAGTTGAGACATGAGAATAGAGTTAGATGGTCCAATGTATGTCTCTAACTGTAGGCCTAAAATAAGACAATAGAGTGAATGAGAAAGCGGTAATACAATATTCAGTAAGATAATGACTATACCTTATCCAGATATAATGAAAGATATAAAATCCTCAAATTTAGGAGTCTTATCAGATCCATGAAGAATTAAAAAAATAATCCACACCTAGACACTGTGTAGTGAAACTACAGGATACCAGAGATAAAAATTAGCTCAGGAAATGGATTGGGGCAGATTACTTACACAGAAAAAAATTGGTTAATAATTAACTTAGTAAAACAGAAATCCCAATTCAACTGTATAATATTTTCAAAAACTTTTAAAAATTGCTTATAAGTTATAACCTTGTGTGCAGCAAAATTATTAAAATGAAGGAAGGAATACAAATAAAATAGATTTTATATATAAAAAAAACAGAATTTTTACCTTTCAAAAAGTAAAAGAAATTCTAAAGGCAAAAGTAAGATGACACAAAAATCTGAGAAAAAGGAATGATCAGTAGATAAAATGCCATATACATAGAAATTTGTGGTCTAGAATGACAATAGCAAATAAATAATCCAGCAAGGAGTGAGCTAAACTTGTTCACATTCTTTATATTATTTGGGAGGAAAGTAAAGACATCGATAAATGTTACACTTAGAAATATAAATATTATGGAATAATGAACAATATAATCTGATGAATAAAAACAGATCCAGAGACAGAGCAGCATCGATCAGACCATCAAACCTCAGAGGGAAGGTAGGGAAGAGTGGAGGTAAAGGAGAGAGATCAATCAAAGAACTTGTATGCATGCATATAAGTTTAACCAATGGACATAGACAACAAGGGGTGAGGGCATAAGTTGGGGGCTTGGAGGGGTAATAGGGGGATAAAGACACATATGTAATACCTAAATCAATAAAGAAAATTTTAAAATAAACATTCTAGGGGATGATTAAAATAATAGAATTAAAACTTGCTAATTAATATAAAAAGTATAGTGAGAGAAAATATATAATGTGTGATATTATAATCATGTATGTGTGTGAGTCTAATAACAACCAGAATTTCAAAGTAATGATGAACTATAAACAAAATATTTCAAGAGACCTGCAACTTTAATGCAATATGAAAATACCTGTAATTTCCATTGGTGATAAAAATTATAGCCACTAAAACTATAGTGACTGATTCCCTGCATTATTTATCAAAGGAAATACTAAATTTCACTTAAAAATTAGTGAAAATTAAGATCCTCTTTTATCCCAGAATTTGACCTATAAAAAATGTTATCCTATATAATAAAGAGATAATATGCTAATTAGACCAAACAGAAGAATGACCAGTGGGCGAGGCAGCTGGGGCTGATGTGAGGGCCAAGCCCCTTGCACAAATTTCATGCATCGGGCCTGTACTAGAAAATAAAATATAAGCTCTGATCATGAAGTACTTTAGGTGTTATATTATAAAAGAAATTTTAACTCTCTCTGTGTGTGTGTGTGTGTGTGTGTGTGTGTGTGTGTGTGTGTGTGTCGGTGGGGGGGGTGCAATGGGTGTCTTGTAGGTATTGACTACACATTTAAAGTTTTGTGTTATTTTATTGTGTTTTTCCTCTCCATTATTAAACTGTTAAGTGAGGCCAATACTTTTCCCCCACTCTAAATATTTTCAGAAGTAGTCTTTAAAAACACATACTCTTACTTAGAGTGCAATAAAAATGACAAAGATAATTTTGGATTGGAGTGGCAAATATTTTTAATTTCAAGCTGAAGATCGAAAACGTCTTAAAGTTCAAAGAATTTCTGTGCTTCCTTTATTGCATACTGGAAGCCCAATGCACAAAAATTCATGCAAGATTAGTCCTTCCTTCCCCCGGCTGCTGGCACCAGCTCCCCCCCAGCACCTGGGACCCAGGCTTCCCTCCTCTGGATGTCAGCAGGCACCCGGGACCTGGGCTGGCTTCCCTCCAGCCCTGGTTTCATCAGGAAGAACATCCAGAATGATGTCCAGAAGACATCTGGTCTATTTAGCATATTACCTTTTTATTATTATAGAAGGAGACTAGAGGTCTGGTGCATGAAATTTGTGCACGAGATGGGGGGGTGTCCCTTAGCCCAGCCTGCACCCTCTCCAATCTGGGACCCTTCAAGGAATGTTCATCTGCCCCTTCAGACCTGATCCTGGTCGGACATCCCTCTCAAAATCCAGGACTGCTGGCTCCCAACTGCTCACCTGCCTGCCTTCCTGATTGCCCCTAACCGCTTCTGCCTGCCAGTCTGATCACCCCCTAACCACTCCCCTCACAGCCTGATTAATGTCTAACTGCTCCCCTGCCAGCCTGCTTGCCCCCAAATTCCCTCCTCTGCCAGCCTGGTCACCCCTAACTGCCCTCCTCTACAGGGTTGATTACCTCCAACTGCCCTCCCTTGCAGGCCTGCTCCCTCCCAACTGCCCTCCCCTGATGGCCATCTTGTGGTGGCCATCTTGTGTCCATATAGGGGCAGGATCTTTGATCACATGGGGCAGCCATCTTATGTGTTGGAATGATGGTCAATCTGTATATTACTCTTTGATTAGATAGGTTCGAGGCCTGCTACATGGTGGGGATCAGCTGGTTTGCCCTGAAGGGTGTCCGGGATCAGTGTGGGGGTTCCCTTGGGGTGTGGGGAGGCCTGGGCGAGGGGCCTGTGGTGGTTTTCAGGCTGGCCATGCCCCCCTCGGCGACCCAAGCAGAGGCCCTAGTATCTGGAATTTATTTACCTTTTACAATTGAAACTTTGTAGCCTGGAGGGGAGCCAAGCCCCCTACTCTATTCGTGGCTGCCACCATTTCTGTTTGGTTTTATGTGTCTTCTATAATTGAAACTTTGTGACCTTGAGTGGAGGCCTAGGCTGTCCAGGATGTGTGGAAATCTTGGCTTCATCTATTGCCAGGGAAATCCAAACCTCTCAACTGCTCTCTGTGGCTGCAGCCATCTTGGTTGGGGTTAATTTGCATAGTTGCTCTTATTGGCTGGTGGGCATGGGCTGGTAGGCATGTCTTGAGTGGGGTGAAGGTTAATTTGCATATTACTGTTTTATTAGGTAGGATTATAGAAGCTGAACTGTTACCACTTTCAGAATCTTACATTCAAATCTTCATCTACCACCTCTTGTTTGCATAGCATGTCTATTTTAGTTGCCTGACCTGCACATGCCTCATTTTGATAATCTACCTTAGTCTATTTCTATGCAATGAAAAACAGTCCAGTTCAGTATTCCACTCTTCAATATTAATTTGTCTTTTCAGCTATTTCAACAGAGGATGTGTGTCCTCTGCTACAACTTGGCTCAAATCCATCTATCATTTTATTGACCTACTGGAAACAATGTCCAATGCATTCCAGCTCACAGACTGAGTTTGCTTTAGCCACACATGAAACCAGGACACTGTTAGTGTCTGTTTTTGAAAAGAATATTCACAAAGATAGAGACTTGCCATGTGAGAATATACATCATAAAAACTAGCATATGGCACAACAAATAAGAGCTTTCAAAATTTCAAAGGTTAAGCAAATCACTCAAAATTACAATCATAAATGGATGATGTATGCATTTACTATTGACCCAGGAACATTCTCATGCATTTCCTTTTAATGCTGATTTATAAAGGGCATTTTCCCAATATTTTTAGGAGAAGCACTGGTCATTTAAAAGTAGAATATCTGTTTACAACAAAGAAAAGAACCTGGGTACTTTGGAGAGAGAGAAGCAAATTATTTCCCAATATAAATTTTTCCTTTAATAAACACATTTATGAGACCAAGAGATAAGGGTAAAAGATTTTTTTTTAAATTTCCTTTAGGGCATGTGATCCTTAATGATATTGCACACAGAAAAATCCAATATAAGTATAATTTTAGTTCCTCTTATGTGTGGTGCAGCTCATTGCATTATGAGGAAGGGTTGCTGTTATTTATTTTGTGATTTACCTGGCCCCAAACAAATAGGAAACTGGCAAACAGTCATTCCATAAATGTGAAGTGGGCTGGACTAGTGGGATTTTTCTTAAATCCCTAACCAGGAGGAATGCTGTGTTTTATTTACCAGGTGAAAGGAATAGCACTGACAGGACAAACAGAAAAGCCTCATTCGCATTAGGCTCTGTTCTCCAGACTCTGTTTCTGAATGCCTCTTTCTCTAGGCAAGAAGCAAATTGTTCAGGATGACACCCAGGATTGCTCTGCCTACAAAAGCTACTAAACACCTTCTCTGTCATCCTGGGTGGGTTAGTTTATTTAAAATGACATTATTTGCTAGATTCAAAAGAGGAAATAATTCTCAAAGTGAACCTCAGGACTTCTAAGAATAAAAGACTCTCCACCTCGTCCTACATGTATTAATATACATTTTGGAAAATAGTGATTTTGAAAATCCATACTTCACAGACTGCTATATAGGTTTTCAATTGCATTTCAATTTCAAATCAATCCCTGCATTTGCCAGAAACACTGGTCCTAAAAATTGATTCTTTTTTGTTGCTGTTGTTAATCCAAAAGTGTATGTATATACTTTTGAAAGTTATAATCACAAACAATTTAAAGCATTAATTTTAAAACTGAAACAAATTAGATCATTGTTAAAAATATGAGCATAATTTAGGAGAGGAATACAAGCCAACTTTTGACAATTATCTTCAGAAATGAGTAGATTTCCAAACTTTAATTATTGGCTATCACTCATTTCTATAAACTTAACTTTTCTTTTCATGGACAAATTAACTAGCAAAATTTACCTGTCATACAGATGTCTAATCTGGGTCCAAATCTTAACTCTTCCACTTTTTAGCTGTCTGACCTTATAAATCAAAAGTACTCAGAAACAGTAAAATGAGATAAAATTATCTCCCTCTAAGGTTTTGAGGATTAAATCAGATAATGAATGAAAACATGCTTTGTAAGCTATAACGTGTTATTGAAAGATTAAGTATCGCCAGTGCTTTTTAAAGTACAAACTGAGATATCATTACTCATATTTGATATATTGTAAAATGTCTCTCAACCCTTTTGTCTTTCTGAACCTCTCCCCTACTGGATTGGCATGAAAATGTATTGTTTCTGCCAAATGAGTCTGGATGTGAACAGTCATTTATTTGAAGACGCGTGTCAACATTACTTGCCAAAAAAAAAAAAAAGATACAGTACATGGTATTACAAAAATCATTAGGCATTGTTAGTATCTCAGTATTTAATACAGAAAATATTAACTCAAATGTGTGAAATGCCTTTTCTTGTGGATCAGAAAAAGCAAAGCTTTGGCATTTTCATTGAAATAAGAACAAAAATATTTTAATTCTATAGGATACATTTAAATGAAATAAAGGATTATTAATTGTCTTGAATACACACATGCAACAAATAAAAATAAAATAAAAATAATCTTCATAGATTGAAACATCAACCATTGCTTTTTCTCCCATTCAGTTGTTAGGTTTTATAGTCAGAACTAGACTTTTGACAATGCAGTTAGCTAACCAGTTTCAGGATTACTAAAAGAGCACTGCTTAATCATATTGCACTGATTTGTTGTAAGCCTTTTAAATTTTAGATAGCTTCTTGTTCTGCTTATGCAACTAATACATACTTAGAAATTTGAAAGATACAGTGAGATATAAAGAACAAAGAACTCAACCTCTGTTTAATCATCCAGCAATAAATAATGCACACTTCCTGGTATATTTCATTTCATTTTTTTTCTCCACACTTACATTTGGGCATAATTAAAAGGAAATTGTGCATGTAATTTTGTACTCTGTCTTTTGAAACTTGGAAGTTGTATCATAGGTAGTTTACCAGTATGATGTTAATTCATTTTTGGTAAATGTGATTTTTATAGAGAAAGTAATATTATGTAGGTGTGTCATATCCTACTTAATCATTCCACAACTCTTAGACATAGAGTTGCATATCTAATATTTTAATGAACATAATTATACTTACTATTTTTCTTTTTCATATATTTTCTTATGATGAAGTTTTATATAAATTGAATTACTGAATAAAAGAAAGAACTCTTTTCAATGTTCTTAATACATGTTAGTATTTTCCCTAATTTATACTCTCACCAATAGCATTTAATAATACCTGTTCAACATAAAATACTATCCCTTCAAAGTGCTATTAAATGTCTCAGTTCTCTTTTTAAAACATTTTTTAAATTTTTTAATTGATTTTTAGAGACAGAGGAAGGGAGAAGAAGAGAGAAACATCAATAGGTTGCCTCCTGTATGCACCAGGGATCAATCCTACAAACTGGGTATGTGCCCTGATTGGGAATTGACCTGGAGACCTTTCAGTGCACAAAACAATGCTGAAACAACTGAGCAACACTGGCCAAAGCTAAATGTCTCAGTTCTTATTGTGAGTGTCCACCTGCCAACTGTACCCAATACTATCTATACTAATAAAAGCCTAGGTGGCTCTCACGCGATGGCTGCCCCCATGTCATCACAAGATGGCTGACACAATATGACCACCCCTATGTCATCACAAGATGGCTGTCACAAGCTGGTCGCTGCCACATCATCACAAGATAACCACCCCCATGTTGTCACAAGATGGCCAGCAGAGAAGGGCAGTTGTGGGTGATCAGGCCAACAGGGAAGGGTAGTTGAGGGTGACCAGGCTGGCAAGGGAAGGTAGTTGGGGGCCATCAGGCTGGCATGGGAGGGCAGTTGGGGGCCATTGGGCCAGCAGGGGTTGGGTGATCAGGCAAGCAGGCAGAAGCAGTTAGGGGCAATCAGGCAGGCAGACAGGTGAGTGGTTAGGAGCAGTCCAGATTGTGAGAAGGATGTTGGACATTTCCCGAGGGGTCTCAGATTGCAGATAGTGCAGGCTAGGCTGAGGGACAATTTCCCACTCCCCCCTTTTCTCCCCCCGCCAATGCACAAATGTTGTGCATAGGGCTTCCAGTAGATTTTAAATATATAGGTTGATTATTTTAATTCCTCAATAGAAAGCTTTTTCTACACTGAAGAAACTGGTTTTGCCCTGACTGGTTTTGTTCAGTGGATAGAGAACCGGCCTAAGACTGAAGGGTCCCAGGTTCGATTCCAGTCAAGGACCCTTTTCATGGATTGCAGACTCCATCCCCAGTAGGGAGCATGCAAAAGACAGCTGATCATGATTCTTTTTCATCATTGATATTTCTATCTCTCTCTCCTTCCCCCTTCCTCTCTGAAGTCAATAAAAATATATTTAAAGGGAAACCGGTTTTACTTCAGTGATATTTGTGTTATTTTGACACAAAAATATACTTTGACTCTGTCACTATAGTACCAATAAATTAATAGCAAATATTTTTTAGTTATCTATATGGATATTTAATTTACTCAATAGATAGTTACTAAGCACCTATCCAGGTACTTGGAACCAGGTACCAGAATTTGAACATACAACAGTAGAAATTAGAGTTAATAAACAACTAAATAATTACAAAGAGTAATTTAAAATAAAAATTGCTAAGAATGAAATGTTTATTATAGAAAGGACTGGGAGGGTTACTACATTAGATGGCCTGGTCAGGGAAGGTTTCTCTGATGAGCTGTCATTTGAGCAGGGATATATAAAAGTCTTTATAAGTCTCTAGCCTTATCAAGTTTAATAAGTAGAAGTCCTTGAGGTTGGAATAAATGTACAACATGAAGAGGAAAATTTTAGATTACTTAAATTCTTGTAATGTGAGAACCTAGATGACAGCTTAGAAGTTCAATGGAGCAGAATTTTGAGTCAAGACTAAACTGCAAAGGATACATTCCTAGTTTCATTGGGTATAGATCTTTTTTCATGTTCATTACATTCTAATGAGGAAAGCCACATGCAAATGAAGTAAACTAAAATTGAGCTAAGTAGTTACAGTATGGGAAGGAGATTGGGAAATCTTTGTGTACTATATAGAAGATGAGATCTCAGCAAAATGGTCTTGGGTTGTAAATGAATGAGATCTGAATCTTAGAGATGGAGAACTTGATTGTTTTGTTAACATGCTTAAGGTAAGTGTAAGGGAACTGAATGTTTTCTAGAATCCACATTGGCTCATGGGTTTGGCCTAGTGGATTTTGCTGCAAAGGAGAAAACTTCAAAAGTAAATGAATTTTCAAGCTCATTTTTCTGGTAGTTTTGTGAATGTGTGTAGGTTTCTAGCAAAGATGGCTGCATGTTGTCATAAATGATTGACTTAATTGTCATTGCCACTAAGGATACTCAAAGCCAGCCAGCCAAAGATTTTTGATAGACAGATGGAGGAGTCAAAATGAGCAATAAATATGTGATAATTATTGTCTGACCATAGAAAAAGGGAATTGAATTGTATTATCTCTATTGCTTTTCAACTAAAATATTTCCCCCTGCTGCGATAGCTTGTCTTTAAGATGGCCCATGTAATTCTCCCAATATGAGGTAGAATGTACTCCTCCCCCTACCCCCTCCTCTTCAACGTGGGCCAGCCTGAGTGATTTGGTTGGCCAATAGAGAAGGATGAAAGCAAAGTTCTGAAACTACCGAGGCTAAATCATAAGAAGCCTTGCTATTTCTCCCTGGAATGATCACTCTGGAGCTACCATGTAAGAAGTCCGATTACCCTGAGACTGCCATGCTATAAAAAGCACAAGTCATATGGAATGGCCCTGAAGGAGGAGACACCACATAGAGAAAGAGAAGAGAGGGCGTCCAAGGAGCACTGAGGCACCACACACATGAAGTGATGAGGCCAAGCTGAAAGTGTGTCCTTCAGCTGCTCTCCCAGCTGATGCCTCTGAATCACAAATGAACAAGTTGAGCCCTTCCCAAGTTCCTCACCCAGATAATGATTATTATTTTCAGAAACTATGCTTATTAGGTGGCTTGTTACCAGCAATAGGGAACCAGACTATCTAAATCGTCGAAATTAGACCCTCTAGTCATCTACTAAAACCATAGAAACTTTGAAGAAGGTAAGGCATACATTTATAAAAGCAAATGTTTAGCCATGGCACATCTGCTTCCCAAGCAGTTTTGTTAGATAATTCTATAAATTTGTTTGGGGGTGTCTCCTATTTAACTCAATAAATACGGCTATCTAATAACTGACTGAGAGTACAAGAAACCTTAATAAGAACAGTAACAGAGGTGGGCACCTTGGGAAATTCAGGAAAATTTCACAAAATAGGAGACACATGATGATGATCCTTGAAGAACTTCTTTTGAAAAAACTATTTCTAGTTTGCGAAACATATACATTATTTTCTGGATCAGTTAACTATTTATTCTTCCTATTCACTACTGCAAGGAGCTTGAGTATATTTTATTTAAATAATTATCTTTAAAGCACTGCTTTCCTGAGACAGGGGTGAATTATTTCAAAGAAATATTATCTTTTAATCCTTTCTCCTGAGATGTTTCCAAAGTGCAAATAAAAGAACCAAGTATACTGAACAGTATAAAGACTATATAGTATTAAATGTCCAGCTAATAGTGAATCATATGATTCAATTCAACAGAGAAGGCTCCACTAAGTCTGTAATAAAAAAGTAATGAGGTTTGATAACAAAACTGAAAAGCCCTCTCTGAAATGCAGATAGAAATCTTTTTAGTACAAAGACAAGAAAGATTTACAATTGAACACTGACAATGCACAGTGTGAAAACCATAACTAATGAACTTTGAATATGCAACAATCTTTAGTTAACTACATTAATCAAAATGCACTGCAGTGCAATAGCTGCATCTCATCATTTTGCCTCTTTGCACTTTCAGTATGAACGGAGAGCAGAGAGGGAAAGAAAGTGCAGTCCAATGGAAACACACACACACAAACACACACACACCCAGAGTTGAATCAGAAGCAATAGCATTTTCAAGTAAAGAAATGAAAAGAAACAGAATTCACTTCCCTCACTTTACAACTAAGGAGGCATGATGCTCAATAAGAGTTAGTTGCTCAAGGACACAGAAAAAGTTTGTACCAGAAATAAACTAAGAATCCATATTCTGACTTCAGACTCGCAATTAGGTTTCCTCCCCTATAGGTTACTTAAATCTCCCCAATTAATCATTTTTATTGATATTTGTGTTTCTAGTAATGTGTAGTCAAAGAATAATATTTGGATTTATTTTAAATAAAGTCATTAGTCAAGCATCATTGACTATCAATTAACAGAAGGAGAAGAAAAGCCAAGGCCAAGATTTGTCCAGAATAAGGATGAGGCATCTTATGCTCTAAAATACCAAGAGCACTGCTTGTTTTCATTCTTTTAGTCTTCTTCCTAAAAACAAGTCAAATTCTATTGCACTCCTACTTTTCTTCAGGCCCTCTGATAGGCCTTAAAGGAGATTATTAAAAAATGACTAAAATATAATACCTGATCTCAAGGAGCAAAAAATCTAGCCCATAGCCTTTCTGTAAATATAAAACTGTTCAAATAAAACACACAAAAAATAGGATCTTTGATTTGACCTTTTATCTCATTTGACCTATTCAAAAGCAGAGAGAAGGTATTTCCTGGCTGGAAAAAAAAAGACATTTTCAAACACTCTAAGTATAAAGACACTAATGTGGTTTGTCATGAATCTACACAGCAATAGTTTAATGCAGGTTGTCTCAAATCTAAAATCTATCTTTTAGTGGAACCAGCTCTTGCAGATGTATAATTATTTTTTCATAGTTAGACACTGTACTACCCACAAAACCCTCTTTCTTCCCAAGCTAGCACAGCCTGCCATCCCAGTGTGGATGCGTGTTGGGTTACAAAGTCCTTTGGATTTAAAGGTCAATTAGTTTGGTTCCACTTTAATTAGAAGCCATCATAATAGTGCTGTGTGAGTAATTTATAGAGGCATAAATATTGACATCAATTTTTGTCAGATATTCTGATATCATAAACATCATGTAAATCTAAGCACTAGCAATCAATTTGCACATAATAGACTAATTTTATTAGAACTGTATGACTGCACTATTCAGTTTTTTGAGTCCCTCTCGTCTTGCTACATTAAATCATCATTTTAAATCATGTCATAGCGTTCCTCACAGCAAGCAATCAAAAACAGAAAATTTAAGTTTATTGGATCTTTGCCTAATTTAATGATTTTTCCCCCCGAGTTGTGCTCTCTCTGAGCCCTGCAATGATGTTTTGGCCCTGTGCCTAGAAGCACCTCCATGTTGCTCAGAGCTGGGTGAAGTACATACCAAAGCAACAGCAAGAAGAAGTCCTTGCTGTTTTTGGAATCTGGTGAGACTGCTAGTAAAACAATTTCTGTTCAATTAGTCTGCTTGGTTGGAAGCTCTCTGATTGCTGAAAAGGTGACCAAGAGACCAGCTGGTGTTGCTCAGTGATTATGCACCAACCTATAAACCAAGAGGGCATGGTTCATTTCCTGGTCAGGGCACATGCTGAAGTTGCCAGCTCAACCCCCAGTCAGAGATGTGCAGAAGACAGTCAATCAATGATTCTCTGTCATCATTGATGTTTCTTTCCCTTTCCCTATCTCTTTGAAATAAAAAGATAGCCAAGAGTCCCTGAGCCAGGAACATCAAGGGAGCCCTCTAGTCAGATGCTTCTCAAACTATTACCCATGAATATATTTGCAGAGGAGGGGTCCTTGAATTGCCTATGAAAATAATTTTAAACTTTTATTTCAAATTATTTTTTATTTATTATCTACTGTTTCTCTCTCCTAGGATTTAAGCATCATGAGGGCCTTGATTTTGTTCTTTATGTCCTTGAATATATCCCCAGTGCTGAGAACAGTTCCATTACCCAGGACTTATTTGCCCAATGGAGTGATTAAGATAAGCAAACATTGAGTCAATTGAATGACCACCATATAATGGAAAGTGGTCCCAGAATTTTAGCAGCATTATTTGTGCTTATATTTATAATCCTAGTGGGTCAAGAAATCAAGTCTAATTTTATGGCAGTATCTCAAACTAGGGCTCCTGGGTTCTATGCAATGTTCAAAGGTGTCTATAAGTTCTCAAGGGGGGAGCTTCTGATAGGTACAATTTTCTTACTTTCCTCAAAGTGGAGAAAACTGAGGCCCAAAGAAGGAATATAACTTTTTCAAGGCCAGTCAGTTAGCAGTAGAGCCAGAATTAGCATCCGGGTTTCTTATTTCTTGGCTTTTCTCCTTCCACTGCACTAATAATCTCTTTATACTCCTTGATCTTCTGTTCTGAAAGTTCTAACCATAAAATCCAAAGCTCAAACCAATCATTTGAGTACGAAAAAGAAAGCATTTATGTACAATGGTTGTTGTTTTTCTTGCTTTAGTATGTTATTATTTAATGATGTTGACTTTAAATATATTTAAACTTTGAAGCATTTGTAATTTGAATGAGTTTACTATCTTGGTTGAGTCTTAGTTTATTTTATCTTGTCAAAATTATGAATGATCTGAGGACTTGAGTCATGTTTTTACCATGTTATTTACCATCATCTAACTTCCAAAGGGTTTTCCACTTAGAATAAAATGAAAATTGTACAAGGAACACATTCTTGATATCGAGAACATAAACCAAATTGGACTTATGTCTGCCCCCCACAATGGGAATAACTCTCAGAAGCTGAGAATCACTGTTCCAATTACACCCCTCTATAAATAATGATTTTTCTGCCTTTCTTTCAAACTTTCCCTTGACTCAGAAAATTGCTTCTTTTCCATATGCAAGTCCTGGGATGTATATCTTACCACTTCCTACAGAGAAACATAGCCCAGCGTGGTACGCCAGGACTGAACAAAAGCATTGCCTCAGAAAGTATTAGATATCGTCTTCGGTTACCTTTTATATATTTTCTTTTCATTTTTTAAATATATTTTTATTGTTGGTAGTATTACAGATATCTCCCATTTCCCCCTTCCAGTTACCTTTTTCTATATGAGTTCATATGAGTTAAAACAATTTACAGACTTATTAATTCAAAATTATAAAAATATGATTTAAGGAAATCATTGGTATGATTCCCCCCCCCAAGATTTTGTAAAATATCCAATCAGTGCAGTGCTCCATGAGGAAAACTGCAAACTGTTTTTCACAGCAACATAGAGTAGCTGAGTTAGAGCTGGAAGACATTGGGATTAGCTGATCCAACCCAGTCACTGAGGGCCAGCAAAGGGACACCCAGCCAGTCAGTGTGGGACTGTGACGTGACCAAAGCTTCCAAAATCCCATTTCAATATTTCTTTTACTTTAATAACACACAAGGCATTCATATTCAACAAATATTCTATAGTGCTTATTATAGTGCTTATGAAAAATTCCTGATATAGAGCCAAAGATGTTTCAGAAGGAGTTGAAGATTCAGCCATGGTAGGTCAGAGGTCCCCTGTAGGGCTTTTGCCCAAACTCTCTCTGATGATGTATACCAGTTAGTCCTCTTCCTTAAGGTATTAACTATTCCTTTGTTGTGCTAACAACATCTTTTTTTAAATTTCACTAAGCCATCATTATATTTTTTGAAAAAGATGATGCTTTTACTGAAAACATAGTTCAGAAGCACAAGATTTCACTACCTCTGGTAGATTTTCCATCTCAGGAATAAGCCAGCCATGTTTCCTTATCTCCACTGATGGCATTGACCTGGTTCCAGCTGATTCATCACTGACTTGGTCAGTTTGTCAGTCTAGCCACAGTTTCCGGGTTACAAGTTTTGGTCTTCTTGGTAGAGGTGAGGTGGTAGAGGAGGCAATATCTTATTAATGATTTTTTTTAAAATTATACAAGTGTGGTGATAAAAATTTGAGCCATTATAAGTATGTTTCTATTTAAAATAATGGGATTAACAGAAAAATGACTATGACAAAGATCATGCCTTCTTGGAGTTTACAATCTGGGCACATATAGAAACTGGGGTAGAAACGACAAGAGATTTGGCAGTGAAGAATTTCAAGAGATTAGAGGAGAAGACATATAATGGGAGAGGGGTAGGGTGGAATCAGAGATGATTTAACATCCAGAGCCATACCTAGATGCCATAAGAAATCGAGTTGAGCCAAAGCCGGTTTGGCTCAGTGGTAGAGCGTCGGTCTGCGGACTGAAAGGTCCCGGGTTCGATTCCGGTCAAGGGCATGTACCTTGGTTGCGGGCACATCCCCGGGAGGTGGTGTGCAGGAGGCAGCTGGTCGATGTTTCTCTCTCATCGACGTTTCTAGCTCTCTATCTCTCTCCCTTCCTCTGTAAAATATCAATAAAGTATATTTAAAAAAAAAAAAAAGAAAAGAAATCGAGTTGATTTGGGTGTTGTTTCTGCCTCCACTTGGGCAGTAGCTGAGAAGTTAGGGTTATGAGCAGTAAGCCTGGAGAATTGGGTTAATCATTTGGTGTCTGATTGCTTGCTCTGGCATCAATGTGGAAATGGTGGCTCTAGGCAATATTATAGACTCAGCCTCAAAGTCCAAGTTGTAAACAGGCTCTTTGAAACTCCTTTGGAAGGTAAGCCTACACTTTGTAAGTTCTTGCTTTAAAAGGGGCAACAGGCCACTTAGTCTTTGTTACACTCACAATAGTGCAAACAGTATAGACTTTTAACAGAAGTCAAACACAGACTAACAAATATTTAAAAAGTAAAGCTCATTTGTACATTCTGCTGAATGTTCTTTACCTTACACACTCAACTGTTAATTCCTGTCAAGTATATTCCCAAGTCTTTCTTTGTCTAGTCCTCACCTTGTCTAGTCCTCAATAACACTCCAACTATGGAATAATTCTGCTCATTCTTCACATTGCAGCCACACAGAATTTCTCATTTTTTTGTTTAAGGATCATCTGGCCTTGCTTAACATCCTGCAGTGGGTCTCATTGCCCATCAAGTGAGTTCCAAGTTCCCAAACATTATATTCAAAACTTTTCTTTTCCCTAAATTTTTTACCCTTTTCCTTAAATATATCCAAACTCTAACCAAGGTTTTCCTAATGTGTCGACTTCAAGTTCCCATTCCTATGTAAATGTTGTCCCCTATGCTTAGAATTTCCTTCCCTGGTATCTACTTAGAGAATATCTAATCATTCTTTAGGACTCCTCTCTGTTAGCACTGCCTCCATGAAGCAATTCACCACACAGAACTACTGTTCTGTTCTTATGTACATTAATTATTTACATACGCCCAGGATAGTATGCATTTCTTTTTATTGTAATAACTTGTTTACATGCCTGACTGTGACTTCATGTGTGTGGGGACTCTCTTTTTCATCTCTGCAACCCATACCACTCTTCAGTTTGCAGAATGAGTAAAAGTCAAGCATTTGTTACATTAGCTGTCTTTGTGCTTTGACTACAGATCTGATTTTTTTTTAAGTTGGCTGAGCTGGGACCCCTGGATATTAAATGACATTTAAAATTGCCAGTGAAAAATCAAATCATGTTTATATGAGGATGATCACTAATAGTCTAAGCAAAATAAACATTTTATGTTAAAATAAGTGACTGATCTTGATAACAAGTCCCTCCTTGAGAGCAGGGACTACTTTTGACTACTTTTTCATTCTTATCACTTGCAGCATCTTGTAAAGCATGAGACACAAAGTAAACCCTCAGTAAATTCTGTGGAAAGAATGAGTGGTTATAAACATGTGGATGCAACTCTATATTCTAAACTTGCTACTCATTATTCCTTGCCTCAGACCATTACTTAAACTAGCTAATATAAAAATTAGTCAGCAATGTTAGTCAATCTCAACATTAGCTAGTATGATTAACCATTAAGAAATGATTAACCATTAAGAAGTGTCTCATTATCTTACTATCATAAGTCTTATGTAATTAAGATCTATCTGAATTAAATATCCGGGTTATTTTAAACTTAATTTTTCTCCATATAATTTTAGATCCAGCAAGTTGGTTGATTGATCATTTTGAGATCAAGGATGCCAACATGAGCACCTCTGCATATGCCTTTATAATACCTAACACATAGTAGGTCTTCAACAAACGTTTGCTGAAATGAAATAGCTAACCTATATTATCAAGGTACAGAATTTAGCTATAGTACTCACATACAGATATATACAAATATATGGCATTCTAAAAAAAAAAAAAACACACAGAAAAAGAATGTGTACCTAAAATAGAAACAATTTAAACTAAGCACGAAGAATGAAGATATGCATTTTAAAAGTTTGGGCAACCAAGTCAAATAGTGGAAGAAACATGAGTTTGGGGATCAGCTAGACCAGAGTTTGAACCCAGGCAATCCTGCTCCACACCTTTGTGCTTGGCCGTTACACTACCCAAAGCATTGCATAGAGACAAAATTAAGAAAGATGCATCGAGCTAAAAGAGGACACATGGTATTGGTTCAAATTATTGTATTCCTGAGCTCAGTTGGTACTGGACACTTTCGGCTTCAGAAGTCAGCAGGTAGAACCATTACTACATTGCCATATCCTAAATTAGGACAATCCCAAGAGCCACCCTGATTATGTGCACTGACTTCTGCTATATTGCACTAATTCCTTCAATACCCCACAGCATAGAGAGAGTGTGTCATAATAAATTATCTCGATCCTGTGCATTAGTGCTGGCCACTCTCCCACAAACAATGTCCAAATCATAGGCAACTGGCACAGAGTCACTGTGACAATTGTAAATTACTTGTAAAGTGAACTTGATCTTGTGTAATAAATGCTATTATTTATTGTGAATTTGCTAACAATATTTTAATACAGTAATTGAGGTCATGGAAGATGTGGGCTAAAGATGAAACCATCTATAACTTGATTTTAAGCAAAATTGCATTATCCGGGTTTATGAAACATGCTAAGGAATTAAAATACAAATGCAATGCTCACATTTGGTATGAATAGGTATGGAAACATAACTGTAGAAAGAGACATAATATGCTATAGGATTAGAAGAGAGGTTTGGAAGAAAAGATCAAAGGTGTCTGCTGACTCTAAATTTGCTTGGTTCTAGGATCAGCGTCCCCTGACCTACTTCGGTCTTTCCTCAATAAAACAAAGAAACATCTCATTAAATTACATGGCCCAGTTTGTTGTTTGTTTGTTTTCTGGGGGAAAAATATATTTAACTTTACAAATTTAAATGTGAATATTATATGAATTCAAGAAGAAATACATTTAAACCATACATTGCCACATAATCACCTATTTTGTGTAAAACAATAAAAATGATGTACTTTTTGAACATGTGTACATCAAAACCAAATTTTTTCCTTTTTCCTTTACTGGCAACTTTGGGTGCATTTTTAGGTTTTGGTTCCCAACAGGCATTTTTTATAAATCTTGAAGCTGCACGCCTGCCCAGCTTGGAGGCCTTCTTCTTGTCTGTTATTTCCTCGACTCTGTCCACGTCTACTCTGATTCTTTCCAATTCCTGCTTTTCCAGATGTTCCTTGGGATTAACCCCATGAGTTGCCAAACAAACTCAAAACTTTAAATTTAACATGTAAGCAGAAACTAAATCCACTTTTGCTTGTTCAAGTGGGTCCAACTTCTGCAACAACTCATTTCCAGAACAGACGTCATGGTCACCAGTATGTCATCCACAGCACCAATGGAATTCTTAAATGCTGATAAACACTCATGTATTTCTGCTGGCAGGTCTTTATTAATTTCTTCTTTAGCCATTATGATCAACTGTGTTGCTCCCGGAGGGCCCTCTTCTAATTTCAACCTGTTAACTTCATGTATTCTCACTTGGAGAAGGTCTACATTACTAAATCTTAGTAATTTGGGGCACCTTCTCAACTGCATGCTTTCATAATTAATATCAATTATTTTCAACAAAAAGAAAAAAGCCCTCCACCAATTGTCTGCCCAATCTTCTCTTTTGAATCCAGCTATCAGATCAAAATCAGGTTCAGCATCTGTGAAATTGACCCTCAAGAGTGAAATCAGTTTTTAATGATAAGATGACAAAAGTCATCTGCAATATAAGGTATTAATAGAGTGCTATAATTATTATTACGCAGCCACTTCCCACAGTGATGACCTTTGTGCTCCACTATCTCTCCTTCATCTGCTCTATTTTATGGTCTGTCATTTTTGAGGGTTTAAAGCCTCTCTTCTTTTCTGGAACCTGAAACTCTGGTGTTCTTTCTTCCACCCAATTCTGCCTTTTGCAAGCTGGGCTAACCTTTCTCCAAACCCAGCATGCGCTGTAGAGAGAAAGCCGGCCTGGGTCTGCTTGGAGAGAATCACCATTCCTCCTCCCACATGTAACCAAGCAAAACCATGCTGACTGACTCCCATTTAGCTTAGCAGATGTCCAGAGCAGGAAGATCTTCTAAAGGAAGCCACTCACCAGCAAAGACCTTAAAACAAGCCTCCTTAAGCCTAAAATTTTTGTTCTCTTTCTCACATCAAGTCACTAATTCTCCTCATCCAAGGCCTGTAGTCTTGTTGAATAAAACCCATCCAAGCACTACTCCCTCAGTTCTGTTGTTTTGTTTGTTTGTTTGTTTGTTTTTTCTCCATTCAACTGTGTGTGAATGAGCCCCTATTCTCTGTGCCTCATCCTGCTCTCCCAAATTCGGACTACCCATCCTGCTCATCATCCAGCCCTAGCCAGCGTTTCAGGCCAAGTTCAAATGCTTTGCATCTATGGGCCACCACATTAGTCCCATATAGTTTGTTTCTTCTAGATTCACATACCTGCTCAAAAGTTCTCTCTTCTAGAATTAGTTCCTTTCTCTTCTGGGCTTTCAAAGCACTGTGCTTATAATTCTATGAAAAGACCAAATTGTACTGCAAGTATTGTTTACACGTCTCTGACTGTACAGCATATTCATAACAGCAGAATCTATGTTTTGCTCATTTTTATCATTTAAAAAGATGTAACAAAACCTGATTTATAGTGGATGCCCAACAAATAATTGTTAAGTAAAATAATAAATAATTCCCCCAAATTCTCCTCTCTGTATGTGTGTATATGTATAATTTGTGTACATGACTCGTATTCTTGTAAGTACAAGAGTTTATCTTGGGACTATACCTAAAAGTGGAATTTCTGGATCCTAGGTACATATAGATCTGTTTTAGGAGCTAATGGCAAACTGCTTCCCAAGGTGGCTGCACCATATTTCACCCCCAGCAGCATTGTGTGAGCATTTATGTGAACCCATTTCCTAACACTTGACATGTTGGCATGTGAATATTTTACACACTAAGTGAGTATAAAATGGAATTTCATCATGGATTTAATTTTCATTTCCCTGATAATGAACGATGCTGAACTTCTCTTCTTATATTTATTTATACTCTTGTCCATGTATCTGTTACTCATTTTACTTATTCATTTGTTTCTTTACAGGTTCTTCATACCAGTCTCTTGTAGTTATATACATTGGAAACATTTACCCCATTTGTAACTAGCCTCATTTATAACTATTGTTTTAAGGTTCATTTACTAAGATGTTAATTTTAATTTGGTCATTTACTATAAATATTTTATTTTTTATTCAACAGCTTTGTGTGTTGTTTTAAAAATATCTCTCCCTGCCCATTAAAAAGGGGCATAATATTGAAACTCAAAAAACCTGGGTTTGTGTCCATATTCTACTATTTATTTTCTGTGAGATCCTGGTCAAGTTATTTTATTTCTGTAGCTCCTCTAATTCTTTGTTTGTTTTTTTTTGTAAACAGGAAATATTATGGTACCATATAAAGACTGCCATGAGGATTAAGTGTGCAATGTGCTTTATATATAAAGTGTTATACTGTATGCATGTTAATTATAATAATGGTTAACATTCATTTGTGTGTAACTATGATAGCCTGGAATTTCCAAAATGAAAAGAATACCAGAACAGGATTCAGAAAACCAGAATTCTGAAATGACCCATTTCAGCCATAACCTTTCTTAGACACGACTTTTAACCTTTATCAGCCCCAGGTTATCCTATATAATAAAAGGATAATATGCAAATTGTCCCCTCAGGAGTTCCACTGACCAGGAGTTTGAGTTTGACTGCTCGCTATAATGTGCACTGACCACCAGGAGGCAGTACAGAGTAAAGGAAGGTCCAGGCCCAGGTCCAGGCAGGGGAAAGAAGCCCTGATCACCGACCAGGTCTAGGGACCCTACCCATGCATGAATTTCATGCACCAGGCCTCTAGTGATGTATAAAATAGTTACAGTATCTGTCTCGCTGTGATGCTATGAGCAAGAGGTGATGCTTAATTAATAGGGCTGGGACTAGGATCAGGTGAGTGAGACACTCATCTCAGGTGCAAAATTTAAAGAGACACCAAAAATATTACAATCAAGATAAATACTTGATATTTTTATAAGTAATTTGATATTTTTAAAATAAAAATTAGTACAAAGTTCTGGAATGAACCAGATATCAATTGTTTTCAGGGGTATTTCTTTTCCATATTTGAGAAACCATTACATAATTATCTATTACAGAATGGCCAGGGGTAGAACCAGAAATATTGGGGTGGGGGTGGGGAGATAATCATTTGCAGCTTTTTAAGAGCCCTTGTGAGTGAAGCTCAATCTTTTGCTCTTTTCAGCAACAGTGGATGATCGCTGTTCAGCTGACAGGTGACAGTGTTCTGAAGCTTTGGAAGCACGTTTTCAGCTGATTGGCTATTTTCACTATTGATGAGTTACTCTCTGTATCACAGCTGACTGATCCCAGCTGGCTGCATTCCTTGGCCCGGTACCTCTTCCCTTGGAAGCTAATGCCAATAGCAAAGGTGCTGCTTTCCCTGTGGCTACTGAAGCCTCCCTCTGTCCTGGGAGTAGCAAGGACACTAAAGGGGTTTTCTCACAGACACAGTGTGCTCCCAGCACATGATAAATAATAAACTGAAACTCAGCCAGCTGGTGACAGGATTGGCTGGTGACAGGGACAGTGTGAGACTGAGGAGTACTTTAAAAGCCTTATCAACGCTGACCATCTTCCAGCTCTACATGCTTGGAAGGCCCCAATAAGTCATAGGCTGGGTGTAATTTCTTGCTTTGGAAGTACCTCATGATGAGATTTACTGAAGAGGCAAAAGATACTTTCAGATCTTTAACACACGTTTAGGGGTAGGCTGGAGAAGGATAAATGTACTGTATGTAAGAGTCAGGCATACCCTCTGTTTTTACTGTTGTGAATATTGACTTCCAAATGGATTTAATCAAAATCAATAACAAAATGTACAGTAATGAAGTAATGTAAAATGCAGTAATGTATAGGCCAAGAGGTTGAATGGGGGATATATTAGCAGAAAAGCAGCTTTACAAGAACAATTCATCCCTCTTGTAGAAGCTTTCTTCACCTAATATGCTATATGATGAAAGCCCAGGGACCAAAACGGCAAACAACCAGAACGACCAGAGACCAGAAAGACTGTGGCCCCTCGCCCTTGCGGGTCCTGCCCCAAGTGAGGACCCTCACCCTGATGCCGCCCCCCCAGGGCAGGCTGGCCAGCTCCCACCCATGCACCTGGCCTCTATCCTATATAATAGAAGGGTAATATGCAAATTGACCCTAACATCAGAACGAACAGAACAACCACTTGACCAGTCACTATGATGCACACGGACCACCTCTTGGTCCCTTTCCCCATCCAGCACGCTCTGATTGCCAAATGGCAAATGGGTAACTGGGGGTGAATGGCGAGAGACGGAGGTGGTGTCAGGCCAAGGCCCCCACCTCACTGGTCACATAAGGAGGGTGACCCATGGCAGGGGAGGGGCCAGTGAGTGGGTGGGAACTGCCAATCTCTTGGTCCCTTCCCCTGGCCAGCAGGTTCCAATCACCTGATGGCAAATGAGGAACAGGGTTGGGGCGGGGGGGGGGGGGGGAATGGGGGAGGGGCGGGACCAGCTGCAGGCAGCTGGGGAAGATGGCCCTGATCTCAAGACAGGCCTAGGGACTGTACCCGCATGTGAATTTTGTGCACCAGGCCTCTAGTAAGACAATAAGCAGAAGAGGCAAAGCTCTAGAGGTAGGCCACATGGGTCCTTTAGAGAACTTTTAAAAATTATCTTCTCAGTAAATTTAGTTTGACAGGGCCTGTCCAGGTGGCTCAGGTGGTTGAAGCACAGTTCTGTACACCAAAAAGTTGTGGGTTTGATTCCCAAACAGGGCGTATACCTAGATTGCAGGTTCAATTCCCAGTGGGGGTTCATATAAGGAGGCAACCAATGGACATTTCTCTCTCACATCAATCTTTCTCTGTGTCTCCCTCTTGTTTTCTCTCTCCCCCACCCCCCACCCCCCTGCTCCCTTCTCTTTTCTCTCTCTCTCTTTCCCCTCCCTCCTTCTCTCCCCTCCCTCCCTCCCTCATCAATGGAAACATATCCTCCAGGGGAGGATAAAAGAAATTTAGTTTGACAGGATTGGGCTACAGCTGGAAAGACAAAATAAGGAAATCCATTTATAAGATCAGAAGTCTGACCTATGGGTAGATGGCCCAAACATTGTCCTTTCAGATTGGCTTGTAAAAGAAAATAAAGATGACTGAATTTAAATAATATCATGATTATTTTCTAAAAGTGTAGTGATTCTAAAATGTTTTATATATATCTTTGGAGCATACACATGCATCCTAAAGTTAAATGGCAAAGAACACAATTGCTAAGAATTGCCTACTTATTAAATTTATATCCTAAGAGGTAAAAGAGGAAAATGTATTATATAGAATTGGCCAGAAAAGGCCCAAGGTGATTTTTTGAATAATCAATATTTTCCAATATATTCTATAGCCTTAAAACAAAGAAAAAATAACTGATCCCGGCATTCACTAGAAATCTGTTTATTTTTTTAAGGAAGCTTAATAATTCACTGGGAAAGATTGTCTATAATACAAAGACTTCAAAGAGTATTTTACCAAGAAGGAAAAGCACTCCCATTTTATAGGAAACCAAACTGAAGTCTGAGAATATTAAGAGGTCTCATCATAAATCGCTGGTTGAACTCTTTCACTCATTTATCATTTCTTTACAATTTCAATTTATTTTCCCCTTCTCATATTTGGCTGTTATTCCTCTCAATTAACCTCTGTGCTACCATCTGCACTCCCTCATTTCCTTCCTCCTCTGTCTGTTTTCCTATTTCTTCCTCCTATGACTATCCTTCTACTCTCTCCAGAAGACTTTAAAGAGAGGGGGGGAATAGAGGCAACAAAGAGGGAAAATAACCTACTTTTAATCTTGGATGGAATAGCTGATTTAAGCCAAGGGGTACCATCTTTTGAATATGTTTACTTCAAATGGGTGAATGGATCAGAAAGAGGGAGGGCGGATAGGAAGGAAAGAGGGAAGAAATTAAAGGGGGAGAAGGAAATAAATGAATTATCAATATTTGTTAGCCATGCAATGATTAAGCTGAACTTCCACGTGCCAGTCCTGTGAAATGTCTGAGAGTTATTGGAGGCACACACAAACATTATGAGAGTCTGAGCAGCAGTAGCTGCTGCAGGGGTGGAATGGCTCAGAATTTGGAATTTCCTACTCATCCTCAAGGGACTCTACCATGACTGGAATAATAGAAGTCAAACTTCAATCAGGCCCTTATTAGTTACTTTGCACACAGAATATGAGGTGCCATTGTTGGTGGCAAATGACAGCTATGCGGCTTAGAATTGACAGTGCCTTTTTTTACAAGCTATCTTTGACTGCTCAATATAAGGTTAGGAGCAGGTCATGTACGAGGTTTTTTACCAAATTAATGCTATCAGGGGAATTACACTTAAATGGAATTCTTTCTATCTAAACAATTCCATCTAGTTTCATCACTGCTTTTTCTCTCCATCTCTTCCTAAATAAAATAATTCAGACAAGTAGACATCGGGAATAATATATACAGAATCAAGTTATCAAACAAGCCAAGATTTACTACCAGGCCTTATGCCCTCTCTTTAAGTCATTCAGGAAATGCAAGTCTCAAATAGCCAGTAATTTTTTTTGACAGGTTTCAAATAATCTTTGACATTCTGCTTCTTGGTGCACAATTTTCATTCAAATGACTAAAATTAAAATTTAAAGAGATTCTTCCATGTGGGAATTATTTCTTTCATTTATTTTTAATTTAAACAGCACATTGCTGAGTGTAAGAGAATACTTCCTAAATCAGCCATCAATTACATGTAGGAATCTAAATCTAATCACCAAGCTTATTATTCCTTACTTAAAAGACAAGAATCCCTTCATAATGGCATCTGTTTTTTGTTGGTTTGTTTTCAATTCTAACCACTCTCTTATATAGTATATCTATAATAAAGAGTCTTATTGTCATCACTGTGCCAGTCCAATGAAAGAAAACTTCATTCCACCTATGTCTAGGAATATATAGCACATTGGATAAATTAAGCTGTTTTCAGTAATTAAGTGAGTTAGCAATGATTCTTTATGCACCTACATGCTCACATTTAATGTGCATGTGTGAGGTGTGGCACTGGGGGTGGGGGAGAGCATAAAAGTATACTTTAAAGTAACTCTAGTAAGCATAGTAAAAGGTGAGGCCGAGTTGATAGAAGTGATGTTGAGTTGATAGAGGGCTCTGAATTCTAGAATAAGAGGTATTTGGATTTTACCCACAAAATTATATTGAGTTATTATAGATTCTTAAGCTGAGAATTGATGAGATAAAAGCAATGTTTCTAGAAGATGGGTCTATTGTGAATGCTTGGCAATTGTGGGGAAGGAAGGATAAAAGAATAAGAGTTGGATGGGAAAGAGAAGAAAAGCCAAGGACGTTTTGGATGCTTATTATGGCAATAATCTTCTATAATAATAAAAGTATAATATGCTAATTAGAACAGACATTCTTCCAGATGTCCTTCCAGACAACCTTCTGGACGAAGCTGGGGTGGCAAGGGAAGGTTGGGTCCCAGGTGTCAGAGGCTAGCCAGTGCTGGTGGTCAGGGGCAGGAAGGCCTACTTTTGCACAGATTTCATGCATTGGGCATCTAGTCCATAATCAGACCAAAAGGGTTCACTATAGACTAAATGTTTGTGTCCCCCTGAAATTCATATATTGAAACCCAATCCCCAGTATGATGGTATTAGAGGTGGGGCTTTTGTGAGGTGATTAGGTGATGAGAGTAGAGGCCTTGTGAATGGGATTAGTGCCAAGAAATCCTACAGAGTATCTTCACCTTTTCCTCCATCTGCAGACAAGGCAAGAAGATAATCATCTATGAATCAGAAACCGGACTCTCAACCAACTCTGTTGACACCTTGATCTTAGACTTCCCAACTTCAGGAACTGTGAGTAATGTCTGATGTTTATAAACCACCTAATCTATCATAATAGGTCATAATACCCCCTAATGGACTAAGACATGATCTAAATCACAATGTGGAGAGAAAGGATCAGAAAGGCCAGTGAGACTGAAAATGTGATTATTTTATTGTAAAAACTGACTAGTATAAATAAATAGACAATTGTAAAATAGGAATTCTAAGTTGTAATAGTAGAGAACCAGAAGGAATTTACTACTGACAGGAAAATGGGAGTCAGCAAAAAACACTAATGTGGAAATGGAGAGGAGTGGGGGAAAGGGCAAGGGATCCAGAGGTTAAATACGTGGTTCAGCACTTGTTAAAGTTGAGATGATAAAGTTACATCAATCTAGAGCAATTTAATTAGCAGATAAAAAGATGGTATCTAGATTAGAAATAAAAATTGAAATGGATGGTTTAGGCAATCAGCATGGAGATGATAGGTGAGGTCTTGAGAATGACTAGACTGACCCAGGGAGAAAAGGTAGACAAACAGTAGGCCAAGGGCTTGACCATGGAGAAAATATGGTTTTGAAAAATGGGATGAGTATGAAAGAAAGAAAGAAAGAAAGAAAGAAAGAAAGAAAGAAAGAAAGAAAGAAAGAAAGAAAGAGAACTTAGAGGGGAGGGAGGGAACGGCCCTGGGCATGTTGAAATAATTGCTTGAGACTTTACTAGGAAACAGAAAACATGAGTTCTAGTTTTTTGTTTTGTCACTAATGATCACACAGTTGAATTACATGCTTGCACTGTGCTTCTATAAAATTAATGATGTAGAAGAGTTCTATTTCTGCTTAGGATATAGAAAGCTAGAAAGAATGCTAGCAACTCTAACAACAAAGAAATGCCATGATTTTTGCCAAAACCGGTTTGGCTCTGTGGTATAGCATCGGTCTGCGGACTGAAAGGTCCCGGGTTCGATTCCGGTCAAGGGCATGTACATTGGTTGCAGGCACATCCCCAGTAGGGGGTGTGCAAGAGGCAGCTGGTCGATGTTTCTCTCTCATCGACGTTTCTAGCTCTCTATCTCTCTCCCTTCCTCTCTGTAAAATATCAATAAAATATATTTTTTTAAAAGAAAGAAATGCCATGATTTTGAACTCTTAGTCACCTGATGTCACAGCATAACCAAGTATCCTGAATTGCCAACAGACAGATACTTTTGAGAAGACACAGGTCATGCAGACTGACTCAGCACAGGAGGAAGATGTGCTAGCTACCATATGAGCAAATAAGATGAAATCAGACAAATTTAGCAAATGCTAAAGGCAGAGTGTGAGCTGTTGTGACAATATAGAACTCTTGTGAGCCCCAGAACACAAGGAAATCTATACTCGCTCACAGGTTGTTTTCCACTGAGTGCTCATAAGATAGCATACAGAGCAAGAAACCAACGAGAGCACCCTCATGGTGCAGGCGTGCAGGAAGGGAGAAACTGACATAGCAAGAATGCACAAGTTCTGTCATCCTACCCAGAATCTTTTCTCATAGGGAGCATGAGGCTCCCTATGACTTCTAATCCACTGGAAGGGAGAGAGGCACAATCCCACGGATGATAAACAAAACTATTGTCAGAAATAAAACCATCCTCTTCTTCAACAGTGAAGTGCTAAAGGAACTAAAGGACAAACACAGTCCCTAACTCACCCACAGGTTTTGTCTTTAATGTTCATTTGCAAAGCAATGGCTAGATATCAGATAATTAGGTCCACAGGCCTCATCACAATGATAGGAAGGGGCATTGTTAAGGGTTGACTTGTGCTCCCTCCCCCCAAATTCATATGTTGAAGTCCTAACCCCAGTAACTCAAAATGTAAATTTATTTGAAAATAGGGTCACTCTCTGCAGATATAATTAGTTAAGATGAAGTCATACTGGAGTAGGATGGGTCCTAATCTAATATGGCTGATGTCCTTATAAAAAAGAGAAATTCGGCCGAAGCCTGTTTGGCTCAGTGGTAGAGCGTTGGTCTGCAGACTGAAAGGTCCCAAGTTCAATTCCGGTCAAGGGCATGTACATTGGATGCGGGCACATCCCCAGTAGGGGGTGTGCAAGAGGCAGCTGGTCAATGTTTCTCTCTCATTGACGTTTCTAGCTCACTCTCTCTCCCTTCCTCTCTGTAAAATATCAATAAAATATATTTTTTTTAAAAAAGAGAAATTCGGACACAGAGACATGTACTAAGGGAGAACACAAGGTGAAGACGGAGAGGTTAGACTGATACTTCTATAAGCCCAAGAGTCAAAGATTGCCAGCAACTACCAGAAGCTAAGGGCTAGGCATGGAACAGATTCTTCCTCCCAGCCCACAGAAGGCACCAACCTTGCTGATACCTTGATCTTGAACTTATTGCCTTTAGAAAGGTAAGACAATACATTTGTCTTGTTTAAACCACTCAGTTTGTGAAAACATTTATTTGGACTATGTGAAGTGAGATAGTAATTAACAAAACTAAGTCCCTGCCCTCTAGGGGCTATTACCCTAGTTTAGGAAATAGACAATAAAACAAATGAATAAGTCAAGTAAGGGTATATGCTTTGAAGAGAAACAAAGCAGCCTAAACCGGTTTGGCTCAGTAGTAGAGCATAGGTCTGCGGACTGAAGGGTCCCGGGTTCGATTCCAGTCAAGGGCATGTACATTGGTTGTGGGGACATCCCCAGAGTGGGGTGTGTAAAAGGAGCTGGTCGATGTTTCTCTCTCATCGACGTTTCTAGCTCTCTATCTCTCTCCCTTCCTCTCTGTAAAATATCAATAAAATATATTTTTGAAAAGAAAAACAAAGCAGGATAAAAGGGCTAAAAAATGTCTAGTTGGGGGTGGTGTGAAGAAATGCTTCTCTGAGGAGGTGTCAGTGAACAGAAACCTAATGAGGTAAATTTTTGGATTGGAGCTCCAGGCTGAGGGAGCAGCAAAGGTCTTGAGACAGAAACTTGTGTGACATGTTTTGAGAAACAGAAAGAATGCCAGGATGTCCACAGCAGAGTGAGCCAAGAGTGTAGAAATGAGGTCTGAGAGACAGATGCGAGATCATAAAGGCTTTGTTAAGATTTTGCATTTTATTCCAAGTGTGATGTCCTTTGGAGGGTAATGAGAAGTTATTTAAGTATTAAAAGTTGGCTTCCATGGGAAGATTAAACTTCCATGGGAAGGAGGGTTAATGAGAAAGTCGGAAGATCCCTTTGGAGCCTTTACAGTTGTCCATGCTGAGGTGTTACTGTCTTGGGCTAAGTGGGAGCAAGAGTAGTCAGAGACGGGATGTATTTTGACAAAATTGCTGACAGCATATGGTAGCTATACAATGGTAATGGTAAAGCCTCTGCTGTGATGAGAATACCTCCCAATGTGAATTAGAAGATATCACTCAAAGTAGATTTCACAGCTCTAGAAAATAAACTATACAGCATAGCTGGGCATATAATGGCTGTAAATGTTTTAAAATCCTTCAAGACACTGGCAAATATTTTCAAGTAGTAGAACCTCAACAGAAAGTGCATTTGAACAAGAAATATGTTTTCACCATTCCATCCTTCAAAATGTTTCCTGTGTTCCCACCCGGGGTGCTCTCCCTAGCGAGAGCCATTGGTGGAATCGTTTTCAAAGTGCTAGCCTTTCATCTCAAGCCAAAATAAATCAAAAACTGTGGTCACAGCTTTTGCAAGGATTGGTTCAATTGTGAAAAAGAATACATTTGATCTGTAGAGGCTCTCCAGGGGAAAAAAATGTTTTCAGTGAAAGGGCAGCATTTATTTTCTAAAAACAAATGCTCCATTGTCCTTCATCCATAAAGGCTATCTCTGCACACCTACAAATGAAGAAAAAAGTTTAAATACTTATCCAAGCTTGGCTGGCTTGGCTCAGTGGTTGAAGTCACAGTTTGATTCCTGGTCAGGGCAAATGCCCAGGTTGCGAGCTCAATCCCCAGTGTGGGGCATGAGGAGGCAGCTGATCAGTGATTCTCTCTCATTAATGTTTCTGCCTCTCTCTCTCCCTGTCCTTTCCTCTCTGAAATCAATAAAAATATATTTATAAATAAATAAATAAAAATTTACCCAAGCCATGTGCACATAACAGGGAGGTGGTTAAGTATGGAGAAATAGCATTACTGAGATCACAAAGGGAAGATTCTGCCTAAATTACTCTGATTAAATACCCAACTGGGTTAAGTGTCCAAAATTACTTTCATTTCACCTAAAAGGAGGAAGATCTTGCTATTTGTATTCTCCTGAGATATGACAAATCCTATCCTTTAGACTCTGTTAAGACAGATTTCCCAAGAGTTATGTTAAGTCAAAAATTGGTAAATTTTCATAATTGTGAATCCTATATAATAAAAGGCTAATATGCACATTGTTCCCTCAGGTGTTCAACCACTGGCTATGACATGAGAAGACCACCAGGGGGTGGCACGGAATGAAAGAATGCCCCATCCAGGAGCTGGCAATTGGCAGCTGGGGGAAGGAAGGTACTGATCACTGATCGGCCCTGATCACTTGCCAGGCCTAGAGACCCTACCCATGCAAGAATTGCATGCACCAGACCTCTAGTATTAAATGAGCTTCTATAAAAAGCAACTGTCTATTAAATGTCAATCCAGTACTTGTTCCATGTGGAAGGATGTTTTTCTTGATTAGATTTATAGCTTTTTTCAATACCTTAATCAATGCAGTCTCAATCAAATAACTCCAATCAACTTTGCTTCCTAATTTGATGAATTATACTAATAAACTCCAATTTTCACCAAGAAAATGTAGATTTACGGTCAATTCCTTTTCATTTTAATGAGACAGTTCCACCATTTTCAAAATTATCTAATCTTGTTTTTTATTTTCAGAGGTTTTGACTAAGCTAAATTTTCTGTCGGAATGTAACCAACAGAATAATGAATATTGCTAACTGACTAAATGCAAAAATCAAGCAAACCTCCCAAGTTGAGGTCCACTGATTTTGAGCATTATTGTTATATCCCTACTATGTGCAACATGCTATGTTAAGTACTATTGGCAATATATTGATGAATAAAACAGCTCTTTGTTCACAAGCTCAAACTGGGAGGACTCCTAAGCTATTGTTTATCTAAAATGTTCCTAGATTGGTATTTATCTTGAAAAGATGCAAAGTTGTGAAGAAGCTTAGTTATAAAAATCAAAGAACAAGACCTTTGGAGTCATTCATCACAGTCTCCCCATTCAGGGAAATTTCTTAACCAAGGAATTCTTCAATCCACTCTAAGGAATATAAGCATGAACATAGAGGAAAAGACACATTGTTCAGTAACTCCCATTTTCTAATTTCAACACTTTTAATGAAAAAAGCAGTCCTATATAATAAAGAGTTAATATACCAATAGCCGTCACACCATCACACCATAACTACCAATCAGCCAGGACCTGAGGCTACATGGTGCCTGGCTAGGGCAGAGGATCTCAGGCTGCACTCCCGTCCAGCAGGGCTTGGTGGGGACCTGAAGCTGCACCTCCCCCCAAGTTTGGTGGGGCTTGATTGGGGAACTGAGACTGCACCCCTGCTTGGCAGGGATTGACGGGGTTAAGTCTGGGTCTCGCCCAGTGGGTTGGGGCCACCTGGTCTGGGTCTTGTGCAGTTTTGAGTCATGTGGGGTTGGGCGGGGACTTGACTCTAGGTCCCACAGCACACCCCAGACTCTGACAGGAGAGAGATTTTCACATACATTTTACTAATTTTCTTTCATCTATGACACTTCTATTATAGAGAAAGGGCAAATAAAAATATTAAAATATTTCCTCTAACTCCCTTTTAATGTGCACAAATTTCATGCACTGGACCACTAGTCCTATACAATAAAGGGCTAATATGCAAATTGACCATAAAGGCAGAATCACCAGGATGATCAGTCACTATGACACACACTGACCACTAGGGGCAGATGCTCAACACCAGAGCTGTCCCCTGGTGTTCAGTGCACTCCCACAGGGGGAGCTCCACTCAGCCACAAGCCAGGCTGATGGTTGTAAGTGCAGCAGCAGTGGTGGGAGCTTCTCCTGCCTCCTCAGCAGTACAAAGGATGTCCAACTGCTGGCTTAGGCCTGCGGGAAGCAGGTGTAAGCCGGAAGTCGGACATCCCCCGAGGGGACCTAGACCGTGAGGGCTCAGGCTCCATTGAGAGGACCCCCCCCCCCAAGTGCACGAATTTTCATGCACTGTGCCTCTAGTTTAAAAATAAATGTCATGTATAAAGTTATAGTGTTGGGCTGAGTCTTGAAAGCCCCTTAATTCAATTCTCTTCTACAGAAAAAGGAACTGAGGCTCAAAGAGGAAGCATGGCTTTTCCTAGGTCATTCACCTCTTAGTGGAAGATCATACTGGGTTGCAGGTTTGATTCTCAACTTTATTAGGGAAAGTGCTAGAGACAAACAATCAATGTCTCTCTTTCCCACTGATGACTCACCCTCTCTCTCTCTCCCTCCCTATCTCCTTTCCTCCCTCCCTCCCTTCCTCCCATCTTCCTTCCTCCCTTCTTCTCTCCCTTCCTTTTACTCTCTCTAAAAATCAATAGGAAAAATATCCTCAAGGGAGGATTAACCACCACAACAAAAACAAGATGGGAAAAGGAAAAACTGATAACAGTTACCATCATAATATTAAAATTCAGCTCCATCTAGGTGAGAGATGTAAGCTCTATTCACACTTCCTTTCATCCATGCTGAAAGACTCCTGACTCACTACTCCTAATCTCAGACCCTAGTTAGTTAAAGTGGATGTGAGAGAGAGGGAAAGCTATGTGGAGAAAAGACCAACAGTACGGATATAGTAAGAAAAACACTTCAGCTGCCTGGGGACAAAACCCACCTTTATTATATATTCTGTTTACTTGGGTAAATTACTTAATCTTTCTGTGTTTTAATTCCACATATCTAAAATGGAATATCTACCTCATTATAATTAAGTAATTGTTATTTATATAGTGATGAGATTTACCTAGCACATAACTATGCATTTTAAAAATAAATACAGTGCAATGATATAAATGCCCAGCCTATCTGATATAAATCAGAAAAATTAGAGAATATCTTGACTAAAATTAATCTCTTGTTTTTTTATAAAAGCCAAATTTGGGGAGGTTAAATTGGTATTTCCCACATTGAAATTTGTGGAACATCCATCTCCTAGGAATATAAAGAGGAGTTCAAAGAACTGAAAGTCTTCTACAGTCAATAATATTGGGAAGCATTAGGATAAACAGAATTTAATGTTTCTTTATTGCAGGACTTATAAGTTATATTATGTTAACATGAGCTGTAAATTCTATTTATGAAATGACATAAATAGAAGCAAATCACATTAAATATAAATTAAAAGAAAAGCAGCTAAAGTGGGACTATGGTTTATAATACTTTAGATTATTAATAGCCTTTCAAAAGGTCATTCCTGTAGGCCCTCATTCTGGTAGAGGTTTCAAAGTACAAGTCTGTCTGATCATTGATAGCTGTGCATCTCTGTTGGCATTTATACAGCTATTAAAATGAGGGTGTTTTTAGGGAATTAAATATATAGATATTCTCTTCCAGAAATGTATCTTCCATTCTTATAAGGATGTTTGTTTTTGTTATTTTTCAATATTATTTTATTTTAAGCCATATTTAATTTTATCACTACATCAACTTAAAATAAAATGTGAAATTGGCAGCAGAATTTTAGGCAGTGATAGAATTCCCAAAGGAGTCCAATGTCCTTTTAAAAATGAAATACAATAATGGAAAATAAACTGTAAAATACTAGCACTTCTCTTCCCCATCTCCTTTGTTTGTGTACTAAGCCAAGAGGTCCCACTGCCAATCATATTCTTAGAAAGAAATAGTGTGGAGATTGCTTTTGATATCACCCATGCATTCATTAGATCCCCTGTTTCTCTAATTTAATTTTGAGTTTGGTGTTAATTAATTCAACATATATAGCTACATAAAACATACACAGCTTTTCTCATTATAATATAAGTAAATTGTCTGTAATTTAAGAAAACTGGATAAACCATAAAATTATTCATTTAAGTGAAATATAGATCAGACACGGGATAAAACAGGCATGGCCCACTTTTCCAACAAAATCTGAAGCAATATATCCAACTTGTATTTCCTTACTTTAAAACATACCCAAAAAACCTTAGTTGACATAAATATTTTTTAATTTAAATACATTTTTAATGAACTCTCATTTCAGTGTTCCAATATGACTATAGAGAATTTAAACCTTTTTGTTTTTCTCCAAAGCAATGAAAATCAAACCTCCCCAAGCCTAGTTTCAAAGAAATATTTATGGCTGGATTTAAAATGTCTCAACAAAGGGCTTTAAAATGAAATCTCCACTGGAGGGGGGGGGAGGGCGCACATCTATTGATATCACAGCATAAATACCATTATTATGATAATGAAAAAAGTATTAGATTTTCAAGAAAGACCAATTCAGTAATCACCTATCCCTCTAAAAGAAATGTTGGGAGAGGAAAAGATAGGATAATTCCAAATTTAAACTTCGAAAGAAAAAAAAATTAATTTCTCTATTAGTGTAAACAAAATGATTTGTCTTTTCATAACATATCAAGTCAAACCGTGATGTATGTTATAGATCAGCCACCCCAGTATATGTGGTCATTCCTTCTTCTAATGTTCTCAGTATTATTACAATGCCTCTGGCTAGTTTCTTTTATTTATTTTTTTTCTTTTACTTATAAAGAGCAAGCACTATTGTTTACATGTGGCAGATATTTTCCTCCAGAAATCTGGAAAAGCACAAAGAAAACCTAGGATTTTGTTAGATTATTAGATTGTTAGACACATGAATATTTTTTTTAAATGCCATAAGGGGCTATTCCCTTAGGATACTAAGCCCAGGAATTTGTCCCTGACAGTCTCTCAGATAGTTGGATGATAACATTGATTTTCATAATATCTATTTCCAAAAATATGATTTATAATCTATGCGTCAGAAATGTGCATAAGAACGAGTTCCATTACTGACCTCCATAGTTATGTCCAATCATCTGAAAAACTACATATTTGCTTTATGTATATGCCATCTTAGGTCCACGAATTGACTACCACTGAAGAGAGTAACATCCTTTTATGTGTCCACCATAACCTCTGTAAAGTTTCACAGGGCTCCTACAGTCAGTGACACTCACAATTATGCACTCAGTTCAAATGTTTCCTGACTTTGTGAATTTATATTCCTACTAGAAGCCCAATACACAAAGATTCATGCAAAATGGACCTTTCTTCCCCTGGCTGCCAGCACTGCCTTCACACCAGCAGGAGCTGCCTTTCCACCTTGCCATGCTGTCCAGAGGCCTGGAGTGGCTGGGGTGGTATGGAACGCCTGCATGGTCACCATGGGGATGATGCAAACATCCCGCCTGAGGCCTGTGTATGCAAATGAACCCACCATATTTGTTGGGTTAATCTGCATACTCACTCCTGATTGGCTGATGAGCATCGTGAAGGAAAGGCAATTTTCCATCTTTCTCTTTTATTAGTGTAGATGCAGATGAACAGCATGTTGTTGTTTCTACCTTCAGAGTCCCCCCTTGTCCAGTCCTGTATTTTCCAAGATTATTTCTCACCTTGTTCCTCCACACACTGCCCCTATATACACACATGCTCATATGGTCCACTGTGCAAGTTCCTTCCCTTCAGGAAACAGAAATAAGGCCAGTGGACACAACTGCCATTTACTCTTACAGGTGCTAATAATTCCAGGTGGTTTACTTATTCTGCCATTTTATCTTCATGACAGTGATATG
The DNA here is from genome assembly GCA_963924515.1 of Vespertilio murinus. Lineage (NCBI taxonomy): Eukaryota > Metazoa > Chordata > Mammalia > Chiroptera > Vespertilionidae > Vespertilio > Vespertilio murinus. The sequence goes on along the minus strand of OZ004704.1, from coordinate 165,428,578 downwards.
GATAAAGAGTCAGTATTCTTAGTCCTGTTCTCAAGTCTAAAATGGATTTGAATGCTTTACTCAAGTCTCACAGATGTAAGTGACAGAGCAGGATTCAAACCCAGTCCAGCTGGACATCCAATCCCTCCACAGACAGGACCACTAATTTTAGAGAGTAAATAATTTAGAGTCTCCCTCCACAACCCCTTTTCCACTCTGCCTTCCCTTTCCTCCCTCTTCAGAGTGGCTTATTGAAGAGTCCCAATAACTTGTTACATGAACTTGCTTTTTTTAAATGTCAATGTTTCAACTGTGTGATATCAATGGCCCCATTCTTTATTTGCTATGGCTCCCTTCGATGACAACTTAGCCCAATTCCTCAATTATTCAGACCCTTTTAATTATTTAAATACTAAAGGCCCAGTGTGTGAAATTCGTGCACTTGGAGGTAGGGGTGTCTGTCAGCCCAGACTGTACCCTCTCCAATCTGGGACCCTTGGGGGATGTCTGACTGCCATAGGGATTGGGCCTAAACCAGCAATCAGACTTCCCTCTCACAATCCTAACCACTTTTTCCAGCCAGCCTGATCACCTCCTAACTGCTCCCCTAATGGCTTGATTGATGCCTAACCACTCCCCTGGCAGCATGATTGACACCTAACTGCTCTCCTGCCCACCTGATTGCCCCTAACTGCCCTCACTTGCAGGCCTGGTCCCCCCAACTGCCCTCCCCTGCAGGCCCAGTTGCCCCCAGATACCCTCCCCTGCTGGCCATCTTATTACAATGTGGGGGCAGCCATCTTATGGCTATCTTATGATGACTTGGTGGCAGCCATCTTGTGATAATATGGGGGAGGCAATCTGTGGTGGCCATATTGTGATGATGTGGGGGTGGCCATCTTGTAATGACATCAGGGTGGCCATCTTGTGGCAGCCATCTTCTGACAATATGTGGTCAGCCATCTTGTGATGACATGGGAGTGGCCATCTTGTGACAATGTGGGGTGGTCATCTTGTGATATGTGGGCATGAGGGTCAATTTGCATATTACCTGTATTATATAGGATAACCCAACACAGTCTTGATGTTCATGATTATATCCAGTTTGAAGCTCTAGTCTATTGAGACTAGGACTGTGGCTCCAGGAGGTGGTAGGAAGAAGGAGGGAGGAGGGAAGAGGAAAATGCATTTGTTCCCAAGGCCCACTCTCCCTCCTGAGACCCCACCCACCCTGTGCTGGAGTGAGAAGGTGTATAGAAGAAACAGAAATCTCTGATTCACTCTGGTTCACAGGCTGGGACTAGGCTGAGGCAAAGGTGGCACCAACCCTGTCCTTGCCCAATGCTGAGAGGGAAGCCTCCTTAAATTGGTGCTTTAGGCATCTCCCTTGTCTCATCTTAGTCCCAACCCTGCTTAGGATGTTTCCATCTGTCGGGAGACCACTGCCCTGTGCTGGTCTTCATTTAGGGGGTGCTCATGATTATCTACAGGCAAGCTCAGCCTTTCCCTGGAACACTCTTTTTTACTGAGGAACAAGCATCATTTCCCTTAGGTCGCCATATTTCTATGACACACCTTCTGGTCAGGTTTCCCTTCACTTGGCTTGCAACCCACCTCGACAACCTTATGACTCCTGTCTCTCACTCCATCCTCCTCTATGCTGAGCCTCAGGAACCACTGGGTTCTCTTATGTCCCCACCAAAGGCTAGAGCAAACCATGATGAGGCATGGGTTGGCCCTTCTTAATAAGTCCCTAAAACAAAGAACATTTATGGCTTGCTGATATGGACTTCTTAAGGGGGGTCACACCTCCGCAGTACTCTACACTGGGCTCTAGGTGAAAACCAGCAAACTTCAGGGAGAATGTCAAGCTACCCCTAAACTCCCCTGCATTGTGTTCTGCCAGAAGGTTGTTATCTCAGAGAATGGGCTTGCCTATGTTAATAAGGTTTCACAAGTACTTTCAAAAGCCAAGAAATATAATTTTCATAAACCTACAGTCAAAGTCCAAGCTCTCACAGCATTGTTGTCTCTGAAGTCATCACCAAGTATGCAAAAAACCTTCCTGACTCCACCAACCTCCAACTCTGCAGTGAGAAATGCTAGATGCCCACATCCTCACCTTGAGCTATTTGCCTGGCTGGGATATTTTTCCCCACCATCCTTGGAAGCACTAAGCTATTTCTGAACATTGGTTTCTTTTCTGATTGCTTGACCAGGCAATAATTCTCCAGGTTCTCCATTTGCCCTAGAAACAGAATTACAGCTCACCTGAAAGTCAAGAGGCACAAGAGGGACCAATGCAAAGTAGCATCAGAGGCTCTCCAGAGCCACACACAGCACTGCCCATGCTGGGAGGCATCTCAGCCCTGCATTTCCCAAACCCCAAAGTTGACCTATGTGTGTGTGTTCTTGAGTTGTGACGTGATGGGGACCAGAATCAGAGACTGCCAGGATCTCCTGGTTCAACTTACTGAGAGATATGATGCGTATCTAACTTTGAAGATATCATAGAAAGGACTCAGATTCCTAGGAAGTCTCTCTGCAAAAAACAAAGTTTTACGAACTGTGCTCCTCAGAGCCCTGGGGACTAATGACAGGGTTGGAAAGAGAGAGGAAAATAGCTTCTTATGTTTTATATATTGTATTTGGGTGACAATTCAATATGGAAAAAGGATTCCAAGGTTTTAAAAATGAAAAAAGAATAGAGGTTTGCTTGGGGGGGGGGGGGGGGGAGATGGCCAGGGGGCGGGAGGGAAAGTGGAGGATCCAAGTCCTAACTATGTCCTTCACTAGTCATTAATTCTGAGAAAATTATTTAATGCCTTCAGACACAGTTCCTCATTTTTAAAAAGGCCATAAGGGGCCATTCCCTTAGAAAACCAGGAATTTGTTCCTGGCAGTCTCCCAGACAGTAGGATAATAAGGTTGATTTTCATACCTTGATATCAACTTTCAAAAATATTATTTCTAATCTATGCATCCGAAATGCCCATAAGAGTGAGTTCCATTTCTAACCTTCATAGCTACTAGTGTGTTTCACAGCACTCAGAGTAATCAAACTCCAGCCTTGGTTCCACCTCCCACCTCCCATCTGTAGGCCACTTGCTCCTCTACTTCCCTCACCCAGGAGAAGTGCGGGTGGGGGCCAAGGGAAGCCGGCAGAAAGAACCACAGACAAGCTAGATCTTACTATTACTACTCTTGGAGACACAATGGACTTTGGTATTTTCTTAGGACAGTATAACTAATTTTGCATACAATTTTTTGATAATAGGCTAAGATAGTATGGATCCAACAAAGCAGCCCTCCTGGATAAAGATATCTTAATTTTCTTTGGAAGTTTATTACCAAGTTGAATTCAGGGAATAGGTTAACCTTCCTGGTGAGTAAGGTTCTGGTTGGCATGTCTGTTTTCATGCTTCTCCAGAAGAGCTCACCTGGAAGGATCTTCCGTGCCATACAAAGTGGTCAAATGAATAGTGCAAACATAGAGAATTCAAAAGTTCAGAGGAAGCTTGAACTGTAGGAAAAGAAACATGAAAGTCTTATGGAGGAGGTAAGGATTGAAAGTCTTAGTTTTACAAGTTAGAACAGAATAATAGCTCTGTCATTCAACTCAGTAGCAGAGAGTCTTTAAATCTCAAAGAATTTTTTTTCTACATAGAAATACATTATTTTCTTTATTGAATTCCAAAACCCAGGTCTAATTATGTGATTTCTATTTCTATAGTCTTTTTTCATATCATTTAAAACTGTTCCTACTATGCCCAATATGTATGGTTCTTTGAATTTTAACTCATGACTGTTTTATTTTTTCTAAGTCTTTTAATTGGCTCCCTGACTTCTTAATAGTTAATTAATATATTGCAAAACAGCAGGTATATGCTTTGATCAAAGGATGGTTTAGCTGCAAATATAACCCCCTAGCTAGAAATCTGTCCAGGCTCTGAAACCCTTTGCTACTTCCTCTGTATTTTTTTGGCAATTAATACATTCCCCTGTGTTATAGGGCCATAATTAGTATCCCCATGTCATATATCCCTAACTAGTCTGCATGTTCTCAAAGGACAAGATTCTGATCTTGTTCATATATGCGCCCAACAAGTAAAGGATAGTTAATAAGGTGGATGGTTTGGTTGACAATCTGTTTGGTTAGTTAGCTGATTGAATGGAAGGGTGGAAGGATGAAAGAGATGAAGGGATGGAGGAAGGGGAGGAGGGAAAGAAGAAGAGTAGAAGGGAGGGAGAAAATTTTTTCTATTTTATCTGAGTCTCCCTTCCCTACTCATCTTTGATCCTATTATCAATTCTAAGGTATAGCTAAGCTCCTTTTAATCAACTTTATATCTTCTCTCTTTCAAGAATTCTTTTACTACTAAGAAACTAGGAAGCCAGCAAAATAACTGGGAGGAATAAAGCAATAATGAGTTAAAGAAATGCTAATGTTGCCTTACTCAATAATTATAAACAGAGCTCAACACAACTAAGATGTAAGACTTTGCTATAATTTTCCCTCTAATAATCCATTTTTCCCAATGTTTCTCTTCCACCTATAAACCTAGAGAATGGTTCTACAATTTGGGAGTCAGAATATATTTTACACTTTCTAGTAATTTCACAGTTAATTTTTAAATAACCTAGATAAAAGCTTTGCTAAATATTCATTCTTCTTCAGTTTGATTACATCCAATGAAGAGAAACTTGCTACCTACCAAATAAACCTCATTACATTTTTTCTACATGTACCTATTTTTAAGATTTTTATATTAAAGAAAAAATACACAAAATAAAGGATCCCATAATATATATATATATATATATATATATATATATATATATTTATATGTTATATATTTGTATGCATATGAATGTATTTTTTAAAAAGAACTTAAACAGCATAGAGCACATAACTATGGGACACACTATTTTTGTTTCTCATCATTTGCTAATAACTTATAGATTATTTTATGAACCTATTCCAAATGTAAAATACCATTTTTTTTAATTGATCATAGAAAGCGAGGAAGTAGGAGAGAGAGAAACATTGATTATTTGCCTCCTGTAAACCTGCCCAACCAGGGATGGGACACAAAACCTAGGTATGTATGTGTCCTGACCAGGAATCTAGCCCATGACCTTCCATTGCCTAGGATAATGTTCCAACCAACCGTGCCCCACAGGCCAGGACTAAAATCCCATTTTTGATTGGGATTTTATGATCACCCCATTTTGGTTACATGCCCAGCTCTCATCAAGTTCTGTCAAAAAAAAAAAAATTGAATGTGCCCCCACAAGAACTTCCCTCTTTTAATTTGTTGATGGAAACAGATTCCCAGAAAATACCACCAATGAAATCTTACCACCTTCAGTATTTAAATGGCCTAATTATGATCAATGAAATACTACTGCCTATTCATTAGAATAACCCACACCAGCAACCATTACTATCTTCTACGTAGGTATCCTGACGTCGCTTTAAAAAACAACAAATTATATTCAACTCAATAAAGCATCATTTTCCTGTTCAAATGGGAAATGACAAACTTGTACCTCTGAAATCAACAACATTTTAATACTGAATCAGTTCTGATCTTTAAATTGAGATACAAATAATTTCAGAAAGCAGTTACCTTCTTTGGCTAGAATGAGGTGAAATAAATACGGACCCAAACATCTCTAATATCCCATTCTTTTATTCGTGCTTACACATTCACCATCAGTGGTTCTTCCCGCAGTCTTTGTAAACAAGGGAAGCAAACTATGCCTCCTCTCCTAGGGCTGGGCCTTTAAATCACTGATTTATGTTCCAGGCCCTGAAGGCGATGTTTTACATAGTGCAGTGCTGGCCAGCAGCAGAGTCCCAGAAGGTGAGTGTATCATTTGAAAGGGTTTTAATGCATCAGGGAAGAAGCACTACCTCCTGGTAATCACATGATCAGCACACCTAAATGGACGGCCCCAGCCTGCATATTTAAACCTGCAGCCAGAGAGGCAGCTCTGTTTGCACAATGCTATCCCGTGGCAGAATTACACAGCTCGCCATGGCTGCAGCCAGATAATTATTATTGATTCGCTCTCAAACTGTCAATCAGGGGACAGCTCGGAGGCAGTCAGTGATGGACAGAAGGAGGATTGGACAGCCACCATCCAACGAGGAAACTTCATCTTGAAAATGAACTTAGATGAGATGGTGCCAGTGGATAAGAGTAATTGATGATTGTTTCAGAGCAGAAGAAGGGGAAGAAGGAAAGATTTTTTTTAAAAAATCCTTCTTGGTATTCATCTTAGTGTCCTTAGTAGGATGCATCAGGGGCTGGCTGCCCATAAAATGTAAAGTTTTTGTATGGTTTTGTCTAAGAAATCTATCACTTTTAATATGCTATATTTTTAGTCATTTTAATTCTAAAAACATTCTCTGTACCTATTTGACCCTTTGACAAATATATGTTAAGCTCATAATATTTGCAAAGCAGCTTCACCCTCAATCATTATAGGTAAACTATCAAATACCAGTTGACAATTTGATAGATGGGTAAACTGAAGCATAGAATAGCTAAAGGACTTGCCTAAACTCACAGAACTCATTAGGGGTTGAACCAGACATAGATCTCACATGTTTTGTTTCTTAGATTATTATTCTTCCCCTACTATTTATTCCTCGTCTTCCAATAGCTATTATTCACTAAACATCATGTATGACACTCTGCGTAGATTATCTCATTTAAAATTCACAGCAGCAAGGTGGATTGCATGAGCCCTTTTGTACAGATAGGAAGTGAAATTCATAGCAATCTCGGGACCTGTGTTAAGTCACTCAGGATTCTCAGCCAGGATTTGAATCCCAGTCTGGTGTAGTGTTGAAAGCAAAAGCAATGTGTCTACTTCGGCAGCCAATAAGCAAGCAAGCAAGCAAGCAAGCACGAAACACTGAATGTGAACACTAACACATTAAGCTGCAGTCTTATGTGTGGAGGGTTTCCTGGCATCCTACTCCAGCAACCCAACACTCAGAAGCCATTAACGGGCAGTGTTCTGGGTGTGTGGTATTGGACCCTTTTATTTGTTCCTCTAAATGTCCAGTGTGTCAGCCACTGGTCAAACTGATCTGGACAGAACTGAAAACCAGGCTTCGTGGCACGTTCCTCGTGATTCTCCCTTTGTCTCTCTTCATTTGAAGCATGACTTGGTGCTCGCTGATTGTCGGTGACATTGCTTTGCTACAGTCATCTCCAGGCCTGGGTGTGTCACCTGGGGCACCTTCAATTATCTCAAGGAATCATCCCAAAATGCTTTTTTTTAAAGCATTTTTAAATTCATATATATATATATATATATATATATATATATATATATATATATATCTCCCAGAGAGTATTTTTTTATAATTCTTTATTGCCCCCTCCCTGCCACACTGACTGCCTCCAGCCCACCCCACCCCCTACCCCAGGATCTCACTGTATTTTAAAAGGAGGAAAGTGCATCTAAAAATCAAGCAACAACAAAGACACAAAGATTTAGGAAATCATTGGTGAATATGTCAGTCATTATTTGAAAATGGAGAGCTTGATATTCTGAGAAGTTTCAATCAAAAACCCTGCGTGTTGGGCCTAGAAGGAAGCAAACTTCAGCCTATTCATGAAGTTTAACCTCTCATGTATTAGAGTCTGGTTATCACCAGCATTCACATGTTCAAACTTTGACCCTTCTTAAATTAGGAGTGAAAACGTGGTATGGGGGATACAGAAAGCTCCCTCTCCAGCATATTACCAAGGCTGAATAAATCAGAAGTTTCTCATTGCAAGGGTACTTTTCCCTCATGATCACACACTGTGCCCAAACCCAGCATCCATGGTTGCTTTAGCTGTCATTTGATGCTCCTTACAGGTGTCCAACATCCTTAATCACCTTCTATCTCATTTGATCCATATAAAATTCTGAAAGCCATGTCAGATACTATTACTGCTATTTCACAGATGAGCAAATTGAGGACCCATGACATTAAATTACCTAAGATTTTGGACTGCTAGTTCCAGGCTGTATCACTATGTTTCCTTGATGCTGTGCTTGTGTTTTAATTTTAATGTACTAGATTCAGCCCTGGCCAGGAAGCTCAGTCGGTTCGATCATTCTCCTGATACAAAGCTGTGGGTTCAATCTCCAGTTAGGGCACATACAAGAAACACCAATGAATGCACAGATAAGTGGGATAACAAATTTCTCTCTCTCTCTCTCTCTCTCTCTCTCTCTCTCTCTCTCTCTAATCAATAAATTAAAAACAAAAAAGACTAGATTCATTTTGCATTCATATAAGCATAGGACACTGGTAAGAGTATAGAAACTACAAATTTAAGTATTACAGAAATCTCCTGGTATATGTCAGCAAAGTGTCTCATTCCTCCAAAATTAGTTTATTAGGATAACATGATAACCAATAGAAGTTTAAGTTTTAAAGAAAATGTTGCATTTATGTTGTATTTTTATATACCCAAAGACACCACATTACCTTGATCTGTGGCTCTGAATCCATGGTCTCATGTCTGAGTGTAAGGAAGAGATGGCTGGGAAACAAAAGGAAACAAAAAATTCTAAAAGTGGTCTTTGCTTGAACCTCAAATATTACACACACTGGCCACTTCCTAGTTTTTCCTGTGGCATGTAGTATCTGTAGGTGGGTACCAGGCGCCTTTCCATGAGACATCTCTTCAAACTCTCTGGAGTCCTGAGAAGACCCAAAAGCCTGACTATCAGGTGGAATTAGCCCTGTTTGGGCTGAAGAAAATATCACCTTCAGTAGGTATTGGTGCTATTGATGCACTTGGACAGTGATGGATTTGTGGCACCCTCACAGTGGCCGTTTCCATCAAAGACCTGGGAAGAAGACATTATCACTCAAGCATGAGAATGGGAAATGGTGCATTCTAATGGGAATTAAGAAGGCTGTGTTTGCAATCTTTCCTGAGAATGCCTAGAAATACTCAGGGGAGAAGGAGGGGAATGGGCACTCAGAATGGAGCCTGGTTCAGGGTTTAGAATAATAATGTTTGTATTATAGTTATAGTTAAAGCTATATTACCCACACCCAGGATAATGTGGCATGGACAAAAAGAAGAGGGGTCATATTAATATTTTAGATGTTTGTCAGAAATGTATGTTCTATTTTTTTAAGGAAAGATATATGGATTATTAGGGTCTGACAGAATTGACTTTCAATGCTAGTCCCCCCCCCCCCCAATTTACTAATTCTGGATACTTGAGCAAGTAATAAAACCTGCCTTAATCTGTTTCCTTAGTAGATGCAGGATGATGCTTACCTTGTGGGGTTATTGAGAATCTCTCCAATCTTAAAAGAAACTGTTTACAACAGAGGTAACCCTCATTTGAGAAGACAAAAATCTTCTACGGTCCTGAAAGCCCCAGTCTTTACCTTTACCATGAGTTAGTACAGCCTCAAGGTTATATAGGCATTCATCCTGTGGCCCAGGTCATGATAAGAGTTTATGTCACACACCCCTCACCTCCAATCTGGCTTGGTCCTCTAAAGCCCTGCATGTGCCATTTCTGGGATGTGTTTCTCCTCACTTCCAGGACAGAAAAGCTGGGGATCTGTGAGAAAGGCTCTCAGCACCTCTGGGAGCTACAGGTGCTTCCCCTCCTTCAGCCATCTCATGGCAGGAATCAAGCTTGTATCAAAGGCAGCTGTGGCAGAGGAGAAGGTCTACTTCAGGGAGGGCGGGGAGCCAAGCTGTGAAGAATGCTTAAGGAGAATTAACAGCAGGCATCTTTGATGGCCCTCGCAACAAACAATTGAGTGGCAGGACTGTAGTGCTGACTTTTCTTTTAATCTCCTCTCACCTTCATAACATAGTTCTATGCGGGAAAAGTTAGTCTATACCCATTTGTGGCATTGAGGCCAAGAATCACAGAAATGTTGCTTGGGCCAAAATTCTGAAATAAGACTCCATTCCTTATTATTAAGTACACTGACATTGGAGAACTACACAAAAACCCAAATAAAAGAGATCAATAAGACCAAATTTAGTGTAACCCAAAAATGACTGACATATCTTAAATTAGTCTGATCAACCTGCCATAACAAAATACCATAGGCTGGTGGCTTAAATAGCAGACATTTTCCCAAAATTCAAAATTCTAGATGCTACAAGTACATGGTCAAAGTGCCCACAAATTTGGCTTTGGGTAAAAATTATCTTCCTGATTGGAAGTTGGTCACCTTTCTATATATCCTTTCCTTGGTATATGTAGAAGATGAAAGAGAAAATAAATTATTTTTTTGTGGGAGGGAAGGAAGGTGTTTTTTAGGGTAAAGACACTAATCCTATTGGATCAGATCCCCACCCTTATGAGCTCATTTAACTTTAATTACTTCCTTAGAAACTCAGTCTCCAAATAGAGACACAATGAAGGCTGGGGCTTCAACATTTGAATGAGGGGGAACACAGACATTCAGTTTATAACACACCTCATCTCCTGTCTCCGTTTGTTGTCTTATTAAGAAGACACACAAATCTAACATTGACCCAAGACATCAAAATGGAATTAAAAACTTTAGTAAAGTCTCTCAAGAAGCACACATGCTTGCTTCAAACAAAGCAAAATATTCATATGCTTTGCTGATATCACAGAAGTTTCATTCAATGTGATAGTGGCTTGCCCTGCCATCTCTCCTGTATGCATCCTCCCTAGATTCTCTGCAATGCCCATCTGTCTTTCCCTTATTTCCCCCCTCCCCTGCCTTTGTTTCTGCTCCTCTCATTTGTCCTTTCTCCTCCGGAGACATGGCCCCATATTTTGTACTTACAAACTCAGGATTAGCAACAAAGAAATGAACACTGACTGTATACAGCTAGCTGAGGAAGCTGAATTCCAAATGGCTACTATGTTCCTAGCAAAAAGAATGAATATCATACACAAATGAAAAGGAAACAGAAAAATGCACGCTCTAATGCTTTGGCATCACATGGGTGTAGATTCTCCTTTTATTGATGCTATTTTGATATTCTTGGAACAATAAACCAAGTACTTTAAATATAAAATCTAATGTTTTATGTACTATCTCACTAAGCCCTTCACAACCCTCCTACAGCATCTCCTCCATCCATCATCAAAAACACGTTCAGATCAAGTTCAGGTGGTCAGAGAGTTTAGACCTTTTGAATCAATCCGTTTTGGCTGCTTTCTATCTGGGTTGCTGTCTTTTGTCTGTTCCTGCTCCCTGTGTGCTCGCTTCTGTGCACACTGGAAGGCTAGTCATGACAAGAGCAAATAGCTGCTCTTCCAGAACCTTGAGACTGCCCTCCCCTCGGACCGTGGCCAGGCCAGACTCTAGGAGCATAGTGTGTCAGGGGCAGCCAAGACTATTCCGGTCAAGGTCAACTTTCCCACCCCCAGGGGTCCCAGAAGCATCTTCCCCTCCCACCAATGAGCCACTGTGCTCTCAGCAATGGCCCCACCTCGTGTTGCTGCTAAAATGTTTTACTAAAAAAAAAATCATATATTTTTAAACATGCATGACCATGTATCTTGTATGGGCATGTAAAATATGTGTGAAGATAAATCACACACACACACACACACACACATATGGGGGTACACAGGGGAAATGCTGGAGCACTGAATAAATAATTTGGGGGCAAGGGTTCATCAATTTCACTTAACAGTAAAACAAACATATCATGGAGTAGAATAAAAATTTTACAAGCGTTTTTAAGATAAAAGTAGAAACTTGAAAGACATTTCCTGGGAAGCTTTGGTCAGATGCCTGGGGTTCAAATTCACTCTGCTTTGGTTTTTGTGAGTGGGAATCTGACAAGCAGGGCACCCAGCGGCCCCAGGAGCTATGATTACACATGGCCAGGCTTTTATAAAACCCTCTGGTGAATTATAATTTACCTTCCAGAGAGTAAATGTCCCAACTCACTAATGGCAGTGCAGAAACTTGAGAACTGGACTTCAGTTAGTAGCTGCGATTACAGCAAGCCAGGGTGGGATTTGCCATCTACTTCTGGGCTGTGCCAGCCCGCTGAGCTACTTCCTGCAAGGGACTGGGCAGACAACCATCAGTACAAAAAGAGAAACCTGGAACTGCTCCATTCTGCTAAATCTGACATTCAGTCATGTCCGGTTTAAACAACAGCCTTGCTTTCTGTGTTTATAAACTAAAAGTCTGAGTCAAGCCTGACCAGATCGTTTTTTTTTTTTTTCTGATTCTATAATTTCACCATATGAGGCCTGAATTTCTCAAGACTTCAGCAGCCCATGAACTCAGATAACAAAATCAGAATAAGAGTAGGAAGCTAAGTTTCTCTAGCTCTTGCTTTTGGACCTTGCTCACATGAGATTTTCACCCCCCGGTGAAGTCTGACCCTAGAATCTTTGAAAGTCCCCAGAGGTGCCTCAGGGGTGTTTGAGAATTAATCAGAGTATCTATCAGAATCTCTTTCTGTCCGGGCCCATGACCAGTGTCTATGGTGAGAGGTCCCTTGAGAGCGTCATTGCTGTCATTCCCACTGTGCCAAGTGCTCCATGTTAAGGATGACGTCTCCTGAGCTTGCAGGGGCAACAACCCTGGTGTGTCTTGTATAGCCGTGGAGAGGCTGACCCTCGTCCCACTCAGTCCCATATCACCATCCGGTATCACAACAACATTCCCAATGCCCCTACATCAGACTATGTTCCCCATGAAAACACCTTCTCAGTTTCTCCATGTAGGTTCGTTCATCACAAGGCTCAGAGACCTAAGACCAGACAGCAAATCAATACTAAAGACAGGCCCCCTCATTTTCTCCCTTCTTCCCCATGCAGCCCCACTCCTCCCTTGCATATCAGTTCACTCTGACTGAATACCTGAATTCCTTCCTTCTTCCACTGCTTCATCCTATATTCATGGACATGCCTGCATCTTTAAAGCAGGCATCTTTTAAAGTCAAGACAAAACCCAAGCCATATTGATGAGCCTTTCAGAGGTATGGAAATGAACCTCCAGTCACCGGTACATTCCGGGGGTTATGGTTACGAGGTAATACTGGAACTGACCTACAAAGCACAAGGTGACTGGCTGTGTTGAATCCAGGCAACTTTGGCCTGTGGGGGTAACCCGTGTCCAACCCTGTGACCAGCCCTAACGCCCTGATGTGACTGTCATCATGTGAGCATAATGAACCAAGCATCCTGCTTTACAGGAACCAAGGTAAGAAGCACTTGCATTTGTTAAAATCCCTTCTAGGTCTTCAACTGAAATGTGATACAAAAGGACAAAGTGCTATTACATTAACCTACTCATGAAGTTACTTGCTGAGAGCAAGTTTTAGAGTATTTACGTTTGTTTAAAAGCCAAAAAGATTATTAGCTGTGCTACCACAGACTTTGAGGCTCCTATCATTGTTTTGTTTACCAATTTCTAAATTTAAATGGAGGATTCCATTATACACTTGAGCTTCTGGTTAATTCTGCATGAACAGACAGTGCAATGTAAAAAAGATACCAGAAATATGGCTGATAAATATTAATACACAAAAACATTTTATGTGATGGAAAATATATGAAATGGTAAAAATAACACTTAAAAAAAATATGTGGCTTCATTTAGCAAGTTAAAACTGTATAAGGTTCCTAGCCCTGGCCCGTGTGCCTCAGATGAGCGTGGTCTGGACCATGCACCAAGAGGTCACTGACTCCATTCCTGGTCAGGGCACATGTCTGGGTTGTGGGCATGATCCCCAGTGGGGGTCGTACAGGAGGTGACCGATAGATGTCTCTCTCTCTCTCTCTCTCTCTCTCTCTCTCTCTCTCTCTCTTTCTCTCTCTAATCAATAAAACAATACTTAAAAAAAACTATAAGGTTCCATTAATACAAGCCTCTACAAAAAAGCATGTGGTAGATAATTCCTTATTCTTAATGGGGAACAAAGGAATATTATATTTTAAAAATATTTTTATATTTCTTTCTCATTTCAACTTAGCTTGGGATGAAAACGAACAGAGAAGACATGGACGTCAGAGCATCCTGTATGGGGGGCTGAGCTAGCCCAGACAGCGCAGCAGAGGCCCAGGTGTATGAGACATGGAGACATTAAGGAAAACACAGGCAAGAAGGCAAAACCAAGGTCACCCAGTTCTCAGTCTTGCCTGAAGCAGTGCAGCATTAAATGAATCAAGTCCCAGCTAGCAGAAGCACAGATCTCTTAACGAGGGCAATTTGTGATACCACATGTTGGCAGCCGTTTTATGCAACTGCTGTTGGTTCTCATTGGGCAGATCTCATTCTGATCCCCACTTTGTCTGACCTCCAGAAGCTGTGGCTCAGAAGTGCAGAGTCACTTTGAGTATTTTGATTGGAAGGTTTCTATTAATACACACCACAGCTTAACTAAAGAGAACCTCCATGCTTGCCAAGGTTTCTCCACCACCTCCCTAATAACAGGCTGAAAAAGACGGAGGGAGGGAGGAAAGAAGAAAGAGAGAAAGGGAGAGAGAGAGAAAGCCAAATATTGAAATAGAATACGTGACTGATGGGGTGAAGGGGAATGAGCAAGGCTAGAGTAGCCCACTAGCAGTTTTTGCCCTACTGGAAGAGAAGGGTAATCACACCCTAACAGGTGAGAGACCTAATGCTCAGAGAAGGCCTGCAACTTGCCTGTAGCCACACCTGAGACTTGGAACTCTTTCTGCCAGGTCAGACCCCACCGATGTGTGCTCTACCTCCGCAGCTCATTGAACTGTGTGCAGGGAATCACAAGCCAAAATCATCATTCTTTCCAGTGTTTCACTGGCCCTGTCTTTTCCAGACCCAAGAACAGAGGATCGTGTTTCTTCCGGCTCACTCAGCCATGCTTGTGCCGTGGACTCTTTTCGTTTATAAATCCCAAGCTAGCATTATGCATTTGCCTATATTTACTGGGTACCTACTATGTACAAGGCATCAATAGGGTGGCAATTAGGTGATATGAACCATTTATTAAATAATTATAGATGAGAGCATTTTTTTAAAAAACCATGCAGGATCCAGTAATCTATATTGTGTTCAAAGCAAAGTAAATCACAGAGATGCTGGCTCCAATTCTTTTTTAAAGTAGGCAGGGCATAAATAATAAATAGAATAAAAGCGTCACTGTGAAAATGTTATCAGAGGCCGTAAGTGTGGAAGAGTTAAGAGGCTGGGCTTCCGTCCAGACCCTGCCACCAGCAGCGTGTGACCTTGGGTGAGTCACCTCACTTCCACGGGCCTCCTTTTCCTCCCCTCTCTGTGAAATACATGGACTGCGTGGGGTGGTTGTGAAAGTGCCTTTTCTCATTAGCAATTTCCTGGTCCTGAAAAGGAAATATCACTCAGTGCATCTGACCTTGATCCCTGAGGACCTCAGGGGCGGAGAGAAACACCGGGACTCGGTTACACCTGGGATCCTTAAAGGTAAAGCACCATCGAGAGCAAATCGGCCATCCACTCGAATGGCAGGAAGCTGGCTTGTTAAATATAACTGATTTGGAGAAATTAATGTAATAATAAGTGAACACTGGGGAAATTCCCAATATGGAACAGCCTCCTACAAATAATAAAAACCCAGGGGAAATTAAAAATCAATACATAATAACGTATCGATATTGGTTTCCTAGTTGTGACAAATGTTCCATGGTAACATAAAATGTTAACAACAGAGAGCAGGGTGCAGGAGTATCTGGAACTCTAGGTACCATCTTTGCAACTTCCCTATATATTGAAAACTATTCTAAAAACAAAGAAATAGGAATCCTCATGTACATTTACCAAGCTGAGAATGTTCTCTCTCCACGCCTGTACAAAAAAAGTTAACAGTAGATTGGAGATTAACGTTTTGCCTGTAAAGGCATCTTCTTCATTTCTATTAAAGTCATATTCAAATCCTTCCAAATTTTGGAAGGCATCCTTATAAATATAATCAGAAAGTTTAAGTGGGCTGCTTATCCTGTGTAATAAAAGTATAATATGGTAATTAGACTGGACATCCTTCTGGCGACCTTCTGGACCAATCTGGGGCTGAAAGGGCTGAACCAGTGGCCATGGTTGCCTCGGGTCGAGGCATGCCACCACAGCTGAGAGGGAAGTCTGGTCCCAGGTTCCAGAGGGAAGCCTATGCCAGCAACCAGGGGAAGGAAGGCCTATTCTTGCATGAATTTTGTGCATCGGGGTTCTAGTTTTATATGAATACTAGAGGCCCAGTACATGAAATCCGCCCTATTCACCCTAGGCCTGGCTGGCGATGAGGACCAATCTGTGGGGCGACCAGCAGGGTGATCAGGAGGACCCCCCCCCACCCCCACCCCCCCCCCCCCCCCGCTGCCACACACTTTGGCAGGCTGGCGCAGCCCACTCACCGCTGATCCCCCTTCTGCCCCCCCCCCCCCACCGCTGCCAGTTGCCTCCTGTGGGAAGTGACTGGTGGGGCAATTAGGGGGCAGCCTTGGCCCGCTGGCTGGCCAGTCCCAACCTCCCCATCACGGCACCACTGCTGCTGGTTGCCTCCTTGGCTGGCCTGGGGCCTGTAGGCTGGAGGCAGCTCCTGTGTTGAGCGTCTGCCCCCTGATCATCAGGGTGCATCATAGCCACCATTTGGTCTATTTGCATATTAGGCTTTTATTACATAGGGTATCCAGAGAGAAAGAGAGAGAGAGAAGTATAAGCTATTTTCAGCAGTTGAAAACCCTATTCATAGAACAGGAAATAAACCTCCTAACCAACTTAACTGATGGTGACATTTCCACACCCACCGATCTCTTTAACCACCTCTTTAAAATAGGAAGTTAAGTCCCATTTCAAGGCCATAACAATCATGGCAAGTTTACAAACCCATCCTAAGGCTCCTCACTGTGGAAGACAAAGGGGCTGAGAAAGCTGGGCTCTAACTTCCTTGGTGTTTGGCTATCTTTTGGGAGCAAACATACATACAACCCCAGAATCAGAAGGAAAAGTCAGTAATATTAATAATTCCACAGTGTGTGTGTTAAAAAGCCATGTGGATTAAAGGAAAACACCCTGCCATTTCTGTTCATTAACATTAGCAAAATTCTTATATAAGTTACACAGCATGGAAGCCTGAAAATCAGGCCTAATTTTGTCTTTGAGGCATAGACTTCTGAAACGTGCTCTCTTTGGTCTACACACTGCCTTTTGATATATTCTATTAGCTGGAAGCTCCAGCAGCCTTTATTATGATTCCAGCAGCCTTAGCTCTCCGCTCACAAATAATTGATGCTCCCTTTGCACCAGGCATAGTTTTCAACTGATAATCAGCAGGGTAATTGGCACCTTCACAGGATATTAGGAAGAAGAGGGGAATCAGCTGCAGATAGGAAACAGACAGCAGAAGGTAACCAAATAATCATGCTTCTGCTAAGAGGCTAAATTCTTCCAGACAAATAATATTCTTGGCATTTTCTATAGTAAATATTTATATTTATATACACACATTGTAAAAAAAATGTCAGCTTGGGGAACTCGCTGGTTTTATTAAATCTAAAGTGTTGATATTACTATTTATCCAGTAATGTACACAATTTGATACAACCTCTAGTAATGCTTAGTATTAGCAGCTTATATATTTTCCATACTCATTGCGACATAATTAATGACGCTGTCATACTGAATACATGGACATGAATTATTACCAAATTAGAATAGAATTCCTATAGAATTATGTGTAATGCACTGTCACCACAAATACAATATTAATAAAGAATCTAGGTTAACCTGTGTTTAATCCTGTTTCATCTAACCTTTTATTTTAACAAAGCACATTTAATAGCTCTGACTTTGCCATATTTTGGAGAAAGATTATTACATTTTTAGAACAAAGAGATGTGAATGCGATTTTGACAGCAGCACTGGCATCTGTTTTTAAATTATCTGCTTCAAAATAATCAGGTGTCCCCTAGGATAATACCTGGATAATAAGTGTATAAGTGAGAGCAAGTCAGGAGGCTGGGACACAGAAGCTCAGGTGTGCTGAGACACTCTATCCAGTCCCATCCCACTTCCTGCTCCAACCGAACCTAGCTATGGCCTCTACTGAAGATTGGGACTAAATAAAATTCAATCTCTAGAGTTAGGTCAAAGGTGTAATGAGAGGGGAAATGTGAGGAGAAATATTCCAATAACACTGCCCACTCTCTCCCCTAACAGCACCATTTGCTGCCTGCCACTCCCAGTGGGATACCACTCAGATTCTGCCATTGTAGGACCTGACCTAAGGCCATGTCAGCCTCAGAAGAAGCCTCCATATGACCCAGATAAAATCCAGGTCTGCTGGTTCAACTACTAGTTGGCCAGTTACCTGGTCCTCTCACCACATAAACAAACTCCTTCCATCCTTCCCAGCTGACTCCCTAAACCTGGCTACTTCTGCCTCAAACCCTGAGATGGGCTTCTTCACTGACACTTGACATTTTGTTATAAATGAAGGGTTTGCTTAGACTTTTGACCCAACCATCAGCAACAATCCTAAGCTCACCCCCAGTCTTTTCTAGATCAACTGGGCTAGCACCTGGAACAACCTGAATGTCCCACTGAGCCAGGATAATGGACCTTGATAAAATAACCTATTCATTTCAGAGACTTCATTCTCTTGAATTTACTAGCCTGACTACATTGGCTTATGATCTAACTTCCATTTATTACCATGTATTGAGATGTTACTATGAGCCAATGAGTCAGAGAAGCAAGTTGCTCCCAGACTTCCTCCCTCTTCCTCTCCAGCTGTTGTCATTCTCTGGTGACACCTGAGAATCTGCCTAGGTCAGTGGCTCTCAAACTTTTTGGTCTCAGGACCTTTTACTCTCTTAAAAATTATCAAAGATGCAGAGAGCATTTGTTTATATGCACTACACCTGTTTATATTTATTGTATTAGAAAATATAAAATGTAAGTACACTTATTTATTACTTAAAACCACAAACCCATTACATATTAATGTAAATAATATGTATCTATAAAAATATATATTTTCCACAACAAAACAATTATCAAGATAGGTGCCTTTGTTTTGAAATGTTTCAATAATCTTTCATGTCTGGCTTAATAGAAGACAGCTGGATTCTCTGCTTCTGCATCCAGTCTGGTCCACTATGTCATTCTGGTTGAAGTATACGAAGACTATCTGGCCTCATACAGATATGTATGTAGCTGAAGATAGGAATATTTGAATAGCATTTAAGTCCTGGGAGTGAGAGGAGAGAATTGACTATAATGGAACACCTGGAGACATTTGGGGGTTGATATAAATATTCTGTATCCTATTTGTGGTGTCAAATGCATACGTGACTATATATTTGCCAAAACTAATAGAACTACATATCTGAAAGGTTAAATTTTACTATATGTAAATTATGCCGCATTAAACTAGACTTTTAAATACATGGCATTCCTTACTATCCACTGTTTATCTTCTCAGAAAAGTTTATGAGTATTGGAAAGTTCTCAAGCTCATGGTGGTGAAGCTAAGCTTTCCAAAACTCTAATATTTGCTTGAAAAGTTTAATTTTATCTCATTGGTGTCACATACTGTCAGCTTATCACATTATATTTAACATTTTCAATTATGTTTCTTTAAACTCTGAAAGATTGGTCTCAAAATAATGCCACACCAGCACCATAATGCTACTCAAAAATGTCCTGTTGCACATGACACAATAAATAAATTATTAACATTGCTAGAGCCAGGTGAAGGATTGCTTTTGTCATACTTTTCCCTGATGAGACAGGCTCACTTCATTCATTTTGGAGATAATGTCTGATAAATGCCAAAACCTGAAAGCCCATAGTTTGTCTTCCCAGTCATTCTTTTGAGTAAAAATGATGTTCCATAACAATGGTGCCTAGATAAGCTCCCAACTAAAATAATTATAAAAGTGCTTTTTTTCCTAAGACAACTGCAATCCTTCAGAATGAAACAGATGTGCTTTATGCATATGTCCAGTATTATAATACAGAATATTATAAAGATATATACTCAATGATTATGACTTAATAAAATTTTTAATTTCACAGCTTTCCCAGGAAATTTTTAAGTGACTCTGGCTTTTTAAAGATTGCAAATGTCTTGTAGGAATTACCATGACTACAAAAGACACTTTGGTGGTACTGCTTTCATGTCTGTTAAAACACCTGCGGTTTTACCTACCATTGCTTTGCACTATTAGTGTAAATGTCAACACAGTTGTTCCAAGATAAACCATGGGATTAAAAAAAAGTTACTCAATACTTTTGAATATTTCAGTACCACTTATGTTTGTTGCCAAGGTTTCACATAAAAGAAGATCTTCTTTGATGATTCCTTGTTGTGGATGCCAGAGGGATTCAAGCAAACATATTCACTCATTTATAAAGCAAAAGTATAAGTCTTCAGATGAGATATTCATTCAATCTTAAATACACATAGCTTGATTAGTCTCTCAGCTATTATGTGTGTTCCTCTAGTCCAGTGTTTCCCAAACTTTTGACATATGTGTACCCCTTCTATAATTTTCGTAACGCTGAGTACCCCTCGTCAAAAAAATGGATGTATTTTAATAACAATCAAAATATATTTATTTTTTCCTTTTTTGGTACATACACAAAATAATAATAAATGAAAAATAAAATTATTCATAATATAAATAAAAGTTATATTATAAATAACATTTATTTGCACACCGGACCATCTCACGCCTCACAAGACTGTCTTGAATTGACTCATGAGAACGTAGAATTAGGAGCAGCTAAGCACAGTGCAGTGCATATCCCCACCAAACTTCGGTGCAACACGTACCCCCACCAAACTCTTCCTGTACCCCTGGGGGTACTCATACCACACTTTGGGAAACACTGACAATGCAATAAAATAGTTTACCTATTAGTTGCTTCTGTAACTATTTTATTCCTGGTTTGAAAATAGTTTAGTTTTTAGAGATCTTATGTCTATAGTAAAATACTCAATTACTTTTTTTTTAAAACTGTCTGTTTAGGTCCAATCCCGGTGGGCAGACAGACATCCTCTCATATCCAGGACTGCTGGCTCCCAAATGCTCACCTATTGCCCCTAATCACTTCTGCCTGCCAGCCTGATCACCTCCTAAACATTCCCCTGCCAGCCTGATCAACACCTAACTGCTCCCCTGCCGGCCAGATTGGCCCTAACTGCCCTCACCTGCCAGCCGGGTTGCCCCTAAATGTCCTTTCCTGCAGGCCTGTTTGCCCCCAACTGCCCTCCCCTGCCAGCCTGGTCACCCCTAACTGTCCTCCCCACAGGCCTGCCCCCCCCCAACTGCTCTCCCCTGCAGGCCTGGTACCCCTCAAATGCCCTCCCCTGCAGGCCTGGTGCCCCCCCCCCCAACTGTCCTCCCCTGACATCCTGGTCACCTCTAACTGCCCACCCTTGCAGGTCTGGTTTCCCCCAACTGCCCTCCCCGTAGGCCTGGTCCCCCCAGCTGCATTCCCCTGCAGGCCTGATTGCCCCCAACTACCCTCCATTTCAAGTCTTGTCCCTCCCAACTGCCATTCCCTACTGGCCTGATCACCCACAATTGCTCTCCCCTGCTAACCATCTTGTGGGAGCCATCTTTGACCACATGGGGGACGGCCATCTTGTGTGTTAGAGTGATGGTCAATTTGCATAATACCTCTTTATTATATAGAATTCCCAGAAGGTTTTAAGATAAAATTTAAAAGTTAAGAAATATTTTTATATGTATAATACTTTTATATATTTTTAAAATATTGCAGAATAAGGCAATAAAGTATATTTCTTACTATATTTCCAAATGGGCAAAAGAAAAACTTTAAAATCATGATTTAATGGATGTTAGTGAGGTATATAGCAAATATAATGTGCTATTAAGGATACAGCAGAAGTATTGAACATATACTGACATTTATAAAAATGCTCATATTTTTTACCCTAAACCTACTATTCTTAAAACACAAAAATCTAGAAAACACAACAATAACCAAGCACATATTCCATCAAAGCAATGTTGTGAGCACACGTCTGAATGCCTGTAAAACAATAAGGGTAAAAACAGTAAATAGCATCTTAGCCCTATTATGAAAATAGTTCTGAGCTGGCAGGTCCTCTGAAAGGGTCTTGGAACCCACAGGGGTCCACACACTACATTGAGAAATGCTATCCTAGGTAAAAATGGAGCCCTCCCGGAGAATGATCTGAGTCATTCCACTATAATTTTCTCCCTCTGATGACACTGCTGGCAGACCCAGGACTGCTCGAGTTGTTTAAGAAACAGAAGAGGTACTCAAATAGATAGCAAAACCTCAAAACTTGAGGGTATAGGCAGCTAGTCAACCAAGGTTAATGATGACAATGTTGCCATCCCATAGCTCAAGCTAGAAATCTCAGGTTCATTCTTCCTACAGCAAATACAGGTCTCTGTCCTGGTCTGAGCCCTCATTGTCTCTTTCTTGACTTCTCCTTACAGCCTGGTAAGAAAGAGTCCTGCCTCCTCCATCACCAGCACCACTGCCGCAGAGCCTCCCACTCACTGCTTACCAGATAAAGGACAAAGAGAGCCTTTAAGTCAGGCCCCATAGACCCCCTCCCACCGTATTATCTGTTTCCACCACTCTAAAAGTTTCCCCATATTGCTGTTTGGTACCTCCAAGCTTATGCACATGCCCTTTTCCTTGAATTCCACTCATTCTTCAGGCTCAATTCAAAACCACTCCTTTATAAAGTCCCCCCAAGGTCAAAGCAGTGCCTGTGCCCCCAACATGTAACCAGCAGCTTAACGACCACTTCCATCACACCAGATTGTCTTTACTAGTGCACATAACTATCTCCCCAATCTTCCTGGGGACAGAACAGAACATCTCTTAGCCACATCTAGAGCCATTCTAACTGGGCTTCTGCCTGGTGTACTAGTACATAGTAGGCATCTAATCCACATTTACTGAAGGAATTCCATGAAAAAGCACTGAGTGCTCCCCCAATGACCCACTGATTAATGTGGTAAGTTGAATTCTCCCATTCGGCTACCTTTCTACTGTCTCATGGGATGCTTTGCTGCAATAGTGACACATGGCAAAGATGCCCGGAACACGACCTTGCCCAGTGGCAAGAACAAAGCCATCTCTTTCTATTGTGTGAGATTCTGGCATCCTATATAGGTAGTTCTCAAACGACTGTGTCTTGATGATGATACATGGCCAGGCATTTGTCATGGAATATCTCCATTGATCAATGCAACAAGCTTTTGAAGGAGGTGTTATTAGCCCCATTTCATGGATGAGGAAACTGCAGTGCAGAGAATAACTTGCCCAAGACAAAGCTGACATTCAAGCAAAGTCCTTTCCAACATCAAAGCCCAACAATTCCACTTGGCTGCTTACACAAAAGACTGGTTCGTCCTAAAATCCTTAAATGTAGTTTCTCTAACTCCAAGAGGATTTTATCCTTTTAGTAATTTTTCACTGCTGTTTAGGGAGGGTTTTGTTTGTTTGTTTTTGTTTAATGAACACTGAGGAGAACAGGGTAAGAATCTACTGCCAGTCACACTACTATAGAAGGGAGAACTCGGTATTCGAAGTCAAGTGCTTGGCTTCCGTTGTTGCCTTTGGCTAGTTCATGAGGGAAACAGATTAGCCCGCCATTATGATAATGAGCAGGGCCTGCTTCCCAGAACTGGTATCATTTTTGCACTTAATTGCTGTTAAAATGTTCCTTAGAATTTTATGGGAAGGCTGTGTATGCACTTTAAATATAGTGATAGGTTTGCAAAAGGTGTAGCATTGTACTTTACTAGTTAAGAATGAGGAGTGTCAGCAGAAATAAAGTCTGTAACATTATACAATACTCGGTTCCCAACACAAGCACTCTTGTCTGTCCAGAGGATGGTGCTGATCTATTTGTTTTCCAATTACATCTTGAATGAACTCAATGGACCACGGTGCATGATGGGAGAAATCCACTTTCTGGCAATTACAGCTTATGTTCTGTTTAGAGGTAGTGACCATTTCCATTGTTTGTATTTATCTGGTCTTTAAAAGTACAGTATAGAATTCTCAAGGCTCAAAAAAATGCTTTTTATGACTTCAAAGAGGAATCCTAAGATAATTCTGGCTTCAAGCTATTAATGCAAGGGGAGACAGGCTATTCTGGAACCCACTCGAGGAATAGAATCAGAACATCGAGACCTTTCCCATATCAACTGAATTTGCATGAGATAAGGGACTTAAACACAAATCATCAATGGGATGAGAAAACATGTTCTAGAAATAGGCAAGATGAACTTCCAAATGCCAAAGAAAAAGAGTTATAGAAATTTGTGTGTACCTTTCTTTGATTTGTAATTCATGTGTTTCATGACCTACTTTAAGTTGTATTATTATACAACTTACCACAAAATAATGTGTTTGGTTTTATATAAAAAAGTTATTTTTAATATGATTTTCTACAATGAAATTCTCCTGAGAATGATCACTGATGTCTGAATGACAAACACAATGACTGATATCACAGAATTTAACCTGTATGCTGAATGCTTGGGCCATAAATCATATGTCAAGTTCTTATGCTAATTCTGAAAGATGTTCTTTTAAATTAAATATTAGCAATAAGACAAGTATGTTATGTCTATTAAAATCATCCATTGGGGAGGGAGAGCATTATTTCTAATTGCAATTTGATTCATTATGATGGGACTTTTGTTTCACAGAAACAATGGGGACTTTTAAAAGAGCCTCTTTGAAAATTCAGTCAAAACAGTATCTGTCCTAATATTATTTCACATAAACTATTTTCAAAAATTTTTCAATATAAATGAAAATATCAATACAATATGGAAACTATGTCATTTGGAGCATAAATGTATAAAGTTATATGTATTAGAAAGATTTCAAATGGCAACCTAATATAACCAACTGGTTTTGGCTCAGTTCTGGCATGAAACAGAAAAATCTAATTTATGTAACTAAATATTTCAAGTTTCATTTGAAACTTTTTAAAGATATGCTAACCACATTTTTTAAGAAATATTACTGATTTTATGCTTCTAACAAACAAGAGTCATCCATAACTCTATTTCATTTTATGCAAAACATTCCTGCAACTGCTAGGTGTTACACCTTTTTAAATCTTTTACATGCTGTTTTGTTTTTCCCTTTGTAATATGTTTCAGCTTTTGGGTAATAATCCATAGATTTCTTTTCTTGCTCACATTATCGTTCTTCTTTAGCCCTCTGGCTAAAGGAAATGGGATTATATTAAATTGTTTAATCTAGCCCTTTATCTCAGCAGTGATGATGTTTTTAAGATGTCGACAACCAAAGGGACCAGGATGGTCTCTTCCTCACTTAATTATCTCTCAGCCTTCATTTATGCTCTTCTGCCATTTCCCTCTCAGTTATTCACTTAAACTCTATCCAGTCTTAGAACAGACCACAGGCCTACCTCCACAATGGGCCTCCCCTGACACTTATGTCCCATATTCAATTTTTCCTCTCAATACTCTTATTACTTAGGCTGGGACATCATTTAGTTGATGCCTTTACTCTTTAGGCCCTTATATAAAATGGTCTAATGGAGAAAACAGTAGTGGAGACTTGCCATGTGATAAGCACTGTGCTTGACATCATGAAAGGCATAAATAACAGATAGTATGTGAATACCTACTATATGTCAAGCACTCTATATAGCTCTCATTGGTGTTTTGAGAAAGTAACTAATATCCTCAAGATACCAATGAAGAAACAGATAATTAAAGGAGTTAAATAACCTGCTAAAATTTGCACATTTAATAAGAAAAAAAAAGCCAGAACTTAAGTCCATATTCCAGAAGTTACAGATACATGGTCCAAGAACTAAGTACATGAGCTTTGTTTAGCTGGCACAATGATTTAAAAAAAAAAAAAAAAGATGTGAGTGACTTTGGATAAGGCATGTACTTTCCAGTTCTCCAGAGGACCCACCCCACCCTACTGTCCTGTATTCACATACTAGGATACTCTTTTATGCTACCTGCATGGCTCCAAATTACAGTTGACCTTGTCCCCTACTACTCCCTCCAATAGTCTATTTTGGGTCACGCTTACAATAATAGTAGGAAAGAAACAATAATATAAAACGGAAAAGAGGTGTGTAGATATTCTCAAGAAAATGAGGAAATTTTCATGGATACAGAATGGCATGAGTCTTGAAGAGTAGGAATTTGGAAGGAAGAGCTTGGGAAAGAATGTTCCAAGGGGAAGGAATGGGAACAAAAGGTCCACGGGGTGAGAAGGGAGAGCAGTGTTGGACTTGGGAACTAGGAGTTTATTTTCACTCGAAAGTGAGGTTTGATAAAGGCAACAGCAGGAGAGACCACTGAGAAGGTTAGAGGGGACTTGATCCTCGAAGACTTTGAATGCACTCAGCAGCATGGACGTTATTCTGTGAAAATTAATTTATCTAAAGGTCTGTGATGAGGAACATGTTGGGAACCATGTAATAGTCTGGCAGGAATGAGCAGCAGCAATTATGTATAAGGAGAACTGGGGAGAGGGGAAGGGGCATAGAAACAAAGGATGAGGCCAGCTGTTACTTGTCTGGGATTGAGACACTAGAGCAGAAGCAGGGAACAGCATGGAGAATGGCGCACGGGAGAAGGGGGTAGAGGGAGGTTGCTGAGAGGAAATGTGAGAGTCCCATGGCCTGGCTTGTTCCAGCTTTGTGTAAGAAGCACTCCACATTTTTGCTAAAATGTCATCTTATCTAAGATGCCTTTCCTGACCACCTGATGTAACCTAACCCTCCATCCCATCCTCAGCCTCTCTATCACCCTGATGTTGCCTTATCTTTCTCCCTAGACTGCATCACCATTTGACATACTATGTATTTGCTTACTGCCTGGCTTCCCTGACAAGTTAAGCTTCAGACAGACAGGTTTTCTTGACTGTTTTATTCCCTGTAGTATCTCCCAAAGTGCTTGGCACATAGAGGTACTTAATAAACACTTGTTAAATGAATCAATAAATGAGGTGTTCCTGAGGACATGGCTTCTTCCTTCTCTTTGTAGATCATAAGCCCAAGAGCCAGATTTCACAGTCCTGCACACATCACAGAACCATATTTATCTAGGCCAACCGTGGGCAAACTATGGCCCATGGGCCAGATCCGGCCCATTCGGCTGTTCTATCTGGCCCGTGGAGCCAAAAGAGAGAAGGGATCTCTTGCTCTCCCCTCCACTCCTTCGCCAGCAGCCCAAGATGAGAGTGCCGGCATGGTCAGGTTGCTTTTCTTCCGGCCCTCCAGTCCAGTTTAAGAACCCATGTGGCCCTCAAGTCAAAAAGTTTGCCCACCCTTGATCAAGGCCCTCAAATGCTACAGCCAGACCTCTACTTAACCTTCCAAGTGGATATGATACTCTTTTCTAAGCTGGGCTCCCTGCAAAGTGTCCTCTTTATATGGTGCCTCTTACCTGGCACAGCATGACCAAAGCACTTCCCTGCCTGGGTGGGTCCTATTCACCACTTCCTTTGGGGAGACTCCTTGATCCTTTCCCTAGACGCCTTCTTTGTGCTCCCATTGCACCTTCACCTTCCTCCATAACAGCACTCATAGCACTGCATTGCCTGTTTACTTATCTGTATCTCCTCTTAAGAGTATAAAACCTATGAGGTCAGAGACCACATTTATTTTGTCCACTGCTGTAGAGAAACCCAGGGACACTGGAATCTCCTTTCAGTCCCTAGGTTTCCCTTCTCTGCCTTTTTTAATCTTCTGTTTCTAATAGCCCATGTCTGCAACCCTCTTCGGAAGACAAACATTAAGTCAGTGGAACCATTTTGCCTACACAGACCAAGAGCTGGAGTTTATATTCACCCTTCATCCAGAGGATACACCTTACTCACTGACTAATGGGCCAACAGTACAGAAGCCCAGGTCCCTTTGCCATTAGTTGAAACAAATACTGGGGTACAATGTCCACTCTGGGATCTCCTGTGGTATCAGGCTAAACTCACCTGCTGCAAAAACTTGACTGGAAATGGCACCTTGCTTGGCTCCTTCCGCTTTGGTATTTCTACCCTTTCATTATAGGTTTCTTCTGGAAGCTTCCTTTATAAATAATTTCCAGGAAAATTCTTGTCTCAAGGTCTGCTCTAGCAAGCCTATCTAAGACACCCCATTAAAAACTAATGAAGTTATGTGGAATAAAGTGATAAAGTGATATGGAACAGAATCCAGTGAGTGTTCATAAAATTAATCACTAGTGAAAGAATCCAACAAGGTGGATATATTTCTCCCCATTCTATAGATGAGGAAACTGAGGTAAAGAATAATTAAATATTTTCTCTAATTCACATATCTAGTACTTGGAAGAATCAACCCCAGGCTAATCTATGGCCCACAAACTGTACTTTTTGGCAACTTTATGTCTGCTTCAGCCCTAATTCAATGGTTGGGAAATGGAAGGGGAGTTGTCATACCCCTTGGGTCTCTTCTGGTATCTAATTCCCTCTTAGTGGTAGCTTCCCCTAGAATCTACATTTACTCAACAAAGAACCTTCACAGCCCTGGGAACACATACTGCTCCAACCTGATTTATCAGATGACATTTCTGGAGTTCAATCTTGTTATCAACTGTCAGGAAATATTCAAAGTGTCAAAGCCAAATTGAGATCTGCTCTCTAACACAGCAGGAGGGGAGGAAAATTTGCAGAAG
Source organism: Vespertilio murinus (assembly GCA_963924515.1). Classification (NCBI taxonomy): domain Eukaryota; kingdom Metazoa; phylum Chordata; class Mammalia; order Chiroptera; family Vespertilionidae; genus Vespertilio; species Vespertilio murinus. Next base: position 165,399,919 of record OZ004704.1, on the reverse strand, counting down.
TGGTCCATGGTATCAGGCATTGCCAAGGAGAGGGAGATAAAAAGTAATAGCCTAATTTTCATTGAGTGATTGCTCTCATAAAGTAAAAGAGAACTTGTCCTTACCAGGACATTAACCCTGCATTGCTCAGACAATTAAGGAAAGTCATAAATTAATCCATAATCACAACCTGAAAAGAAAATTTATCTTATCACAGAAGATAAGAAAAGAAGAAAGCTATATTAGAGATGATGCTTCACCAGCTCTATTTTACAAGACAATCAGCAACCCACCTGCCTTTATCCTTACAACTCTTTTCTTTTGTCCCCATCACCCTATCTCACTTTTTTTTCACTTCTTCCTCTGTTCATCTTCAATTTAGCCCCACCCCAACTCCTCAGATCTCAACACTTAAAAATGTCACAAAATAGAACTGATGAAGCCACTCTAAAAGAATACCTGAATCAAATTAATATGAAAATTCATTTTAGCCCTAGCTGGTCTGGCTCAGTGGACAGAGCATTGGCCTGTGGACTGAAGAGTCCCGGGTTCGATTCTGATCAAGGGCACATGCCAAGGTTACTGGCTCAGTCCCCATTAGGTGGCATGCAAGAGGCAGTCAATCAATGAATCTCATCATTGATGTTTCTATCCCTCTCTACCTATCCCTTCTTCTCTGAGATCAATAAAAAAATGTATTTTTTTAAAATAAAATTCATTTTAAAAATGTGACATTTCACAACAGACTATAAAGATCCTTTAGTGTTAGACAGAAATGAAACTTGGAAATTTAAATAATAAAATGATTATGAGATTGTAGGGTATTACCTTTGATTTTATTTTTTTATTATTGCTAATTGCAATATTTGAGCAATAGATACATATTTGGATAAAGAGGAAAAAGGCTACAAAAGCAGAAGTGAGGAGGTGCTGATCTGTGATAGGTACTATAAATATAATTTATTAAATCCTAGTTATAAATCTGTCAAATAAGTACTTTATTCCCATCTTACAGATGTTAAAACTAAATGTAAAAAGTCTTACTCTCTTTCAGAACCAGGATCTAGTGCTGGCTCTATTTGTCTCTCCAAAGACCAAGATTTGGACTTTGAGCTGAGCAATGACCAAAGATAAGAGATGGATAAAAGACACAAAAGGCTTTATAAACACTAAACTAAAGCTCCTACTGTCCCATTGCCCTTTAGTAAATAATAATGTTGAAAGTAAGACCATTTCTGAATCTCTTTTGGCAGATGATGTTTTTCTAATGACAATCTTAAGGGGAAGCAAGTGAGGAGAATGGGACAAGAGAGTCACGGTATTTGGCATGAAGAAATACCTAATATTAACAGAAATGATTCTCCTTTATCCTTTTCCCCATCAGTTAGACAGTCTGCATTCACTGCCTCAAGAGAAGGATGTCTTGACAAGCCAGATTTTTGGTATTTAAGATTCAAAAGCCTAGGTCTGAAAAATGACAAGAATTTGGATGCATGGATATGACATTTAGGAGAATATGAGATAAGAGCAAAGGTTTTGTTCCTAGACAGGATCCCACAGATTAGCAGGAGGGGAGAGGACAGAGGACAGGATGAATTAAAGAAGATTTTGTGACCACATAGATAAGAGTGGGGTCAGTGTCCAGAGCAGGGGTGGGCAAACTTTTTTACTAGAGGGCCACAATGGGTTCTTAAACTGGACCAGAGGGCCGGAACAAAAGCAACCTGACCATGCTGGCACTCTCATCTTGGGCTGCTGGTGAAGGAGCGGAGGGGAGAGCAAGAGAACCCTCTGCTCTTTTGGCTCCGCGGGCTGGATAGAACAGCCGAACAGGCCGAATCCGGCCCGCGGGCGGTAGTTTGCCCACAGCTGGTCTAAAGACTGCCATATAGATGGCAGCATTGGCTTCCAACTTACTGCCATGCCAACATCACCACTTCCAGGTGTTTCACTGACAACCAGGCACTCCTGCTCCACAGAAGACACTATGCTTGACAATGAACAATGCAAGAAACTTGGAGTCTGAGGAAGAACAAAGTGAGAAACAGGGTTGGAGGCAGAGCAGGCCAATGATCTACATTGCTTCTCACCACCCCTCCATCTGGTCCCTTCGGTTCCTTAGAAAACAGAGATACGGAGCGCCAGCAACATGCCCCAAAGCAAGCCCTGGATACAAACAGTGTTTCAGAAATAAATGGAATTTGTGGAATTCCAACCACTTACAAGCAAAGTAGGATGACTTTATGAAAAGGGCAAAGTGACTTTAAAGTTTTTCTAGGTTCCTGCATTCCCACAACACTGCAGGGGGAAAAATGTAGGAAAATTTTCAGTGGAGGCCTTGATATTAAATGTCGGCCCTTAGTCAAAGTCTTCATATTTTTCTTTGATAAGATCCTAATGTTTGAATTTGCCTGGATTATATGTTGTTTCTAAATAGTGGCCATCACTTGCTTATAAGCATATTAAGAGTATTAATATGTCCCCTCATTTATTTATTTATTTTTTTACAAATATCAAGTTAACAGGAAAGCTGAAAGAAGAAGAGAGTAATGTATACCCTTTTCTTGTGCTTCTGTGGCCAATTAAAATAGCATACATATAATACTTCAAAAGAGCATATAATGATCCTAGGATATTGCCTGACACATAGTGATGGATCATTACTTCTGTCATTTACATATACCAGTTGCCAAAAGTCTCTGCTGGTTATAAAATACATCATGACATGAACAGAAGGCATCATGATGAAAACATGCTAACATGTTCCAAAAACTGGTAGTTTGCTTTTATAACAACACTAGTAGCCCTGTGCACGAATCTGTGCGCCAGAAGATCTCTGCTGCCCTCCTGTAGCTACCCCACCCCCCTCATAGGTTGCTGCCCTGCCCCCTCCTGTAGCTTTTCGTCTCCTGCTTGTAGTTCACTGCCTACCCTCCTGCAGATCCATGATCTCGTCATTATGCCTCTAGGTGTAACAGATAATTAGCATATCCCTCTCTTATTATATAAAATATGCATAAAGTTACTCATTCCAGCATTATTATAGCAGCAAAATATTGAAAATAACCTATATGCTTATCACTAGATTCTGGCTAAATAAACTGTTACTTCTACACAACCATCCAAAAGGATGAGAACGATCTCAATGAACTGATATTTATATATTGTTAAATTAAAAAGCCAAGTGAAAAAAAGAGTGTGTGTATAGTAACTATTTCTACATATGAAAAAATAGAAAAATATGTATGTATATACAGGCAGTCCTCAGCTTATGTGGGACTCCACGTATATTATTTCGTTGTTACATCACCATGTTTTGTAGATATTTCCTGTTTTTATTTTGACTTTTTTATGGTGTTTGGTTTCCCAGAAAGATTTTCTTTTTAACTTACTATAGTCCAATAATTATCAATCTTTAATTTTTGTTATGGTGTTTGGACTATGCTAATAAAGGACATCCTCACTCAAGGTCAACTCATGTTTTCTTCTAGTATTTCATGGTTTTATTTGATATATATAATTAAATACTTAAAACACTTAACAATTATGTAAGTTTAAATGAAGTACAAATAACATTTATTTTTTTCTGGATGACTACTGAATTGTTTCAACACGATATTTTAAATAATTTCTTTATATCCCATTGCTAAAAATTTATAATTATTTGTGTCAATTTCCTATATATTATTGCCTTTAATCCTTAAAATAGTCTTGCAAGATAGGTATTGTTATAGATGAAGGCATTTGGAACAAAGAAACCTTGTTTCTCAGAGTTAGGAAAACATGACAGCAACAGAATATGAATATAAAGACTTAAAAGTTTAAGACCATGGCCAATGCATTTGTATTAGATAAAAGCTTCATAAATTAATACATTTAACAGTATTTAGTATAGCTCTAGCCAAAAGAAATAATAAATGCAATAAATGCCTTGTTTTAAAAAAAATACCATGTTAATGGCTAAATTATTAGTGAGCAGTGACGCAAATTAACAAGGTAATAAGCTTGCCAACTCGCTGATGGGGCATTTTTTCAGAAGTCATCTGTGCCAGGTAAGCCTTCACAGCAGGGTAAGAAAATGTAGTATATACTTAGACCGACAGGAAAAAATAGGGTTCTGACAATTGATCAGGGCTCAGAAAAGTGTTTTATTCTCTAGTTCTCCTTTAAGCCCTGCCACCTCCCACCCCCATTTGAGTAGATATTAGAAAGAGATACGCCCACATTGGCTATGATGACCTGTGTTATAACTCTAAGGGATTCTTGGTCTTGGGATCCTCCACTACTTATTCTAGCCAACTTCTTCTTTACTTTAGGCAACAGCTCTCAGACACCCAGGAAGTTGCTGATTATCCAAATTTCTTTGCTCCCTAAGAAATCGGTATTCTTGACAATGTGGCCTGTAGCAGGATGGAGTCTAATTTCCTCAAGCAGCTAGCAAGCCAAAGGCTTTAGCTTTGCATGATAAATGAAAGGACTTCCAGCATTCTTCTGATTTTCATTTTCAGGGTTTATGTTGGGAGAAAGAATCCCACCCTGACCATTGATCTGAACAGGTAAGGCCAGAAGTCATAGCCTTGAAGTAAACCTGAATAAAAAGGCAACTGACACGTCCTTGGGGTTAGCAATAAACAGAAAATGCACTGGGGCCCTTCTACTTATATTTTTAATAAAGCAGTGGTATAGGAAAAGTAACATAAATTCACATTGGGATCCCAAATAAAAGCCCTACTTCTGAGAGTCTTCTTTGCTGATAATCAATCATTAAAATATGAAATAAAAAAGGATCTGCTCTGCTCCCTTGAAAATTTAATGAAGAAGTGCATCCTAACAAGTCTGGTATAGACTCATATTCAAATCAGTCCATCAATCCATGAATCAATACTTATCAGAGACTCTGATAAAATATCGACTCAGATGAGATTCCCTTCAGAGAATAAATTGATGTCCCCTTTTTCTCCTAGTTCAGTAATTTAGGAAAACGTGAGATGTGACTATAAAGTAATGATACTGATTCCACCTGTCACACAGGAAAATCAACCTTGTCATATATATAATTCTAGTTACTTACATAATTTGGGACCTTGTCACATATAAATTGGGACACTTTGCGGGGGGCGAGGGGAAGAAATAATACAAATTTTGTTATGGGTTATATCTCAAGATAATATTGAGGATGATTGAATTTGCCATTCCTTTAAATTAATAGATTGGATTTGATTTTAGTTTTATGGGTTCAAGTGTTTGAAATATATCAAGAATTTTCATGGACAAGGCAGGGAGGTATGGAGTGTGCATGTGTGTGGCCATGCATCCGTGTGTGTATATGTGCATGTGTATAAGGAAGGGGAGGAAGATGCAGGAAGAAAAAGAAAAGAGATAACCCTTTAAAGGTCTTGCATTCTAATTCAACATGCAATAAGTAATGGCCGCACCACTCACAATTGTGTGAACATGGCCAACTCTGTAAGTTTTTCTCTGCCTATTTCCTCATCTATAAAATGGGGATAATAATAGCACCTACCTCATATGCTTAGTGTGAGGATTAAATGAGACCATGTACTAAGCACAGGGCTAAGCAAAACCATGTTAAACTTGGTGATCTATATATTTGTATATAAGCCAAAGCAACTATCACAACCAAATGAATAACCCAACAAGCTGCATGAGGCAACTAAGCCAGCTGGGGGGTTAGTGAGGGGTGACCAAATGACTGGGCAGCAGGCTGCATGGGGCGACCAGGCCAGCAGGGGGGTGGAGCAGTTAGAGGCAATCAGGCAGGCAGGCAGGCAGGCAGGTGAGTAGTTAGAAGCCAGTGGTCCTGGATTGTGAGAGGGATGTCTGACTGCCAATGATCCTGGGGATCGGGCCTAAGCAGGCAGTCAGACGTTCCCCGAGGGGTCCCAGATTGGAGAGGGTGCAGGCTGGGCTGAGGGTAACCCTCCCCATACATGTATTTCATGCACCTAGCCTCTAGTCCTAATATATAAAACCCCAGGGTCCATAATGTCCAAAATGACTGAAGGCTCTACCGAACACCAGGCTAGGTAGCTAAGGGGGCATGGCTGGCCTTCAAACTGCAGGCGGCCCTAGCCCAGGCCAGCTAGTTCCCCAGAGGGGACCCCAGCCACGATGAGGGTCATGGCCAACCTTCAAACTGCCAGTGGCCCCTAGCCCAGGGAGGCTTCCCAGCTGAGGATGCCAGTGTCTGTTCTGGACCTAGGGCCATAGTCTCCCTACAAGTGACTTGGAAGCCACCAGTGTCTAACTTCCAGTCTCTGGGAGGTGGGAGTGTGTCACTGTTCACCAAAATGTAGGACCATTGAACCGTTCACAGTCTCAGTGCAGGCACAGGTCTATGGCTGACGGGGTGGAGGCCAGTCCAAAACAAAACAGCAGAAACACCCTGTCCTCCTCAGCCGGTACAGACGCAGTCCACATGGGCCTGGGCAGTGTAGAAAGCTACCTTCTCCTGGGTCTGGTGCTGGCACCGCAGCCTCGCCCACCCTCAAGCCCCCCTGAGTGCTGACAGCGAAGTGTAGAGGGCATCTTGTGGGAGTTGTGCCATTCTGGGTGATTTTGCACAAAGACACTCTATTGGGATGAATTCAGAGCCACATTTCACTTCCCATGAGACTAGACGAATCATGTAAAAGGAATTTGACAAAAGTTTTCCGCATCTCTTTTTATTCTTTTGAATCCATAAAATGACTTTTTAAAAAGCATTCAGGCCACCTAAGAAAGAATGCACTTTCTGGCCAGAGCATGAAGGATTCTTTTGCCAAACAGGTTAAAGGAAGCAGAGAGCTGGCACAGTGGAAATGGCCCTGGTGCCCTATGAGGAGACCGGGGGAATGGGGTTGTGGAAATTCCACAAGCCTCTTGCCACCTTCTCCTTTGCAAAGCACACCATCCAGATCCACTAGGACTGGAGGCAACTGGGAGTCACAGCTGTGGTTTGGGACATGGTAGCAAATCCTGGGGTGTCTCTAAAAACATCTGAAATCAATTATAAGACTGGTCTTTATTTTAAAAGAAATAAAAGAAGAGCTTTGTTGAGATATAATCCATATACTGTACATGTCACCTAAAGTGTACAATGAACTGGTTTTCTAAAGTAAATTCAGAGTGGTACAACCATCACCATGCTCAACTTTTAAATATCTTCACGACTCTATCCCCTCCAAAAAAACTTCTACCCACTAGAATCACTTGCCTGATCATCTTCCCCAAAATAAATTGCATTTTAAGGGTGGGAAAAGAAAAGTTGAGGGGAGTTAAAATACTGCACAAAGGATATTGTAAAATCACAAAATTCAAAGTGAAGATCATATGTTTTCTCTTTTAAAAAATATTTTTTATTGATTTCAGAGAAAGGGAGAGGGAGAGAGGGAGAGAAACATCAATGATAAGAATCACTGATTAGCTGCCTCCAATAGGCCCCCTAATGGGGGATTGAGCCCGCAATCTAGGCTTGTGCCCCTGACCAGAATCAAACGTGGGACCCTTCAGTCCACAGGTCAATGGTCTCTCTATTAAGCCAAATCAGTCAGGGCCATGTGTTTTCTTTAAGTTCTGCATGGTTGTAACAATCCCCAAATCTATACTAATAAAAGGGTAATATGAGTGGATGTCTTCTTGAAGTCCTTCCAGACAAAGCTGTAGCAGCCGTAAGGGCCAAGGCTCAGGCAGCTGTGGGCAGCTGTGAACGGCTGAGGCTCAGGCCAGCAGTGGCAGCAACAGCAGCAGGGTAATGGGAGCCGTGCCTTCCCCTGATCTGCCAGGTTGCCTCCCACAGAGGGAAGCCAGGCTGGGGGCCAAGGCAGAGGCCGTTAGGGGCAATCAGGCCAGCAAAAGGGCCGTTAGGGGCAATTAGGCCAGCAAAAGGGCAAGTTAGGATCCATCAGATTGGCAAGGGGGCCAGGTAGGGATTTTCTGGCTGGTAGGGGGCAACCTAGGGGTGATCAGGCCATCATGGGGGCAAAGTAGGAGTGATCAGCCTGGCAGGCAGAGGGGTTAGGGCAATCAGGCAGACATGCAGGTGAGCCAGCGGTCCCAGATTGCGAGAGTGATGTCCGACTACCACAGTGATTGAGCCTAAACAGGTAGTCGGACATCCCCTGAGAGGTCCCAGATTGGAGAGAGTGCAGGCCAGGCTGAGGAACGCCTCCCCTCTGTGCACGAATTTCATGCACTGGGCCTCTAGTAATGATAATAATACCATAATAATGTTGCTAAGGGATGGTGCTTTTTTGCAATGACCACACTGCCATCAGTTCCCAAGAAATTTTTTTTTTTTGTATGGTTGTTAGTTTGTTGGTTTGGACTGAAAGAAACCCTGACTTTCAAAGTTCCTTGGTTCAAAAGCATTATTTCACAGGGAAAGAAACTGGCCCATAAAATTGATATAACTTGGACAATGTCAGTGAGGAAGGGAAACCTAGACCCCATTCTGCTAACTGCCTTATTTGCTTAATTATGGGGGAGAGGAAGAAATTTTACACTTAACAATGACTTGTTAAAAAAAAAATCCATGAGTGAATACTGTCAAAACAGTTTGAGGCACGTAAAGGGTAGACATTAAGTAAAGTCAGTCACCAGTCTACAGCATTTATTGATTTATTCCTGTGTGAAGAGCATTGTGTTATGTAGTGAATGGAAATTCTGTATTCTATTCAAGGCATAGAAGCTGACCTGGTATAGGTTGACCTGAATTTTTCTGTAAATGCTTTCTCCATATAGTTGCTTAAGCAATTGTTAATCAAAAGACAGAACTCCATCCCTAGCGCCCTTCACTCCTGCAACTTCCCCAGCACTCATTTCCCCAGAAAGCTGGCCCCTTTCACTGTGCTCACCAGGTAGGCTGGTCCCAGGCTTGAAAAAGACTTAATTCTGAAGTATAGGCTAAAAAAACTGCTCTCTACACTGCTCTCTACCTGTTTACTTACAAGAAAAATAAAGCTATCATTTTCTTATGTAATATGAGAAATTCATGAACCTTAAAACTTGACTATTTAATTAAATGTAATATTCTTAGGTTGTATTCTTATTCCTCCATGGAAATAATAGCAAAATCTCTAATGACCTCCTGGTCCACAATATGAGAGCTGCAATGATTTTTGTCTATGCCTCTGTCTCTGCAAAAGGTCTCCTATGTTATCAGAGGGAGAAAATGGATTTGGCATTCTAGTGGAGCTGCAGGCACTCACGCATCACTGCATCATATGCAGTTCAAAGAATACTGGCCAGCAACTGAGAAAGGTCCTCCAGCATTCCCTGGCCAGCTATAGGTGTTTTATAGTTTGCTTCGTCTTCACTCCCTACCCCTACCTCTCCTCTACTTAACATATAATGTCTTTTGGAAACTTAGGGGAGAAATCTGAATAGTCTTATTTCCAGCAGATAGATTCCTTATTCTTGTTTGTTTTTATTTTTATTTTTATTTATAGCATAAGTATGCTTTTGATAAAGGTGTTGTGCAGGTATTTTTGTTGCCCATGCATATGTGTTTGTATCTGCCTATATGGGGAGGGAATGTCAACAAAGGAAGTACAAGATATCTTGAACTAAAAGAGAAGCAATAATTAAGAGGGAATTTCAAGATCAGATTTCCTAACAACTAAGTTTTATGAACAATCAGGCACAATGAAATATCATGACAAGCAAACAGCCTCTTCCCAGTTCTATTTTTCAGGCCTACCTAAGTTATCGGGCAGAACCTTATATAACTTGATTGTTTAATCTCATCCAATATTCTTAGATTTTTACCTAAGGTTAAATGTTAGAAGGAACATAATTTTAATTTTTTGTGCATTAAGATAGCAAGCAGGGAAGTTCCCAATTCTGGACTTCTTAGGCCACCAGCAGTACAAATAAATGGAATCAGAAATAGATAGCCTGACAGGTGTGGCTCAGTGATCGAGCATCAAACCATGAACCAGGAGGTCTTTAGTTTGATTCTCAGTCAGGGCACATGCCCAGGTTGTGGGCTCAGTCCCCAGTGTGGGTGTGCAGGAGGCAGCCAACAAAGGATTATCTCTCATCATTGATGTTTCTATCTCTCTATCTCTCCCTTTCTATGAAATCAAACATATATTTAAAATAAAAGAAATACACAGATAGGTGGATAGATAGATAGATAGATAGATAGATAAATAAACAGATACATATACATGGATAGATATATGCTATATAAATAGATACATACACAATATGTATACATATTCAGAGACAGACAAAACAGAAAATAATGAAATCAAATGGATTAGAAAGAGCAAAACATTTACACCTTTAAAAGCAAATACAAGAAAACCCTCTCATTATTACCAACTATATTTACTCTAACAATATGTTTTATAGTTTTGTCTGTGGGCCCCCCCCTCCAAAAGAAATATTACTTAGGAATTTATAATAAACAGGAGAGTGACAATTATACCTTCAGAAGCAGCCTAGAAACATATACGTTTTGTACAAGTTTTAATTAAAATCTCACATATTTTATTGTGCATTATTCAATTTTTGTATTAGAAATCCTACTTGCCTGAGGGCAGTTAGTATTTAAGCCAGTGAGTAGGGAAATTCCCTTATTTCACCTGATCTCAGAAGTCTTCCTGGAAGAGGAGGGTTTTCTCATAAAATGCCTCAAAGCCAAGAGCTCAAGGGAAAGAAAGGCAGGGGGGCTCTGTTTAAACCAATCTGAACAAAGAAAAAAAAAAACTGTATCTCTTCACTCATGTCTTTAAAAAATCGAGTCTGTAAGGATTTTTACTCCTCTCCATCATAAGAATGAAATGTGTCCTATGACACATATGCTGTTTATGCAATTATCTAAGGCTATAAAATGAATATATATAGATTAGTATTCCTCATTGCACTCAAATTTGGGGCCTGAAATCAACCAAGCAGCTTCACATTATCCATTTTCCTGAGTTAGAAATTTAAGAACCCTACCACACTGTGTTAGTAAAATGGGACTCACATGCCTTAGGCTCTCCACAGACATTTTATTCACTTAATTGTCTGGAACAGTCATCTTAGAAATCCAAATATGATAAGTAATAGCCCACATTCCTTACTTTTAGCATTTATAAAGCTTCATCCAAACATCTCTTCCCTCCACCTATGATGCAGTCACTTCATATTGTAATACTTTGGTGATTATTGATTTGGGGTTAAGGTTGGAGCTCAGTACAACTGTGTGAGCATCCACTGCCTTCAATCTGACTGTATGCTGCGACTGCCCACTCCATATTGACAGGCATCCTCTTACTTTCAGATTGCTGTTCGTTGGCTGATGAACCCGCAGGAGGGGGATCATGACCTTTTCTCTTATCTGGACAGCTCTTAGCTTCACAAACATTTTTTTTTTTGCTGCAGGGTGTTATTAACAACAGGATGATAGAACAAAGAAATGAAGAGATGGAAAGCACATCAATGTATGAAATTTTCTTTATTAGGATACCCTTGAGAACCAAGGGGAGGCCTAATTATAAAGGTGTTACCTTTGTCCTTAGAATAACAAATTTTACACACACATGCCCACACACATACACATGTGCTCTAATGAGGTCATGATTTGAAAATTAAGGGTTATTCACTTCCTTTGTTCACAGGAGTCTGCAACTCTGCATTCACTGGAAACATATATATAAAGTAATTAAATGTATTAAACAGCAATCATGAGCTAAAACAAGACAACATAATTAGATGGATCATGTTGATGATTAAAATTTAATGAGCTCATTTCTTCTATATTTGAAGGGTGTGTAAACTCGACTCTGTGGGATTATTTAGGGCAAAGGTGTCAGAAACACAGGCAAGTTATACTCAGTCTGGCTTTGAACCCTCCTTGCCTCACAAGCCTTGTATCTGAATATAAGGGCCCTTAAATTAATAAATATTCAGACATTTTTAGATAAAACGCTGTCTTTAGATTCCAACTGATTTACTTTCTATGTTCTGTGTAGCTCTGAAGGAAAATTTTAACCTAAATGTATGAAGAATATCTTAAATTCATATTCTACCTTTCCTTTGGGATGGAGTAAATTCTAACACAATTCCCAGATCACAGATTTCTTCTGGGCCCCAGAATCTGGGTTGTTTAGCTTAGGTCAATATTCCCAAAAATGAGAAGCTAAAATGAAGAGATATGAATACCCGCAAGGAAAGCTATGGAGCAAAAACCTATGTAACTACATGAGGTTGATAACTGGAATCAGCACTGAGATATTTGCAATATAAAATCTGTGACAACATTGATTATTCCAAGATGGTCATTTCTATTGACTTTGTTTCCTGCTCTGATTAACTAATCCTTTCCTTGCTTTTATGTCATAAATCCTAATACAAATGTGTGATAATGTAAAAAATCAACAAAATTCTGTTTTAAAAATCTTTTATAAATTATACAGGTACAAAATATTATTTGAAAACACTAATTTATTTTATTTGGTTCCTTTACATGAAAAATATACAATCAGATTGTTTTTCCCCTCACAATTTGTTAAGATAAAATCCCCTCTGGCTTGAAAACATACACATGTCAGTCAGAGCTCTGCACTGGCAAATGACTGCCACAGTTGTGCATTTCCAGAGAGCAGGCTCCCTGAGCCCATCAATCCACAGGGCGCTCTTGGGAGCCTCTGTGAGCCCCCGATGTACGATCTTGAACAAACAGGGACACACTCCCCCAGTAGTAGAAATTCTGAATTCACTCATCCTGGATACCTACTCACAGACAACTCAATTGCATGGTTTCAGTGCTAGGGCCCTTCAAAGTGCATCAGTGTGCTGCACTGGCAAATGCACCATGAGTGTCCCTGTGAGCTGCCACTCGGAGCACACACATATCCAACTATTAGCACAGCATCAAAAACCGAGTCTTCCTATTCCACAGCTGCAGAACTCTGGACACTACAGTCACATGCTTTTCCAACATGCAGGCCTCCCAAGCCCACTGCTCCACAGATAGCTTGTGGGCACCACTGTGAGATACCATTGGGTGTGCACTTATACAAACAGGGGCATACTGCTGGGCTGTAGAAACTCTAAATTCTCTCTTCTGGGATTCCTTCCCACAGACACTTCAATTGCATGGCTTCAGTACCACAGCCCTTCAGAGTATGTCAGTACATCCTGCTGGCAAACACACTGTGGATCCCCCCAGTGGCAATTCACAGGATACATGAACATGTATCCAACCACAGAACCAGCAGCAAAAGCTGAGTCTTCTCACCCTATAGCTACAGAACTCTGGACACCTCAGTCACACCTTTCCAGAGTTCAGGTCTCCTGAGCCCCACTACCCTGAAAGACAGCTCTTGGGTGCTATTGTGAGTCCCTGCTAGGCACACATGATTTCATCCAAGGGCTCAACACAGCAAAAATTGGGACACTCCCCCTCCACAGCTGCTGAATTCTAGACACTGCAATTGTGCCTTTCCAGCTCACAGGCCTACATCAAGAAACCCAAATAGCTCAAGTAGGGAACTATGCTAGATTACCAAGCACAGGAGACCTGAGAGATCATACCAGTAACACCATCCCACAAAAAAAACTGGTTAACAAATCAATCAGATCTACAATTAAAACATTACAACAAAACATCTGAAGACAAAAAAAGCAATCCCCAAAGGAAAGAAAAAGAGAAATCACCAGAAAGGGAGTTAAATGAAATTGAGGCAAGTGACATGTCAGAGAAAGAACTCGGAGTAATGGTTATAAGGATGCTCAAATGGCTGGATAAAACATACACACAACGCAATGACAAATACATACAACTTATGAGAAATATAAGGAGCTGAATTAGAATGTCACCAAAATGAAAGGGAACCAATAGAAAATGAAGAACAACACAGCTGCAATAAATAACACAATAGAAGGCTTAAATGGTATACTAGAAGAGGTTGAAGACCGCATCAGTAATTTAGAAGACAAACTAGAAAAAAAAGAAAAGAAAAAAAAAACATAACACAGCAGTAACTGGAAAGAAAATTTAAAAAGCAAGAGGAGAACATTAGGGAGCTTTGGGACAACACAAAATGAAACAACATTCGCATAATAGGGGTACCAGAAGGAGAAGAAGAGAAGCAAAGAATATAAAACCTGTTTGAAGAAATAACAGAAAACTTCCCTGATATCAGCAAAGAAAAAACTAAGCAAGTCCAAGAAGCACATAGAGTCCCTAACAAGATGAACCCCAAAAGGCCAACACCAAAACACATTATTAAACTGGCAGATACCAACAATAAAGTAAGAATCTTAAAGGCTGCCAGAGAGAGGCAGAAAGTTATCTACAAGGGAGATCCTATTATATTATCAACTGATTTCTCAACAGAAACACACAAGGCCAGAAGGGAATGCAAAGCAAGGGACTGAATCCAAGAATACTATACCCAGCAAGGCTATAATTAAAAATTGAAGGTGAAATCAGGAATTTCACAGTTTAAAAAAGGGCTAAGAGAGTTTATTACCACCAAGCCAGCAATGCAAGAAATGCAAGATGGACTGCTGTAAAAAGAAGAAATAGAAAGGCAAGAAGAAATACAAACATTAAGAATACAAATAATGACAAACAAGTACTTATCAATAATAACATTAAACGTAAATGGATTAAATGTTCCAATAAAAGAAATAAGGTGGCTGAATTGATAAGAAAAAAATGACCCATATAGAATGGAATAGAATAGAGAACCCAGAAATAAACCTAAACCACTATGCCCAATTAATATTTCACAAAGGATTCAAGAACATAAAATGCAAGAAAACCTACTGCATGGGAGAACATATTTGCTAACGATATCTCTAATAAGGGTTTAATCTCCAACATTTACAGTGAACTCATACAACTTAACAAAAGGAAGACAGACAAACCAATCAAAAAATGGGCAAAGGGCATAAATACATACTTTTTGAAAGAAAACATAAGGAAGGCCAAGAGACATGTGAAAACATGTTCAGTCACTAATCATCTCAGAGATGCAAATCAAAACAACAATGAGGTACCATCTCACACCTGTCAGAATGGCTATCATCAACAAATAAAACCACAACAAGTGCTGGTGAGGATCCCAGGGAAAAAAAGAAACTCTCCTTCACTGCTGGTGGGAATGCAGACTACAGCCACTGTGAAAAACAGTATGGAGTTTCCTCAAAAAACTAAAAATGGAACTCCCATTTGACCCAGTGATCCCACTTCTAGGAATATATCTCAAGAAACTAGAAACACGAATCAGAAAGGATATATGCACCCTTATGTTCATGGAAACACAATTTATAATAGCTAAGATTTGGAAACAGCCTAAGTGCCCAACAGCAATGAGTGAATTAAAAAACTTTGGCAAATCTACACAATGGAATACTATGCTGCATTAAAAAGGAAGGGAACAGGCCAAGCAACAGTGCTAGAGCATAAGGACTTGTTATAACTGGGGCTCTACAGTTCTCAACTGAACTGCTCTTTTAAAAACAAGGTACATTTAAGTTAAAAAAAAGTTTAAAAATAAATAAAAAATAAAATTAAATAAATAATAAAATAAAAAGGAAGGAGCCCCTACCATTTGCAACAGCATGGGTGGAACTGGAGAACATTTTGCTAAGTGAAATAAGTCAGTCAGAGAATGATAAATATTACATGATCTCACTCATTTGTGGATTATAATAAACAACATAAACCGGTTAACAAAAACAGATCTAAAGACAGAGAAGCATTGATCAGATGTTCAAACCTCAGAGGGAAGGTAGGAGAGGGTGAGGGTAAGGGGAAGAAATCAACCAAAGGACTTTATGCATGCATGTAAGCATAAGTGATGGATACAGACAACAAGGGGTGAGGGTGAGGGCAAGACTGGGGGGTGGGGGAACAAAGGGGAGATAAGGACACATTTGTAATACCATAATCAATAAAGAAAAAATAAAAATAAAAAATAATAAAATAAAGAGAAAGAAAACATACACATGTCAAAAACACTTAAAAATATAAATTTAAAATGGAAACACTATATAATCTTAACTCTAATGGACCCAGCAAAACTTGGATAGTAAATATAAAGTATTAAAAAAAATCAAAAATTTAATTTCCAATGAGGAATATTTTACATCTCTATATTGTATTTCATCTAAGCATCTCAACTACTGCATAATTCTTTCCTCTGGAATGAGTGTATCATCTTTGGAAACCACATGGAAAGAGAAGGATTCCCAGGTTGGTATTAGACCTGAAGACATGTCCCTGTAAGAATCCTCCCTTTGTCTCTGATATAACATCCTCAACCATTGCCAAGGAACAATGGCCTGGACAGAAATAAAGGAGTATAAAGCCAAAAGGATGAGCCAAATGACCATCCCAACTCACTTATTTATAAACTTGTAACTGAAGAAAAGAACAGCTATTCCCTTCCATTCGGTTAACTGGAATTTTCTATTAGCCATCATCTACATATTTCTACTGCAGTTATTCCTGCTGCTTAAAAGTGTTACCTTAAATCATAATACTGACACCTTTCTGAATCACTGAGGAAAATCATATTACTTTCATCGGTGTAGCCATATATCATGAATTTCTCTGCACTTAAAATTCTTCTTGCATTGTCAGTAATTAGATACATAGATACTTCTCCTTAATCAGAGACTTTGATTAACTAAAATCTTCCAGTTCTTTGATGCTAAATAAAGATATGGCACAAACTGATTGAGATGAAAAAGAAGAATCATAACCTGAGTGAATTAGGAAAACATTTTTTCTCATGAATTATCTATTTTTTTCTATGGCCCTGTAGACCTACCTAAGGAGAGAAAACTTGAGGACTGAACCTTGTCGATAAAATGTAATTCATGAAAAGTCCCAATAGCTACTCCAAATTAACATCTATTGGCTATGACCCATCTAAGTTGAGCCCTTTTACCAACTGGATATATTTAGGGTTTTATTTTTATGACTATATCCTAGAAATAAACACAGGAAGGCTGCCAAAATGAGGAGACAAAGAAACATATCCCAAATTAAAGAACAGAACAAATTTCCAGAAAAAGAACTAAACAAAGTGAGACAAGCAATTTAATAGATGCACAATTCAAAACACTGGTTATAAAGTTTCTCAATGAACTTAGGGGAAGAATAGATGTATTTAAAGAGAAATTCAACAGTATAAAAAAGGGTATGAAAACTATTTTTTAAGAAAATCAGAAATGAAGGGTACACTAACTGAAATGAAGAATAATTTACAAGAAATCAACAGTAGAGTAGATAAAAACCAAGAATTAAAACAGTGATTTGGAATATAAGAAAACAAAAACTACCCAATCAAAACAGCAAGAAGAAAAAAGATTCTAGCTCTGGCCAAGAGATTCAGTTATTTGGAACATCATCTCATACACCAAAAGGTTGAAGGTTCCATCTCTGGTCAGGGCACATATTAGAAATCTAAAATCAATAAACATATCCTGGGCATAAACACAGCTGATCCTCCCAACCTACCAACTCAGGGAAGCAGCGAAAATGTCAAAACGAGGAAACAGATCACAAACGAAAGAAATGGAGGACAAAAAGCGACTGGATATAGAGTTCAAAGCCACGCTTATAAGGTTGTTCAACAATCTCTTAGAAAAGGCCGATAAAATAAATGAGACCTATGAGGATATGATAAGGGATCAACAAGAAATAATGAAGGGTCAACTAGAAATAAAGAATACAATCTCTGAAATAAATAATATTATACAGAGTCCTAAAAACAGATTGGAAGATTGCAAGAATCAAGTCCAAGATTTGGAACACAAAGAGCCAGAGGACACTCCTCCACAGAAGCAAGAAGACAAGAGAATCCAGAAAGTTGAAGATAATGTAAGAAACCTCTGGGACAACTTCAAGCGAACCAACATCAGAATTATGGGCATCCCAGAAGATGACAGAGAGCAAGATACCGAAAACATATTGAAAGAAATAGTGACAGAAAACTTCCCCCACCTGGTGAAAGAAATAGACTTACACGTCCAGGAAGCACACAGAACCCCAAACAAAAGGAATCCAAAAAGAACCACACCAAGACACATCATAATTAAAATTCCAAGAGCTAAAGACAAAGAGGGAATATTAAAAGCAGCAAGACAAAAGCAGGTAGTTACCTATAAAGGGGCACCCATACGACTGTCAGCTGATTTCTCAACAGAAACCATGCAGGCCAGACGGGAATGGCAAGAAATATTCAAGGTGATGAATAACAAGAACCTACAGCCAAAAATACTCTACCCAGCAAAGCTATCACTCAGAATCGAAGGCCAGATAAAGAGCTTCACAAATAAATTTAAGCTAAAGGAATTCATCACTGCCAAGCCAGAATTATATGAATTGCTAAAAGGGGTTCTTTAGGAAGAGGAAGAAAATAAAGATAAAAATTATGAACAAACACGTAACTATCAACAAGTGAGTCTAAAAACCAAGGGAAGTAAAAATCATGATGAACAATATTAACTGGTGAATATAATAGAATCAGAGGTATGGAAGGGGAGTGGACTGATGATTCTTGGGGAAATGGGGAGTGGAGCAGGGCGGGAAGAGATTAAACATAAACTGCACCTATGGATGAAGACAATGGGGGATGGGGAAAGGGCAGAGAATTGAATGGAAACTTGGTGTAGGGGAGCATTGGGGGGGGGGGATGAGGAACATTTGTAATAATATGAACAATAAAGATTTATTTTAAAAAAATGAAAAAAAAATTGCAAAAAAAATAAAAAATAAAAAAATAAACATATCCTTAGGTAAGGATTTGGAAGGAAGGAAGGAAGGCCCTAAAAACTGAGAATAATGTAAGGAATGTCAGGGTCAAAGTCAAGCATGCCAACATTCGCATCATGGAGATGTTAGAAGGAATGAGAAAAAGCAAGAAATTAAATACCTATTTGAAAAAAATAATGACATAAAACATTCCTAAGTGGGGAAGAAAACAGGCATACAAGTCTCAGAGTCCCAAGATGAACACAAAGAGGCCCATACCAAGACGAATCAAAATTAAAATGCAAAAGGTTAAAGACAAAAAGAGAATCTTAAAAGCAGCAAGGGAAAAGAAGTTAGTTACCTACAGGGGAGCTCCCATAAGATTGTCAGTTGATTTCGTTGCAGGCCAGAAGGGATTAGCAAGAAATATTCAAAGTAATGCAGAGCAAGAACCAATAACCAATATTACTCTACCTTGCAAAATTGTCATTTAGAATCAAAGGACATATTAGCTTTCCAGACTAGAAAAAGCTAAAGGAGTTCATCATCACAAAACCAGTATAACATGAAATGTTAAAGGGTTGTCTTTAAGAGGAAGGAAAAGGAGCCGAAACCGCTTTGGCTCAGTGGTAGAGCATCGGTCTGTGGACTAAAAGGTCCCGGGTTCGATTCCTGTCAAGGGCATGTACATTGGTTGCGGGCACATCCCCAGTAGGGGGTGTGCAAGAGGCAGCTGGTTGATGTTTCTCTCTCATTGACGGTTCTAGCTCTCTATCTCTCTCCCTTCCTCTCTGTAAAATATCAATAAAATATATTTTTTTAAAAGAGGAAGGAAAAAAATATGAACAATAAAATGACAATAAATACCTATCAACAATTGAATCTGAAAAAATAAACAAATAAGCAGAACAGAATCAAAGTCACAGATACGGAGAACATTTTGACAGTTGTCAGATGGGCAAGGGGTTGGAGGGATAGCTGAAAAAGGTGAAGGAATTAAAAAGTACAAATTGGTAGTTACAAACTAGTCATGGGGATGTAATGTACAGCATAAGAAATAAAGTCAATAATATTATAATAACTATGTATGGTGTCAGATAGTACTAGATTTTTGGGGATAATCACTTAGTAAGTTATATAATGTCTAATCACTGAAGTGTACACCTGAAACTAATATAATATTGTATGCCAACTGTAATTGAAAAATAAAAAATATTTCAAATAAAATAGCATAAATAAACAAGTACATAAATAAATAAATAAATAAAATTAAAAATCTGAAAATATTTAGCCTTGGGCCAATATAACCCAATCTCTTATAACTTTTATTCCCATGTCCATGATACAGCACAATCATACATAACATTTAAAATGAGCCAAATGTACTATGAGACCTCAGTTATCAGTATTTTACCTCTAACATATTTCATGAACCATCAAAATGGACATCTTGGCAAACTTTCCGAAAGGAAATAAAATTAAAAGAAATGTTAAGTTTAACTGTTTACCAGAACACTACATCCTTCTGCTCAGCAAATTGGATTTTTATTGCAGTTATGGACCAGTTCTTTGTCTCCAGAGATGAAAAGTCATTATATATATTGAAGGAAAAAAAGTGCCCTCAACCACTCCCCCTTCCCATGGACCATGATACAATGAACCAATGTTGTTTTATGCATAGAATTGGCAGCACAGCCGCAAGCCAGGCATGACGCTGTCATTTCCAAGATTTTTATTTTACTAACACTGGAATAAGGTAATGTGTCTTTTTCTGGCAGCCACTCAACCTCACTTCAGCTGAAAGCAGCTTTTAGAGAAATGCTTAGAAACATTTGTTCAACATCTAACACTTATTGAGCACCTATTACATATAAACCTGATTATAGTTTGGGACTATTGGCATATGCATAAATAACTATATGATAAATATAGAAGCAAAGGCTATGCAAAGAAAAATATTACATGTATTCAGAGAAGGGTGTAGGGTAGGTGTGACCATGAAAAGCTCATTGGGAGAAAGGCAGGTAAGAGCTCAATCTTAGAGGCTGCATGGTACCTGGCCACATAAAATAAGTAGAGAGTTGGAAGTGAGGAGATAAAGGCCTAAGAATAAGGAAAGAGGTTTTTTGATGCTGCCCCATCCTACAATGAAGGGAGCAGTGAGTTCCATAACTCACTGAACAATAAGATTCTTGAACCCAGGAATTTAGCCTCAGAAAACTATGTCATCAGAGGCTAACACAAAGCTGCTAAATAAATAAATAAATAAATAAATAAATAAATAAATAAAATATATGCATATGTATAATAGATATGTGAATAATATGATGAATAAATAAGTGACCATTTTTTATTAAAAAGATAAAAATAAATGCAAGTTCTACTAGTCTTTCAAAAGTCAAAGGAAACTAAGGTAGAATGTGCCCCAGCACTGTGTAAGTTTCCATGAAGGTCAGTGGAAGTTATCATCAACAAATCAACAAATGACAAGTGCTGGTAAGGATGTGGATAAAAAGGAACCCTCCTTCACTGCTGGTGGGAATGCAGACTGGTGCAGCCACTGTGGAGAACAGTATGGTGTTTCTTCAAAAAATTAAAAAGGATCTGCCATTTGACTCAGTAATACCACTTCGAGGAATATATCCCAAGAAAACAGAAACATCAATCAGAAAGTATATATGCACCCCTATGTTCATAGCTGCACAATTTATAATAGCTAGGATTTGGAAACAGCTTAGGTGCCCGTCAGCAGATGACTGGATCAGAAAACGGTGGTACATCTACACATTGGAATATTATGCTGCTATAAAAAAAGAAGGAACTTTTACTATTTCAACAGCATGGATGGAACTGGAGACCATTATGCTAAGTGAAATAATCCAGTCAGTGAAAGGTAAATATAACATGATCTCACTCATTTATGGATAATAAAAAACATTACAAACTGTTAAACAAAAACAGACAGAGGCAAAGAAGCATTGAACAGACTGTCAAACTACAGCGAGAAGGTACAGGAGGCTTGGGGGTTGGGAGATAAGATATCAACTGAAGGACTTGTATGCATGCATATAAGCACAACCAACAGATGCAAGACATTGAGGGCAGGAGGATGAGGGATAGTATGGGAAACCTGGGGAAGGTCAGTGGGGGGGTGGGGAAGACATATGTGCTACTATTTGTAATACCTTAAACAATAAAATAAAATTTTATAAAAAAGGTATTTCCAGAGAGTTCTGGGTTGAAAGCTCTTGAACCATCTGGCCGTTGGGTGACAAATTTCATGCAAGTCAGATGCCATTTCAAACTCATAAAATGAGTCATTATATAGGCAATAGTGTTCTATATGGGACCAGGGACCTTGCATTCCATAAGCATCTTGGGTCAGGCTAAGCAAAGGATGTAAGGAGGGTTTGAAGCCACACAGACCACAAGAAGGGACCTGTATCCCGAAGATCTACCATTCAGAAAAGTGTCTTCCCAACCCAAAGTTAAGACATCTGGAAAGCAGGGTAGGGTGAGCAGAGCATGAACCTGGAGCCAAGTGTCTGCTAATCCTTGAGCTATAGCTCCTTTTACATTTACATCTGCCATTTCTCAGTAGGATAATAAAGAAGGAAATCAGCATGTACTATGTGTTATGAGGTCTTTCCCATGCTTTATTCTCACTAAGCATCAGTTTTCCTGTGCATAATACAAAGATAGCAATGCTTCCTCTGCTTATTTCTCAGATAGCTTTTTAAATTTTAAAAGAGATTTGCAAGTCAGAAAATATTATAAATGTGGACTGTAGGGGATGCTTTCCTATATATGGCCCGATTAATGTGATGAAGGCAAAAGCGTCCTCCCAATAAATCCTAATTCATGCCTATTCAAATAGAACCACAGAATCATTCTTACCATCCTCTTTCCCAATAGGGACCATAAGGTGTAAAGAGGACAGACTGAAATCACATTATAGATATGTGTATGTATTAGAAAAGGTGAATGCTATTTCCTTCCTTCCTTCCTTCCTTCCTTCCTTCCTTCCTTCCTTCCTTCCTTCCTTCCTTCTTTTGTCCTTTCCCCCCGCCCAAGTAATAATCACCACAACCTGGGTACCTAAGCCTAGCATACCCTCCTGCTCTTAACTCCAATCTCACAGTAAAGCTAAACTCTTACGATGATGATAAGTGTGGTTACCCTTTAATAAGCGCTTCCTTGTCTAGAGTGATGCCAAGTATGTTATACACATTCTCTCATTTAGCCCTCACAACAATTCTGTCAAGTAGTCACTGTTGTACCCATTTTACAGATGAGAAAAATGAGACAAAGAAAGATTTTTACAGATGAGAAAAATGAGACAAAGAAAAACTTGCCTAAGACCAGAGTTACTATATGTCAGAGTGGGAATTTATATCCAGGCAAGTGTGGCTGAAAAAAATCTGTGCTCTCATTCCCCATGCCACCCTGACTCCACAATTCTTGCTCTACCATTACATAGCTAAGTTTATGTTTCTATGTTGATAAAACTGCAACCCAAGTGCCAGGTAACCGCCATGGAGAGCTGTGGCCATAATTGACTGCATTAACTCTGCACATTGAACCCTGGGTCTTTCTTCAGGGCATCTAGGGCTGGTACCTGGATGGTGACTCCTAAAGCAGCATCGTGTTCTCTTTGAGACTAAGAGCTTGTGCAGAGGGAGGACAAGGGAGAAGCAGGTAGCCCCTCTACGTGCATTTTTAGCGGGATCCCAGCCCTGACTGCATTCTACACTGTTTCTCCCCTGTGTCTTCTACATAGCATAGGGATTGCACATGAGCTGTTCACACCCTCAGACCCAGAACCCAGAATCCCATTTGTGAAGAGGCGGAAGAAATGGTTCAAGCCATGGGAAAATGGAGGAACACTGGAGCAACTGAGATGACACATTCACTAGAAGCAACAGAGCCTGTTTGGGAAACAGTATGGCTTTGGGAAACAAGCATGCTGGTCCTACCCAGGTTTCATATGAGTTCCAACCCTGCATCCCCTGCATTGCTGCCTTTCTAAACTTGTGCCTCGGTCAGGTGCTTAATGTCTTACATGTACCTTATATTGGCCCTCCTGCCAAGGCAACACAATCCCTAGATTCCATATGACACTATACCAGAGAAAGAGGAGGCCAACCTTGGTCCCACCTTAACTCCTCTCTTTAGCTCTGTGTCACTTAACCTGCCTGAATCTGAGTTGCTTTGTCCAAGAAATGGGCATAATATTATCTACTATGGATTATTTTGGAAGTTTCTTAGTAATATTAAAGGAATTTTTATATAAGATATTATTATTGCTTGAAAGTTAAAAGATAGCTTTCAACAATTTTGTGGTTGTGCCCTACTAAATGTTTAAATTCCAAGATATCATTGCTTTCATATATATATATATATATATATATATATATATATATATATATATATATCCAATAATATGATAAAGCCACACACATCCCAAATGCTTATACCCATGCTTATATTTTGATTCTAACTGAACCAAACAAAAACCACATGTAACCAAGAGGATTATCTACTTGACTGACATGGATCCTAAAAAGAAATATTTTGCTTCTATGCCAAACTGAGTTTAAGTAAATTTCCCCTAAGTATGTGACTCTCTAGAAATAGCTAAGAAATTGCAGCTTTTTTAATCAATCTCAGAACACCTGAGACACAGAAGCTTTGTGATCAGAAACCTTACCGGCCAAACAAGTTCAGAGAGGGTTTTCAGGGAAGAAGACAGTGTGGAAAAGCCACAGAAGTTTAAGAGAGCAGGGTAGAGTTTTACCTGAAAAGAGAAAAGTGACCAGTATTACTATCCTTATTATTGATAGAAAGACAAATTACCACCACTGCATAGATACGTGGTAAGTGGTTGCATGGATTTTCCCAAAAATCCAAAGTGGCCACATTGTGACATTGAGCATCCCCCATCGCTAATCCCCCTTGACCTACATCCTTAGCCCTGCTGTAAAGAAACCCTGGGTGAATTCCCTGTCATCCCCACCCACACAGAAATACAGGTCCCTCTCCTTCAATTGCTATCATCCGAGTAACTTTCACAAGCAAAAACAAGCCAGTTTTTCTCAGGCAGACTTATAAACAAGCACCTGCAGATGAACTGTCTTTAAGAAAAAAATGGCTCCAGGGGTAGCCAGTGGGAGAAGCCGCCTACCAGTGACCTGTGAATGGAGGACCAATTACCCATAAGTAATCAGGCACCGGGCCAGGAAGGATGAAAGCGGGCTTGGGAGCACCCCCATTTAGATCAGTGTGGAGGCTGATCTATGGGCCAGAAAGGGAGAGCCAGAATAGAGGGAGATTTGCTCAACATGGACAACAGGCCTGCCTTTGACTAACACCAAATGGGAATTTGTACTGGTTACGAAGATGCCACAGAGTCAACTGAACTGACATTTTGCTGGTCATGACCCACAGACATATCTTCCAAAACAAATAGAGTCTGTTCTTTGGGCCAATTTGGGTCTTTCAAGAATTCAATCGTGCTATGTTGATTTGGCTGGCACACTTTGAAACAAACATGTTCAGGACTGAGGTCAAAGACAGACTTTATAATTAGGCATAATCATGGAGAATGTCTGGTCAAATCTGTTCTTTTTTTTATAAAGGAACTAGCCTAAAGCTCAGAGAGGTGGAGTGATTTGTCCAAAGTCACACGGCTGATAAAAAGATTACTATTGGAATATTTGGTTTCAAAGTCCAGTGCCCTTTTCCTTAACCCCAGGTGGCTTCCTTGGGTCTTAGATCACATGTTTAAAGAGGCAACCATGCTTTCTGGGGGGACAGACAATCTTGCCCCCCACAAGGTGCCCTGTGAAATCCCACAGCACCACTAGGCAAAGGTTGAACCACAGACTATGTGCCCAAGCCTTAGGAGGGACACTAATCTGGACCACTGGGAGCCAGCATGCTTCATTTTCACTTAAAAATCACTCTCCACAGCATTTCTGTCATAAGGACACGAAGAAAGGCTGGAGTACCTGGAGCTGCCTCAGTCTGAAACTTCTGAGGCAAGTGGAGACACTTGTGAGTTCACCCTCAGACAGGGGAGGCAAAGAGTGGTCACTTTGTGCGTGGATTGGAACACAAACACACGCAGCCTGTTATAAATCAGCCACCACGTCTCCCTGACGTGTTACGTGCCAACGCCCAGGGGGCGCTCTCGACGTGCTCGGCAGCCCAGGAGCAGCCTGCTTCCAGCGGAACAACCAAAAATGACAGAGAGGGGAGGTGGTTTTGTTTGTTTCTTTGTGGATTTTTTTCCCCCGCTTTTTAATTTACTTCAGTGTTTCAGGAGAAAGGAGATACACAATCCCAAAGGGAGCTTACAAAAACTGCCTTCTTTACTGAGGCAGAGAAATATTTAAAATATATATAAATTGATTACTTCCTTTCTGCCTTCCTACAAAAGCAAATCTTTTTTTTTTTCCATCTGCCCTAAAAGTCGGGTATGTTTCTATCCTTTTCTATGGCATGTGGCAAGCTTTTATGATAACAGAGTAAGGTTGTCTCCTGATTAAAATGGCTGGTTGAAACGACCTGCTTTTATTCTTGCTACAACTTTCCCTGTAACATAATGACCGGCTTTAAATCCATCAAAGTGGAGTACAGAGTGCAATTGCAAAGGTTCAGGCATGGAAATCCAGTAAATTTTATATGCTAGCCGGCCAAGGGATGCTCCCAAGTAGAGCTCAGGCCTGCCTGTAGAGACGATCAATTCCTCACTCCCAATCATTTACCTGGGCCGGGGACCTCCATCTCCAAGTCATCCCCAAAACGCTTTCCTGAGGACTGGGCAGGGTATGCAGAGGCTTAACAAGCTTAAAGTGAAGGAGAACTTAGTGATGCTGAAAATCAGCATTGCTGTGCCTTCGAGCAAAAATATGACTTAAAAAAACAAGACAAGGAGAACCCCAAATAATTGAAATTAATAGCTATTATGGAGTGACTTGCAAATATCAAGGCAGAACTGATAAGTGATTGTAATTGCTAATACTAAACTGTGTGCGCGTACACGTGTGTAGCCATATATAGATATATATATCCTTCCACATCCAGGGATTTAGGGGTTTTCTATGTGTATGTTTGCATATGTGAACAATTCTGGGGAAGATTATCTTGCACACAAAGCAAACGGCCCTGCCCCCATTGTGAAAGAAGCAGATCCCCTGAGATTAGGGAAGAAGGAATTGCTTATGATCAGCAGAGGCGGGGAGAACAATGGAGACCCCAGCGAAAGGCACAGCAGCCGCAGCCTGCTAGGGTGGGTGGGGGACTGACCACATGGCCATTGCAAACTGGATGGCATTGTCAGTGTCACCAAAAGAGCTCAAATTAGCAATTGTTATGATTAGCAGGTGGTTTAAGAGATAGGAGGCCCACGCAGTGACTCGGGCAGTGGGGGAGGGCGGGGTGGACATCAGAATGCATTTCAGCTTTTGCTTTAGCTCAAGATAGAAAGGTTTAGAATCAGTTTCCTACTTGAATATAAGAACTGCAGATTCCTTTAAGGAAAAATGAGGGAGGTGTCTGAGAGAGCAAGGAGTCCCCAAGAGGAGAAAATGAATATGTCCAGTTCCTTAATATAAATTTGTTATGAGCTTTCACAATAATTGTAGATGAATTTAGATAAAAATAAAAAATTAAATGCTATCAAATCACAATATAGAGGGGGAAAAATATTCTAGATTTTTAAAGCCACCTGAGTTCAATTTTCCCTATAGAGTGTCTATTTTAAAAAGATGATTTAGATCATTCAACAAAAGTTGTTAAATTATTTCTTTTAAATTAGCAGTTATTTATTCCCCAACCTCTCATAGAGTCTCTCACAAAACTGATGCTTCTTACATAGACACAAATCAGGTTTCTCGTGCCTTGACGCCACCTCATGAATCTCAGAACAAAAGCAACCATTTAACAGGCCGTTTTGTTATTTATTTTTCAGATTCTTTGATACTGTCAAAGTAGAAGTGTCAGAAATGGATGGTCCATCCACTTCCCTTCTGGTCATCGCCCTCAGATGTAGTCCCTCCATGGGATCTGTGTTCAAGTAAATGTTTGGCCAAATGGCCAGGATTCCTCTTTTGCAGTTGCCAATAATCATAAAGCGTGTGTAATAGAGAATGAAGACATTTTCCCTAGGCATCTTTCAATAGGCCTACAGCTCAAGATGGCACTGGATGGATTTGGACAGAGAACCCAATTGTATCAAAGCTCATCCCAATTCCTGCCTGGGGAAGAATTGAAGGATTAATTTGTGAGAGGCTACTTTAGTGTGGAATCTCATATAACTTCATGGGACAAAAAAAGACCATTCCAGCTAAGGGACCTAAAACTTAGAATCAATTCAAAATGGACTCTGGCAGATTTGATGGATTTTACTGAACTGAAAATGTGAATGAGAGCCCTATCTGGTATAATATGGAGAATGAGGCTATTCATTTTCTGGTAAAAATCAGGGTATGAAAAAAAAAATCATACCAGGTAAGGTGTTACTATACTATATTTAACCCAACTATATTAGCAAAATTATCATAGCTCTCTCTCATTTTTGTACACAGAAGAATTGGCCAGTGTAAACCTATCTTTGGATTCAAATGATTCAGAGATAGGTCGTCCCAAGTGAAATCCCAGTAATTCAATGCCCATGATTTGGGATTATTTCTTAGATGTCCAAAAAAAAAAAAAAAAGATTCTTATTTTGTGTGTTCTGTAATTTTATGCAAATTCCCCTAAATCTAAAATAATTCATTGTGTATAATAATAAAAGTGTACTATGCAAATCGGCCAAATGACTGAACAGCAGAAAGACCTTCCAGATGACCACGCTATGATATGCACTGGTACCAGGCCAGCCAAGGTGGGTGCGATGCGATCAGTCAGGGGACCCGCCATGCCCCTATGATCACCCCGCAGAGGGAGGCCCAGGCCAGCCAAGCAATCACACCCCATGCCTGTTGCATACAGAGGGAGGCGACTGGTGGGGGGAAGGAGGACCAGGCCGCACAGAGAGAAAGCGATGGCAGTGGCAGGGGTGGAGTCAGCTGCTGGCAGCTGGGCGAAGGAAAGCCCCAATAGGCCCTGACTGCCCGCCAGGCCTAGTGACCCCACCCACATACCACACAATCAAAGACCCTGAACATTTCAGTAGATTTTAGGTCCCTTACATAAACATGTTAGCCGCCTGTCTTTTGCAGACAGGTATCTATCTGGTCAGCCCAAATTCACTGAGGAATGACTTGGTTTCCTTCAGACTGATTCACTTCAGTCATGGCATAAGAAGAGTTAGGTAGCCAGCTACTGACTCTGATTGCCACCCTAAATCATCTTGTTAGTAATGAAGTAAGGCCTGAAACAGTGAATTGGACCATGTAGTACCTGGTGCTGCCAGACCAAACGGGGCTTTTTCTTCTGGGTTACTGGAGAATTGATGGGTGTGGAGGCGTGGCCTCAATGGTGCCCTTGGTGTGAGCTCTGATGTTTGTCCCTGTCCTCCCTTGTATTGCCTTCGATCCAAATGGTCAAACCTGAATAAGGCTTTTAAAACATGAAATAATAGGCTGCTTGTCTCCCACAGGAAACTAGTCCATTCAGCCACAACTGGAACCATTTTCCAGCAAAGCTGATGCGTGCGTACCTCACCTGACTGAGCAGAAATTAACCCCCATTCACCACGCTGACCCCACACGGCCCACTCAAACTAATGCACTTGAACATACTTATTTTGATACGTTATTCACATATTGTTGCTATGCACTTATGTATTTAAGCACTTATGTATGTTGCACGGAGGTAACTAAGAGAGACCCCGTTGTTTGTCCTTTTCATTAGTACTGGGCTGGTGAGAATGAAAGCAGTTCAGAGTGTCTCCGGATACTAAAATAAAGACAACGTCATCGTAGATATCCAAAATGTCAAAGTAAATAGCAAACATTTTAGAAGGGAAAGCCTAAATACCCGGTGTTTTCGTTGCTGATTTAAGTGCACGCAAAGATGTTAGAAAAAGATGCAAACATCAGTGATTCTTTTTAAAAATGCACCTACAAATGTTTGCACAATATAGCTACAGATTTGAAACATAACCTATATCCAAGAGTTATCTTAGTCCATTTTGCATTTAGCATCTATGGACCCTAAGTAAAAGTACGCTTGTTTAAACAAATGAGCAACTTTCCAGACAATATATTTCTATGATATTTTATGAGCACATATTACTTTTATAAATACAGTTTTTAAATAAAATTATTGTGTAGCTGTTAAAAAAAATTAAGCAACTAAATATACTGAAAGAATGATGTTGCTGTTACACTGTCAGTCACCCAAGCCCAACATTCAGGGACATAAGGAGAATTATTCCAGCTTGACTTCTTTCCATGGTTGATCTATGCAACAGGAATACTCAGCACCACGGACAGAGACAGCACAAAATAAATATTTAAGGAATGAATATGGCACTAACTTCAATTGAACACATATGAAGAGAGAATGCTGAAGTTCATGGCTAAGAAACACAATTTTAAAAGTCTCTGATTTCTCAGGATTAACTGTTTCTTACACTAAGGACATATGCTTTAGTTAATATTGTAAGGCTATGGCTGCTTTGTTGTATCATGTCCCCAGTCAAAAAAAAAAAAACATAGTAAGTTTAAAATATATGCTATTTTAATCATAGCAAAGACTCAATTCAACATGTAGTCTTGAGAATAGTTCTAAAGGCAATAAAACAATTAATGGACTTGCTAAGTAGTTTTTCTTGATGTTGATGTTAGTTGATATTTGGTCTTCGTACACATATAATACACACATAATACATCCATATACATATGTTAATAATCTCAAGGATAAAATTTTTACTTATGAAAAATCTTATGCCTAATTGCTGATATTTTCACATAAAAACATTGACCTCGCATTTATGTTTTCTATTAAATTAACAGCAAAATAATTTAACAGGTTTATGGACTTTGAAAAATGTTATGATTTTTTTCAGAAACAAAACTAAAAGATAATTTTAATTTATACTTTAATTGATCAAATATTATTAAGTCCTACTTATAAGATAATTTACTAAACACTGGGAGGTCCAAAGATGAATTAAATAATGACCATTGCTTCCAAGGAACTCAAAATATAATGAAAAATAAGTAAGATAGGGGAAAGAAATAAGCATTGCCAAATACCATAAACTGTGTACTTGACATACATTATATTATTTTGGTAGATATTATTATGGCCATTTTTAAATATAAGGAAAGTGAGGTTCAACAAGGTTAAGTACTCTTTCTGGATAGCTCAGCTAATTAATCCTGCATTGTGTTATAGAATCACAATGCAGGATTTTTCTAATTCCAAATCCTATGCTCTTATTCCTCTATTCAAGGCTGTCTCAGGGGGAGAGGTGAACAATTCTGAAGGGCAACATGCAGGAAGGTTCCACAAAGTGGGTGCCATTTCAGCCTGAACTATTTTACCAATGGTTTGCAGACAGTGCAAGACTATGCTTATTTCTCAGAATACTTGACATTTACAACGTGTCAATGAACCTATGTTTGTACTTGGTCTCTTGATTTTTCTTGCTACAGGAAGGCATCGCGACAAGGATAATCCAGAATAAAACACAATCCACAAGTCTTTTGTGTTTACATGTTGGCAACAACTCCAATAGCATATACCTACTAATCATGTTAGCAAAGGCTATCGAAATGAGCCTGCCATCAGCAGCACAGAAAATTGATGACAGAAATTGGCCGAGGGCTGCTGAGTCACCTAATGACAGCAGCTTTAATTTAAAATATGTTGTGGGTAATAGACCAAGTGGATAATCCACTTGTGGATAATTGAGAGTATATATGTGTCCACATTTTAAGATCTAGGTATTTCATAAAGGTCCTATGACATAACATGTCATAAAATAACCTGTTCCCAATGCACTAGTATCCATTAAAATCAATAGGGTTTTGCAAGCCATGCATATGATAGATAGTATGAAATGTAATTAGTATTGGAAAATTGCTATAAAATCTGAAGCTCTTTGTACTTAAATGACCAAGATGTTTTCCACCGGGGCTCCTTTTCTTAGAGCAACTGAGTGAATAGAGTCTGAAGGATTAAATAATTGGTGCCATGTTGGTTTTTAAGCAAATAAAGTCCTGTTGTTCCTGGGCACAGGAACACAAGATTTTATCACTGTAACAAAACATTACTCTGATGTCATTTTCTGAAATGGAGTGAAAATCAGGATTTAATAGTCATGAAGCTGAAATTTTTTGTATCCTAATCTGACCTGCTGGGAATAAATTATCTGAGGCTGACATCCCTTAGGCTAAGGGTTTATAATAGAAAACACCTCTCTTCCCCTCCTCCCCCCAGAAAAAAAAGACTTACAAATGAAGCAATATCATGAGACACCACAATTTAGGTTCTCTATTCTAAGTAGAAATTTTCACAATAAGATATACAAACACACATATGCTCTGCCCCCCCTCAAAAAAAAATACTTGAAGAGAGAAGGGAGAGCATAAATGCACCTTTTCTTTTTCTTTTTAACCTTATCTGTGCATTCCTGGGTCACACAAGCATTGTGCTGACTCTGGATGAAAACACCCCTTTGATGGAGGATACATGCTGAAAGGGAGAATTCTGAATTATGTTCTCTAAATTATCCAAGGCTCGGAGAGCAAGTATTGATTTTGAAAATGACTGAGCCAGACCTCATACGGCAGCGCCCCCTCCACTCTCCCTGTGCCCCAGAGAACAACACGAGATCTCGGGTGCGGTGCAGCCGCCACGAGGCCCTGGGCTGGCATTGTTTCAAAAAATCAGAAAGTCATCCATCAACCACACAGTCATTGGAATAAGTACGTGGTAGCTAAAGACACATTCTGTCTGCTCACAGGCTCCGATTCAATGAGCTCTGAGGAAAATTAGAATGATATTGGACCGATTAACTAATGCACTCTGGGAACCCATGAACTGTTAAGATGTTTATTTTGCTGCCTCACATAAAAGAATGAGAAGTTTATCTGCATAGTTAAGCGTTCTGTTTGCTCCAGCAGTAAGTAACCCAGAGCGCCTCTGAGCCAGACCTCTTTTATAGAGGCAGACTGAGACCTGGAATTTGCTCTGTAATTGTTTCTATGCTTTGCAGACAGTTTAGGTGCAACATGAAAGGAGCTGTTGTTATGGGTGACTCTGTGTGTGTGTGTGTGTGTGTGTGTGTGTGTGTGTGTATGTGTGTGTAAATACATCTGTTCCCCTGTTAATTTTATGGGGGAACTGAAGATGAAAATTATTCATTTCCATGCACTGAGAAAAATCAAAGTTTCATTTAGTCTGTAATTGTGATGAACATGAGTAGAACACATATTAAATCAGATAATCCTAGGCCTTTAAATGATTCCAAGGGTATATTTTCCATGTCTGAAGAACTCACATGGTGTAGTGAAGCAATACTTATGCTCATTCATGCATGGCTGCATGTTTTAAGTGATACTTATTTAAGCCAGATGCCACTTGGAGCAGGGCTTCTCAACCTTGGCACTATTGGCATGTTGGGCCACATAATTCTTTGTTGTGGGGACTGTCCTGTGCATTGCAGGGCACATAGCAGCACCTCTGGCCTCTATCCATTGGATGCCAATAACATCCCTTTTCTGCAAAGTAGTGACAACCAAAAATGTCTCCAGACATTACCGCATGTCTCCTAGGAAGAAAAATCATTCCCAATTGACAGCCACTGGTTAAGATTTGTGTTGTTGTGGAAAACTTTTGAATTGTTCTCTGGAAGTTACACAAGCAGAAGACCTCCACATTCATCTGCACTGTTTCCTGAGCATATTGTGTGAAACAGACATGATGGCTCAGATAAGGCCCAAGAATGGCTAGGCTTTTCCCACATAGCTTCACTTCATAGTATAATTTTACAAAAGGCCTATTTCATCTCAAAAATGGGATTTTCAAAGCTATTTGTTGAAATTTGGATAAGAAAAGTTATATGGGCTCTTCTGACTCCATGTTTTGTACAGTGATTTTGACAAAATAGTACAATTCCTTGGTTTGCTGTAGCTAAAAATATTACACTGGATGTTCTCTCATGGAAACTCTCCTATGTATTTTTTCCTTGGCCTCTTGAAGGATATGCAATTGAGTGATGGCACTGATTTCATTATCAATTCCTCCTGAAAAAAGGGCAATTTTACCGGGTCAAGGTTGAAACAACAAGTCATGGGATAAGAAGAAACCTAATCTACCTCTAAATCGCTCTGTAACTTGGGAGTTATTATGTTGGAGACAGGTCTATGTAGAAACTAAGTCAAGTCTAGAGTTGGCCCCTATCCAGTGAATTTGGGCTGTAGATTCAGCCAAATAGGTAATTCACTACTCTCAGTCTTTTGCCAGAGTGGCAGGTCTGCAGGAGGTTTGAATGATCTACACTAGATAACTTTTTGTTACTTGAAAGAGAAATTCAACTTGGATGATGTTTTATATATACAATTTCTATTTCAGTTATACACCAGTACTTTCTATGGTGTGGACACAGACAAAGAGTTTTATGGAAAAGGAGTTTGGGGGAACTGGGCTGTACATAATGAAACAAGCTAAGAAGCTGCCAATTTTCTCAGAGCCTTTCACATGCCAATGTGCCTTGTGATCTTCAAGGACTATTTTCATACGAGGAATGCATTTTAAGGGACTAGTTTTCCTCATAATGCATCTTGGGAAATAATATCAGTGCAAATACATATTAGGGCACATTTCTGATATTACTTAATAAAGATAAACTCTAAAGTCCCTTGTTTCTGTGCCACCTCAGGACTTGGGCTTTGAATCCATCACTTTTAGGAGCTATGGGGATGTGGTCTGCAGATTGGTAGCTTACAGACAGTGACTGACTCTAATACAGCCATAGTGAATGTGTACATGAGATCGGGAGGCACAATGATGCTCTAAGAACACAGGATTATCACCAGGGGACTTGAAATCCAGTCTCTGCTCTACCAAATACTAATTCAGTGAACTTAAGTGGGTCATTTAGACTTTGTGCTTCAGTTTCCTCATTTGCAAAGGAGGCATAAACATGTGTGTTTGCATGTTAAACAAAAAACTTAATAAAATGCATTATTATAAAGAACTAGCTAGCATTCATTATTGTTGTAGTTACATAGAAGTTAGCATTATAATCTCTGACACAACATGCCTTTGGTTGCAATAAATGAAACCAAATTTAATGTAATTTCAGCAAAAGAAAATTTCAAGGAATTGATTAAAACCGATAATGGCGGTATGTCTCTTAGAAGCCACAGTTAATGTATTAGTCAAGATCCCAATAGGAAATAGACGTACTCAATTTAGGATAACCCAAAGAGAGTTTATTATGAGGACTAATTCATAAGTGTATGTGGAATATGGGGAGCTGCAAGAACCCTGACCTCACAACAGCACCAGAAGGGACAAGAGGAGGGAAAGTTGCCAGAGCCTAAAGGACAGAAAGGCATGCATATCTGGTTGCCTTCTTTTGAGGGACACAAAGAGCCTGAAGTGACCCCTCATGGAGGGAGGGTGCATGGAGAAAAATGTCCTAATCCTGCTCTTCTACTCTCAGATCTTCCGCTGGACCCTCCCCATTTGGAAATCAGAGGGCACACAGCCCTGTGAATGCAACACAGGAACATCCTCAGAGGCAGAGAAGAGGGTGGAGAAGGGTGGGGAGTGGACCTGGAGGAGTAAGTGAGAGATGCCCAGCACAAAAAAGAAAGTAGTCAGGCCTGAGGAATGAATGCAAACTCAACCATCAAAAGAGGATATGTATCTTTCCTAAAATAGTTATTAATTACTGTGGTGGTTTTAACATATATCTGCAATAGTTCATATTCTTTGCTAAAGAGATAAAATTTAACTCCCCCCCCCCCTTGAGAAGGGGCTGGACTTAGTGACCTGCTTCTAATGAAATATTAGTATGGAAATATACAAGACAAAGAAAGTTGAAAATAAAGTGATCCTATATAATAAAAGCTTAATGTGCAAACTGACCAAGTGGCAGAATGACTGGTCGCTATGACACACACTTGCCACTAGGGGGTAGATGCTCAGTGGATGAGCTTTCCCCAGTGCACAGGCCCCAGGCCAGCCAAGGCAGATGCAAGCAGGTGCCCCTGCAGTAGCCTTGCAGAGGGAGACGACTGGTAGCGAGTGGGCAGCATCAGGTCAGCCATGGTTGGTGCAAACAGATGGTCCCCGATCACCCGGCCGTCCGCCCCACAGATCAGCCCTGATTGCCAGCCAGGCCTAGGGACCCTACCCTTGCACAAATTTCATACACCAGGCCTCTAGTAAGTATATAATAAACAAAATAGCTATTTTTATATCAGGCAAAATAGAGTTAACATGAAAAATTATAATTTATAGGCTAAAGAAATAAAAATATATAGCAATCATGTGTAAATATCTACTCAGGAATGTAGCCTCAAAATAGATATATAATAGTTGATAGAATTACAGGGAGAAACAGATAAATTGCCCCTCACAGAAACTGATAAATCAACTGTGTAAATTTCATTTACACAAATTCCTAAATAAAATAATAAGTAATTTTTATCTAAATATATACACTCGGTAACCATTTGGCATAGAGTAAACTTTCATAAAGAGCATATATAATAATTCCCCAAAATTGATCATATAAAAAGTCACAAAAATAGAGTCAATAAATAGTGAAGATGGGCATCAGATACAATATGTTTTTCTACAATGCAATAAAATAAAACATTAATTAAAAATTACATCTTAATTTTTATGTCTATACATCTAAATATATATGGTTAAATAATTTATAGGATAAAGAGGAAGTGATCAGAAAAATTATGAAATGAATAAAAGGATTAAATGCCAAAATGCATTGCATGCAGTAAAAGCAGTCCTATAAGGGACATTTAATCTTAATAATAGTTTACAGAAAGCTATAAGTAATGAAAATAAATGAGATTTAATTTTTAAAAAAGTTAAAATCATTAAAAACAACAACAACAACAACAATTAAACATTAAAGGTCACTAGGAAATCCCAAAAAATGGTTCATTGAAAAGACTAACAAAAGGGATAAGATGGGCTGACACCGGTTTGGCTCAGTGGTAGAGCGTCAGCCTGTGGACTGAAAGGTTCCGGGTTCGATTCCGGTCAAGGGCACGTACCTTGGTTGCGGGCACATCCCCGGTGGGGAGTGTGCAAGAGGCAGCTGGTTGATGTATCTCTCTAATCGATGTTTCTAACTCTCTATCCCTCTCAATTCCTCTCTGTGTAAAATCAATAAAATATATTTTTTTAAAAAGGGATAAGATGCTGACAAGATTAAGCTAGAAAAAAAGAGCAAGAAATCAAATAAACAATATACAAAACTCTAAAAAAAGGAAATAGAAGAATGTTATTAGCAACAGCATGCTAGAAAATCTGACAACTGGGATAAAATGAATAACTTTCTATAAAATTATAAAATATTAATATTAATACAAGAAGACATAAAACACATGGAATTGCCAATAAGGAACCTAAAAATCAGCCACGAGAAGCTTCCCTCTACCACCATCGCTCCCCTATAAAAAATGATCTGAGAGATGATTTTATAAATGTGGTGTAAAAAGCAAGTTTTTATAGAAAACAAGGAAAGGGGGTTATCTCATGAATAATACCTTCATGCTATAACCAAAAAAGAGGTATAAATATAAAGGGGGGAAAATTATAGACCAATTTCATTTACACAAATTCCTAAACAAAACATTAGTTAATTTAAACCAACAGTGTATTGTTTGTAAAAATCAAGATTAAATATAGCATTCTTTCTGAGTTCAATATCAAATATCTTTCGACTTACTGCATTAATGACCCAAAAGAGAAAAATCACAGTAATACTGTAGTTATAGATCAACCAAACACTGCTGGTCCTGGGCCAATTCAATGATAGAAGAAAAAAATAAATGATGTGGGATGGGAGGAAATATGAAAAATCTTCAATTGTAGATGATATAATTATTTACATAGAAACCCCAAGAAAATAATGATGCAAGATGAATATATAAAGATCAAAAACTTCCCTCTATACCAGCAATAATTAATTAGAAAGTACAAAAGAAATTAAGTAAATAAAGTAGCTATTACAGTAATATAAAAATTAATGTAACTAAGAAAGTACAAACCTTTATGATAAATGAAAATGTGAATAAAGGGAGAGATACATCGTATTAATGGATGAGATGATTTCACATTGTAAAGTATCAATTGTATCTAGATTCATTAAAATATTTAATGTAATCCCAATTAATATTCCAAAAGAGCATTGGACAAATGTATACAAATAAAAATATCTAAAATTTATATAGAAAAATAAAAATCTACAAATAACTAATTTTTAAAAGGAGAGCAAAAAACATCATATTATCAGATATTAGAGCAACTGCACATTAGTTATATCATAATAGTATTGTTGCAAGACAAAAAGTTGTCTTAAAAGACAAGCACTCAATTATCTCTGTGTACTTTCATTTGCAATACTTGCGTATCTCAGGCTCTCAGTCACACTCTTCACACATTTTAAATATCTTCAGCTCCATGTCCACCTGACAAAACTCATATACATCAGGACCATGTGTAAATCCTTTCCTTTCCTTAGGAACATTTATATGAAGCCCAGGCAGAAAGAAATGCTCTCTTCTCTGAGGTCTCAAAATACCAAACCATTCTATTTTGTGATTACACTGACCTACAGGAATCCTACTCTTAGAATAAATTAAGACCAATAATGTCTCACTAGAAAGATATGATTGTTCTTACTAGTAGTAAAACAAATGAGTATATTCACTGAGTTCCATCGGCCAAAATGAATTTTGTATCCCTCATAGTTTGCCTTAGATTTACAAATGCACATTCTCCCAGCTATTTTCATATTTGCATATTTCTCCTCAGCTGTCCATATACACATTTACTTTACATACATCTCATCAGAGAACATACAATTTACTGCTCTTTTTCACTATGTACATATCATAAAATTTTCTTATTTATAAGTATTTTTATTTATTATTTTAACATCTCCAAAATTCTTCATTGTGTTCACATATCATCACTTTTTAAAATCTTTATATGTGATCATTTAGTTTAGAAAAGCAGCATTTTTCCTCTCTTTCCTCTTAAGCCCTATAATGATATATTCATACTAACCCTATGTAGACTAAAATAGGCAAGTTTTAAATAATCATGCTATTCTTTCACTGACATTCATTGTCCCATGTCATAATTATTAGAACAAGGAATTAGGATAATCTATTCTTTGCCATTTTGATAAATTGACCCATTTTCCATTTACCAAGATGGCCAAATAACAAAGTCCCTTCACAGAAATTCAGTAATTCATATGAAAATTGAGACATGAATAACCCTACATGTCTTCACATAACTGTAGTTTTAGTAAGAATTCCCTTGGAAAACATATTCCTTGTCCATGGCTCTTTCCAGGGCCTTCCATAGACACATGCAGTTTACTTGGCCAAAATTCTACTTCTTAATTCTCCAAATGGAGAAGATGGACCATTAGCCCCTTTACATTGGTTAAATTACCAATTACCAGCAGGTAAACAGCCTCTCACTGCAAAACTGCTCTAAGCTTATTATGAGTGTCATTTGCAAAGGTGGAGCCCTTCAGAGAGAAATCTCTGTTTTATTAGCATAAAGAGGTCTAAAGAGCACTGGCCGGGGCCAGGAGGCCCTTCCTGGTCCCCAGGGATCACTGTTGATTTATGAGCTCCCACACATTCACCTATGACATCACAATTCATTCCTGTGTAAAATACTCTATTATTCCTTCACCCAAGCGTAAGGTCAGAAAATACCAAATGGAATACAATTTCTTAAACCAGGTAGGGAGGATAAGTGTATAAAAAGCCTCAAAGCCAAAATGAATTAAGCTGAAAAATTAATCTGGAGACAAGAAGTAACCAAATGAACAAAAGCAAGAACAAAACACCAGCATGCATTTATAGAGTCAGTTCCCAGGTCCCCATAGGTCAGGCCACAGGGCAGAGGCACTGAGCAGCTCAGTGAGGAGGAAAGAAACTCTTGAGAGCAGAAAACGCAAGGTGCTAAAGATCGTTCCCCCATATTGAAGCCAGATGACTTCATGCAAGTTACTTAACCACTTTGAACCTCATCTAAAATCTCTGAATGACTTC
Source organism: Vespertilio murinus (assembly GCA_963924515.1). Lineage (NCBI taxonomy): Eukaryota > Metazoa > Chordata > Mammalia > Chiroptera > Vespertilionidae > Vespertilio > Vespertilio murinus. Next base: position 165,359,989 of record OZ004704.1, on the reverse strand, counting down.
ACAGATTCATTGTGTGGATTAAAACTAAAATATCTACCTTCTAGCACAGAGCAGGCATTTATTAGTTAGTATTTACATTACCAGCTTGATGACATACCCCATCAACACTGCTCTCATTACATCACAAACCTACTCTCCTCAGTTAGGCACCAAGTAAACCCTGCCAGCTTGGTCTTCTGTCTGGAAGACTTCTGTGCTCAAACTTCTTGTGTATATATCTTCTTCTATCCCTTTTATGTGGCCTTTAAAGCCTAGCTTTTTGAGTTGTCAAGATATACAATCAGTCTTTTATACCACCTGCTGGAAGCCCGGTGCACAAAATTCATGCACGGGGAGCAGGGGGGAGTCCCTCAGCCCAGCTGCACCCTCTCTAATCTGGGACATCTCTCTCACAATCCATGATTGCTGGCTCCCAACTGCTCACCTACCTGCCTTCCTGATTTCCCCTATCTGCTTCTGCCTGCCAGCTTGATCACCCCCTAACCACTCCCATGCCAGCCTGATTGATGTCTAACTGTTCCCCTGATGGCCTAATTGCCCCTAACTGCGCTCTCCTGCCAACCTGGTCACCCCCAACTGCCCTCCCTTGCAGGCCTCGTTCTCCCAACTGCCCTCCCCTGGTGGCCATCCTGTGTCCAAATAAGGGCAGGATCTTTAACCACATGGGGGCAGCCATATTGTGTGTTGGAGTGATGGTCAATCTGCATATTACTCTTTTATTAGATAGGATAGAGGCCTGGTGCACGGGTGGGGGCCAGCTGGTTTGCCCTGAAGGGTGTCCCAAATCAGGGTGGGGATTCCCTTGGGGCATGAGGTGGCCTGAGTGAGGGGCCTGTGGTGGTTTGCAGGCAGGCCACACACCCATAGTGCCTGGTATAAAATAATGCTGGGGGAAAAAACACCTCACTAATTTGAACTATTTCCAGAAGTTCTGATAATCTTAGGACTATGTGGTTAGTGGTGACAGGTATAGAGTAGAGGTAACAACACTATCTGGTCCCCAAGGTGATGTGATCATACCTAGTGAGGATCTTGCAAAGGACCAGAGCCCATCAGCTTGACCATCCAAAAGCCTCCCTGGCCCTAGCTAGTTTATTCCTCTGTACTACCCTATCCCCAAGGAAGACAGGAAACCATCCTCCAGTCACTCAATCCCACCGTTTGCACCAACATGGATGGACCTAGAAGGTATTATACTAGTATATATATATATATGAAATAAGCGAGATAGAAAAAAGACAAATACCATATGATTTCACTAATATGTGGAATCTAAAGAATGAAATAAATGAAAAAAAGAAACAGACTCATAGAATCAGAGAACAAACTGATGGTTGCCAGATGAAAGTGGGTTTTGGGGACTGGATAAAAGAGGTAAAGTGATTAAGAAGTACAAATTGGTAGTTACAAATAATCATGGGATGTAAAGTACAGCATAGGGAATATAGTCAAAAATATTATAATAACTATGTATGCTGCCAGGTGGGTACTAGACTTATTGGGGAGATCACTTTTTAAATTATATAACTGTCTAACCACTATACTGTACACCTGAAACTACTGTAAAATAATATTAAATGTCAACTTTAATTGAAAAATAAAAAATATATCTTGAATTAGCATCCAGGTGTGCCAATCATCCTATATTTTTGCCTGCACGGAAAGGTCTGTCCAGCTGTGTCCTAGCCCTGTCTCGGGCATTGCCATGGTTAGTTTAAGTCTTTGTCTCCAATACACTGTTAGTTTCTCAAAGGTCCTGGCCAAGTTTTACTCATTTTACTACCCTAGCCCAGTGCATAGTGCCTTGCATATCAAGAAAAAAAGAGGGGAAAAGAAGGGAGAAGAAAGAGGAGGAAGAAGCAAAAAGGAAGATGGAGGAGAAAAATAAATTTTAGAGTACAAAATCAAATAAGGATTCTAATCCTTAGCTGTGTAAACATGGACAAGTGACTTAACCTCTCTAAACCTCAGTTAGCTCATCTATAAAATGGGGATAGGTTAATAATGCCCATTTCAGGGCAGTTTCAAAAGACAAATATAGTCATAGATGCAATGCCTGGAGCATAGTAGGCAATTTGTAAACAATAACAATTACTATTAGAAGTGAATAAATTTTTTGCAAAAAGAAATGAAGTCACTGTTTATGTCATAAAGGAGGTGAAAAGGTCTTCCCCTGGGTCTCTCAAGTCTGTCTTCTGGTCTGGCCAGTCCTTTCTGGACCTTTGTCTTTGGAGAGCCACTTTGCCTACACAGCTTTCACTTAAATGGGGCTCTAAATCAAACTGTCTTCTGCCACCATTCTTCCCTGGGCTTCCGATTATAATCATGCTCCCTGCTATTAGTACAGGGATGTTTAAAACTCCTATAAAACAAGAGCTAATTGCTGATCTGCTTAATTAAAGTGAGCCTTTTGTTGTCACATTTACAAAGATAAATGAAATAATCAGCTCTGGACTAATGAGAGATAATTAGATTATGCAGCCCCAATAAATAAAGACCAAAATGCTCCCAATTGTTCCTGTATGTCACAAAGAAGAACCACAGTGAGCCTTAAAGAAGTATATGTTGGTGATGTTTTATTTTAACAATAATGAGTGATCATGGAATCCAGGTCCCCAACTCTACTGTACATTCAAATTTGCAACAGTCAATACCGGTGATTTTCTTATTTGACCTTACCAGTTCTTAAAACTAAGTCATAATTTTTAAAAAAATAGACAAAGATATAACTACTGATATATCTGATCTAATCTATCACTGAAAGATATTTATTAATGTAGTAGAGATTCTACACCTTCCTTTCTTGACTCATAATAATTTATTCAATGACTTCACTAACACTACTGCATTAGGTATAAAAATAAAATGCATCCAATATCACTGTGGCTGAAGGTAAGCACGTTTATTTATTTCTGTGTGTCAAAAAACCTGGACTGCTCAAGTCAGTTCCTGTGGCCTCACCTTAAAAGGTCAACCCTGCTCCCTAAAGCACACACACAAAGACACAGATCTCAATCCCTATAGCCAATGCAGACCAAAGCTCTTTCACAGACAAATTGATTGATATGAAGGTGAAGATAAAATTTTTACTTTGCTCAGATAAAAAAATAAAGACTGATTGCCCAAGACTGATAACATATCAAAAGGACAGTCTTTCCCCTCCCCCCCCAAATGACAGTGATTACTCTGTCTGGAAAAATACCTGCTAAACCAGTAGTTTCTAAACTTTTGATTGATTAACTAATATTTTATATATTTTTAAATATCTGTTAAATTTAGGGAATAACATAGGGTTTCTAACTTTTAATTTTACCAATCAAGAATTATAAAAGAAAAAATCTATTTTATCAACCATTTTACCATCAAAAATTAGAAAAAATATATACATATGTAATATATAATGTATATATTATATATATATATATATAATCTTGGAATAAAGGCCTTTAAACTGGATAAAATAGTCTATTAAGAAAATGCACAATTGTTCTTATTTTCTTATTTTCCTTCACCAATAGAGAATGCATCTTGGTCAAGTGTCCTTCCGAAGATCAGAGTTTAGTAACCACAGAGCGAGGCTATTCTGTTCCCAGTATTGTCACACCTCCCTAAAGCCTAGCAGCTGATTTTTAAAGTCAGTATTCTAAGACATTTTATAGAATGAAAGGTTGAAAATAAGAATAAAGAAACCAAAGCCATCCAAATTCACAAGTCCTCAGCAGCCCTTCTGGTCTATCAGGAGAGTTGTGACGTCTGATGAGCAGGACCAGCATCCGTCAGAAATCTCCTCCCACCCCCACCTTGAGCAGTGGCTGCATATCCTTGCAGTGAGGACAAGCTGATTTTCTAAACTGGAAAATTTCAGATCTGGTCTGTATGTTTTTTTTTCCCAAAGCATTTCCTAATTTTTGCTCTATACAAATTACAGTTTTTTTAGAAATAAGTCCTTTATAAAGAGGAGAGCTTGCAGTGGCCCAGGGGGAAAGCGCCAAAACACTTGGCCTCATTTTCAATTCTATCCTTACTGTGATCGGTCTCTGAGTTGTGGTTCCTCCTAACACAGAGATGACGCCTACCTCACAGGACACGTGAGACAATGACCAGACAAGCCAAGATTTAGAGCGTAGCACCATGGCAATCTTCAATTCATTCTGGTGGATCTGGAATCCAAATAATGTGTTCAGTGCTATGTTGAATCTTAAGACTTAAATGTGATATCAACCTATGCACGATTCTATCCATAATTTGCTCATCGCATTTAAATAAATTGGCCCTGTTTTCACTCTTGAAATAATATATTCCTGCTGTCCCTGGAAACCAAGGCATGGATGCAGGGGAGGAGAAGGGGAGAGAAAGGCAGTCATAGATCAATTGTCTCAAATGTCAATAAATGGCAAAGGAGAGTTATGGAGCACATAAGAGAAGGAGGAGGTTCAGAATATAGGGCTCAGGATGACCTCTAACCCCACTCAGAGAAGCCCAGTAATAAATCCAGAGGTGAGGGACATCTTTAGATATTGGAGCCATCCAGGAAAGCCATAGAGAATTTTCCAGCATCATAAACAGTTTGGAAACAAAAAGATCTAATTTGGGAAGACAGGACAATGGTGAAAAAAGGGGGGGGGGATCCTTTATAAGTTTTTGTTGCTATTTTTTGCCATTGTTGCTTTGTTGCCGTTGTTTTATATAAAAAATTTTCTATCACTAGATAGGGCATTTGGAAAACCTCAATTGGACCTCTTCCTTAAGTCAGGAATCTGAGATAATAAGATGGATTGTCCTTACAGGGCCATGTTAAGCTGACTGCTGCCTCAAAAATACTGACACCCAGCCTAGGAGGCTTCATTCAGAACCATAGGACAGACTTGTTTTCGTACATGCCTGGACTCCACATCACACGGATTGATCAGAAATAAGTGACGCTGGCTGTTACAGCAATCCCCAAATCTCAACTGCTTACCATAATAAAATAACATGTCTTTTTCATGCCTAATCTAATGCAGGTCGCTTCATTTAATTAAACAGGGATCCGGGCTCTCTTTCTGTCTAGAACTCAGGATTCTTTGCTAGATGCTCTACATTTAGGAAGAGGGAGATCAGGAACAACATGGTGGAGTTTTAAAGGCCAGGCCTGGAATGATGCCTGTCATTCCCACCCGTATTTGATCAGGAGAATGTAGTCACTCAGTCTCAGTCAAAGCAAGAGAGCAGGGAGCTTTCCTGTGTGGCCATGTGACATCATCTCTGCCACACATGACAGTCCAAAGAGAAAGGTCAGGAGAAAGGACCGAAAACATGGAAAAGCAGCCCCTGTGTGAGGGTAATGTGAGTATAGCACTTGTTAATTAATTGGTTAGTTGCCTGTTGTACTCAATCAAAAAGTAATCATTGAGAACCCGCTGGATGCAGGGCCCTGTGAAAGGTGCTGTAGAAACCGTGTAGAAAAGACAATCCAGTAGACAGAGGAGACCACCTCCTAATTGGAATAGCATGTGGACTTGCACATGATCTTTCTAAGCCTCAGTGTTCTCATCTGTAAAAGGTGATGACATCATTTAACCTCTAGGGTCATTTTGAGGATTTATTGAGATATTGCATGTGAAGCACCTGGCATATCACAGGTTTCTCCTTCCTCCTACTACTCCTTTTCTTTCTTCTTTGTCTTCATCTTCATCTTCTTCTCCTCTCCCCCTCCTTCATCATTGCTCTTTCTCCTCCTCCTCCTCCTCCTTCTCATCCTATCACCATCATCACTACTACTATTATAAGATACAGGATGTAGGCAAAGTACCATAGGATTCGAAGGAAAAGGCTCCCAATGGAGAAACAGAAAAACTTTAGAAGATATTGATATTTCAGGCAAAGTCTGAAAAATAAATATAATTTTAATAGAGAGAGAGAGGAAATGCTTTCCAGGTGAGACGTAACTAAGAGGAAGGACATATGAGAAACACAAGGCAAGGCTCTTCTTGAGCACAGAGATGATGGAGATGATGATTAGGGGAGAGAGGAAGTAAAGGGCTTGCCAGAGGAAAAAGAGCAGCCAAAATATTTAAACACTAACCAGTTGGGTGGAAAATGCCCTCTTGCCTGGTAAATAATGTCCTAGGAGTTGTTCAAACACTTTCAGAACCACCAACCTAGAGCTGAAATAGTTTTGGGAATCAAAAATTCCTGTAAGACAGAGTAAGGAGGAAAGAGGAGAGTTTATATAATGCACATGGAAGGGAGCAAGGACAAACACTGTGGGGATGTAAGAAGGAGAGATTAGAGACACACAAGAGAGAAAGGCAGGGCAAGTTAGCAGGGATTACAAATGGACCAGGAATCTCCTGGGAGGGTTGTTGCTGAGAACAGGAAACAATAGCTTATATTTCAAGCCAGGCCCAAGTACATATAGATGTGTGTGAACCTGGACACATCTCATTACCTCTCTGAGCCTCAGCTTTCTCCTTTGTAAAATAGAGGCAATAACAATCTCAGAGGGTCATTATGGGGATTAAATTAAACTGGATAATTTGTACAGAACACTTAGCACAGTGCCATTCAACCAATGTTAGCATCACCTTTACTATTATTACTGTTAGTATTGCTTATTCTTATAAGCTCCAGATTCTAACCATTTATCAATAGACACTTTTTTAAAAAGATTTTTTAAAATCGATTTTAGAGAGAGGATGGAGAGAGAGAGAGAAACATTAATTTATTGTTCCACTTATTTTATAAATTCATTGGTTGATTCTTGTATGTGCCATGACCAGGGATCAAACCTTAACCTTGGCAAATTGAAATTATACTCTAACCAACTGATCTACCCTGCCAGGGATTATCAATAGATATTTGATAACATATGTGAATTACTGGATGCTCAAAATATACTTATGGCTTTAAGTATAAGGCTCAAGATATGCTCATTATGATTAAGATGTTAGTTATAGAAATAATTATAATAAACAAGGCCTTTTGGTTTCCCAGTTTCTGGTTTAAAAGATTTCAACGTGGAAAATGGAATACATGTCACCAAATCTATGTATTAATTAAGAGAACTAGAGTCCTCAATTTGTAAATTAAAATGTAAGCACTTTAACTGCAGAGGGAAGCTAACAGCATTTGAGATGTAAGCTACAATGTCTAAAATTAAATTTATTTGTTGATTATGTAAAAGGTACACATTGAAAAGAAATGGCACTATGGTCATTATTCAAATACACATTGAATCAAAGATCAACTGTCTCAGCATAAATAGCAAAACAAAAATGCAAAGGACTGGAACTTGCTAAGGCCCTTCTACTCTAAGCTCTAAAATGAAGATGAAGGCATTGACATTAAAATAGGAAAATGTGATCTCTTGTGGCCCCTAGAATCCTCTCTGATTAAGCAATTCTGTTTCCCATAGAGCCCCTTGTAGCTAAATATACTGCAGGGAAAGGTATCAAATTTCAGATAGAAATTACCAAAATGGAGGTGAAAATGTATCTCTGTGTTTGAGTTGTCATAAGGCTTCAACAAGTACATATGACACCACTTTTACATATGTGGAAACTGAGGTTCGTGGAAGTAAATTGACTTTCCTAAGCTCATGAAGCTATCATAGCATGCAAACTTCCAGGCCACTCATCTTTATGCCATAGCTTTGGGTCAAAATTTTTATGAGGATAGCACAACAAATAAATATTGTGGCAATAGAAGAACTCAGTCTTCTATTTACCCTTTAAAAGAAGGTAACAGTAGCTCCTTCCATAAATCTCACATTTGTCCAAACTAACTCCAGTGCAACAACATCATGGCTTCCTGATCAGACCTTCTCTATGGAATTATCAATTTCCCAGTCTCCCACAAAGACCAAATTAACACTGCTTAGTGCTAGGGATATCATCTTCCCTTATACTACTAAAACCCATGATTTTCCATCAATTAGAGATTGGTTACAAAAACAATCAATTTGTATTTAACTCACTGAGTCCTCAACTAATCATTACAATTTCATTTTGGAATTTCCCACAGCAAATGATTTGCTCTATTTTGAAAATCACAACAGGACTTCAGAAAAGCAAAACAACATATGGGCTTCTTTTATCTCTTCCTTTATCGGAAAATATGGTATTTGTTTCCATTCTTAGCATTTGAAATTATTGAACACAAAACACAGAAAGAACAGTAATGAACACATCAAGTTCGATTACAAAGAAAGCTATTTCAGAGAACTTTGTGGGCTTTATCCTAAGATTTTGGTATTGTATGGAATTTGGATGCTGTGATCACGTCTACAGAACAACAGGGTTAATTTGGATATAAAGTAAGAATATCCACCACTGAGGAAATTTTCACTATGCACACTTTCACTATGTTCACTTAAAATGAAACCTTATGATGTGGTTAGCTTATTCTCATTTTCAAGAAAAGTTCCAGGAGGCCCAAGGAAGTTCAAGTGCCCAAGGGCAAGCCTTTATGAAGGGGCAGCTAGGGACTCTTGCCCAGTTCAGTCTGGTTGTAAAGGCTCTGTCTTCACACTTGACCACTAATCTGTGCAGACAGGGCCATCTGCAGGCCCATCCGTATCTGAAACTCCAAAATTAGTTCTTCTCCTGCTGGAAGCAGCCCATTGTCATAGAAGTCCATCACAAAACTGGCTCACACATCCACTCTGTGTCCTTATCCACTATGTGACCTGTGATGATGCACTTGACCCCTTTTCCTCCTTTTACAAAAAGAGATACAATATATCAGAATCCTATATAATAAAAGCCTAATATGCTAAGTGTCCAGTCGACTGGTCAGCCATTCAACCAATCAAAGCATAATGTGCTAATGATATGCTATGGCTGCTCAATCGCTCATTATGACATGCATGGACCACCAGGGGGCAGACACTCCTTCAGGTAGGTTAGCTTGCTGCTGGGTCCAGCCAATTGGGACTGAGCGAAATGAGCTGGACATGCCCTGGAACCTTCCCTTGGTCCCTCCCTGGCTGGCCAATGCCCAATATCCCTCCCTGGCCCAATCATGCACTGGTGGGGTCCCTGGGCCTGGCCTGCACCCTTTCACAATCGGGGCTGAGAAACGTCCCCTCCCCTTGCGTGCACAAATTTTATGCACCAGGCCTCTAGTATTCAGGGTATTTGTGGGGATACTTTGGCCAAAACACAGCTCTTTGGAAGGCAGTATCATATGGTGGTAATGCTCCAGATTACCTGAGTTTGAATTTTGACTCTACCCTTAATAGTCCTGTGACCTTGGACAAACCACTTGACCCCTTAGATCCCTCATCTAAAAATAGGAATATTAATAATACCTTCCTCATAGGATTAATGACATCAGTATAAATGCATTAAAAGATCAAAATACTTAGTGTAGTGGCTACTACCTAAGAGTTCAATATCCCACTATTATCTTTTCAGTTTTTTCAGAAATGTTTGCTTCTGCCTTATATCAGAGCTTCCTGGCATGGCCTAAAATTCCTGCTTTTACTTCCCCCTAGAATATCCCCTGCTGAAAACCTGCATGGGTATCTACCTCCATTGTGCATCTTCCCTACTTCCCTGTCCTGGTCTATCTTCTGATTTTCCCACCACTGCTCCACCCCTAGCCATAGTCTTAACCACACCAAGAAAACACAATTGGCCAGCTATGACCTACTCTACCAAGAAGACCTCCATGAGCTTGTTTACTCACTGTTCAAATATATTTCCCTGGAAGGACAAGTACACAACAAGAATGTGGGGGAAAATACATCTTTAGTTTTGCTCATCTTCCCAGATGCATTGCTCTTCACATCTGGGAGAGCTGAGGCTAAGTTCCTGTCTTCTCCACTGATAATAGTTCACATTCTTGTCTCTTTCCTTTTCAACTGAGCCATAACTCTCTCCCACAGTCTCCATTGTATGGTGCAGTGTAAGACACAACTAATGAACCTCTTCAACAGTCCTTCACAGAATGATAATGTTGAATCCACAGTAGATAGTCAATAAATACTTATTCATTGTAATACTAAGCATATTTTCCATGAGAAATGTGGCTGCAAGTAGCATAGCATTGCTATGCTGCAAAATGCATTAAGGATTAAATAAAATAGTCTTGCCTGACTCTGTTATCATTATGCATATTTCCTGCTTATATTTTGTCAAGTTACCATAACTTCCATGTTGATAAATCCAGAGGTCATCTTTATCTATTACTAGTATTTGACATAGTTAGTTACCTTTTCCTCCTTGACACACTATATTCACCTGGTTTTCTGAATACTACATTCTTGGTTTTCCTCCTGTTAACTAGTGCTCCTCAGTTCTCAACAAATTTATTGTTGAAGTAACTGGTTCTTTTATATTCTTTATCCCCTCCCCATACTTCCTTATTGATGTCACAAATCGCATTATTGACATACTATTTGCCAACAATACCAGGCCTCTTCTGAATTCCAGACTCAGTGATCAGCTGCCTACAAGTTCTTCTTAAAAAAATATATTTTATTGATTTTTCACAGAGAGGAAAGGAGAGGGATAGAGAGTTAGAAACATTGATTAGAGAGAAACATCGACCAGCTGCCTCCTGCACACCCCCCACCAGGGATGTGCCCGCAACCAAGGTACATGCCCTTGACCAAAATTGAACTCAGGACCTTCCAGTCCACAGGCTGACCTCTATCCCAGCTGTGGGCAAACTATGGCCCGTGGGCCGGATCTGGCCCTTTCAGCTATTCTATCCTGCCCGTGGAGCCAAAAGAGTGGAGGGTTCTCTTGTTCTACCCTCCGCTCCTTCACTAGCAGCCCAAGATGAGAGTGCCAGCATGGTCAGGTTGCTTTTGTTCTGGCCCTCCGATCCAGTTTAAGAACCCATTGTGGCCCTCGAGTCAAAAAGTTTGCCCACCCCTGCTCTATCCACTGAGCCAAACCGGTCTCAGCTGCCTACAAGTTCTAATAGATATTTCAAAATCAAAATGTCCAAAAGCAAATTCTACGTATTTCTCCTCCACCCTAGTCAACATTGACTGTATTTCCCCCTTTACAATCATTCTTGACTCCTCTTTTTCCTCTTACACTCCACATCCAGTTTGTCAGAAAATTCTATGGACTTCACAGTAAATCCAGAATATGGTTACTTCTAATACCTCACTGTGGGAGCCACTATCATCTCTCCTGAATTACTCTAATAATCATCTAACTGCTTCTCTTCTTGACCCCAACAGCCTCTTCACAACACAGCAACTAGAAAGAGATTATATCACTTTTCTGCTCCAAACCCTCTAACGACTCCAATTTCACTCAGAGTAAAAATTGTCCTCAAAATGGCTTACAAGATCCTGAATGACCTGGGCCCAATTCCCTCTCTGGTCTCATCCCCTACCACTGCCCCCTCATTTACTCTGCTGCAGCCACACTGACCTCCAACACATCAGCCATGCTTCTACCTCAGGGCCTTGGCACTAGTTGTTCCCTCTGGCAGGCCTATTCCTTGCCCACATACTCAATATCCTCCCACACCTCCCTCAAGTCTTTACACAATGCCACCTTCCAAATAAGGTTTACACTGACCACTTCAGTATTCACATCACTCACCTTCTTCTAATATGCTATATATTTTTATTTGTTGTATATTTATTACCTGTGTCCATACAGTCTAAGCTCCATGCAGGCAGATATATTTGTTAGTTTTGTACACTGCCGCACCCCTGAGTGTCATTAATATTGCCTGGCATGTAGAAAGTTCTCAAGAAACATTTGCTGAGCTAACTGAATGAAATAATGTGGAAAATTCATTATCAGTGCCTTGACTTATGAAAGGATTTTAGAATGTAACACGCAGGGTGAGAGGTGAAGCTAGTGAAGGTTGAGAGGGAAGTATGAGTATTAATGAACAGATTTTGAAAATCATCTGCCAGAAAGTATCTAGTCAATTTTCTCATCTTTCTGCGAAAGCAGAGCATTCTGCCTATGATATAGACATTCTAAATATGACCCTGAGGAGCACTATATAAGACTGGTGCTTGATTAACAGCATTAAATATATAGGATAAAGGGTGGGAATAAGAGTACATTCTTAAACTTTTGCTCAAATATATACCCTGATACAGAATTGCTTTCTGTGGTCTTCATTCCATCTCATCAATCCTTTCAGATCCTTCTCTTTGATCACCTGGGAAAGCAGGGTAGCATAAAAGTTGAGAGAAAGGACTAGGGAGCCATATTGTGTGGGTTTAAATCTCCACTCCACTGCTTACTACTTGAGCTCTTACTACCCTCTCTGTCCTTTTCACTGAAGGCATTTAAGTATAAAATATGGAATTAAAAAATTCTGACATGTGGTCCTCCAACCTGGTTTGTACAGTGCTAAGTTCATTAGTGAGTAGCCTCATGTGTAACAAAGATCTATACACCATAGTGAGCTAAAAATCCACCTAATATTTTTATTAGTTACTATAGTTAAACAACACAGTTAGCTCTGAGCTTCCAGAAAGAAACTAAAGGGAAAGAATAAAGGTTCTCATTATCTGATAAAAGAAAGTATCCCACTTAATCAAGAGAAACATTTTCCTAAAAGATATTCTATGTGACTATTATATAAACATCATTGAATACTATAAATATTTTTCTGCAGTTTAAAAAGGCATAGAAATTATCTTTCTTTTGGATTTTTTAATCCTCCCTGAGGACATGCTTTCATTGATATTTAGAGAGAGAGGGAGAAACACTGATGTGAGAGAATATTAATTAGCTGTCTGCCATAGGCACCCCAACTAGGAATCAAACCCAAAACATTTTGGCATATGAGACAACACTGCAACCAAGCCAGGGCTCTTTTGGATTTTTAAAAAGTAAATCTGTAGTCCTGGCCAGTGTTTACTCAGTGATTAGAGCATTGACCTGCCCACGGAAGGGTATCAGGTTCTATTCCAGGTCAAGGGCACATACCTGTTTGCAGGTTCAATCCCAACCCAGGAGGTCAGGGCATATGCAGGAAGCAACCAGTTGATGCGCCTCTCTCACATTGATGTTTCTCTCTTTTTCTTTTTTCCTCTCCCTCCCTCTCTTCTACTTGCTCTAAAAATCAATGGAAAATATATCCTCCAATAAGGATTAATCAACAAAAATTAAAACTAAAAATAAACAAATCTTCTAAATAAAATCTAAGAGCAGAAACCAACTCTAGGCATAAGCAGTTAGTGAAAGGCGGAAGCCTCTATGGGATTGGATGGAAGGTATGGGCATGGTTTGCCAGCAGGAAGGACAATCCATGTTCTGGGTGAGAGCTGGGTGGTGGTGCAGCAAGTGTGGTATCAAGAACAAAAAAGTGACCTCATTGAAGTCCCCACCCCACACAATCTGGAATTATGCTAACAACTAGATAATGCACAGAGTGGGAAGAAGAGGCATTTTCAGCGAAGGATCTTAAAACAATAATGGGAAATTATATGTAATTCAAAACAGATTTAGGACTCTTTCAATGACATTATTTGGAATTATAAGAACTAAGTTTTTTTTAAAAAAAATGTGTGTTTATGGATAGCCGTTGATAAGATAATTCAGCTCTGTCAAGATAATATCTGGGAAATGGGTAGAAATTATCAGACTAGGAATCTCTTGATGAGGGCTAACCAACTTACTAGCCTCATTTCCAAACACTCCTTGCTTCACCTGATGCTCCAAAAATAGTCACTGTTCTCATCCCTCTTTTTGAAATGATCCACCCTTCTCTCCTTTTAGCTCCATTCAACTCCTCACCCTTGCTCTGGATGTCAGCTTCAGGTGACCTTTCTTGCCTGAGGCTGCCAGATGCCACTCCCCAGACATTCCTGTCACCATAACCAAGAGTACCTTCCACACTATTTCCTCTAGTAACTTAGCAGCTCCTCTAGGCCTGGTACCAAGTCGTATTCAACTTGATTTCCTCAACATAGCAGTTGACACATAATAATCAACCATTAAATGTCAAAAGCAAGAAGAGAGAGTGTGGGGATAGCCTCAGATGATTCATTCTTAAAGAGCATCAGAATGTAACAGGGCCACTAAGGACAATGTGACCATGGAAGGAGTGTTTATAAGGAAGAATAATAACAATGTTGGCATTTAACTTGGCAATGTAGGCATCATTGAAACAGGCAGTGAAGGTTGAGAGGGAAATGTGGGCATTAACAATACACATTTGAAAGTCATCTGCTAGAAAGTAGTAGCTGAAACACTGAGAGAAGACGAATTTTCCCTTCAATTACACTCTATAATGAGCAATTATCCTTGATTTTTCCATCTTTTTTTCCCTCCATTGGGGACCATGACCACAGTATCAGGGTTAAATTTAAGTTTCTCAGCTTCATTTGAATAAGGTTCAAGGCCCTCCTTCAGACAATGCTACTCATCAACTCCAGGAAACTCATTGGCCACCCTCTGAACACATCTTGCCAATCACTTCCTGGGTGGTATTACCATTTCCCTCCAATGAAATCCTTGAGGCATCCTTATTTTCAATACCCTCTACCTCACCCTTGGCTAATTCTTTCAAGTAAAAAAAAATACAAAAGGTTCTTCAAACCTAAGACCCCCATATTGCTTTGTGATTATGTGTCTACCCAATCAGAATGCAGATCCATGGCTACACTGAGTCTAATACTTCTGCATATTTAAACAATTAATGTTTAGGATATCAGTGATTAATGTTTAGGATATTAGTGGGAAGGAGACAGATTATTGAACTCCTGAGGCAGGTTTCAGATCATTGTTTCTCCACAAAATATCAATAATCTCTCTTCTTCTAAAGCCAGCACTATCTACTTTTTTGCCTCCATCCTGGAAGCTTTAGGATGGTGATTGTATTTTTTCTCCCATATGACTTTAGCTCTGTTCTCATAAGTCTCCGCATCTTTTTGATGGCTTCAGCATCCACATAGATGACTCTGGCTGACAGTTATTTGATCACTCCAATTTGAACAACCTTCAATTCTATGTCATTTAAGCTGCCAATGGGAAAGTTTAAATATTATCACTTAAGCCTTTTAGTTCATTTTGAAAACCTGAAATGCCATATGGTCACCCTCCCACTCCACCATCCAGCTTCCCCTCCCAGTGAACCTGCTTCTCTCTCTCAGTAGTCCTCTCTACCACAGCTCTTAGACTCTTTCCTCCTGAGTACAATGAGAGTGAAAGATTTGTATAGTGATTCTGAGAAGATAAAAAGAGTTACCGTAATCGGGGAAAGTCCCAGCTCATAGTATGTGTTCTCTTAAGTAACCTTCTCCTTCTCTCTCCTTTCCTCTTGGAATAAAGACCTAATGCTTCCCAAAGCAGCCCTTATAACTGTGAGCTTCTTTGACTGTGCTAGAAACTCTATCCTCTTTTTGAACCAAAATCTGTCTCCCAAGGTTCCCACCCAGTGGTCCCTGTTCAGATGTCTGGAATGCTAAGAATGAATGACTTTCTTCCCGCAGGTCAGTCTGCCTGCAATCCTCAGACAATCAACATAGCCGCTGGAGTCTTTTCTTCTCCAGGCTGACCACCTTGACTCCTCCTGCCCTTTCAAGCTCATATGCAGCAGCCATGGTAGTCTCCTGATAGAGTCCATTATCCCACCCACTAAGCAATAGCTTCTGCCAGAACACCAGCCCCATTCAAAATTCCCAAAACCATAATGCGAACACTTTCCTGGCTTGACAATTTTCCTTGTTCCAAAAAATGCTTTAAAAATAACTCTTTTTCACAACTTTATTTACAAATCAAACTCTACAAGGGAGGGAAAGAGGAGAAAAAGCTAACTGCCAGGACTGCAAAAAGCAGTAATGCCAAGTGAATGGGGATTTTTTTTTTAAGAGTCTTGAATCCTGAGGGCTTGTCTTGTTCTTTTAACTGGAAAGTTTGAGTCTTGATCCATTAATCCAGAGCTAATAAATGTCTGGTGGCAATTTGCCAGTCTGAACTCACAAGTGCGAGCTTATTCATTATTAGGAAGTAGCGATCTCTATGGGGAAATGCTTGCAAACAGGATTAGCAGAGCAAGGGGAGGGCAAAGCCTTTGGTGAAAAATGTGCCCATTGCTAATCAATGGCCAACAGCTTCTTGCTGGAATGAGTTGCAAAAAGCAATTGTAGCTCAGTGATCTTCGCATTCATCATTTGCCAGAGCAAGGAATAGCCTTTGTATACTGGCTGAGTCAGGATTTCCAAAACTTTTCCAACCAAAGTGCCCCTCGTAGCATTAGCCAATAAGGTTGTGTCCCTAGGGGGTTCATAAACAGAACTCCAAAGCCCAAAATGTTGTTGAAGTCTCCTGTTTGTTCTTTAATATGTATGCATATTTAGCATCTGTGTCCATACTATTTCCACATTGGTCTTAATATAAAAAGAAAAGGTTTCCCCAATACCTTCATATAATTCTGAGCCCACAGTCCACGGACCATGCCCCCAGGGCTGCATACTCCTTATTTGAGAGAGGGAGCTGGGTCCCAATCCAAGAAAGGAGCCACACCCCCAGCAACCTAGACAAGACCAGACTGTAGGTCTCATGGCCATAGACTTGAATTTCTTATTCAGATCTAATAGGCTAATTTATTCCTGAAGGAATTACAACAGAGAGGGTATAGCACTATAATATCTCAGTGTTGAAGATGGACAACAGCTTCACATTCATGTAACATGTGACCAGAGGCCACTTAACCCCTCCAAGTCCCAGTTTCCTCACCTGTATCTACTGCCTAGTTTGTTCTGTGGACTAAATCATATCATGTGTACAAAGTGCTTAGTACAACATGTGCAATATGAATATTTGTTATCATTATATTGGTGGTATTACCAACCACTTAGAGCAGTGGTTCTCAACCTTTCTAATGCCGTGACCCTTTAATATAGTTCCTCATGTTATGGTGACCCCCAACCATGAAATTATTCATTGCTACATAATAACTGTAATTTTGCTACTGTTAATGAATCATAATGTAAATATCTGTTTTTTCCGATGGTCCTAGGCGACCCTGCTAGCGGTTCTCAACCTGTGGGTGAGGCTGTGACATCAGTCACTAACTAGTGATGTCAGAGAAGGGGTGAGACTAAATTTCTATACCTTCCCCTTCCTTCTGAGGAGACAGCAGGTCTGAGATACTGTGGGGTTGGAGTTATAATCAGCTCCATTGCTTACCAAGTCTGTGACTCTGGGCATGATACTTAACTTTTCTGAGGGTACAATAAACTTTATCATGCATAAAGTAAAATATTATCAACTCTAGCTTGCAAAGATGGCTGGGAGGAATAGCAGATATTATATAAAGTTAATAAAACAAAGAAGGTGGCCCATAAATAGTAGCTATTAGTATTATTGTTTTTATAGAGAAATATTTGATAAAGAAATCAAGATAAGTTTTCAAATGTCACATTACATGAAATTTATAATCTCAGAGATCTCTCCAAAGCATTAAGCAAATATGAGCAACTATTCAATAATTTATGTCCATTTCCAAATGGTCTCAATCTAAAAGACTTTACATCTTTTTTCCTAATCAAAACCACCCTGAAGTGCTTAAATTCTGATAGGGAAAAGAAATCCATATAGGTTAGCAGAGCAATCTCCTGGGAGCATTAAAATGTTTCTTGAATAATTTTCAAACCTAATTATATTTGCACTTCTCATGGCTCTAAAGCCAAATCAAAATTCGTTGACAAACCAGAGGAATTGTGCCAAGATCTCATGATTTATCCTGTGAAATTTCACACATAGCATGTAGCAAGGTAGCATGGGTTGAAGAGACATATGTTCAAAATTCCTGATGATTTGTCTTTTCCCCCCCAAAAAAATAATTGTCCAGGAAGTCAATCACTGGACCTCCTGGGTTTGAGTTGATCAGCCTCTAATAGGCAAGCATGGATTTGATCAGGAAGAATCCCCCTGAAGTCCTGAAGACAAAAGGAATGTGGCAGGTACCCCAGGTAGAGTACAGGAAGACATGCAGATTCTTGCTTCCCTAGGGGGCAATAATTGTGGCTGAATTCTAAAAATGAGGGGGGAAAGAACAAATTCAAGGAGGAACTGTTCCTCCATCTCTCACATATCCTGCCATAATTTCACAACAGCTTCCTGGAAGGGCCAGGAGAGTGAGTGAGAGACTGGAGGGAGAAGGAGGGGATTCAGGTGGATACACTCATATTACCCACAAGTACCATGCCCAACGGTCCCACATAATTGAGGCCTCACTTCCTTGAATGAGTAGGTCTTTATTGGTAAGACCAGCCAGCCAGGCAATTCAGCCAAAATAAGGACTCAGACTGGTAATTCTCAAAGATTCAGACCCACTGACAAACCCCACTGCTCCTAGAGAGGCATATAAGTAGGAGAGTTAAGATCTCAGACTCTAGAGCCAAGATCTTCTCTGCCAGGTTAACTAAGACAAGTTATTTGACCTCTCTGTGCTTTAGTGTCTATACCTGAAAAGTGGAACTAATAATGAAAGTACCCATCTCACAGGGGTTGTGATGACAAATAAATAACCAGGTGTAAAATAGTTATAACAATGCCTGACACATAGTAGGTGCTCAATGCATGTTGTTATTATTCTAAACCAGGCACCCCTTTGCCATGTAATGATGCAGCTTATGTACAGTTCACTAAATGTTTTTAGGTTCCCATTCGAATCTCATGTCAACCCAGAGAGGCTCAAATGGAGAACTCCTGGCTCAGAAAGCCTACGTGGTTTATCTAATGCCATGAACCTAATGATTATCAGAGGGGATAACCCAACAGTTGGTGTTTCAAGTTTAGAGCTCTTCTGTTTACATATCAATTACGCAGCCTACTTACAGTTTTGGCTACAAAATTAAATTACATCAAAATGAACACTTTAAAATTAATCATTATTGTGGAAAGTATTACAGATGTTCCCTTTTGTTCCCCCACTTTATTTTTAACATTGCATCCACGTATGTATTTCAGCTGGGGATTACTCATTCCATGAGTGGGCTCCCGTATTCGCACTGGGGTCTTAGCACTCAGCTTGTGGGGGTGCCCTGCCAGGGCGCAGGCCATTTCCAGGAACCAGATCCCGACCCTTTTCCATTTGCTCTCTTGAGTTTGAAGTGCTCCACCATCCCGTGGAATAGGACCAAAGCCAGCAGGCAGAAAACAGCTGTGGTGAGACTGGAGTTACCACTTAAAAACAAATAGCTATTCTGGCCAGAATTTAGGTTCCTAAACTTCCATGTGTCAAGACAAGCACCCCTGTAATAAGCTCTCTCGGCAAATAAAATTCTATCTGCACACCAATTAGACTGCACATATCCAAAAGGCAGACTAATCACACCTTTTAAAGTGGCCGATGATAGGATAATCTTGCAGCTAAAGAACCGTTTAGGTACTCCGGGGCCAGTTGGGGAATGCCACGTGGGCAGGTTGGGATTGCTCAGATTTGCAAATAGGACAGGTGAAAACAGAACCAGTGACAGCTGGTGGGTGATTATTCACAGATCCTCCTGATTCAGACAGGAGTACTGTCACATAAAAGGGAAGAATAGAAAAGGAGATGCCAAAAAAAAAGCATTTGGTCCTTGAGTTCTCTGAAGAGGAACAGATGGACATAATCAATTACCTAAATAATTCAGAAGAGAGAAAAGGCTTGCTTTCACCTGAATTATCCAGATAATTTTTAAGATCTAGTTTGAATGAGGGTTTCCTTTTCATCCAAATGCACCGCATGTATTTCCTGGTTCATCAAATAATTGACTTCTCCGTGAACAGGCCTGGCTTACCAGACTCCTATAACCAGAGGGGTAACTGCTCCTGGTGATGCCCTTTCTCTTATGTTTGTACTTCAGGGAAGAATTGGTTTCAAGCCGAGTCCGTTTTTCTCCTTTGTGTACTGGGAAGCTTTTCCTCTGGAAATGAACTGGGCTGGCTGGCCCTTTGATCCCATTGTGTGATTCTATCTCGTTCATCAAGCTTTGGCACCTGACCTGTTACAAGGGTATAGAAAACAGTACAATTTGAGCATTTCAAAGTGCCGGTTTTCTATTAAAAAAAAAAACAGGGGGATGTATTTGAAAGCCACCTTTAGATCTACTTGCTTATCTGGGTTGCATTTTAACAAATTTTTGTGAAAGCATACCATTTATTCACCAAGATTGGAAAAAAAATTGAACAATGGTGGCTTTATATCTCAGAAAATATTACTTGAAACATCCAAAACAGCCACGACTGACAGAAAGAGAGCATCATCATATCGGGGGTTGCATGTGAAAATAGCCCAGGCCTGAGCTCAGAGTGTGTGTGTGTGTATGTGTGTGTGTGTGTGTGTGTGTGTGTGTGTGTGTGTGTGTGTTTCCAGCACAGAGGGTTGTAGCTGTTTCCCCTCTACTCCATCATGTGGGTAGATCAGAAGCGACACAGACATTTCCCTGGCCAGAAACCTCTTGGCTCCATCTTCATCAGGGGCGATTGATCAGCTTTTACTGATTACAGGAAATGGTTGTTAACTGGGTGAATAAATAACACATCTGGAGGCAGAGGTTCTAAAACCATTCAGAGCCCCCCCCCCCACCTGACTCTCCTGAATAGTTCAGTGGAGTGATCGCCTTCTCCCCACCTGAGACAGACACCTCGCATGCCCTATCTTTTCATCAGAAACGGAGAGCCTTGTAATTTCAGGCAACATAAAATGTCAAACATCAAAAAAAAAAAGTAAAAAGGTCATTTTTTTTGCAATAACTATGTTATATGGCAAAGTGGAAGCATAATCAACAAAGCCAAGGTGCTTGTCCACCCCTGCTTTCGACTGAGATAAAATTCTACTCTTAGCTAAAAAATTATTTCTGTTGTTTCCAATCAAATGCAATTTTAACTGTATTGATTCTCCTCATTGAAGTCCACTGTAATGCTTTACCTCATCATTTTTGTTTAGCATGTTTGAGCCTTCCCTTGTGGATTCTACCCCTGAGAAGAGTCTTCCTTAGGTGGCAGCATCCCTGTTGGTGTTTAAACTCGCACAAAGCACTTGATGGAGAGAGACCAGCCCCGCCCTGTGCTGTACTGAGAATTCACGCTACAACTCACTGTTGCTAGTCACACTTTTGCTTCCATTTGCTTGTGCTTCTGGTTCTAATTCAATATGCTTTCATTCAGTTCGTAGAGTGGCCCTTTTTAGCCTCTGGCTGCTGGATGACACCATCTGTGATTGCCAAGGAAATTAAATTAAATTAAGTTAAGATTCAATCAACAGAAGATTGTTGCTTCTATGACTCTACTAGGAACCTTGAGAGCCTAAGTGTCTAAATGCCTCTCTCTTAATACAGAAGCAGGCCAGCTTTGCTGTGGCAACACTGGCCCATGGCTGAAGACTCCCCCAGAGCCAGGGCCAGTGACTGCCCCTTCCATCTCCCCTCATGTGGCCTGCAGCGGCTCAGACAGAGTGGTTTGTTTCTGCAGTCTTTGCTTGGTTTAGGGAAATTTTTGTTTCTTACCAAAAAAGACAAAAAACAAACAAAAACCTTTGGGTTTGTGCAAAAAAAAAAAAGATTGTTAATTTGTACTCTTTAGCAAAATAACTTCAAGATGGGTTAAACGGTTTTTTAAAAAAAACATAAAAATTTATTTTTTAAAAAAGCAGTGCATTGATCTTAAAAATTTCTAAGCATTAAAAACACCAAGAAAAGTATTGATAGAGTTAGAGCTAAATACACTAGATTTGAGAAAGTCATATCAAATGATATCATAAACAAAATACAAATACCCATGAAAAAACTAGAGAAAATGTAATGTTTATGATAGGCATTATAACCTTAAGAAATATATAACCACACATATACATATACAAATGTGTATAGACTCATAATAAAATAAATAAAATATTCCATTGATGGTCAATGTATATTAATAGAAATTAATAAATTAAAGAAATACAAATAAGTAATAATCCTTTCAAATTCACCAATTTTCCTCACCCTATCACATGCACACACATTACAAAAACAATGAGGGACTACACAGCAAGCAAAGATTCAAAAATAATTATGTTAATTTGTGTTGATGAAGTAACATAAAAACTTTCATACATTACTAGCAAACTGTAATATGCCACCATCTTCCTAGTAGGGAATCTTAACATAGTTAGGGAGAAATTTATCCAAAGACAGAACCACTGATGTGCATAGAAATTTTGTGGAAGAATGATTATAGTGGTTTTATTTATATCAAAAAATGTGGTAATAACCTAAATGCCAAACAGCTACAAATAAATATTAAGTTAATTAAAAAATATTATGCACTTTTAAAAATGTAATTATGTGAAGAAATCTTTACCATACATTACTACTACAAGCAGAATATAAAATTACATATTACATATGTATAAGTATGTAAGTATGTTTTTAATATGTATATATTAATTCAGATTTTGCTTAAATATTATATGAATCATTTAAATATCATATGTTGTATTTAAAATATATGCATAAGTACACATATAATTACTTATGATTGGAAAAAGGAAAAGAAAAACTTGACAAAATACAAACTGTAATTATCACCAAATGGTGAGAACATTTGTCATTTTAATAATCCTTATATATCTGTGTTTATCAGAAATGTCAAAAATAAAGTGAGATTACTTTATAATTTAAAAAGTAATAAATGTTGCTTTAAGAAAAGGGGTTTGCTTTTCCTGTCTCTCCCAAATGGCAGAAGTCTTGTTCCCTTGCTGTAGAGTAAGGTATATTTCATTACCATTTCCCATAACCATGTTATAATTATCTTCTTAACCAGTTCATGACAGGAAGTGCAAAGACTCACAGTAAGGCAAAATACCAGTAAAAATTTCCCAAGGGAAAGAACTAAGTGGTTGAGCCAGGAAATGTGGTTTGCATTATAACATGTGGCTTCCCATTCTGCCTCCCCCACCTCAGATCTCCACTGGCCCTGCCCTTTATCCCCCACCAACACTGCACTGGAGCATATGTGTTCAGATTTGGAAAGGAGATACTGCCAAACCACTCCTTGTTCCTATGTAATCACTTGAACCTTCATTTCCCAAAACCCAAGGCTTCCACAGGTAAACTCCAGGCACAGTGTTCAGAATGATATGTGTTCAGAAAGTCCAAGAATTGTTCCTTATTTTGAATTCTGGTACCCCAAATAGAGAACTAACATACCAGGAACCATCTGTTGAGCACTTACAATGTGCGGTTCTCTGCTGAGTGTTTTGCATGCATTCTCCTATTTTTATTCCTAAAACACCCTGTAAGGTATGCATAAATATCCCCATTTTATAGAGAAGCCCCAATGTGAAGCCTAGGAGGGAAAGTAACCTGGCTAGTATCCCACAGTCAGAATCTAAATTCAAGTCAATGCCAGTGCCTACACGATAAATCATTGTACCATATTATCTCCAAATAAGATAGAAAAACATGCTTTTAAAACCAACCTGGATTCAAGTTCTGCTACTGGATTTTAGTATTTAGAGGAGAGGCTCGGGGGCTCATTTATGTCCATCTTTCCTCCCTCACTTTTTCAGTAGACTGTTACTTGTCATTATCTGTGGCTTTCTTTTCCCAACGACCCATTAAGCAAACTTTGCTATTAGAGACCCATATACTAGATCCCCAAAAGTAACTGAAAATTTTGTGTATTTCAGGAAGATGTGTTGTTGTTATTCCTATTCTATGGATGTATCCACTATATCCCAAGGCATTTGAGAGAATAACATCGCTAAAAAGTAAGAACCCCCAAACCCAAGTACCTTGCAATCTGTCCCTGAGAGCTAGTAGGAAAAGCCAGCAGTGAAAAACTTTAATGCAACATTATAATATTTTACTCCCAAAGGTAAATGTTCTTGTCCCATAGATTGTGATCCTTAGGCCATTTACAAATAACCTGGCCTCTCTATGAATAAAGCTAGCTGTATTTTAGAAGGCTAATACTCTTTTTACGTTCTCTCTTTCCATAGCTTATGTCTCTGATAGTAGCTACATGCCAGGTATGGTTGTGAGTCCCTTATGCATATAGACTCATTTAGTGCTTTGAATAATGTATGAGTTAGGCACTATTATACCCATTTCACAGATAAGGAAGCTCAGCTCAGGGCTTAAATAACAGGCCAAAGCGTCAGACCTGGGATTTGAACCCTGGCAACCTGACAGGTCTATACTCCATGCCACTACACTGCACTCTCTATGCAAATATATGGAAACTAGATCCTATAAGGACCAGAGCTTTTATTCTGGTATTATTTACAACACCACTGCTTAAAGATGTGGAACATTGGAAGCAAATCCAGGGACACATAATGAAAACTATTAATGTTTAAAAAACGAAGCATGAGGAAAGGTTAAGAGAAGTATGAAGGGAAAGTTAATAGCTCTTCAAATGAATGAAGGATTGTTATGGAGAGAATGGTAACCAGAATTTATTTCCACTCTACAAAGAGTGTAATAGAAAAGCAGCTTAAATCGCAGTAGGAGGAAATTCAACCAACCAACCATAAGGAAGAACTTCCATTACTAGCATTCTCACTATGGTGAACTTCAACTTAACCAGCCTTCTTATATTGCCAGTTCAAGCAATGATCCTAATGAGATGAAGAATTCCTTTTTGACACTCCAATGATTAAATGGTACTCAGGATAATATTAGTTTCAAATGTTTTGTTTTATTTCCCAGTTATATGGCAATCAGGCACCCATACCAGGCTAATATGAAAGTCCTCATATGAGACTATATGACTAGTCACACTATATGACTCCCTGACCTGTCTGTTTAGAAGGAGGTTATATGAAGCAACAACCTAGAGTACATATGGCCCACTTTTTTGAGATCCCTGTGAACAAAAGCACACAACCATTTATCTGGGCAGTTTTGATGGAGTCCAACTGCATTGACCTCTTGTGGTTCCTTCCTGCCTGGTGATTCTATAACCCCCTACATTTAGTCATCCATCCCAATAAAGCTTCACTGTTAGACCCCATGGTTTCTTCACAACTGAAAGAATCAAATACAGATACAGGTCAGAATTGTTGATGGGTAAGATGAATAGGACTCCAAGATAACTTGAAAGAATCTAACTGTCTCTCTAGTGCAGATTACCTTGATGTGGTCCTTGAATCACTCTGCATTAGAATTACCTCTAGTTTGGCCAGCATGGTTCAGTGGTTGAATATTGATCTATGAACCAGGAGGTCACTGTTCAATTCCGGTCAAGGCATATGCCTGGGTTGCAGGCTCAATCCCCAGTGTGGGGTGTGTAGGAGGCAGCCAATAAATGTTACTCTGTCATCATTATTGTTTCTACCTCTCCATATCTTTCCCTTCCTCTCTGAAATCAATAAAAATATTTTTTAAGTAGAATTAGTCCGCCCCTGCAGGGATCCGTGCTAGGAGAGAACCCAGGTTTCTCTCAAACCTAGAATGTGAGGCCTGGGCCCATAGTCTACAGCTCCCTGTCCCGCTTTTCCCAGGCCCTCTACCCACTGCTGCTGCCCCCGAGGAGCCAGGGCAGCCATGCCCTCTGCCCGGTGCCTGCATAGATGCTGCCACCCATCCACTCCACTAGGACATCTGCTCCTTGACCTCGAGAACATTCAGTTTGATGTTTACTACAAGCTTTACCAACAGGGATGCTATGTCAATCGGGCAGTGAATTTTGTAAATTGAAAGTTTTTGCTGAAGTATTGAGAGCTCTGGATAAAAGACATTTGCTTCATCACTGTTTCCAGGCTTTGCTGGATTGTGGTGTGAGAGTCGCTTCAGTTTTAGCCCACTCATTTAGCGGAAGGTGCTCTTAAATAGTAGAATCAGGTGCTGCAGTAAAGGAAAAAGCCATTCAGGTTGGCTTTGTTTTAGATGGCTTTCTTTCTGATGCAAGTTGGTACAGTGATGCTGAGAGAGTTTTTCTGTCCTGCCTTCAGTTATGTACTATACATGATGCTTCATTGGTTTCATGTGGTAGAAAGTTGTGTGAGTCAGAAGAAATAGCTACCCAGAAGCCTAGCCTTATCTCTTTGCTTACTTCTCTTTGAAACTTGCAAACAGACACACTCTGCATGTCCTCCAACCCATATAGGGTGGTCTAGGATAAAAACATGTTTAATTGAGTACATCGCTGCCCTGAACATACTTATGGAGCTATGCTAAGGAGAGAGGATTCCCCTGGATAGGTAAATATCAATCCAGTGCCTGCCCTGGCTGTCTTCAGAAATTAGAAAACTATACGGACCAAGAAACAAAGCTAATTATAATGCCAGCTTATTGCTTGTATTCCTAGAGATTTTGTTCTTGTGAATTTGAGATTTCAAAATAAAATTTGCTTCTACACACACACAAAAAAATAGAATTACCTCTAATATTAAACTTGATTACAACTAATTAGAATCTCTAAAGAGGGCCCCAAGAATTTGTATTTTAAGCACTCTTCCCCTATATTTAAAAAAAATCTACAGGAAGCTCTACGAATCATTGAGATTCATAGCTAACGCCTTCATCCCACAACTGAGGAAAAAGAAGCCTAAAAAAAACCGAATGCTTTACCTCTTAGTTACTTCAAGAATCAGAAATGGAATCAAATGTCCAAACTACCAAGGTAACAAATGTCTCATCTACTTGGAAGCATTACAAGTAGATTTTTAGAAAATGTCCTGTGGAATATGTACTTGGCATCAAAGCAATGGTAAAACTGGTTTGTCTCCCTGAGAAATTCCACTCTTTGTCACAAAGAAAAATACTAATGGTCTATTTCAGTCAAGTGGTTGGCACTGCAAGCAACTGAATCTCATCTAAAAGTGACTTAAACTACAAAGAAATACATTAGCTCATCCTAGAAGCAGTCCAGAGGTGCAGTAGGCTTCGGGGCCATTGATCCAGTGGTTCAATCCTGCCATCTGAAACCCCGTTCCATCATTTCTCTACTGCACCATTCAGATCACTAGGCTAACTGTCACTCTGTCTCTTAAGAGCAGAACTTCTTTTTGAGAAGGCCCAAGAAAGATTTTCCTTGCCTTTCATTGGCTCTAAGACGTGTAAGCTTATCCATTCCTCAACTTATTACTGGCGACAGACTAAAAAAACACTGTAATTAGCACTAATAATCAGCTGGTATGGAATGGAGATAGGTGAGTCCACCACAATGTCCATATAATCTGACAAACAAATGGCCAAAGAAGCTCTCACACCTTTCCCTAGCAAGGGCCAATCCCCACATTCAAGGGCCTTGCCTCCACTAAGAATTTTCCCCAGTCCTAATGTGCAGAGAGCTATTTCCACTTTCAGGGAGTGTTAACCAATTTTACCATGGGATAAGGGCTTCCATCCCTGTGCCGGCATCTACATTCATGACCACTGACTCAACGCTTTGGAAAGGGAAAGGTATGCTTTCTCATCCTATATAATAAAAGCCTAATATGCGAAATGTCCCCTTGACTGGGAGCTCAACCATTTGCTATGATGTGCACTGACCACGAGGGGCCAGTGCAAAACATGGCAATGTTAGCGACCCAGCACTGGCAGTGGGCGGCAGTGGAGGTGCTATTAGCCACAAGGAAAGTGGGACCACAGTGGGATTATGGAGCAGGTGAGAGGTCAGCGCCAGGCCAAGGTAGGTGCGAGCAGGACCCAATCGCCCTGCTGATCGCACCATAGATTGCAACCAGCATCGGTTACAGAGAAAGGGCAAATAGCAATCCTATATAATAAAGAGGTAATATGCAAATTGACCCTCATGCACCCGTACAAGATGGCCGCCCTATGTGGTCAAATATGCCTGCGGCAAGATGGCCGGCAGGGAAGGGCAGTAGTGGGTGACCAGGCCATCAAGGGAGGGCAGTTGGGGGCAACCAGGTCAGCAGGGGAGGGCAGTTGGGGGCAACTGGGCCTGCAGGGGAAGGTCGTTGGGGGCAATTGGCTGGCAGAGGGAATTTAGGCATCAATCAGGCTGGCAGAGGGGTGGTTAGGGGGTGATCAGGCTGGCAGGCAGATGAGTGGTTAGGAGCCAGAAATCCCAGATTGTGAGAGGGATCCCAGATTGGAGAGGGTGCCGGCTGGTCTAAGGTACACCCTCACCCCAGTGCATGAATTTCATGCACCAAACCTCTAGTCTTAAAATATTTCTCCTAATTATTTTCCTTTCAATGTTCACGAATTGGTGTACTGGGCCACTAGTCTATATATAATAGGGTCCCAAATATACTTAAAATGTACTCCTATGTGCAAAGAAATAATGTAGTTTTCTTGTTTGCACTTATTTTTCTCACAGGATCATAGCATCCAGGGAAGAGTTAATAGTGGTTAAATTTGGTCCAATCGAGTGAACTCAGAAGGACCAGTATAGTTGAAACAGTTACTTTAAGTATCTCAGTAATCTCATTTGGTTTAAAGATGCAGGATTCGGATTTCCTTCCACTCTTCTTCAAAATGGCCTTGGGTTATATAGGAAAACCTAATTGCAGAGGAGACAACTAAGTCCCACATGACATCCTCCCACCACCCACATGGGTGTCCTACACTGAGAGATCCCCTCAAGAACATGCTGCCCCCCCCCCACTTTACTTTTGATATACTCATTCTCCCCATGATCCATCCCTCTGGGGCCAGGAGCAGTGTGCTATCTCCTCATCCTCTTTGTTGGCACTGCACTCCCTTCAGTCTTGCTCTTCTCCTTCAAAGGCAGCATTTAAATTACACACTCTGCCCAACTATAACAGTGGTGGGATACAGAGAGAAAGAAATCTGACCCAAGAAGCAAAGAATGGAGTCATTTCAAAAGTATTACACTTATTACACATGACAATATGCAAAATATTCAGGTTATCTTTCACGTCGATTCCACTAAGTCAGGAGGAATTGGGGAGGAGAGAGTAGAGCCAAATGATCCTATATAATAAAACCCTAATATGCAAATTGTCCCCTAGACTGGGAGTTTGACTGCTCACTATGATGGGAGCTGACCACCAGGGAGCAGTGTGGAACATGGTGGGCATCAACGACCAGGTGCTGGCAGTGCATGACAGTGAAGGCACTACCGGCCCTGATGGGCCCTGACCGAAAGTGGGACTGCAGTAGATGTAAAGCAAGTGAGCAGGCAGTGCCAGGCCAAGGCGGACAGCAGATGGCAACCAGAGTCCATTACAGAGAAAGGGCAAATAGCAATATTAAAATATTTCTTATAATTATTTTCCTTTCAATGTGCACAAATCCATGCACCAGGCCAAAACCCATCATCCCTGTGAAATACCAAAGCTGAAAAAATATGTCTGTCCCCTTAGAGACTGAGGTTTAAGTGCACAAGGGTAAAGCATCCATGAAATAAAGAAAAGAGACAGGTTTCCAGTAATCATGACTGTGTCTAGACAGGCGACATCTAAAAGCTGTATTGGCCAGAACTGTTTTTGCCATCAATCTGCATGGCCATGGAGACTAGAAGTATCAGTGACACCAGTGCCATTAGTACATAAGCAACAGAAGAGTCAGAAGTAAGCCCAGAGCACAGCTAGAGAGATCTTTCCAGCCTAATTATAGATAGGACTTCCGTATCATCAGCGTCCATTTTCCTATTTAAAACTTTTCCCTGAAAAGGTAAAAACTAAAACCTAATATAAGATTCTTGATTAATGTTATTCAGTTGTGTTGAATAATTCATATTTGAGTAAATTCTTGGCCTTCACAATAACAATATGACAATATTGTTGTTGTTTTTTGCCTAATGTGATTAGGTTTATATTTTAACCTAAACCTGCATGCTATGCTTCTCCTACAAAACACAGGCATGTATCTTGCTATAAGGAAAACCGTGTCTTTTTAAAATAATTCTAATTGTTACAGAAAGGACAAAGGGCCTCCCTACGACTCAGGTTTTAAAAAGAGAAGTTAGAGTTTTGAAATAAACATTATAAATACTTCTTCTGGGTCAACTTTAGTGCTAAAAGTCAATGCTAATTAACCAGAGTCAATGCTAATTAAGACGCATTAATAAAATAGAGAAGGTAGAGAGAGTAATGACTAGTTAGTAATACTATGTTAACACTGGCATCATCTGCAAATAAAAAGGTATGCATAATAAGATTTGAGAGCAATGAAGAAGATCTAAGTTTTCCTCTGTCTATTTTTAATATAAAACAAAAGACTTTGTGACTAAAAGATTATTTTGGAACTCAACTTATAGAAGAGGTCTTCAGCTGAGGCAGTCTTAATAATAAGAGGTCAGTGCAGAGAAATTAAGTCTGCCACAGCAGCTCAGAGGAGGTGATGTCTAAACTGAAATTTGAACAATGAATGAGGCTTTTCCAGGCAGAGGGGAACCGAGAAAAAACCATCCCCATGAGAAGAAAGGGCAAGTGCAAGGCAGAGATGGGTGCAGTCGCCTGGTACATGCAGGTCAACACAACACGTCTTGCCACTGAGGTGGAAAAGGGGATGTGTGAGCCTTGAAAACAGGAGTGGGCCCCAAATGTCAGTTGCTGCAGAGAAGCTGACATAGAACATGAACAGAAAATTACCCAGAGTGTCTGTGATACAGAAGTCAACAGAGACCTTGCTCTGAACGGTATCAGTGGCCAAGGCCAGGTTGTAGTGGCTTTAGTAAATGCAACTGTGAGGTGTAAATAGAATGAGCTTTGTTAGGAAAAGGAGATGTTGTCTAAAAACTCAAAGCCATCATAGAACAAAAAGTAGGTTTTGTTCTGGTTTTGCCTAGAATTGGAGAACTTGATCACGGGTTAGTGTAAGGGAATGAGCAGAGAGAAAGAAGCTAAAGACAACCGCAGAAAATGGAGAGTGTTGACAAAGCAGCTGAGGTTCCAGATGAGTCAGGGAGGATAATACCTCATTTGGGTCTAGAGAATGGAATCAGAGGAAAATAAATTTGGAGACAAGAAACTAAAGAGTCCCTGATTAATCTCAAACTTCTCGTAAGTATAAACCAAGGCTATTTATTTATATTAAATACCATTATGTTCCATACATGATTTAAAGTAGCTATGCAGGGTCATCCATCTACTGAGAGGTATTAGTACAGGCATTGGAGAGGGGACAGAGCTGTTGAAGGAAGGGAAAGCACTGACAAGAAAAGAAAGAGAAGTGGTAGGGGATCTTGAGCCCAAAGGGTACTAGAAGTCATGAACTTGGACTGACACAAATTATGTATCATTTGTGACTTTCCCGAACAGTAGTCAACATATTGGCTGTGCAGCTAGATATGTGTAAAAATGTGTCAAAAACTTAAGTGGAGAGAGATATGAAGTTATTGGTAAGAGAACAGTTACAATGAACAGCAGCAATTTCAGGCTGGCACAGAAAGAAAAGAAATCAAAAGAAAACTGACAAACTGAAAAGCTTGACAAATAAGTAGTATTATTGGAGTGAAAGAGAAAGCAGGGAGGATAGAAGTTGCCATCATAAAGAGGAATCATCAAACTTCAAATTTCAGGCATGGAACAGTCTACATGATGGCAAAGGTTGATGTAGGTAAGAATTGTTAACATGGAATAGAGATGAAGGCCACTGGCACTGAGGAGATCAAGGAATTGGAAAGAGGGTGCCAACTGCTTACATGATGGAAGACTTCACACGGTTATCAATAGAAGTTGGAGAGGAGAAAAGTCTGTGTGTCACAAGGGGAATTAGAAGGGGAGGAGAGCATGTCAACAGCAATAGGGCATAGACAGGAAGATAGCAAGCTCCACCGTGTGGGCTTCAAATCAGGGAGAATGTTTGGGGGATGAAGAGAAATGGTATCAAAGAAGCCACGGAGTGTGAGAGATGCCATGGACAGAGAGAAGCACAGACTCATCCAGGACACAAGACAACTTGTGTCGCCAGATGAGAAATAAGTCATGGTTAGTGCCAGAAAGGAGGAGTGTTGTGAGATGAGGCTGAAGTACCAGAGACACAATGGAAAATATAAGGAGGGAGGTCTGTGGTGCAGCCAGGAATCAAGGGAGAAGATGCCCCAGAGAAATATGGAGACAACAGATTGAGGAAAGATTAGTAATGGCATATATATGATGTCCAAGAACTTGGACTTGGATTGAATTAACTGATCTCAAGTTTTCCACTTGATGGGTAATACTGTTAGGGAGCGAAACAAGCCAAGAGCTAGAGAAGTATGGGGCCCAGTGAATCTTCTCCCCACATTAGCCTTGTGCAGAAGCTTCCCAAGGTCCCCCAGTAATATCTGGCCCAATGGCCTAGGCATCTCAACTGCTATGTACAATTTTATTGAGGGTAGCTGTTACTAGTAAGTATCATGCAACTTTTTTTTTCTTCTGGCGTGTTGGTAAACTTCCTGCTGAGTTGTAGTTTATCTTTTCCAGCTTTAGTGCAGATGCTATAAAACTGTGATTGGTTTTTACTGACCAGTTTAGTTAGGTTACAACCTGGCTAGTAGTTCTTCTGTTTTGTAATCTTGGAGGGAAATAAATTTGAGATGCCAATTGCCCTTCTTCTGCTATGGTCAAATGGCCCAGAGAAATCGGCCCACTGATATTCACATCTTACATGCAAAGGTATCTGGGCCACAGTTAATTAGTTATTAGAACTGGTACTACAAGTATTTATCATCTGAATTTCCCTGCCAATACTAATGTAAATTTTAACTATTTTTACTACTTGTGAACCAAATGTTTTCTATGGGTTTTCTTTCATTGCTTTATGGTTAACCATCTCAATTACAATAAGACCAGATATTTATAGACTTCCTTGTTCTCTTTATCAATTTGATCTTTAATCCTTTAAACCTATACGTCACAATTGTCATAGTAACCCAGAAATTATGTAATCTCCCCAACCCCATAAAATGCCTAGATGAACATTTATATCATAATTATATTTATTCACGTCTATTCTTCCTAGCATATCCTCTGCCACATACACATTTTGTAAAAAAATAAATCAAGAGCAAGGTTGTTTTGCCTGGCCAGTGTAGCTATTGGTTAAACATCAATCAACCTATGAACCAGGAGGTAACAGTTCGATTCCCTGACAGGGCACACACCCAAGTTGCAGGCTCAATCCCCAATAGAAGATGTGCAGGAGGCTGCTGATCAATTATTCTCTCTCGTCATTGATGTTTCTATCTCTCTCTCTCTCCCTCTCCCTTCTTCTCTGAAGTCAATAAAAGTATACTTTTTAAAGAGAAAGGTTGTTTTCACATTTCCCACATACACCACTTTAATGGATTTTTCTGTCTGCTTGTTTTAATCTATAATCACTGCTGCCTGCAGAGGTGGGTCTATGGACATAAACCCTATGCTCACTATAATAGATTAAGAGTTAAATTAAAGAGCCAGCCAACATTTGCAGCTAGATGGAAAGGAGCAAAACCCTATAAGACTCCCTCTCCCACTCATCTAACTATGTTCTTCATGAATATAGAGTAATCTTCATGTAAAATAAGGTCTCTCAACCTCAGCACTACTGATATTTGGGACTGAGAATTTTGGGGAGTGTGTGGGGGGAAAGGGCTATCCTGTGCATTTTAGAATGTTTGGCAATACTGTTGGCCCCTACTCAGTGTCCTCTACTGGGGGATGGGTAAAGTGCTATTCCCCATAACCCCCAAGATATAATAACCAAAGAGGTATCCAAACATGGTCAAATGTCCCCTTAAAGGAAAATCTGGGAAGAAAACACCACCTTCCCTCCACCACCATCTCCACTCTCCAGAAGAATTGCTAGGGTTGTTGGGAAAGGAAAGAAACGGGGGAGGGAGAGGAGACAGAGGGAAAGGATCAAGAAGGGAAGAAGTGGGGGGGGGGGGGGGGGGGCAAGACCGAGAAAAAAAAATAGAGAAAGAAAACAAAATATGAGAAGAGAAAATAAAAAGAGCAAATAGGGAAATGCTTAGGAGGAAATTTAGATCCTAAATCCAAGTATGAGATGTATTTATCTACCTTCCTCTAAGCCTAATCCTAATTCCAAAGATAACAATTTTATGGCAACATCCTTAAGCTCTCCCCACTTAAAAAAAAATACTTCAGTTGGTAAACCTGCAAATATAAGAGAATTTGAGAGAGAAAATATGAATCAGATCCTGTTAGATTCATCAATCAGAAATCAACCAATCCTACTGAAAATATTCACTCCCGGGAGCTGACTAGCAATTATTGGGAGAAGGCTGAAGTACAGAGGGCTTTGCTCATCTGAAACTACTGTTTGTCATTTGTATGCTTGCTTAGCTTTGTTTTCCAATCATTATTTCAATATTCAGTTCTATGGGCAAAATTTGAAACTTGGTTCATTGTTCTTAACTGAGGTTAGGCCATGAGGCTGTGATGAGAGAAAACTGATAGAAATGGTATTTGGAAGCTGGACAATGGCTGGAGACAGCAATTAGTGAATCCCTTCAGGAGTTTAGATAAATGAATACTAACAAAGAAATCCAAACTGTCTACCCACTGTTTTAGCAAGTTCACTACTTAGCAGCATGTATATAGATAGTAGTGTTTTTTTTACACTTTTTAAAAATATTTTTCACTGATTTTTTTTAGAGAGAGAGGAAGAGAGAGGGAAAGAGAAACATCAACCAGTTGCCTCCTGCATGCACCTCAACCAGGGATGGAACCTGCAATCTGGGCATATGCCCTGTCAGTGAATTAAACCAGTGACCTTTCCATGCATGGGATGACTCAACCAACTGAGCCACACTGGTCAGGGCAATGAGAATATCATTCCTATGCTTCAATAATATTGAGCTCCTAAAATATTTAAAACTATTTAAACTCAATTAAGGTATGTTATCTGATAGCAAACTGGTAGAAATTATAAAATAAAGTAACCTGGTTTGAAATAAATAAGTGATTTATATTGTTCATAAATAACTATAACTTAACTAAATTAGCATTCGATATCTCTCCACATGACATTAGCCTGTTAGCCTACAGATACTAAGAGAACTGCATTAATAATAATCTTATATGTCACTGACCCTTGCGCCTAACGCATCACCAAGACCCAGCCCCCTGGAAAACGTTCCTAAGTGTGACTAGAATCCCAAAGGTTCTCCTAAGAATAGGTGCAATGAGTCAACCTATCATCCTAATCGGGCCTCTTCTGCTGGCAGAAGCTGATGCCCAGGGGAACCAGAGAGCCACCATATTCTGAGGCTAAAGGAAAAGAGCATCTGCTTATCTGGCTCCCTGTAGGTCTTACATTCTCTTGGAGAGAATTCAAAACAGTTTCTTGAGTTTCGAACAGGCCTTTTATAAAAATATATCTTTATTATTGAAAGTATTACATATGTCCTCTTTTTTTCCCATTGACCCCCTCCACCCGCATTCTCCCCAGGCCCTCAGCACACTGTCTGTGCTATGGGTTATGCATGTAAATTATTAGGTTAATCACTTCCCACCCAACTCCTGACCCCTATCTTCCCTCTGAGATTCATCAGTCTGTTCCATGCTTCTAAGTTCATCAGTTTATTTTGTTCATTAGATTCCATATATGAGTGAGATCATGTGATACTTGTCTTTCTCTGAGTGGCTTATTTCACTTAGCATAATCTCTCCAGGTCTCCCCATGATGTCTCTTGCCCTTCGTTTTTTACAGCTGCATAGTATTCCATGTCAAATAGGCCTTTTAAATTTCAACTCTTGTCTTCTTCTCCAATATGGCCCTGACTAAAAGACTGTGAATGATAATCACCACAATGTTTGCCTCTCCCTCCAATTTCTACAACATGGTCAGGTACCACATGCTTGGCTCTCTCTTACCTTAAGAAAAGATCCCTCTCTGGTGGCCCTTCAGGTCCTCATGAAAACAGGCCTTTAGCCACCCTTCCCAACCAGCCTGCCAAACATGTGCAAGGGCCAATCAAGAGCCTTGCAGAGTCTTCTCCTATCAGACAGACCGTGATGGACTACACTGACTATGTCCCTTCTCAGGGAATCAGATGTCACCCGCAGCCTTTGCTAAGAGATCCTTAGATCACACAGCTCCCTTCCCAACCCAGGACAGTTTATTAGACCAAACAGAACCCCTGACCTGAAGAGGGGGCTTCCCAAGGTTGGTTAGCAGCCTGTGCCTTAGAGCAGAGAGGAGAGCTGGGCCAATTAGATTGCTGTCTTGGAAACAAGGAGTGGCAGAACAGAAACCAACGAGCATGCGATGGATTTATATCATCGGTATTAAATCCACTGACTTATGCTGCCCTTGTCTTACCCTTGTGGAGGCCTGGGTACTAAATGAGCCTCTTGGTATCATTATAATCAAACTTCCTTTAAGTTTGCATCAGTGAGAGAAGATTTGTACTCCTTGACACCAAATTCTGGTTAAAGTAACTATCTAGAAATACAACACCCAAAATGCTTAATTTTGGCCTCTCATTAATACTACCTGGTTCATTCAGAGAAAAGTAATATACTCTCTGAACACTAATTAGAGGCTGCCCTGGATGACATAATTATCAGTCATTCGGGAATATGACTGGCATAGGGCCTCTGAGTTCAGGAGCATAAGAGACAGAAATAATGCAAATGAGGAGCTCGGCTCTTGGCCATCTTTGCTTCTCTTCAAGATGTTCCAAGAAAGTCCAGGCTGTACTACTGGTAAAATGTTGAAAAGCTGTTCTGTATCAAGCCAATCTGTAAATATGATTAAATTTTAAAACCTATGATTAAACTTTCTTAAGGCAAAAAGTCGGGGGGGGGTGATGCAATAGATCTCTCTCACTTGTGATTGCTAATGATTTTATTAACCTATATCTCCCCATTTTGATAATTTTCCACATTGTGGATTGTGCTGTTCCCAAGCAAAATCCAAAACTTTAATTTCAATCCCCCCCTTGCATATGCCTAGCTCCAACCAAGCAGATTTGTCCAGCGAAACTTGGGAGAGAAAGGTGAATTCTGAGACCATGGGCTCCTGGAAAGCATGGTCCTGGGGGGGTTGCATTCATCTGCTGCTCAGGTGGTGGGTGCATGTGTACCGAGGGACAGGTGGCAGCAGCGGTGGACTTTCTGCGGGAACAGTCCGTGGCATGATTGAGCATTTTTCCTGGCTGCTCACTTCCGCTGTGTGGCATCCAAGCCTGGTTCTCTGGCTGCCCTCAAAAATCTGTAAGCTGCCTGATACTGTGTAATAAATCCTTCTCTGCTTAACTGAATGTGAGTGGGCTGCAATTGAAGCCTGTGATAGAAAGGTAGTGAGGAAAGCCTCTTCCACACCAGCAAAGAAAGCTGCTCTTTCAGGACTGAGCTGAACAACACAGACAAGAAGAGAATGTCCGCAATGCCGGTGTGGGTCTGTGATGATCCAGAAAGTCTCAAGTGCGTGGTTTATGAATGGAGGCAGAGCAGAACATTTTCAATGGGATGCAACAGAGTTTGCCATACGATGTACACTTGCAGGTTCTCCTCCTCCTCTCCTCTCTTCTTCAAGCGCTCATTTTGCTGTTTTCACATTTAATTGCTATTTATGTGTCTGTCCCCTCACTAGACTATGAGCTCCTTGATAACTGAAACTGTGCTTACTACCGAAACCAGTTTGGCTCAGTGGCAGAGCGTCAGTCTGCGGACTGAAAGGTCCCGGGTTCGATTCCGGTCAAGGGCATGTACCTTGGTTGCGGGCACATCCCCAGTAGGGGGTGTGCAAAAGGCAGCTGGTCGATGTTTCTCTCTCATCGACGTTTCTAGCTCTCTATCTCTCTCCCTTCCTCTCTGTAAAATATCAATAAAATATATATTTTTTAAAAAGAAACTGTGCTGAGCTTTTTGCTACTATGTTAGTGTCTGAGCACAGTATTTGGCCTTAGTAGGTGCTCTAGCCATCCTTACTGGGTGTGTACGTACGGTTGTTATTTGAAAGATGCCCCCTGCTTCTCCTTTATCAAACAGTGGAAAAGACAACAGGGAAAAACGTCCCTCCATTCTTTTTACTTCAGGACATGACCTCAAAAAGTCTGTATGGGGTGAGGTCGAATGCATCCCGCCTACCAGGAGTCTTACTGACATGTAGCACTGGCCCTGGTGGTTCTTCAATTTGTATTTATATCTGCACACGCCTCCTCCATCAAAATATGCCATAGGCAACTAAAAGATACTGAATCAAATATTAATGCCCAAGATGCCCATGCATTTTTGTAATGCCTTCAACTTTCTTTACAAAGGATTTTAATGCACTCTTGTAATTTTACTTCAGTACCGGGCAATCAGCAAACAGAGATTTCTCTCTGGGACCACAGAGATTTGTTAACTATAGTTTTACCGTGCACATTCTAGGGAGGGAGAGAGCTGCTGTGTCAGACCCACAGAAACTACCTCGTCTCTGAGATCTTGGCACGAGGAAACCGTAGAGCATGAGAAATACGTTTACTTGCCGGGATCCTGGTAACTGTTTGGAAGAGGTGAATTCAAAGCATTTCTCCTGAAGTGCCCATCCCTTTTTCTCTGTTAAATTTCTACCTCTTCAGTGAGGCTAAGCTTACATGCCGCCTCCACAAAACCATGATTCTGCAACCAGAAATAATTCCAGTGTACTTTGTTTCCATTTCAAAAGCTCCGCTGTCTACCAATTATTTGTTTACATCCTATATCACCTACCCAACAAGCACCTTGAGGATGAGGGCTAAATATTTTTAATCTTTGCATCCCAGAACATTGCAAATGAGGAAATCTTTGTTAACTAGATAAATGGTACTTTTACTACCAGGATTAGGATGAAGAGATCCTAGCAGCTTAGGAAAAACAGCTGAAATAGACCCTTATAGTTAGGAATGAACCACTTTTTAAAAACGTTGTTTCCTGGAAGATAAAAATCTAATATAACAAGACAATTGGTGTATGAATTAGGATTGACAAAGAACACTAAATTAGAATCAGCTTGTGGTAACTTCAAATTCTGGACCCGTAAAGGAAAGGTAAGGCGTTTGCTGCCTTTTTCAGTGACAACATACTCAGATTCCTTGTTCTTCGAATGCACTGCTACGTCCAAGCAGAGGGAAATATAGCAGGCTGCTGGGTGGAGCTGTTTCTCTTCTCCTCTCACACTGGCCTGCTCTTCGCTGCCCTGTGACTTCTTCCTGCAGAATTATTATTACCTCTCAACAAAACGAGTCACCAGTATTTAGCAAGCAGTTCTATGGCACTGTCAGATTTCAACTTGTGCCACTCAGAAATGTTCATCAAGTGTGAACACTTAATAAATATGTAAGTACTCATTAAATTGTGCCCTGGAGACTGTGCTTATTTCTTCTCTCCCTCCCTCCCTCCCTCCCTTCCTCCCTCCCTCCCTCCCTCCCTCTCTTCCTCCCTCCCTCCCTTCCTCCCTCTCTCCTTGATTTTTTCCCAGTTATTAGCAAATATTTTCATAGTAATTTAATGTTGGGGTGTTTAGTTCTGGATTTATAAAAACTCAGTATTTCCTCCTGGGTTCCATGACTACAATGCCAGCAGATTTCCCTGGGAAGAAAGTATTTTGGGCTCAGATTCACTTTCCCAAAAGTGTTTTTGGGAATGTTAACGGGTAAATTGTGGAATGCAACTCCTGTGGTTAAAAGTTTGGAAAATACTGAGTTTAACAAAATTAAATGGCTTTATTGGGGACTTCGCAGAGCCTTTCACATGAGAGCACGTACTGTGAAATTCACAAGGATTTATCTTAGGAACTTGTGTTCTGAACACACATTTTGAGAAATGCTACCTTATAATCAGACTGTTCTGAACTCCTTTCCTATCAAAGTACCAATCATTTGTGCTGGAGAAAGCAAGAGTGAATGTCACTTTAGTGCTTTTCCTACAAACAATATCATAAAATGCAATGCATCTCATTACAAACATTTGCAAAACCAATTTTCAATACTGTAAAAAGAAAGCAACTCCTAGGCATTACAACATTATCTGACCACCATCAACTTTTGTTCATCATGCTTTTTCTAGCCTTCTTAGAGTGAATAATAATGATTATTATAGCTATTCTATAGGGAGGTTTTTTTAATGTTCCGGGGATTGTGCTAAAGGCAGTTCTTCAATTTAACCCTTAAACCTCATAAATTGTGAGGAGATGCAAGATTGCCCTGGAGTAGGTGGAAACTAGACTCGCCTCCTCCCAGGCCCAAACTGGAATTATAACTCTAATGTAAAGCAATCAACCTGAATAACCAGCTGAAGCCTAACTAAACAGAAGTTTCATAACCAAGGATTTAGAGAAGCCACATTAAGACTAGAAGGAAGGGCAGAGATGCCAAAATGGCTGGCCTGTTTCCATGGGCAGTGGCTGAGCTTCTGGAGGGATATTGCAGCTGCACAGTTTTCCCCCAAAAAAGCATGGGGTCTCAACCCTACGCCAGGCTCCCCAGCCCAGAGCACCAGAGCCAGGAAGAAGTGCCCACAGAACATCTGGCTGTGAAAAGCAGTGGGGATTCTATCCACCGGGGAGAGATGGGAGTGTGCTAGAGAAACAGGTACCCTCTTTTATATCTTTATTATTGAGATCATTATAAATGTCCCCCAATTTCTTCCATTACCTCCCTCCACCCAGTTCCTACCACACCCCAGACCTTCAACACACATTATTGTCTGTGTCCATGGGCTATGCATATGTGCATATAAGTTCTTTGGTTAATATCTTCCTGCCTCCCCTACACCCTTCCCTTTGAGATCCCTCAGTCTGACCCATGCTTCCATGCCTCTGGAACTATTTTGTCCATCAGTTTATTTTTGTTCATTAGATTCCACATATAAGTGAGATCATGTGATACTTGTCTTTCTCTGACTAGCTTATTTATTTCTCTTGGCATAATACTCTCCAAATCCCTCCATGCTGTCTCAAAGGGAAAGAGAACCTTCTTTTATACAACTGCATGGTATCCATTGTGTAAATGTACCACAGCTTTTTATACTCTCATCTACTGATGGGCACTTGGGCTGTTTCCAGATCTTAGCTACTGTAAATTGCACTGCTATGAACCGAGAGGTATATACATTCTTTCTGAATGGTGTTTTGGGTTTCTTAGGGTATATTCCCAGAAGTGGGATATCTGGGTCAAATGGCAGTTCCATTTTTAATTTTTTGAGGAAACTCCATACTGTTTTCTATAGTAGCTACACCAGTCTGCAATTCCACCAGCTGTGTACTAGGGTTCTCTTTTCTCCCCATCCTGGCAAACACTTGTTTTTTGTTGATTTATTGGTGGTAGCCATTCTGGCATGTGTAAGGTGATACCTCATTGTCATTTTAATTTGCATTTCTCTGATGATTCGTGACTTTGAGCACCTTTTCATAAGTCTCTTGGCCATCTATATGTGTCCTCTTTGGAGAAGTGTCTATTTAGGTCCTTTACCTATTTTTTTAGTTGGATTGTGTGTCTTCTATTTATTGAATTGTATGAGTTCTTTATATATTTCAGAAATTAACCCCTTATTTGATGTATCACTGGCAAAAAAAAAATGTTCTCCTATATGTTGAGTTCCCTTTGCATTTTGTTGGTTTCTTTTGCTATGCAGAAACTTTTTATTTTGATGTAGTCCCATTTGTTTATTTTTTTTCCTTTTTTTCTCTTGCCCTAGGAGATGTATCTGTGAAAATTCTGCTACATGAGAGATGATGAAATTTACATAATTTTATCAACCAATGTCACCCCAATGAATTCAATAAAAATTTTAAAAAAGAAAAAACTATACATATTACTAAGGAAATATTACTAAGGAAACTGAGACTTAGAGAACTGAAATAACTCACTGAGTTAAGTGTCAGAGCTGAGATTTCAGGCTAGGTCTCCAGGCCCCATGATTCATGCCACTTTGGGGGAGGGAGGCAGTCCTCATTCTATATAATAAAGATGTAATATGCAAATGGTTGTTATACCTTGATGTGTAACAACTGACTCTGTAAGGACCGAATCACAGATCAGCAGGGGAGTGGGGAACAAGCTATAAGCTGGCAGCAGAGAGCTACAGGAGGGGGAAGGGTAGTAAGCTATGAGGGGGGACAGGAGTGAGGGGGAGCAGGGGAAGCTACAGGAGGCTGGGGCAGAGGGCGGAGAGCTACTGGAAGGCGGCAGCGAGCTACTGGCGCACGTGTTCATGCACAGGGCTACTAGTTATATAACTCTCTAGATCAGTGTTTCCCAAACTTTTGACATATGTGTACCCCTTCTATAATTTTCATAACGCTGAGTACCCCTCATCAAAAAAAATGGATGTATTTTAATAACAATCAAAATATATTCTTTTTTTTCTTTTTTTGGTACATACACAAAATAATAATAAACAAAAAATAAAATTATTCATAATAAAATATAAATAAAAGTTATATTATAAATAACATTTATTTGCACACCGGACCATCTCACGCCTCACAAGACTGTCTTGACTCATGAGAATGTAGAATTAATTAGGCGCAGCTAAGTACGATGCAGTGCATATCCCCACCAAACTCCAGTGTGATGTGTACCCCCACCAAACTCTTCCCATACCCCTGGGGGTACGCGTACCACTTTGGGAAACACTGCTCTAGATGAATATGCTGTTCTCAGAGGTTTCCATACCTTAGCTGACTCTATGTTCATGTAAACATTTTACCAACCAATGTCCTCCAAGAGCCTAAATTGTGATTCCTCCTTTGACTATCTTTTTAGAGCTAATGAGAGGAAAAGGTGCCAATAACCCATTTCCCTCTGAGTCACTGCCTTTGGCTATTCTCATGGACTCCTTCAAGCACATCAGTATCAGAGAGACTTCCTTCATGCTCTTTCAAAGAAAGACAGCCTGGAATTTAGTCACAAACTTTTCTTTTTAATTATCTTAATTACAGTTTACATCAAATATTATTTTGTATTAGTTTCAGAGATACAGCAAAGTAGTTAGACAATCAAGCACTTTGCAAAGTGTTCACCCTGGTATTTCCTAGTCACGTTTGAATGTTGCCTCTCCTGCATTCTCTCATTTGGACAGCAGAGACAAAGTACTGTGTTCCTGAGGTCAGACTCTCCACTGTGCACTCGGGTCTGGGTTCTCTCCCTCTTCATCCAAACAGGTAAGCATTATTAGGACCCCACCGCTTTTTTAAAGGTTATTCTTTAATCAATTAGGTTGTGGAGCAGCCATGGCATCATGCTAATTCTAATGTGAGGGCTGAGGCACAGAAGTGGAATGCACAGTGTTCCCCTGGATAGGATGGCTTCCCGGGTTCTTGACCAGGTGGAGTTGAAGAATGAAAGCACGGACAAAAGGTGGTACAGGAAAAGGTGGAAATGTATTGAGAAACAAGCACAGGCTCCAATGTGGGGAGGGAGAGAGAGTCCCACTAAGTCCTTTTTTCTATGGTTTATAAAGGCTGCAGTTCTTTGTATCTTGATATTCCCTCTGATTGGTCACTGTAGCAGCTTCAGAGCTCAAACCTCATGTGAGGTTCTCCTCTTCTTTTCCCTTATATTGTTTTTCTATTTCTTTTGGCCTTCCTCTTCCCTTTCTGCATGAGGGGCTTTCTTCCCTTTATTTGATAAATGTATACCTTCTGGCAGCTCCCAGCTTTGCAACCCTGTGCTTTTCCCATGGACCCCTTAATTCCTAAAATGTCCTAAACCTGCCCATTTTTCCCATATAACTCCTTTCAGAAGGACCCCCAAAGGTCATGGCAGTGATAAGTCCTCAGGCTGTTCAAGCAGGGGAAGTGGGAATCAGATATCCACAATGATGCCAGATCTGCCTCTTCTGTGTCCTCACGGTACTCTTGTTCATCTCTTATGTGGATTTTTGCAGCTGCCTAACCCATTAAAAGGTTAGTCAAGACTGCAATACAAATTCTTGAAATGCTCTATGAGAACCAAGTGGCTTTAACTCAGTGCTGAATAAGAGCTTTAGGTATGAAAGTTATAGCACAGGCTTTAAATAGCGAGATTGTGTACACGTCTTTGGGATTAAACCACCGTCTTGAGTTCCTCTTGGTCTTTCTGTCTCCTGATCCCAGAATCTTGATTCCACTAGACAAGTGGTTGGTAAACTGCAGTTCGCGAGCCACATGCAGCTCTTTGGCCCCTTGAGTGTGGCTCTTCCACAAAATACCATATGTGGGCACGCACGTACAGTGTGATTGAAACTTCGTGGCCCATGCGCAGAAGTCGGTTTTCGGATCTCAAAAGAAATTTCAATCGTTGTGCTGTTGATATTTGGCTCTGTTGACTAATGAGTTTGCCCACCACTGCAGTAGACCATCTTTGGAGACTTCCAGACTTTGTGGCCCTCTATGAGCCAGAGAGTAATAATATGGGGTTTCAACTCATGGGTTCTCACATCTCCATCTGGCCTATAATACTTTTAGGGTCAGATAGCTTGATGTCTGAGTGCACATATGCAGTGCTGAGACAAACACCTCTAAAGAATAAGACAAAGGACCTCAATGTGGGTGGGAATAGTACTTGCTCCTTCTCACAGGCATCATATTCAAGAGAAAACAGCATACACTTAGGAACAAGGCAAACCTGGTTACTTTTAACCCAGCTCTACCACGTACTAGCTCTGTGAATTAGAGCAAATTATTTAACTTTTCTGAGTCTCAGATTCTTCACCTATGTATTGCAATTAATATTCTAAAATTTTAAGAATAAAATTAAATAATATATAAAAAGTCCAATCATATTGCCTAACACATAAGAGATAGATACTCAAACATTCACATCCTTTCTGCCCCTCAGCTTCTTGATTGTAAAGTATCTAGATAATAATAATGTTTTGTCTCAAAGGAAACTTTGAGAAAATATTGTGGGAATATCTAAAAACACAGCGCATAGTTAACAATGATAAAAGTAATAATAGTAGCATCTACCATTGCCATCATTACTATATTGTTACTATTATCATTATTACCCTCACCCAAGGATGTTTTCCATTGCTTCTAGATAAAGTGGAAGGGAGGGAAGGAGGG
The DNA here is from genome assembly GCA_963924515.1 of Vespertilio murinus. Lineage (NCBI taxonomy): Eukaryota > Metazoa > Chordata > Mammalia > Chiroptera > Vespertilionidae > Vespertilio > Vespertilio murinus. The sequence continues at coordinate 165,315,204 of OZ004704.1, read as the reverse complement.
GAAGAGAAAGAAGTATCAACCAAAGAGACACATCGATTGGTTGCCCAAGAATATTTTCCATCCAGGTACATGCTCTTGAGCAGGAATCAAATCTGAGACACTTCAGTGTGTAGGTCAACGATCTAACTACTGAGCAACACTGGCCAGGGCAACCTATTATTGTTATTAAAACACAGGTGAACAACCTAATGGTCTGTGGCACTTGTGTGTCCCCACATGACTTTATGGCCAATGGAGGGAATGAGCAGATAGGTGAAGAGAATGTTATTATCTCAACACTAGTAGCCCTGTGCACAAATCTGTGTGCTAGTAGCTCCATGCCACCATCCAGTAGCTCTCCGCCCACTGCCCCACCCTCCTGTAGCTCCCTCTGCCACCCCCTGCTCTTCGCCCTCATAGCTCGCTGCCCCACCCTCCTGCTGATCTGTGATGTGGTCCTTATATGGTCAGTCATTAAGCTTCACAGTGTAACAACCATTTTCATATTACATCTTTATTATATAGGACTGGGTAAGTCTAAGGGGACTTTCCTTCCTAGAGTCAGTTCTACCCCAGCCTAATTTCTAATCAGGTAAATTGTAAAGTCAGAAAAAGGAATTTTAAAGCCTGATGACTGAAAATAAAAGCCTAGACTATTTTCTTTGCTTTGCTCATTAAGGATGAGAATATTCAACCTAGATGTAGAGATTGTGACCCACCTCCCTTACCCACATTTCCTTCGGGTAGTTTGGCCTTCTGTGGCTTGCACAACCAAAGGCCCTGAGGTCACATGGCTTCTTGTAGGTCTCAATTCACTGTGCTTGATTTGATTCATCTGTTACACGTGAGTGAGTTTATCTAGTCCCTGTCATACCCCATACATATGTACATGTAGTTAAAAAATCAAAATTCATTTACATTGCTAATTTTAAATTTCATGCCACTGTTCTCTAGCATTTTAATTGACATTAGCACAATAAATGCATTTGTATAACCCAGTTAGACTAAACTGTCACAAAAAAGTAAAATATTATCTTAAATGTACATTTATCTGAGAAATTCACCATCCGACCCATGAATTTCATCATCGTTAAACAATTTTTGTTTTTGCTAATGTCACTGTGCATCTTTCTGCGTGTTGTCTCTGCAACAGAACTACATTCAAGACTCTTCTGGGGCTGAGATGAAAATGTAGCATTATTTTATCTAAGATTTTAAATGCCTAGAGATATTGATCCAGCCTGCTAGCCTGCTCAGAAGGATGCCCCACTTGCTGCATTGTGCTTAGAGACAATCTAATAAAAGCTTGCTGAATAATAAACAATGGGAGCTCACCAATTCTAAAAATTTAGATTGACAGGAATAATCCCCTCCCTGGAAAAGACAGACCAGCAGGCGCTTCCCATAAACCCATTATTGTCCACTCACCCATAAGCCAATAGAAGATGTTGGATTATTGGAACTCCAAGCTTTAAGAGAAATTGCTTTCCTAAATTTGACCTCCCACACTAAATATAAAATATGGTCCGTCTGTAATGAAGGGATTGCAGCCCAAACAGCCATCATCTCTCTGAGGCAGAGGTTAGGAGGTTGATGCACATTGGTTCCAAAGGGATGGGGATGAGGATGACCTTTTGCCTTGAAAATGGTCACTAGGAGCTGTAATGTGAGAGAAAGGGGTCAGGTATTAGCCAATAAAGAGTCTCAGAGCTTCTGCCTTGTTAGATTCTTACACGGGGTGGGGTGGGGTGGGGTGGAGTGGGTGAAGCCACAAAAGCAACATGAGCAAACAGCATCCATTCTCACAAACATGTTGAAAATGGATATACTTCAGATGCTGAATATGTTTCAAAGCCTTTCAAAAAAAAAAAAAAAAAACCCCACAAGTATCTATAGATAAAAGAGGATTTGGAAAGGAAAATAACTCCTACTTACTTGTGACATAGTTTTGACCATTTGATTGGTGTATCGGTATTGCTCTTTGCCCCCTACCTGCAGGCAAAGCAATTCTTCCAAGCTGATTCTTAAAAAACAAAAGACAAAGGAAAAGAAACTATTAAGAAAAACAAAACACCTTATAAAAATAATATATGTGCAATGACATGGATGGACCTAGAAGGTATTATGCTAAGTGAAATAAATCAGATGGAAATAGACAAACATTGTATGATTTCATGCATATGTAAAGTATAAAAGCAAATGAACAAACAAAACAAAAACAAGTTTTCAGAGGCAAAGATTATTGGTTAGCTGAGGGGAAGGGGGTACAGGGAAGATGAAACAAGTAAAGGGGGTAAATTGTATGGTGACGGAAAGAAACTAGACTTTTGGTGGTGAGCATGATGTAGTATATACAGATGTTAACAACCAATGTTTTAAACCAATATTAATACAATAAAAAAACAAATTTTAATAACAAATAATAAAATTAAATGGGGAAAATAGTATTTTATGGAATTCAGTGAAATCCCCACTGTTCATGTCCTGAGTTTTGTTGAATTCTAACTATTGTTTCTCTCAGCAATGGAAGGGTCGCCCCAAAATGTTGGATGCTTTGTCAGCAGCAGCTTTTAGCAAAAAAAAAAATATATAAAATAATAAAATAAAAATAAAAATAAGGCTGCAGATCAAAGATTTAATCTGAGAGCTGAGTGCCCCAGTGAAGGGAGGACAGCATTAAGCAGGGATCTGAACTGCACAGGCAGGAGTGGAATACACCAGACTGATGGGAAGATGTACTGATGTATGCGTGCATTGATGCTGGAGCAGGTCAGAAGATATTTCTAATAAACGCATAGGCGCACACACACACTAGTCAGCCTCATGGATGCAATTAGCAGGTTTCTGGCATACAGTTTCCAAATATAAGTGCGGGGAAATGAAGGTATCTGAATCTAGATTTTGGCATGATTAGTATTTTGGGAAGGCAAGATTGACCTGATGAATTATGGAAAATTGAATGTGATACTGACTGTTCTCCTTTATCTCAAAGAAGTCTTTTCTATTCAGCTCTCCCTCTCAAGCCATCTCTTCTAGGCCAGCATTTTTAGCAGAACCATTTTCAATGCATGGTAAACACATGGAAATTAAATTTTAAAGAAAGAATAAACAATTAATAGGGATTTCAGTTAGCAGTACGCTCATCAGCTTAGTATGAGAAAGAAAAATGACAGAGTAATAGTGCCACTAGCAATTCTTAAGTCATGTGATTTTTTTGAACAGATCAATGATGGTTGCCAAGCAACACACACACACACACACACACACACACACACACACACACACACCACACGAAAAAAGAAAAAGAAAAAGGGGGAGAAGCATTGTTATTTTTTGATAAAGATCATTTTAAAAGAAATTTGTGAATTCCATACTGATGTTATCATTATGTTTTTCAGCTGTGTGTTACTATAAAGAAGGGCTAGCCTCACTTATTGAAAATAGCTTTTTTGAACAATGGGTAACATGCAACATACACTTGATAAATGAATAGTGAACTTTAAGAACAAGGGGTGAAAATTCATAGTTGCCATCTTAGAATATTTTATTAATGGCACGTCTGTGTTTATTAATGAGTTTATTGCCTTTGTGTCATACTTATGTCACCATCAAATATTAATGTTTTCTATATTATAATAATATCTATTGATATAACTAAAATTTGCTTCCCAGTAGGTGTCACCATAAATAATACTTCTGAAATAACAAAATCAATAACAAGAATATTAGGGGGGCTTTATAGTATGTCAATGAAATGAGTTCTACTTAAATGCTGCATATAAAATAAACCAAGTAAATATACCAAGTTATACATTTTTAATATATAAATATACAAATTATGGATATGGATCATATAATAGTCAAGAATACATTATCTGAAATCATAAAGACACTAAATAAATGAAAAGAGATTCCATAAATTCTCTGATTTAAAGTCAAGATCCTTCTCATTATTGGAAATTAATAAGCATCCATTTCTTTCAGTGTGACAGAAGATCATGTAGACAAGAGGTGGACTAAGTGGTTCAAATAAATCCTAAATTCATTTACCCCTGGATAAGATGGCTGCTGTCCCTCCCTCCACTCCTCCTCCTACAATTATAAGCTCTTGTTCAGGAACCATTTTTTTTTCACATTACATTGCACAGGATTGGATAGTGTCTGTGTGAGCAAGAGGCCTTCCCAGTGAATATCAAGGCAGCAATGTTTGCAGGCTTCTAGACACGGAGTGAAGGCACTGCCAGGGCAGCTGGGAGCTTGGCTGTACTATCTGGAGATCAATAGAGGGCTTCAGTCTAATGCTGCATAGAGCTCCTAATAAACACAGAGAGATGCATGATTCCTTAACCAAGGGAGAAAAACATGAATATTCTACAGGACACAAACCCACCTAGATTCTGTTTAAGTGTCATAATACCTCTAGCATTGATTTATCTCATAGACAAGGCTGATAGAAGAGGCAAAACAGAAAGCATGCTCTCCTCCTCACCTCTTGCTTAAAGCATCATTGGGCTGCTCACAGAGGTCCTCACCTTGGTATGTCCTACTGGAACTTTCCCGATTTGCTCATACTGATGCTAATCTAAGGGCAGTCCCTCTGAGCCTGGCTATCTCGTGTGATAAAGTCAAACTGCATCACAGTGTAATGACTTCACATGTAAACCTCTGGAATCATACTCAACCATTCTAGAATCTGCTATCTTAACCAAGAGCATCCATAATGGTACTTCCGGGCCCCAGTGATAACCCGGAGTCATGATGCTTTGGGATCCTTCGAGTCCTGCATCACAGACAACTGCCTGTGTTACTCTGGGCAGAGAATAGCTAACCATAACAACATTCACTCGGGGACTGTTGTAAGCCCTTCACACATATTTCACACAAGTTTAGGGTGGAATTAAGAGCCCCACGCAGTCAGGCTCCCAAGCCAGACTCTCAACCACTAACCCTCCAGTGGCCTCTTATGGACCATCACAGTGTAAGAGGCTCTGGGTTGATGTGTGCAGTTTCTAGTAGGGGGCCCAATTTTCATGCTCCTATGGTGTCTTTTGCTTTTTATTTTGAGAACCACCTAGTTCTGAGATTATTGACTTGTACTACCTAAAGAAAATTTCTCACTCTGAATGTTGTACAAGCCACAATAAGAATCAGTTGGGAACATCTAAAACAACACTTAGGGGCAACTCTATAGATGTAAGGGTGGAAAGAGAGACCAAACTCCATGTGATATAGACATAGGAGGTATTGTGCCATCGTCTCCTTGCTGGGTCTGTAGTACTCTGGCCAAAACTGTAGGCAAAATCTCATTTGGGCTGACTGGCTGTAGGATTCCTGGGCCCCCAAGACTTCCTTATAGTACCCAGATTGCCAGCTCTAACTGCAGGAAAGAACTAAGCTGCCACTGGCATTGCTCTGCCCACTGTTTTCCATGCCCCTGGCCTTGGGTCTGTCTCCTCCAGACTCCCACTTGGCGCTGGTCCATCTTAACTCTGCAGGTTAAGTCTGTATTAAGACACTGCACACTGGCTCTTCAAAGATCATCTCCCAGAGACAAGTCTCAGGCCCACCATCTTCTCAGCAACTCCATTCTCCTAATCTTTGATCAGAAGCCTCCATGAACCCTCATGGAAGTCTCAGAGTTCTTCATTATCCCTGGTCTCACTGGTCAGTCTGGCCTCAGGACTATACTAGGTACCCGCTGACCATTATCACTCTGAAAGGGTCTAGGAATTATGCTTCCATGTCCTGTAAGAAATACTAATTTTTGAACAAATGTCCTCAGTGAAACAGAATGTTCATCCCATATGTTTATTTATAGAAGTGATTCTCAAATTTCAATGAGCATTGGACTCACCTGAGGTGCATGTTAGAATTACAGACACACCTCACCTCTATCCACCTTGTAGGAAATTCTGCCTTGAAATGATAAGGTCCAGGGATTGGTATTGTTTAAAAGATAGTGCACTAACTATACTTCCAGGAAGACTGCACTGTGGTTTTCCCTGGTTTCCATTTCAACACTTGTCCCTGACTAATGAGTCTGTGGCCCTGCCCCAGAACAGACTGAAAAGACCAAAAAAAATTGTTTTTTTAATTTTTCTTGTTCTTAACATATTACCTATTTTTAACTGCCTTAGAGAAACTAAGACCAGAAAAAAACAAGTGATTTGCTCAAATTTTCAAAGTTAGCAATCTTAGATGAGAACACATCTCCCATCTTCTAATAATTTCCTCTACCACATCTCACTTTCTGTCTCTGAAGTATTTTTTAAGACAATAAGTGGTATGAATAATAAAACTACTATTTGACAAGGGATCCAAGAATACTCATGGGAAAAAAGACAGTCTCTTCAATAAATAGTGCTGACATAATAATTGCACATTCACATGTAAAAGAATAAAACTAGCCAATATCGTAACACCATTCACAAAAATTAACTCAAAATGGACTAAAGACTTAAATAAAAGACCTAAAATAAAATAATAAAATTATATATATATATAATCATATAAAAAGATGCCATTTATTAGAAAATATATAAAAGATTTTTCATAATTCAAAGAATCACAGCTTTTTTAGAAATATGGCACAGAAGTAACAAAGTGTTGATTTGATGGCTTAAAAACTTCTTGATATCCAATCCTAGTTTTAGCTTGTGCAAAAGTTCACTGGAAAAAAAAAATCCGCCAAAACCAGTTTGGCTCAGTGGTAGAGCATCGGTCTGCAGACTGAAAGGTCCCAGGTTCAATTCCGGTCAAAGGCATGTACATTGGTTGCGGGCACATCTCCAGTAGGGGATGTGCAGGAAGCAGCTGGTCAATGTTTCTCTCTCATCGACGTTTTTAGCTCTATATCTCTCCCCCTTCCTCTCTGTAAAAAAATCAATAAAAATATATATATTTTTAAAAATCCACCAGTACCTCAGATTCTTTATCTGTTATCAGCCCATATAAGCATGGTACAAACAATTAAAGATTAAAATCAGTATTCAAAAAATTCAAAATACAAACATATTCTCACCTTCAGCAAAATAAAATAAAAGGTATCCAGTAGAGGTAAACTGAAATGATTCTTTCCATTACAAAAAGATTCACTACAATTACCTGAAGAGCCTTTCCTAAAGTATCACCAATATGATTCATCTTATAGAAATTTTCCTTTAGAGCAACTATTCCCAAGATTACATTTTACATTATGGAAAGTTGGAAAGCAAAAGTATTTTCCTTGGTAATGTTAGCAACAAGAAAGGCACAGAGACTGCCACCATCTAAAATGTTAAGAGAATTCAAAAATTCACTTATTTCATTCATATCAAATAAGAAATAATCACTGTTTTCTATGAAGAAACTATAGTGTTAGAAAATTTGGCATTTGGCAAACTCAGCAATTAAAGGCCAACCTGGATCCAAATATGTTTAAGTTTAGTAAATGGAGGTGAAGGAGAAAAATGTGTGTTGAATTATTTTATATGGAAGTTATATGGTACCATACCAGAAAGACATAATCATTGCTTTTAAAATTATGTGAAAAACTAATATTTGACAAGGGATCCAAGAATACTCTATGGGGGAAAAAAAGTCTAGTGCTAAAATAATTGGATATTCACGTGTAAAAGAATGAAGCTGAACCTAGTATATCATAACACCACTCACGAAAATTAACTCAAAATGTACTAAAGACTTAAATACTAGTATAAGACCTAAAATTATGACACTCCTAAAAGAAAACATAAGAATAAAGCTTCTTGACATGGTCTTAGTAATGAAATTTTTAATATGATAACCTAAAGCACAAGTAACAAAATTTTAAAAATAAAAAAATGGGACTAATCAGACTAAAAACCTTCTGCACAGCAAGAGAAACCATCAACAAAGTGAAAAGACAACCTACAGAATGGAAAAAAAATATTTGCATATCATATATATGATAAGGGATATATATATATATATATATATATATAGAGAGAGAGAGAGAGAGAGAGAGAGAGAGAGAGAGAGAGCGCCAGGGTCTGTCACAACCTAAACATCTGGACAGATGACCGAATACCAGGCTAGGGTCCGAGCTGGCATGGTGGAAGTCAGTCCTGGGTCCCGGCAGCCCATGGCATAGCAGTGGGAGGAAGCTGTGGGAATGAAGTCATGTTGCTATCGGACTGGGATCTTGGTCCCTACCCCCGGCCCACAGGCTCCAGAAACCAGAGCCATGTTGCAATGGGATTGACCCCTACCCAAGGGGTCCCATATTGTGAGAGCATGCAGGCTGGGCTGAGAAACCCTCCAAGTGCATAAATTTTCACGCACCAGATATATATATATATATAAAGCTAATATGCTACGTGTCTCTCCACCCGTCTGACTCGTCATTATGATGTGCGCTGACCACCACGGGGCAGACACTCAATGTAGGAGCTGCCTAAATGTGCACTGGCCATTTACAGAGAAACAGCAGTGCAGATCTGGCACCAACAAAGCAACACTCAGCTTCCCCCAAGTGGAACAAAGGTTCTGCCAGCACCCCAGAGCAACAGCCCACCAAATCATAGCCAACACTGCTGAGACCCCATAGCATAAAATGCTGCCCACAGCCCAACCCAGAAACAGTCACTGTGGGCACCAGGTAATAATGTCACATAGCAATGCCTGGCTTCCTCTCCCTAGTGACAGGCTATATATATATATATTAAAGGCTAATATGCTAAGTGTCTGACTGGTAATAACTTTATGGAGCAATGTCCAGCTTCTTCTCCCTAGTGACAACTAGACTCCTTGAAGTTTCTTCAGCCCAGGAACATGACTTGCTTTATAGCCAGGTGCAAACATTTCACACTGCAACCATATGTCTGTGAAGCATTTTCCCATGCCTCATCTCACTTGATCCTCACAGAAGTCCTGGAGTAGGTAGATAGGAGACTCGCTGAAATCTTATTTTCTTTTCATTAGCCAGAAAATGGAGATTTAGAAAGTTTAGAAACTTGACCTAACTGAAAAGAAGAAATGGTGGACCTTGAAAATGACTTCAGGTTTTCTCACTGCACAGAATATAGTCAAACACTGTTGCAATTAAATATTTTACCCTTTGTTCTCCATGCATGATCTACAATAATAATCCGCTTCATGTTGATATTTACTGCTATGTTGCTAACAATTATTTGAAAAAGAAATTGGGGTGCTTCACTGGGGTGGAAAAAGTTTAGTTAAGTCAGAAAGCAGGTCTAATTAACCAAGTTTATTCTATATCTATACAAGGCTGACTTGTGCATGTGCAATATATACACGGGTAAAGCTCTCGCTGGTGCCAATTGCACATGTATATTTCAATCTATCATTGTTGATTATGAATTTGGTTAACACTTCTATTATAGAGAAAGGGAAAATAGCAATATTAAAATATTTCTTCTGCCAAAACCAGTTTGGCTCAGTGGATAGAGCGTCAGTCTGCGGACTGAAAGGTTTGATTCCTGTCAAAGGCATGTACATTGGTTGTGGGCAAATCCCAGTAGGGGTTGTGCAGGAGGCAGCTGGTCGATGTTTCTCTCATTATCGATGTTTCTAGCTTTCTCTCTCTCTCTCTCTCCCTTCCTCTCTGTAAAAAATCAATAAAATATGTTTTTTAAAAAAGAAGTGTTAAAATATTTCTTCTAATTAATTTCCTTTCAATGTGCACGAATTCATGCACTGGGCCACTAGAGTGTGTGTGTGTGTGTGTGTGTGTGTGTGTGTGTGTGTGTGTGTATCATACAACTCAATAGCAAAAGAACAATAAATAACCCCATTAAAATATGGCAAAGGACCTCAAGAGACATTTTTCCAAAGAAGATATACAAAAAGTCAGCAGGAACATGAGAAGATGCTTAAAATCATTAGTCATCAAGGAAATGCAAATTAAAACCACAATGAGATATCACCTCATTCCTGTTAGAAGACAAGAGATAATAAATGCTGCAAGGGTGTGGAGAAAAGGGAACATCTGTGCGCTGTTGGTGGGAATGTGAGTTGGTATAGTCACTATGAAAAACAATACAGAGTATCCTCAAAAAATTAAAAATAGAACTATCATGTGATCCAGCAATTCCCTTTCTGGGAATATATCTAAAAGAAATTAAAAGACTAACCCAAAAGCATGTATGTACCCTCATGTTCATAGCAGCATTGTTTATAACAGCCAAGACATAAAAACAACTTAAGCATCAACCAATGGATAAAGAAGTTGTGATATAGATAGATAGATAGATAGATAGATAGATAGATAGATAGATAGATAGATATATCGATATTATTGAGCCATAAGAAAGGGAACCCTATTATTTTCAACAACATAGATGGACTCTGAAGGCATTATACTAAATGAAATAAATCAGACAAAGAGATTAAATACTATATGAATACTATATGATCTCACTTATATGTGGAATTCTACAAAAAATAAATAAGAGGGAAAAATTCACAAAGAGATCAGACATGTGATTATAAGAGGCAGAAGGTTGCCCTAACTGGTTTGGCTCAGTGAACAGTGTTGGCCTGCGGACTGAAAGGTCCCAGGTTCGATTCCAGTCAAGGGCATGTACCTTGGTTGCAGGCACATCCCCAGTGGGAGGCATAAGGAGACAGATGATTGATGTTTCTCTCTTGTTGATGTTTCTAGCTCTTTATCCCTCTCCCTTCCTCTCTGTAAAAAAAATCAATTATATATATATACATATTTAAGAGGCAGAAGGTAAGAGGAGGGGAATGGAGAAAGGTGGGCAGAAATTACAAACTTCCAGTTATAAGATAAATAAGTTCTATAATGTACAAATGATGACTATAGCTAACACTCATAAATAATATATAGGAAAGTTAAGAAAGCAAATTCTAAGAGTTTTCATCAAAAGAAGAAAAATGTTTCCCTCTTTCTTTTCTTTCTTATTTTATCTATATGAGAAAATGGATGTTGGCTGAACCTACTGTGATTATCATTTCACAATATATGTAAATTAAATGATCATGCTAACTAACTGCTTTAAACATATACAATGATGTGTACCAATTATTTCTCAATAAAACTTGACCAATAAAAGAGAATTATGTGACAAAAACTATATCCAGTGATTAAAGAAAAAGAGAGATCAACGCATTAGTAAATAAAGAACTTTATAGTTAACATTGCTTTGCATAAAAGATGCAGAAGGCTCTATCCAGAAGATTGGGATCTCCCAGTAGGTCTGAAAGCCTTCTTTAGCTGGTTATTTAACAACCTTCTACATAGCCCCTTGTCCAAATTCTGCCTCCATGACCTCCTTTCATCATCCTCCTTCCCATTCACCCATTTATCATTCAGCCTCAGTAGGAATCCTAAAGTGTGGGGAAAATACTAGCTTTTTATGGCAAGATTAAAAATCCTTGTGTAGGGCAATGCTATCAGTTATAAGCAAAATAGATTTTGTTATTAAAAAGACAATTGCAATTATAGAGTTGCTTTGATAACATTACAAATCATGACAATTATATTTGCAGGGATTTTTATTTTGCTGTTTCTTGACCCTAAAAATATTTTAAGGAAATTGAGATTTATTTGGTCAAAACATATGACATTTACTTCATTACTCTGTGCACTAAATTCTGTCTAAATAAATCCCACACCGATCTGACTTTCCCCATGAAAATCTGTACAGTGAACTCCTAGTTTATTATGCCTACTTGAAAAGGGTAATTTAATAAGGCATCAGTACAAATACTTAATTGTGCAATGGCTATCGACAATGCCTTTAAACAGTTGCATATTTGCCAGATTTAGCTAATGGAAGTAGAATTGCCACTTAATGTCTCAGCTTGCACTGGTGGAAAATAAATTGTATCTGACATTCCTTTGGCTTTTAAAGGACATACTTAGATAATATTTACAGTCAAATTGATCTATTGTTGCATTTATTTTTTCTTGGGTTAAAAAGGGGGATCAAATGGGTACTAAAGGATAATATTTCTTTGTATGTGCTCAGTTCGGAAAGCTTTTGCACACACTTGCTCATTTAGTGATGAGTATCTAACCAAAGTCTAAATATCTGAATGGAGAGTGAACAATTCAATCAGGCAAACAACTATTTTAGCTACAGCTCAAAGACTAGATGTGTGGAAGATCAGCTGGTCAGTGAGCTGGATTGTTCACTTTTCATGGAGATCATGTAGTCAGAACTTGCTTCATTAAGCCACTGATACATTAAGTATTGCAGTATCTTCTTTCTTTGTTGTGTCAAGAAGTAAAAGCTCAGAGAAGAGATCTAATATTTCATCATCAGTTTCTTGCCAGGCAATATGAAATTTAAAAACAGGCAAGTCTTATTATTGATAATGTCAAAAATCAGAGAAGTGTCTACTTGGAAGGTAGTGACCGGAAGCAAACACAAGAGGCTTTAGGTACACTGTGATCTCCATTTCCAGATCAGGGTACTGATTATATGATTATATGAATGTGTTTTGAACCCTCATGGGCTCATTATTTAGTTTTAGTCTAACATTGAAGAGTTGAATCTATTTTTATTTCAGCCCTATATTTGTGATCACTTTTCTCTAGAAGTCTATCCAACCTCCACCCTAACTCTGACATATCTTCTTATATAAAGCATGACACTGGACACCAAGTAATATCAAAGAAGACTCAGTAAAGTTAATTATTGTACCTGACAAACCAACTCACAGTACCTGCTTAGTTTGATGGAGGATCTAAAGCATAAGGTTCTCATATATAGTTTCATTGATTTGTGTACAAAAAAAAATGAGAGAATAGCCCATGTCCTACGTTCATTCATTCTACAAATACTTTTTTAATACTAGCAGTATGCCAATATATACTGTACCAGACCCTGACTATACATTTTCTAGTCAATTAGGACAAATCTTTTAGCAGCTAATTAAAAGCCCTTTACTGCTTATCCAATTTTGTTTGGGGGACAATTTTTAGATAAATAGGTTATTTTGTTTGCAAGATAATGGTACTCAAATACTTCAGAAAAAACAAAGATTAACTCTAAAAACATAAAGGATCTGAAATTGATGTCATTGAGAACCAAAGTGGCTGAGTCATTCTTGCCAACTCTTTGGAAAAATGATTTTTGATTCTTCATAAATATAATGCATTCCCCTCTCTCTGTTGGTCTGGATACTTCCCTTATTGATAGCTGTTTCTCCCTCAGAAGTTTGGCATGTGATCACTGTGTTACATTGTACTATAACTTTGCTAAGGCTAGGAGCTACATTTCCCAGAATTCCCTTCCCTGCATGGGTAGGAGTTGGAGTTGGGAAGGAAAAAAAAGGATCTTGTATAAGATTTGGAAAGAAGTGAAGTAGAAGCTATTGTTCTTGGAGACCCATCACAATCAGACATTGTGCAGGGATGCCTCACTGGAGCCAGCATATTCTTGCTCTCTTCTGAAACACTTCTAATTCATCTTCTCAGCTGCTGGTCCTCTTGACCAACAGCAGTTTTAGAGTGTCCCACTACTATGAAAGTGGCTGAGGACCCACAGCTTCCTCAGAGTAGCCTTTCCATAAAATTCTCCACAAACTTCCCCTTTACAGCCCACTCTACAGCCAGACATGTGTTATTCTCTCTGAGTTCCCTACCAGCTTTAACTTGTCTGCCTTTACCGATGCTTCAGGTAGGCTCCTTAATGACTGTTTCTCTGACTCACCAACTTCCCCTTCCAGACTCATTTTCCCAGTTCTCCCATACTTGTGTGAGGACCAATTCCTATGATAGATCCCTTATTTCTATAATATTTATGATTGTTATGCCTCAAGTGTCCATGTATTCTGGATTACATTTCCAAAAGAAAGAATTTTAATTGTACAACTCATTTGTCATGTTGGTATTGTAACTTCAAGACATAACCTTACCCCAGAGTCATGTCCTCATGATTTAGAATATCTGCAAAGTTTAAATTTAAAAGCAAAAATAAAACATTGCAAAGCCAGGTTGCAAACCTACACTGTGACTTTATAAATTCTAATAATAAATAATAATCATAATGTTAAGCCCCTTTAAGAATTAAGATTATAAAACAAAGATATCAGGCATTGGGAAACAAAAGTGGATAAATTCAGATTCAGGCAGCAAAAGAAAAAGCCAAACCAAGGTAAGCCAGGTGTGTTATGAGAAAGGCAATTCATAATCATTGAAAAAGAAACAACCCAAATTGCTCTTAATTTCTCTTCCCCAAGGCTGCCCTAATGTCAAGGTACATGGAAGAAGAATTAAGACAGTTTGAGTCCTCAAGTACAAGGAGTAGAAACAAAGCACCTTCCCGGCCACTAGGAACAAACTGGAGGGTCTTTCTTCAGAAAAAGAAGAAAACTAGCCTTGCCAGTATTGGCCAGTTGGTTGTGCGTCATCCCATGCAATAGGAGGATACAGGTTTGATTCCTTGTCAGGGCACATGCCCAGATTGTGGGCTTAATCCCCAGTAGGGGGAGTGAAAAAGGCAGCCAATCAATGTTTCTCTCTCATCAATATTTCTCTCTCTCTCCCTCCTTTGCTCTGAAATCAATAAAAACACATTTACATTTTTTTAAAAAAAAGAGAAGTACCTAAGACGATATTCACTTTTTAAATCTTTATTGTTCAGATTACAGATGTCTCTCTTTTTTCCTCCCATAGCTCCCCTCCACCTGGTTGCCCCATCACTCCAGGCCTCATCCCCCACCCCCACTGACCTCGTCCATAGTTATAAGCTCTTTGTCCAATCTTTTCCTGAACCTCCCACAATCCCTTCCCCCAGAGAATTATCAGTCTTTGCCCTTTCCATACCCCTGATTCTGTTACATTCACCAGTTTGTTCTGTTCTTCAGGTTTTTTATTCATTTGATTTTTAGATTCACTTGTTGATACATATGTATTTGTTATCACTTTGTTGTTGATAATTTTTTATCTTTTTCTTTTTCTTCCTCTTCTTAGAGAATATCCTTCAGCATTTCATATAATATTGATTTGGTGGTGATGAACTCCTTTAGTTTTTTCTTGTCTGTGAAGCTCTTTACCTGACCTTCAATTCTGAATGATAGATTTGCTGGTAGAGTAATCTTGGTTGTAAGTTCTTGTTATTCATCACTTTGAATATTTCTTGCCACTCTCTTCTAGCCTGCATAGTTTCTGCTGAGAAATCAGCTGACAGTTGTATGGTTACTCTCTTGTGGGTAACTGTTTTTCTCTGTCTTTTGCCCTTGGCATTTTAATTGTGATGTGTCTTGGTGTGGTCCTCTTTGGATTCCTCTTGTTTGGAGTTCTCTGCACTTCATGAACTTATAAATATATTTCTTTCACCAGGTAGGGGAAGTTTTCTGTCATTATTTCTTCAAATAGGTTTTCAATAGCTTTCTCTTTCTCTTCTTCTGACACCCCTACAATCCGGATGATGGTACCCTTAAAGTTGTCCCGGAGGCTCCCAACACTATCTTCATATTTTTTTATTCTTTTTGCTTTTTGCTTTTCTGATTGGGTGTTTTTTGCGTCTTTGTATTTCAAATCTTTGACTTGATTCTTGGGATCCTCTAGTTTGCTGTTGAATCTCTGTATATTATTTATTTCAGTCAATGTATGCTTAATTTCTGATTGGTCCTTTTCCATATTCTTGAAGGTCTCACTAAATTTCTTGGAGGTTTCTAGAAGAATCTTGAATAATCTTATAGCCATGGTTTTGAACTCTATATCCAATAGTTTGCTTTCATCCATTTCTTTCATTTGTGACTTGTTCCTTGTCTCTGCATTTTGTCTGCTTCCCTGCATTTGTTTCTATGTACTGGGTAGCTACTAAGTCTCCTTGAGTTGACAGATTGGCATTGTGTGGTAGATGTCATATAGGGCTCAGTGACTCAGCCTTCCTTAGTCACCAGAGGTGGACACTCTGGGTGCACCCCTTGTGGGCTGTGTGCATAGTCTTATTGTAGTTAACCCTTGATTGCTGTTGGTATCACTAGGAGAAACTGACCTCCAGGCCAATTGGCTGTGATGACCAGCTGTGTCTACACTGGAAGATATGTTGCACAGGAGACACCCTTACAGGAAAGGACTTGCTTCAGTGGGGCAGTGGTGCTCACTGAGTCTGTCCCTTATGGATGTGAAGAGTTGTAATCCAGTATGGTCTCACACTGACCACTGGGTACACTGACTCTTGGATCTCCAAGGAGGTGCAAAGTCAGTCACTGTCTGGGGCCACCCAGCAGAAGCTAGAGACATCTTCAGATTCCTCCTTTTTGTATGGGGTTTGGAAGTGCCCAGAAGAGGCCCAGCTGTGAAGCAAGGGCCTTCTTTTGGAAGCTCTGGGACTCTTTGACACAGCTGCAGTTTGACGGGTTTTAGGTAGAAAATGGACAGGCCATTCAAAAGCAAAAGCCGATGTGCACAGCTTGTGTGAGGTTATATACTGGGTGGGGAGGGGTCTCTGGGAATCACCAGAGCTGAGCAAATAGCAATGGCTGCCAGTCAGCCCTGCATCAGAGCTATCCACAGGGTTCCACATCCCATGCCCCTGTGCAGGAACAATGATCACTGTGAGCATCTCTGAGAGAAAGCTGCCCTCGTGTTTCTCTCTTGATGCCAGACAGTCCAGTTTCTCCTGTATGTGTCTGGGTTCCCCAGAGTCTCGCCCAGAACTGGAGTTCAGAGCAATAGGGAACTTGTATCTCCCTCCTGATTAAAAGAGCAGCACATCTAGGTGGCAGCACTTTCTGTGCCTCTGCACCTCTTACCAATCTCAATGAGTTTTCTTCACCTCTCTAGTTGTGGAACTTCCACTCAGCCAGCTTTCCTATGGTTCTGGGTGGTAGTTAATCTGCCTTTTAGTTGTAATTTTAATGTGGTTGTGAGAGGCAGCAAGTATAGGTGTTTACCTATGCCACCATCTTGGTTCTCTCTCTTCACTCTTTATAGTGAAAAATGATCACAGATAAATTTTTCCAAGGAGTTTTCATTTTTTGGAACTTTATTCAGTGATTCTAAGTATATAAGTGTATTTCTTTTCATTTTAAAATTAATATTTTAGTAAGAATATTAATGTTGGGAAAATGCAGATGAATATGCTTTGGCCCTTCTTCTCTGTATTAATATCTTTTAGCTCAAGAATTAATATCTGATGGCAGGTAACCATCGTGGGTATTTCACTCCAACAAAGGAAGACCCCTATCCATTACTGGTAATATAGTCAAAGTACGCAAGAGCTTAGCATACCTGACTTTATCTATATTCATTATTTTACACAATTATATGCCATTGATAATTGAGAGTGAGAATTATATTGTTTACATATCTCAAAGAAAAAGTCTGTCTTCAATATTTCTTACCTTTATATTATATTATGTTTTTAGATAGACAGATGGAATACATATTATCCTTAGTATGCTAAAGGGTATTTTTAAAATTTAATAATACTCCAGAAGGATCAAAAGTGCCAAGTGTTTACATAATTGAGTTGAACAACTATTATTAAATCAATGGCAATGGTTACCTTTTTCATAGAAAGTAGTTTGGTTAAACTGTAAAACTATTTCAAATTCCCATGGAGTCTCTACCAATAGTTAAACTTCCATTCCTGTAACTAAGAAATGCCTAAGGGGATGATAACAATTTTCTTTTCCTCCTATTTTGTTAAGAACTAATAATAAAAAAAAATCACATGGAGTAATGAAAATCTACAGAATGAGGTTCCATGTACACACTGTAAAAGGCATAGTTTATAAGGATCTTCTTATTCCAATCGGGGATTGTTCAAAGTGGTGGATTCTGATGTACATCATATTGGTTCCGAGGTTTGGAGCAACAAAATTTCATCCTAATTCAGAAGATCAAAACATGAAATGGACAGGTCAGAAAAATCGTATGGGGTTAAGGAAGGCTTAAAGGACAGAGAAAGAAAAGTACATAGTTTTACACCAAGTTTATACTGTTGAAATAAATAAGGGAGAACAATTATTCTGGAACATCCATTATTGTGGGCAATAAACACAATAAAGATAATTTAAATCAATAATTTTTCAACCTTAAACTTTTAATTAGCAAACAGAACTAACTATCATGGTCACAAATTTGGAGAGTAACTGATTCAGGAGGGTTTGGGGATCATTTACTTCATTTTTTTCTTCTTTTAACAAGGTGAAACTCCAACACAGGAAAGAGAATTGGTTCCCCCAAGGTTTTCCAGCTACTGTTGGACAAAGCTGAGTCTAAAACCCTAACCTGGACACTAACATTCTTTATACTACCCTCCAGGCTCTCTTCTGCAAAGAAAAACAACCAACCATTATTGAGGAGATAATTTTACCAACAGTTACTCCCAGGGTTTTCCAGACTCACTCTTTTGATCCTCTCAACAATAGTAAGAGCTTGGGGTCTGTTACTATCCCCATTTCACCACTGGAAATACTCAGGCTTTGGTTAAGTAATTTACCCAAATATACATAGCTATAGTGGCAGAGCTGAAATAACTATTGTTTGTGTACTCTAAAAACAAGTCGTGAACCCTAAATTATGAGTTTTATATACAGCTGAGCAGTGCTGACAAGATTGCTGACTTTAAGGGTTATTGAAAAATCAGCTTACCTTCCAAGAAAAGGCTGTCAGTTAAACATGATGTCTCATGTGTTGTCCATAATTGTCAAACCATAGGAGTAAAAAACATAAGAAGTGCACCTACCATATGTACAAATTAGTGCCTCCTATGTCCTATGTAACTCCTTCTCAAAGAGCTCAAATCTAGCAGTAACGGTAGAAAATTAGGCAAGTTTATAAGGACTAAGTGTAGTACAAACAACATGGAAGAATTTCATAACAGACATACAATTACATTCTATGAGGATCGAATAAAAAAAGGATAACAATCCTAAGAGTATCCCCAGCCTTTAAGAGTTATTTTTGTTTCATTTTGTATTTTTTAATATAATGACCTTTTAAAAAATGATGCCTGCTCATTATTTTTTTTAAATCAAGCCACTTTGGAAAACGTTTTAAATTTTAAGAATCACCGTAAGTCTCACTACCAAGAAATATCTATTAATCATTAACCTTGAGTGAAAATCATTATAGCCATTAATATATAAATAGACAGAAAGATAGATAGATAAATATGTGGAGAAATTGTACTTGACTTCAATCGAAGAAAAGGAACCTGAAATGAAACCGAGGAAATTGCCATACTTTGAATAAATGTTTTTTCATCACCTTCTAAAGAATCTTCTATAGTTTTAAAGGTTTAGAACCATCATAGTTTATTTTTTATCATGTTTCAGTTTGACACAGTAGTTACTGATTTCTTGCTATGAAAGGTGAGGAAATAATCTCACCTACACTTTCACCTTCCATCTGCCTGACTCTCTAATTTGGGTTAGCTATAATTTTACATTTTCCATAGTTTATGACATTGGAATCCTATTCAGCCACCATAGCTTTCACACTTGTTTAATTGTGGTTCTAACTTTCAACTGGATTCAAAACTCACTTCTTGGTTTTGCCATCATTTTCTCACTTTTGGGGTCTTGAATACATTTATTTGATGATATTTTATTAAGAAGTAGAGTTATTTTAAGTGAAAGAGTTTGTGGTTGTTGGATTTTCTTCATTTCTTGCTTTTACAGATGCACTTCTCAGGGTGGTTCCAATGTCTACGACCTCCCAGACCCAGAACCATATCACCTTCTCTCATCTACCCATAGTAAAGCAATTTAAACTTTTATACTGAGGCATATTCTATTTAATCCACTTCAGTTGTATAATCCAGGGATACTTAGTAACTTCAGTGATAGAATCATCACCACAAATCAATTTTAGAACATTTTTATCCCCCTAATAAGAGCAGTTTATTATTTTCTATTACTGAGTAGTATTTCATTATAAGACTATTCCACATTTTCTTTATCCATTCACCAGTTGATGGACATTTAGGCTGTTTTCAATGTTGGGTTCTTATCCAGTAATGCTGCTATGGATATTTGTATGCAACCCTTTGTGTGGACCTATATATTCATTTCTTTTGAGTATATACTAAGAGTGGAATTGCTGGGCCATATAGTTGTTTTTGTTTAACTTTTAAAGAAAATTACTGTTTTCAAGGTGTATGCACCATTTGACATTCCCATTAATGATGTAGGAGGGTTCTTATTTCACCAAATGTTCACTGACATTTGTTATTCTCTTCTTATTAGTATAACCATTCTAGTGGGTGAAAATCATTTCCTGAGTTAGTAATAATAAGCACATCTTGTATTCATTCATTTTTTAGGCATTCATACACTTTCTTTGATGAAATGTCTGTTCATAACTTTTGCCCATTTTTGGTTGGGTGGTTTGTCTTCTTATTGCTCAGTTCTGAGTTGCACTGAGCCAAACTGGTTTCAGCTCTTTGTAAATTCTGGATACAAATTCTATTACTAGGTATTTATTTTGTAAATATTGTCTCCCAGTTTTTTGTCTGTCTCTTTATTTTCTCAATGGTGTCTTTTGAAGAGCAAAAGTTTTTAACTTAATGAGGTCCATTTTATCAATATTTTATTTTTATTCACTGTATTTTTGCTGTCATATCTAAAATATCATAGCCTGACTTGTGGGGAGAGCAACAAGATGGCGGCAGAGGTAAACGCCTAACTGCAGCTGCACTCAACAATTTCAAAAAATACAACTAAAATATAGAGTGGACACTATCCAGAACTATAGGAAAGTTGACTGACTGGAAATTCTACAACTGGAAGGAAAGAGAAAACCAGAAGGAAAACCAGAGGAGCTGTAAAAGCTTAAGGTACGGAGACACGGTGTGCGCGTGGGGAGAGGACAGAGCCAGAGAGGAGGGGCGGCTGAGTGTCTGGCTGGCGTTCCCTAGCGGGAAGGAGATAAAAGCTCCGGACTGTGCTGAACTCCGACTGCACTGAACCCCAGTTCTGGGCGAGACCCTGGGGTCCAGGCTTACACAGAGGGAATCTGGCTGTAAGGCGGAAGCTCAGCCGAGCAGCGAAGTGCAGAACCCGGAGTCACGCACATTGCTCTCAGAGGAGGGACTGTTCACTGAGCTGCTGAATTGCCCCAGCGGGAAGGACTCAAAAGCTCAGGAATGTACTGAGCCCCAGTTCTGACTGCACTGAACCCCAGTCCTGGGCAAGACCCTCGGGCTCCAGCCTCATACAGAGGGAATCTGGGCTGTAAGACAGAAGCTCAGGGGAGAGGCGAAAGGCAGAGCCCCTGAGTGGCGCACATTGCGCGCACAGAGGACAGACTGTTGATTGGGCCTCGAGATTGCCCTAGTGGGAAGGAGACATAAGCTTGGGACTGTTCTTAACCCCACTTCCAACTGCTCTGAACCCCAGTTGTGGGCTTGTTGGGGGAGAGACTACACTGTCTGGTAGCGGGCGAAACTCTAGAGTGCCTTTCTCTCAGAGGTGCTTGCAGCAAGTACCAAAGGACACTGAGGTACACTGAGACTCAGGAACCTCAGAGGGTGGGGCTAACCGGAAGCCAAGGCTGTAGGCTCCACCCTGAAACTCTGCCCCATCCAAGCTGAACTCAGAGAGGCTTTTGCAGGTTTCCAAGTCTAGTGGAATAAGGTTGTCTCCTGGCATAGACAAAGCTGATCCTCCCAACCTACCAACTCAGGGAAGCAGTGAAAATGCCGAAACGAGGAAACAGATCACAAACGAAAGAAATGGAGGACAAAAAGCGACTGGATATAGAGTTCAAAGCCACGCTTATAAGGTTGCTCAACAATCTCTTAGAAAAGGCCGATAAAATAAATGAGACCTATGAGGATATGATAAGGGATCAACAAGAAATAATAAAGGGTCAGCTAGAAATAAAGAATACAATCTCTGAAATAAATAATATTATACAGAGTCCTAAAAACAGATTGGAAGATTGCAAGAATCAAGTCCAAGATTTGGAACACAAAGAGCCAGAAGACACTCCTCCACAGAAGCAAGAAGACAAGAGAATCCAGAAAGTTGAAGATGGTGTAAGAAACCTCTGGGACAACTTCAAGTGAACCAACATCAGAATTATGGGCATCCCAGAAGATGACAGAGAGCAAGATACCGAAAACATATTGAAAGAAATAGTGACAGAAAACTTCCCCCACCTGGTGAAAGAAATAGACTTACAAGTCCAGGAAGCACACAGAACCCCAAACAAAAGGAATCCAAAGAGGACCACACCAAGACACATCATAATTAAAATTCCAAGAGCAAAAGACAAAGAGAGAATATTAAAAGCAGCAAGACAAAAGCAGGTAGTTACCTATAAAGGGGCACCCATACGACTGTCAGCTGATTTCTCAACAGAAACCATGCAGGCCAGACGGGAATGGCAAGAAATATTCAAGGTGATGAATAACAAGAACCTACAGCCAAAAATACTCTACCCAGCAAAGCTATCACTCAGAATCGAAGGCCAGATAAAGAGCTTCACAAATAAATCTAAGCTAAAGGAATTCATCACTGCCAAGCCAGAATTATATGAATTGCTAAAAGGGGTTCTTTAGGAAGAGGAAGAAAATAAAGATTAAAATTATGAACAAACACGTAACTATCAACAAGTGAGTCTAAAAACCAAGGGAAGTAAAAATCATGATGAACAATATTAACTGGTGAATATAATAGAATCAGAGGTATGGAAGGGGAGTGGACTGATGATTCTCAGGGAAATGGGGAGTGGGGCGGGGCGGTAAGAGACTGAACATAAACTGCACCTATGGATGAGGACAATGGGGGATGGGGAAAGGGCAGAGAATTGAATGGAAACTTGGTGTAGGGGAGCAATGGGGGGGGGAATGAGGAACATTTGTAATAATATGAACAATAAAGATTTATTTTAAAAAAATAAACATAAATAAATAAAAAAAATAAAATAAAAAATAAAATATCATAGCCTAATTCAAGGTGTTAAAGACTTTGTTCTGTTTTCTCCCCAAAGTTTTATAGTTTAAGCTTTTGCTTTTAAATCTGTAATTCAGGTTGAGTTAATTTTTATGTAGGGTATGGGCTGAGGGTCTAAATTATCTTTTCAGATATAGATATTCCATTGTCCCTGCACCATTTATTGAACTGACTACCCTCCAAAGAATTACCTTGGCACCTTTGTAAAAAAAAAATTAATTGAATGTGAATATAAAAGATTTATTTCTAAATTTACAATCTGTTCCATTGATCCATAGCTATTCTTATCCTAGTGCCACACTGTCTTGAAAATTATAGCTGTATAATAAGTTTTAAAATTTGAAAGTAAAAACTCTACAAATTTTTCCTTCTTTTTCAAATTTGTTTTTTACTATTTTAGAGGTTTTACATTTTTATATAAATCTTAAGAATCTGCATCAATGGGATTAAGGATAAAACAGATTGGTTTTAAGTCCTTCAAATCACCAAAAGTCTGATACACCTTTTTACATAACAATGAGGCCTTATCTGCCTCATTGAATAGCTTACTTTAAGGTAATTTTTGCTCCTTACTTAAAGTGTCCCACCTTTCCCTTACTTCCAATGCTGGTATTGACACAAATGCCACATGCCACATGCCCCATTTTTAGATTTCTTCAGCCATTTCCATGGAAATTTGTGGTTGGAGGTGTTAAATTGACTCATGTCTCCATTTTAAACAACTTGCTTTTTAATTGTAATTTTACAAATGTGAATAAAGAAACAAATAATGACACTGATATTGATCTTGTTTATAGGAACTACAGCCAAAAAAAAAATGTTGATTATAGTT
Source organism: Vespertilio murinus (assembly GCA_963924515.1). Lineage (NCBI taxonomy): Eukaryota > Metazoa > Chordata > Mammalia > Chiroptera > Vespertilionidae > Vespertilio > Vespertilio murinus. The sequence continues at coordinate 165,291,521 of OZ004704.1, read as the reverse complement.
ATGCTATTATGTAGTAATGCCTTTGCTTCAATCAAAAAAAAAATGTCCAAATTCTACTTGGGGCAAATCATTTTCCTAAAGCAGGCTGTCCACTCACAGAGTCATGGTTGCTTAAAAGCAATATAGTGTAGGCCAAGACCAATTTTTATTCTTCTTTCAGGATATACGCTGGTGTCTAAAAGCAAGCCATTGAGTTGAACTGGTCAGCACCAGTGGGAACAGAAGCAGCTTTCTCTGAAGCCAAGCTAGGCTGCCCGGCAATATGTTCCAGTGAACTGTTCAGTGTGAACTGATCTGTCCTGTCATAAGGCAAGAGGTCTCCAGCTCCTGTTTGCTGATCTGGTAAATTACTTTCATGTAAACAATAGTAACACCATAGAGAGATACTGCTGAAGCTACCCCCTTACAAACAGAGCCTGCCTACAACTACTGAGCGTGCTCAGCCCAGCTATATAAATCATTGATGATGAGGGAAGACAAGAGAGAAATTTACACAGTAATTTAGACTGAAAAAGAAAATGGCACAGCAAAAAACATGGGAGAGATGGAGGACTAGGGTGGGAATGAAACAGGGCGGTGTTAGAGAGTGAGAATGTTGGAGCATACTTCCAGGGAGGCCATGGACTATAGAGTTATCAGTACTGACACCAGTCCAGGCCTTGAGATACGGTCTATCTATGAGACCGGCCCAGCCCTGACTCCTCAGCAGCATAAGCCCGGGGACTGGGTCTGCGTCAGAAAACACCTCCAGGAGACCCTCGAGCCATGTTGGAAGGGCCCCTACGTCATGGTACTGACGACCCCCACCTCCCTCAAAGTAGCCAGCATCGCAACCTGGGTCCATCCCACCCACGTTCGGCCAGTAGACCCCTCCGTGATCCAGGAAGACTTCATCACCAACTGACCCATGATTGGGCCTATAAGTCTCATGACAAGGGGGGAATGATAGAGCTAAACTAAATTGTCCTTCTATAATGTTTCTTTTGTACTGTACCCGCTGTTCTGCAACTCCTCCTGCTGTCCTTCCCTGTAAACCATGAGAATGTAAAAATTGTACAAACCTGCCAATAGGACTACAGGGAAGTGGACTCAGTCCAAATTAGGCAACCTGCACAGTGCCCATGCGTGGTCCTGCCCCCTGACCAATCATCAGGACCACGAATGCTCCCCCTGCCCGCTGCTTTAAAAAGCCCCTTCCTCCCAAGGCTCTCTCTCTCTCTCTCTCTCTCTCTCTCTCTCTCTCTCTCTCTCTCTCTCTCTCGCCATTGCGCTGGTGATTGCTGGAGATGGGAGCCCATGCTAGCATGGAATAAAAAAAGGCTCTTTTGTTTTTTACATCGGACTCGGCTCCCTGGTGGTCCTTGGGGATCTTGAAATCTGGGCATAACAGGCGGCAGCCACCACAGAGATCAGAAATGTCCTTGGAGAATCCCTTTTACTCCCAGTGAATCCTTTCAGTGCTTTCTCTGAAGGGCAAAATCACTTCTCTCCATGGAAGCCTATAGCATCCTGGTGTCCACTTTAGAACGGGTAAAAGTAAGCTGAAGATGTCCCTTTTCAGTGGTTGAATTTGATCATTTCATTGCTGAGCCAGGCAAGGCCCACGCCATCACTCATGCATCTGCCTTCTCTAAGTATTTCAGTGTAGCTAATGAAGCCCACATCAACAGAATGGAAGATGGCCCAGGGCAGGAGCAAAGCGGGGGTACACGCTTGTCCTATGGATATTTTCTCTCAGCCTTGGCTCAAATTGGATTTTCTGTTGTGTGATCAAGCAAGAAGACAGAAAAACCTGATGCTAATGCTCTTTGCTGGAGCCCAAGTCCGGCCATTCAGGCATCAGCTCAGGTCCTACAGATACTTACAAAACAGCACAGAATGCAGAATCAGAGCTTCCTGAGACAAGGCCACTCTCTGTCTCTTTTGAAATATGTGTGGTGTCCAGGGAGCCACTCAGGCCTTAAATGGCCCACGAAGTCTACTGGTATTAAGAATGTTGTGAGAGAGACACAAACAATTCATGCCCATGGCCCTATTTTAAAATACCAACTGGAAGAAGATGTTTATAACTATAACTAGAGACCCTGTGCATGAAATTCATGCACAAGGGCGGGGTGGGACAGGGAGTCCCTCAGCCCAAATACACCCTCTTGAAATCTGGGACCCCTCAGGGGATGGCAGTCGGACATCACTCTTGCAATCCAGAACTGCTGGCTCCTAACCACTCGTCTGCCTGCCTGCCTCATCACCCCTAACCACCTCTGCCTTGGTCCCTGCTGCCGTGGCTTCATCCAGAAGGACCAGAAGGACTTTCAGAAGGTCATTCAGATGTCCAGTCCAATTAGCATATTACACTTTTATTATTATAGGTTCTTCAGTAAAGTGCAGAATAACTGGGGGGAAACCCTGAATTCCAATGTGACTAGTTGTTATAACTGAACTTGGTGAACCAGGCAATGTATTCAGGTCATAATTCTAGAAGCATGTCACTGCACTTAGAAGAAATATTTTCCATGGACAATGGAATCTCAAAATAAGTGTATTTAACTTGAATTATATTACATGAGCTAGGGAGAAAGATTATTATTTAAAAGACATTGTTATTGTGTTTTTAAAACATGTTCATATTAGGAATGATGAGGCATAAGTAAACCCACTATTCCCTCAGTTGAATAATGGACAACAACCTGCAGCCCCTGTAGCCCTCACATCCACACACACCTCTCGCAGCTCCCAATCCCATATGGTGTGTGGATGATCGTAGAGCCATTCATTTAGGGGTAATTTTAATCACTCAGAATTGTCACCTCATGTGCACACTTTACACCTAAACTCATTGCAATAAGGTTTGAGTGATTACAAACCTGGCTCCACACAGCTTATTGCAAGGCATCAAACTTTCATGAGACTGCTAAATACCGGGTGATCTTGTTCAAATTCAGGTCCTGCTTCAGTAGGTCCAGCATGGGGCCAGAGAATCTGCATTTCTAACAAACTGGCAGGTGATGTCAATGTTGCTGAACCACAGACCACACTTTGAGTGCAAAGGCTTCTTCTATGGATTTAGATACACAACATTCAACACATTTCTTGAGCATCTACTACATGCCAAGCACCTTGCGATTTGCTGATTATAGAAGATACTATTTCTTATTCTCAATGCTTTCACATTCAAGTTTGATATAAGTAAAACCTGCACAAAATAGAAATCTTCCCCCAAAAAGTGTGCCTTAAAATAGCCCTCATTTTAAGTGGTAAGTGGTATAATGCCTTACCACTTACAAAGCACTTTATTAAATTTTGTCCTATTTAATGCCTCAAACATAGAATCTTGCCTTTCCCTCCACTATAGCACGTAACAGATGATTTTTTATGTTGGCATAGCTGCATACATATTCCCAGTGATGTGGATTTCCTCATTGCCCCACTTCATGGATCATTGAATAATAAAAAGTGATTAAATGAAACCTATTCAGTGACATACTAACTGCATGCTCACATGTGTGAGAAGCATATAAAGCAAATTCTGCTTTTGTTTTAATATAACCTATGTAGAGTAGGGGAAAGCCCAGGAGGATACATCTCTTTTTCTAATATGAAGTCCTCTGCTGACTAGCTGTGTAACCACATGCAAGTTAGTTAACCTCTAAGGACCTCAATTTCCTCATCTTTAAGGAAGGAGCTGGACCAAGTGACCTCTGAGGTCCTTTCTAGCTCTACAATCTATGAGTCTATGACCCGCCCACCTTGAATTTGCTATAATCTGTGTTTTAGATCCCAAAGATAGCTCTTTTCAACAGCATCAGCACAAGTGTACCACCCCTCAAGCCTTAGCTATGCTGGTTCTCTCAGCAAAGCTTTGAAATTCCCAAATACTGTAAGCTCAAGCCTGCCAGAGCCGCTGGAGCTGCTACTTCACAATTTAAGAAGTCAGCTATTGACTCCAGGCAATCTATATCTGCATTAAAATGGGGAGTTTTGGATTAATGTGGAGCTGAAAGCCCGACTGAGGCTCTTTGCTGCCAGCCTGTCTCTGTAATTGCAGCATGGATTTCACCAACCACAAAGGGCAAAATGAATGTGATCATCCCTAGTAGTCAATAACCCATCGATTTTTTTTCTTTTGACTCAATGATTCACACAAATATTGAAGCTCATTTTTTAAGCAAGGGGGCTTATTAATCTACATTCTTCAAAACGAGTGGCCCCTTCAATGAGGTGACTTCAGAAGGTTACTTAATATGCAAGACATGAGTAGATTACTCACATTAAATTTTGTTTAATTCTTTCCCACATACACACATACTCATATCTTCATGCTTATTTAAAATTGGCATTCCACGTTGGCAGTGGAACTTTGTGCTCATTATCATACTAATATATGTCTGATTGTGTAGGCATTATTAGGATGGAAATGTTGGCAAAGCTCATTCTGGTTTGTGGTGGCTGTTCTCTTGGTTGAGTGTTGTTTTTCACTCACGTCTATGGTTATAAACAGAATGTGTACAACAATACCTGTGGTTCCTAAAATGGAACAATGATCCAGGGCCATTTCTTCCCCAAATGGACGCTATTAATCTGCAGTAACAAATACATGTTAAGGTCGAGAGACAAAGGCAGCTCCAGCAGAGTTCAATTATGGTTGCTTCAAACCATACCAGTTCTTTTAATTTCTTGTGATGCATTTTCCATTTTATGTTGCTTCTGGTTATTACATCCTCTGATATTTCTTTAGTCTATTATCTCTTTAATTTTGCTAGAAATTGAGACTCTGAATGGTTTGAAACCACATGTGTCAGATTTGTTTTTGTGTGGTTTGCTGTAAAATGCAGAGGTCTTCTCTCTTCCAATAGTTGTAGCTTTTGAAAATAATCAATAGTGATAAAAACTGGTCATAAAATCCCATCAGCTTTTTTCTTCAGGTAAGCTTCCCAAATTTGGTTCCTACTCTCAATCCCAATTTTAGATTAGTTGTTTTGGTTTCAAGGAAAAGATATAATTTGGTTTGCTTCAGACAAAAAACTTCAGACATGTAGGAATTAAGATGATGAAAATCTTAGCCATGGAAATTTGGCCACACAGCATGGCTCAATGTGACAGAACTTGCTTGGAAAACTTGAGGTTTATTCAAGATCTAGCATAACTCTATAGTTACCAAGGTACCTTGCCATCAGGAGTTTATTGATCACAGTCCAACTCTTTCACCACAGAGTGATTTTGCTTTGCTCTATGTCCTTTCAACTTTTACTCTGGCTTCTGGCTATTTAATTCTTTCTCTATTTCTCAAGTTCAAATACTTCAACTCACAAATCTAATTGTTGAACCACCCTTACTGGCCATGACTTTTTGTGACAGATTATTCTATTGACCACTAGTCAAGTCTCAAGATGGGCTATTCTTAGATTTAGCACTCATTCTTTTTTTGACCACTTTATTGAGATATAATTGACACATAAGAATTTTATATATTTAATGTATGCAACTTGATCTGTGAAACCATCACCACAATCTATAATAGAAACATACTCATCACCTCTAAAAGTATCCTCTCACTCTCTTTATTTATTATTATTATTATTATTATTATTATTATTATTGGTATGTGTCTCTGTTCTGTGTGTGATAAGAACACTTAACAAAAGTTCTACTCTCAGCAACTTTGTAAGTATCTAATATATTATTATTAGCAATGGGCACTGAACTGTACAGTAGCTCGCTAGGATTTTTTCATCCTTTATAACTGAAATTATTATTATTGACTAATATTACCCCATTTCTCCCAATTCCTAAAAACCACCACTTCCTCTCTCTGCTTCTCTCAGTTTGACTATTTTATATTCCTCTTATAAGCAGTATCATGTAGTTTTTGTACTTCTGTGTCAGGCCCATTTAACTTAGCATAATGTTTTCCAGGTTCATCCATGTTGTTCCAAATGTTAAGTATCCTTTCTTGATTCAACAGACAACAGTCTATATCAATATGATTATTTATATGGAAGAGTACTGTAGCATTAACCCCTTAAAAGGGAAATGTAAGCAAGTCAGCATATTAAAGCAATTCAGCAAGAGACCCATCATGCTCACGGTCTCTTGCTGAATTGAAATCTACATCATCACCTACCTAGACTTTTGCAATAATTTCCTTACTATGATCCCAGGGCCTAAAGTCTATCCCAATTAATCCATTATCCACGGTAGTAATAACCTTGGGAAAGTACTTGACCTCCCTGAACCTTAGTATCTTTATCTATCCCATTTATTTAATGAGGATAGTAGCTGAGAGTACTTGAGGAAAGAATGCATGCAAAGTCTTAGTCATTTTTATCATTGTCCTATGAATATCTTATCCTAATTCTAAGGATTATATTTGTTAATAATAATGTCTCTCCCAGAGTAATGTGGACTCCTTTGGATCCCAGATGAAGTCTTATTCACCTCTTTAACCCCTAGTCCCTGGCCCAGAGTCTAGCACAATTATCAACTCAAAATATAGTGAATGAATGAAAGCATCAGTCAAGCCCCAAAGAATGTCATAACAAGCCTAAGGTAAAACCCATGCTTCCTTTATAAGCCAACTTTTCTTAATCTTCTGTATAACAAATAAAATTTACCTCTCCATGTAAAGTAGTCAAAAAATGAGAAGATTGGTTGTGTAACTATCTGTGCTAAGGAAATGGAATGAGAACCTTTATAAAGAGAAGACTCGGCTATAGAAAGTGTCTCATGTCTCATCATGGAATGCCAAACCCAGAAGGACCCCACAAATGATATCTTCAAACCCTTTATTTTACTTTACTTATTTTATTTTTTAGAAGCTTAACCTTTTATTGTATTTTTATTTAATTTATTGGGATGAAATTGGTTAATAACATTATGTAGGTTTTGAGAGTACAATTCTATAATATCTCATCCATATATTGTACTATGTTCTCACAACCCAAAGTCTAGTTTCCCTCCAAAACCATATATTTGCCTTCATTTTCCCTCGTCATCCTCCCTTACTCTTCTTTCCTATTGGTAACCACCTTCTGTGGTCTGTGTCTATGAGTTTGTTTTGTTTGTTTGTTGCTTTCTGGTGTTTTTTTTTTATCACATATGAGTGAAATCATTTGGTTCTTGTTCTTTTCCATCTAACTTATTTCTCTTAGCATGATACTTTCAGGGTCCATCTTTGTTGCAATGGCAGTATTTCATCTTTTCTTATGGCTGGGTATTGTTCCATTGTATGTATGTATCACAACTTCTCTATCCAATCAAGGACACTTAGGTTGTTTCCATGTCTTGGCTACTATTTAACCCTTTACTGTCAAAAGGAAGGCCCCGAGGCCCAGTCAGGTGACATGGCTCATATGACTTTACTCCATAGGGCTGTACAAAGAACATGCCTGAAAACCAAAGTCATGTGTATGGACTCCCAAGGCTGTACTTTACCAATAACTGGGGTCTTTCCTGCCTTTAAGATGGCATGCATCCAATGCTTACTCAAGTTTTAAAATGTCCTGAAACATTTCCAAACCAAATATATCTCTACTGGTTTGGAAATTTTTTAAAATATATTTTTATTGATTTCAGAGAGGAAAAGAGAGGGAGAGAGATAGATAGAAGCATCAATGATGGGAGAATCATTGATTGGCTGCACACCCCCCACTGGGGATTGAGCTGGCAACCTGGGCATGTGCCCTTATTTGGAATCAAACCTGGGACCTTTCAGTCCGCAGGCTGACACTCTATCCACTGAGCCAAATCAGCTAGGTCATGGAAATGTTTTAGACACAATTCTACTTATATCCAATGAAGTAAGGACACCACAATTTCCCTCTCAAAAAAAAAAAAAAAAAGTGAGTCTGGAGTCAAAACTGGTTTCTTCCTCCTATCATTGCCACACAAGAAAGAAAACCTGTTTGAATCGTGGCTCACTTGCCTTCCTTGAACGTAGTTTCTGCATCTGTAAAATGAGAAGGTTGGGTATGGTCACTGGTTTTGAAGCTAGGCTGCCCTTGGTTTCCACGGTAATACCACAGGGTCTATCTCAGGAGTGGGAAGCAGAAGGCCCGGTTAGGCCCTAGTCTTTCCCATCTATTTTTTACATTTTGCTCATTTTTTTAAGTTTAGACATTTAAAAATCTCTAACTCATTTAAAATCAAATATATCTCTATTTGTTTGAAAATGTTTTAATTATGCAATTCTAACCTGGGCCTTAAATTTCATTTCTCAACAGAAATAGGGCCAAAGAATGGTTTCAATGTTTCCAACTTCTAGATCATTTATTGAAAATTCTGCTGCACCAAAAATGTATTTTAAAACTGCAACACTAAGTTGTAAGAATTCTTCAAAGCCACAGAATTGGCTCACGACCCCTGAAAATTCCTTAATATAAATAATAAAAAAGTATTATTAAAAGTATATACAATAGAGCAGTATTATCTATATGGTGCACAAAAATCTGTCAATATGTAAAACTCCACTTAACTGAAATTTTTCTCTTTTTTGTCCTCATGGAAAATTTTAACCAATTTGCTACTTTTTTCAATGTGATTCAACAAATTCATTTTAAATAAACTGTCTGTTTCTAGAGAGACACACTTTTGCTTCTAGCCCCAGAAAAAAACTCACATGGAATTTACAGAAGTTGATCCAGGACTCAAGGCTGTCTTCTCTCATACATTCTCACCCCTTCACTAGGAAGTCATCAAAAACAGTCAGATTTAGCTGGTGTGCCACTTTGGTTCATTTGTTCATTCAGAACTCTCTTTCTAGATGCAGAGTTGAAGAAGGCAAGGTTCTTGCTATATAAGCAGATAGGCACATAAATCACTAAAATATTATGGGATGAGTACTAAGAGAGATATATTATACCAGAAACTAGGGGTAAAGGAAGCAGTATAACATAAGGAGAGAATTAAAAAAAAGGGTCAAAGGAGACAATGTCTAAGACTTGCAGGCTGCATAGGAATTCACACATAGGGACAAGCCCCAGAGGGTTCAGATGAGGAAAGACGTTATTTCTACAGAAGAAAGGGAACCTAAAAGGAATTCCAGGCAAACAGAAATTATATGAAAGGGTGTAGTGTTTTCAGGGAATCTCATGTAATTCAGAATGGCAGGCAGTAGCATGATGCCAGGTAATAAGGTGGAAACACGTTCAAGAGCAGCAAAATGCAAACATTCCTTGCTAGCAGGATCAGGAGAAAGGCTTTATGAGAAGACTAAGTGGGGAGAGGGAAAGAAGTGGGCTGGAGAATTTTATTTCACAGAGCAGGCAGAAACACAAGAGATATTTTTTAAAGATCGGTGATTCTGTATATCAAAATAAAAGATGTCACTGTAAAGTGTGCAAAAAATAAAAACCCAACACAAGTAGGTCACTCTGGAATCAGGGTTGTGAATGACAGAAAGAAGTGCTGGGAATGAAGGAAAGGGCAGGGAAATGTCAAGTCGGCGAATAGAGATCGTGAACTCTCTCCAGAAAAAAAGACAGAGCTCAGAGTAGGTAACAAAATAACTCAAACTCTAAAATAAACTGACTATGCTCAGGGTGCACTGCCAGCTGCTATCAGACCTAATCAAATGCTTCTCGACCTGCCCTAGGAAACGTCATGATCCCAGAAAGGACAAGGCAGGCAAAAGTTGAAGATAACCAGCTAAGGAAGGGGGTTGAATGGGAAACAAACATAAAGGAAAAATAATCACAATACTAAAAAAAAAAAAAAAAAAAAAAAATGGGGGGCGGGGGGAGGGAGAGAAGGAAGAAAGAAGGGAAAAAGAGTCCACTCTATCTCCCATTTAATTCCTTACTTAGGCATCAAAAGGTCAAGAAAATTTAATTGCAAGGCATAAGAGTGTCATAGGAAAGCGAAACATGATCCAAAAGGGAAACCCTTCTTGTTATCTTGCCAGAGAAAGTGGCCACCAGCAGTTGTAAATTCACAGATTATACAAAGATCCCCTTCCCTGGTTACCCTGAGCATCTGACTGTCCCACATTACATCCCCACATCACCACCCCCAATAGAAAAACACTGCTAATTCCTGATTTATCACTCCATGCTGTGTGCTGAATTTAGAAGCAACATTTTTTTACCGGTTATAATATGAGCATTCCAAGGGTGAGGGAATTAGAGGAAGGTAGTCAAAAGGTACAACTTCCAATCCTATATAATAAAGAGGTAATACACAAATTGAGCCCCATGCCCTCACAAGATGGCTGTCTACAACCAGGCCAGAAGGGGGGTTAGTGAGGGATGACCAAATGACTGAACAAGCAGGCTGCATGGAGCGACCAGGCCAGTGGGGGGAGGGGAGGCAGTTGGGAGAGACCAGGCCAGTAGGGGGGACAGTAAGAGATGACCAGGCCCCGGTGGGAGGGGGGTGGTGAGCAGGTTGGCAGGGTGGGGCAGTTGGGGGCAATCAGGCTGGCAGGGGGGGGGGAACAGTTGGGGGCAAACAGGCTGGTGGAGGGTGCAGTTGGGATGATCAGGCCAGTAGGGGCGTGGTTGTGGGTGATTAGGCTGGCAGGGAGGTAAGAGGTGACCTAGCAAGCAGGCAGGCAGGTGAGTGATTAGGAGCCAGTGGTCAAGGATTGAGAGACATCCCCCAAAGGGGTCCCAGATTGGAGAGGGTGCAGGCAGGATTGAGAAAACATTCCCCCATGCACAAATTTTGTGCACCAGCCTCTAGTATATAAGATAAATAATTATTAGAAATGTTATGTACAACATGACAACTATAGTTAACACTGCTGTATGATATATAGAAAAGTTGTTAATTAGTACACCCTAAGATTTCTCAGTAGAAGGAGAATATTTTTCCTTTCTTTTGATAGTATCTATATGCCATTATAAATGTTAACCAAACCAACTGTGGCTATCATTTCACAATATATGTAAATCAAATCATTATGCTATATAACTTAAACTTTCACAATGATATATGTCAATTATTTCTCAATAAAACTGAACCAGGAAAATTTTTTAATATGAACTTCCTGAAAAATGGAAGGTCACATACATTATCCTATCTAATAAAACAGACCATACATGCAAATGCACACAAGCCATGCCCACCAGCCAATCATGAGTGAGTATGCAAATTAACCCAACAAATATAGCAGCGGCCACTAAGCTGGAGCAAGCAGGAGGCTTGGGTTTCCCCCAGCAATGGAGAAAGCCATGTTTCCCACCTTCCCTGGTCGGCCCTGGCCTCCACTCAAGGTCACAAAGTTTCAAGTATAGAAGATAAATAAATTCCAGATACCAGGGCCTCTGCTTGGGTCGCCAGGGGGTGTGGCTTGCCTGCAAACCACCACAGGCCCCTCACCCAGGCTGCCCCACACCTCAAGTGAACCCCACCCTGATCTGGGACGCCCTTCAGGGCAAACCAGCCGACCCCCACCCATGTACCAGGCCTCTATCCTATCTAATAAAAGGATAACATGCAAATTGACCATCACTCCAACACACAAGATGGCTACCCCATGTGGTCAAAGATGGTTGCCCCTATTTGGACACAAGATGGACAGCAGGGGTGGGCAGTTGAGAGGGACCAGGCCTCCAAGGAAGGGTAGTTGAGGGCAATCAAGCCTGCAGGGGAGGGCAGTTAGGGGTGACCAGGCCTTTAGGGGAGGGCAGTTAGGGGCAATCAGGTTGGCAGGGGAGTAGTTAGGCATCAATCAGGCTGGCAGGGGAGTGTTTAGAGGGTGATTAGGCTGGCAGGCAGAAGCAGTTAGGGGCAATCAGGAAGGCAGGTAGGTGAGCAGTTGGGAGCCAGCAGTCCTGGATTGTGGTCCCTCAAGTGGTCCCAGATTGGAGAGGGTGCAGGCTGAGCTGAGGGACACACACTCCCGTGCAAGAATTTCATGCAGCAGGCCTCTAGTCATAAATAATGTATCTGCTTGTTTCTTAGGATAAGCAGAAATAGATAGAAAGGAGGTTACAAGATCACATTCCTTCCTGGACAGAAATGTCCTCCTCCATGAGTGGGATAAACTTCTATTCCAGTGAAGAAGAGCTCCTGCAGAGGAGGCTACTAACCAAAGATGCAATGTGATGCCATTATGGTTTGGCCTCAAGGTGCCCTTGGTCCTGTCTCTATGGCAAGGACAACCAAGTACCCTCATATGAGCCAAACCTCTAGGTAGTGAATGAAGCCCTGTATATGCAAGACATTGAGACATGCAATGCTTGAGATATCAAAAAGGCAGATCTATGTTCTTCAAAAGCTGGGAATCTACGTGTGAAGACATAAATGAAGGTCTTAAAGGATATCCACCAGCCATGTAGCTAGTGTTAAATGAGGGATAGAGAACTGAGATTCAGAATGAAGGTAGGGAATAGTCATTTCCATCTAGAATGCCTCACTTCTCAAAGCTGGGGCAGCCTCAGCTTTAGGATTTGTGGCCTTGGTTCAAGACCAGGGGCTGAACTGACTGTAGAGAACAAATGGAAACAGAAAGGGTGGGGGGAGAGGGAGAGAAGGAAGAAAGAGATAGGCCATAGATGGAAACATGGGCAATTATTTTTTATCTTCTCTGAAACAATAATTTTCAAGTGTTCTTCCATCTTCTACTGTAACAATTGTGGAATCACTAGTATAAATTGAGAGCTTTTCAGTGAAAACCTATTATATCATTTTTTATCTTTATAACGGTTCCCTTTTATTTGTAATTGCTCATTTATTTGGAGGAATGGGTCAGTTATCCATCCTCTGCTTCTGTGAGACCAGAATATAGGATAAGCATTAAATTGCACCTAGTATCGCAATTAAATATAGATGACAATGAATTAACAACGAAAGGAAGAAAAAATTACAAGTTCGATTGAGCAAGATTATTTTGTATTGCTAAATGAACAGCCATCCATTTAAACTACATTACTCTGCAGATTAAGGACTCTGAAAATTCTAACTCATGGTAGTTTAAATGTTTCATCTGATGATAGTCCTAAACACTATTTATATGTTGCTCATTGGTCATTGTTTATTGCTGACATAATGTAATTTTATAAACAAGTTTCAAATAATGCACCATGCTCCATCCTACTATACTGAAGTTTTCCAAGTGCCTTCCTTATCCATCATGTTGCTTCTACGGGGGATGGGAGAGCTCCCCACCAACATGGACTTCCCAGGCCTGAATTCCCACATCATTACCTCAAGCCAAGTGGCTTGGATATGAAGCAATGGATCTCCAGACTGAAAGCTCTCTCCCACCTACTAGAGTTGAAGCTCCACAAATACTGAACCAGTATATTCCCGGGTACTAAAACCCACTTCAAAAGCAGATTGCAAGACTACCTGCATTTCTCAGGCTCCTTGCTCTCCCACTGTAATGAACTGAAGCATTGGGCTTTCTCAGAAACTCCTGCTGCCACCTAGAAACTCTTAGCATATAAACCCCATTCCCTTCCTCTATCTCACAAATATACACACATCACACACACACACACACACACACACACACACACACACACACACACACACAGTCTGTATTATGAATCATCTGGGAGCCACTATTGATTTGCAGGTCAGAGGTGATACAGAACCCTAAGTCCTCAGCCTAAGGTCTCGATGGCCTGGTAATTGTGTACTCAGGAGCCAGCCAAATTTGCAGGTTTCTCCCCTTCTCTGCTTAGCTTTGGAAGTGTAACAACCACTGAGTTCAAAGGACACCCTGGCCTCAGAGGAATTGAGGGGTGCCGTTCGGAAGCTGATGACCTCGGCAGCTGTCAGAGCTGAAAATTGGCTGCCTTGTGCCTCTCGGCCAGCCCCCTTCACATCTGTGAAAGAAACTGGTCACGCTTGATTCACTCCTCTTTGTCTTCGTGGATTTTAATCTTTCCTCCAAGCCTTCGGGTGTTTATCAGGATATCAGAGGAAGGGAAGGAAAATATGACCTGTACTCCCTTGCCCACGCATCTCACTCCCATACTCTACTATCGAACCGCCAGCCGAGGCTGAAGGCTGGAAGCAGGTACTTTCTAAGGAGAGTCTGTCACCCTCAAACACGGACTGACAGGGGAAAAAAGTTGTTGCTCCTGATGAGGAAGAATATTTCTAATCCAGATGGAGAGCAGGTACAGCCCATTTTAAAGAGAATGCTTAGCTTCCCTGGATAATTCAGAGCATGCTCTCTTTTCTTATCCCCTCTTCATGCGTCACCAGGATCCTGGCTCTCCTTGTAAGCCCTCAGTTCTCCCTCCACCTGAGTGGCCCAGGTGCATCTGCTGAGCATTTTCTCACAACAGTTCCCAAAGCCTCTCTCTTTCACTTCATAAGCAATTTAAGAAAACTCACCTCTAGCACAGTCTTCCCAGTTGGATTAGAAGCCTGATGGGGGAGGAGCCCAAGACTCAAGGGCGAGCCCAGGGATTGCCTCTGCCCCGAGCTATGCCTCCTCCACCAGTCCCTCTGATGCCACCCCCCCAAAAAAATTAGAAGTGAAACCCAAAGACCTTAAAGGCTCTTGATCTATGACCAATTCTAAATAATGCATTTCCCATTCACTTCTACAAATTAGAGAAAAGTCTCTAATTTTAGTGTTTTATTTCTGTGGCCTTTTGAAATGCTGTTATTAACACGTTTTAATAAGATAAGACTATGACTAAAGCAGCTGCTTACACTTGCATTACATGATGATGTCTAGATGATTTCTGGACAGGTTAACAAAATAGTCTGTGTCTATAAAGATTCAAATGTGGATATACATAAATATCTGGGTATTTTACCATGGGAAGCAATACATTCAGAGCATGGCTCATTTGGAGGTTTTTGCCATCAGGGAGGCACCTTGATTGAACTCTGAACAGCTGCCCACCACAGTATTTGCTGCTGCTGAAATAACTTTGAATGACAAATAATCTTGATTATGATTAATCATCTCTTTGGTCTCAGAAAGAGCTCAGATTTGAAAATCCATCAATTTCCTACTAAAATGCAAAACTTAGTATTTTTACCATCATTGTCTACCAGACCCTGAAACTGAAATTTTCCAAGATTTATTCTGTGATGTTCAAGCATCCTAAACGTTGCCATTTTCCCCATAAATGCAAAGCTCATCTTTGCACAGTGAAAATTAAACAAAATAATAATTATCTGAGTGAAGCCAAGAACACAAACTGAATATCAAGTACAAAATGTTTAAAGGAGGTATATCCTTTAGATATCTAAAATTGTATTTCTAATTTTCCTTTGTTATCCCTCCTTATAGACAGACATTTAAGCAAATAATATTAAACAAAGCCATGTCCTAAATTTGGCACCATGTGTGCTTTTAGAATAGAGAATCCATAACTCAGTGTGTGTTTTTAAATACTGTTGGCTTTTTCCACTACCCTGTCCTGTATCCCTGTAGGATAAAAACCTTGGCAAGCATCCTGAAATTGCCAGGGGGTAAATGGCAGAATGTGCTCTGACCACTGAAACACTCTCTTTGTTCACACACTGGCCACACCAAAGAGAGACTGACCTCTTTCCAACACTGACAAGTGAACATGAACAGCCCTGCAGACTTTGATTGGCAGTTCACTGGGTCTCTGACCTTGAATGACATTGCTGGCAGATTTTGAGTGGCAAGCTGCACCATTGCAGACCACCTCCGATACACATGCCCACTCTCCAGAAATTAGCCCTTATCTTTTTTTTAAAACGTGGACTAAATATGAACCAAAATGTGACTGCAGGCATCAAACACAGTCTGGAAAAAAAGCAGGGTTTTTAATTTACCTTACATCCCACTGTAATTGACATATTCAGTAATGCAATTGGCTAGCCTACGGTTGTATCTCCATGAGGCCAAACATCAGAATTAGATAAGGAAAATTCAGGCAGTTTTTTAGATATACTGTCTACAGGGCACCAAACATTCAGATACTTAGTCACCTCCACATGTTTCTTAACATGCAGGCAAAACACCTAGGTGATGGATCAAAGGTTTCCCTTTTCTCTGGGTATCTAGGCATATGAAGGGAAGGCTCAGCCTCAGCCAGCAGCCCTCATCTCGCATGTCCTTGGGCAAGACAGAGGCTGGTGATGCCCTTCTCACTTCTGGTGGATGAAAACAGGCTGACTTTAACCCTGTACTCCACACATCACCCTATTTTTCCCTAATAAATAAAAATGTATTTTCTAATTAAAAACCATTGCTTTATTTTTTAAATAAAATCAAGATGCTCCAAAATTGATAACAAACTGTGAATAACCCATATCCTAGTTTAAAAAAGACATATTTTATACCTTTGGTCAACCTGGGTTCCCACAGACACTCCACTAAAACGTGAATGAAAGAATGTATAAATTACAAGCCTTTAAATACAAGGAGGAGGAGGAGGTGGAGGAGGAGGGAGAAGTGAACAACAGCAAATGAAGGATAGCAAAAAAAATGGAATTTACAGAGTGGGAGGAATTACCAGAAGTAAAAAAAAAAAATAACAACTAAATACCCACAGAGAAGAAGAATAAATACAACAATTCCCCCAACAGCATCTTGGGGAAGCTCAGGAATTGGAGATGCCCAGTACCATCACATAAAGGGTAGGTGGGACTGGAAACAGGACAAGTAGACAAATGTTGGTATGTGAGGCATTTAGATTCCAGGTTCCCTCCCAAGCCACCAAACAACCAGCCATCTCTTACAACTCTGAAAGGTTTATTCTCTGGAGAAACTGAACCAAAGAAAATCCAGACTTGTGACACAGGCAGGACAAAAGCACTGTAGTGAAACAGAGGAGAATAAAAAAAAAGTCCTCATCCTAAAAGGTAAGCATCCAGCCGCCTTCTGTCACTCAACTGAAATACTGTGGGCAACCAGGTGTAGACCTCCCTGTCACAGTCAAGCTCCCTGGGACACAAATGCTGAAGGGAAGATGCATGTGCAGAAAGTGCACTGGAAACGCTCAAGATAAGCACCTGTGGAGGGAAGCAGGAAGCATAATGGAACAGAGGAGAAAGTGGGAGAGCAAAGCAGTGGCAACAAAGGACTCTGTCAATCCCATGGGAAGCTCCGGAACTGAGATGGCCCTTCCAAGCTGTCCCATGTTAAAGCAAGGGGCCACACCTACCCCACATAAACCAATCACTGGATGGGGGCTGCTGTCTTCAGCTAAAGGCAATTCAAGAAGAGGGCCTTGGTTGAGCGCAGTCAATCAGAATCATCCTCAGCAAAGAAATGAATGATTGATTTAATTCTCAAGGGGAGGGGAGGAGATCTGGAGGCGCAATTCAGGGATGAGTAGGATGCTGGCCCTGTCCTTGTCAAACTCAACTTGTCAACAAGTCAGAGGTAAAAATTTACTCCATCAGGAAGACTGACTGGTGACTAAATTATAACACAATGAGTCACATTCTTACCAAAGTTATGGGACAAAGGTTTAGTTCTATGAGTGGGAAAATGAAAGTGTGGAGATTCTAGGTGCTTTTTGTGGGGTTTTTTCAGGCTGGAGACATTTGAACTGGATATGGAAGGATGCCCTGCAATGTGTCAGCTGGGATAGGCAGGGACAACTATACCTGATACAAGGGAGAGTATGTATCAAGGAATGGAATTACAATAAACTGAGTGAGTCCATTGGAGGTATGTAATGGAACAGAAGGAATGAGGAGATATGTCTGTAAGAAAGCCTTGACTGGATTTAATTTCTCTGTGCAATGGGAGCCACTGAAAGTTTCTGAGCCAGTAAAGAAACTAACAAATATTGCGTCCAGATTGGCACTGGGAAAATCCAAAAAGGCTATTGACTCAGCTAGGCCTGTGTTTTAATTCTTATTCTGTTACCTACCAGCTAGGCAATCTTGCACAGATCACTTAACCTCTCTAAACTTCAGTTTCAGTTGTAAAATATGGAATAATAATACCTGCTTTAAAGCATTTTGGGGGGGAAATGGTGAGATAACACAGGTAAAGTGCACAGTACTGCACTTAGCACAGAGGGAGTGCTTATTAAATGAAATCTCGTCAAGGAGTAGGAGCAGCAGCAAAAGCCATGTGCTGTGGCAGGGATTAGCATGTAGGCAAGGGGGATGGTGGGGAAGAAGAAAGGCAACAAGGGGAGGAAAACTTCTAAGGAAGAAACAGTATCAGTTGTTTTTGTTTTGTTTTGTTTTGTTTTGTTTTTCTATGAAAAAAAAAATAGGTTTCAATGATGCCTTCATGGTTTTGAGCCTAGGTGCCTGGAACAATAGTGACGGCATTGCAAGAATTATGAACATCTAAAGGATAGGAAATGTATTAAATTTTGAGATGTTTGATTTTAATAAGGCTAAACTTTACTTGCTGGGTGGCGAGTTAGGGGTGGAGATGGAGCTGAAGATGCGTGAGGGATGAAGGGTGTCAAGGAGCTCTCCACTTAGAGAGGAAAAATAGCAGTGAGTGACTTCAACTCAGGGTTATCCACTTTCAGAAATGAGAACAAAATTAAGTTGGGGGATGGGAAGAGAAGTAGATAATACAGAATGTGATGATTAATTTTATGTGTAAACTTCAGTAGGCCACAAGTTACCCAGATATTTGGTCAAGCATTATTCTGAGTAGGTCTGTGAGGATGTTCCTAGATGAGATTAACATTGGAATCTGTATATTAAGTAAAGAAGATGGCCCTCTCTAATGCCATTTTCCTCAGCCAATTAATTGAAGGTTTACATTTAAAAGAAAAATACTAGCCAACCTGTAATAAGAGGGAAGTTCTCTTGCCTGACTGCCTTAAGCTGCCTTCAGATCCAAATCAAAACATCACCTCTTTCTCAGCCTGGAACTATGTCATCAGTACTGGGTCTCCCACTTGCCAACTGCAGATCCTGGAATTCAACAAACTCCATAGTCATGTGAGTCAATTCTTATTAAAATATATTTATAGCCGAAACTGGTTTGGCTCAGTGGATAGAGTGTCGGCCTGCGGACTGAAAGGTCCCAGGTTCAATTTCGGTCAAGGGCATGTACATTGGTTGGGGGCACATTCCCAGTAGGGGGTTGCAGGAGGCAGCTGGTCGATGTTTCTCTCTCATCGATGTTTCTAGCTCTGTATCCCTCTCCCTTCCTCTCGGTAAAAAAAAATCAATAAAATATATTTTTAAAATAATATATATATTTATATTTATAGCATATATATGAAACTAAATTATATAGACCAATAAATATAAATAGACAGATAGATATAGGTAGGTAGGTAGGTAAATAGGTATATAATATAGAAAGATAGATAGATAGATAGATAGATAGATAGATAGAAATCCTATTGATTCTGTTTCTCTGTAGAACCCTAATACAAAGAATAAAGTCCCAAGAGTAAGAGAATTTCAAGAAGGAACATGAGTGCTAGGTGTCCATATAGCTAAATGAAAATGAAGATCCATAAGTAACCTTGGGTTTGGGTAATCTTGATATGAAAAGTTTTAATAGATCAAGGAACCTTAATTATTACAAGAAGGTTTATAAAGTCTCTCATTCTAGTCCAGCAAATTTCATCAAATTTTTCAGATAATAGCTCAAATGAAGGTTACTAGTGAAAGTCAAAAATCACACTCAAAATTACCCTTGAAAGCAAAAATATAGACAAATAAATGAAAAATAGCATAACTGATGTTCATAGGCCTGCAACATACATTACTCAGGGATTTAGTCTTGGCAAGGATAGTCTTGTTTGATGTATGTTTCCTGTGGCTGCTATAATAAATCACCTCAAATTTGATTAACAGAATTTATTTTCTCACAGTTTTGGAAGCCAAAATTCCAAAATCAGCTTTATTGGGCCCAGACCAAGGTGTCTGCAGGGCCACTCTCCATCCAGGAACTCTCAAATAAAATTTGTTTCCTCCCCTTTTCCAGCTTCTAGATTTGCATTGCTTGGCTCATGACTCCTTCCTCTGTCTTCACAGGCTATGGCCTAGCCCTTTCTTTCTCTGATTCTTTCCTCTGTGTCCTTTATATGGCTTTATTTTTGTATGTATTTGTGTCCAATCTTCCTCTTATAAGGACACATGTCACTGTATGTAGGGCCCACCTGGACAATCCAGGATAATGTCCCCATCTCAAAATCCTTTGGTTAATCACATCTTCCATGTCCTCTTCCCGCTCTCCACCCCCTCTCCACCATCCCCATACTAGTAGGGTAATACAAGTTCCAGAGATTAGGACATGGATTTTCCTTAGGGGATAGGGGAGAGAGAGGCATTATTCAGCCTATCATGATTGGTAGTGCGGGAACTGTGTCAAAATGTGCACTCTAGCAACCCAGTTGGCTCATCACTCAGCCCAGTTTCTAACTTCAAACATCCAAATTCAAGTACGTACTTGAAAGAGAAACATCCTAAAACCCAATCCTAAGCAAAACCAGGAAAAAGGCAGGCATTTGAAAAGAGAGAACCAGAGATAAGATCCCTTTAAGAAAGATAATTCACAGTTGTGGAAGGCCTGTCACTTAGCAAGAGCTGTGAGCCAATCAGATGCTCTGTCAGGAGGCAAACCAAGAGAAAAGCTGCCTAATTGGATTGGCTGCCTTAATGGGCCAGAAGTCAACAAGTCAGAATGAAAAATATACTCAATTCAGCCACCTGGAATTGGTTGTAAAAAGGATGCAATAAAATAGGTCAATTTTCAGGAACTAGTAAGAGGGTCCACACCCAAATGGACTGAATACTTCTGTCTTTATGCGCCTGTTTGTCACTTTGTGACTATAGCCTTAAGCCACTCGAGTGGATGATCTATCTTGTTTTTAAAGGGTTAAAAACCAGTAAGTGAATTCATTCATTTTAAACATCCTTCCCAAGTATTGCCAATCAACTAAATCTGTCATGAGTTTGACCAATCATACTAGTTCTCTCCCTGCTCAATGACATAACTCATGCTTTTTCACGTGTCACCACACTTTTTTTTAGTGCATGTTTTCATTAAAGTACATATGTATGTGCCCTCTTCTCAGAATACCAACACACTCTGTGCATATCTGTTTTTATCTTCCTCCAACCTGGAAATTGTCTTTGTAGTGGATTAAATATTTGTGATTCAAATGGCCCACTCAGCCATAGCACATTAAAATGGTTGTGGAAGAGGTGGAAATGGATACTTCTGAAAATGGCTTCATCCTTAAGGAACTTCTTTTGATCCTGACCCTCTATCCCTAGTTTACTCTTTCAGAAAAAACTTGCTGAGCCCTGCCACGCAAACCTCTTTACACAAGTCCCTGCTCCTCAGGCAGCAGAATGAAACCAGGGCAGGTAGAAATTGTCTCATACTTCCCAGATTCTGGATTTATATTACATAGTGGAGCTATATCAACCCTACTGGTCCTGTGTGCTGTAACAGGTTGAACAGTGTCCCCACAAAAATCCATGTCTACTCAGAACCTCAAAATGTGATCTTACTGGGAAATAGGGTCTTTGAAGATATAATTAGTTAAGAATCTTGAGGTGAAATTGTCCTAGATTTAATGTAGTCCCTAAATCAAATGACCTATTGATATCATTTTCTCCCTTGTTAATACAAGGTAAGGGCATATTCCTTTATCCATGACTTATAGTAAACATATTTCCAAGATATTTTTCTAGTTCTCCATTAAGTTGACAGTTCATTCCTGTTTTAGTGGTGTTGATCTTATTCCTACAAGCCTTTGCTTTATGTCTTTCATTTTTCCCCCTCGCTGACATGTTAGCAGCATTCCCGAAAGAGTATCTGCTTGTAAGACCAGCATTTCTCTTACCTTTCTTTGGCCAATAGATCTTTCGGTCTATTAAAGCTAAAGATCATGTTTACAGAAAACTACCATTTGGACTGAATTGACCAAATACATGATATGGCATTTCCCTACACTCACAATTGATCATGTGTTTGAGTGAAGAGAACAAGCAGGTCAACTGTTTTGACATCAGTTTAATTCAATGCCTTCCCTTCCACCTAAAACACAGCCTTGACTATCTAGCCAGGTTTAGATATTAAGGGTAAGAAACAAATGCCATTGGGTCATTACAAGCTTATATATTTGTTAACTCAGGGAGGTTAGCCAATTTGTCCTCTCTTGGTCAGATCATGGGAGCACATGGCTGTTATTGAGAGATAGCAAGAAATGCCAACACTGAGAGCCAAATAGGAGCTGAGGGAAGAGATTCATTAGCTACACTTAAGACAAAGGCAAGATATGGCCTTCAGCATCACTAGACCTCAAGCTCTGCTGGTTAAGGAAAGGCAAGAGCAACTCTAGTCCTCAAGCTGCACACAGTCAGCCCAGATGTCAGAATGCCACCAGCATGGTGTTAAGCGCAGATAAGAAAAAGAAAGAACAAAGAATTGTAGGAATAAGGTCAACCTATCTAAACAATAAAATGTTTATAAGGGGATAGTAAGATCAGGTGCAGTTCAGACAGGAAATCAACAACAGGCATGATTGAGGAAGGAGAATTTAAGAAAAATTAATTCCAACAGAGTATAAAATTCTCTGGAGTCCAAGACAGCAAATAGAATCAGGGAAGAGGATGGGAGCTTTAACATTTATGAAGGACATCCTAGGTGTCAGGCACTATGCCAAACACTTTCAATATATTATTAGTTCACTGGTCCATTTTATAGTTGAGGCTCAGAGGAATTAAATGACTTGCCCTCATAAACGTAATTGATAAGCAAATTCTAACCCAAGTCTGTCCATGTCCATAGGCCATTTCAGTATTTCTATAAGTATGGACTCAGGCAAACTGTGTCCAAACCACATGACTTGCTTGTTATAAACTCAGGCCCAGCACTCTTGAATCAGGTACTGTAGGGTCTAGGTCAGCCATCGCCAACAGTGGTCCACGGACCATTGGTGATCTGTGAGGTCCAAAAGGTAGGCAACTGCTGGTCTAGGTAATTCTGTATACAATGACATTCTAGAACCACTGTCCATAACAGTACTTCCTCTCTGAAGGAGCCCTGCTCTGTGGGCTTTGAGTACATTTGCTTTACATTGAATGATGATCTTAGTGGTGGCAGGACTGAGTCTACAGTAAGGGTGAAGTGCCCCAGTGCCCTGCCTGAAGGCAGGAACTCAAAATCCAGACTAATTCTCCACAGAGCATGGTGAATCCAGCAGCCCCACTGGTCAGCAACCTCGGGTTTCACCCTAGAGCATCCACACCCAATACCAGAAGAAACCAACTAAGCAGCCAAGCCCACGTAGTTAGAATTGTGGCAGCAATCAGGAGGCCAGCTGTGGCACTGGACCCAAAAGCTCTGATGCTGAAAGTCAGTTCTCTCTTTCTTCCTCTGTATAAAACTTGCCTGTGTTTCTTAACACACCAGTTCAGCTTTTTTGTGTATAATCATAGCATAGCTGACATTAACTGAAAACTTCCAGTGTACCAGGACTTTTATATGTATTTATTCATGTGAGCTGACAACCACCTGAGGAAATAGGTACAATCTCTGTCTACATTTTACTGATGAGGAAAGTAAAACACTAAGCAACTAAGAAACTTGTCTAGGGTGACCCAGCTGGCAAATGTGGAAGCCGAAATTCTAATCAAGAAAGAAGCAATACCTTTAGCCATGACACTCTTGTTTTTTCTTCTTTGTAGGTGGCTGTGGTGCTACCTTCCACATTCCTGGTGCTCATTTGAAAGGTTTAGGTCCCATCCTTCGACTCAGATTAGGAGTCAAATGCTGTCCTGAGCATTTGTGTCTGAGCAGCTGTGATGGGGAGTCAAGTTCTAGACAAATTTGATTCAGTCACATATGATTCTGCTGTGACACTGTAGATGAACATGATCTGAGACTTAAGTTAAATGAGCAGAGTGGCCAAACCTCAGCAGATGCATGCCATCCTATTTTATTTACCATGTGTCCATAAAGCATCATGAACTCTCCAAAAGGCCTAATTTGGAATCCTAGAATGAGAAGAAGAAGAAAAAAAAATACCTCTCCCTTGGAAACAGAGAAATCAATATGAATGTGGATCTTTCAAGAGTTCTTTTGCGCGCGCGCGTGCACACACACACACACACACACACACACACACACACACAAAGGCGGCAGCAGCAGGACATGCTAGAGGATTGTCTCTAGTGGCTGAAGTGTCTACAACTGCCCAACAAGGTAAATCAAATCTGCTGCCAATACATTCTTCTGCTGTCCAGATAAAACGGCAGACTAAGCTGGTGAACTTTCACCCTTCACCCGCGCTCTTCAAGCCAAAGTACAGATTAAAAAAAATCAATAACCCCAATCGATGGGAAAATATTTTTAGTCTCTAACTGAACGATATGTTTTGACAAGGCCAAAGAGGAGCACAAAAGAATGGCAAAAGATAAAAGACAGAAAATTAGGAATTTGCTTTATTGGGGGAGGTGGAATCACCAATCACTTTCTTTTTCCCTTGCTGACATTCGTCTAAATTATCTCACAGCAAGGAAATAAAGTGTAAGGAGATGAATTTATAAAATGGCATGATTCACCGCCAAGCACCTTAAAACCTATTATTGCTCCCATTTTCCGTTGCCATTTCCAAGAAAGCAATCTAGAGAAATGCCTGTGTTCAGAACAGAGTCAGTCGGAGGCAGGAGCATTTCCCCAAAGTGGACAGAGCGAACAATGGAGCAGAGTCTCCCAGCCCCTACCCCAACCTGGGGGTCCTATCCAATACTAAACACATCAGAAAGTGTTTAAAATACACCCAATTTAGCTCCATTTTCTCTCAAAATAACCATTGTTTTTCATATCCCAATACCCTGGAGGTTCTTTCATAACTGAGCAAATTAAACACATAATATCACCTTGTCTTCTGGCCTCTTAAACAGTAATTTATTTTTGTACTCAGAGCTAAATCTGCTATATTTCCAAAAATAATTTCACATTTTTTTCTATATGGAACAAAGGTAATAAAGAAACATGAGACCCTGAATAACATAAACAGAAATTATCCAGCACTGGTTTGCTTTTTTTGGTCTAAGAAAATTTTGAACATAGAGAATCATCTTGCCAATCGATTAGCATTTTTAATTGTTTATAGCAGTAACAACAATTAGTGAATAGATTTATATGTTAAAAATCTATATAAATACAATAGACTGATAATTAGGCTAGAAGCAAACAATTTTACTTATTAATGCATTTCCTTCTCTTTCCCTCCCCCATATCAATGCCCTGTCTGTTATTTGATAAGCCTTTGATGTGAATTTAATAACTATCATTTTGCTAAATTCCTAATTTGCCCCTCTACTATAAATTTAAATACACATTTCTTATATACCCATGCTGATGACTACATCTACATAATAAGAGCCAAATAAACCCACAAAAATAGGTCAATTAAGTATAGAAAGGTTGCCAAACCAATAGTTTGGCATCAGATATTTTGGCGGTCTAAGCGTCCATTCAATAGCTACTTGATTAGCCAACTTTTTACGCTGTTAGTTGTTTTTTTTTTTTTTTGTTGAGATTGACATAGACTCTATAAAGGCAATCATTCTGGCAGGATGAAAAGCTGTGGACAGTCCAGTTTCCTGGAACTGTTCCATAAGATCCTGTGACCCATCTTGAACACTTAGGTTCTAGTTATGTTAGAGCTAAAAACCTTCAAACTATTACTACCCTTACTTCACAGACTTTCCAGTATACTTTATATGCTCACACTTTTGTAATATGAATTATGTGTTTTTCTGTCTCTAGTAATAAAAATAATAAAGTTGCTTCTTTTTTCTGAGCATTTATTATAACATGCTCTCTGTGATTAGCATTTTTTTTACAAACTTTTTCTTATTTATCCTTACAACAAACCTACAACATAGATACTATTATCCCCACATTATAAGAGAGAAAAAGTCTTAGGAAGATGAGATAATTGCTCAAGGCCACAACAGTTAAGTGGTAGAGCCAAGGCATAAACCCATTTCTATCTGACTTGATATTTACGCCACTAACTCATTCACTTAGATGGAATGGAGATGATCAGATTAACTATTGGTAGTAGTTGAGATGATCGGAAAATTATACTTGATCAAGACTTCAGTTCAAAAGTCACTTTGTCATACTCAGATGGGCATGAAATGCACTTTTAATTTATTAAGTTCTCAGTTATAATACATTTATTAGGAATCTTTAATTCTGGGATATTTATATAGATTCAGTTCATTAATCAATTCCCAATAGTTCCCCTTTACAGTACTGGAATACTGTAATGAAAGATCAATGCATGATAAGTGCATTATAAATACATTATGAGTACATCCTATGTGTAGTTCATAAGCAAGTGGTATGTCAAAACCCAGAATGTAATATATATTACCTGTGAAGACTCATTTCCTTCAAATTTTTTAGGTAATTCTGCAATATCAAACTGCCATATTTCACATATTTTCCCCAAATGGTTGTCAATAAAATGGCATGTTTCATATTGCCTGTGTGTTTATTTTTTTTCCACAAAAATGCCCACAGGAATTAGGACAATGTGCTTTCTCTTATTAAAATTTCCTGGAAATAGTTACCATAGTGGGTGATTGTTGAAGCACTACAGAATGAAATGAGTAGGTAATTATGATGTTGAAAGCTTTCAACATGCCCAGGAAAGTAAGATGACTACTTGAATTAGCTAACCAAACATGTCCAATTGCTGCCAAAATATCTGTCACGAAAATCCATTATTTGTGGCTGGGAAGTTATCAACATTGTGAAAAGCCAGAGTGACCTTTTATAGCTCTGACTAGGTCATCTGTGACTCTATCGTTTGCAAGTAAAACTCAGTGTACGTGTGAACCCCAAATGTTTTCCGAATGGGGAGACATGCAAGCCTCAGTGGTTCATTGGTCATGAGGGTGTTTAAAATATTCTGTTTAAATGAGGATTAGCCTTTTTTTTTTAGCAAAATTGATTTAGCTAGCTCCTTTTCTCTTTTCCATAAACCCCAAAGCTTATTCTGATTAATGAAATAATATTAATAGTGATAAAGCTGTTAATTGTAAACTGTGTACAAGCCACTTTGCTAAGTGAGACTTTACATTTATTAACTCGTTTAATTCTCACCAAAAACCTATCAGTCATCTGCTATTATTCTCCCCATTTTAAAGATGACCTCTGAGATTAAGTAACTTCCCCAAAGACATGAAGCTAGTAAACCATGTAGCCAGAGTTCATTTACTCACGCATCACCAACCACAGGCCAGGCCCTGGGGCAGGCCCTCTTGGAGAGACATAATGAACAAGCAGGCATAGCTCCTATTCTTATGAAGGTTATGAGTTAGATTGAATCCCAAGTCTGACTTCAAAATCTATGCTTTTATCCACTACACCAACCCATCCGCAGGTGCATATTGATGGCTCACCTTGTTGGGAAAGGCAGTCTTATGTGTGCAGCCTTTCTGGGGCCTAGAACATTTCCTTACCAAGAGTGACGGAGCCCTCACAGCCTGTGCTGGACTTACCACCTTATGTAGGACTATCTTTCACTGTTCAGGCTCAGTGTGTACTCCTCTGTTCTGCTTACAGGGGTGTCTCATAGAGCAACCCACTCCTCCAGGGAGGGAATGGGGTCTTTCTGCTGCAGCACAAAGGAGGTGTATGCAGGCCAACAGCCCTGCATCACCTACTGAGAGGGCTCCACTGGCCGTCAGGGACCAACGCCCACTACTAAAGCTGATCTGCTATATCCTTTCTATGGGAGTAAAGTGTTGTTCCATCCATACTGTGTTTACCATGTTGTGTTTTCCTTGGCAACTCTCATACTGCAGATGCTGCGGAAATGTTCAGACCTTCACTCCTGGGGATAGGCAAGAGATGCTGCTTGTTCAACACACGTCATTCAGGTACTTCATGTATGTTATTTCTCTTAACCCTCAAAACATCCCAGTGAGTGGCAGAACCAGGATCAGATTTCGCAGGTAAATCATACCAACTTCCTCAGTGGCAGAGAAGCTCCCTTTGGCATGGGAGCCCACCTAATGCTCTAGCATCTCTATGCCTGCCCCTCCATTCCCACCACCTTCCCCCAAAAAACTATTACATGAAGCCAAAATTGTGGCAGGAAAAAAAAATCCCCCCTGGCTTCTCTCACACATGCTGGCTTCTCTTGTTCTTGGGGTCCTCAAGGGTCAGTGCAAGCTTTCTAAAATACCAGCTTAATCATGTGATTGTCCCAGCTCAGAAATCGTCACTGGATCCCCTCACAGTTTACCCAATAAATTCTCATTCCAGAGCCTGGCATTTGTAATCCTTACCATGTGGATCCAGATTATGCTCCAGCCATATCACTCCGTGGGCACACTTTTTCTCTACTGACTGTCACCTGCCTTGTTCACACATACACCATGCTCAGTACATACAGAAGCCAAGAAGTGCCTCTGCTCCCCTCAAGTCTCCTGCCAGGAATGTTCACCTCATTTCCAGGAGCAAAGTCCAGTCAGTTCCTTTGTCCATGAGGCTCTCCTCCACCTTGACAGTGCATGCCCATCTTGTTTTCCTTTCACAAGTTAGTACCATATAGCCACATTGATTCATTCAGCACACACCCATCTGAATGCCCATTTTGTTCATCTAGGGCACAAGGAAAGCCAAAAGCACAGCTAGAAATTGTGCTTTTGTCACTTCATGTTCAAAAGGCTTCTATGCTAATAAAAGTGAAACATGCAAATTAACCATCACTCCCCTATGCCCACCAGCTAATCAGGAGGGAATATGCAAATTAGAAGGAGAAAGATGGTGGCCACCCAGCTGTTCCAGGCATGTAATGGCTGGACACAGAAGGACGCCTGCTATGAGAGGGAGGGTGGAGGGGCGGGAGGGAGGATCTACAGGAGTGGCACTCTGGCCACAGTGAAGACAAAGACTGCAGATCCCGAAGTCTGCAGTGAAGGCAAAGGTGGCAGACTGGCCAGAGTCTGCAGCAAAGGTGGCAGACTCCTGCCAGAGCAAAGGTCTGGGTCCCAGGTCCCAGAGGAAAACCGGTGCTGGTAGCCAAGGGAAGGAAGGCCTATTGCACGAATCTCTTCGTGCAACGGGCTCCTAGTGAAGAAATAAAAGTATATGCAATGCCCGGCCAGTATGATTCAATGGTTGAGTATCAACCTATGAACTAGGAGGTCACAGTTCAATTCCTGTTCAGGAGACATGCCCAGGTTGCAGGCTTGATTCCCAGTATGGAGACAGCCAATAAATGATTATCTCTAATCATTGATGTTTCTCTCTCTCTCTCTCCTTCTCCCTTCCACTCTGAAATCAACAAAAGTATTTTTTTAAGTAGATACAAGGTAGAGAGGCATGGGTAGGGGTCACTAGTGAATAGCTCAGCCTGTAGCAGTGGCCAGACAGGATCAGCTTCCTGACGAATCAATAGCAGTACCCAAGGCAGTACAGTAAGAAGAATAAAATCAGAATCAAGGACTTATTTGCATAAACAATTTATAATTTCCATATCAGTTCCACTGAGTTCATAAGGTTGTTTTGAAATTTAAATATGATAGGAAAAAGATGGCATCAAAAACTCTGATGGCAAACTAAACTGAAGTATTGTCATGCATAAGTTTTGCCTCTCCAGTTACTAAGTCCTAAATTCTTGAGATGTAGAGACTGATACTAGAAGTTGATGCTCCAAGTCTAACCTTTAGTACATTTTTCTTAAACCTTTCAAAGCTTATTGCAGGACTAGAATAAAATCCACATTTCTTTCCATAGCCTTAGGGCATTGGTACCACTGTCAGGAATACATTACCCACAGACCTATTTATGGTGTGGTCTCATTGTCTCCATGAAGTTTTCGTGACACAGGTCTGGGCTCAAACACTGTCACCTCAGAGACACCCCTTGGTTTCACCATCCCTCACTCCCTCTTTATTGTTTTGTGTTCTATCCTTCATAGCACCTGTCATTATCAGAAGTTATCCTACTAGAGTACAAGGTCCATGTCCACTATCATCTCTCCACTGTCTGGATCATAGCCTGGCAAAAGAAAGGTATGCAGTATTTATTGAACGAATGAGTCTCCAGTGCAATTATGAACAATCTGAACTGAATCAAATTTTATATTAAGCCAATTTGACTGTGCTTAACCTATATGCTCAGATGCCCCTCTTGCAGGCGTAACCCTGGTCCTTAGTAATCCTTGCCTCCAGGACTTTTGCAAAATCCCCAAATGCAGAAGATAATTATTTTTCCCTTCTATGGCAAAATCCATACCTCATAAACATGATGATACACTGAGCTTTTTAGGGAAATCATAGGAAAGAGAGATTTCCCTCCAGGAACAGTGCTAGGAGGGAAGAACAGAGGCCTACACCCTGTGAGGGAACCTCTAAGCAAGGTAACAATATTTCAGTGGTCTTAAAGGTACATTTACGGAGGTGAAACCATGAATATGTACACCCCAAACATGGCAGCCATGGCAGCAAAGCAAAGCCAGCTGACATCAAGGTCTGCCCTCTGAGGGTGTCTGTCAGTGGCAATGAGAATGGGATGGATGCAAAAGACCACAGAGCTGCCTTGGTTATTTAGATGGGGGAGAGGTCCAGGTAACGATTAAGTCTGAATATCCCAGAATCCTATAAAAATGGAGGTTCTGAGTACGATTTTATTTGAGTTCAGGAAAATGAAAAAGTGAATTTCTTTCACACCTGAAAGTTTGGACTGAGGCTCTGACCTGCTGCAAAGGCCTAGCCGATCAGTGTGGCATGACCGGGCATGCCTCCAGCCTTCCTTTCATCTTTGCAAGGGAAAAACTCCCTGGATAGGGTTCTTCACATTGTTTTTTTTCTTATGGAAAAGGAGACTTTATAGATACACACAGGGTACCACAAGCCTAGAATTCAGAAAACCTGAGTTTGAATCTGGAGTTCTGTGGCCTTGGGCAACTCACTAAACCTCTCCAAGCCCCAAATCAATAAGTTTTCCATCCCCTCACAGGGCTGTGCAGAGATAAAAGAGAGTCATGCGTATGAAGATACTAGGTGAAATGAACAGTCCAAACATTAACACTTTCTTCCCATGAAGGAAAGAAAAAAATCAAAAATAATTTCAATATTAATTTCTAGCTCTGGCTATAAAACCAGTTCAGATGAGCCATCAAGATATCTGTTTATCAGCGTGTATGCTCATTATCATGCAGGGAATGGAATCTCCTTTTCCTCATCTCTGTAATTCTTACAGTAGCAAAGGCAACTTGAAACAAAGAAGCTGGGGAAAACAAACTCCAAACTGCACTCCCTTTCCTCACACTCTCATTACTTCTTTATATGCACAGTATTATGTAAGGTTGACCAACATCTGGGACATACAAATCCTCAAGATTCAGTGAATTAACAATGCAGAAGCTCATTTCTTGATCATGTAATCATCCACTACAGGCCCAGGTGGGAGGAAGGTGGAGCGGATGGTGCTGTGCTCTGTCCAGTCAGTCAGAGACTCAGGGTTCCAGTGGCTCTGCCGTCTTCAACTTGAGTTTCCGAGTTGCATGGTAATGACATCCAGTTGGCAGGCAACTGGATAAGACAAATACTCGATTCTTAAATATCTCAACATGGAGAAAGAAAATAAAGCTGGAGGCCTCACACGTCCTGATTTAAAATATATTAAAAAGCTATAGTAGTAAAATAAATAAGTAGTGTTAGGAAAATCAGATACCCACATGCAAAAGAATAAAGTTGGAACCTTATCTTAAACCAGATACAAAAATTAACTCAGAATGATTCAGGACCAAAATATAAAACTTTTATAAGGAAACTTAGAAGGAAAGCTTCATGGCACTGGGTTTGACTATTATTTCTTGGGTATGAAGCCAAAAGCACAGGCAATAAAACAAGACTAAGACTACATCAAACTTACAAACTTCTGTGCAGAGAGGAAATAATCAACAGAATTAGGATAAAATATCTGCAAACCACATTTATCTGATAAAGAGTTAATAGCACAAATATATCAAGAATGCCTACAACTCAGCAACAAAGAGAAAATAGTATTCAAATACACCTCACATCCATTAGGATGGCCCTTAACACAAAACAATCAAACAGAAAATAATTATTGGCAAGAATGCAAAGGAAGTGGAAACCTTGTGCACCGTTTATAGGAATACAAAATGGTGTGGCTGCTATGAAACAGTATGAAGGTTCCTCAGCAACTTAAAAATAAAATTACTATATGATTTAACAATCCCAATTGTATATATATCCAAAAGAATTTGAGACAGGATCTCAAAAGACATATGTGTACACCCATGTTTGTTGCAGTACTATTCACAATACCCAAAAGATAGAAATAATCTAAATGCCCATTGACAAATGAACAGATAAAGAAAATGTGGTATCCTATATAATAAAAGGCTAATATGCAAATTGACCAAACGGGCAGATCGACCAGTCACTATGACATGCACTGACCATCAGAGGGCAGATGCTCAATGCAGGAGCTGCTCACTTGTAGTTAGTGCACTCCCATGGGGGGGCACCACTCAACCAGGGGAAGCAAGCCTAAGCCAGCAATCAGACATCCAGCGAGGGCTCCCAAACTGCAAGAGGAAGCAGGCTGGGCTGAGGGTCTCCTCCTCTAGCCCAGTGCATGAATTTCATACACAGGGCCTCTAGTATACATGTACTGAGACACAGGGACCACCCTACAAGGTCCCTGTGTCTCAGTGTCCCGAGGCAATGGCTGTACGCACCTCTGAGAGAAGGCTGCCCTTGAGTTTCACCCACTGACAGATAGTCCAGTTTCCCCCCAAATGAGTCTGGGTACCCAAAGTCTCACCTGGAACTGGATTTCAATGTAGTTGGGAGGTTTTGTTTCCCTCCCAAACGAGACACCTAGCCACGCACTTGCTGCCCACCCTCTCCACATGCCACGAATAAGCTACCTGTGTATTCAACAGCCCATCCTTTCCGTGAGTGGGTCTCTGACTTCTGTCCTCCACAGCTCCTCTGGGTCTCAGTGTCCTTTTATCTTTCCCTCTAGTTGTAGAATTTCCACTCAGTCAGCTTTTTTGTGGTCCTGGATGATGTCCACTCTGTCTTCCAGTTGCAGTTTTGAAATTGTTGTGTGAGGCAGCAGTATAGGTGCTTACCTATGCCGCCATTTTGGTTTCTAGGAAATTGTTAAATTTACCCCAATTTCTTAATAAAGCACTTAAACTTCCTTTTTTGGGGCAGAGAAGGAGAGCCCTCAAGACACAAAGTATGATGATAAAAAAGAAGTTATGTCTAAATGGTAGGTCAGGAGAAAGCTTGAAGAAGAGGTGGACAGGTCTAGAAGAATATGTGCATTTTCAATGCATAAACAATAAGGAAAATTCATTTCAAAGGGGAGACTAGACCATTAATGGCATGAACACTGAACAATGGCATGAACACATGAGGTGGGGTTTCAGTGATAATTAGTGGGAGGAAGACTTGGGCCTTTAAAGAAATGAGGTTAGAAAGAAAGGTATGAAATGATTGTAGGTGGAAGGTTAAATTTTGTATGTTGTTCTGTATGTGGTAGAGAGCTAGTCCAATTGTGATAGCAAAGGTATGGCATGGCCAAATTGCTGTTTTACAAAGATTTACCCATCAGCTACTTGTACATGGTCTCAAATTGGAAAGATTGGTTTAAAGTTTGGACAATATCCCAGGTTTGAGGTAGTAAAGACCTGGGCCAGGGAGGAGGTGGGAGGAGCAGAAATAGACAGCAAAGACAGATGTAAGAGATGATGAAGAAAGAATCATTTAGACTTAGAGATTGACTGTGGTAGCCAAGGAGGTTGCAGGCTTGAGGGAAGCACTGTGTGCTATCACTTTGTTTTTCCCCACTGACATAAAATCAGGTTAAAATAAACATCCAGAATATCTTCAAAGGTAATTTAAAAAGAAGTCTATGTATGCAAAGAGGTCCACCAAGAACTTTAGGGTTTGTGGGGAGAGACATATTTTTTGTCTTCCAGATTTTTTTTTTTGAGGACATGCTGTGGAGACTTGAATCAGACAATGAGGAGAGGAAGACAGAAAATGAAGATGTGGAATGACTGATGTGGATATCCCAGGAGGGCGGGGGGAGGGGATCCAGAGTAAGGCAAAAAAAAAAAAAAAAAAAAAGGGGGAAGACACCCATCTCTGAGACTGAAAGAAAGATGAGAAGATGTCCTGAGGTAGAGAGAAGTGGGAGAGAATTGGTAACTGTGAGCTCACACACCATCAGATAATCTCTGGTTTTCCTATAAAAGAGTTATGGGGGTTGCTCACAGATTGTGAGAGGGATGTCCGACTTGGTCCCCGATTGGAGAGGGTGCAGCCTGGGCTGACGGAACCGCCCCCTCCATGCACGAATTTTGTGCACCAGGCCACTAGTTATTAATAATAACAAGAGTTACCATCTCTTAAGGGCTATCTATTTAGCAGTATCTTTAAAGGTATCATTACATTAATTATCACAATAATCCATTTTCTGGGTGAAGAAACTGAGATATAGATAAAGTAAAATTAACCTTTATAAGATCACATAGATAATAACTGGAAAGTCAAGACTTGAGCCTAAGTCTCTACAGAGCATGAGCCTGAACTAGGCAGCAATAGGCTTCACTGGGATGGTTACAAGAAAGGACCACAAGCAAGGCCAAGAGGGAAAGGCTTTCCAGATACTAATGTGAGAATTCATCAGCCTCCTGGCCAGGGGCATCTGCAACATTCAGTTTACCCATATATAGATCTAAAAGCAATTTCTAAATCAGCTAAACTAAAAAAGGAATTCAACCAAAAACCTGTGTTGGTAGAGATCTCTAGCAACATACCTCGCATCAAAGACAGCCCACATTAAAAGAAGGCCATGTTTAAAGGGCTTCCTAGACACACCAGCAGACCCCACCAAGCCAGTGGGATACACTTCAGAGTGACTCCTTTTATCACCCTTCTCAAGAGATCCTGGTGTAGATCTCCTAATATCATCATATCCTAGGGACTGTCAGGTCCCAGGTCACCACCTTTAATATTGGTTATGACTGGGAGTCATTTGGCATGTGTGACACTTTGTATCATCTGGGACTGGAGCAACTCAGGAGGGGCAGATATGGGTTCAAATGGCATTTTTCTAGCAGTTGTGACATATGGGTACTCTACACCAGTGTGCTCCATCTTCCTTCTCCCCGTGACCAAAATGGAGTAGCTGCACCAATTCACAGACCTCTTTGTAGCATCAGGACTTTGGGTGGAGGAACAAGCTGATTTTAATAACAGTGAACAAATAATGAATATTGCTAGCCAACATCTGAACTTCAGTAAGTGTGTCTCCATCTATAAAGATAAAGAAAGTGAGTAGAGATGGGCAACTATAATGGGATTAAAAAAAAAGAAAGGCAATAGGCTCTGACATAATTATGTAAATTTTTTAATAGATCAGCCCTGTATTCAGTAGTCATGGATAAAATATATGCAATTATTTAAATACTACTCCTTTTTCTACATTCAGTTAAATAGCTTTTTGAGGACAGAATCCCAGTCTGACTTATCTTTCCCTCCTTTTCTATCAAGATTTCAGAGAGGAAGGGAGAGGGAGAGATAGAAACATAATGATGAGAGAATCATCAATTGACCGCCTCCTGCACCCCCACACTGGGGATCGAGCCAGAACCCAGGCATGTGCCTTGACTGGAAATTGAACCATGACCTCCAGGCTCAACCACTGAGCCACACTGGCCGGGCCTGTTAGTGCTTCTAAATGCAGCCTATCATCCTTTTTTTTTTTTTCTTTTTTTAACCAGAAATTGAAGTGTAGTAGTCAAACTTCATGTCTGAATCCCATACAACCTGATGGATCACAGTCTTTCTACATAGCTCCAAGAGTCATTTGAACCTGGACTCAAGCCATCTTTTTTATGGCCAAAGTAAGGAGCTCTGGGAAAGAGCACTACATAACTGTTTTTCCAGATGGTTGTATCCACTAAGGTTACATAGCAACAACCAACAACTCTGTGTTCTTTTAGAAATATCTGAATCACGCCAGAGAATGCTATTTCTAATCGACTTAGCCTTCACATACATGGACTTTTTTTAAGGGATAATACTACTTAAGAGCCAAAAGGACTCATATAAATTATCTGTTCTGAACCCCTTATTCAACAGATGGGAAAGGATAGGCCCAGGAAGATAAGGGTCTTGCCTACGCTCACACATCTGGTTGGTGACAGAACCAGGAAGAGAAGCCCAGACCATGTCCCATTTTCCTTCACTGTAACTCCTTCTCCTCTTTAGTTCTCAACATAGAGCCTTCCCTTACCTCCACCCCATCTACATTAGATCCTCCTCCTACTCGCCCTGATAGCGCTCTATACCTTCATACATTTGCTTGTAGGGTTCTGTGTTGAACGTCTGCTATCCACCAGGCAATTCAATATCAGCAGTTTGTCAGGCACAGAATAGTCAATAAACATTTGTAGAGAAATGAGAGAATGAATGAATGAGTGAATAAATCTTCTCCAATGAATTTTTCATTACATTATATCATGCAGCCTTCATTTAATTATGAATCTAATATATCATTTTACTTTTTCTGACTATCCCAAAAAACTGCATTTTCTGTCTATTCCGAAACATTGATTAAAAAACAAACTAACAATGCTTTTTCTTTAAGTCTTTTTAAAAAATAAGAGCTTCTAGACATACTAGCCTGTAGGGCTAGAACAAAGCTTTCTTTGATCTTCTTGCCCATTGTCTAGCACATAGTAGGACTGGCAAGTGGTAGAAATTTTTAAAACATTTATTGAATTAATAATTTAAGAATTAAATAAGATATATACACCATACGTATGGCCAGATATTGGTAAATTATCTAATTGGTAAATGCTAGGCTAAAATATTACCCAAAATTTGCTTTTACATTTTCTCCAGGATAAGCCGTCCTGTCTTCTGGACAGGCCCACATTCTGAGAACTAAACAGGAGGTAGATGGCACAGTGTTTGAACCTAAAGTGAGTACTTGGTCTTCATTATAAAAGGTTAGGAGCCCTGTGTCCTCAAAAGTGAGAATAAGTTGGGGTCACAGAGAGGACAAGGAATACACCATCCCCTGCCTGTCAAAGTAGCAGGGACTCCCGAGTGAGACTGTCACTGCTCTATGTGGAAACCCAGCCATGCTGCAGCCCGCTGGCCCAGGCGCAGCTGAAGAAAAGCCACCCACTGCTCCAATAGAGCCCCCACACAGCACGAGGGCTACCGTGGCCATCCCACCTAGCCAGCTGGCCTGACCCAATTGCCCTTCAAACAGAAAGCACTTTTCTGAATTTCAGAGAGATCGGCTGCAGCCACCCCTGTGGCAGCCTTAGGTTAAGTCCACGAAAGCAAGGGTTAACATCCAGTGCTGTGAAGAGAAAGCACCGCCTGTATTATGTTAAACCCCCTTTATATAAAAGGAGAAATCCAACTGTTGTGCAGAAAATCCCTGCCCTTTCCGATCGATGCTTCCTAGTAATTTCTGATTCAGTCTCCTGTAGCCTTTACTTCAATGACAGCAAAGCAGGCCGGGGACAGACAGCAGCCAGGCTCCGCATGGCAAACCATCAGCCCACCACGAGGCGTGGGTGTTGGGGGGTGATGCACAAAGTGGAGGGGATGTCACTCTAGGTCACACTGGGACTGTTTTAAGCCTGGCCCAGGTCCTCAATCATAGACTCGGAGTTCAAAGGGCTGCTAGGCTGTTGGTCACTGATCGTATCTCAAGGTGATAGTCACCTCTGGCCTTTTGGTAGACAGCAAGCCTGCCGTCCATCCATCTTGGAGCAGCTTGACGCTGGATTCTCTACCCATTTTACAGCCAGTGAACATTTCCTATTGATTTATTGATTCGTGTCTGCCTGTGGAGGGAGCTTGGAACAGACTGTGTACACTCACAACCTCCCGCATGGATTTTTTTTCCCCCTCCTTTCTTTTCTCCTCTTTATCAAGGCGTGTTATCAGTTCAGGAAGCAGCAGGAATTAGAGCATGCAGGAGCCCAATTTACCAGTGGTGAAAGTGCCTGTCTCCCATTGGTCTACTTGTCTTTTCTTTCCTTTTCTCTTTTACCTTCATTTGGTCCCAAACTGTCTGAAATACTGGTCCCTCACTCATTCTTGTTTTGTTAGTCGGTCTTTTCTCTTACCATTATTTGAGATAATTCTTAAATCCAACACAGAACAAACCCACAAAAGAGGGTTAGGAGAACTAGCATGCTCTTTTTCCCTGTTGCCTGTTCGCTGTCACATCCCAGGTGAGCACTTTATTTTCAAAAACAATACATCCTCCTCATCCTTGGCTTTTGAATAAGCAATATTCGATTGCTTTGAGTCATTTATAATTTAATTGAGTCATTCTGATTGCATTGCTTTCTCTTCTAGAAAAACAATTCTTTTTCAACATACTCATCCCTCCTGGAATTTCATGAATGAGCATTCACAAGACATGAAATGTGGTCCTTACACTTTTTAATCAGCAGAGCAAGGTTAAGAAAGTGCCTATAAACAAATCCCTTTAAGGAAGAGACAGAAAGTACAAAAATCCTTATAAACACACATCTGCCAGATATAAGGTGCAACAACACAAATCATTGGGACAATAGCTAGTGTGTGTTATACGCAGACCAGGAGGCTATGCTTAGCAGTAATTACTTCCAGGTCATTTCAGACCAGATCTACAAATCACACCTCTGGATCCCTCGTTCTTTACTGCCTTTGGAGTTTTCAGTAGAAGAAATCATTTATCTCCTGGTAGCAATTAGATGAAAAGATGACTATGGTGTCTTATGAGTAAAATGTTGCATTGATCTGGACACTGGATACCCAGGTCACATGTTATTCACAAATATATTTTCTAAAAAAAAATAATAATTTGTTTTGCTGGAAAAAAAAATTGTTCTTACGAGAGCAAAATTTCCCAAATAGACAAGCCTGAAGGTAAGGCTGCTTCAAATGTCTGTTATCCAGTCTCAGTGTTTTAAAAATTTTTCTAAAATTGTATCGAGTGGGCCCCCCGTAACCCCATTTTAATCCTCCCCCCAATAAACCTTCTCTTTCCACTTGGAGCTATCAGTTATCCAAAAGACTTAATTGACCAATAAAAGCTAGCTCCTATGCTTTCATCTGCTTATTTATTCACTTAACTATATCACAGATTTTTTTAGTGTTTCTTAATTACTTGTACTTAATCTTTTTTTAATTTACTTAAACTCAAGATTCCAGTGATAAACAGTTAAAGGAAAAGCAATTAAAAAAATTAAAAATACAAATTAAAATATGTTACTATTTTTATCTATCATTTAGCAAAAACAAAGTAATGGTAATAATGATTGATGAAATGTGAAATATGAATATCCCGTAGGCAGTGTAAGTTAGTTTAGAAACCATTTTAAAAAATAATTGAGCTGCTGAAACCGGTTTGGCTCAGTGGTAGAGCATCGGTCTGCGGACTGGAGGGTCCTGGGTTCGATTCCGGTCAAGGGCATGTACATTGGTTGTGGGCATATCCCCAGTGGGGAGTATGCAGGAGGCAGCTGGTCGATGTTTCTCTCTCTCTTCCTCTCTGTAAAATATCAATAAAATATATTTTAAAAATTAAATAAATAATTGAGTATCATATATCAATAGCCATTAGAATGAATATATCTTTTTAATATAATCTATAGACATAATTTTAAATAATGAAAAATATGCTTAAAGAGGTTCACATGAGTGGTCCATGAAAATAGCACCAAACAAAAGAAAACAAAAAAAAAAATCTAAATTTAAAAAATAGGAAATTATTAAGTTGCATATAGTCACTCAAGGTAATGAGCCATTATAAAGCATGGATGGTTATAAAGAATATGTAACAAGGAGAAATTCCTCCACTCTAATATTAAGTAGAAGAGACTAACATATTATCAACAATATAATTATGGCTAATTGGAAAGAAATGAACACAGAAAAAAATATACTGGAAAGAAAGTTTCTAAAGGCCACTAATACTGTCGGGTAGGAATTATGAGATTATAATCATTTTTTTCTCTTACCCAAGTGTTTTTTTCAACTTGCATATATAATGTTTCTAGGTAAAAATAAACATAAAACCATGGAAAAATGGAACAGTAACTTACCTTTGAAATCATTTGGGATGGTTCTCAAAGTATAATGAAATGTTTGCATTTTGATTTTCCTAACTGAGGAGTCACCATTGGAGCAGAGGTAGGGACTGGGCTATTTGGGGAAATGGTTTAGAAAGTAGCTGGACTTTTCCCCCCATTAAGTGATAGAAAGTTTTTCAGAAATGAATAGGAGAGTCAGCAAACCAACAATAAGACAGGAATGACTAGATATCTGGAGATTGTGTGATGCAGTAGAAACAAAGACTTTAGGTCAGTTGCTCTGGATTCTTGACCCAATACAATCATTAATCAACTAAAGGCCTAATGCATGAAATTCGTGCAAAGGGGCTAGGCTCTCACAGCCCAGGCAGTCTCATGGCCCCGCGGCCCCACCCACTGGTCATTCTGGAAGGTTGTTCCACCATATGGCCTAATTAGCATATTAGCTCTTTATTATATAGGATTAGGGGTGATGGTGGATCACTGAACTTCTTTACACTTTAGCATTTTTTTTTCATTCAAACAGATAAAATCACTTTTAATCATAATACTAAAACGTATAATGGACCACTGGAAAAACCAGGAAAAATACTTGACATCACTAAGCTCCAGTTCTCACTTCCCCTCTAAAATAATAATTATTTGATTTTTCTTCACCCTTCTTCTGGTTGGACTGGCTAGTTTATAAAGTAGCCCTTAAGTTTCATCATCTAGAATGGTGCCAGTATAGATGTCACTCACCCCTGTGACAGGATGATTGTCCCTATTTCCACTGCACACATCCAGGCTGATGGGGAAGAGGCCTCCTACCAAGGGAGGTGATGACCAATGGCACAGGCCTCCACGGGGGTGTGGCAGGAGGCCAGGCTGAGCCAGTCCATTGACCTGCCTATATCTGGGAACAAACAAAAGCCAGGTGTCCAGCAAGAGAACAAAGGTTGAAGCTAAGTATACCTTTAACAAGATTAAGTCAAAAGTTGGACAGAATTTTCTACCTGGATTCCCTTCTGATAGAGAATCACTGTCAACAGATCCAAGCACCACATGAACACACTGTCCACAAAAATGGCAGAAGTCTAAGAGACCACTCTCCTTGCCATTAACAAATACAAATGCTTTTTCCTAAACTATCTAAGAATTCAGAGGATGAGTCACTTGTAATAACTACAGAGGCAGGTCTTGAACTGCTTTCTTTATTGAACTAGCATTCATTAAGCTCCACAATGTGCTAAGCACAGAGAATGCTAAATAGAATAGGTGCTATCCCGGTGTCTGAGGGGTTTGCCGTCCACTGGAAATAATGACCAAATGCTGCACACTTAGCTTTTGATGCTGTGTAGGATTTAACCTCCCAGCATCCCTGTGAGATCTTGCTGTGTAAAAATGTACCAATCCATGACTGGGCATAGGCTGCCAGACTGGAAAAAGCACAAGGAGAAAATAAGCACAGAATGTAGAAGGCTCTCAAAGTTGAAAGACTATGTAAGAATTAGAGAAGGTAAATCACTGCATGCTATTCTCTTGTGAAAGAAACACATCTGCATGTTTCCCACGACAGTGTACCCTGAGGGTCCCCGATAGGAGCGCTAAGGAGAAACAAAGACCCTTGGGATCCTCCGTTCAGAAAGAAGAGTGTCTGTAATTCCTATGAGAACTTCTTGCCCAGTTCCTGTAGCTGCACGGTTTCAGCAACATCAGTCCTTGTCTTGAGGCCCAGAGAGCCAGGTGTTGGTAAGTGGAAGCTCCAGGGAAGAGCCTGGAGCTGACCCACCCAACTGCAAATTTGGTGCTTGTTTTTCTTATCAAGTAGTCCAGAGTTCACACACCAGGAAACTATTTTCACAGGAGGCAGAGAGACCTCAGCCACTACCATTCTGTTCAAACTAAACCCCTTAAAATGATTTCACTAATGGTATTGGTGTTTCTCCTTGATTAGAACCTACTTTTGACTTATTGGTGGCTTAATGTTGCTTGTTAAAGAAAATAAAGCAGGATCCCGCCGAAACCGGTTTGGCTCAGTGGTAGAGCGTCAGTCTGCGGACTGAAAGGTTCCAGGTTCGATTGCGGTCAAGGGCATGTACATTGGTTGCAGGCACATCCCCAGTAGGGGGTGTGCAAGAGGCAGCTAGTCGATGTTTCTCTCTCATTGACATTTCTAGCTCTCTATCTCTCTCCCTTCCTCTCTGTAAAAAATCAATAAAATATATTTTTTTTAAAAAAGCAGGATCCTAATCATTCAACATACCTAGTGTGTGATAGTTGCAGCTTTCAGCACGAACTGATTACACAAACTGACCATGATACAAAATCATTCATTCTTGCCTCCTTTCTGCCAGACTATTTCTGCACACGCCCCCATATCTCTGCCTCCCCCACCCTGTCCTGCCACTTGCTGATGCTATTTGCCAGGGAGTAAAGGTGTCTGTGAGCTCTGAAAATTGGATCACAGGGACAGTTCCACGCTGGCCCCAGTCATGCTGACGGCAAGACTGATCAATCAATACCCTGTGTGACACTTTTAGAATTCATTGAAAATGATGCCCTTTTCAAATGACACCCACATTTTATCGAAGGCAGCTTCAGTGGGGATAAAAAATACCACACCACAGTGTTTTTCTTCAACATATTTGGTTCCTGTAAACTTTGTTGGTTAGGACCAATGAATCTGGATCCTCAAACCTCCCTGCTCCTATCTCCAAGCCTTTGAACAAGGAGATACAATGTTTAGGCAACAATGCAAAGTGACATTTTCACGAGTCCCGAAATCTCACATACAGCACAGAAGATGGCTATGCATCTTTCAATGCAATGGGTCTTTGAAAATTCTAGGTGGGTTGTGGACTTCCATCACACCAGTCTCAGAGAGAAAACCAGTAGAAATTTTCTTCAATAATGAAATCTTTAAACTTCCAGGCTGCTGTTCTGAATATTTTTGAGGTGGGCTGTCCCTTACCTCTCCCCTATGATGCTGGCGGGGGGGGGGGGGGAGTGACACAAAGGCAATAATTTGCTTTCTTTCCAATAAGTGTGCAGCTACCTAGGCCAGACCAGAAGGTTAGCAGTGCTGCTTAATCAAACCAGATGGGAAACTCTGGCTTAATTGCTAAGTCCTAATGAGGTGACTGATAGTGTTGCCAGCACATCCTAAAATCAAGCAGCCCACCCAGGCCCCAGGAGTAAAGGTTCAAAGGGCATTAAGAGACTGGAGAACCAAAGAAGTGATTCCTTCTCACTGGAGGACTTAGAAAAAAAAAGTGAGAGAAGAGAACAGAAAGGATCCCAGCTGATACATTTAAATAAAACCCACATAGTAACAGTTAAGAGGAGAGATAATCAACTTTATTTTGAATCAGAATCACCTAGGCCAGTGGTCGTCAAACTGCGGGGCTCACGAGCCACATGCAACTCTTTGGCCCCTTGAGTGTGGCTCTTACACAAAATACCATGGCCTAGGTGAATCCATTTTGAAGAAGTGGCATTATAAGAAGTTTAAGTTTAAAAACTTAGGCTCTCAAATGTTTGCAGTGGTCGGTAAACTCATTAGTCACAGAGCCAAATATCAACAGCACAACAACTGAAATTCCTTTTGAGAGCCAAATTTTTTAAACTTAAACTTCTTCAAAATGGACTAGCCCAGACCGTGGTATTTTGTGGAAGAGCCACACTCAATGGGCCAAAGAGCCGCATGTACCTCAGCTCGCGAGCCAAGGTTTACCAACGACTGACCTAGAGGGTTTGTTCAAACACAGGATGCTGGCCCTACCAACCCTCCCCCCCCCAGCATGTTTGATTCAGTAGATCTGCCTGGGGCCCTGGACTTCACATTTCTAACAAGTTTCCATGTGACACTGCTGCTGCTGCTGCTGCTGCTGCTGCTGCTGCTGCTGCTGCTGCTCTTGAACCACATTTGGAGGACTAATGGGTTAGAGAACCTTTAACTTACCTACAAACCAAATAAACCCAGCTATG
The DNA here is from genome assembly GCA_963924515.1 of Vespertilio murinus. Lineage (NCBI taxonomy): Eukaryota > Metazoa > Chordata > Mammalia > Chiroptera > Vespertilionidae > Vespertilio > Vespertilio murinus. The sequence goes on along the minus strand of OZ004704.1, from coordinate 165,247,575 downwards.
TAAATAGCACTAGAATTATTGTGGTGATTAGGGTAGATATAATAAACCATCTCTTTAATAAACCAAATTGCCCAAAAACATTATAAAGGGATTTTTTGTTTTTCACTTTTGTTTTTTTGTTTTTTTCCTGCCTGGCACTGTGAAAGAAAAAAGGTGGGCTGTGAATTTTCTTCACTGACAACAAGAATGCTACAAACAAAACAGGCATGTGACAAAGTCCTTGGCAGTTCAAGCTCCCCTTGAGGTTCAGGGAGCAATCACTGAGTCCTGAGTATCCAGGTCAACTGAGTTAGCCTGATGTTGGTCGGTCACAATAAATGGGCAATTAGTGGGCCAACCCATTCCGTTGATGAAACAAAATCTAATGGTTGATCATTTCAACATCTGGTTCTAATGAACTCCAAGTGATCTACCTTTAAATGACCAAATTCTAAATATGAAGCAGTTTGGTTGGTCTCTCAGCAATTTTCTCCCTTAGCCAGTCAGGTTCATTATCAAGATCTTCCCAAAGTTCCTAAATTAAAATAATTAAATAATATTCACCTAACAGTAGTTCAAGGAGATTTCATGAGGAATCGCTATCTTTGTTTGGGATATCAAATGGAGACAAGTCCACGAGCACACAAATATGAGAACTTATAGAGTATTCCTCTCCAGCCACAAGCATCACTTCATACAGAATCCCAGTATCTGTGGATTCACTTCTCAGCTGCTTTGCAGCAGGTAAGAATTTCACTTTCTATTGTCTTATATAAGATTTATGAGTCCCTCCAACTGGAGATAATTTTTTTTTAAAAAAAAAAGGAGGTATAAGAAATAGAAAAAGGAAAAAAAAGAGAGCAGAACACAAGTGAGAGTTGGTGCTATCTTTTTCTCCCTCTCTCACAGGACATTGAAAAAGTAAAACCTCACCTCAGAACTGCACTCCTGTGTCTTTAAGGCAGAAAGCAGTGATATGAGCATGGGGCCTGGGCAGAGAGAGGCTCCAAGTATCTGTGCATTAGGGAGAGGAAATGAGAAATACCTACTCCCAGAAAGCAGATAGGTTAAATAAAAATTTCCCAAAGACTTGGAGCTTACTTGTTTGTTAGTAATTATCTCTCTCTCTCTCTCTCTCTCTCTCTCTCTCTCTCTCTCTCTCTCTCTCTCTCTTCTATCTATCTTTAGCATCCAAACCATTCTGCATTTCGGAATAAGAATCACTAGGGCCTGAGGGTGAATGGCAACAACTATAAACCTAAGCCATTATGTGGGAGCGTTGGAAGCCAGCTATTGTCTTCACTAGTAGAGAAGTGTGGACAAGGAACCCAGAAGGATGGTCAACCTTGAAGCTCTGAAAGGTCAGAGCCAACCAGCCACTGTCTTGTTGAGACAATGGTAGCTAAAGCAACATCCACCTTCTAGTTTTATGTAAATTCTTGCTGATTGGCTATTTTGGAATTGCCTGTCTAAGGCTATGCGTGTATCCCATAGTCTTAATAAAAAGGAGAGCAAGGCCAGAGCAGGGTAGAGTCCTTCCCCTTGAGTTTGGCTCCCACCTGGCCCTCAATATTTCCAAATTAATATTTTTCTAGTTTCTTTCATTTGCGTGTGGCCTCCTCCAGAACCTGAACCCTGAACCTGAACCCTGAATCACGCGGGACATGAGGGGGACACCGCATAGGGGAAGGCATTAAATTTATCTGAATAACAGGGAAGACACAAAGAAAAGTTCTTCCCACATAAATGTTAGGGGAGAGAAAAGACATTAGTTAATTTCTAAATGTTAAAAAAAAATGGTTGTTTTAAAATTCTAAATATCCTGCAGTAATCAAAGAAGGAAAATAGAAATTATGATGTAACTTTTATAACTAATAATGATTAATATCTCATTAGTGTTGTCTTTATTTAGTGTGTTAATTTTACTACTTTATTTTCATCTCATTATATAGTTAAAATAATTTGTGTGTGTGTGTGTGTGTGTGTGTGTGTGTGTGTGTGTGTGATCCACTTACTCAGTTCCCCAACTCTTGACTGTAAGAATCATGTGATTCTTAACCATGTATTCACCTATCTGTGGGCAACTCCTATGTTGTATGTGCAAGTCAGTGAGCTTCTCTACATTACTGACACTATGCACAGCTCTGTTCCAGGAAGGAGGTGGAGGAACAGGGAGGGACATGCAGACAGCAAGACAGTTTCTTTGACATTAAGAATCTCACAGTCAAGTGGTGGGGGCAGATGAACAAATACTAAACTGTAACATAAGTAGAAGATAAACAGTGTCCAAAGTGTTTCAGGACCACTGTTTGTGTGACACTTACAAAAAGGAAGGTTCTAGAAGTTTCACAATGGAAAATACATTTAATCTGAACTTTGAAAACCACACAAGACTTTTTGATGATAGAAATTGGGTCAGAAGAAGGAAGTATTCTAGTCAAAGTCTGTGGCTTATTCAACAAACCTCGCTGTATCAACTGGAATTCACAACCACCATGACTATTGTGGGAGTGAGGGATTTATATTCAGGATCAGACCTTACACAAAAAAGGCAGGAGCAGGGGAGATGAAGCCTAGTAGGGACAGCCAAGGGATCAGAGTAAAAGTCATTTGGCAGTTCACCTGGAGCACCTGCAAGAGAAGACAAACTAGAAATGCAAAAATAAATAAATGAATGAATAAATAAATAAATAAATAAATCCAGGCAACCACCACAATGAGCACAAAGGAGAAGCATGGGGGGAAGACTACTTGTGGGGAGGTTACTGCCTCTTAAATAGCCAATACCTCTGCATGCCCACAGCCAAGAGTCTTGAGGCCACTGTTGACCATTAGGGTAGCAACTGAGTAAATGAACTAAAAACACAGGATGGAGAAGAGAAAGGGCCAGCAGTATCTATGGGGTTCTGCATCTGACCATAACAAACTTCTGAAAGTAATGACTGCTGCTTCTCTCCTACCTCCCAAAGTTCAAGTTCTTTTGAGCAACTCTAACCATGAACCATACAGAGAAAGAAATAGTTTCTACTTGAACAGATCAGTGGAGCATAAACCCAAAGCACAACTGAACGAAGGAAAACTGGAAAGAGTGCTTTAAGATCACAGAATTTCTCCTGTCCTGAAGAAACACCAGGCAGTCATTAAAAGTTTTAACAGCAAATCACATATCTAATTTATCTTCATAAAGAATAACTTGAGTGGCTATCTGCCAATATCACAGATGGGGAACAGAGAGAGGTTATTTATGTCTCCCTGAGTTTACTCAAGTTATTTCTCCTCCATGAATTGCAATTTTTACACATGCAGTGAAAAATTTCCCTCCTCACAGATACCATCAAACACCACCTCCTCTAAGAAGCTTTCCCTAACTTCCCACTCAGAATTCATTTCACCCTGTGGCTTTCCCAAAATACCCTGTACATTCATCTATTGAAGCCCTTTTTATATTATGCTATTTTTTTATGTTTTTTTTATCCAGTTAACTATAAGAACCTTGAGAAGAGAAACCATGTTTTATTCATTATTGTATACCCGAGATTAGGTTCACAGTAAGTAATCAATAAACATGGGAGGAAAAAAATGAATGAATGATAAATGAATGAATGAAACCCAGTGGACATTGATGCAATAGTATAGGCTAAAGATCCAGAGACTGAACTAGAAGAATGGCAATAGGGAGAGAGAAAGTGAAGAATATCCAACTAACATTTAAAAACACAATGGCTAAAATTTGGTACCAATTGATAGAATATGTAAAAGATAAGACAGATTAATAAATGCTATAAATAAAGTAAACAAAATGTAAGGTTATACAAGGGATCATGGTTAAGTTTTATCAAAGAGATGAAATTGTTGTAACATTAAGGAAGTTGTATGTCCATAAAGTAAAATATACTCAACGCAATATCTAACAACAACAAAAAAAGCCTGATTTATGATGTAGTCAGACAACTAAGAGAGGTTAATAGTATTATAGATCAGAATTTTCCATAGGAAACCTTAATTTCTAAATTTCCAACTCTATTTTCATTTTGTTTCACTTAGTAGTTATCACCAAGCAACTTTCATGGAGTTGAAAGAATGATAAAGATATAACTTCTAATGCAATTTTAGCATGAAACATGTGGCATTGTTGATTCATTACAGATTTTCAAAATGGTCCCACACTGAACTGAGCAAGCCAGAAAGCTCCTAATTATTTTAATTAATTTATGTTAAATATGTTATCAATTTTTAGAGACAGAGGAAGGCAGAGGGAGAGAGAGAAATATCCATGAGAGAGAAACATCAATTGGCTACCTCCTGCACGCCCCCTACTGGGGATGTGCCCAGACCTGGAATCAAACCAACAACCTCTTGGTGCATCAGATGACACTCAGCCTACTTAGCCACACTGGCCAGGCTGAGTAACTTCATTTATCCTGGCCTTGCTAAATCTGACCAGCTTTCACTGAGGAGGTCTCCTCCTTCAGAACAGCTAAGATACAATGAGTAGAATCCCAAAGCCACTCCTGCTCCAGGAATGTGGTCATTAGAACTATATCATCCGTCACCTTGGGGTAGTAATTAGAAAAGGGAAGTCAATAACAATAGTACATAACACTACTTTACTAAGATTTAAACAAGATGTAATATTGTTGAACATGTATTGATGAGACCAAATGTGCCACAGGCTATTGAGCACAAGGAGGGCTTTGATGGGAGGCTTTTCATTATTAATTTGATGGGGTGAGGTTTATAGATATCTCAGCATACATTTTCATTGTTATCTGAGACCTGGCCTCCCACAGCCATCAAATCTAATCAGAATCTTGTGAGGTGACAGCCAAGGTGGGGGAGGATGCCTCAGAGGTCTGGATCTGGGACTAGCAACCCCATGAAAGGGAAAGAGCCAAGTCTTGTTGGCTTTACCAGGCTCTTTCCAAAGTGTAGTAAATACCTTAGGAAAGGAGAAGAAATAAACCCTTGGTGAGAAGAATCTCTGAGCTAAAAATCAAGAAGCCTGGAGAAGGGGGAAGTTTTGTTTGTTTGTTTTGTTTTTTATTTATTTTTTCTTTATTAAGGTATTACATGTGCCCGAATCCCACCCACCACCCCCACTCATGCCCTCATCCCGCTGTGTCCATTGGTTAGACTTATATGCATGCATACAAGTCCTTTGGTTGATCTCTCCCCTATACGCCTCCCTCCCCTACCTTTTCCTTGAGGTTTGATACTCTGATCCATGGTTCTCTGGCTCTGGATCTGTTTTTGTTCATCAGTTTATGTTGTTCATTATATTGCACAAATATGTGTGATCATGTGATATTTATCTTTCTCTGACTGGCTTATTTTGCTTAGCATAATGCTCTCCAGGTCCATCCTTGCTGTTGCAAATGGTAAGAATTCCTTCTTTTTCACAGCAGTGTAGTATTCCATTGTGTATACTACAGTTTTCTAATCCAATCATCTGCTGATGGGCACTTAGGCTGTTTCCAAATCTTAGCTATGGTAAATTGTGCTGCTATGAACATAAGGGTGCATATATCCTTTCTGATCAGTGTTTCTGTTTTCTTGGGATATATTTCTAGAAGTAGGATCACTGGGTCAAATGGGAGTTCTATTTTTAGTTTCTTAAAAAAAAACTCCTGTTTTTTTTAAGAAACTAAATACTGTTCTCCACAGTGACTACACCAGTCTGCATTCAGAAATACTGTTCTCCACAGTGACTACACCAGTCTGCATTCCCACCAGCAGTCCAAGAAGGTTCCCTTTTCTCTGATCCTCTCCTGCACTTGTCATTTGTTGATGATAGCTTTTTGACAGGTGTTGAGATAGTACCTCAGGGTCATTTTTATTTGCATATTTCAGATGATTAGTGATTTTGAGCATGTTTTCATATGTTTCTTGGCCTTCCTTATGCCTCTTTTGAAAAGTATCTATGTAGGTCTGTTGCTCATTTTTTGATTGGATTGTTTATCTCCCTTTTGTTAAGTTCTATGAGTTCCCTGTAAATGTTGGAGATTAAACCCTTATCAGTGATAACATTGGCAAATATGTTCTCCTAAGCAGTGGGCGTTCTTGTTGTTTTGTTAATGGCTTCTTTTGCTATACAGCTTTTTATTTTTATGTAGTCCCATCTGTTTATTTTCTCTTTAGATTCCATTGCCCTAGGTGAAGATACTGCTTTGGCATATATCTGGGATTTTGCTGCCTGTGTATTCCTCTAAGATTTTTATGTTTTCCCATCTTATGTTTAAGTCCTTTATCCATTTTGAATTTATTTTTGTGTATGGTATAAGTTGGTGGTCTAGTTTTATTTTTTGCATGTATCTCTCTAATTTTCCCAGCACCATTTATTGAAGAGACAGACTGTCTTCACTCCATTGTATGTTCTTGCCTCCTTTGTCAAGTATTAATTGAGTATAGTAGTTTGGGTCGATTTCTGAGTTCTCTAGTCTAGTCCATTGCCTTATATGTCTGTTCTTGTGTCAGTACCAGGCTGTTTTAAGAACAGTGGCTTTGTAATACAGCTTGATATCTGGTATTGAGATCCCACCTACTTTGTTCTTTTTTCTCAGAATTTCTGCAGCTATTTGGGGTCTTTTTTTTTATTTATTCCAGATGAATTTTTGGAGAGTTCGTTCTAGGTCTGTGAAATATGCTGTTGGCATTTTAATGGGGATTTCATTGAATCCATAGATTTCTTTGGGTAGTATGGACATTTTAGTGATGTTGATTTTACCAATCCATGAACACGGTATGTTCTTCCACCTGTTTATGGCTTCCTATATATTTTTTTCAGTATCCTGTAGTTTTCTGAGTATAGGTCTTTTACCTCCTTAGTTAAGTTTATTCCGAGGTATCTTAATCTTTTTGGTGTAATGGTAAATGGAATTGTTTTTTAATCTCTCTTTCTATAAGTTCACTATTGGTGTATAAAAATGCCATAGATTTCTTGCCATTAATTTTGTATCCTGCTACATTGCAGAATTCATTTATTAAATCTAATAATTTTTATGGAGTCTTTAGGGTTTTCTATACATTTTTCCTTTTAGACAAGAGTCCACACACTTTATTATATTACCAAAAAAGTTATAGCATAGGAGTTTAAAATTCTGTTCTGGATGATTGTAAGATATCAAGATGAGGAAAAATATGAACTTCTAAATGTCCTTGTGGTTCAGAGCTGCTTACCAGACCTGGACAGCTCACTTACTTCCAGACAAGAGAGAGGGGGAGGCGGAGAGCCATGTCTTCTAATGTCTTTGAGCCTCGTATTTTGAGGTTTATATGCTACAATGACTGAGCCTACACCTTAATCAGCATGTTCTCTCTAAAGTCAAGCCAGAGTCCTGAGTACATAGTACTTAGGAAGTAACTTGCCAGTCTTTATACTGCCCTGTACAACTGATGCACTCACCATCCAAGCCTGCATGGTTCCTAGAAGACAGTAATAGTGGGCTGGTGACTTCTAATACCTGCTGGTCCTAGGGCAACAGTTCTTAAGGTCTGGCCCATGCATCACCCCAACCTCACTCATCAGAATTACCAACAACTCCACTGAAAGGGATCACAGTGGTGTTCCTGACTCCATGGAACTCACCCAAGACTACACTCTTCTTTGTCTCAAAAGAAATTATCTAAAGAAACCTTCTTTCTCATTAGCTTGGACTACTTCCACCTCCCAAATTCAGTCATTCACCTCTATCGCTCTTACCCTCTGGAATGATCCAGAATAATTCATCTCAATGAGCTTACATTTCTGCAAACAAAATCTGACTGGGTGTTGCCTGGAAACCTCTTCTTGCCATATCCACTCCCCTTCACAGACAGAAGACACAAAAATGAGGTTGCCATTTTGTTCCAGGGAAAGAAAAACTCCTTTCAGCAGTGAGAAAGAGGTTATCATCTCAGTATATTGTGTTATTGCTACTGAAGCAATTCAAATATGAGGTCTTAATATCTTAAAAATGAAAGAAGAGTGGCAACTGTAGAGAATATAAGGAGATAGAATAAAAATAAATAGTGACTGATTAGACGTGGAAGTATAGTGAAAAAAGAGAAACCAGAGTTGACTATAAGATTGAAGTTTAAGTGAGCAAAAGTAGGATAACAAAAGAGAAACATAGAAAAAAATCATTTTGGAGAAGACAACAGTTTTTGGAGTTTGGAAATTCCTCAGAAGAGAAATGAGAGGGCTGGGATCAGTATCTAGATTGAGATATCGAAAGGGGCCAAGAAAATGAAGGCCCTCACTGAGGCAGAGAATTAAGAGGAGAAAAAGCAGAAGGCCACCTCTGGTCCTTGAGCAGCACTCACTTTTAGTGAACAGAAGAAGCCATCAAAGGAGACAGAGGGAACAACTAGAAAAGGGAAAACAAGGTTAGGATAGTGCAGTCACAGGTAGCAGAGGCTGTGAGTAAAATGCATAGAGAAACTAAGGATAGGAACTGAGCAAAGAATTAAGCCCCACTGAGCAAAGGTCAGTTAATTTATTGATGAAAAGATGATTGATTAGTAGATAGCTTAATAATAATAGGTAGCCATATAAATAAGATGCTCTGTACAGATATTACCAGGGACAGAGGCTGACAAGATTTTTTTAAGAACTATAATGGAACCACAATCTTCCCTAAAACTTTTTCCACAATTTCTAGCAAATTCACTACACAAAATATGTCTATATGCTATTTACAACCCACAAAATGTCCCTGGTATGAAAAATATCTACATTCCAGAAGGCATGATTCAAAGGCAAATGGGCTAGGAATTTTCAAATATATTCTATTGGCTTAATATCATGGAGAATGTTTATATTCATTTCACATATCAGAAAACTCTAGGTATTAGATATAGCAGCTCTTAATATACACTTTCCCCCAAGCTGTGTTAATAAAGATATTTTCTTCCATTTTCATATTATATTGAAGGAATAATATAAGTCCTATTTATGGCACTACTCAGTGCTTGCCTGAACCCTGTGAGTGTTCACCCATGATGGAATCAATAGATGGAATATAGAATTCATCACACAGATGAATGACGCCTAATGGACTCTAGATTTTAATTCTAAGACATGAGCCCAAACTGGAAAAGCTAAAATAAAGAAAAAAATAGGGGAAAAAAGGAAAGAAACAAAAATAAGTTATTCTACAGGTCAGAAACAAAGTGTACATATTTAGGCAAAGAAAAAAGTACACAATTTACAATGCCCTCATAACCACTCTAGTGAACATGAATAAAACATTAACGCAAATTATACAGGTTAAATATTGAGGTGCTGGATGTTGCCACTCACCACAAATGAAAGCTTTCACACTGACCAGTTATTTCCTTGTTCAAAGATTTGCAAAAGTCAGAACCATGATCAGAGAAAAATTAAATAAGACTCTTTTCCCTACCATTAACCCCAAAGGAAAATGACAAATTTAGGTTATGCTGAACTTGCCTAACATCTGATCATTTAAAGGATTCTCATGGTTGCATGAATTTTTCAATTTCCCTCCAACTATCTAGATGCATTTGGATGCAGGCTTGTGTTTGGTCTCCAAGTTCTATTTTCATTAAAAAATCAACTGTGTTGTTGCTAGCTATGGGGTCAGACCTTCAGCAGTGGATGGCACTAGGCAGGTTCCAATCTGATATAAGTTGCAGGAAGCTGAAGTGAGGGGATCTTGGTGATGTCTTTAATCCCAGTGGCCATAGTGGTTTTGTACACTCTTCTCCCATTCCCAATCCTGATTCTCCTCTACCCTCTCAGTCACTGGTCTACTTTGCTGAAATTGGAATTACCCAGCTCACACTTTCTGGCCCTCCACCCATCTTTGCACCTATCCATTCCTAAGAGATGGAGTCAATGCTCAAATCTCTCCACTGCCTCCTTATCTTCTGCTGCAAACATTCACTGGCTTTTCCCATTTTGTTCTTGGGGAAACAAAGACCCTCCCTAATTTTAAGGGAGGCTTCATTGAGCAATGCATTTTTCCATAGACCTCCCTTTATTTTATGTCAACCTTTTCTAACAAGTACACTACAGTAAGAAGATAAATATGTACCTGGTAACAAACAAGCAAAAAGTAGAAAAAAATCACTTTCACAAAATTAAATATATATATATTGAATATACAGAAAATTTAAACAAGAAAAATGTGCCTATAAAAAGGACATCATGCCAAAACCGGTTTGGCTCAGTGGATAGAGCATCGGCCTGTGGACTAAAAGGTCCCCGGTTTGATTCTGGTCAATAGCATGTATCTTGGTTGCGGGCACATCCCCAGTAGGGGGTGTGCAGGAGGCAGCTGATCGATGATTCTCTCTCGTAGATGTTTCTAACTCTCTATCCCTCTCTCTTCCTCTCTGTAAAAAAATCAATAAAATATATTTTTAAAAAATAAAAAACAAACTTTTTTTTAAAAGCACATCACAATACTGATAGACATAATTTTTTACTAAATGGACATGTGTTCTGGATGGGAAAACTGATTATCAAAACATCCCAAAAAATAGAATATAAATTGGAAACATTTTCCTGGCATATGTTTTGTTTATACCCATCAAGCACCTTAAACATTTGACCATTTTTTTAGTCAACATTACCATTTCTGGGAATCTATTTGACAGAAGTACAGATCAAAATGCATGCACATTTTGTATGTTGGTTTGTATGTTCATTTCAGTTTTATCTATGATAGTTAAAAAAAAAACTGGACCCAACCTAAAATTTTCAATGTAAGATGATTAAGAGAATATATGGCACATCTAAACAATAAAATGTTTTCAACTATTAAATTCAAGTTGATTAAGTGTACATGGAAATGCTAATTTTATACTATTAAGGAAAACACAGATATGAATTAGTATAAATTCAACTACATGAAACATTGTACAATATATTAGAGAAATGTAGGGCAAACATTTTAGGAGGAATGACCTCTGGGTAACAGATTTAAGATAACAATTTTTTCCATTCCTTTATATTTTTCCATATTTTCCAACTTGTCTAAATTAGCATATGTTATTTCCAAAATATAAAATTAAAGAATCAGAAGAAAAATTGAAAGGTGGGTGGGAGAAACTCCTAAAAGAGTAGAGTTTTGTGTTAGGGGTGTGGCTTGGGTATCAAGCTAATCTAGTTTCAAGTCCTAGTTCTGCCCTTTCTAGTTTGTGACCTTGATAAGACACTTCACCCTCCAGATCTCAGTGACTCTTCCCTGTTATCTGGGGATGACAGTACTAACCCATGGGGTTATTGAAATGACTAAATTATATCATTCAGACCCTAGCTGTATATAGTAAGTCCTCAAATTAGTCTGTGATAGCTACTAATTCCCTAATTGCCCAGCTACAGAAATAGTTTTTTCCTTGAAGACTGGGTCCCCTTCCCCCAAGCCAAACTCCCACCATTTTCCTTCCTGAAAATACTCCCATAAAGGGCAGGGGGAGGGAATAAAGGATAGGAGAGCAGTCCCAATATTCTCTTTATAGAAGGAAAAGGACAGATGCACTCCCCACACTTATGGGAGGTAGGATGCTGGGGTTTGAGCAGCAGGTAGCAGAAGACTGAAAAGGCAAGTAGAGAGGCCTGAACTGTGTGTGCCACCACCATTTCACATGGATGCATGGGTGTGACCAGTCAAGGGAGAATCTATAGTCAGCCTGGACAGGAATCCAGATTGCCAGTGCCTAAAACAACCATGGGCTGACACTCTCATTTTCCAAAGGGAAAATTGATCCCCATTCATATGACCTACCACACACCCCTTTCTACCTTCTAAGGGTTATGCACACATTTACTTCTGCTAAAAGGCACCCCCTCCTTCCTACTCTCTACCAATGCCATCACCCTTTAGAGAGAAGCTGAAGAATCACCTTCCACCAGAGATCCTTCCTTCCTAGACACCCAGTTCCCTGGAGTCCCACGTTTTCCCCTCCTGGCTCACATCCTGCTCTTGCCTGCTAGTGAGCTATTCCTTATGGCCTGTGTCATCTTGCCAGGTCACAAGGAGTTGTCTTCCCTGTCTTCACCATGTGACCTACAAAACAGATGTTTGGAAAGACTGTGAATGAATAAACAATTTCCTATTATGCTGGGATTAAGGAAATCTGTTCCATGGGTAACTTCCCTTTTCTTTAATTTCCCAGTTACAAGAGAATATAGAAGTCACTTCTCCATTTTTCATTCTAACAAAGAACCGGGGCACTGGTTCAGGTAGACTGCTCCTTCCTTTTGTGACCTACAGCTCTGCAGGGGCTGCCCTGAATCACAGCCAACTGCATGGATTTTTAGTTTTGAATCTGCAGTACATACAGTCTCATCTCTCGGCAACCAGATATTGATCTCTGTCTCACTGGGTCTACACAAACTGGATTGCCTGAATTCAGGGGTTGTTGTATTTTTTTAAGGAATGCATTCAGTAAATTAAATGGAGTGATGTGTATTTTTTCTTGCACTATGCCAAATAGCAAGTTTGACTCGTTTTATCTAGTTTTCCTGGTAACACAAAAATTTACAATGCAGAATAGGTGTAGGGAAGCCATTATTCATGCCTCATCAGAAATGAGCCAAAGTTACAATTCTGCCAATTTCACCATAGCTGCATTTGTGCATCAAGCAAGCCCTACAATCAGGGGTACATATAACAAAAGAAGAGTTTATGAAGACAAAGGCTGAACCAGTGCTGATTCACAGATCAGCAACAGAACATCACAGATGTTGCCTCCATGGTGAGACAGTCATAGAGGCTGCAAATATTTACTGAATACCTCATGATGTGCCAGCTGCAGGAACAAGACAGATGTATACCTGTCCTCAGAAACTTGTAGGCTGGTAGGAAAGACAGACTTTAAACTGGTCACTATGACTGTGATGGCAGGACCCTAGAGTTCTGTAGACACCCAGCTAGGCCCAGCCTAGCCTGCAGAGCAGTCCTTAAGAACCTATCATTTGATTCCAAGATGGCAGTCAGGAGGATGGCAATGTAAGAGTGTGAGTGAGGGAGCAAAAGGAGAGTGCATGGACAAGTGGTGTGTGTGTGTGTGTGTGTGTGTGTGTGTGTGTGTGTGTGTGTGTGTGTGTCTGAGTGAGAGACAGCTAGATCTCACAGGACATTCGGGGGCTGATGGACCAGGCTCGCATAGCAGGGCAGCCTCTGCTATAATCTTTCCTGGAGCACTGGCTCTGCTGCAGAGGTCATGCTATCTTGAAGAACAGAGCTGCTGTGATTAGAAGCCCAGCCTCACCTCCACCCAGGGTGCTCTCAGACACCACCAAGGATCTTACAGCCACTCATGCCAGGGACCTGCAGCCTCGGCTGCCAACCTAGGAACACCGGGACTCCAGCCTCCCCAGCTAAGGGCTTCTGTGAGTTCTGGAGGGTGTTCCCCTCCTGTCAGCCAGATGCTTTAGCCCCGGGCACCACAACAGCACAAGCAAAATGCCAAGCCTTACACAGCAGCCCCAGGCTCCGTGACCACTCCAGCTGTTGTGCGAACAGCCACCACCCACAACTGCACAGGAGCAGCTGCCCCACAACCCCCTACCCCTGAGTAGCAGCCACGGCCCATGACCATCTTGGGAGCAGTCGCCACCTGTGAATGCGGGAGGAAGAGCAGCCCTGAAAGCAGCTTCCACTCATGACTGCCTGAGGAGCAGCTGCTGCACACTGCCACACAAGGAGCAGCCACCGATAACCACCCAAGTAGCAGCCACCACCCATGACCTCATGAGAAGCAGTCACCCCATGCCCCACAAGCAGCAGCTGCCCCACGACCACCTGAGGAGGAGCTGCCACTGCACAATCCACCACCAAGCCCACTGCTGCAGCCACAGGCCTCTTGCGACTTGACACCTAGATCCTTTGGTGAGAACAAAAATGGGGAAACAGAAAAACAACCTCCAAAGGAAAGAAAAGGAAGCATTGTCAGAAAAGGAACTAAATGAAACAGAAGCATGGAATATGTCAGAGAAAGAATTCAGCATAAGGGTTATATAAACTGGATGGATGGGGAAATCAACAACCTATGTGAGAATTAGGGGGAAGATGGGGGTGAAAGGATAAGAGATCAACCAGATGACTTCTATGCATGCATATAAGCATAACCAATGGACTCAGACAGGGGCGGGAGTGTGAGGGCCTGTGACAGAGGGCGGGGGCAGCAGGGAGAGGTAAATGGGGGGAAAGGAGACTTATGTAATACTTTAAACAACAAAGAACTTAATTTTTTTTAAATCCTATATTTTAAACAGAACCCTGAAGAATAAGTAGAAGTCATCTAGGTTAACCTGGGGCCGGAAGGTGGATGGGGCTTCAAAGGGAGAAAGATCAATCCTGACAGAAGAGGCAGCATGCACCTGGGATAAAAGAAAGCCTGCCCTCTTTGAGAAACTGAGCGATGTCCTCAATGGCAAAATGGTACAAAAACAAGGAGGAATTCATAGGAGTCGAGACTGGGAAATAGTTAATTCTGTGCCTGCAAGGCCAGTAAGCATTCTGAACTTCTTTTTACATGCAAGGAGAAGGCAACTGGGAGCTTTCAGTTTGGCTCTTTGGGCTACAATAAAGAGATGTGTTTGGAAAGGGGAAGGTAAAATCAAGGAGATGACTTAGGGGGCTGAGGCTGTAGCCCAACCATGAGACGGTGGTAGCCTGCGTGGCATGGTGACCATGGGCATGGAGAAAAGAGGACAGATTTGTGGAAGAGCTCCCAACAGAGGCGGTCCTCAGATCACATTGCTGCCTCCTGTTATTGAGTCAACCTCATATTTCATCCCCCTCGGCCTCCTATATCTCACTATCCACTCATATGCTGGGAATATATATATATAAAAGTGGTGAGACCAGGTGGCCTTCCCTTGAGCCATGAGCATTTTTTATTATATATCTATCACATTTATAATATCGATTGGAAAGAGACCCTCTGTCATTAAACATGCATAATCCCCACTTCCATATCCAATTAATCACCCGAAAGACCCTTGGTTTTACAAAAGGGAAGAAGCCAGTTGCAGCACAGTCACTAGCAACCAGAAATGAGCCTGAAAACTAAGTCCTCCATCCCTTCCCAGGCCAGCGTCCTGTCCACGCGACCACGGAAGAGAAGATGGTGATCAGCGGGCGCCATGCTGCTTTGAGGTGAGAGGCTACCTGTCCTTCCCCTTCGCTTCTACAGGGCTCTGACCACTTCAGGACTAAAATGGACATCATGGATTCTTAAGAGGATTTTTTTAAAAAGAAACAAGTAATATGTTGCCTCCTCCATTGTGCATTTTCCCTAGAAGCCCTCTATAAAAAGGTTTTTATTATCCAAGGCAGCCTTCGAGATGTCACTCCAGCCCTAAGTGTATCTGCATTAGGTGCAGCTTATTTCTTGCGTCTCCCAGAACCTTGCCCTCTTGCTATTAGTACATTCACAACCCCTCACACTCACAACAGAACAAGAGAAGTCAGAGGAGATGAAAGGAACCAGATCCATTTGCTCCTAACCAGGCCCCTTAAGAGCCTCTTAGAGGATCCCAGGTTACAAATATGTTCATCTTTTCCATTCACAAATACCTTTTTTAAGGCAAAGATGTGTCTATAAAATGGGACAAGAATAAAGTCTGTTGTTCCCTTCTAGAATCCTTTCTTCAAAATGTTTCTATCCAACCACAAAAATGCCTTTCGATGTGTGCCATTGTTTCACAGATATATTTTAAACATATACCTGTCTCTCTGGGATTATGGGTTTCTGAGGCAATCAACATACCAAAAGGTGTGACACAGGGAAAGAATTTGGTACTCCTATTCTGAGGGACAAAGAGAGAAACCAGGGCTTTATTTATAAACTAGCAGAATTGCATATATTTTAACAGAAACTTTGTGTTGACTTCAAAACCTTTACAAAGATAATTTCTGCTTTCCATAACAATGACATTTACGGCATCTAGTTTTCCCCTCTATATTAGTGACACAAGACAGAGGAAGTGAGGGGTTCCGTTATGCATCAGTTGCAGCCATAGAAACTGAACAAAGACCCCCAACTTACCCCATATCTTGAGAGTTTCAGATGTTATGTTGCTGACACTGTGCTGTGGCTAAAGGGTGAAAATAAAGATATGCTGTAACCTTGGTTGTGAGCCTTGAATATGGCTGGATTGGTTTTTCACATCACAACTCATTTTTTCATGAGCCCTGGTGCCTGGATGCAAAAATTTTTTTTTTCTTTTTCTCAAAAGCCTTTTTTTTTCATTTTTACAATGGAGAAATGATTAAAAAGAAATACATTAAACATGAGAATGAAAATCCTAATCTTAATTATCCTTCCAGTCATTCTAGTTTAAATACTCTATGAAACAGAATATTCCTCATGAAAAACATCGTTAGGAGAAACATAAAATAGATTCTGGGAAAATTACTGATTCTGGGGGATTTGATTTTTGTCCTGGTCATGCAGAGAATGGTTAAGCCCTAGATACTCTTGGGTCAGGCAAACCTGGGCTCTCTCTCTGCTCTGTCATTTACAACTATGAGGACTTTGCAAGTTGCTTAATATTTGATTTCTGGGCAGGAAGAGGGTTGTGTAAACTGGAAATAATAACTATTTTATATGATTACTAGGCTTAAGATAATATGCAAAATAACGTAGCATTATGCCTGACAGATGTATTATTTATATTTATATTAACTATTATTATATAAATTATACTTAATTTCAGTACAAGGCATCATCTTCATGTTCTTTTAGGCTAGTGTAATGAAATGTCAAGCTATAACTATTATGTTAATAATCCAGTTTTAAAGAAACCAATTTTTATGACAACCTCAGTAAGAGAAGGAAATATTTTTAATTCAAACAAAAAATATTATTTTAACCAAATTTCCAGAATAATTACTCAAAATCATATTTTACTTAAGTTACCCAAATAATGGCTTCAGTTATCCACGTTTCATCACAAGAGACTTTAAATGTGTCAATGAACTGCTGCTCTAAATTATTATTTTTTAAAATCATCTATTTGGAGAAATTTTGGCAAAGCCATAATAAAACTTCTACTAGTCCTGAGAAAGTAACCAAATAGTTTCAGGAAAGAAATTATCTATACTTTTATATACTACAGTTACTTTATCTATTCACCCATCAATGTGCACTTAGATTTTTTCCATATCTCATTTAAAATTTTTTTAACTATTTATGGTGATGGATATTAGCTAGATGTATTGTGGTGATCAATTTGAAATATATACAAATATCAAATCATTATGTTATACATCTACTACTAATGAAATGTTATATGTCAATTATACTTCAATTTTTAAAAGTCTATAAACATCAAGTTTGAGGAAAAGGAACCCTCGTTTACTACTGGTGGGAATGCAGACTGGTGCAGCCACTGTGGAAAACAGTATGGAGTTTCCTCAAAAAGTTAAAAATGGGACTGACATTTGACCCAGTTATCCCAGTTATCCCACTCCTAGGAATATATCCCAAGAAAGCAGAGACACCAATCAGAAAGAATATATGCACCCCTATGTTCATAGCAGCACAATTTACAATAGCTAACATTTGGAAACAGCCTAAATGCCCATCAATAGATGAGTGGATTAAAAAACTATTGTACTACACAATGGAATATTACACTGCTATAACAAAGAAGAAACTTTTACCATTCGAAACAGCATGGATGGAACTGGGGAGCATTATGCTAAGTGATCTCACTCATTTGCAGATTATAATGAAAAACATAAACTGATGAACAGAAACAGATCCAGAGACAGAGAAGCATTTATCAGATGCTCAAACCTCAGAGGGAAGGTAGCAGAGGGTAGGGATAAGGGGGAGAGACCAACCAAAAGATTTATATGCATGCATATAAGCATAACCAATGGACAGAGACAGAAGAAGAGTGAGTGCATGTATGGGAGTGGGATAGGGGATTAATGGGGAGATATGGACACATATGTAATATCTTAATCAATAAAATATTTTTTAAAGTTTCAGAACATATACACAATGGAATATTACTTGGACATAAAAGCAAATGAAATCTGACCATTTGCGACATCATTGAAGGACCTAAAGGGTATCGTGCTGAATGAAATAAGTCAGCCAGAGAAAGACAAATACATAGAATTTCAAATATATGTGGTATCTAAAGAACAAAAACAAATAAAATAGAAACAGACTCATCAATATAGAGAACATACCTATAGTTTCCAGAGGAGAAGAGGTTTGAGAGGTTGGGTGAAAAGGTTGAAGGGATTGAGAAGTACAAATTGATAGTTATAAAACAGTCACAGGGATATAAAGTACAGCAGAGGGAATATAATTAATAATATTTTTAAAACTATCTGTGGTGTCAGGTAATTACTAGAAATATCTGGGGCGGGGGGGTGGGACATTTTGTAAAGCGTATGATTGTCTAACCACTATGACTATTCTGTAACCTGAAAGTAATACAAAATAATATTGAATGTAAATTGTAATTGAAAAATAAAATCTTTTTTAAAGAAGGTTTTTATTCATAAATGATAATTCAGGTGACAGAAAGTAAAATATTTTCAGTCACAAATGATAACTCGGGTTATATAAGAAGTATTTCAGTCATATATGGAAAAGAAAAAAAGCTTTGTTTCCCCCAAGGAAGAAGTATGTTCTGCCCTCTCCACTCTTGATACTTCCTACCTATGGGCAATGTCAGCATGTGACTAAGCAGGTATCTCTTTACATTGGCTTCCAGAAATCTTCAACTTCAATGAGCAAGTATATTTACTATAATTCTACTAGAGGCCTGGTGCATGAAATTCATGCATGGGGGCTGGGGAGATGTCCCTCAGCCCAGCCTGCACCCTCTCACAGCCTGGGAGCCATCACTCAGACATCCTTAGCACTACTTTGGAGGCAGAAGGGGAGGGGGGGGAGTCTGACTAAGAGCTATAACCAATGGACACATACACTGGGGCCCATGGGGGGGGGGTCCTAAGCCGGCAGTTAGCACTGCCATGGAAGCAGGAGAAGATCCCGCCACCATTCTGCGCTTGTTAGCTGTGAGCCTGGTTCAGGGCTTCTGGCTGAGCAGCACACTCCCTGTGGGAGCACACTGACCACCAGGGGGCAACTCCTGCATTGAGTGTCTGGCCCCTGGTGGTCAGTGAGCATCATGGAGACCAGTCATTCTGCCATTCGGTCAATTTGCATATTAGCCTTTTATTATATAGAATGATCTGCATGTTTGGGACCTAGCTTTCACTTACCCTTTATTTTCTATTGCCTTTATGAATGGGGTTACCCTAATTATTAATTACATTTTATTGTAAGACTTTTTATAAGCCACATCAAATCTCTTAAGAGTGGAAAAGAAAATCAGAAAAAAATGTAAAATTAATCACTATCAAACACCTGTAGTATAAAGGCAAGTGTTATGAGCTTATATCAACAGAAGATTTGTTATTCTGGTTCTCCACAGCCTGTCCACATTGTCCTGGATTCATCACTAACAAGCTCTGTGACCTTAAGCAAATTATTTAACTTCTCTGTGCATATTTTCCTCAACTATATAATGGGCTTAATAATAGTTCTCTTCTCATAGCATTGTTGTGAAAGTCAAGTGAGTTGATCCTGTAAAACAAGCCTGGAAATAACAAGTACTCTGTTAGCTACTATTGTTATTTTTTTTTTAAAAAAGACATCATTATTGGTAAAGAATCTCAGTGTCTAGTAAGATAAGTGCCTACACACAGGCAGGGAAAATAGTGCAAAGGATGATTTCATTGTTACTGTGTTTGAGAACCAGCTCATTCAAAAATCATACTCTGCCTTTTTATTTACATTCCTGTCACTTTCTATATGTAATGTAGAGCCAAGAGAATTTTCTTCCTTAAATTCCAATCTACAAATATGGGGAAGTTAATATTTCATTGACATTTAATCTAATTGCCCATATGTCTAGCAATGATTATAGTACTTTGTCCTTGACATTTATATTGCCTGAACATCACATGGCTTAAATTGGCCCACAAGCTATAACTGTCCTCAATTGCTGTCTGTCTTTAACTTTTCTGGATTGAGAACAAAATTTCAGCACCAGAGTACATACTCTTTCACATGCAAACAAACCCAAACACACAAGCACATGTGTACACACAAAGGAGGTATCTGGGTACCATAACTGAACCCACCCCTGCCCAGTCAATCTACTATTATGTTTCATCATTTCAATCGATTGTGCAGCAGTCAACTGGACTGATCATGTGGTGACCCAGCCTGGTCATTAAGACAGCTGTGATAATCAGATCAGCTGGCAGACAGTCAACTCTGTTCATCTACAGATGGCAGGAGTCTCCCATGTCAAAAAATTTTGCAACCCTAAGGTAGACTTTATTATTGTAGACAGCATTCCTTTTTCAGGCCATTAACATAACTGGGATCTAATTATCAAGTTCACTTAAACCATCACTTTTTGAAATAAGCACATAAACTGCAATCAAAACTTGGAATGCAGTGCTCGCTTCAGCAGCACATATACTAAAATTGGAATGATACAGAGAAGATTAGCATATCCCTTGCACAAGGATGACATGCAAATTCATGAAGCATTCCATATTTTAAAAAACAAACAACAACAAAAAAAACCTTGGAATGTATGTGCTACATCTACCAAGACCTTCCTGTTAAATAGTTGACAAGGGATGCCACTGAGACAACGAGGCTTTTTGGCTCCAGTATAATGGGCTGAATTCTTATAGTGCTTTGTTTCCCAATTTGTAATTCCAAATTCTGTGCAATGCTGGTGTCTAGTTAGCTACATCTTCATGTCCGGTGTGGTGGTGGGTGCAGCTGGACAGAGGCAGGCTGCTGGTTCACTGTGATTGTGTGACCTAGCCTGAAAAGCCTCCTGGGAGCATCAGTGTTCTGCAAATTACAGTCGGCCTGGCCTGAAGGTCAGCAGCCATCCCCCAGCAGGCACTGGCCGTCCCAGCCCACTGCCCTTGAGAAATTGGTGTGCTGCAAAACATATTTGCTCAGATACGGAGAGAAAGCGATTCTTCACCTAATTATATCCATTTGGCTCTGAACAGATAGATCGTCTCTTTGTGGGGGAAACAAAGCAAGAAAGAAAGGGACGTTTATGTACACTTGCTTCTTAAATCTCTCCAAAATTCTGTAGGGAAATTGTGTGCAGCTAAAATTAGATCATGAATGTTTATGCTTTGTGAATTGAACATACTATATAAATGACGGATTGGAAAAGTAAGAGAAGGATAGAAAGAGAGAGGTGGGGCAAGAGAATGCACCCCACCATAGGGCTTACAGAAATGGCCACAGTGAATCCCTATCTACAAATAGCTCCCAGCAAAAATGCCTTATCTCTAGCCTTCAAAAATAACAGTCATTCTCCATCATTGAAATGCCTCTCTGAGTGCTGCTGTTCAATCTTTCTCAGCTCTATGCAATGTCTTGACTCATTTGCAAAGAGAGCTGAATGTAAGCCAGCATTCACATGTAAGCTATTTTGCTAACTTATGGTTAAATCAGTAGACAAAGAAGCCCAAAGGAATGGTCTGAAAGTACCCACACAGCAGCTTAGGAACCTCACAATATGGGTGCACCAGCCCAATGGGGGCAGAGCCAATTTACCTCAAGTCTATTTGGGAAAAAGTGTACAGTAGGTACATTTTCTTGGGCCAAGGAGGTTTCCAGAGCTTTTACCCACTACCTTCCTTCTTGGCTGGTGTCCAAAAATGAGTTCCCTTATTCTTTGTCTTCATCCTTACTCCCCTAATTTTGTCCTCTTAGACCATTCATTCACAATAAGATATATGACCGTTCAGCTGTATTTTAATTGGGGTCAACATCAAAGAGATGAAACGCTGGGTGGAATTTCAGGACTTGTTCAGAGAAGGACTTAGGGCCATGTAAACCTTTCTGACTGACATTCCTAAACATCCCACCTGCTGGAGGTCGCCACATTTTCTGTTCTATAGCGGACCCCCAGAATCATCCCTTGTGGCTAGAGCTTTTTCTGCACAGCCATGCAGAGGGCTGACTTGGAAATTATCTTGAGCGCAATGCTTGGTCCAGGAGCCCTGTGAAGCATGGCGCTGGAGAAATAGGGCAGGCAAAATAGCTGGGAATGAGAGCCAACTTCCAGCCCCAACTCCACCACATTCCTCTGGAAAATGAGGATGTTCATTGTCATCTTGACCACACAGCAACTTGCACAAGGCGGCTGGAGCCTATCTAAGAAAGCCTTTGAACCCCTCAGATTAAAGGGATTGTACAGTTTAAGAACAAAAGGATTCAAAGCCCTACTGTACAGTTTAAAACATTATTACTATCCTGGCTTCCGGTCTCTAAGAGAGAGCCACTGCTTTTCTAGTTATTTTATCTTAATTTGCAAGCAGTCCTAGCTGAATTGTTCATTTCTTTTCAAAATCAGCCCATTAAGTTACAAGGATAAGATTCAAATGGGCAGGGGAGAAGAAAAAGAAGCAAGCCAATAGGAAGAGAAATGGACATCTTGATCTTTAGTAAGAGTTTTGTTTGCAAAGCATGCATTTCATTCCATCTGAAGTTAAAAACAAACAGATGTGGGGAATGGTCTCTTCACTTTCAGCTTTGTGGCATCCCAAGGTCTAAGGTCTATCCAACCCTCCTGTCCTGGCTTAGGCTGAACAGCTTTGGGGTTCTGTTCTGGAAGCACTAGCTCTATGAGACTGACCATGTGGAATGCCCTGTTCTTGGGGAGTCCATTATAAATCCCAAAACTGGAGGTTTGTCTTGGCGGTTCATTAATTTAGCCTTAAGGGGGGAAAATTGTGATTCAAACATCGAGTCATAGTTATATTCAGCTCAGAAAACTTCTGGCTAAGAAAGGAAAAAGGTGAGATGTAAAAAGGACAAACTGTGAAATATACCTTTTGAAACATACTAACCAATATTCTCCACCATGTTCTATTGGTGGATTCATTCCTAACTCACTCTAAAATTGTATTCAATTCTTAAAAAGAAAGAAGAAAAGAAAAAGACTGGCTTTTTTGATTCTGACATTAACTGTGGTAAAGGGTGGTTTTTCAGCCCCTCGTTGGCTAAGGGCACTTCATAATAGATCCCAGCGCCTTTCACCCTAAATCACTGATTTGAATCCAACCCAGGTCACTATTGACAGAATGTTATTACCGCTTGGTGTTGTCTAGTGCCCCATGTGGAATGAGTTGATGGTCTCTGTCCTGTTCCATGTAGGTAGTTGCCCACGTCACCTCGTTGTCAGTTTCAAACGAGAAGCCAAGGAGTTAATGGATGTGGCACCAGAGCCCCCCCTGCCCTGGGAGGTGGTGCCCTCCAGGTCAGAGTGGAGAGCACTGCCTGCGATGTGTGAAGCCAGGCCCCAATCTCCCTCATCACTTTCTGGGACATCAATCCATCTCACTGTTCCACAATAACCTTTGCCAGAGACAAAGAATAAAAGGCACGGCTGGGGTTTTATCCAGGATTTATTTCCATTTTTCCTGGCAGGGAAGACTCCCAGTCGTGAATGCCACCCACATATGTATATCAACTTTCAATTCACCATCCTAATTAGAAAAACAAAAATCTGTAACACCAATGCCATATGAATATTTAGTTTCCAAATAAAATGTTATTGTATTATGTTTTTCTACTATCTTTGATATAAAAGATTTTGCTACAGAAATAAAAAATCTAAACTCAACCAAACCACAGACACAATATGGGAATTTTTATTCACAAGAATGAAGACACATGTTTGACAAAGAATGACCATACATATACTCCATACTCTATTACTATATATATTCCTACCCTTTAGGGAGCATGTCATTCAACCCCCTCTTTTTCAATGAGTGCACTGACACCCACATAGGCAAAATGTCTTGTTCCAGGTCACACCATGAGACAATAACATGACTAAGATTGATGAGGAAGCCCCAGACCTGTGCTGCAGTGCTCTGGCATGGAAGCATTTCGTTGCATTTTGTTAGTAGGTGTTCGCTGAGCACTTCCTGTGAGCCAGGCACTTGGCTACGTCCTGTGGTGGTAGCAGTGGTGGGAGTGAACATGGAAGTGAGAGCATGGGGACAAGACAGGAACTCTTCCAGCTCATCATCTAGCACAGAGCCTGAGACGTCAATAAACAAGAATAGACATATGAACAAAAGTTTACCTATGAGGGCTATTTTCTGCTAGGTTTCACAAGAGGACATCCAGAGACAAATATTTAAGTAAACATATTTATTTTGGAAGTGATGCCAGGAAGCAGTGACGGAGGAGAGGGGAAATAAGAGAGGGAAGAGAGAGAATGTTATATAGAGTGTGCTAACTAGTAGGTTGCTACTGAGAACACTTGGGGGCTCAATCCCACAGGGGACTTGTGGGAGACGGTGAGAACAAGCCTCAGGGTTGTCCCACGAAGAGGTAAGGAAGTGGGATATCTATCTACCAACATCCATCCATCACAACAGGGCATTCACTCCCCAGTAGTTCCCGCATGCTGCCAGTCACAGATGACCCTCACATAGTGAGTCGTAGGAATTGGCAACAGAAAACCATCAACCTTTCCAAACTGTGAGTGTTGAAGGGGTGTGAGTGGGGCAGCAACAGCTTCTGCTATAAGGGTTTATGATCATCTTAACAATATATCTAATGTTTAGAAGACAGTCAGTAATACAGAAGAAAAGAAATACAACATGGGAAGTGATTGCTGTGTGTGCTCAATACAGGGCAGGTCCGGGAGAAGGTGCTACTTCCTGTGCAAAGGCCTGCCTCACAGCACTGTCTGTTCCCTAGACATCCATTCCCAGCCAGCAATACAACGTGCTACACCCTCCTCACCTCTTCACCTCTCTTCCGTCAGCTGTATGTTCCATAATGGCTCCTTTGCAGAATTTCTTCCTTCAAAAGCCTTTGCTGGTCCCTAACATCCCCCCATTTTAGCTCCCACCAACAGTTTCCTCCATCTTATTGTTTCACTCTCAAAGCCTCCAGAACTGGAGTTTCTCTCCCACATTTCATCCTCCAAATATCTTCCTATTTTCCCCTCCTCTCCCCAACATCTATGATAATAAATAGGAATTTGTTTCTGAATAACAATAGGTAGTATTCACTCAAGGGATTTAGTGAATAAATTAATCATCCCATTACTAAGTCAAGCTGCCAGAAGTGCTCAGGGGAGAACAGGCCAGACACTGAACTGAGAATTTTGGAGCAACTTTCAGTCCAATTCCTGAAGAAAATTAGACAGACCCCCACAGCCCTCAGGAATCAGCTGAGTTCCAATGATGTTTGCCTTTAAACCAGAGAAAAGCCCCTTGGAATTCTCCTGCCCAAGCACTGTGTAATTCCCAGAACCTTCCCTCAGCTCTAATTTCTCTCAAAGAATCTGATCAGCAATGTACACAGACTTAAGTGCATAGTTGCAGACATTGAAGTAAGGTGCAGGAAGGGAAATCTGTCTCAGAAGATGTCAGGGGAAATGAAGAATCATCTTCCATTTCCCTCTTGGGCAAACTATAAATATTTTGAAGGGGAAAGTTCAAACAGAAATGGTTATACGAATTTTTTTAATTATCTTTTCTTTGAGGGAAGCTGCCTAATAGTTAAGAAGTGCCTTTTGTATGTAAAGAGCTAGCTGGGTGCTTTATACAGTATCTCATTTAATCCTAATAAAATCTTATATATTGAGGCAATATTCTGAGCACTATACTAACAACAATATATTGTCTTGTTCAATCCTCACAATACCTTATAAGATAGGTGCAATTTTTATCCCCATTTTACTCATGGATAAACTGTGGCTTTGAAATGTTCTATAATCTTCCCAAAGTCATTCAGCTCACTTGGAACCACTGGATCTGGAATCCCACACTGTCATGGGGGCAGTCCAATAGTTTCTCACCCACAATCTTCCAGATATGGTGGCTCCACTATCATGAGGTAATGGGGCACATTGGTTACCTTTAAGAATGCAAATTTCAAAAAGTTTGGGATGCATTCCAAAAACCTAGCTCCTATATAATCCATTGATCTTGCATCTATGAATATCCAAGGCTTTAGGACTGTACACACAGAAAGGTCACTTCCGCTCTTCACAGTCACTTTTGCAATCCGACTAGCACAAAAAATACATGAGAGGAAATAATGTCCTCCAGTTCTGCAAATCACAACCTCCTGCTGGAGACAGGCTAAGGCCTGCAGAATTAGGAGTATCCTTACACCTAGTTCCCAACACTGGGCCCAACTCAGCAGAGACTGGGAAATGAGAGCAGCACAAGACCCAAGATGCAGCACACGCATTTTAGGAGAGACATACTTATCTGAGAGATAGATGGCAAAGGCTGTTTTGTATTGACCCCCAAGAAAGTCCTGACTCGAAATTGGTAGAGCCTACAAATGCCAAAATGTAAGGGGGTAGCAAACAACTTAAGAGTGATCCAAATATGCATTGTTGCATTGAAAACTCCTAAACAAAGCTTCTGAATCCTTACTAGTCTCTTGGCCTCAACCACCATGGTCATAACTAGCCCAGAACCCTAGTCTTTTGAAATATTCTCTGATTTATTATTTAATGCAAACCCCAAGTTACAATCTGGCTGGATTCACAGAGGCCTCAAGAAGTGGTCTAGAGGTTGAATTTCCTGGGGACACAAAATTGCTAAGAGTAAGGGTTCCCCAGGCAGACTGTGAAAGCCACCTGAACTCATCTTATATTATGCTTCCATTTGGGATGATTACAACCTGCCTCCCACTGACTCCTTACCTAAATCAGAGATGCACTGAAGAGATGCAGGGGGGTGAGGGGGGGTGCTGTGGTTAGGAGCCCCATGGGATACCATCCCAAGGATATCTGACCCTGGACTGAGGGTTCACCAGCAAATCCATTGGTGACACCTCCTGCAGAGCAAATGAGAGCAGGGTGTGGAAGCAACTGCCCAAGGTGCAGGTTGGGGAGGTACCTGAGGAGCCATAGGAAGAGTTCTGAATCAGGAAACACATCATGGAAGCTGGGTGACTTCAACTCTCATCCACAAAATATGGGCAATGACTAATACATCTCATCTACAGGCTACTGTGAGGGTTTAATGAGGAAGTAGAATTGGAAGTCTCACGGTATGTGGCACTTGGTATACACCAAACACACATGGATTAAGAGCATATTTGAACTGTAAAAAAACAACAACAAAAAAACTTTATATTATAACTAGAGGCCCAGTGCATGAAATTCATGCACAGGGGTGAAGGGGTGTCCCTCAGCCTAGCCTGCACCCTCTCCAATCCAGGATCCCTCTCATAATCCAGAACCACTGGCTCCTAACTGCTCACCTGCCTGCCTGCCTGCCTGCTCCCCCTAAATTCTCTCCCCTCCTGGCCTGATCACCCTAACTGATTAACTGCTCTCCCTTGCTGGCCTGATACCACTAATGGCCTATCTGCTATCCTCTGCCAACATGATTCCCCTAACTGCCTATCTGCTCTCCCCTCCTGGCCTGATCCCCCTAACTGCCTATCTGTGCTCCCCTCCAAGCCCTTCAAACCCCTGGCAGTGCAGACGTGCTGAAAGCACTCCAACATGGTCCACCTCCATTCTGATTGGCCATTCTGTGGTGGCATCCTGGACAATTTGCATATTCCTTTATTAGTAGTATAGATTAATCATAATACCTTAAATCTACAAATTTCTCATTTCATAAAGCAATTTTTGAATATCTGGATTTCAGTCCTTGCAACAATCCTAAGAATGGGCATTTATATTGGCTCTACTTTGCAAATGAGGAAACAGAGGCTCAAGACAATTCAATGGCTTGCTCATGGTCACACAGAAAATGCTAGAAGAGGTCCTGAACTCAGGGAACTTTAACTCTATAGGGAAATCATTCACAGACTTCTTGGCTCACTGTACTTAGTATCTGGAGACAGTGACATGTAACCTCTCACGTCAAAGCAAAAATGGCATGGGCAGTTAGTCACCTTCCTCCCAAGTTCCAAATATTTTCCTTGTAGAAAAAATATAGTAAGGTGGGGACATGAGTGGGGCAGGGTGGGGGATTGGAACGGGGGGTTGAGGACAAATATGTGAGAGCTTAATCAATAAAAAAATTCTTAAAAAAATAGAAGTAAGAATAATGATGAAGTAGAACAAAGAGATCTGCTAGAACCTGGCCCTGTGGAGTCCATTTTTCATTTACTCCAATTCCCTACAAATGGCTCTGACATTCCCCTCACTGGACTCCTGTTTGTTCCCTGGGACAACCCTACAAGTTATCTAAGCACCCATACCCCTTCCTTCCATTTTCCAAGAAGCTAAAGCTTCAGAAAAGGGGCTGTTGGCTAATCCTACACCTCCCCACTTTCTGGAAGTTAGCAAAGCTTTCCAGATTTCTCCAAGAACAAATTCCCACAATTACTTTTTCCTGTGTTTTCCAGGTCATGTCATATGGAAGGCATGGTTTGGGAGGCAGGTTAGGTATAAGCATGGCCCTCAGGCATCATTCCAGTCCACACCACACAGCTCAGCCACCGCCTCCAGTTGTGTGTGCACTTTAAAGCAAAGACTCTGTTTGACCTTTCTTTTGCCATCAGTCTCTGACCATTAGTAGGCCTAGTCATTTATTTCTAAAAGAGGGGAGCAGGAACCTCTTTTGTCTGTTTGCTTTATTAAACCACAGTCACAAGAAGTCTCCTCAGAACAACGATGTTCTCTGTGCCCTTCACCTGGCATATGGCCCTGACAAGAAGTGCATTTAATGGCCAAGTAGGAAGAAACAGTGCCAAAAGGTGTAGCCCCCCACATGCACACCAAGTCCCTTCCCTTTGCAGCTCCTTGCCACAGCTGTCCTGTGATGATTGACAACATACACAAAGGGGCGGGGGTGTATTTCTGGGGCTAAACATTAAGGCAAAGACAGCCAGAGCTACTTAATTCTTTGAATGAGACAAACATAAATGGTGCGTGGATGTGCAATAAGGTGTAAAAGAGGAAGCAAGATGCATTAGAATCAAGAGTGCATAATGTATTATCAACAGCTCTGCGGCTTTGATGGGCAAAGGCTTTTATACAGACTCTGTATTGATAGGTATTTCAACCAGCAGTAAAAAAACCGTTCTTGACATTCATCTATAGGGAAAAATATCCATGTACTCTTGGATGTAGGACCAATTAGTCTGTGAAAGCAGCGGGGAGGGGGACAGAATATAAATGCAGGATGCATCCGCACTTGATTACTCTAATGAAATGTCCATTGATTCCTATAGATTAATGTGAGAAGAACAGCAGCTGCAGAGTGGCTAACACCTCTAGGTCAGCAGCTGTGTGTGTATGGTAGGGGGTTGGGGGGAAGTGTGCATGTGTGTGAATACCCCCACTAGTCTGATACCATGGAGAAGAGAGAAAAGAAGGTGTGTGTGTGTGTGTGTGTGTGTGTGTGTGTGTGTGTGTGTGTGTGTGTCTCGAGGTGAGACTGATTGTGCTGAACAGAATCAAGGAAAGGTAGCGTTTTGCTCTTAGAGATCAAGGAGTGTCTGTGTCTGCCTATGGACAACAGGAATTCCACTCTAACACTTGCCAGGACCTGGACTGAGCACTCCATTTCCCGTTTCTTGCCCTACTCACACCCACATTTGACTTTGCTATGAGGGGGACAAAGCACTCACGGTCACCTAGTTTGGTTCAATTGATTTAATATGGCCTTTAACCATCCAGAGCAAAATGTGGAGTTCACAGATGGCTCTCTGCCCACTCTCCCCCTTCCCATCCCAAAGCTGACATTGGCTTGTCCAACCCAGTACTGTGCCTAGGGTAAATGTGCCCAATTAAGGTATTCACTCACAGGCTTAGAGTATCCACCCCACCTCCATGTAATTACTAGGAAACTATTCTAGCCCTACTGGTGCTGCCATCAACTTAAATTCTCCATCTCAAAAGAAAGAATACTTAAAGGATTCAGAACAAGTAAACAGTTCTCTCATGGCTACGAGAGCCTAATTTAGAAAATACTATCTACACAGACCCATAGCAGAAGGTCTGAGGTCTGCCTGGGGTTTTAGCAATCCTCCTGGTAATATGCACAAAACTCATCTACATAAAAATGTCCACTAATTAGTATATGTTTGCTCCATGTGGTTCTCAATAATTTCTACTTGTTAAAAGGAAGTAAGAAAAGTCTGGGATTCAGGAGAACCCTATATATGCAAGCACCTGGTGGAGCTCTGAAGAAGACAGAGACCACTGCCACTGCCCCAGATAGGAGCACTCAGAGGCTTGTAGGGATGCTCTCTGGGCCTCTGCAGAACAGCAAAGATAGGAAAGCCGGTGAGAAGAGCAGGCTCTGGAAATACTTTCACACCAGAGAGGGACTTCCACCCCAGCAGGAGAACTCAACACTCAACAACCATGAATCCCACCTAAGGCCAATGCAAAAGGAAACATCAGCCTCAGTCCTTCTTACTTGCTCAGAGGACTCTCCTGGCTAATCAGAACCTGCTGGTCACTCTGAGTTCTGTTTCTTTGAATCACTGCTTGTACAAGACCAAAAAGAAAGGAGCTCTTCACTGAAGAGTCGAAAAAATGGATGACAGGGATAAAATATATTAATAGCATTGGTAGTTAGGTATTTAGCATGGCAATAAAACCCCACACACTTTACCACAAAACACATACAGTCACCAATTTGCTTAATTCATTATCATTAACATGATTTTAGATATAGTTAGAAACAGAACCTTTAACTGGAATTTTATAGAGATATAGCCTATCTAATAAAAGAGTAATATGCAAATTGACCATACGTCCACTACACCCAGAGCCATGCCCACCAGCCAATCAGGAGCGAATATGCAAATAAACCCAACCAAGATGGCTGTGGCCTCAGAGGACAGGAGCGAGGCTTGGGTTTCCCCATCAATGGAGGAAGCCAAGTTTTCTGCCTGCCCTTGCCAGCCTAGGCTTCCACTCAAGGCTACAAAGTTTAAATAATAGGAGATAAATAAATCCAAACAGAAATGGTGGCAGTCACAGAGCTGGAAAGAGCAGGAGGCTAGGGTTGCTCCCAGCAATGGAAGAAGCCAAGTTTCTGAAGTCCTGTCCTGCCTTGGCCTCCACTCCAGGCTACAAAGTTTCAATTGTAGAAGATAAATAAATCCCAGATACCAGGGCCTCTGCTTGGGGGGATACAGGGGGAGTGCCCAGCCTGAAAACCACCACAGGCTCCTCTCCCAGGCCACTCCACACCCCAATGGAACCCCCACCCTGATCCGGGACACCCTTCAGGGAAAACCACCTAGCCCCCACCCATGCACCAGGCCTCTATCCTATATAATAAAAGAGTAATATGCAGATTGATCATCACTCTAACATACAAGATGGCTGTCCCCATGTGGTCAAAGATACTGCCCCCATATGGACACAAGATGGCCATCACAAGATGGCCAGCAGGGGAGGGTAGTTGGGAGGTACCAGGCCTGCAAGGGAGGGCAGTTGGGGGTGATCAAGCCTGCAGGGAAGGGTAGTTAGGAGCAAACAGGCTGGCAGGGGAGAAGCTAAACATCAATCAGGATGGTAGGGGAGTGGTTAGGGAGTAATCAGGCTGGCAGGCAGAAGCAGTTAGGGGCAATCAGGAATGCAGACAGGCGAGCAGTGGGAGCCAGCAGTCCTGGATTGTGAGAGGGACATCCCTTGAGGGGTCCCAGATTGGAGAGGGTGCAGGCTGGGCTGAGGGACACCCCCCCCCCATCTGTGCATGAATTTCATGCACCAGGCCTCTAGTTCTATATAATAAAATCCTAATATGCAAATTGACTGAATGGTGGAACAACCAGTGGAATGTCCAGTTGCTATGATGTACACTACCACCAGACTGTGTTGAATGTCTGCTTCTGAGAGGGAGGTGACTGGTTGCAGCAATCAGGGGTGGGGCTTGCCAATGGGCAGCACCAGGCTGATAGCCAAAGCGGGTGCCATTGCCCCCCCCATTGCCCTGCCCACTGGTTGCCCCACAGATGGCCCTGATTGCCAGCCAGGCATAGGAACTTTATCCTATATATTGAGAACAGTCCCTTAGATTTAAAAAGTAAAGCCTGGCAAGACTACTCTAACATTGAAAAAACAGGATGATGCAGCAATGACATGCATGGACTCTGGCTTGCACATTTTGTGGTCAGCCCTCATTCTAACACTTATAACTGTGAAACAAAGCCAATTCTCTCTGCTTCAGTTTTTCCACCCATAAGATGGGGGAAATGGTACTACTGCCTCAGAAGGATCATGTTAGATACTACTTTTTTATAATCAGGGCAAAAAAAAATGTAGCTTCCCATACAACAGCAAGATGCCTTTCACCTGTTTGAAAAGAATAGTCAATGGTGCATCATGCAGTGTCCCAGATTCCGAGAGGGATGTCCAACTGCTAGTTAAGGCCCAACATCCCCCATGGGGTCCGACTGTGAGGGGATGCAGGCAAGGCTGAGGGACCCCCCCCATCCCTGTGCACTAATTTCATACACCAGGCCTCTAATATACACACAGACACAAAGACACACACACACACACACACACACACACACACACACACACACACACTGTTACTGACTATAATGGGACCAAAATTCTCTGTGTGGGAAATCTGACTAGATAGGTAGGTAGGCAGGTAGCTAGCTACAGGCCAAATTTTAAATGTAAATAGTCATATTCTCCTGAATGTTCTCCAGCTAAGATAAGGCTTTCCGGTTTCCCAATTCTCCTTCTTCTGTCGGGACCATATAAGTCTGCATTATAAGGAATATAGGGCCCAATGTTCTTTTTTTATTGAGAAGCTGCAGAACTCTAACTGATGGTTCAATAAATTGTATTACATCCCCCTTGCACTGAATGCCCTACACGCTTTGGCTTTCCATGTGTAATTGCAAGCTGTTATTAGCCCTGAGCTGTGTCCATTACTGGCCACACTCTTGCTGAGCGGTCAATTTTTTCCCCTGCCATTTCCTTTGCTCACACCATGCTGACCACGTTGGCCAGAGGCAGCCCGAGGTTTATAGTGCAGCATTGATTTTTCTTTTCTCTCAATACTGACAGAATCATAGATCCAAGGCAAATAAAGAAATGCATTCTGGGGTGATGAAATGTCTTTCATTCAGGCTGGATTGAATCAAAGCCCATCACAGAAATGTAGGGGCTCTGAAATGCTAGGGAAGCTCATGCCTCAAATTGTGGAAAAATAAATTTTATGTGTTATTCCCTTTCCTTTGGATTCGTAAATCACTGGGGACTCAGATGGTCCAGCCAGTGACCAACTTGTGCAATGGGGCCATTGTAAACAGAGTGACTGTTAACCACCTTCATTAATTAGGGCTTTGCTTGTAATTCTGTTTGAAGGATAGTCATTTATTAGCTTAAGTAACACCCACAGTCTCCCAAAGAACTGTCTACTGTAAAAATATTGACTGAGGCTCAGCTAAGAAATATTTTTTTTTTGCTAAGAAATGCAAGATAGCAATTCACACAAACTTGTGAAATTCAAGCACATTGCCTATTACTGAGGGGTAGCTGCAGTAAATTGAGGAAATCTTCACTCAAACAAATGACTCAAGTTGACACTTGGTGAAATGTAAATATGACCTTCACTAATTAATTTGGTGATATTCATACCTTGTTTATAGACATTAATCCAAGTTTGACCGTTAGCACACACAAGAGTCCATGTTCACAGAGACAGTGGATATTTAATGGAAAAAATCCTGGAGTGAGAAGTTAGAAGACCCGGATTTCCATCCTCACTCTTCCAATAACAACAAACCATTTGCCCTGAACACATAACAGTCTTTCTTTCTCATCTCCAGACTAGAGGTAGTAATATCTACCAGGAGTAGTTTTGATGGTTCAGTGGGATAATGTATGTAAAGTGTCTCATCAAGAACCAGGCATGTGTCAATTACTTGTGCAACATGAGTAGTTGAGCTCTTATCTGTGCACTATATGGAGGCATCAAGATAGGCACTATGGATATAGCAGCAAGTTTCTGCCTTCATGGAAACTAATGCCTGATGCACAGTGCATGAGTAGCAAATGCACAAGATGACTGCTACAGCAAGATAATATCATTAGTTGTAGTAGGAGGTTTAAGAAGTAGAAGGCTTTGACTACATGAACTAGGTCCTTTATAAATCTAATTATCTTTAATCCATGATCAATAATAACTATCTATCTGTATGTATATGTTTAGTATGTGTATTTCATTATATATATATAATTAGTATGTAGTAGAGGTTTGCACTTAAGCAGATCTGTCTGCCAAACAGCTCCTTTTCCTTGTTCAAGTTTGGGACCATTCAAAAGCCATGCATATATTTATTTGTTTTCAAATTGGCCTAATTCTAAAAAGTAATTTAAAATAGTATATCATTTTAAATGTTATGAAACCCCCTATAATGTCCAAAAATAACACACATTGTTATTTGTCTGAAACATTAAATCTAAGTCCCCCAAACCTAAAAATATTACAAAGTATAGCCAGTAAGTTTGATTTATTATTGGTACATGAAGGTACCAAGCAGTACAAGGACATCTTTGATTTCTGCTGATTTTAAAGACTAAACACCTCTCTACCTCTATGACATTAAAGTTTCTGGAGAGGAGAAGCCTTCTGTTATTTTGCACTCCTTCTGGGCACATAATAGGTACTTAATGAATGTCAGTCAATCAATCAGTGATCCAATCAGTCAGGCAGTCAGCTCTGCCTCAGGTTCTTCCATAGCAAACTGCAAAAGCAAGTTTTCCTTTGTGTATATAACTAAGAGCTAGGGAGTCATGACATATTTTGGTTAACAGTGCTCAGAATAACTAACTTGAAATTCAAAGTCTCTTATCTGCAACTATTCTCTATAGTTCCCCAAGCTTCGGAAGACATGAATGCAGAAACCCATAGGAGACGAGGAACTCCACGTGTCAGATATGCCTCGATCTTCTCCCTGTGCTGGAGTGGAGAGAAAAGCAAGGCTTTTCATCTTTGCTTCTCACTGATCCTCTGTATTTCAAATTGTCCTTTAGGAAGTATATCTTCTTCATTTTGGTTTTTTTGTTTTATTTTTATTTTTTAAATATATTTTATTGATTTTTTACATAGAGGAAGGGAGAAGGGTAGGGAGAAACATCGACAAGAGAGAGAATCATCGGTCAGCTACCTCCTGCACACCCCTTACTGGGGATGTGCCCGAAACCAAGGTACATGCCCTTGACCACAATTGAGCCTGGGACCCTTCAGTCCGCAGGCCGACGCTCTATCCACTGAGCCAAACCAGTTTCGGTTTTTGTTTTTTTTAAAATCTCAAGAGAATATCTCTTTCAATGTTTATTGACACCTAAGTTTGTTTTGAATGCCCCTTACCATTTTTCTGCATTTGAGCTGCAGTGAGTCATCTGTTTGACTTTCGGCATATGACATAATTCCAATGGCCAAGCCAGAATTATAAGCTTAAACAGCAATACTTATAAAATGCTAATACATATAAAATGCATTCCTGCTGTTTTTTTCAAAAAAGGACCCAGTCAATTTGTAAAAGCCATTACTCACATTAGGAACATATGTCAATTTAGATTGTTCTTGATTCCAGAGTCTACTATTCTTAGGTAATTTATGCAAAGTGGATATTATAATTACTAAGGGCAGGAAGTACTCTAAGCAGTTCTACCTTTGGCCCTGAGAAATGTGCATTCAACAAGCATTTTCTAATATCCAGCCCATATCAGACACAGTGTACCTGCCTTCCTGGGGAAAACAAAAACAAGCAAATGGTCAAGACTCAGACAACAGGGGCCATGATGGAGGACATGCCTGTGCCACAGAGGCTAGAGGATGGTTTGCATCTGGAGTAAGGGGCATGGGCCAGAAAATGCTCCCCAAAGCACTTCTGGGATGAATTTTGAAGGAAGTATAAGACTAGAGCAATGGAAGTTGAAGCCAAGAGGAAATTTGTTCTTAAATTTCCAGAGGAACACTTCTTGTGCTCACTTCCTCAGTTGAGGAACATCAGTTCAGAGGAACATCTTACATGTTACAGTGCTGGGTGGGGAAACCTTCCAGGCTCAGGAAGAGGTGGGGTGGGAGGTGAGAACAAAAGCCACACACTTATAATTTCTCCCCAGCTCCGTGCTGCATGAATCTGAGTGGTTCCTTCCAACACATGCACTTGGGGAGGTCAAATATCCAAAGGTCAGAATATCAGGGTTCTAAACCCCTGTATGTTTTCCACATACATCCAATCTCACTCAGTAGGTGCCTGGAATTTTGACCATGGACTGATGGGGTATCTGGAAGGACAAGGTACATCAGTGATTGTTCAGGGTGACTAGGCTCAAGTCTGGCACAGGAGAGTTCAACCCCAGCCCTAGTGGCTGGAAATGGGAATGGGATGAGATAGATGAGGCAAAAGGTGATTAAGTCCACGTTGGTGAAAAGAGAGAAGCAGAGCTAGAGTCAACTTAAGGCCATGAGGACAAAGAAAATTCACCCTGAAAACCCAGACAGTCCAC
The DNA here is from genome assembly GCA_963924515.1 of Vespertilio murinus. NCBI lineage: Eukaryota > Metazoa > Chordata > Mammalia > Chiroptera > Vespertilionidae > Vespertilio > Vespertilio murinus. Next base: position 165,211,106 of record OZ004704.1, on the reverse strand, counting down.
TCCCAGGAGGTGATCTGACAGTGCACGATTATCATTCACCTTAATTCAAATCAATTCTGATTTGCAGGAACATCAGCTGTTTGAAGAGATAGATGACCTCACCAATACAGTTTTGCTTATCTTTTTCACTGACTAAATTGGTAAATTTAACAACAACAAAACTTTTTGGTGAGGAAAAATGTTTGGATGGAATCATGTAAATAAAAAGGGGGTATGAGAAATGTGTTGGGGTTTTGTTGGATTTATTTGTTTGTGTGTGTGTGTGTGTGTGTGTGTGTGTGTGTGTGTGTCCCCAGGCATACAGATGCAGTTTTTCATGACTTACAGAAGACTTCAAGTCATCTAAAGAATAAGTCATGCCAGGCATGGTAAGGTATCAAAATATGATACAATGTGATACATTAAAAGTGAATAAAGAATTACTGTCAATAATACTACATTTCTTTTTTTCCCTTCAGCACTAAAGATTATACTGTGGTAGGAATGAGGAGAATGCTATTCTCTGAAGAATATAGCCCAATCTTGCCTTAAATAACAATATTGCAGAGAAGACTAAAACTCATAGTTTGACTACATAAAAATAAAAACATTTTTGTTTTCAAATATGTAGCTTCTGAGAGCTGTTGGGGCCAAGAGTATGTAATTTTTCATTTTTCCTCCTGATACATCTTATCCTCCTTATAAGAAGAATGCCCTTCTCCTATAGAATTTTGATAGTCCAACAGCCTTCTCATTTTGTATTCTGTCTTTTCCAATCCAAGCTGGCAGTTTTTCTGCTGGCATAAAATTCTCAAAAACCTTGTGGGTTTCCTATGTGTGTCACAGGAATAAATCTACTCAATAATACTATATTTATAACACAGTAAATATTTTGAAGACAGATGTAATTTTTTTTTTCATTCACAGTATTATTCTCGTACTGGTTACTTTTAGAAACCTTCAGCGTAAGAATTTCCAAGATGCTACCCAGCATTCAGAAGAGCAAGCACACCCTTGTATGGGTGAATTTTATATGAATGTTAACAGGTTCCATTCTCTATCTAGGATCTATAGAGATCATTTAAGAGAAGAGTATATGGCACAGAAACCAAGATGACAACATAGATAAGCACTGGTACTTGTCACCTCCCACAACCACGTCAAAATTACAACTAGGCCTGGGGTGGGGCAGAAATCAGGTGGAAGGGGCCAATGGGGGCAAAATCCTGTCTGATGGCACCACCTTCACTCTAGCTGGAGCCACCTTTATGCTTTTGCTCCAGCCGGGAGCCATTTTTCCACCTTCCCAGCTGCCCAGAGGCCCAGAGTTGCTGCAGTGGTGAGGAATGCCTGGCCACTCCACACCTGCATATGCAAATTAACCTGCCATCTTTGTTGAGTTAATTTTCAAACTAACTCCTGATTGGCATGAAGGTAAAGTCAATTTGCATATTTCTGTTTTATTAGTGTAGATTACTGATTCCCAAACCTAGTTGATCATCAAAATCCCCTGGTGAAGAATAGGCAAAATTGTACTATGGTAACAAAAACTTCAATCTCACAATGGCTTAACACAACAAATTTCTATTTGTTGCTGATGTAAAGCCCACTGCAGGTCTGGGAAATGTTTAGTGCCATTTGTTCCATACAGTGATTCAGAGATCTAAGCTAATAAAAACTCCACCATTCTGACCTCAGCTTCCTGAAATATATGGTCTCCTTGATTGATCCAACACTGGAAGAGAATGCTAGAAGTTCTATCTGGTAATTAAATGCTTTATCCTAGAAGTGATATATTTTACTTCCCCCTCAACTTTCTGACCATTCAGCCACCCAACTAGAAGGGGCTAAGGAAGAATAATCTTCCAAAGTGGCAAGGAGAAGAAAGCAGGTCATTGATGAGTCTCTTCCATACCTTAAAAATAAATAAGTAAATCTCATAGATACAGTCAACAGTATGGTGATTACCAGAAAAGAGGATTAGTGAGGTAGGAGAAGGTAAAAGGGGGATAAATGGTAATGGAAGAGACTTGACTTGGAGTGGTGAGCACACAACATAGAGATGATATATTACAGTATTCTACACCTAAAATGTAAATAATTTTATTGACCAATGTCACCACAATAAATTCAATAAAATTTTTAAAATTCAACATGACAAAAATAAAACTAAATACCGTATTTGCCGGCGTATAAGACGATTTTTGGGCCCTGAAAAATATGCCTCCAAGTGGGGGGTAGTCTTATACGGCGAGTATATAACAAACTCTGTATTTTTTAGTGGAAATGTTAGGGGGTCGTCTTATATGCCCAGTCGTTTTATACGCCGGCAAATACGTATTTTTCAGGGCCAAAAAATCGTCTTATACGCCAGCAAATACGGTATATAGAATCCCAGGAACATACCACAGACTTATCAAATCCAAACTTCTCAAAGTAGGTCCCAAATATCTCACTTTTAAGAGCCCACTTTGAGAACCTGTCATTCTAACACTCATTCTAACCTGTCATTTATTCCCCAGTATTTTATTCTTTTCATGTTCATATGTACAAGGTCCTTGAAGGCAAGTTCTATATCTTCATTTAATTCAGGAAATGTGTATTAGTCATGGTTATAGAACTGGAACAAATGTCTGGCATTCAAAAAAACATGAGTACTTGCCACATTTCTGCCACTGGGTAAGTCACTAGTAAAAATCTTTTTATTAATTGAGATATAATTACATACCATACAATTCAGTTTTAAAGTTTACAAATCAATGGTTTTTAGTATAACCACAAGGCTGTGCAACCATCACCACTATCTAATTTCAGAACATTTTCACCACAACAAAAACAAACTCCATACTTGTTGGCAGTTATTCCCAATTCTTCACCCCCACCTTTAACTTGTGGCCATTACTAATCTATCTATTCTCTATCTCTATGGATTTGCTTATTCTGGATACTTCATGTAAATGGAATCATACAATGTGTGGCATTTTTATGCATTTTCATGTAGAATAATGTTTTCAAAGTTGAAGCATGCATCAGTAATTCATTCCCTTTTATTGATAAATATTTTTTCCATTGCATGTATATACCATATTTGTTTACCCATTCACTCATTGAGGTTTTTGGGTTGTTTCCACTTTTAGGCTATTATGTATAATGCTGCTGCTATAAACCAGTTTTTGTGTGAACATATGTTGTCAGTTCTCTTGGGTATATCCCAAAGAATAGAATTGCTGGGTCATATGGCAACTCAATGTTTCACAGAATTTTTTATCTGTAAAATCTGGTGAGTAGTCCCCTGACCTGTGAATTCCATAAGGATATGAGGATTAAGTATGGAAGTGTTTTATAAACCCAAAAATAATAATAAACTCTAGTGTCACCATTATACTTCACATGCCTGTGCACAATTGCTTACACACAGTAGATGCTCCATAAACATGTGTGTGCTGATTGATTTGTGTAATTAACTAACCAGGAGGGAAAAAAATAGATCATTTAATTGGTATTAAATCCTGAGTATTTTCCCAAACAAGGAGAAGCAAGTTACTCAATGAATACCATGAGTCTTCATTTGATTTCTTTTCCTGAAGCAGAACAATGCATGTGTTCTCGAAATAAAATAGACTTGATGTCTTTAAAGGGTTTCCATGCTGGCAATCTGTTTCTTCAGATGGGCTCTGGAGTGAACTGCTTGTGCATGCAACAGCGGTGTCCATCAGGCGTGTGTGACATTTGGGAAAAGTGTTCTCCCCGGTTCCTTTGAAGAAGTGCTCTGCCAAGCCTTTTTCTTTTTTTCTTTTCAGGAGTTAATGTGGAATCACACCCCTCCCCAACAACTCTAAAGAGGAAGCAACATTTTTTTCAATAAACTGCAAATTGGCATCCATTTATAGCTGACATGTCACTACCATTCTGGCAGTGTGTTCATTCAGGTGTTCTGTCTGAATTGAGACTTTTAGGTACTAATAATAATTAACTACTTTCTTAGCAATGAAAAAAGTCTTAAATGCCTATTTACTTAATGGTCCCCTAGGGTGTCTTTGTTTTGAATGGGATAAAAAAAAAAATCTTAGCTGCAAAATAAGCAGGTGATTCTAATCAATAAAGCCAGAGGACTATATTGATTACAAGAACTCCATTCTTTAGTCATTAACCCTGTGAATTCTCTGCCGAAGCTGGGTGTGCTGTTTCTACCTGTTAGGACATAGAAAGGCTCACTGAGAAACTGTAATCTCATTTCATTTTCATGATTTCCACTTGGCCTCCGGGGCCCATTTGGGGGAGTTCATTCCATGGCCGGCACCTGTAGACAGATGATTTCCATGACCCTCTCTCAGTAGGGTATGTGCTTGGAAGTATTTAGGGGTTTTTCCCATTGGTGGTGATAGATCTAATGATAAAGTATTAATCTATCCTTTGAATTTCTTCTGCAGAAGCAGGAACTTTCCTCTACTTTTTGGGGAATGCCAACATTTTCGCATTTCAAAGAGAATGTAAGGATGAGGCATGACATTGATTTTATTTTTTATTCTTTATTAGGGTATTACATATGTGTCTTTATCCCCCCCCCCCATGGGCATTGATTTTATTAGTGAGAAACAGCAGTTAATGTGATCTAAGAAGGTACAATAGGCTAAATGAGGCCGAATCTGCCAATCTGGCTTCATAGGTATATTTTGCAATTGAACAGAACATAGTTTCCAATCACTGCTTTTCTCTGAAGTCCCATAGCACCTTATAATAAGGGATGCCACATCATACACATGCCCCACCAAGAACAGCAGTTGTGGGTTCAATCCTGACTGTCCCACTGAACCAGCAAAGTCATCTCTTCCTTCAGGGCCTGTTTATTCATCTGTAAAATGATAGAATTTGGACCAGATCTCTGATGTTTAACAATAATAATAATTACCTGGGGATCTGGTTAAAATGAAGATTCTGATTCGGTGGGTCTCGAGTAGAGCTTGAGATTCTACCCAGGTGAATTGAAGCTGCTGGCCCATGGACATAATTTGAGAAGCAGAGATCAGATCAAGCATGTCAAACATTCGGCCCACCAGCTTCGAGTTTGACATGCTTGGACCAGATGATACCTGAGTTTATCTCACTCCAACATTATAACTCTATGGTCTGTGCGTTTCTAATGGCATCAACATATTACTGTCTTGTGCTGTGGATATTTATGAAATCCCTAATTAAACTTAGAGCTCCATGATGGAAAAAGAGTTGTTCCTTGAAATCTGTATCTTCTCTGTATGCCTAGGCATACACTAGGTGCTCAATAAACATTTGCTAATAAATGAATGTATTAGGACATCTGTATATTTGCTTATTCTTTTTCAAGAACATTCCACTTAATTCAGAGAGCTGGAAAGATGGTTGGAGACAATCCAATATAGCAGTCTCATTATATCCAGAATTCTAAGACTGAAATTACTCATGATGGCACAGTTAGCTAATGCAGAGAATATAAAAAAATTAAACTCCAATTGAACTATAATATGTAAAACTATTCTTGCTTCTACACCAAAGAAGTTGGTAGTTGGAAAAGAGGTTTAAAAAAAGAAGTTGATATTTTAAAATGAGGTTGGTAGGGAGATATTTATATTCTTGGTTCCCTCTGGATTAAGGGAAAAGCCTAGAAAATATTTAGGTTGACAAATGGTTAGCACAGTTAATTAGCTTCTAGATATTACTAAATTGCCATACTGCTGCCATGTGGCCTCAACCAAGTGACAATCTTCCCATCCTTCAATACCTTTTTTACTCCTTTTCACCTCAAGTAGATGGATCTTTTTGATAAAGAAAATTTACTAAATCCCCATGCTATTGGATATAAAAATTAATGCTACAGTGAAAATGGTAATAATTATATTATTGCTCATTCAACAAAAATTTACAGAAGTATGGAGCATATAAAAAGGACCTTATATTACTAGAGCCATAGCTAGGGCAGATCATAGGTAACTTGTTTGTTTGTGTGTGTTTTCATAGAGAAGGAGAGCCAAGGCAGAGTTTTAAGCATGGGAGCATCGTGCTTAAATCTGAACTCTCAAGAGAGAACTCCAGCAGAATGGATATCATGAACATAAGGCAGGAGGCTGTGAGTTCAAATAGGAGACGGCTGCAGAAACTCCACTGAGAAATATGAGAACCTGAGCTCAAATAATGCTAATCTGGATAAAAAAAAAGGGTATTTCACAGAAGATTTGAGGCTCTCCCCTGTGAAAACATAGCAACATGTTAGGGGTGGGAAGGAAGAGGTTTTAAAAATCCAGACCAGAAGTAAAATGCAAGTAAGGGTAGGAAAAGACTAAGGATGGGAAATGGATATGCAAGGCATAAGGATCTACATAGTTGGTATAGGTTGACTATCAAATTTGACTCTCCTGGAAACCGAAGGGAAAGTAGAGACATGGGTAGCTCTTATTGTCCAAATAGACCAAAAACATAAAATACTTAAAAAGAGGAGTTGTCAGGTCTGCTCCAACCACAAAGACAAGAGGAGAAACAGTCCAGACATGGAAGACACTGATGACGCCTGACCACGCTAGCAGTCAGCAGCTGTGCATTGCTGTAGGTTGCCCAGGACCAAACCAGAGAGGGTCAGACCTGCATTGCCACCATCTGTCCTTCATCCAGATATCATTGCTGACATTACACATAAGGAACTACTTGACATTGAAACTGGGTCTCAGAACTGTTGGACATTGAAATTGGGACTCAAACATTTTTTGTTACTATATGTTTATTTCTAGTCTGCAGTTGCAAAATTTTTCAAAGAAAAGAAATGAAGAAAAATAGTTATAAAGAACCGTTGAAAAGACTGTCAAACTATAGCTGGAAGGCAAGGGAGGTTGGGGGGGCTGTAAGAGATTAACCAAAGGACTTATAAATACATATAAACATAACCAATGGATACAAGACATGGGAGGGGGACAGGTGAAGGAATATGTTGGGGGGAGGGAGTAGGGGAGGCTTGGGGAGAGGTCAAGGGGGAGGAAGGAGACATATGTACTACCATTTTCAATGCTTCAAACAATAAAAAAAAGCTCTTTAAAAGAAATAAAGCCTTTGTAAGCACTCAGCAAGAAGAAAAAATATTTTTCACATGGGATTTCATAGAGGAGACATTGAAGGATGTAGTCACAATGTTCACAACAGATCCTTAGGGTAAAATGTAGGAGTGATTTCAATTAGGGCATTTCTGATAGAGGGCCTCAATGAATTTAATGCATAAAAAGCATAGAGAAACCTTGTCAAAGTAATGGTACATCAACAGTTACAAAGGAAAAGATACGATCCAAATGAATCACCTCAGAGATCTTAACTAAGTGGCTCCTATTTCTTGATTACAGCTTCCACTCAAATTCCTGACAATGAATCTTAATCATTTTTTGTTGTTTTTGTTGTTGTCCTTCTCTAACCACTTGACAATCGTCCATTAAGATAGTCTCAATTGCTATAACCAATTTTGCTCTCATGATTAGTCCACTTCCAGGGTGTAGTAAGCAATTACTTGTTTTAGTTTAAACAGGGATACACCTGGTTAAAGCAACATAGGAGCATTTATCAGCTTTTTTTCAAGGTATCTGAGGTCTTTTTTCTATTTAGAAAAGCAGATGTGAAGCCTAGGTTCCTTGATATCAAAGCCACCTTAGCTTTGTTTTCTTGGGGATTCTTATAAAAGTTGTCTTTTAAATCCTCAATAGGTACATTAATTTATCACAAATCATTATAATCATTTTCTACTTAATTGAGGAAAGAGGAAGAGAAGAGAAAAGGAAAAGAGAAGGAAGAAAAGGAAGAGGGGAAGAAAAAGAAAAAGGAGAGGGAGAAGAAAATGGATTAGAAGGAGATAAATGTGTGAAAAGTATTTTAAATGTAAAGTCCACATGGGAAATCAAGACACCTCAAAGGCCAGGGTAAGGAGGAGCCATTTTCATCAAGGAAAGGTGTTTTGCCAAGATTCCCTGAAAAGGAGAAAATTGACATCTTTTAGGGATATTCAGCCATAAAAGTAACTACTGATTTCTCCATGATTTGACTAATGTCAGCTTACAGATGTGGCTATCCACATGACCGTTTTATCCTTCAACCCAACTCATTGGTCTGCTACAACATGGCTCTGGGCCTGAAGCCAACTGTTCATCCATGAACAGCAACATCTTGTAAACACCATCAAAGAGCAAACCAATTCACAAAGCTGGTGTCTTAGATCTTCCAATCAACCTCACCCACCAGCCCATATAATTCATGCTAAAATTTTATGCTTCCTTTTAATTCCTGTATGCCACTGAGAATGCCTTCTTCCCCTAATACTTAGTGGTTCCTTGTGGAGTATCTGAGTTCATTTATCCTGGCAGTAGCAGGTATTAAACAAGGAGGGAAGATTACCTCTGATGCAACCACAGGAATGTGAGCTCACCGTTCTGCTAACGGTTCAAGCTTCAGTGCCTAGAAACAATGTCTGGTACTCGGTAGGCCTTCCATAAATATATGAACAAGTGTTGGCAACGTCAAACAGTGAAACTGCAAGGTCAAAGCCCACCCCAACTCCCAACTCCTAATTCTCTGTCCTCTCCAACGCCGCACACAATCCCCAGGCAATTAACAAGCCCATGTTCAGGTTCTTAGCTTAACCAGGAAGCTGACTGATCTCAAAAGGAAATGGACAGAAAGTCCAAATTTTAGTCTAGACCCTGTGCATCATGAAGGGGAGGGCGGGAAAAATCCATGGGAAAGGTTGTCCCCTAAGGAACAGAAGCACTGCCCTGAACCCCCCGCCCCCTGAAAGTCCTAGAATAATCCTCCCCTTGCTTGTTTAGCAATTTAACGTTTTTACAGTACTTTTGCAGCCATCATTTCATTAAATGTCATAAACTAGTACCTTTCTGGCCAAATCTAGTCCATATACAGGCTTTGTGTGGGTGGACAGATTGCTACACTGATCCCTATTAGGGGCTTATGCTTATTTCTAGAAAAACTGCAAAGTAAAAAGCCATTAAGTAAAAAAAAAATCATTCATTATAACAGAAAAGATTTTGATTGTCCCATCCCAAATAAAGATGCCCAAACTATTTTCCCAGGTTTAAAAAAGTATAGCAGCTGAACATTGAAAACAAGTATATAGGTAATAAACAGCAATGTGAAAGTAAATAAATATAGTTTGAACATAAAATATAATGCGAATGTGATGAAAGTTTATTATAGTCATTCTTCCTTCTTTCTGCATCATTTTCTTCATCAATTTTTCAACCTTTTGGGGACTCGTGGTTATCTTGCACTTAAATTGCACTTGAAAATAAAGTTATAACACAGAAAATCACCCTCTGGGCAAAATAAAAGCTAAGGAAGAAAACACTTCAAAACCCGGAACCAGCTTGTACATGCAATTGCTGCAGAGTCACAAGAAGGTGCCAACACTTCATCCCCTAGCACTTGGCATTTGCACACAAAGCAAAACATTTTGAGTGCATCCAAACATGGATTTACTCCTTCTGACTAGACTGCTGTGTTACATACATTGGTAAATGAATTACCTAAAACCATATGTGAAAAGATCACTTTTTATATTGCAGTTATGCAGTGTGTAGATAGGTGAAAAGGTCACACACACCCCAAAAAGGGGAAGATCCCAAGATGTAGTATAATTTTTCAAAAGCCATTAGAATGACAAGCCTTTAGCTGAGCAATTGTGATATGTATTTTAAAATTAAAATTAGTTGAAGAATTTTTTCTTTTTAATTAAATCTATTAGAGTGACATTGGTTAATAAAATGATATAGGTTTCAAGTATACAATTCTATAATACATCATCTGTATATTGTGTTGTGTGTCCACCACCCAAAGTCAAGTCTTCTTCTGTCACCAGACACTTGGCCCCCTTTACCCTTTACTAAATCCCAAACCCCTTTCCTTCTGGTAACCACCATACTGTTGTCTGTATCTATGAGTTTATGTTTGTTTTTCTTATCTGTTTGCTTGCTGCTTTTACCTTTGTATCCCACATATGAGTGAAATTATATGGTTCTTGACTTTTTCTGACTTATTTAACTTGACATTATATTCTCAAGGTTCATCCATGTTGTTGCAAATAGCAGTATTTCATCTTTTTTTATGGCTGAGTAATATCCCATTGTATATAGTATATACCACACCTTCTTTATCCAAACATCTATGGAAGGACACTTCAGTTGTTTACATTTCTTGGCAACTATGAATAATGCCTCAATGAACATAGGGTGCATATATCTTTGCAAATACATGTTTCCAAGGTTTTTTTGATAGAGATACCCAGAAAAGGAGCTGTGGGGCCATATGGTAAGTAACTCTATTCCTGATTTTTGAAAGAATCTCCATACTGTTTTCTATAATGGCTGTCTGTACCAGTTTACATTCCCACCAGCAATGGATGCGGCTCCCTTTTTCTCCACAACCTATCCAATACTTGTTGTTATTATGTCTTATTGATAACATGTGTGAGATGGCATCTCATATAGCTTTGATTTGCATTTTCCTAATAGCTAGTGACGTTGAACATCTTTTCATGTATCTGTTGACCTTTTACATGTCTTCTTAGAAGAAGCGTCTGTTCAGGTCCTCTGAATTGTTGTTTTGAGAGCCTTTCTCCAAAGGCTTTCTTATAATCTCTCCTCTGAGTATAATTTCAATTCTGAAAAGAGATTCGGGAAGGATCAGATGTTCTGAATATTTAGAACATGTCAAAACCCACATATTCTACCTGGTTTTCTCCGAATATTTATAACATAACAAGGCCCACATATTCTACCTGGGTTTCTCTCCAAATTGCCTGTTAGAGCAAACTTTGTTCCCTGTGGTCGTTTAGCTATACTCCCAGTTAGCTGATCAATCAATACACACATGTAAATATGTGTCTGAGTGTTAGGATCCCTTGCATTTTAGAGAGGAAAAGACATGAGATCTTAGCAATGTGTCTGATGCAATTATAGGAGCCCACAGAAAATCACAGACAGGTTCAAAGAAGCCCACAGTGTGAGAGCAGTCCAGAATAGCTTTATTGGTGGTCTTGAAGAGATGAGCTGATACACCTCAATGAGCCATTAAAGGAGGAAGGGGAAAGAAAGAAGGTGATAAAGATGCATCTTAGTCCCAAATGTACTCATCACAAAAAGCCTGCATTTTCCATATGGACAAAGCCCAACTGCTGTTCATTTTAAAATAGTGGTAGGAGCTATTGAAGCAGACAGGACCCATACCTGGAACACCATTAACAAAAACTCTTAACCAGAGGTGGGCAAGAGCTTCTGACCACACATCTATCTTTTCAGCTAAATGCATATGCTCAGGAAGCAACTCTGTCCAAGGGTTATCTTCAAAAAAAACAAATGTACACAGATACATGGCACACACAAAAAAAATGTCTACCTATATGGCAAAGACCACCTACAAAATACAGCCCATTTTCAGAGAAACTGGCCTTTCTGGTAATCTGGGTAAAACCTTTCCAAGCATGAATAAATACTTTATTCATGATGCAAATAAAAACAAGGTAATATTATAGTACTTTCACTGCACTAAAGAATCAACAAGTTCTTTTAATTAAGTTAATTCTTATTTATAAAGTATTCAGTAGCTGACTTTTAATTAAATAAGCTTTTTACAAAGTCAGATTTTGACTTTGCAGTCATTGCCCTTTCTTTTGCAGGCTTCTGAGACTGTCAAGTAAGAGGCGTTCTCATCTGTCCCTTCTCTTCCAACATAGGACTCCAAAAGTTTATCCAAAGCCACATGTCAAATAATTACACATGGGCTGACTTAAAGACCTAAGATCCTTCAGAGCAACACCCAAGCATCAAAGAAGTCCATACTAGAGGACTTCTTAGTCCATTTGGGCTAACAAATAAAGCAAAATACCATAGGATGAGTGTCTTATAAACAACAGAAATTTATTTCTCACAGCTCTGCAGGCTGGGAAGTCAAGACCATGATGTCAACTGATTCAGTATCTGGTGAGAGCCTGCTACCTGGCTCATAGACAGTTGTCTTTTTGCTGTGCCTTTACATGGTGGGAGGGGTGAGGGAGCTCTCTGGTGTCTCTTTTATAAGAACACTACACTCCTTCGTGAGGATTTTACCTTCATGATCTAATCACCTCCTAAATGTCCTACCACCAAAAACATCACCTTGGGAATTGGTTTCAACATATGGATTTGGGGAGACACAAAAATGTATTCTATAACAGAAGAAAATAAAAAGAAAATTAGAATTTGGAGTAAGGATGCCTGAGTCCTGATCTCAGATGCTTCCTGACCTTAAGCAAGTCATCTGTTCCCATAAAATCAATGAGTTGGACTGGGGTCTCTTCTAGGACTTTATGAAGTAGGACAATTAAAGGAGCTACAATCAATGGTGGGGTGTGGAAAGGGGCTTACAGACTCAGCAGCAGGTTTGAAACAGAGCTATAAAAGGTAAAGAAAAGCAAAAGAGGTAGTAACTGATTCTAACTTGAGAACAGGAAGGGCCTGGGAAGACCTGAGCTTCAGTGACAGGGTGTCCAGGGTCATCAAAGAAATGGGGCATCATGTTCTCTCTATTATGGAAGGTCTCTTTAAATATGTCCAAGAGATCAGAACTACTTCATTAAAGGTGCCTGAAGGTTATATTTGGAACCAGTATTCATTTCATGGTCTTAAGTCTATTCTAAGGCTTGATTAGATTATTGATTTTTTTCACTCTTGACAGAGCCCCAATTCCTGTTTAGAACCCTGTCTCAAACTCAAAGATACAGCCTCAGAAGCTGAGCTTCTAAAAATAAAGACAAAACCATTCTTTATCAGCTGGCCTCCCCATTAGGATCAACACCAAAACAGCTCTAGGACTCCCAGGTTTTACTTACTACCCACCAGCCCAGGACAGACGTGCTTTGCCCTCCAACAGGGGCACAAAAGGATCTCAGCAGACCCTTGGGTCCTGACTGTCTTTATTTACATTCATACTGATAAACACTGAGTGTCTACTATGTAGAAAACACTAGAAAGATGAAAAACATTAAGAATCTATCCTTGCCCTAACCAGTTTGGCTCAGTGGATAATACGTTGCCCTGCAGACTGAAGGGTCCCTGGTTCAATTCCAGTCAAGGGCATGTACCTTGGTTGTGTCACATCCCCAGGAGGAGGTGTGCAGGAAGCAGCTGATCGATGATTCTCTGTCATCGATGCTTCTAACTCTCTATCCTTCTCCCTTCCTCTCTGTAAAATATCAATAAAATATATATATTTTTAAAAACGAATCTACCCAGGGGGCCGTGTGCCCCGGGTGAGCCGTGTCCCCCAAAGGGGTCGGGTGTCCCAGGTGAGCCGTGTGTCCCAGGGGAAGCAGTGGGACCCAGGGGAAGGGGCGGTGAGAACCAGAGGAGGAGTGGACTCTATTCATGGGGTCCTGAGATAGTCACCATAAAACAAGCAGACTGCCAAATGAGGAGCGGATTCTATTCATGTGGTCCTGAGATAGTCACCATAAAACAAGCAGATTGTCAAACGACAGCAGGAAGGGGAAGGAAACCTGGGGGGAAATAAGAGAACAATCAAAGGACTGGTATGCATGAATATAAGTACAACCAACGAACACAGAACTCTGGGGAGGGAGGGCATGAATGGGAAGGGGGGAGCAATGGTAAGCTATGTACACATATAATACCTTAATTAAAAATTAAAAATAGCCGAAACCAGTTTGGCTCAATGGATAGATCATCGGCCTGCGGACTGAAAGGTTCCGGGTTCGATTCAGGTCAGGGGCATGTACCTTGGTTGTGGGCATATCCCCAGTAGGTGGTGTGCAAGAGGCAGCTGATCCATGATTCTCTCTCATTGATGTTTCTAACTCTCTATCCCTCTCTCTCCCTCTCTGTAAAAAATCAATAAAATATAATCAATATAATATAATATAAAGAAAGAAAGAAAGAAAGAAAGAAAGAAAGAATAAAGAAAAAATAAAAATAAATAAAATAAGAAAGCCCAAAATAAATAAATAAATAACGAATCTATCCCTTTTCTCAAGGAGTTACAATCCACTGGGAAAGATATTATATTGAAGTTTAAATGTCTTATGATTGAGGCACAAAATGCTACAATATCACAAACATTGTAGCTCCATGTAGAAGGATTGGGTGGGCTCCCAAGAGGGACTGCATTCTCACTAATCTAACTGAACCACTTGCTGATCCTCCTCTTCCCTTAGCCTACCTGGAGCCCTAATGACTTTATCTTTGACACCAAGCTACTGCTTGACCTTAGACTATCCTTAGACCTAGCAGGTAACACTTGTTTTGTTCATCACGCAAGACAGTGTTCAGGATTCTGACCAACTGGACAACCTTGTGACATAATTAAATTTCCTACAGCCCTTGGAGAAGGGGAATGGTCCTAGCATCTCATCAGATTACCAGCTTGGAAAACCAGGAAAAGCTTGCTAGATGAGGTGGACTTTAAGCTAGCTCTTTAAAAAAATACGTATAATTTTAATAACTCTTTATATACTTCTGTTGAATGTCAAAGAAAAAGAGAGAAAGGGAGCATTCCAAGCAAAAACAGATGGTAAGAATAAAAGTACAAAAGAGGCATAAAGCAATGCTAGTGAGGAATTCATAGGTGGATACACCGAGTTTCAGGAGGCTTCTAAGCCCCTTTGTCAAATGAGGATATTTGGAGAAACCAAGATGGCGGCATAGGTAAATGCCTAACTGTAGCATCACACAACAATTTCAAAAAATTACAACTAAAATACAAAATGGACATTATCCAGAACCACAGGAAAGTTGACTGACTGGAAATTCTACAACTAGAAGGAGAGAGAAAATCAGAAGGAAAATCAGAGGAGCTGTAAAAGCCTAAGGTACAGAGACACAGTGCGTGTGTGGGGAGAGGACTGAGCCTAAGAGGAGGGGCTGGCTGAGTGCCTGGCTGGTGTTCCCTAGCAGGAAGGAGACAAAAGCTCTGGACTGTTCTGAGCCCTAGTTCCGACTGCACTGAACCCCAGTTCTAGGCCAGACCCTGGTGACCCAGGCACATATGGAAGGAATCTGGGCTGTAAGGTGGAAACTCAGGGGAGCAGCAAAAGGCAGAGCTCCGGAGGCGCACACGTTGTGCACAGAGGACAGACTGTTGACTGAGTAGCTAGATTGCCCTAGCGGGAAGGAGACATAAGCTCTGGACTGCTCTTAACCCCACTTCCAACCCCACTTCCAAATGCACAAAACCCCAGTTCCGGGCTCATTGGGGGAGAGACTAGAGACTGTCTGGTAGCAGGCGAAACTCAAGGGCACCTTTTTCTCAGAGGTGCTTGCAGCGAGTACCAAAGCAGCGAGTACCGAAGGACACTGAGGAACACTGAGACTCAGGAACCTCATTGGGTGGGGCTGAGATGAAGCCAAGGCTGTAGGCTCCACCCTGAAACTCCGCCCCATCCAAGCTGAGCACAGAGGCTTTTACAATTTTCCAAGTCTAGTCAAATAAGGCTGTCTCCCGGCATAGACACAACTGATCCTCACAGCCAATTGGCCTGAAGGTCAGTTCCTGAGTGATACCAACAACAATCAAGACTTAACTACAATAAGGCTGTACACACACTCCACAAAGGGGTGCACCAAGAGTATCCACTTCAGGTAACTGGGAGGCTGACTCACTGAACCATATAGGACACCTTAGCACACAAAGCTACCCTACCAACTCAGGGAAACTGTGAAAATGCCAAATCAAGGAAATAGATCACAAATGAAAGAAATGGAGGACAACAAGTGACTGGATATAGAGTTCAAAACCATGGTTATAATTTTTTTCAAAAATTTCCTAGAAAAGGCTAATAAAATAAACGAGACCTATGAGGATATGAAAAGAGATCAACTAGAAATAAAAAGGGATCAACTAGAAATAAAGGATACATTGTCTGAAATAAAAAATATTATACAGAGTCCTAAAAACAGAATGGAAGATCGCAAGAATCAAGTCAAAGATTTGGAACATAAAGAGCCAGAAGAAACGAGAATCCAGAAAGTTGAAGATAATGTAAGAAACCTCTGGGACAACTTCAAGCAAACCAACATCAGAATTATGGGAGGTCCCAGAAGAGAGAGAGCAAGATACCAAAAACATACTGGAAGAAATAGTGACAGAAAACTTCCCCCACCTGGGGAAAAAATTAGACTTACAAGTCCAGGAAATGCACAGAACCCCAAACAAAAGGAATCCAAAGAGGACCACACCAAGACACATAATAATTAAAATTCCAAGAGCAAAAGACAAAGAGAGAATATTAAAAGCAGAAAGAGAAAAGCAGGTAGTTACCTATAAAGGAGCACCCATATGATTGTCAGTTGATTTCTCAACAGAAACCATGCAGGCCAGATGGGAATGGCAAGAAATATTCAAGGTGATGACTAGCAAGAACCTACAGCCAAAAATACTCTACCCAGCAAACCTATCACTCAGAATCAAAGGCCAGATAAAGAGCTTCACAAATTAAAAAAAAAAAAAAAAAAAAAAGCTAAAGGAGTTCATCACCGCCAAACCAGAATTATATGAATTGCTGAAGGGGTTCTTTAGGAAGAGGAAGAAAATAAAGATAAAAATTATGAACAAAAAATACATAACTATCAACAAGTGAATCTAAAAACCAAAGGAATTAAAAAATCTTATGAACAATATTAACTGGTGAATATAATAGAATCAGAGGTATGGAAGGGGAGTGAACTGACAGTTCTTGGGGAAAAAGGGAGTCGAGGGTGCGGGAAGAGACTGAACATAAACTGTGCACCTATGGATTAGGACAATGGGGGATGGGGAAAGGGCAGAGGGTGGGGTGGGGACCTGGTAGAGGGGAGCAATAGAGGGGGGAAAAATGAGGAACATTTGTAATAATATGAACAATAAAGATTTATTTTTAAAAATGAGGATATTCATATGTAATAGCAATATAAACACAATTGTTATGGGTAAATAAAACAAAAATTTGTGAATTAATTTAATTACCTAAGGAATTGGGATATAGCACACAAATGCTGTGGTCTTAAATACTTACAGTTTGTTAAAATAAATTTGAGTGACAGAACTCTTGACTTATGTATATAATGGAAAACTATTGATTAAACTATCTATAATAATAAAAGTATAATATGCAAATTGAACAAATGGCCAAATAGCAATGACTATCAGGACGCCCACACTATGATACCCACTGGCGCCAGGCCAGCCAAGGCAGGTGCAATGCAATTGGTTCGGGGGGAGAGGGAGGTGGCGCCATTGTCCCATGATCATCCCACAGAGAGAGGTCCAGACCACCAGCTGACAGGGCAATGAATCGGGGGCTCCACAAAGAGGGAGGCCTAGGCTACTCCGTGGTGGTGGGTGGGTGGGGCCTCCCTCTGCACAGGCATTACATCGTGGGGGGGCCCCCAGACTGTGAGAAGTTGTAGGCCAGGCTGAGGGGACCCCCCCCCGAGAGTGCACAAATTTCGTGCACTGGGCCTCTAGTCCTTGAATAATAGCCTCCTATGATCATATGAGAAGACCAAATCTAACTGATGAGTGACAAAATGAGCCCAACAAAGCACTAGAAACTAGACTGGTATAAATCTCAAGAAAACACCCATGTTAGGTTTTATGGGTAGAAGAAAAAAAGAGAATAAGAATGCCAGCACCTACTGTCCAGCAATCCTAATGAGGCCTGACAAGTCGCACTGTCTGCAACATTAAATCCTAGCTCAGTCAGTCTGGGTGAGCTAGAGAGGTTGAGTACACTGCAGCTCTAACCCTACCCGAGGCTTCCTCAAGAGTTTTACAACCACTTAGTCACCCACATGGCCTGACAGCTGTGGAAGCTTAAAATTGGGTGATTCTCTACTAGAACCAAGCAGAGGATAAGAAGAGAGGACATAATTTGGGCAGTTCCTTCTCCTTTGTAGCTCCTTCAGGTATGAATGACACAGAAATGAAATAACTTTCTCTTTACAAACCTGTTTTCCATCCTGCTTTTATTTGTTTCCATTCCCTTCAAGCTTTCCCTGGGGCCTCAATTCTTCTCCATCAGCCATGCAGCTTGGTGTGCAGTGTACGAGGGAAACTGTCAGGAGTGGCATTTGCTACTTGACATTTTCTACCAGAATGATTTTTTAAGGCACAAAAAAACATTTACAATAAAAAAGAAGGTAAAGCATTCATCTTCTGCAGATGCTGCTGGTATATGAAGACTAGGGCTTATCTGACATTCAACTTTGCTTTCAGTGACCTCTACCCCTAAAATTAACTGTGCAAAGGGCTTAACCCAACAATAATTCTACAATAGTCTGTTCAATGCCACTCATCCATATTCAGAGAGGAACACATGCCAAAGGCCAAGGAGGGTGCATGCCAGCAGCATTTAAATTTAAGCTTTCTAATGCCAAACTCTATGAAACAGATGTACCCTTCTATCAATGTTAAATTTGAGCTCTATTGAATTATTTTGCATTCCCTGAACCTACACAAAGTTATCCATTTAATTCAACAAATATTTAAGTACTGCTGTGCGTCAGGCACTGTGCTAGATGCTTGGAATATGGCAGTTCACAAGAGAAATAAAACTCTGATTTTATAAAAGCTTACTCTAATGGAGTAAGCTACACAATAGGGTAAGAGAGAAAGGAAAGAAGGATGATCAATTAAATAAAGAAAAATAAATAGAGTAACGGGGTGGTGGGAATGAGGAGCTGCTATTTTAAATAAGATGATCAAGAAAGACTCTGATATTTATGGATAATAAAAAACATTATAAACTGATGAAAAAAATAGATGCAAAGGCAGAGAAGCATCGAACAGACTGTCAAACTACAGCAGGAAGGTTGGGAAGGGTTGTGGGGGGGGAGGTAAGAGATTAACTGAAGCATAACCAACGCATGCAAGATACTGGGAAAGGGGTGAGGGCATGTGTTGGGGGGTAGGGAAGGGGTAAGATCAATTGAGGGGGGAAAAGAGACATATGTACTACTATTTGTAATACTTTAAAGAATAAAAAAAATGTTAAAGAAAGACTCTGATGAGGAAATAGTTGAACCAAGCCCTAAATGAAGTTAGGAAGCAAGATACGCAGATACCTGGGGACACAGCACTGCAGAAAGAGGAGATTGTCCATACACAGGTAGTAAATGGTGCTCTAGAGACGTGCAATAAATAGCAAGAGACCATTGTGCTGAAATACGTCAGCAAGGGCAGTGTTGTAAGAGTCAAAGTTGGAGTAGTAAGATGTGAAGGATAGTTGTCCCTATATCAAGTAGGGCCTTGTGGACCATTGTCAAACCCCAGGTTTTACTCTGATGAAGCCATTTCATGGTTCTGAGCAGACACTTGTGATTTTGAAGGATGCTGTGTAGAAAGCAGTGTCAGGGGGGGCAACTAGCCTCAGCAGTAATTTTCCCATCTCCCAGTGAAGCAGACACAGGCAGGGGGCCTCTTGCCTCCCTTGGCTCTCACCCCAAAGACATTTCTCTCCCTGCTTCATAAAAAAGTTCTAAGATATTCACTATTCAGCTTAGAGAAGCATTTGTTCTCTTAATACACTTCTCCCTTGAAGATATTTTTCAGGGATAAGTGAGAAAAGTCACAATTCAGATCGTGGGTAAGGCTAGTGCGGCCAACAGACAAGTACCACCACATTCCTATCTTTCTCCAGTTACCTAGGCCATAAGTGGCCCCACCTCTTTAGACACAGCCTAAATTACAGCAGGTGCTACTCTGTTCCTGTGTAAAGTGTGGTTCTCCTTCCAAGTAAATTTTTTTGACGGGGAAAGTTAAAAAAAGAACGCTTAAATCAGAAAACTTCTTTCTGGTCCTAACTCTGCCACCAGCTCACTCTGCACCTTCAGGAAAGTCTTAGTGTTCTCATGTCAAAATAAGGAGACCAGGCCCATCCATCCATTCATTCATTCCACCCACGTTTAATGAGCAAGTTTCAGGGTCCCTACCCCTGTCCAAAGTGCTGAAAATAAAAAGATAAATAAGGTGTGGTCCTGGCTCTTGAGAGCTTGCAATAAATTGGGAGAGGTGGCTCTGATAATTTCATATAATATGATATGATAATTACAACAGTAGAGATGAGAACAAAAGCTTTAGAAGGTGTAAAAGGAGGAAGCTATGCCTAAATATTTTTATGGCTTTAAAGCTCTATGACCTCTAAATTGACTCTGGAGAGTCTGCCACTCAATGGCCTTGGGAAAGCCTATCCCTAGATAGAAATATGCCAACTTTGGCCCACTGAAGGCAGTTCTTAAATAAAGAGCTCACTTTAATCTTAGCAGCCAACATAAAAAGAGTCATCAAGAAAATTAGAACTTCCTACTAAATTTAGAAAACCTAGCACTCATCCCAATTTAAAAATAGACATCTGAGCCAAAACCGGTTTGGCTCAGTGGGTAGAGCATCAGCTTGCAGACTGAAGGGTCCTAGGTTCGATTCCGGTCAAGGGCACATAGGTTGGATGCAGGCACATCCCCAGTGGGGGGCGTGCAGGAGGCAACTGATGGATGTTTCTTTCATAGATGTTTCTAAACTATCTCTCTCCCTTCCTCTCTGTGAAAAATCAATTAAATATAATTAAAAATAAATAAATTTTAAAATAATAGACATCTGAAAAATTATTATCTGAACGTTGGTAAAGTGCCTCAAGGTGGTTGCCCTGGATACATGTGAACCTTGGTGTAGTATCCTCAAGAGAGGGCAACACCTTTAGGTAAGAGAAGAGTGTGCTTTGCACCAGTGGCTCCTCCATCTGACTATCACCAATACCTGGAAACACACCTTAGCAATTTCATTCACTAGATCCCTAATTTATGTGAAACATAGAGGGACTCTGCCTCAGGAAGCATTCTTCAGTTATACAAATATCTACTCTCAATAAATGTCTACAGCAGTCAGTGCATGCTCATTTTTACACAAGATACGTAAAATTCTCCCTGTCCCTAGAAAGCTAGCTAAGTTTGACCAGACATCGGTCCCTGAGCTCCTGGCATTCTAAAGCACCCCTCTGGCTTCAGGGAACAACCAGGACTTTCTACACAAGCATCGCTTTATTTCTGTGTATTAGCATGCTGCCTCAGTTCCCACTTTTAGTTTATTGTAGTGCAACTCTTGCCCATAGATAACTTTCCACAAAGGCAGTTTATACACACACACAATATTCACTCAAACCCAAGCATTTGGTGAATTAATATTGCAAAACATTTTGGAACAGAATCAGAGGAAGAGTTGATGTCAGAGAATGTACAGCCTTCCAGCCAGTCCCTTAGAGCCTCCACCCTCCTTTTCCCTCTTTCTCTTCCTCTAGTATCTTCCAGAACAACAGACAGGATATCCCCCTCTTCTCATGCAGACCAGTCAAGCCCACCTTCAGGGCCCCTCTGGGAGTCTCTTCAGTACCTCAAGCTTCTATCAAAGCATTTCCCTCAAACAGATGACACAACTTCCCTAAGAAGAATGCTGGTTAATGAAATGTTATCCTTCTGTTCCATAAAGAAATATGCAAATAAAGAAATTCCAGAAAAGCAAGCAGATGTCACCAAGACAAATGTTATTTGAAAACTACAACAGAAAGAACTATATGGAAATTCTTAAAGGTTAACTAATAACTAGGTATACCTAGTCTCAAGTATTTTAGACATTCAGCATAACTTTGTTCTTTTAACAAATATATACTAAATGTCAATTATGTGCCAAGCACTATTATAAGTTATGATACTTTTTAAAAGTATACTTAACTACCAGTCCCTCCTTCACTGAACTCTGTATTTACTAAAGGAAGATTAATAGATAGGAAATGATATAATGTCCAAGAGTAATAAGTGTATAAAATAAATAAATCTTAATCAAACTTTGCTAAGGAGCTTATATAACCCACTTAAGTATAGGCATGCAAAGGTTGAACAGGAATCCACCAGCAAGAAATTCCTAAACAACTATGAGAAGCTATGCCATGAACACTTTTTTTCATCTTAAAGTCAAGAAAATCTATAAAACTTTTCACCAACAACTGTTGCTCACTTTGAAAAGTTACTCTCACATTTACATTTAGCATATTACAGACGACTTATATTACATATTACATTTACAGTTAGCAATTAAGCACATAAATCTCTTGGTGTCTAAGAACGCAGTTTTTAAGCCTGTGTGGCACAAGCCAAATCTGTTCCTTAAAGACTAAAATTGGACTAATTAGCAATGTAGACGCTGAGTGTCCTTCATTGTTGTTATGCTAGTTCTGATATAAGAAGTGACAGCCCAACAAGAACCAGGGAGTGGCTAAGGTCATCTGGATCAGGACAAGGTCAGGGTCAGCCTGAGACATTAAGATACATAAACAGAAGAACAAAAACTAAACATAAATTCCCTGGATACTCCTGCCTAAAAACTCTGCCAATAAAGACCCTGGTAGGATGTTTAAATTATCACCAAACCACAAAGGTTCCGCCTGTGTTTGGTATTTCGTGTACAATAGATGTGCACTTAGAGCAGAAGCCTTATCACCATTACAATAACCCCATAGTTGGTTAGCTAATCGAAAGATTTGGTTAGGGCTCTGGCCAGTGTGGATCAATTGGTTGGAGCATCTTCCCTTGCAATGAAGGGTTGCAGGTTTGAATCCCAGTCAGAGCACATGCCCGAGTTAATGGTCAAGGCCCTTGGGCAACAACTGATTGATGTTTTTCTCTCTCCCTCTCCCTTCCTGTCTCTCTAAAAATCAATAAAAATAAAATAAAATAAAAACATATCCTCAGGTGAGGATTTAAAAATTTAGGAAGGCCGAAACCGGTTTGGCTCAGTGTATAGAGTGTCAGCCTGCGGACTGAAGGGTCCCAGGTTCGATTCCGGTTAAGGGCATGTACCTTGGTTGCGGGCACATCCCCAGTAGGGTGTGCAAGAGGCAGCTGATCAATGATTCTCTCTCATCGATGTTTCTAACTCTCTATCCCTTTCTCTTCCTCTCTGTTAAACATCAATAAAAAATATATTTTTTAATAAAATAAAAATAAAAATTTAGGAAGGAAATAAAAAATAGTGATGAGTTCATACCTTAAACCTTGTTATTTAATCTTAAAAACATATGTATATATTTATTCGTTAATCTTTTGAAGTAGGGACAGGGCTTGAGTGTAGTCCTCTGATTGGAGTTCTACACTTTTACATCATGATGCCTCAACTACAACTTGCAGTTTCCATTTCTTTAAAGTAAAATGATAACGTAAAGGCACTTACACAGCATCAGGTGTGTATATTTTTCCAATTGATTTCAATTGTTTGCAGTCATCTCATTCACACCCATACAACCGCAAATGTTTTAGAGATTTGATTTTATCAAACTTCTCCAAAGCACTCAATTAGTTTTAGTAGAAACAATTCTCTTTCATTTTCATACTCATACTTCATCAATCAAGTAAGGTTTATATACTATTTAATTAAAATATGTAATTACAGTAACAAATAGAAGCGGCCTAAACAGGTTTGGGGCAAACACAACCAGTAAGCATCAACTTGTCTGGTGGGGTGTCTTAAACGCCAGCCTATCAGCTGTGGGAGTTCATGTGCTTTGGACTCAGTCAGAATATCCTCCAGAGGGATTAGGGAAGCCAGTTAAATGGAAGTTGGATAAGAGAGATTTTAAGGTATATGCATGTGTACCTACACATACTAGTATATTAGAAGTCAAAATAATGCCTCCTTTTTGAGAGTTCCACCCCAATGCCTTCTATTCGTAAAGAACGCTTTCTCATTTCCTTCTCCACTAAACTTCACACATGCATAGGAAAAGGTCATAGGATATTCTTGTGTCCCCTTGCTATAACTTCTAAATATTTGTCTAAATACAACAGAGAGGTAAGAAATGCAATGAGATTAGGTTGTTGAAGGAACAAGAGCAAGGCCACCTTTTAGCTCAGTGGAATGAGACAGCCCCTAATTCTCTCCTATCCCAAAATAACACCTCTAGAAATATTAAAATCATTTATATCCACATTTATTGATTGAAGCTTGGAGTAAGACCAAAAAAGGACCAATTTGTTCTACATAATAAAGTAACTAGGTTTTTCTTTTTAAATTTCCTGGAGCACCTTAAGAAGTGGGAGGAGTGAGGGCCCTGGACCTGGGAAAAGAGGAGGGAAGGGGCCTGGAATGGAAACTTACCTAGCAGCAGGCAGGGAAGGAAAGGAAAGATGACCAACAAGAGGCTCCCAGGTATGAAGAAGACTGGAAAACTTCAGGTCACTTACGCTGGCCATGGTTATTTAACATTTTTTAAAGCATTTTATTTCCCTAAAGAGTTTTCACTGCTCATTTGCTTAGTAAACCTTTGTTGTTAATATTTTTAATTTATTTCAGAGAGGAAGGGAGAGAGAGACAGAAACATCAATGATGAGAGAGAGTCATTGATGGGCTGCCTCCTGCATGCTTCCCACTGGGGATCGAGCCCACAACCTGGGCATATGCCCTGACCAGGAATCCAACTGTGACCTCCTGGTTCATAGGTCAAAGCTCAACCACTAAGCCATGCCAGCCAGGCAGTATATAACCTATTTACTTGTCTCCTCAGATTCTTCAAAACCATACTTGTAATATCTTTTGTTGGTGTTTTGGACACAGTGTTTCTGTTTTCTGGTTGGAGTAACATGGGCTTAACAAAAAATGGAAGCTCCAGGATACAAAACGCTGGATGGGGGCAGTCCAGAAGAGGCAGGAAGTGGAAGCAAAGAGAGATAGAAATGGCCTGGGATAGCCATGGAAACATGATGCACTGCTCCCATCACCCTAAGAGACTATGTCATCAAGAATCTTACAATCTTAACAAGGAAACTGTATGTTCCGCAGGAAATATTAACATAAGAAGAAAAGAGATCGTGTACAAATGTGAATGGCAAGTCGCTTGCTTGATGGAAATTGCATATGAAGCAGATGGCAGCACTGACTGAAAAGTATACGAAATGTTAGAAAAGAGACTATATGCTTTTATCTCAGTTCCCTTATCAGAAACTATTGTTTGTGTCTAGAAGAAAACAACAGCACTAAAAAGGCCGAATACTTTATTAGAAGCTGTCCCCACCATGTGACCTCTTTATGAGTGCCATGAGGTGCGTAGATACTTTCTACTGTCACAAATATGGACACATTTTCCACACTGACTTTTTTATCTAAAAGTTTAGTTTACCAATATCTGAAATGGACTTAAATAAAGAAAATGAACTTCTCTGTCAGTAGACAAGTTTCCCAATGTGTATGGATGGAGACTGGGCAGCTCCCTGGGCCAACAGGCATGTGGTCATCACTCACCTTCCTCAGATCCTGCGATGCATGATCTGATGGGAGGCACAGCTCCTGTGTCACTGTCCACTCTCTGCAGTGGCCCACAGTGGCCCTTGCCATGGTGCCATGGCTGCAGTGCCCGGCAGAACAGAGAGACACAGAACATGGAGATGCACGGAGCCTGCCTGTGCTCAGGTCAATCCACCCTAGTGAGGCCCAGAAAGACATCTGTGGAATTTGAATAGTTTCCAAGCTCTACAAATTTCTAAAACGATAACATTTAAACATTGTATTGGGCACGAGATTATTAACTAAGAATAAAACGAGTTTCCAGTACAGGTCCTTGGGTGAGTGTGCCCACTCCATCGTTGTCACACACTGCAAGTAATTATTACTTACTGCAGGAAAGGAAAATGGTTTTCTCAGACCATTTTTCCCCCGCCCATCTGCTGTCAAAAAGGTCATTATGATGGAGGATGTGTCTACAGAACGGCACAAGACAAAACACACACACACACACACACACACACACACACACACACACACACACACCTGGCTTTACTACCAAAAGGCAACTGTGCGTCCACACAACGGAATATGAGGTCCGTGTTGGCCATCCCAGTAGGATGCCTTAGGTTATTATTAAACACACGACTGTAAGAAAGAATGCGAGATAAACTGTGCAGGCATGTTCTGTGTCCTTCCCATGCATGCACACACATTGATTTCTAAATGAAAAGGCTTTAAAGTCATGTTTTTCCCCACATTTCCCTATACCCTTCATAGTCCTGGTTTTGAACTTTATCTTCATTCAGCATGCTGTGTTTATCATTTTTAACAATTAGGGGGTGTAGAACTGGCAATAACACTAAGTCATTTGGAGCGTGCATGATAAGTTCTAGAGAAAACAGAGGCTCTGGTTTATTATGCTGAAGCAATAAAGCTACAGATAGAAAATATGACCAGCCGTCACCTTGCTTTATTCTTCTTCTAACAACTTACTAACGGTGTGTAAATAAAAAAGTGAACTTTGATTTTTCCATCTGAGCTCTCTGGAATGGATACTAGAGAGTATTTAACATTGTGACCAGAAATATTGAAATTTGACAGCTACGAGGTTAAAGGTCTCAAATTTATACATCAAGGTGTTTGTTCCTGTCATCGTCCCAGCAGCTTGCTCAGAATAACCCCTTTTGCTTACTGAACCTTTGAGGAACAAAGAACATTAAGTAATACATCTTGGCAGATGTCCTGGGATTCTACTCCTAGCGGGAATTCTGCAGGCTATCCTAAGCTCACTAAAGAATTCTGGGCATATATAAAAGGCATCCATGCAACCTTGGTATTTCACTATAATGAACAGGAAAAAAAATATCCTATTGTTTGGGCCCCCATTTTAAATGTTAGCCTAAAATCCTAGGCTTGGTGCTTATTTTTTTGTATACATCTCATCTGACACTTTCTTCTACTAAACCTATATTAGCTGATAACATAGAAAATGACCACTTGAACTCTTCCCAAAAAGGCAGGAATACTGTCTCACTCAGGCAAAATGTATCTTCAACACAAACACCCATTTTCATTTCTCGGCTCATTTCAGGGCCTACCTCCCATTTCTGGTAACATCCCATCTTCCACCCCCAACTCCCATGCACCCAGACTGTCCTGTCCTCCACCTGCCCCTTCAAACTAGCCAGCTGACCAGAATCCATGCTGTTGATATTGATAAGACCTGGGTCTGGCTCAAAATATGGACTCTTCAAGTGTATAGATCCTGTAGCCAATTTGCAAGATCCATAGCAGTGATTTCTTCAAATGGATCAGTAATAAACTCTAACAAGAGTTATCATTAAAGAAACAAAGAGGCAATTTTCATAATACCTCACGTGTTAAGTATTTATCTGGTCTTCCACATATATTAACTCATTTAATCTTCATAACAATCCCATTAGACTTATGCCTTTTATTCCTTCTCCCTTTTTTTTAATAGAAAACAACAAAATGGCAAAGATTTTTTTAAGCTGCTTTAAGATAAAGATTCTGGCTCATCTGCTAGGCTCCCCCACCAGAGAGGGGTGTAACTGGCTCTCGCTGCAAAATGCACAGTTAACTCAGAGTCCTGAGTCTTGGGGATCATTTGCAAGTCGTTGAAGCTTAAAATGGTAAATCCTGGAACACCAGTTCTGCCGCCAACCCACTTTTAATAGAATATACTTCATTAGCAAGTTAATGCATTATCCCTGCCAGGGATCTCTGTCATCTAACAGCATTTAAGCCAGAGGAATTTATAGCCAAAGACTGAACATTAGGTATCACCTTTCTGGGGGGGGGGAGTGGTGAGGGGGAGATGTTTTTGTGTCCTTTTAAATTCTGCTGGACCAAAAAAAAATAACTATTTCTCCACCTATGGACAAGGCCTTATCTGATTGCAGTAACACGAAATAGGGAGGCCAGACTAGACACAGTTGTACCTCCACTTCCAGATTTTTTTCAGGGGAAAAAAAGGACATAAAAACCATAGTTAAACAGTTAGAAAATAAAACAATTACTTTCCATGCCTAGGTGATATTTGAGAATTGCCCCATTAATGCTGTGCTAACAAGAAAAATTTTGAAATATTCCTTTCAGTCTTGAGCCTGTAGCAGAATGATCTGTATGAACTGTTAAAACGCAGATTATTAAAATCACAGTTTCTGATTCTGGATATCTAACATGTTCCCAAGTAATACTGGAGCTGCTGGTCCAGGGACCACACCTTGAGAACCAATGGCTCTTGCCAGGGCAGAGAAAGAATGTGCTGGGATTCTTAGGTGTTTTGGAATGAATGAGGGAGGTAACAGGTTTATTTCTAGCAGAGATTCCCAGGGTAGCTCTCAGCTTCAAATATGTACTCAGCTCTTACAATGTGCCAAATGCTCTGCTAGGCTTTGAGAGAAACCTGATGAAGGAGACAGACATCACCATACCGTGCTCAGGGAGGTGAGCAGATGAGGCTAGAGTTGAGATCTGAGGAGTGCATGGGAGTCAGTCAGCCAAGTGCCCTTGGAACGAGCTTCCCACTGGGAAAGGGTGACTGACTGACACTGCAGAGTCAGACTAGAGGAGCCTCACCAAGGAGACTGAGCTGGAGGAATCAGTGCATACAGGCATGTACACACACACACACACACACACACACACACACACACACAAATGTGTATGTGCACACCCCTCAAAATAAGCACAGAACAGAGGAGATAGATGGAAATGATCCCTCTGGGTAAACCTAGACCAAAGGTGGTCAGTTTATTTCCCTCAAAAGAAATTGATATTGATATGATCTCCCCCAAACCTAAGCAGAAGCCTAGAATGAAAAGGAAGAAAAAATAAAAACGCTACAAATAAATAGCTATTTTATGTGTCTGCCATGAAACACCTGCATGAAAGAGAAAAGGGAGAGAAATCTATTTTATACCTCAAATCTAAAGAGTTTACATTCCCTTCAAGTTTTCATATCAGGGCCTGAAGTTGGTGTTTTATATGTGTAGCTCACTTTTTATAGCTCTCTGACAGAATAAATGTGAAGAGAGGAACCAGAAGAGTTACCACATTGCCCCTTCCTCATATTTTGTGAAAATTATCTTTTCTAAGACTCACCAAAGCCTCAAACTCTGCATGATTTACTAGGAAGGCTTTAGAAGCCAAAGCTTTTGTAGACCATTCAGCCATGGCATGCGGGCTCAAGTTTTTCTTAGCGCGTCTACAGGTACCAGATTTATCACCCTTCATGGTCAGAGAAACATAGCTATTATGCTATGTGAATTTTGAATGATCTGGGATTACTCTTTTGTCCCCATTAAGACCTCTAAAGACTGAATAAATTTTCACAAACTGTTTTAGCAGCCATAAAATCTATTTCCTAGTTCCCATCTAAGAACAAGTTAATAAGCTAATTGATGTCTTAACATCAGTTATTCCAATTTTTCTGCAATGGAAGCCCATCTTCTAGGTCTCTGCCTCCCTTTCCAAAAGGCACATTCTCTGGTGATGCCCACACATCACAGCTTCTTTGAGTAACACTTTTCCCCTCAGGCCTTAAAACATGTGATTAAGGCACCTACAGTATCATTTAAGCAGCTTGGAAGCAACTTCTCACTAGTGAATATGAAATTCCTTGGGTCAATGAAGTCCTCCTGCTTCTCTGGCAGATAGAGTAAGAAAAGATGCCTCCCCACACCCCACGCCCCCATCCCCAGCTACCTAATGAGTCTCTAACTGATGGTTTGTTTCTGCTTTCAGTCTGGGATAAACAAAAAGGCCTGTAGCCCCCTTCCATGGCCGCATGAGCTCACCAACTACCATGCAAAGGCAGCAATTTTTCATTATTGATAAAATGTAATGTCATAATGTCATGGTCTTTCAGATCCTCATTTTGGTAAGCCAGCAATGGCATTATCATGTTTAATAATGATAACAAATGGCCATAATGTTTGCATATGATTCTTATTGGCTCCCTCAGAATTCTCATTCAACCACATCAACAGATGGAATTCAATAGCAACTTTCCATATCTACTGTCTTAGATCTGCTCAAGACTAACAGTAAAATCTGCAGGACTCAAAGCTCGTTAAAGGTACAATGGCCGTTTCCCTCCTTTCACTCAATGTTTTACTTTTAGGAAGAATTTTTTCAGCATGTATTTGTACTATTGGATTTGGGCATGTGAATGCATTAAATACTGACATCTACTTGCTATTCATTCATGAACTCTCACTAACCCCTTTCTGTCCTGTTCATGCCTGTGCTTCTCTAATCTGTCTAGTGATTTTTGAGTGCTGTGTTCTGCCTGTTTCACAGTAATCATAGAACACTAATTGGCCTAAATTATAAGAATCATTCATGGGGCACTTATTTCCATATATTAGCCTTCTGACTCCCCTTTTCCCTGAGAAAGTAGAAATATTTCATTGTCTAAGACAGAACTAAAACCAGCATTCTTTAGGAAGTCTTTTATTATTCATTGACAACAGAGAGTAACAAACAGAGTAGAACTAGAGCACTTCAGTACTAAATAAAATAAATCTAAAATACATTTGGGAGATCTCAAGAAATATTTTATAACTCTTTTAGCACTTCATGAAGGAGTAAGGGAAGGAGGAGAGGAGGAAAATTAGCATTTACTGAGCTCTGTGCAAGGATATGCTTACATGTATCACCTCATCTTATTTTCACAAAACCCCGCAAAATAAGAATTATTCTCCAATTTTACATAAGAGAAAACTGAATCTCAGGAAGAATATACAGCTAATGAGTCACTCGGATTTAACAGCTCTAACTCTAAAACCTTCTCAGACTTAACCCTCAGACTTAGCAGTTTTAACTCCAAAACCTGAGAATGTTCCATTGCACAAAATTCCCAAAGCAACTATAAAAAGATTTTTCCCACTACAGAAGAATCAAATCTCCCAGATAAAATAATCATATATTCATAGAATTAAAAGATGTGAGTATATTTCCATTGCAGAAACTCTTTATCTTGCCATTAATATATCTATTTAGACTGTTATTGGTACCACGTTCTCAGAGCAGGCACATCTTAATTGTGTTAACAGCTTCAGTGCATCTGTGTGATTCCTCATTGATGCCCTTTCCACATTACTCAGTAGATTTCAGTATTGTCATTGGAAATGGGGCCAAATTAGGTAGTTTCATCAGATTTGTATATCAGGAACCCTTCAGCTGACACAATAAAACCATGTAAAAGAGCATATAATGGTGTTTGTATGAGAGCTTCCCAAGCCTGCTCTAGTCAATCAGAGGAGGCACTCATCACCTCTTCCACTTAAAATAATGAACATTTCTAAAGACTTTACAACTCACAGAGCACTATCCATTATACTATTGTATTTATCCTCTCAGCAATCCCATGTTCAGGAAACAGAGTACTTGACTCATCCAAGTTCATAGAGACACCAACTGGCAAACGTAAGATCCAAACAATGGGCTTCTGGATCATCTGGCCATACTCTTTCCACTCTACCAAGGCCTTTAGAGTATTCAGGACAAGTGATTTCCTAAAGTATGCACCAATATTCAGGGAAACAACAGCCTTCACTCTGAGGGGCAGGTCAGGTAAACCACAAAACAACTGAAGGCTCTGGAAATAGAGCGCTGCTATGAGAGAGTGTAGAGGAAGGACTTCCAGAGAGTGAGGTTTAACAAGCCACTCTATCCAATAAATCATAAGTACATGTTGGAGGGGGAAAGGCTTCCCTTAATTCTTCCTCATTCACTCAACAGTTCCTAAGGGCTTCCTCTTAGTTCATTCATTTGTTCATTCATTCAATAAACATTACTGAGCACCCCCTCTCGGTCAAACACTAGGTATACAACAGTAAATGAGATACACATGGATCTCCTTTCATGGAGCTCACATTTGTGCAGAATAGTCAAACAACTAATGTCACAACCATTAATATAACTGAAGACCAGTTGTGAGGGTGGGGTGTTTTAAAAGGATTTGACTAATCCCAGGTAGTTAAAGAAGAGCTCTTAAGGATTAGACATTTAAATTGAGACTTGAAGCATGAGTTAGGAATTACAAGGCAAAACATTAGGGAACCAAGAGAACTTTCCATTCTTGCCCCCATCCTTTAGACTCCTTACTGTTTCTCCCTTGCTTTGTTAGCCAAATGCTATGACTACCATAGTGGTCACTAGCTGAATATTAATTCAACACTTACCTGATTTAACTCACTGACAATCTGGACACTTTGTATGTATGTAACTCTGACAGGACAGAGATGGCCTGACTTAAAGCAAAGTAAAAAATTTTTAAAGGCTTTGAGGACTTGGTAAACCAAATCTCATGGAAGTTTATACTTTTGGTGTCCATATGAGTACCAAATGTAACTATTTTCCCATATTTGGTTGTAGGCACTAGAGGAAAAGGATCTAGTCTTCCAAGTTGATCTTAGTTCTAGAAAGTAAACTTGAACCTTTCCTTAGGTTAACTTGGAAGCAAATACTTTATTTAGAATTAAGAAGCCATTGCACAGGATTTCTGACACTGCCTAACCTGAAAGAAAAAGGCATTGTATCAGTCAGTAATATCCAATAATGCTGTATGACAGACCACCTTAAAACTCAGTGAAAGTCGGCAATAAACGTTTATTTCTCACTCATGAATCAGTGGGTCAGCTGCAGTTTGGCTGGTCTTAGGTAGACTCTACTGCAAGTTGGGCTCCCACCTGTTCCACATGCCCATCACCCTCTTGGACCTCTCAGACATGTCATTCTCAAATAGTAAAAAAAAAAAAAAGTAAAAATACCAAAAGTCAGCACAAGAAGGCAAGCACAATTCCAAAAAAAAAATCTTAAAGTTTTTCTTTAAACCTTGGTCACAGCAAATCATATAACTAGGCCCAAAATCAAAGTGTAGGGAAGTACACTCCACCCACCATGAGGCCAAAACAAGTTATATGGCTAAGTCCAGCATCAATGGGATTGGAAAGTACACTCCTGGGGGTACACTCCTGGGGTACACTCCTGAGGGTACGCTCCTGGGGGTTGAGGGGAGTAAAGCAGAGTGAATATTTCTTAACTATAATCTAATTAACTACAGATAAGAAAACTGAGGTCATTTGCCCAAAATGCAAAGCTAGAATTTAAATCCAAACCTTTATCTTTCCAAAATTCACTTTTTTTTTAACTTATGTGCTACCTCCAAGTAAAATATGAGGAAACTTTGTCATACATAATGGGCCTTCAAAAATGTATATTCACCCATTATTCTTTTTTTGTTTTATTTTAGAGAAAAAAAAGGGAAGAGAAAGAAACATTGATGTGAGAAAGAAACATCTATCAGTTGCCTCCCACATGCACCCTGACTAGGGACTGAACCTTCACAATATAGGTATATGCCCACACCTGGAATTGAACCTGCCACCTTTCAGTGTACTAGACAACGCTCCAACCAACTGAGCCACACTTGCAAGGGCTCACCCATTATTTTTAGTTTTCATAAAAACAACAAAAACAAATAAAATTGGTAAAATGAGGGCAGTAAGAGAGATAAAAGGGAGAAAAGATGTGAATATTCATCATATGCTATCTTTCCTTTTTTTCACTCTGTCACTGTAGCCTTGTTCTTGGCCAGACTCAGGCCCTAAGATCCTTCTTACCTGTAAAGCATCTGCCAAACCCCCCATATCTGTACGGGAAACTATTGAGCCCCTTCCTCTGGGCCACTCTATAAATAATCTGATTTCCCCCACATTCTCCCAATTGTCTGAACATGTTATATCTCACCCTCTCAGGAAGAGAATACTTTGGTTAATTTTTTATATACAAAGTCTACTATTGCAAGGATTCCTCATAGTGCAATGCAATGTTGTCTAGGGTTATTCTTCTTTATTTTTTTTAACTTTCTTTTTTATTAAATTTACTAGAGGCCCAGTGCACAAAATTCATGCACTGGTAGGGTCCCTAGCAGCTGCCGGCTTCTGGCTGCTGGCCAGAGCCCCCCTCCCTTCCCCTGGCCTGCCCCACCCCCTGGCCAAACTCCGACACAACTCCTGGTCTAGGAGACAATTTGCATACTATGCTTTCATTATATATGACTGGGGTGACATTGGTTAATATGATCATACAGGTTTCAAGTGTAGGTTTCTATGTTACCCACAGTACATTGTCCTGTGTGCCCACCAGCCACAGTCATATCTTCTCCCATCACCATTTATTAAGACCCTCTTCACCCCGAGGTTATTCTTAAAGGACTTCCCCTGGAGACAAGGATGTGCTCCATAGGAATAAATCTCTACTTGTAGAGATTAGGATCTACAAGCCAACATATACACCTGAGACACCATCAGCCATAGTTCCTCCAGAGAAAAGCAACTCATTTGCATGCCATAAGAGAGGATTTTTTTCTGTCACAGAAACAAGGTCACCCAAATAAACAGTAGGATCACTGATCTCTGTGATGTGACCATGGAGAGACACCTAAAGTTCTCTGCCCTCAAAATATAATGTCATTAAAATGTTTCTGAGTATAGACATGCTCTGAAATGTAGTTGGGAGATTACCAATGGATGTATATTTATTTTATCCTTATTCTCCCTAGCTCCCTTCTACCATAGATAACTGGGAATTGATGGAATCAAATGGACAGTAAATAGGCTGGAAATTTATTTGTTTGTTTGTTTTTGTTAATCCTCACCCAATGATATTTTTTCCAGTGATTTTTAGAGAGAGTGGAATGGAGAAGGAAATACAGAAAGAAACATCAATATGAGAGAGATACATTGACTGGTTGCCTCCCACATGTGCCCTGACCAGGGTCATGGATCAAGCTTGTATGTGCCTTTGACTGGAATCAAATCTGTGGCCCTTCAGTCTGAGGGCCAATGCTCTAATCCCTGAGAAACCAGCCAGGGTCTGGCAATTTAATTTTAATGAAATCAAATCAACTGCTTATACTCATCTCTTTCCCATGCATCCCTTTATACTGTTACGATAAAATACAACTTATATAGATATGTAAACACTAAAGGCCTGGTGCACGAATTCATGCACCAGTGAGGTCCCTCACCCTGGCCTGTAAGATTGCTCTGAAACCAGCTCTCTGACAAACCCTGAGGGGTCTCAGAGACAGCACAAGCTAGGCCAAGGGAACCCATAGGAGCATGATTGGGGCCGGGGAGAGACAAAGGAGGTTGGCCAGCAGGGAAGGGTCCACAGGAGGGCTCCAGGGCATGTCTGGTCTGTCTTGCTCAATCCTGATCAGCTGGACCCAAGCAGCAAGCTAACCTACCAGTCAGAGCATCTGCCCCCTGCTGGGCAATGCACATCATAGCAAGCAGTTTAGTGGCCTTAGCATACCATTAGCATATTACGCTTTGTTTGGTTGAATGGCCAACTGGTTGACCGGACACTTAGCATATTAGGCTTTCATTATATAGGATACCAGTTAAACAGCAAAAAAGTGTAAAATTAATAATAAAGTAATAAAAATATGTGGAAGAATATGTATACTTATCTAATCTATATAAGAGAAGGAATATTTAATCATAAAAAGGAAGGAAGGTGGAAAGGAGGAAGGGAAGGAAAAAGGAAGGAGGGAGGGAAGGAAGGAAGAGAGGGAGAAAAGGAGGGAGGAAAAATTTTTTATTTTATAAATATAAAACTACCACTATTATTTGTATCAATGATGAAAAAGTTTTAATATTTCTTATACATAAGGAATTCTTGTAAATCAATAAGAAAAATATGAGCATCCTGTAGGAAATGATAAGTAAAATTTTGAATAGCCAATGAGCAAAAAAGAAAACAAAAAATCATGAATAAACATATGAAAAAAATCTCTAACCTCACCAATAATCAAGTAAGTACAAATAAAAGAAAGATGATTATTTTCTGCAGTTTTCTGCAGTTTTTTTTTAATGTTTTTATTGTTTTCAAGAGAGGAAGTAAAAAGGAGAGACAGAAATATCAGTGATGAAAGACAATCATCCATCAGCTGTCTCCTGAACACCCGCAACTGAGGATCGAGCCCACAACCCAGGCACGTGCCCTGATGGGAATTGAGGCTTGACCTCCCAGGTTCATGGGTCTATGCTCAATCAGTGAGCCATACCAGTCAGTCTGCAAAGTTCATTTTAATCATTATACTCAGTGTTTAGAAGGATGCAGAAAAATAAACACATTTATATAATGATGCTAGGAAATGGGTGGCACTTTTCTAGAGAGCAATATGTCAATTTATGCATACTCTTATTTTTTATATAATTTCATCCTTATTATTTATCCTAAGGAAATAATCAGAAATTTACACAGATATTTATTTGTAGTGATGTTTGTCCTCATAGGATTTTTTATATTGGACACCGCCCCGCCCCCCCCCCCCCCGCCCCAAATGCTTAACAATGAAGAAAGGCTAAATAAATGGTGACAAACATACAGAAAATACTATGCAACCTCTGAAGTTATTTAATTGTGGCAGATTGTACTTCTCCCAAACTAACTACAACAATGCACTGAGTGGCCAGATTATTATGATCTCTGAACACATAATAATCTGGCCACTCAGTGTATATCCTATATAATAAAACGCTAATATGCAAATTGTCCCCTCAACCAGGAGTTTAACCAGCAGGCAGGCCGGCCAACCACCCATGTCCCTTCCCCCAGGCCAGGCTGGCCGGACCCCACCCATGCACAAATTCATGCACTGGGCTTCTAATACACACACACACACACATACACACACACACACACACACACACACACACACACACTGAGTGGCCTGATTATCATGTGTGCAGAGATCATAATAATCTGGCCACTGGGTGTATTTCTAGTCACATGTGCTCTTCTAGAGCCCTGATGTGATAGACTGAATAATGGCCCCCCGCCAAAATTTTCTATGTCCTGCCCTAGCCTTTTTGGCTCAGTGGATAGATTATCGGCCCATGAAGGGTCCCTGGTATAATTCAAGTCAAGGGCATATATCTTGGTTGCAGACTCAATTCTTGGCCTGGATCTAGGTACGAGCGGGAGGCAATCAACTGATGTGTCTCTCTCTCACATCCATTTTTCTCTTTCTGTGCCTCTCCCCCTCCCTTCCACTCTCTCTCTCTCTCTAAAAAAAACAAAAGAAGAAAAAGGAGGAAGAGAAGGAGAAGGAGAAAGAAAAGAAGAAGAAAAGAAACATATCCTTGGATGAAAATTAACAAAACAAAAACAAAAAATATAACCATGTCCTAATTGCTGGTACTTATGAATATATTACCTTCCATAGTAAAAGGATCTGTGCAGATGTGATTAAGCTAAGGATCTTGATGGGGAGATTATTCTGTATTTATACAGCTAAGCCCAGTGAAATCACAAAGGCTCCTGTAAGAGGGAGGATCAGAATTGAAAGTAGAAACTGTAATAATGAGCACAGAGAGGCACAATCAGAGAGAGACTTGAAGATGCTAGGGTGCTATCCTCAAGGTTGAAGGAAGGGGCCATAAGTCAACGAACGATGGCAGCCTCTTGAAGCTGGAAAAGGCAAGGAAATGGAATCTCTCCTAGAGCCTTCCTAAAAATGCAGCCCTGCTGACACCTTGATTTTGGCCCAGTGACTCCCATTTCAGATTTCTGGCCTCCAAAACTGAAAGAAAATAAATCTGTGTTGTTTTGAATTTGTGACACAGGGGATAGGAAATGCAGACCATTCGATGGCTCTTTGAATCAAGGGAGAGCTGGTTGTGGGCCTTGGGGGCTGTGAGACTGCCATGGTGAACAGCACATGGCAGAGGAAAGCGTGAGACTTCCTAGACTAGGTCATGAGGGTGAGTTGGCTTCAGCCCGGCCGTTCTCCACAGGCATGCACTGCGGAACCCTGAGCTACCATGTAAGGAGCTTGGCTACCATGAAGCCACATGCTGGAGAGACCACAGTAGAGACTAAAAGAAATGTCCAAGAAACCCAGCTGTTCCAGCCTCCAGCGGTTTGAGTCTTTTCAGTCCACTCCCCAGACATGTGAATAAGCAAAGCTCAGCTAGATAATTAGCCCAGTCCACCTCCAGAGGACAAGTGCAGAAAAGATCCTGAGCAAGAACGACTTAGCCAAGCCTAGTCAATTCCTAGAACCATGAAGAAAAGGAACTAAGTAATCTGGTGTTTTATGCCATGGGTTTTGAAGTAGTTTATTATGCATCCATAAGTAACTAATACATGAATGATAAACAGAAATGTTCAAATATAATATTAAGTAACAAAGTAGTCTATAGGCTAAATGTATGTGTGTTTGTGTGTGTGTGTGTGTGTGTGTGTGTGTGTGTGTGTGTGTAAAGAAAAAAACTTTGAGTCACCAAAATATACTGCATATAATGGTTACCTCTGTGTGCTGATGAGGAAATTAATGTCTTCTTTATATTTTTCTACATTTTCAATCTATACAATAAATATGCATTACTTTTATAATCAGGGGGAATATTTTAAGCTGTTTAGATGCTATACTTGTGTAAAAAACATATAGTGCATTCTGTGTGGAAATACATGCACACAGGCATGTGCGTGCATACTGAAGATAAAATAAAGAGAACAGAAGAGGTCACTTGGTTAATCTAAGTAAGGACATGAACCTTTATAAACTATTTTTATTCCTCCCTTTTCTATAGCAGAGATGACAGCAAGTACCTTATAATATGGGTGAAATACATAATCCTTTTAGCCACTCCCAACTTATCTGTAATTGATGATGCAACTGGGTTTGAATTCATGTCTATGACTCAGATAATAGGTTATCTATAGCTCCTCCCAGAAGGAAAAAAGCCATCCCTTTGAAAATCACCCCTTTTTCTGGCCATAGTGCCTAAAATTCACCCTGTTTTTGCTGTTGTTCATCAGTACTTTTGAAAGATGGGCACCTGGAGAAGAGTCAGGAATAAGATGAGAGAATGGAAAGGAAATGAAGTTTCATGGTCCCAAGCTCTATTGTATCCCTTTAATTATCACAATAACACTAGGGATGAAATTAACAGCTCCCTCCTTTTATTTATTTTTTTTTTTTTTTGGTTAATCCTCACCTACCGGTAATTATAATTTTTCCACTGATTTTTAAAGAGTGTGGGAGGGGTGAAGGAGAGAGAGAAAGAGAGCAAGAGAAACATCGATGTGAGAGACATATCAATTGGTTACCTCCTGCACTTTCCCTCCCTGGGCCCAGGAGTCAAACCTGCAGCCCAGGTACTGTGCCCTTGACCAGGAATCAAAGTCCCAACCCTTCAGTGTGCAGGCTGACTCTCTAACCACTAAGATCACCGGCCAGGGCAGCAATCCCCTTTTTACAAATGAGAACATTTAAGCTCCGAAAGATTAAGTGGTTTACCCAAGTCAAAGAGCTAATAAGTGGCAGATGTGAACTCTAACATCTTCCTTATGGTAAGGCTGCACTTATTTTCCTTTGCCTCAGTTTCCAAGTTCCTACCAAGTTCCTAGCTTCAGAGTTGTAGTGTGAATTCAGTTTTTGAATATATGTATCATATCACATGGAACAATGCCTTCCACTTGAGAACACCCTATTATCGGTGTTGGCTGCCATTTTAACTGCATGAATCAAGTCACATCAGAAAGCACAAAAAAGACTGGGGAGACCCATAATTGCCAATGTCCTCATTTCAGAAATCACTGTATCTCACCTTTTGGGGGCAGCAGCCGACCCAGCAATGGTTGTTTTTCCATGAAAATTACACCCAAATCTGGAGCCCACGAAGTAGCAATCTAGAGACCACCGCCAGACGTACATTTTCCTTGCTCTTTTTCAAACAGCACAATGGCTCTCATACTCTCCAAGGGCTATCATTAAAAGGCAGCCGCTCTCTGGATGTGTCGATTCCAGTGGCATTGACAAGTGAGGATGGGAGGCAGGGGCCTCCTCCTACACAAACCGGCTGCTTCTGTAAAATAAATGAGGATGGAAATGGTGCTGGGATCTGCCTTCTAAATGCACTGAAAACCGAGGTTCCTGTCTTGGCATTTCCTAAAAGGCCTCTTGAGCTTTCCTTGGCAAGCCTTGAGATTGAGGGTACTTTTAGCTGTTTAAGCCTTCCTCTTCTAACAGGGGTCAAAGGGCTGGAAAGATCTTCTCAAAAGGATAGAGAAGGAATCATTAAAAGGGAGGAGAAGGAAAGTGACAGAAGGTCAACCTTTTTTTTTTCCCAATGAGTGCGTCCCTCAGGACAGGGCTCAGGGGCTGCGTGCTACACACAGACACCTAGCTTCCAGAAGCCAGCAGCAATTCGATTCACACTCCCCTGAGCAGGAGACCCAGAGGAAGCTCAAAGGGAGCTTCCACAGCCTGCAGAGGGAGTGGAGCTGAAAACAGGCACAACAGAAATCTGATTGCGATAAGTAAATTTCACTGACTGCATCCACTTAAAACAAAAATTGTGTTTCAATAAGCCAGAGAAGACAAATGCTTGAAATCTTGAGTCTGTCTTTAAGCTTATTTCCTTATATCAACTATAAATTTACCTAAAAATACCACTTACCACATCCCATGAAGTGTGACTGGCTGGACATTAAAATTCACTAAGGACTGGTTGGGGATTAAAATTCACCTTTACAGGCACACAAATGGTGAGGGTTTTCACTGACTTTCAGCCCACAAGCAATAAACTGCATTTGCACCCACACACCTATTCCTGCCACCCCATCTGGTAACATTTCCACGTTTCAGAGAGGAAAAAAAATCAATAGCAATAATCCGTGAGGGACTCGGAGGGTGGATATGTTTTTATCACACTACCATTTAAAGGGGAAAAAAATTTCTATCTACTTACAGTCAAAGAACCATCTTTTTGTGCGTTCACATGGAAATCTAGACATTATTTTTAGGGACAGAGGGGTTGGAAGGAAAAGGGAGATGAGTCCATTCAAACAAATGTGAGGAAACCTAACGCGTCTTTTAAACAATACCAGTTGTATTTGAACAATCCAAATGGTAATCAATGTACAAGTCTAAAAAAAATCCCCAATCAGCCTGCAGCACTGAAAATTACAGTCAGGACGGGAAGGCTAAAATGTGTGCTGATGCAGCTTCTCGGGGAAGAAAGTCTTCCTTTCAGCTGAGGCGCAGGGAGAAGACACCATGCCTGAACCCTGGAATTTAGAACTGTGTCATTGCCAGTTTTCTGTGAGAGAAGGAAATATGAGTCTTTGTTGCTGCTCTTATTTATTGCAGACCTTGTCTGGAATCCGGTATTGAAGCCCTGCTTGATGAGTTGCCGCCTTGAACTTTCCCACTGATCAATGCCGGGGCGGCTGCTGCATGAAAGAATAGCTTTCCTGAGGAGCCACTGTCACAGGAAACCTAGCAAGCTTTTTAAAACGCGGGCCGGTCTTGTATGCTTAAGCTTCGAAACATGCCCCTCTACCTCCCCTGAAAAACTAGCGAATGGTGACTGACCATCTGAAAATTGGAATGTTACAGCAGCGAGAGGTAAGGTCAACGGCAGAAATCCTCCTTTCTGTAAAATGATCGGACGCCCTGGGATGAAAACGTGCAGGGGAAAGGGAAGGCTGATACGAAGCAAGGGGACAGGAATCATATTTCTTCTCAGCGGGCTGACAGAAAGTTGCCTTTATTTTTCTGTGCAAATAAACTTCACTTTAGGAATTGTGGTAGCAGGTTGGTGTCCCATAAAATAGGTTTTATCGGCTGTGGTGACAACTTAAGGTGGGGAGGGGTTGCCGGCAGGGTAGCTGCCATCTTTTCCATTATTTTTGTCAATATTTTTGTTATTTTGTGGCGAGATTGCAGGAGAAGTCTAGACAAATGCTCTTAAGAATGAGGGCCAAGAGAAAGGGTTTAATCCAATTCTCTGGCAGTTCGAGTATAAAGCATGTGTCCCTAGGGGTGGGGGGTGCAGAGGGCCAAGACACATCCAAGTTGGTCTCTGAGTAAAACCCCAGCCTGTCCACACATTCTGTATTTTAGGGGCTTCCCTCAAAGGTGTACCCACAGAGAAAGCATCCACTGAGAAGAAAGAAGCACAAGCATCAGTAGTTGTTGGAAGCTAATGCCTTCTGGAGAGTCCCAACCAACAACCAAAGCCAGGAGAAATCGGACAGACTATGAACCTCCGTCTAGCTTAAGAAATGAAATAAAAATGAGATCTGAGCTTCAGTAAGTTTAACCAAGCTACCTTCACCCACTATCCATCCTCCTGGGCTTTTCATGAGTAATAAATATTTTAAATAATCACTAATCCTGTTGTGAGCTACTTGTATGCTTCCTAATCTCTTTCCCTCCTCCTAACACCTTCTATTTCCTATGGTCATGATTTGTGTGCATGCCACACCTTCTACTCCAGACTTCCAGCTGCTCAGTTTAGATCTTACTTCCTTGTAGTTTCCTGGCTCTATGCTTCACATACAGTAGATACCCAGTGTTTGCCCCATGAATAATTGATGGGGTGACTATATGAGGGCCTCATTCCTAAGGATTACCATGAAAGTCAGAGCAGAAAATCTCCTCCACCTTCTATTTCTGAATGTCTCCCTGGCCCATCTCTGGGCCTCTAGACCAACCATCACACCCACCTTCAGGCACCTTGCCCCCCACAGGAAGGTGTTTTGGTTGGCCTTCTGTCCCAATTAACTAAAACCACCAGGTGTTTCTTGCTTCTCCACTTTCCCTGGCTCTTCCT
This sequence comes from Vespertilio murinus, assembly GCA_963924515.1. NCBI lineage: Eukaryota > Metazoa > Chordata > Mammalia > Chiroptera > Vespertilionidae > Vespertilio > Vespertilio murinus. The sequence goes on along the minus strand of OZ004704.1, from coordinate 165,168,657 downwards.
TCAGTCCCATTTTCCTGGTCCCAACAATGGAATAATATTGTCAGAGCTGCCCCAGCCCTCAGCCCCAAGACAGAAAGCACTGTTTGATTCTGTAGCGACAGGGTTATCCTGAGCAATTCTGTACTTATCTTCAGCTCCCTCTATATCTAGGTGCTGCCCTCTCCTTGGAATTGCATTCCCCATAGACCCAACTGGGACAGCAGTCCCCTTGACTAATGTTTTTCAGGATGTATCTGTCCCTATACAACAGGAGTGCCTGCCACAAGCAAACCTCCAGCTTATACCAAAAGATTCCATCGTAATTGGCAACCCCTCTCCTGGCCATCCCATCCACCCTGAACCACTGTGTCAGCCACTCAGACAGAACTACACCCCAGTTTCTACTCCAAGGATGGGAAGGCAGGTTCTCTGACTCTTTGAAGACTAACTTCTCCTGTGTGTTTTGGGAGCAAAGGCAGGAGACCTTGTAAGTCACAGGAAGACCATGACCCTGGTTTCCTGGCAAAAGTACCAGAATCTGCATTCAGTGGAAGTGGCCGGACTTGACAGCAGCACTGCCCACGTGGTGCCCAATACTGAAAAGAATGCGCTCATGACGCAATCCTTAATTTGAATGGGTGACACCTATGTGTGGGTTGTTCTTTTGTTTACCAATTTCCATCAGGAATGTTTCCACATTTGATCCAATGCCAAGTGGGTGGGAAGGAAAACTCTAGTTGTGCTCCCATGTTACACCTTAGAATGCAAAATACTTCCCTTAAAGAGTCATGCATTTTACATACACACACACACACACACACACACACACACACACACATACACACACACACACATTTGCACATACAAATGCTTAGACTGAGACCAACTTTTATGTGCAGAAAACAATATATGGGTAAATACCACTGAATGAATGGACTTGAGAGAGTTCTCATATTCAGACAGAAAGAGTCAGCCCATTTCATGCTGAAAAACTGTAATCCCAGTAATCAAGGACTACTGCTCCATCTATGCCATTTGGTAATGTCTGAGGACATTTTTGGTTGTCACAAACATTGGAAGTGCCACTGGCATCTGGTGGGTAGAGGCCAGAAATGCTGCTAAATCTCCTACATGCATAAGATAGCCCCCCTCCCCAAATCTTATTACAGCTGTATTGTAATAGACCTTAAGATTTCCCACCAATGCATAAAAAGAAGGCTCCAGACCATCCTTAAGAAATGTCCTGAAATCTGTGGAGCATGGCTTTTTTACATTCAGATTCTTATCTCCTTGTCCTCTGCCCCACTTCCAGGGACATGGAAAATGGCCCACATCAGTTCCATTCATTTCCAAGAAAATAGCCAGAGGACTAAGCAGAGTCTTTAATGCCTGATGCAGGGAAGAGAGAGGAGAGTCTCAGAAAAGGATGCTGAGAATAAAGGTTGGCAGCCCAGAGTCTCTTTAGAGAGGGAAATGTGCCCATCACATTCACAGGCCTTGCCTAGCTCTGGATACCACACATTCCGGTTTCCTTCTAAACTTTAAGTCAAATCATAAACAGGAAACACCATCATGTAGGCCCGACCTTCATTAACCCAGAAATATGGATCCATTAGTAAAGACACAGAGAGTAACTCTCACTTTATCCCTCTATCCTGACGACCCTAACACATGGCTCTGGAAGGCATTGTTCAAGCTCAGTTACACCTATGCCCTCCACCTTCTCCTGGCCACTCTCTGTAAGCCCCAGCTTCTAGGAGCTAGGGGTCTATGGAACCAGCTTAGGGACAGAATTGTTGAACAGGAAGGACAACAACACAAAAAAGCCGGTGTACAGTATATTCTCATTCCACATAGATTTAAAAAGTGAGTCACTATCAATCATCCACAGTTTAGTATAAATAAGTTTCTAGATTCAACTGGAACTTCTAGTAACCAATCCCAAAAGCTGTCTTCTTCAGCCTTGTGGGGTGTGACTTCAACAGTAGCTAACATTTATTAGAAATGTCCCATATACTAGGTTTTTGGCTCTTCACAACTCTTCTCTCAGCCAAATCTCTTTATTACTTAAGAGGTAAAATTATTATTCTTATCATCCCCATTTTATAGATACTAAAACTGATGCACAAAATGTTTAAGTAACTTTCCCAGCTAGTAAATGACTATGACAAAATTTCATTCCAGTTAATCTAGCTCCAAATTCTGAGTTCTTAACTCAGTTCTGCTACCTAGCTTTAAGCTGCTCTTTACCCAGCAATACTGAGGCAAGGTTATTCTGACCAGGGATCAGTGTAACATAGGGAGTGTGTGTAAGCTCTCAGCCATCTTTTCCTCATCTGTAAAGTGAGGATAATATAAGTGCCTGCCTCATAAAGTTGTTGAAAGGAATCCTATCTAATAAAAGAGTAATATGCAAATTGGCTGCAACTCCAAAACACAACATGGCCGCCCCATGTGGTCAAAGATGGCTGCCCCCGTGTGAACACAAGATGGCCACAACAAGATGGCCTGCAGGAAAGAGCAGTTGTGGCAGTTAGGGGTGATCAGGCCAGAAGAGGAGGGCAGTTGGGGGGGGGGGGTCCAGGCCAGCAAGGGAGGGTAGTTGTAGGTGACCAGGTCTGTAGGAAGGGCAGTTGGGAGGAGACCAGGCCTGAAGGGGAGGGCATTGGGGGTGACCAGATTGGCAGGGGAGGAAAATTAGGGGCAACCAAGCTGGTAAGGGAGGGCAGTTGGGGGTGAACAGGCTTGCAAGGGAGAACAGTTTGGGGTGACCAGACTGGCAGGGCAGGGCAGTTAGGGGTGACCAGGCCTGCAAGGGAGGGCAGTTAGGGGCCAACAGGCTGGGCCATGAAGCAGTGAGGTGTCAATCAGGCTGGCAGGGGAGTGGTTAGGGGGTAATCAAGCTGGCAGGCAGAAGCGGTTAGGGACAATCAGGCAGAGGCAGGCAAATGATTTGGAGCTAACAGTCCTGGATTGTGAGAGGGATGTCCGACTGCCCGTTTAGGCCTGATCCCACTGATGAGGTCCCTTACCCTGGCCTGCACCCTCTTGCAATCTGGGAGAGCTGGTTTCAACCTGATCCCGCATGCCATGGTGAGGGACTCCACTGGTGCACAAATTCTAGTTGATAATTATAATAAGAGCTAACACTTTTAGAGAGCTTACTGTGGGCCAGGCACTGGGTAAGTATTTCACATATTATTTAATTTACTAGAGGCCCAGTGCATGTAATTCATGCACAGGGGGAAGATGGTCCCTCAGCCCAGCCTGCACCCTCTCCAATCTGGAACCCCTTGGGGATGTCTGACTGCTGGTGTAAGCCTGATCCCTGTAACTGGCAGTCAAACATCCCTCTCACAATCACGGACTGTTGGCTCCCAACCACTTGCCTACCTGCCTGCCTGATTGCCCCCTAACCATTCCCCTGCCAGCCTAATCAATGCCTAACTGCTCCCCTGCCAGCCCAATTGCCCCCAACTGCCCTCCCCTGCTAGCCCAGTCACCCCCCACTACCTACCCCATTCCCCCCACAGGCCTGGTCGCCCCCAACTACCCTCCCCTGCAGGCCTGGTCACCTCCAACTGCCCTCCCCTGATGGCCTGGTTGCCCCAAACTGCCTTCCCCTGCAGATCTGGTTGCCCCTAACTGCCCTCCCCTACAGGTCTGGTCCCCCCCAATTTCCCTCCCTCCCCTTCAGGCTCAGTCCACCCCAACTGCCCTCCCCTGCCAGCCCAGTCACCCCTAACTTCCCTCCCCTAAAGGCCTGGTCTCCCCCAACTGCCCTACCCTAGTGGCCCTATCACCCCTAACTGCCCTCTCCTGCAGGCCTGGTCACCCCTAACTACCCTTCCCTACTGGCCTGGTCAACCCGAACTACCTTCCCCTAAAGGTCTGATCCCCCCAACTTCCCTCCCCTGCAGACCTGGTCCCTCCCAACTTCCCTCCCCTACAAGCCTGATTGCTCACAGCTGCCCTCCCCTACTGGTCATCTTGTGGCGGCCATCTTGTATGAAGGTGTAGCAGTCAGTTTGCATATTACCTCTTTATTATATAGTATTATCCCATAGCTAATGAATGGTGGAGTCAAGAAGAAAACTCCATTTTCTACACCTTCAAAGTCTAGGCTCTAGGCTAAAGAACTATCAAAGAGGAAAAAAGAAATGCTTCAAAAATTAAACTATTTAGAAGTGAGCTTCCTCCCAACTAAACATAACTGCTGAATGCACAAATCATTTAGTATATCACAATAATTTGGTGGTCTTAATTTTTTAATACTTAGTTGTGTCCCTGTTGGCTTCATGGACTTATAGCTTGTAGCTTTGAGGAATGGATGATAATGACTCCGTAAGTCTGGGCTAAATTTAAAACTGATGCTGGTGGCTTATGGTCAGAACATTATGTGAGTTTGGTCCTGAGCCTAAGAATCATTAAAACATGGAGCTTAACCAAAGTGACTTCCAGAGGTCACACAGCCATCCCTCTGTTTCCAGAAGTGCAGAAACCCACTTCACTTCACTGAGCAACTTGGCATCTTCTGAAAACAGACAGCATTACACTGAAGCTAAATATCTTCAGCATATGTTGAGAAGATAAATAGAAATTGTGCTCTTTTAGAAATGAATTAAAAAGGAAAAGGAAACAAATTAGCATATACATATATATAGTAACCCTTTTCACATTCAATTCTTATATTTCAACTAGAGGCCCAGTGCACAAAATTCGTGCCTGGGAGAGGGGGGTGTCCCTCAGCCCAACCTGCACCCTTTCCAATCTGGGACCCCTTGAGGGATGTCCAACTGCCTATTTAGGCCTGATCCAGGCAGTAGGACATCCCTTTCACAATCTAGGACTACTGGCTCCCAACTTCTCGCCTGCCTGCCTTCCTGATTGCCCCTAATCTCTTCTGTCTGCCAGCCTGATCACCCCCTAACCACTCCCCTGCCAGCCTGATCGTCCCCAACTTCCCTCCCCTGATACCCTGGTGACCCCCAAATACCCTCCCTTGTATATTCCTTCTTTATTAGATAGGGTTTTTTCTTTAACATATTGGACAGTCCTAACTGGTTTGGCTCATTGGATGGAGTATTGGGGCCTACAGACTCAAGGGTCACAGGTTTGATTCTGGTCAAGGGCATGTACCTTGGTTGGGGACACATACCCAGTGGGGAGTGAGCAGAAGACAGCTGATCATAGATGTTTCTCTCTCATAGATGTTTCTAGCTCTCTATCCCTTCCCCTTCCTCTGTAAAAAAATCAATAAAATATATATTTTTAAAAAGAAACATTTAAAATTCCTCCATATATACCTGGCTAGTTTGACCCCAGGCTGCCACCACTGAAGGGGATTAGGCCCTGGCCAGGCTGGGACCCCTCCCCAAGCTGCCATCTCAGCCTGGCCTGGGATGGTGAGGCCGGGGGAGCACATCCCAGCCAGGCTGAGACCCCAGCCCAGGCTGCATCCGGGGCCAGGGGATCACGCAGCTTGGGTGCAAGGCCCTGCTAGTCTGAGACCCCAGCCCAAGCTGTCACCTCAGCCAGAGGATAGCACAGTGCTGGTGCGAGGTCCCAGCCCAGGCTGCTGCCGCTGGCCTGAAGAGCATGCCTCAGGGATAGGTGGCCCTGCTGGCCTGAGACCCCAGCCCAGGCTGCTGCCTCTGGTCAGCTGATATCCCAGTGGGGGTGCACAGCCATGCAGACCTGTGATCCTAGCCCAGGCTGCCACCCTAGCCAGGGTATCATCCAGCTTGAATGCTAGGCCATGCTGGCCTGAGACCTCAGCCCAGGCTCCCAACTACTGGCCGGAATTGTGCTGGGTGCTGGTGCCTCCCAGCGGGACACCCGGGGCTGCGGCCACTGAGCAGGGATTGCTGGGGGGGGGGGGGGGCAGGTGCCTCCCAGCTAGACACCCTGGATTTCCTCTGCTGGGCAGACTAGGGATTCCGGTAAAGCTAAGAGGACTGGGCGCTGCCATCTTATGGCTATGGGCGCCGTGATTTTTGTCGCAGAGTGATGGTTAATTTGCATATTACTCTTTTATTAGATAGTACTAGAGGCCTAGTACATGAATTCATGCACCAGTGAGGTCCCTCAGCCTTGGAATTGGGCCAAAACTGGCTCTCCAACAACCCCCAAGGGATCCTACCCTGTTTCCCTGAAAATAAGACAGTGTCATATATTAATTTTTGCTCCCAAAGATGAGCTAGGTCTTATTTTCAGGGGATGTCTTATTTTTCATGAAGAAGAATACAGTACACATTTATTGTTAAATGAAAATAAAGGAAATTTATTACCTGTATACAGTACAGTAGTACGATAGTTGTCAACACAAACCAGACAAACTGTGACTCCTAAAAGTATTAAGAATTTACTCATTTATTCAATGATAATCATGTCATCTTCTTCTGGAAAATCATCATAACAATCCAATTCCTGAATTTCCTGGTGAATTTCTTGTGACTCCATTTCTTTTAGAATCAGTGGACCAAATCTCTCATGTTTAACAATAGCACTGTCTTTAAATGAGTACTTCTTGTCAAGGTAGCCTGCTCGCAGTGCATTTGCAATGCAACTGTCAGTGATTTTCTCCCATGAATTCTTCACCCAAGTCACAACTTCTTGCAGTTTAGGTTTCACAAAGTTTCCACACTGATTTCTCTCCATTCACACAGCAGTGACGTCAGGACTCCACGTAAGGTTACTGGTTGCTAAATGCCAGTTGGGGCGGCCCTAGCAACCAGTTTACGGTAAATTAATTTTCATTCTGAGACAGAGCCTGGGGACCTTATTTTCGGGGGGATGCCTTATATTTCACTCAGAAGGAAACCTGTAAGTAGGTCTTATTTTCGGAGGATGTCTTATTTTCGGGGAAACACAGTAACTATCTCCCTTCCTCTCTGTAAAAAAATCAATTAAAATTTTTTTTAAATTTTTTTAAATTGATAATGCCAAATCTGGTAAGGTTTTAAAATAACTACAATCCTTATACATTCCTGATGCAAATACAAAATGGTTTAACCATTTTTGGAAAACAGTTTACTAGTTGGTTATGAAGTTAAATATACCTTATTGGATAGCACAGCAATATCACTACATTTCATTTACCCAGGTTAAATGAAAACATAAGTTCATACAAAAGCCTGTATTTGAATAGTTATAGCAGCTTTGTTCATAATCTTCAAAAACAGAAAATTCAATTTCAGAATAAATAGACAGACTGGTATATCATCCTACATAATAAAAGGTTAATATGTAAATTGTCCCCTCAGCCAGGAGTTCAACCAGGGGGTAAAGCTAGCCAGCTAACCACCAAAGGCCCCTCCCCCTAGCCAGCCCTACCCCCATTCGGCCCCCATCAGGGCAGGCTGGCCAGACCCCACCCATGCATGAATTTGTACACTGGGCCTCTAGTATAATAGAATACTGCACAACAAAAAGGAAAGAACTGATGATACACTCAGCAACATGAGTGAATCTCAGATGCAATATGCTAAATGAAAGAAGTCTACATATTGTATGATTTCATTTACATGACAGTCTCAAAAAGGCAAAACCATAGGAGCACAGAAAAGATCAGTGACTCTGAGGCCATGGGGTCAGGAAAAGAGTTTGACTATAAAGAGGAATAGGGAAATTTTTTGAATGTCAGGACTAGTTTATATCTTGATTGTGGTAGTGATTACATGACTTATACATTAGTCAAAACTTGTAGAACTATACACTCAGAAAGTGAAAATTTTATTGTTTGTTAATTATCCTATATAATAAAAGGCTAATATGCAAATAGACCAAACGGCGGAACAACCAGAACAACCGAATAACTGAACAACTGGTCCCTGTGATGTACACTGACCAAGAAGGGGAGTGTGCAAAACATGCCGGGCTTTGGCCATGGAGGAATGGTGGAGCAGGTGAGTGAGGGCACCAGACCAAGGCGGGTCACCAGTCGCTGTCATTGGGGTGAGCCTCTGGTGGTTACTGAAAATTCTTTGCTCCCACCCAGCACTGGTATCTACTGGTCCCAATCACTCAGCACCATCAGCGGGTATGAGTGACTGCCAGCCCAATAACCCCTGAGGGCTTCTCCACCTCCTGCTGCTCCTGAGGGGCAATCAGCAGACATTACTCACACTCGTTGCTGGTGCTGGCCCCAATTGCTCCATGCCATCAGTGGGTGCAAGCAGGAATAGCACTATCAGCGCATGGGAGCAGCAGGAGCAGGGCTGTCTGGGCAGACAGGGGACCGGGGGCCATGGCAGGAGGGGCCAAGACCCACCCCTATGCTATGCCTACCACAGCCTCGCAGCCCACAGTTTCTTTCAAGGTGTATGAATTCATGCACTGAGCCCCTAATACCTTAATAAAAAAGTGAGCTGGGGAGAATGTATGCTTGAGGGTCATATATATGAAATTCCTACAACATTCTCTGTTGGATAGAACTGCACATGTAGATAGCTCCCAAATCAATCTATAATTAATTTATAATCAAAGTCCTTATATATATAGCATGCTTTTTTGAAGATGCACAAGGCCAGAAAGACCCTTATAACTAGTATAAAAAAAGGAGGGGTAGAGGTATCAAACTCTGCCTCCTTGTCTAGTAGGAATAGAAAGAGAGAGGGGGGAGGAATGGACAGAGAAAAAGGAAGGACTGGTATATGCATAATTGACATAACATGTCTGTAGACAAACTTCTTGGCCATTAAAGCATCTAAAAAATTCATACTACTCTTAAAGTTTACTTAACATCATACCCATTAAAATCCATGTTAGTTTTGGTAATCCTTAAATTTAATAATCCAAACAAACAGTCATATCAGTGAGAGATTTATTCTAGGAAGGCAAGGTACCATGTTAAGGTCAATAAACATGAAAACATGCATAATACATTCTTTGTAACCTAAGTTATTCTAAATGGGGAATCCTGAAATCTCATTAGCAAAGTTCAAAAAGTAGCCCACGTCACATTTATTTGCTTCATCAATTGGAGATGAGGACATATATGCCAAGGAGACTTTATATTCCTAATTCCTGTTTGCTGCTCTCATACTTTATCAAGAGCCATAAAGCTTTGCTGGTCTACAAATTTCACATATAGCACTTATGCCTATGTCTTGAGACTATTTATTAAAACCCCACAAGCAAATGGCACTGTGAAACAAGTCAGTCACTATTCCTGCACTGAAGATATTACGATCTCAATAGCCTGCATTTACATGGACAAACAGTGCACAATGGTACAATGGACAACTGCAAATAATAATTTAATTAAATTACTAATTCAATATCTCCTGTACATAGAGGTATTATGTGATATGTACTGGAGTACAGTTTAGCAGCCTCCAAAGATTCAGAAGGCTTTGTCAACACTATGTAAGAATCTCCCTGTTAAGTGGGCCAGATTGTTAGGTACTAGATAAAGGAGGCAGCAAGGGAGCTGAGAATGGAAAGAATTGAGGGATCAAGGGAGGAAGGAGAAATTATGCAGACCAGCCTATCTAGTAGAGGTAATTATCTAAAAGACATTTTATTCTGAAGATGAGAAATTGTGAATAGTTTTTGGATCAAGTCAATAGAGTTGATCTCCATCATGTGATTAAGATGGTGCCAGAGGAAAATTACTTTGCAAGTGTATATTTGACAGGTAATAAAGAGTAAGGGCCAGAGGCAAGGAGATCAGTCTGTAGATCAGACAGAATAGATGGAGGCAGAGCTCTAGAGAAATAGCAGATGGAGCAGAGGGTGGCAAGAAGTGAAGGTGTAGGGATCTGCTGTACACATAGTACCTAGAGTTAAAAGTAGGCTCCTGTGCACTTTATAACATGTTAAGAGGATAGAGTTCATGTTTAGTGTTCTTACCAACACATACAAACATATATATAGACACACACACACATGCACACAAACATAAGAAACTTTTTGCAGGTTGTGGGTATGTTTAGCACCTTGATTGTATTGATAATATCACAGGTGTATATATATATGTCTAATCTCATCAAAATGTATACATTAAATGTGTGCAATTTTTGTTATACCAATTATTATATGTCAATAAAGCTAAAAAAGAACTATTTATATATTAAGAATAAAATATTAAGGTAAAAAAGTAAGGGATTGGGGGAAAGGAGACTTTTGTAATACTTTAAATAATAAAGAATTTCAAAAAGTAAAGGTAAAGGAAAAGGAAAGGGTGATTACAACTTAGCATAATGTCCTCCTGAGAGCTCCTTCTACTCTTCCCTTATGTGCAAACCCACTGTAGCAGAGGCTGATGTATCCCGATGGGATTTGATGCAATTTTTTGTCGTTTTGATTGAAATGTGTGCTGCCTGGTCCCTATAGCTTAATTTAGAACAATTAAGGTTCAGGGTACATGAGCTGGCAAAGCACATTACAAACAATGGCTGCAGAATAAACTGCAAATCAATCCACACTAAATCACCCTGAAAATCCCTGCCAGTGCTGTAAAGCCATCCCGATTCCAGCCCTTCCTTCTCCCCCCTCAATCTTAACCGAAACAAGAAAGTCTTCAGTGTTCACTTTTGTAATGATTTTGAAGATGCATTCATCCTTCCAGACATAAAACTTCACAGTCTCGGGCTGGGGTCAGGGACAGATAAGAAAAAGGATGCTGGGGGGGCTGGGTAGTTGCTCAGTTCGTAACTATTTTGTCCCACAAATGGGGAATATGTTTTCTGTTTCTCAACTCTGATATCGATACGTTATGGAAACATGTCACCACACTAGGCTGACTTACTTTATAGGAGATATTTGCTCTTTTGTTCATCAACTTGTTTATTTCATTTGACTCCTAAGTGAGCAACTCCCTTCCTCATTCCTCCGCATACATCTGCCCCATAAAGCTACTTGGTCGGAGAGAAAGAGCTGCCCAGATTAAATGAAATCTTCAGCTACAACCTACATACATCCTGTGAGCCCCCGTCAGCATCCTTTATCACTGTGTACGTGGAAGAGCACTGGGATAAGGAGATCACCCTGTTGTTCCAGGCAGGCACAAAGCAAGGCTGGCACTGACCATGTTTCCCAATTCATCCCCATTGCATAACATCAAAATGTCAAAAGTGTACATCCTTCCATCAGGCAATTCCACTCTTAAGGTTTTAGAACTATTTTCCCAAAGAGGCAGAGGTATGAATGTATTTCTTGAAGTATTATATAGTATAGTTTGTGGAAAAATGATAACCAATCTAAATTTCCATTAAGAGATAAATAGAAAAAATGCACGATATAATCATGTGATAAAAGCTGTGCAACCCTTAAAGAGAAAAGAATACTATTAAGAACTAATTCAGAAAAATTTCCTAAGGTACAGCTAAATTTAAAAATGAATTGTAGAACAGATTGAAAGTATGAACCTATTTTTGTAAAATACATATATGTTGGTATATGTATTTTTTAAGTCAGGGAAAATAGAAACCAAATCCTTAACAATGGTTACCTCTGGGTATAACGTATCAGGAGACTTTTTTTCTTCATATATTTTGGTATTTAATTTTTATAAATTTGGTATTATTTAATTTTTTAAAAATATTTTCTAATCAGCAAATATATACATATATAAATATGTATGTAGGAAAGCATGATGTAAATGATGAAATTATCTTCTATTTTGCCTCATTTTTCTATCCACTCAACAAAGAGTTAGTAAAAGCCTCTGTGAAATGCCACTATAGTAGGTTCTGAGAATACAAAAACAAGCCTTCATAGAGGTTAGAACTTAGTGGTAGGAAGCACCAATCCTCCGAACACCTTCATTATAGCCCATAATCTTGGCTTGACTTCCCAACCAACAAAGGTAAAATATTCAAATAATGACAGATCAATTCAAGTTCTTTGTTTTCCCCAAAATCAGTTATTATGGATAGACATAAGGGTGAGAGCTGTCACTCTATAACTAGGGCTGGTCACCTGAGTTCCTTCCAGGCTCTGAATGCTCAAGTCTTCTTGGGGTTTACTAATAACAGAACTACAATCATGAGCATTTTTATTCAGCACATACTGTGTGTCAGACACTGCACCAAACTCTCTTTTCTTATTATCTCATGTGACCCTCTTAACGACCTTATGAAATACTTACCATGATGTATATTATCTTTTTTTTACAGGTATGACAGCAGAGATCTGCCAAGGCCACCCAGCTAATACATAGAGCCAGGATTGCATACAGCCTTAAGACTGTAGACCCTTCAGTAGTGCTGGGCAGATAGTAGGTGCTCACATCAGAAGTAGTCACTGCACTAGCTGGTAGTTCCAGTAACATTTGCTAAGCTGTCAGCCTATGAAAGGAAACTGATGAAGCAAGGGAAAAACAAAACACAATTATGAGATTTGGAAAGTCCATGCCAGTAACCTGTCAAACTCATGATTTATGAAAAGCGTTAATGAAGTATAAACAATTCCAGGTGGGTCATTCAATCAAGCTCTTGAGGGTTAGCTTTCACTGTTTGGAATCTGGGTAGCTACCAAACAGAATACTAATTCCTTACGGGAGAAAACTTCAGATTGAATTATGCTGCAATTATGAACTCAGGAAGGGGATGGCATATAACCATGTCTGTGTATTGAATGTATGTGTTGGCTATGAAACCAGGTCCTCTCACATTAAGCCATCAGGGAATGCAAGATGCTCTGGATTCAAGTCCATGCTTTGACTACAGAATTTGAGCTGTGAATCCATCTCATTTTGTTTCCTCCCCAGCCAGTAAGGATACTGAAGCTGCCCACATCATGAGAAAGTGTGTGAAAGCCAGTGCAAAAGCAATACTCACTAGGCTTCCACCTCTTAACCCTTCAGGCTCAACTTCTAACACAATTTCATCCAATGGATAATCTTCTAGCATCTAGGGTATGCTAGAAACGGTGCTTCAAAATAAAGTTGGAAAAACACACCTCAATACTGAGCTCAGGAAGCTCAATTCTAAGAGAGTCTACAGATAATTTCCCAAATAGTACATTTTTAGCATGTCACTTCCTTCTTAAGAATAGTTAAAGGTTAGGTCAAATATAAAACCAATCTACCTTCTAGCTAGCCCAAAGCATGACCTTTCCTCTTTTATAAAACTCTCCAATTCACAGATGTCTTTCCCTAACTCTGAATGACTTCAATACCAGTACTTAAAATATGTTTTAGGTTTCATAGTTTTTTCTCAACCTCATGTTGGACACACAATTGCTCCTTAAAGGCATTTTGATCAAATTAATAAAATATAAACAAGGAAAAGGGGGGATTATTAAAATATTCTTCCTGTTCTGATAATGAAGTTTATTACTAAGTTGCTAATTCTCATTACTCCTGGTGTGTTTAAAACTGAACAGGTACTCCGAAATCATCTAATTCATTCCCTTATTTTCCAGATGAGAAAATTGCCATCCAGAGAGAGAAAATGAGCTGTGGATTGAAAATTTATTCACTTACTTATTTGGTAAATATTTAATGATAATCTACCTTGTTTCCCCGAAAATAAAACATCCTCCGAAAATAAGACCTACTTACAGGTTTCCTTCTGAGTGAAATATAAGGCATCCCCCCGAAAATAAGGCCCCCAGGCTCTGTCTCAGAATTAAAATTAATTTACCATAAACTGGTCGCTAGGGCCACCCTGACTGGCACCTAGCAACCAGTGACCTTACGCAGAGTCCTGACGTCACTGCTGTGTGGAGGGGGAGTGGAGGTCCCAGTGAGCTGTGAGTGAGGGACAGAAGAGAAGAGGAGACTTTCGTAGATGCATGAAGAACAGGAGGATCAGAGCAGACGGGACTCAGCGAAAGTGGTGAGTGCTGGTCTGTCTCTGGTGACACTACCTGATGTTCACGGCTGCCTTCATGATGACTGAAGGTTCTCAGTCAGTGGCAGACCCTGCTCCAGCCCAGATCCAGGCCCCAGCAAGCCCAGTGACAGTCCCCAGGCAGGCCCTAGGGGGTAAATGTCTGACAAAGGGGTAGGGGGGATGTCTGGTGAAGGTGTTCAGTGGCACAGAGGTGGGGGGAGGGGGATCACTTAAAATGACACACAAGGATCAGAGGGGGCAATCAAAATGACACAGGAGGATCAGAGGGGACAATCGAAATGACACAGGAGGCCGAAACCGGTTTGGCTCAGTGGTAGAGCATCGGTCTGCGGACTGAAAGGTCCCGGGTTCGATTCCTTTCAAGGGCATGTACATTGGTTGCAGGCACATCACCTGTAAGGGGTGTGCAAGAGGTGGCTGGTTGATGTTTCTCTCTCATCAACGTTTCTGGCTCTCTATCTCTCTCCCTTCCTCTCTGTAAAATATCAATAAATTTTTAAATGACACAGGAGGATCAGAGGGGACAATCAAAATGACACAGAGGATCAAAAGGGGTTACTAAAATGGTAATCCCCGCTCTGATTCTCCTGTGCCATTTTGATTCCCCCCTCAAATCCCCCTGTGTCATTTTAAGTGATCTCTCTCCCCCCACCTTGATACCCCAATTCCTTTTTTTTACCCCTAGAAATGAGCAAAAAAAAGAAAAAGCTACTCCATGGAGTACAAGAAAGGAATCATGGAAGACTCTTGGGGCCAAAATCTTACTGCTTTCTGCAAAGAGAAGATGTTGAGTATCGACTGGTCCGAAAATGGTGAGCAGAGTATAGTAACCTCATTGAACAAGTGGACAAGGGAAATGCTAGAAAGCGCAAGTGTGGACCAGGTCGGCAACCATTATTTTCTGAGCTGGAAGACCTGATCTGTGAATGGGTTGTTGACAGGAGAGCAAAGGCTTTGGTTGTGAATAGGGTTCAGATTCAAGAATTTGCACTTGCAATAGCACCACAGTTTGACATAGCCCCCAAAGACTTCAAAGCATCACAACACTGGCTGGATAATTTCCTTCAGTGAAGTGAACTGTCTTTAAGAAGATCTACAACATTGTTTAGGTTGGAAGATATTCAAGTTATTAAGTGAGCACTTGCATTCAAGTCCTTTATTGATGATGCTGACTTCTCTAAATACAATCTTTCCAACATGATTGCTATGGATGAAACTGCAGTGTTTATGGGCCAATCATCTCAAACAACAATTGAACAAAGGCGTGCCTCCTTAGTGTACATTCCCTCCACTGCTTATGAAACTGCACATGTTTCCTGTATTTTGGCAATTCGTCTGGATGGCACTAAAATGCAACCTTTAATCATTTCTAAGGGCAAAAAGAAAAAGATTGAACGTGTTTTGGGCGTTTTTATCCTTGAAACTGAAAAGGCCTAGGCCACACAAGCAGTTATAAGGAAGTGGGTCAATTTAATGCTGCCGCTTGTCATGCAAGGAAGCCAAAGAGGTCTGCTAGTCTGGGATGCAGCCAGTACTCACTGTGCTAAAGACATGAAGACATTTCTTCACGAAAGAAAAAATAGATCAGATTATGATTCCCACAGGAATGACGGCCTTTCTCCAGACTCTTGATATTGCAATAAAGAAGCCATTCAAAGACAATTTGCACATGGAAATTAATGACTAGATTGAAAATAGAATGGAGAGAAATCAGTGTGGAAACTTTGTGAAACCTAAACTGCAAGAAGTTGTGACTTGGGTGAAGAATTCATGGGAGAAAATCACTGACAGTTATATTGCAAATGCACTGGGAGCAGGCTACCTTGACAAGAAATACTCATTTAAAGACAGTGCTATTGCTAAACATGAAATATTTGGTCCACTGATTCTGAAAGAAATGGAGCCACAAGAAATTCACCAGGAAATTCAGGAATTGGATTGTTATGATGATGTTCCAGAAGATGATGACATGATTGTCATTGAATAAATGAGTAAATTCTTGATACTGTAGGATTCACAGTTTGTCTGGTTTGTGTTGACAACTACTGTACTACCGTACCGTATACAGGTAATAAATTTCCTTTATTTTCATTTAACAATAAATGTGTACCATATTCTTCTTCATGGAAAAATAATACATCCCCTGAAAATAAGACCTAGCACATCTTTGGGAGCAAAAATTAATATAAGACATTGTCTTATTTCGGGGAAACAGGGTAGTACATACCAGCACTATTCTAGGCCATGAGGAAATTGATGAAATCCCTAACCTTAAGTTTATGAAATTTACAATGTAATGGGAGAGAAAGAAAATAAGCAAGTAAACACATTAATATATACTATAATTTCAAGTAGAGGTAAGTGCAGTGAAGAATACAGGGAATAAAGAAATGGTGGATTTGGCATGTTACTTTACTTTTTTATTTTTTTATTTTTTTAATATATTTTATTGATATTTTACAGGGATGAAGGGAGAGAGATAGAGAGCTAGAAACGTCGATGAGAGAGAAACATCGACCAGGTGCCTCTTGCACACCCCCTACCGGGGATGTGCCCGCAACCAATGTGCATGCCCTTGACCGGAATTGAACCCGGGACCTTTCAGTCCGCAGACCGACGCTCTACCACTGAGCCAAACCGGTTTTGGCTGGCATGTTACTTTAAATAATATTTCAGAAAAAGAGGAACAGCAAGTGCAAAAGTCCTGAGGCAACAATGAGCTTAGTATGCTTAAGAGACTGAGAGAAGACTGGTGTCCATGGAATACGTTGAATGAAGAGTAAGAAAGTTTAAAGAAACAGAAAGGGACTTGGGGTTTCAATCTAAGTGTGATAAGAAGCCATTTGCAGAATCTTAAGTACAGGAGTGACATTATTTTATTACAATTTTAAAAGATCATTCACTACAGAGCAATAGGAACTCATTCATTGCTATATGGGGATGAAAATGGCACAGCTACTTTATAAGACATTTTGACAGTTTCCTATAAAACTACTTTCTTGTATGATCCAGAAATTCTGCTCCTTGGTATTTACCCAAAGGTACTGAAAACCTATGTACACACAAAAGCCTGAACATGAATGTTTATAAAAGCTTTATTCATAATGGCCAAAACTTAGAAGCAACCAAAATGCCCTTCAGTAGGATAAATAAACTGTGGCACATTCAACAATAAAAGGAAAAAGCTATAAAGCCAGGAAAAGACAGGGAGAAAACCTAAATGCACATCACAAGAGAAAGAAGCCCATCTGAAAAGGCTGCACACTGTATGATTCCAACTACATGACGTTCTGGAAAAGACAAAACGATAGAGAGAGTAAAAAGATCAGTGGCTTCCAGGGGTTGGGGAGAAAGAAGGATGAACAAGCAGAGCTTGGAGGATTTTTAGGACAGTGAACTACTCTGTATGACACTATAATCCTATGGAATAAAGAGGGAATATGCACGTTGACAGTCATGCTGTCAGAAAGATGGCAGCACCCACAACGAAGGCAGGATTCTGTAACACAAGATGGCTACTCCCACAGCAGAGGCTGAGTTCCCATAACCAGCCTTATCGAGCAATCAGCAGGGACCTTAGGCTGTGTGCTACTGGGCTGGGGCAAGGAACCTGAGGCTGTGCCCCTGCCCAATGGGGTTTTACAGGGGACCTCAGGCTGTGCCCCCCACCCGGGCACCAGGCCAGGGGACCTGAGGCCACGCCCCCTGCCTGGTGGGGCTTGATGGGGGATCTCAAGGCATGCCCCTCCTCCCTTCCACCCACCCTCCTCTGTCCCTGCTGGGCTGGGGGACCTCAGGCTGCACCGCCCACTCTGGCACCAGGCCAAGGGACCTGAGGCTGCACCCCCGCTCAGCAGGGCTTGACAAGGGTGGGGCCGGCTGGGTCTGGGTCTCACAGAATTTTGATGCACCACTGGTGAATGGGATTTGACTCTGGGTCCGGCAGTGCATCCCAGACTCAGAAAGGAGGAAGATTTTCATATACATTTTACTAAATTTCTTTCATCTCTGACCATTCTATTATAGAGAAAAGGCAAATAAAATATTAAAATATTTCCTCTAATTAATCCCCTTTTAATATGCACCAATTTCATGCACCAGGTCACTGGTGGTAGATACATATCTTTATAAATTTGTCCAAACTCATAGAATGTACAATACCAAGAATAAACCCTAATGTACCACTCTGATGCAGGATATTGATAATCGGAAAACTATGCATGTGAAAGGGCAGGGAGTATATGGAAAATCTCTGTACCTTTCTCTCAATTTTGCTGTGAACTTGAAACTGCCCTAAAAAAAAAAAAAGGTTATTCTGGCAACTGTATGAAAAAGAAAATAGAGGCCAATGACAGTAGAATTCAGGAAATCAGTGAGGTAGCTACTGCTAGTTTAGATAAGAGATGAAGGAAGCTTGTACTAAGATGGTGGTAGGGGAGGTGGTGAGACAGGGTGAGAATTGAAGTATACTTTGAAGATATAACTGACAGGCTTATTGATGAACTGGGCATGAAATGTGAAGGGAAAACAGATCTTTGACCTGATGATGCTAAGAACAGAAGATTGAGGAAGAAACAGATTTGGAGTGAAATAGAAGTCTCTGCTCTACACACTTTAAATCTAAAATGTTGTGTTAGACACCTGGATGGAAATGTTTAGCAGTGGTTAAATATAAATATCTAAGCTTTAGAGAATTCTTGGGGGTAGAGATATAAAATTTGGAATCACCAGCTTCTAACAGCATCGAAAGCCATGGGACTAGACAAGGTGACTAGTAAAGCAAAAAGACGTGAACTGAACACTGTCCCCAGGAGCACACCAGCATTTAGAATCCAACAACAAAATACTGATGAGAAATCACATACCAACATGGAAGCAGAAGAGAGTTAAAGAGACACAAGAACTCAGATCCTCAACTGCCAGAATCCTAAACCAGGAACACATAATCTTAAACCAGAATCCTGAAATGATATAGCCTCTGCTCCTTTCTTCTGGATATCAGGATGGGGCACAGATCCACATGCATGTGCCTGCTCAGAGTTGAGGTAGGTTAACTGTACTTATATGCTCTTGGTGTAGCCTCCTGCTCAAGATGAAAGAAAGCTCTCAACTACAACAGCAGTTGCCTAAACATTCATGGCAAATACCTAGTACAAGATCCTGGGTACTGGACAGAGCAGGGTAAAGAATCCATTAGATGGAGAAGAGGCAATACCTTGGCCTGGGAAAGCTGTCCTTCCACAACTGAAATGGATCAAATCATTATGAAATGCTGTGGGTCAAACATTGGACTGAACACATTAGGGCAGCTGCATAGATACATACGATAAATCCCAGATCTTCAAAGAGATGCCAGTCAAATGGGCTTGAGGAGAAAGTGGCTAAAGCTGAACCATAATCCTGAAATGTGGGGCAAGAAGTCTCACCCCACATTACCTGCACTTTCACCTTCCTGGAATTCGCTATGAAAAATGAGTTGGGTTTTCCATTGTGTATATACCAAAAGGCCTCTTGGAGATGTGTGCCTGAGAGAGTCATGGAGCATGCTCCTATTTCCCCCAACTGCTTCTGACAGTCCTGGTCTCCTGCTATAAAGAGTATATAGAAGCATGCCAATCAAAGGTGTCTTGACAGCAGATAGGATAAAGGAGTTTGAAAAGAGACCATTCCAGTAAGAAATGGGAGTGATTTTCACAACTGTTTGATTGGCATCCTTCAAGAACACAGTGTTTCAAGGTTCTCTATCATTTTAATAGGGTTTGGGTTCTGCTCCTTATTTTTCTGATCTGAAGGAGGTTCTATTGTTGATTTTTAAAAATTAATAGTATTACATTACACACTGTTGCATTTGCATGGGACAAGTACCTACCTTGTGTACGTTCACTCTCCAATCCTTCACCTTGGCAGGCATCACTAATCAATCATGATATACATTTCTCTCCCACATCAGGATGCAACCTCAGAATCCTTTTCATCACAGTACTGCATGCAGCACTATTAATCAAAATAACCATGTGAGGTGACACCTATTTCATATCTCTGGGATAGTAGTTATTTGCAAGGCAGGGACCTAAATCCACATATTCCCAAAACTTTCAGCATTTCTAATTTTTCAAAAGTTTTTAAATCCATAACTATTAGAATAAGTACATGGAAGAGTTACCAGCAAATCTAGAGCAGTTAATCCCTCTCCTTACTTCTAGTTTCACTCATTCATTCAACAAACCTGCACTGGGTGTCATTCTAAGTGTTAAACACAGGGACAAAGAGAAGGGTTGGTATAAACTCAGATCTTAGTTAATCCAAAGACTAGGTAACAAGTCTGACTATGCCTGAAATACAAAGTTTTGAAATTTCATTCATATTTGTGGAAATTCAAAAACATTTTCCAGCTTTCTAAAACTAGTCCAAAGCTCCACAAGAATTCACTTTCATCAAATGATTTGCCTTCATGATGTCAGAGTATAAAAGTTCTAGGAGCCATAGCGATTTCAGTTTTACACAGGGAAAGAGCACACAAAAGGTATGATGCCTACCTACTCTCTGAAAGAAACATGCTTCCTCACGTGGGATCAGAAAGATTGTGTTCCACAAGTAACAAAGGCCCTGTCTCCGGAGGGTCATACATTTAGTTCAGTGAAGCCTCTGAAAGTTCAGATCTCTATCAGAAACAGCCAGACAAATTCAAGCCCCTTTGATATCTGGTTATCGGTATGAAAACAGGACTTCTGGCGCTAGATACTGCTGATGAGCCACAGTAGGCAAGGAGTCTTTATTGCAGCTCTGCCTGGAGTCAGCTTTAAAAAGCCAAATAAAAGAGAAGAAAGGAAAAGATTAGCTGGGGCTTTCCAACTCTTAAACTTGCCATTATATTTTGGGTTTTGCACAAACTTCAGGCTCCTTGTCCTGTTCACCCGCTATGAAGGATTATTTACTTACCGGCATTAAAGTTGTGACTAAATGTCACAATTTACAAGGTTGGGGGGTGAATTTTGCTTGTGTGGGATTGTTTATTTTTAATCTTCATCTGAGGACATGCTTAGAAAGAAGGAGGGAGAGGGAGAAGAGAGAGAAGAGAGAGGAGAGAAGAGAGAGAAGAGAGGAAAGATGAGAGAGGAGAAAGAGAGAGAAATTGGTTGCCTTCTGTACATAACCCAACCAGGAGTTCAGGGATTAAACCCATAACTTTGGTATGTGCCCTGACCAGGAATCAAAGCAGAATCCTTTCAGTGCGCAGGACAACACTCAACCAACTGAGCCACTCTAGCCAAGGCTACAGGTATTTTTAACCTTCTTGTTATACATGAAAAACCTATACAAATTTGGGGCTGAAATTCATGTTAGATTATATAAAATGGATTTGCAATCATAAAAATTAAAATCATTGAGGACTAGACAGTAACATGAAAATGCTGATAATATAATATTAATAAGAGAATGCAAACTATCACAAATGCTCCAATTATGACTTGTGAAACGCGTTTGTTTGTTTGTTTGTTTGTTTGTTTTAATATATATTTTTTTATTTCAGAGAGACAGAGATAGAAACATCAATGATGAGAGAGAATCACTGACCAGCTGCCTCCTACGCACCCCACACTGGAGATTGAGCCTGCAACCTGGGCATGTGCCCAGACCAGGAATCGAACCGTGACCTCCTTGTTTATAGGTCGACCCTCAACCACTGAGCCACACCTGTCAGGCATGAAAACAGGTTTGCATTCAGGAAGATGAGATATGTAAATGGAATATTGCTGTCAGTAAGCAATAAAGTAGTAAGATGAAAGGATTAAGGAGTAGTAGGGAAGAAGGAACATGTTTCAGTTTTCTATAGTGTGGTTTATTTGGAGAGGGGAGGATAATTCATTTCTTGACAGCATGTGAACCCAAGGTGCTAGAGTAAAATAGTCCCCACAGTAAGCAGATGACAGAGTGAAATACTTTTACTATTTCCCTTTGTCTGTGTGATTGTAATCATTACCTGTCCAATTTTAGCCAGGAAAAAAAGCAGAAGGCACTTTTTTAACCTTAAGTCTTGGTGAAATTTCACATCCTTTAGTTCATGTACACAAGGAGGACCTGTGGAGTGTTTTTTTAATCTGGATTCAAATGCTCATCTAGCCATTTCCTTCAAATCCTTGCCTGTTAAGTGGGAAGGAGGACGGAATATTTGCTGAGTGCTTACTATGTATCAAGCTCTGGGCACTTTTTCATACATCATTTCATCTAATCTTCACATCAGCCCATGAGACAAGTATTAGCCTTCAGTTTATGGGTGATACACTGAGGCTTCAAGACATACTGGTAAATAATGTGTTATAGTCAGACAGCTAGGAAGTGGCCACGCCAGCATCCAGCATTCAAGAACTGTCTGTCTCGAATCTGCTCCTTTCTCTCTCTGCATATAACCTCCTTGGAATTAAATTAGCTTATAGGGCAGGCTCACAGTGGGGAATGATAAATATTTGTTGAATGAGAACTGCCCTGTTACCATCAAAACCCTATGTGCTCCCACTCTAGTTTCTTCAGCTACCTTAACCAACCCAGGGAGGAGAGGTTTCCCCTTTGCCACGGAGTGAGCCTCTGCCTTCCTGTCCCCTGGGAGACAGACACCCACGTGCTTCCGATGGGTGGCAGGAGGCCTCTCTGCACCTGGGAGAAGAGCAGCCTGAGGGGTTTAGGTGTCTGAGTCAGGGCACCCCTGGACGTCGCTGCTTCCCTGGGTTGCAGGTCCCGAGCATTCCCTAAGCCCATCCGTGTGCTGACACACGGCTTTGAATGAGAAGCCCTACCCATTTAGAGCAGAAAGAGGACGTGGGCGGGAATGAAGAGGAACACAGGGGGAGTGGAGCAGGACTGTCAAAGGGCTCCCTCTTTCTCGCGTCCTCGCCACTTCAGCCACAGGTTTTCCAGTCCCAAGGGACAGGGCCACCAGGTTCTGATCTCTTTTTAAAACTGACTCCTAATTCCAATTCAGCATTGCTCTGCAGAAAGCACATAAAGGTATTTATTTTCCTAGATCCACCATCATCGCATCAATACAGTCAGCCTTTCCTTTCTCCTTTTGTTCACTGTGAGGTGAGGTAATTTCCCTATTTAATATGACCAAGACTATTTTTTCTCTTCAAATGTAAGAAAAGAGTACTAACATTAACAACCCCAAACTGTTCCAGAATATAATCTTTTTCACTGGCTTTTCTGCATTACAATACATTTAAAGGCTCAGATAGAGATCTGAATTAAAGATGGACACTTCCCTAGTATTTTGAAATCTTTATGAGTAACAATCTTTTTGATACAAAGGGCTTCTTTTTTTAACCATGATGCCTTTTATGTAGATAGTTTTTTTTTTTTAATGTTCACGGTAGCAAATGCACCGGGGAGGGGGGGAGGGAGGCTAGAGGGGGAAAAAATGGAAATCCTGTTTGTGTCCATAGGTGAATTGTTGCTGTGAGGCGGCTGCAATTTGACTTTGTACAAAAAGGGTCACTGAACAGAAGGTCAGGCAGCTGGCCATTTCCATCTCAAAGATGCTATCAAAAGGCCAAGAGGCAGTTCACCCAGCAGCCCTTTAGCAAACAAGATTTTCTCCTCTCTCATTTATGATTTTTTTTTTTTTTTTGCCAAAATAGTTTAGTGAGAAAGGTCCCTGATTCATTTCTCCTAGAACGCAAGTGGCTTGTGTGAGGTTTGGGGAGGACTTTGGTTTAAGGAATTGGAGGAGTTTTGAGTAATGAGGAGCCATTTGGTGGCCACTTATCAAAGGTTTTGCAGCAAGGTAATAAATCACAGCAGAGCCCCTTCATTCCAGGCTGAGACAAGTGGGGAAAGGTAACTCCGTTATTAGGAATTATGGCTTGTCGCGCCTGCAATGAGAGAAATCGGTTTTACCAACACCTCGCTTATTAATTAAAAGCCCCCTGCAAAAACTGTAGGAGAAAGGTGCAACATTTGGGAAGATGATGATTTTAATTGAGTTTGAGGTCGTAGTAGTTAGAGCTGATCTAGTAGCTATTTGCCAGGCAAAATGATGCGGGGAGAGCTAGAATTACAAACCCTAAATTTCATGGGTTCAGATGTAAACACAGCAGAAATGCAAGAGCAGTCACCCAGCCCAGTATTGCTCACTGTTGAAATCCCTGTGGATGTTCCTAAGAGCAGATCTCCAGTCATTATAGAAAAGAAAAAATCAATGGTTAACATTAAAAGCACCACTCGTTGCCTTGCCTGTCATGGAGACCCAGGATAGGCTGGACCAATGCTAAGAGAGTCTTGGCCCATTGTGATCAGAACCACCAGCCTGAGGCCAACCCAGAGAACAAGCCAGCCCTAGCAGTGCCAAAGAGCAACATCAGGGAAGTCCCATCCATCCACTGATCCCAGAAATACAGACGAAAGCTAAGAAAAGGTCAGGAGCTGCATAAATGCAGGAATAGGGTGACACAAACAGCAAGGGTGGGTGAAAAATACAAGGTCCATGATAATTACTATAAAAAGGGTGTTTAGCCCTAACGGGTTTGGCTCAGTGGATAGAGCATGGGTCTGTGGACTGAAAGGTCCCAGGTTTAATTCCGGTCAAGGGCATGTACCTTGGTTGAGGGCATATCCCCAGTAGGAGGTGTGCAGGAGGTAGCTGAGTGATATTTCTCTCCCATTGATGTTTCTAACTATCCTTCTCCCTTCCTCTCTGTAAAAGATCAATAAAAACATATTAAAAATTAAAAAGTGATTTTTAAAAAGGGTGTTTAGTGGAACAGGGCTTTGTCATAAGAAGAGGGATGGTATCTAGCAAGGTCTCAAGCTACAGGCCAGGTCAGGCATGGTACCAGTACCGGCTGTAATGTTCCCCCAAACTTCTTTAAGAAGCCCTCATTCTTTTCCCTTCTTTAACCCTTTTCTCTGTAAAAAATACAAACGGTTTCCCAGCTGGTCCTTTTACCCCCATGACAGTATGAGCCTTGATGGACCTATCCCTGATGACAGAGCAGCCATGGAAATCTCACAGAGGCCGTGGTGGGGGTCTGGAAACAAACTCCTGGGAGAATATGCCTACAATTTCTTTGCTGCTTTGGCCATGCTAGTGAGCTCTGTGTCCAATTATAAAAATAATTCTAATCCTCTTGAAGAGTAAAGGAAAAAGCACAGTGAATAACAGCTCTATTTTGAAGAATTACTTCATATTATGAAGGAAAAGTATGACTGCCCCCAAATATTCTAGCAGTTTTAACTGAGTACTACTTAAAAGCTAATAAAATGAATGAACTTACCTTTTCTTATCATTTCAGCTTCCAAAATAAGCCTTTTTAAACTCATTTTATACTTATAAGGGCAAAAAGGAAGTCTCTTGCTCCTTAGATTTTTCCAGAAAATTTCTATCTCCGAATGCTTAGGAGAAATGTCTGCTGGCAGGAAGGAGGGTGGGAGGAGAAAAAGAAGAAGGGAGAGAGAGAGAGAGATGGAAAGGGGAAGGGGAAGGAAGAAGAAAGGAGACAAAGAGATGGAAGAAGGAAGGGAGGGAGGAGGAAGGAAGGAGAGAAGGAGGGAAGGAAGGAGGGACAAATGCAATACTGCACTGGCTGCTGCTTCAAGAAGCAATCACTGGCATCTGTCAGAACTCCCACTAAATGAGGGTCTGTCTTATCATGTGTTTGCTCTGCTCCTGTACACCTAATTGTGTGGCCTTGACTATGATGGAATTTGTTCCTTAAGGAAACAGGGAAACATGAGCCTTGGTGCTTTAATAGGAAGGCATCCTCTGAGGTAATAAATGACCCAGAGGCTGGATCTGGCAGCAGGGAGACTACTTCCTACGATCTCCCCAGAGGTGTCAGGAGCAGCTTCGATCATTAAAGAGAGAGAGGGGAGCTTGGAAGGAAGATGGCATGAGTGGAAAGGACAGGAAGAAATGCGTGAGGTGATGTCATGGAAGAGAGAACAGATCTTGCTGAATTCTCTGCCTGTAACAACTAAGCTTTTTATCTGTTTAGAACAATACACTTTGAATAGCATGACCTGCATCTCTCAGTCACAGGGCACATTCATTAATAAGAATCTTTAAGAGGCCTGCCTCGTAATTCCCCAGTGGTGGCTGGTGGGTTTCTAGAATAACAGGGACTAAATCCAGACTCACAGTGATGTTGTCGCTGCCCTCAACGTCTCTCCACCCTCCTTCTGCAAGTAGTCTCTCCTTGCACTTCCAGCCCCACACCCTGCTGCCTCCACTGCAGAGTCCCCTCAAGCCCCAGAGAATGTCTGATCCCCAGGGAAGTTCCAGTGGCCAGCCCTCTGCATACGCCTCCATGCAGAGAGCAAGCAGCGGAGGCAAAGAGTGCACACGTGTCCATGAGCAGATGTTCACACACCTACTGAATACTGTAGGTGATCCTATGAAATCCTGGAGAGAGGAAAGAACGTTGGCATCCAAGAGTGTGGCCAGAGTAGTCTGACCAAAATTCACTCACTAGGCATGAGGACAATTGAAGGAGGATGCAATCAATGGCTTATAATATTAAAGCCTTTGTTTTCATCCACCTGCTTTCTTTGTTCACGTAGAATAAAAATCCTGTCAGTTGCTATTAACCCTCCCATTTAACCTATGAGAGAGATGAGACTCGGACTAAATGGCTGCTCTAAACTAGTGAATGGCAGAGCCAGGACAGAACTCTGACCCCTTTACCCCCTAACTCCACGTCAGCCATCCCAGAGCCGGGAATGGTCTGCTTGAGGAGTGTGGAAAGCTCTTTCAATCACATAAATCCCATATCAACCTGAGCCAGTGCTGAGAATCCCCACTGTCTGATGCCCTTGGGGCTAAAGAATAGCATCACCAGTGTCTTCTCTGGATGCAGCAAACCAGCAGTGTTTCTTAGACCTGAGTGAGGTGATGGACAAAACAAGAGGAACACAGAACCAGCGTCTTATGCCCACAAGTCCTGGCAAGTAGAGGGCTGCCAGGAGGAAGCAGTTGGAAGGTCCTTGGTACCAGGTAAAGAAATAGGAATAAAAAGGAAAGAAAAATAGAGACTGTCTACTCACAGAAAGGAGCCACCAGCAATCATGGCTACGGGAGACAAACAAGTTGCCTCTCCTCCAGGTAAGCCTGTTGCCAGCACTGGCTGGAAAGACAAGAGGAGGCTACCCAGGGGTTCAACTTGGGCTCATGCCCTGGCCTCACCCACATCCCCTCCCAAGTCCTATGGACCTCAATCTAAAGACCTCAGAAAATGCTTTTACCCTGGGTTACTTGAAAACCAAGCTTGTGAGATAACAATTTAAATAATCAGACCCTCAAAACTGAGAGTGATTGTCAAGACAGAGTCACCTGGGCTCTAGTGACAGGAGTACTGGCTCCAGTCTAAGACATGGGGTAGAAAGAACCAACATCTATTGAGTTCCCCCTACATACTGGGTACTGTGCCAGGCATTGTGCATGTATTTCTTATTTAACCCCCCCAAACAGGCCTGTAAGATAAGCATGATTACCCCCATTTTACAACTGAGGAAACTGAGGCTCAGAAATTAAGTAACTTGTCCAAGATCCCAAAGCTAGTGAAGCAGAAAAGACAGAATCTAAACAATCTAGCACAAATTATACTCCTTCCACCACACTAAGCAGCTACAGTAAGTTTTATGGAATTATTTCAAGAAATAAATTAAACAGCCAAAACTGGTTTGGCTCAATGGATAGAGCATCGGTCTGTGGACTGAAAGGTCCCAGGTTTGATTCCGGTCAAGGGTATGTACCTTGGTTGCAGGCACATCCCCGGTGGGGGGTGTGCAGGAGGAAGCTGGTCGATGTATCTCTCTCATCGATGTTTCTATCTATCCCTCTCCCTTCCTCTCTGTGAAAAATCAATAAAATATTTTTTAAAAAGAAATAAATTAAACAGTGCTAATAAAACTCCAGAGAAACCCATGGCACTATGCAAATACCAGCTCTGTGTGTGCCTGTGTGCACAATCATTGTACACAGGCAAGTATTCAGATCTCCAGTTCCTTGTACAGAACAGCCACATGAATTAGAGTCAGTGACATGTTTCTCTCCACAAAGCAAACATCTGTACCTTACACAATTCCCCTGTGAACCCATCAACACCATGGCCATTAAATGTGGTCCCAGATGAAGTATGAGCATGCTGGTCAAAAAGGGATATTCACGGGCTGAAAGCACTTTATGATTATCAAGGGACAAAAAATGAATTAAAGTCACACCCTGCTAAGAACCACAGAAGTATTTTCAAATTAGCATCACTGCCACTATCTCCCCAGTCCCTAGCACGTGGGTTGTACCTGCTGACATGTCCCTCAGGAAAACTAATATGTTCATATCAGACCTGAGACAGCTGATTACAGTTTATTTTGCATGCCAATGCCAACAGAAGCAGGCTCGCTTTGTCAAAGGGGGGGGGGGAAATGCTGTGGGCTCTCTCCCCATTCTAATGAAATGTATGCCATTTCTGTGATTTACAAATTTCTACCAAGGCTGAGAGAGACTAGAATAAAGCAAACGAGCCATCTAGAGCGCACATTTTAAGAAAGAACTCGTTCTCTTGGTCATGCATGTGCCGACCCTGTACATGCATGTCGCTGAGAATGAGCACTGCCTAAGAACTCGTATGGTGGGCACCATTCAAATTGTCTAGCACCAGCACCTAACCTAACAGGAGCAAATGTTTCCTTTTATATATTGCCATTTTTAAATTCTTAAAAAGGTGAGATGATTGTGGAGCAGATTAGTGGTTGCCTGGGACTGAGGGTCAGAAGAAGGTACTGACTGCAAAGAGGCAGCGGAAATTTTTTAGGATATTGGACCTGTTCTGTATCTTGATGTGATCAAGATTCATCAAACCATACACATAGAACTACCAAATTTTATTACATGTAAATTACATTTCAATAGAGCTGGGAAATGCCATTTTTCACAACAGAACAGCATAACTTAAAAATGTCAGTGAAAATCTTTCTGTTACACAGAGATGGAAATATTGGGTCTGCCAAAATATCTCAATAACAGGGTACTTCATCAGAATATGTCAATATTTCATAGTATAAATCACCACCTGTCAGATGCCTGAAGTAGAGCTGTGGAGCACCGAGCATGCCCAGAGTGTATGTTTCTCCATTGCATCCTCCAGGAGCATTCATTAACCCATTAGAACAGGGGTGGGCAAACTTTTTGACTCGAGGGCCACAATGGGTTCTTAAACTGGACCGGAGGGCCGGAACAAAAGCATGGATGGAGTGTTTGTGTGAACTAATATAAATTCAAAGTAAACATTACATAAAAGGATACAGTCTTTTTTTTCCCAATAGTTTAGAACAGCCATCCGGCCCGCTGGCCGTAGTTTGCCCACGCCTGCATTAGAAGTCAAAGGCAATAGCACTATCAAGTGGACTCTCAGTAGGCAAGTCTGGTATTAGAGAAAGAAGGCAAGGGTTTTGAGTCAACATGGAACTCTGCTGTTCCATAGCCCAAACATGTGGTATTACCAGAGCCTTATCCTAAGTGTATTTCCATATTTACTTGGCAAATTAGAAATGTGAAGCCCAGCTGTTTTTGCCTTGCCCATTTGATTTACCAGGGGACAGCCTGGTAGCACCCAAAAAATCCCCTGAGAATCTATAAGGTTGAAGACTGCAAAGACTGGTGATAATAGAAGAAATTTCTCTTGCTCTGTTACCCCTAAGGGTAAAGTATTTAGAACTGTATAGGTAAAGGCATTGATCTATTCTTTATAAAGATTTGCTTAGATGCCTCCATCTCAGAGCCATTCAGAAGTGTCTGGAAAGAGGAGGTCCCTGAAGGTACCTGCATACCCCTTTGGGGATCCTACACAGCAATGCTGAAAGGAAGAGATAGATACGGTCTCAGTTCAAAGATTTGGCACTCAGACTCCTGATTTAAACGTCGGGCTGGAAGTAGAAAGAAAAAATAATAATAATAGACTACTTATGTCTCTCACTCAACAAACCTCCAAGCCTCAATTTCAAAAAATACAGCATTGTTATTTCAATCCACTAATTCTTTGTCAAAAAAGTCTGAGGGGAAACTGGATCTGGGAACTAGAATGAGCCCCTCAGTAATATATGCCTCCCCTGAGCTGGATTTCAATAGAGCTCAAAAAGGCCATAATGCCATTTTTTATTGGTCCACATCACTTCCTGAATGGCCATCAAGAAACCCTATTTTGGTGAGAACAAGTCCAAACTTGTTCAAAATTGTGAGCATTATTATTCATAATCCTATCCCTCACCTTGACCCCTAGATCAGAAATTAACAATAGGTACCCAGTCATCCAAGCCCCAAACTGAGAAGACACCTGGGATCCTCTCTCCTCCTCAACCACCATCTTATTCAATTACGTAGTCACCAAATTCCATCAATCCTATCACATGGATATCTCCTAAATCCATCTCCTTCCCTCTTTATTGCTACAAATAACACTTTTCCTGACAACTTTTGTTTCTCCACTTCCAGTGGGATGATTCTCTGTTTCATCATCTACAGCTAATGCTGTTGGAGACCCACCCAGGTCCCTTTACTGATTGATGCACTCATCCCTCAGTGACTGCAGTCTTGGGCTGCTATCAACTCACACCTACACCTTTTTCTGGGAGACAGCCAATGGATCCATTTTACCTGGAGATGCCTAAGACACCATTCTTTTTTGGGGGGTTGAGGGTGCAGCAGGACAACAACTGTAGTTCATGCTCTAGAACTTTCCCTCCCATATCAAGCAAGATTCTTCTTGAAACTACATCTTTGTCCAGCTTCTTCCTTTGTACTGTTTCACTTCCCTCACTCTCTTATATTTTTCCTCTGAAAGCACCCTTCAGTAAATCACTTATATAAGAATCCCCATCTCATGCTTTGTTTCAAGGGAATCTGACCTTAAGATATCCTTCATACTGGCACAGAATAACTTATTTTCAAAGATATAGTTGATCATGGAACTCCTCAGTATGTATCTTTAAAATTTATACCTCATTATGTACATATGACAAAAGACCTTAATGTATCAGATAAGCTCTTGCCTATTTCTCCAGACACTTCTCCCACCTTCCCAAGTTGCCCACTCCAACCAGGCCTTCTACTCTTCTCATCTACTACACTAGTTTACTTCCCTCAAAAGCCATGCTGTTTCACACCTCTATATAAGTTCATGTTCTTCCCTTTGCCCAAAATTCATTTCACCATCTTATCTAAGCTCCTGTTCATACTTTAAGACTCAGCTTAAACATCACATCATCCTTTAACTTTTTCTGAGCCTTCCCACCCTCTTAGGCAGAATCAGATACCCCATCCTTCATAGTTAAGTGGTGCTGTTACCACATTGCTCTGTTGTATTGTATTTCCATGTTACCATCAAGATCATGCAGTGCAATATTACTGTGAGTTTTATCAGGACTGGGACTATATCTTAAACATCTCTCTATTCCCGTGCCTAACAGTGCCAGCACAGAGTAGGTACTCAACAAAAATTTTTGAAGATATGTATAACCAAGCCATATTCCATTCTCTAGCCCTGTGAATTGTTTTCCTTTTGTTTCCATTGTTTCCAAAACAATGGTATGGGTTCATTGTTCTACCTTATCTTGCTTTCTGTAAAGTCCAGTCTGCATTCTGGCTTCTCTCCCCAGGTATTTCTGGGGTGTCTGAGAGATACATTTGTATCACAGAAGTCATCTTAGCTGCCACTTGTCAGGTATAGATCTAGGATACTATTCTAGGCTTCTCTGAGGTTCACTGCTTGGCATAACCAGTTTATCCATGTCACCTGAGAACTCTCAGTACCAATTCTTCCCAAGTGAGGACACTGACTTTTCCTTTATTTTCCAACACATAGTTTTAGGCAATTTGTGTGTTCAACACTTTTTTTTTAATATATTTTATTTATTTTTTACAGAGAGGAAGGTAGAGGGATAGAGAGTTAGAAACATCGATGAGAGAGAGACATCGATCAGCCATCTCCTGCACACCTCCTACTGGGGATGTGCCCGCAACCACGGTACATGCCCTTGACCGGAATCGAACCCGGGACCTTTCAGTCCGCAGGCCGATGCTCTATCCACTGAGCCAAGCCGGTTTCGGCTGTGTTCAACACTTTTACTGAAGGCTTAAGGGTACCAAAGAGAAGTTACAATACAAGGAAGACCCACAGAACTTGGTGTGAGTAATCGCAGCTCCCAGAGCCCATGGAGTCATGCCTGTGAAGACATATCTCTCTTTAGTCCCCTAGTACACAAGCCACCATGTTTCCAAGCCAACTTACTACCTCCATGGATAGAAGCTTCCCACCTAGAAACCAACACCTCACACCCCCTTCACTTCAGCTGTGAGAGGAACTCTCTCCTTTGTCTATCAGTATTAAAACAATCACTACAG
Organism: Vespertilio murinus; assembly: GCA_963924515.1. Taxonomy (NCBI): domain Eukaryota; kingdom Metazoa; phylum Chordata; class Mammalia; order Chiroptera; family Vespertilionidae; genus Vespertilio; species Vespertilio murinus. The sequence continues at coordinate 165,136,488 of OZ004704.1, read as the reverse complement.
AGATTCAACTGTCACAATAAACAACACTCTACATAATTTTGAGTTTAGTTCCCTCCTCATAGCCTCAAACTGTCCTTTCCAAGCAGAATTTGCACTTTGTCTTTGCATTACCAAAGGCATAGTAAAATGTCAGAGTCCCCAAATCAAAAGAAAAAGAGAGAGGACAGCCTTCCCACCTTCCACAATATAAAATCTCTACATTTGAAAAATGGAAAACTGATGTCATCTTTGAAATAGAGTTTCACTAACCATCAAGCTTTCACAGGTACTCACAGTATTGCCCTACTGAAATGAATAAATAAATAAATAAATAGATGCAAGAGTAAACCAAAAGTATTCATGTTAAAGTGGTTAAGTAAGGCTTCAGAAAAGGGACTCACAGGATGGATCACTAAAAACAGTGGTCGGAAAACTGCTTCTCGAGAATCATATGCAGCTCGCAAGACGCGGTTTGCTTTGTCGCTCTGTTGACTAATGAGTTTGCCAACCACTGACCTAAACCTACAGAGAAGGAGGGGATTCGTTCCAGGGAAGAACAACAGAGCAAAGGTCAGAGTCCAGCAAAAGGAAACTTCATGACACTTTTTGAAAACTGTTGGAGATTCATGTATCAATTAGAAGTGGTCAAACTGGAAGGTAAGATCCCTTCCAGTGCTGGCATCTACTCCTTCTATAATATAAGTGATTTGTATATTTAAAATGACAGGCTTTGGCAAATCTTTCAAGGTTTTTGCTGTGGTCTTAAATCACTTTGTGGGTTGCTAATTTTTGGTAGAAACAGAAACAGTTGCACTGAACCTAGCTTCAGACTAGAAAAAAAGATGGGGGAGGGGGATTGCCAAAATATTTAAGAGTGCCTCTTGACGGTGAAATTATAGATGAGTTGTTGCTGCTGCTTTATATATTTCTGTATGTCCCAAATTTCTTGCAAGAAGCATTTACCATCTTATGATAAATCTGAAGAAAAGCATTGCTACAATATTCATAATTTTTCAAACAAACTCTAAGAAAAATCATGGGTAACAAATTAAAAGGAAATAATCTCCATTGAGCAAACTTAGTCCCCTCTAATGGCACATTTACTAAGAAGCTAATTCAGCCACAAACACATTACCTCTCAAAAACTGCAGAGAAGAGCAATGACCAAGTCAGCATTAAAATCCAAAGAGTTGTATCTCTTAGTCTATTCCCAAGCCACCTATCTTGATAAGAGAATAGAGACATAAATATTCCTTTGGAAAAATCTTAGCAAGAGCCAGAGACAAGCAGGATGGCATGGAGGATTTCACTTCATCCCGAAACACATCTTCTAGGAGCTAAATCAGGAAAGAAGTGGTATCTGTGTGCAAAGAGCGCATAACCTCATCTGTGGGCTATTTACTGAGAGTACCTAGAAAAGAAATTGGATTGGAGTATCCAAACAATTGAAGCTCACACTAAAGGAGGAATAAAAGAGTTTAAAGTGATATGCTTCTCAGAATGAAAGTTAATAGAGTTAGAATATGGGCTGGCCCAGGAGGTGAAAGAAATCCTTCATGGACTTGGGAATCATAATTAAGATTAATGCCAACTCACACAGAAGGCATGAAGTATCACTTGGAAGATGGAAGCATCAACAGGAAATACCTGAATGATCCTAAAGGTGACAAAACAATGGCTGGAAACAAGAAGATAATGGAGGTGTTCATGTGATCATTCAAAGTGAACACGTGGAGAAGGCAAAGGTCAGTGGTGAGATAGGAAGAGCTGTCAGTGGGACAAGCCAGATGAAGGATGAAGTAAGCATAGGGGCAGAGGAAAAAGAATATCAAATGAAGAGGTCACCATACCATGTGCTACCTTCTTTACAAAGGGACTCAGTCACCGGGACAACAATTCTTCAAGATAGAGAAGAAATTATCTGCCGGTTTTGAGCTCTCTACTGTAAGGTCTTAGCTTTTGACTGAGAACTCTAGATCAGCACACACTTCAATATAGATATTAAAAGAATTTTTGAAGTAAAATAAATCAGTAAATTCATGACATATGTCTGAGTCTTAAACCAAAAAGGAATAGCACACATTCATGAAAAGATTAGCTTAGGAAACAGGTTAGCAATCTAAAGGGTTTTCTTTTTCGGAAAAGAGATCACACCAGAATTTGGGCTTGGTCACTATGGAATTGACCAATCCTGGGAATCCAACCCAATGTAAAATCCCTGAAAAGTATTCTAAGGAAATTTCAATTCTACAAAGATGGCTGAAAAACGAGTTCTTCAAATGGAAGACAGGAAGCAAAGGGAGAACTCATACAATTTTTTATTGTACCCAGGGAAGAGAGAGGAGGAGAATTCGTCCTGGGATACTGAGAAGGCTGGACTTAACCAAAGATAAAATAAAATCCATATCACAGCTCAACAGAAGCTCACTAGACAAATTTATTTTTCTTTTACTTGATTTTATATTCTCAAATAACACTTGTGATCAATTCTCACTAAAGCAGGATCTATTCATTCTGTATCACATGTGGACTAACATACACAAAAAACGTTATGTATATATTATACACTGAAGAAGCAGGAATGATGTCTGGCCCATAATTGGTATTAAATAGGTAGCATATAGTCATTCACTTATGTATTCACTTATTCAATATTTATTGACTGTGTACTCTATGCAAGGTACTGTTCTTTTATTTAAAAAATTTTATTGGTTTCAGAAAAGGGAGGGAGGGAGGGAGAGAGAAACATCCATGATGAGAGGATCATTGATCAGCTGCTTCTTCCACGCCCCCTGCTGGGTATCCAGCCCGCAACCCAGGCATGTGCCCTTGATCGGAATCGAAACCGGGACCCCTCTTTCCACTGAGCCAAACCAGGTAGGGCGCAAGGCACTATTCTAAACAATGACAATTTAGTGTTAAAGAGAAAATTCAAAGTCCTCATGAAGTTTACTTTCAAGTGGGAGAAACACACACACACACACACACACACACAATACAAAGGCAGAGAGCAATAAGTGCTATGAAGAAAAAGAAGCAAATGAAGGAGATGAAGAGTGACTAAGGGTTTCTTTAAATAGGGTAGTCTCTCTGAGGAAATGGCATTCAAGCAGAGACCTGGATGAAGTGAGGGAGACAGACACATAGATATCTAAGAGAACTTCATGCAGAAAGATGGCAAACTACAAGGTCCTAAGATAAGGACCAGCCAGGCAGTAAGGCTTAATCAGAGTGAGGGAGGATAGAAGGGATGAGAAATGGGGCTGGAGAAGGATGTCAAGGCCAGAAAAGACTTTAAATAATATTCCAAAAGTGGAGAAAGCTACTGGAGGCTCCTAAACAGAAGAGTTGCATGATTTTATTTTCAATTTAATGTAATCACTCCAATAGGTTTATAAAGAGTGGTCCATGGGGGTTGGAGAGCAAGAGTAGAAGCAGGGAGAAACTTGGATCAAGGAGTGAGGAGATGATGACAGCTTGCAAGAACAAAACAGAAAGTGATCTCTCCTTCCCCCAAAGAAAAGTTTCCTCAAATGTATTTTGGCCAACTTGAATATATGATTTCTAGAATGTTAATAGTCAAGTTTCTACTTAGAACATTAGTATTTTTATTGTACTCACATATATATTTAAACTACATCTACAAAATCAATCTAGAAATATCAATATATAAGTATTTCTTTTGTCAATCTCATGTTACATAATTTTACTCTAACTCATCGCAAGCATGTTTGACATAAGTATCTTTTAGAGCCTCTTTCAGAGTCACTTCACACAAATTTCCAGAGCATACCGTCTCCACTTCCTTTTAGGCCTGTTTTGAACCCCATGTATAATGCTGTTTAATATCAAGCCACAAGTACCCATTGACAAGAATTCTGATTTTAAAGCAGCATTTTCATTTTAATATAGGTTTCTTGAAGGCAGAGATATTATTTTGTTAATTTCTGCATCTCCCTGTGTCTAGAGCAGGAATCAGCAAATATGGCCTGGGAGCCACATTTGGGAATAAATTTCAAGTTTTATAAATGAGTTTTATTGGCACACTTCTGCCTATTTATTTGCATACTGTCTGTGGCCATTTTGCTCTATAATGGCTGAACTGTTCTGACAGATTGTATCATTTGGAAAACCTGAAATATTTACTATTTGGACCTTTACAGATGACGTCTGCTGGCCTCTGGACTAGAGCATTGCCTAGCACATAGTAGGCATTCAACAAAAACTAGCTGGCTATATGACAACTTTTATTTTCCAATTTAGAGGAAGGAAAAAATAAAATGAAACCTTATATTCCGCTACATTTGTTGAATTCGTCCTCAAGCGTCCTCCACACTGGCCCCTTCTAGTGGTTCTTTTCAAGCACTAAGTGCCATTAAAAAAAAAAAAAAAAAAAAAAAAAAGGCTTTCTGTCTATTCTTAAGGGAGCTTTTTCTGAGGCAGCTCTCCTTCCCTCCATATCATAAGTAACTCGAAAGACAGCACTTCTCTCTTCTGTGCCTCCATTTTCCACAACTTGAAAACAGAGTGTTTGTGGAACTCCTGGGTCAAGTGTTTTCAGAGAAAAGGTACTGCAGTGGGAGTGTTTGACTTTTATATCTGGAAAAGCACAGAACAGGAGTTTGGGAAGTCCACATACACATGGATGGGTGGAAGTGATGGCCAGAGCAGGAGCAGGTGGAGAGTGAAACCTGTGGGAAAAGTGCACCTTTTGAAAAGGGACTTCTTTCTTCTATGTGTTAAGGCCACTCTTATGAGAGCATGCTTTGAAGGGGTCCTGGAACTCTGTAACATTCTATTTTTTTTAAATGTACAAAATTGTCTGATCTTTGTATGCAGGCTCTCTGAGAAAAGAGTTCCCACCTGTGGAGGTAACTTTGGAAAGGTTTGCATGTAGCTCAATCCAGCCAAGGCTCTTTCAACAGCAGCACCCAAGATATAAAATCACCTGGAAGAACTCCAACCTAGAAAATTGACAGAGTGGTGATTGCTTTACTTCCTTTTATACAGCCAAGTGGAAAATAACCTCCCTCTAGTCATAGAAGGCAGAAGCCTACACTTTTTCTCAGAGTAAGGGCTCAAAAATGTTATTTTACCCCTCTCCCTTTTGCCTCTGCCACCTCAAAGGAGCAGAGAAGAGCTCTGAGAGGAGTTGAACCCTTTAAAAGTATTTTAGCAGCAATTTGTGCAAGAGAACATCCTAGAAGCAATTTTCTATAGCCTGAAATGCCCTTTGGGGCAGGGAAGAGAAGCTGTGAGGGCTTTTGCAGTCAGGCCTGAAGCCCTGGACTCAAGGACCGCCCTGGGAGCATCAGCCCCATGGCAGTTTTCAGAATGAATGAGCAAGAAGCCTTCTATTATACCCATGCTGGTAACTGAGTCCTGCTTTCTTTATTAAACACAATTGCATGATGGCACTGAAAAAACGAACTCATAATAAATCTGGGAGCATCTATGGCAAATAGGTCACCTTACTATAAAACGGACCTATGACAGATATAGGTTGAATATTTGAGAGGCAGGAGAAACACCACTCGGCAAGTGAGGAAGTGTGACCAAAATAGGAAGGAAATAATAAAAGGGTCAGATGTCAAGCCAGGTACCACTGTGGCAACTGAGGCTTAGTCCCATGGAAAAACTCTGGTGCACAGTGAAAAACAAGAGCCTCTGATTTATCCCACCCAAGAGACAAGGAAGCAGGAGAAACCAAGATGGTGACATAGCTAAGCACCTAAATTGCTGCCTCGCACAACAATTTCAAAACTACAACTAAAAGACAGAACGGACATCATCCAGAATCACAGGAAAGCTGGCTGAGTGGAAATTCCACAACTAGCAAGAAAGAAAAAAGCTTACAGAGAATCAGAGAAGCTTCAAAGGGCTGCGATACAGAGACATGCGCACAGAGAGGAGGGGCAGCTTAGTGCCTGGCTGGCTTTCTCTGGTGGGAGGGAGAAGGAAGTTCTTGACTGCACTGAATCCCAGTACTGAATGCACTGAACCCCAGTTCTGGACGAGACCCTGTGGACCCAGGTTCAATCGGGGGTAGTCTGGACTATCAGGTAAAGAGAAAGGCACACAGAGACTTGGGAGAGCCGTGGAGGGCAGGGGTCTGGAGGTGCACACGTGAGTACGTGCAGAGAGGACTGACTGCTAAGGTTGCCCCTGGCTTTCCCTAATAGGAGGGAGTGGGAAGCTCCCAACTGCACTGAACCCCAGTTTCAACTACACTGAACCTCAGTTCCAGGCGAGCCCCTGGGGAGCAGGTTCTAACAGGGGGAATCTGGACTGTCAGGAAGAAACTCAGGGGAGCCATGAAAGGCAGAGGTCTGGAGGCACACACGCAAGAGCATGCAGAGAGGACTGACTGTTGAGTGTGATGTTGGTTTTCTCTAGCTGGAGAGAACTGGAAGTTCCCAACTGCGCTGAACTGAAGTTCTGGGGGAGAATCTGGGAATCCAGATTCATTGGGGAATAAACTGGACTGTCTGGCAGTGGGTGGAACTTGAGGGTGGCTTTCTCTCAGAGGTGCTTGCAGCAATTACCGAGGGACACTGAGACCCAGGAGCCTCATAGGGCAGGGCTGACGGGAAGCCAAGACTGTCTGCTCAGCCCTGAGACTCTGCCCAATTCAAAGCTGAGCACAGAGGCTTTTGCAATTTTGCAAGTCTTTTCTCATAAGGCTGTCTCCAGCACAGAAGTTCTTCTGGTGTAGACACAGCTGATCCTCACAGCCAACTGGCCTGGAGGTCAATTCCTCCCAGTGATACCAACAACAATCAAGACTTGACTATAACAAGGATGTACACACAGTTCTCAAAGGGTTGCACTAAGAGTGTCCACTTCAGTTAACTGGGAGGACAACCCACTGGGCCCTATAGGACACCTAGCATACACATCTACCCTACCAACTCAGGGAAGCAACGAAAATGCAGAGACAAAGAAACAGATCACAAATAACAGAAATGAAGGAAAATAGAGTTCAAAATCACAGCTATAAGGTTTTTCAAGATCATTTATTTTTATTTCTGCCACTCCTCTCCCCAGGAACAAGGAACATCCTACTCAGCATGTCTCTTACATTGCACACTTTCAAAACACAGTGTCATCTTCCTGTGCCTGATTGGCAAAGCCTAAACCTCAGGCCTATGTCCTAGCTGCAAGGAAGGCTGGGCATTTGCATTCTACCACCCTGAGCAAGGGCACTCAACCTGGGCCCACAGAGCTCACAGTTGTCTACAGAGACTGACAACCTTCACTAATTACGATGCAAACATCCTGGGAGGACTCCACTGGTTTGCAGAGAGTTCCAGCATGCGTCTCCTAGCACAAGCCGCAGCACAGAGCGCAGCCCCCGCAAGATATTTGTTATTGGAAGAACTTCAGGGGTCATATTGCATAACCTCTTCAATTGATATGTGAAGAAACAGGATAAGAAAGAAGAAAGTGACTTGTTGACAGTCATCCAGAGGTTCTGCCTGAGAAGGGACTGGAGCTCCCAGCCTCTGTCCACTTGAGTCCACTCTACATATATGGCCTGAGGTGGTCAAACCACTCTTGGTGGTGTCTAGAAAGCACATCTATCCCCTTCAGGAAAGCCCATCTATCCTCTTGGGAATCCCAAGACTGAGCCTGGCATCAGTCTTTCCCAAGCATCACCGCTTTCTGGGTGACAACAGAGACAGTGACCTCAGTGACAGGTCCCTGAGCACTCCCACAGCATCCCATATTCTGTCCACCCCACAATCAATCCTTCTAACCCTTCATTTATCACACCAGAACTTGAGAGTGAAGCCAGAGGAGTGAAGGCCACCATTACTGCATGTCCTCCGCACCAGTCATCCTGTACATAATCTCTGGGTAATGATTCCTCTTGCCAGAAGCCCAGCTCCCGAAATAGTCTGGTGCATTGGCGGAAGTCCAGGAGCTAATAGGGATGGCAGCATTGTGTCTTATGACCCGTTTTAACTGAGCTAATTTAGAATTTACCTGACCAAGAGGACCATAAAGAGTACTCTTCACGATGAGATTGTTAATTACCACAGGATGACTGCCTTTGTTTGGTGGTTGGTGGCTGGGAGAGAGCTGGAAGGAAAGGCTGGTTTCCAGAAATAATCCTTCCCTCCTCGCCAAATAGGAATTAAGTGTGGGAAAGGGCAAAGGGGATGATGGAGAGATTCACCCACAGGAACTAAACAGGGTTATAATTAGTTTGTGTGTTTGCAGGTATCATCTTTCACCCTCTGCCCTGGGAGGAGCGGTGGGTAAGCTCAGAATCCTTTGTGTCTCTTGGAGGGCACTGAGATCCTTGGGGTGTCAGAGGGAGGGCTGGCAGGGAGACAGACTGCTAGGAGCGAGGCAAGCGAACTCTCTGTGATGCAGAGAGACACTGATGCAATGACCCCCTGAATATAACACTGTTTACTGACAGCAGCTCCCCAAAGCTATTACAGAGCTGCCTGAGAGCATCCTAATTAGTGAGGGTTGTCAGTGAGCCCATTATAATCCCCAGCTGAGTGTGCTAAGTGTTTACCTCAGCCACTTCAAGTCACAGCCTCTGAAAATAGCCTTGAGTGGCCAGTCTCAATTGTTTTTACCCCATGACTTATTCTCACCATCTCCACGCTTCCTATGCATCTCAAAGGTATATTCAAGGGGAGTGGTCCCCCATTAAAGGAGATTCTCACAGCTGTCTCCTAGCTGAGATGCCCATCATTTTACAAAAACCTTCTCTCTAAACACTCTAGTCACTAGAGTCTAGTTCCAATTTCAAGATATGAGTTATAAGACAGATTCCACCCGTCGTGTTCCCTGTTTTTGCTCCACTGGCTCCGGACACTAAGTCCTGACCTTACCACAGTGGATCTAAGGAAGCAGGAGTTTGTTCTGATCTCTGCTGTATTTGATTGTTGTCCTGCATGTAAATCAGTTGAGGTCTGTGCTCTCTTACCTCACCCTAAGCATGTTCTCCTTAATATTTGTTAATTCATGAAACCCATGAGGAATTTGGACTGTGGTAGATATTTAATCTTACTGTAATGCCATAAACCTTTACTTGACATGATCTGCCTTGATGTATAGGCCATCCTGATTAAAAGTAATGGGCTTCCTGCATTTTGAATCAAGAGCGCATTCTGAAGAACAGGAATGAATCTCAAATGGGATGATATATGTGTAAAATCATGATTCATGTGGACATAGTCTTGTAAGCACTGCCTCCCTTCTCCGCCAGCCCTGCTTCACAGCCACAACTGTCAGGAGAATTCCAGGGTGAAAGGCTGAGGAGGGGGAAGCCTTCGATTCTTGAAGGGCCAGTCAATACCCTGGGTAAGTATATCAAATATCAGGCTTTTCCTTGGACAATGTGAGCTGACCTAAGCTTAAGTCTGACACCAAAACCAGTGGTTTGTGAAACAAGGGAAGTCCAAAAGGTACTAATAGAAGCCACATTAAATCCTTTTTGATATCCAAAATTAAATTAACTAATAGTAATAGTCAAAGTCAGTGTTATTTCAATTCACAGACCCATAACCAATGTTTTAAGAAATTTAGTATCATTTTTAACTTTGTATTATGGAGATTGTATAAAAGAAGAGAGAATAGTTTAATGAACCCCATGTATGCCCAGCTTCAACACTATCAACTATCAACTCCTGGAAAATCTTACTTTACCTCTGTTCACCATCATCATCTCTTCCCACTTACCCATCCATAGATTATTTTAAAGCTAAAGTCAAATTACTTCAAGATTTTTAAACAGGCCTTTTACCTGCCTTAGAGAGCCGATTCTGGAATGGAGTGCCATCTCCAGTTAGGGCATTGGGCTTACCCCTACTGCACACTTACACCCCTATGACCCTCCACAAGCCTAATCTGATGACAGCCACCAGAGATGTCCTTACAGGGCTATCTTCAAACACACTATGAAACCCATCAGTGGCCCAGAATTCAAGGAAGTGACTGGGTGCCAAAAGTAAGAACAATTGTCAGATGAATCTTAAAGCCTGAGGGACAACACTACCCATGGCCTGAGACTGGCCTCCATGAGCCAGCATAGGACACCATTTCCAAGTCACTAAGATAACAACATCAAGTGCTCTATTTATCAAAGAACTGAAAACAAGAAAACATCATCATTGCTCTAGAAAAGCTCAGTTGCCTGCGTCCATGGGTTATGCATACCTATATAATAAAATGGTAATATGCAAATTGACCCCAACAGCCTAACAACCAGTCACTATGACAAGCACTGACCACTAGGCAGCAGATGCTTAATGCAGGAGCTTCCTCCTAGTGGTCAGTGTGTTCCCACAGGGGGAGCTCCATTAGCTGAAGTTGGACATCTCCCAAAGGCTCCAGGGCTGCCAGAGAAATGTCTGGCTGCCAGCTTAGGCCCAATCCCCTGGGGAGCAGGCCTAAGTTGGCAGGTGGACATCCCCTGAGGGGTCCCAAACTGCGAGAGGGCAAAATCCAGGTAAGGGACTCCCCCCACACACCCCAGAGTGTACAAATTGTCATGCACCAGGCCTCTAGTATGCATATAAATTCTATGGCTAATCTCTTCCTGCCCCTCTTCCCTCTGAGAATCCTCGGTCTTTTGCATGAGGGACAGGAGTTGAGTGGAGGGGGTCAAGAGAGGGGAAGAGGGGAAACATCTGTAAAACTTTCAACAATAAAGATAAAATTTTTAAAAAAGAAAACATCGGTAGCCATAGAAACAATAATAAACACACACATGGTTTGTGAATAAATATAACTTTCATTCTACAGAAATACAAATGGAGACTGATATCATGGCAATAAACCAAAAAAAATTTAAATAGAGTTTGTAATATGATACCAAAATCAGACTCTCATGTCCTCACCACTATTTATATATTAGAGACTATTCTTCCTGAAATCCCATTAGGAAGAGATGCAAGGTAGAAAAAACAGCTGCGATTTCTGGAAAGCTATTTAATTTACACCTAGTGTGTGTAAGAGCTTGAGGGTGTTGACAAATGTACAAAAGAAATACCTCAGGCAGTAATGACCAATGGAAAGTTTAAGGATCTGAAAATATTTTAAAATCAGCAAGCCTCTGATTTTGGCACAGTCACAGCTATTACTATACAAGAATGATCTTCTTGAAAGGCATGGAAAAGTCAGAGACATTCTCCACAGTTAAGCAAACAAGTTTGATTAGCAAGACGAGCCTGTGCTAAAATTCTAATGTCCCCATCAGAGCAATGGTAAATCAAGCCATGAATGAGCATATGTACGTTGTTAGATGACACTAGAAACACACATCAAAGAGAATGTGTGTCAGCAGAATAGCTACCTTGGAAAGAAGAGACACATTTGAGATACTGGTTAGTAAGAAGAGGGGGAAAAAGCAGACCTTCTTAATCAGCCTTTGTCAATCACTCCCCGAAACACAAGGAGAATGGCAACACCAGTAACCAGGCCTTGTCAGAGAGGAGGGCAGAGCTAGGAGCCCTAAGAGTTAAAACCCTGTTTACTATGTCTGGAGGTGGTGCAATCTATATACCAATCACTGAAGTCATTTGAGGCTTGCCTGTTGCTGACAAATGTAGATGGACAGATATGTAAAGATGATGCGTCATGAGCTACAACTGATGAATTTCCTGCAGAAGCCCCTGTGCTCACATCAGAAGTGTCAAGAGGTGACAGAGCTACATCACACCCAGTCTGGCAGTTTAATTTGGTGTCGGCTATTAGTGTTGACTCTCAGCGCTATTGCCATTCAGTGTTTCTGCTGGCAAGGTGACACAGCCTCAGAGATTGCTAAATTTCTCTGCGGAGTGAAAGAGAGGCTGCCTGGTTTGCTCAGTAATTCCTTGCTGAACAATGGGGATTTGCAGAGGTGCAGAGGGAAGAAATGGGGGGAAATGAACTCGTTTCGCCGAGTGCCTCTAAAACTTCCCCTGCGTAATTTTAGGTTAAGAATCTGATGACTCTGTTGGAGTAAAAAGCAAATGTCTGGAGCAAAGGATGATTTATGTTGACGGTTTGGCTCAGCTGAATTAGAAGACAGTGAGTGCCCGGCCATTACGGAAGTATGCTTCCTACATTGGTCTCCGTGAAACCATCACATTCACTCAAGGAGGAGGACTTGGTGAATTGGTCTGACCTCTGGATGTCCCCCAAATTGTCCAGTGTGCTTCTCCTGGCTCCATGTTTGTGGGGGAAGCAGGTTTTGGCAGTGTGTCCAAGGGCACATCAACCTTCCCTGGTTACCTTTTATCCAGAGAAGAGAAAAGGGGTCTGTACCGTATATCCCTATACCACGCCACCACTGGCAGGGGGAGAAGGCATATGATACATCTGGCCAGGGAGTCCCTGGCAGCTCCACGCTGGATAAGGGAAGCTTGACATTCATTCAAGGATCTGGTCAAAGACTAGATGGCTGTCCCCACCCTCACATCTGGAGGCCACACAAAGGTGATAAAGATCACCAGTTCCTAAGAGACATCCTTCCAGAACCATCTCTGAAAGTTGGGAAGAACTTGAAAGAACCATGGAGAGAAATTTACAGTCATTAGTAGTAAAATAATCTGTAGCAACAAGAAAAACATAGCTCAAAGTTCAAACAGCTTGTCTAATTTGTTAAATTAGGATTAGAGTAGGGCAAAGAGGAAACACTGTAGGAACTCTGTATTATAAGAACAAGAGCAGAATGCAGTGCTTCTTTCCACCGGCCCTACGATACTGAGCAGCAGCCTGCTCACAATACTGCCTCTTAATTTTTTTCATGGAATGCCACACCAGTCTGTGGCTTTTACTCCCATTATCTCATGATAGCCTCATTCATTCCACGGTTTCCTGAAGCCACTCCCACACTCTGGTTCTGAGCTCTTCTAATCCTCCAACTTCCACCCACATTCTTCTCCTTTTTAGAAGAAAGCTGCATTTTCCAGGAGAATTTCACCTAATGCCATGGAGCTGACAACTCCAAAACCATCACAATAGCATAACCCAGACTTTCTGAGCTGGAAGAGTTGGGTAAATTTCTAAGAGCAAAATACAAAGGTCAGTCCAAGGAATTCTATATAGACAAGGAATGCCTGGCATTTAAAAAAAAAAAAAAAAAAAAAACATGCCAAAACCGGTTTGGCTCAGTGGTAGAGCGTCGGTCTGCGGACTGAAAGGTCGCAGGTTTGATTCTGGTCAAGGGCATGTACGTTGGTTGCGGGCACATCCCCGGTAAGGGGTGTGCAAGAGGCAGCTGGTTGATGTTTCTCTCTCATCAACATTTCTAGCTCTCTATCTCTCTCCCTTCCTCTCTGTAAAATATCAATAAAAATATATATTAAAAAAATAAATAAATAAAAATAAAAAATAAAAACATCTTCAGGATGACATTGCAACCTAAAAGCCCAAAGAAATATAAACTCACAATTACTGTTCTTATGGGAGGCTTTTCGTCCTGTGAAAATTTCTCCAGTTAAAGGACCCTAGCATTAATATTCTAAGGGACCTATGTCCTTGATTTCTGAAACCAACTCCCTTCCATAAACATCTTTATAAAGATCACCTAAGGAATCTTGGGCTTTATACCTAGATATAATGTACAGAACAAGGTCAGTGAGGGCCCCTGCCCCACGCTGGTCACTCACCTGGAATACTGTGTCCAGGCGTGGAAGCTACACTTCACAAGGAGTCTTGACCAGTGGGGTGCATTCACAGGAAAGCAGCTGGGGCCATAAGGAGTGGATAACACCATCATGTGTGGTTGAAGGTCGTTGGTCCAAGAAGATGATTATGTACGGTCTTCAACCAGTAAGGAGAGTTATCATGTGAAAGTTAAGAGATGTTTATAAAAAATAAAGCAACGCCTTTCTGCGATACCCATAGAGGCATCCTTACAGCACTGTTCCGGTTTCCCCGGGGTAACTGAAAGGGAAATGTTCACAATGTGCGGAGCCATGGACGCCCTGCAAATTAAGGAGGGCGTCCTCCAATTCTGTGCAACAGAAAGCCACTTCGGTAGCACCAACGTTGACTTCCACATTGAAAAGTTCATCTACAAAAGTGAGAGTGATGGCATCTACATCATTAATCTGAAGAGAACCGAGAAGAAGGTTCCTCAGGCAGCTCGTGCCACGGTTACCGCTGAAAACCCCGCTGCTGTCAGGGTCCTGTCCTCCAGGAATACCAGCCAGCCGGCTTTGCTGAAGCTACTGCTGCACTAGAACCACTCCTGTTGCAGACCAGGTGGTTCCTGGAAGCTTCCAGAAGCAGAGCCAAGCAGCTTTCCAAAAGCTGCGACCTCTGTAGCTGCTGCTCCTAGGTGGCCACCAAGCCCCTCGCAGAGGTGCCTTACATTACCTGCCTCCCTAGTTGTGTAACGGAGCCTGCTCTGGCCCGTGTGGACATTGCCATCCGGAGCAACAACAAGGGAGCGCGCTCGCTGGGTCTGAAGTGGTGCACGTGGCCCAGGTTGTGCACTGGTGAGTCCCGCTTTCTCGAGAACACCCACGGGAGGTCCTGGCCAAACTCTCGGCTTCAGGGATGTGTAAGAGACGGAAAAGGAAGAGCAGGCCGCTGCCTAAATGGCTGATACCAAGAGGAAATTTCAGCGTGAGTGACAGTGTGTCCGGCTCCCAAATTTATTGCCCAAATCCACTGAGGCCGAAGCTGGTGTGAGGTGCCAGGGTTCCACACGGGAGACCCAGGACTGGCCCCCCACGGGCCACCAACCTGGCAGGAACAACTTCAATGCTCTCTAGTTAGTCTTCCACAGACTGACACACAAAAGGGAAATAACGGTTGGTAAAAATAAATAAATAAATAAATAAATAAATAAATAAATAAATAAAAAACCGTTTTCAAAAATAAAAAGTAGCCCCAACCGGTTTGGCTCAGTGGATGGAGCGTTGGTCTGTGGCCTGAAGGGTCCCAGGTTCGATTCCCGTCAGGGGCATGTACTTTGGTTGCGGGCACATCCCCAGTAGGGGGTGTGCAGGGGGTAGCTGATTAATGTTTCTCATCGACGTTTCTAACTCTCTATCGCTCTCCTTCCTCTCTGTAAAAAATCAATAAAATATATTTTTAATAAATAAAAAGTAAATAAATAGAGCAAGGCCCAAACAGTGGGGGTTTCAGAAGACAAAACCTGGAGGAAGGAAGATGTCTCTGTGGCCCGCCTGCACCTCCATTGAAAGGCGCTGCTGCAGGAAGCTGTGAGTTGCCTGCACTGGGAGGCTGAGTGCTTTGGTGATCTGCTCATCCCATGTGGATCTGCTCTTGTCCCTTCCCACTGTCCTGTTCCATGGTCCTGGAATCTTCTCACTTACACCGTAATGCATTGCACAAGAATGAAGGAACTTCAGACATTACATGTTCTGTCCATGGGCCAGGAATGAACTGCTGCAGTCAAGGAGGTAGGAAATTTTGAGGTAAAAAAAAAAAAAAAAAAAATTACCCAGTGGGCCACTTATAACGCCTCTCCAGGCCTCCTGGTGTTTGTTCACCCTTTACTTTCAGAAAGGCTTCAAGGCAGAAGGTGCACTGGCTGAAGAAGTTCCGCTTTCTTCAGTCTGGCTGGATTTGGCTGTTTGATTGTCTTTCTCAGATACAGTAACAATATCTACCTTGTAGGGGTTTGAGAGTGTGAGTCTGGCACATAGAAAAGCAGCCATTTCTGTCCTGTTCCTCTGTTTAAAAAAAGGAGCCTCAAAGACAACTTGATTGAATGCTTTTATCCTGAGACTCAGAAAGGTGAACTCAGTATCCCAGAGTTAAACTGATAATTACTATCACAGCTGGGCCTTGAGCATGAGTTACCTTGTCCCCTACCCAGTGGTCTTTCTTCCACCAAAACCCATTTTTATCCACTGGGGATACAAATGCCAGTTTCTCCAACAAATCAATGGCATGGAAAGTGAATAGATTAAAAGATTTAAGAGAATCAACTAAATGCACTGGTTGGAACTTGTTTGAATTTTCACTGGGGAAAACAACTAAAAAGACATTTTGGAGACAATTAGCAAAACTGAATATAAACTAGGTACTAAGTAGTATTATTTATCGGAATTTTATGGATGTATTAATGGCATGAGGTATATGTAACTTTTTTAAGTTATTAGCTTGAATGTGTTCGTTCAAAATGTTAACAACTTATAAACATGTCTTGAATTTCCTTTAAAAAAATATTCCCAAAAAAAGGGGACAAGAGGGTAGTGATGAACGAAATAAGATTGGCAAGTGTTGGCAATTGTTGAAGCCAATGGGTACATAAGGGCTTATTAAGCTACTTACTCTCTGACCTTTGTTTATACTAGAAAAATGATCATTTTTAAAAGAAAACATGCTAATCCACGCTTAAGGCTGAGGAGGTTGAAAATATAACCTTTCCCCTGTCTCCTGTGAAGCAGCTCTGGGAGGGAAGAGGTACCCTCGAGAGGGCTGGTCCTTCACTCACCACCACCACCCCAAATGTCTTCACTGAAGATGCCAGGCGGGGAGCAGACCAGGAAATCGCATTGTGCTTCATGCATATTTATCCATACATCTTTCAGTAATAGCAAACTGGAAACTTTCCAGCGAAATAAGCCTGTGCTGTGTTTTCCTTTGTTAAAATTTGTAAAATTAAAAAGCCCTTACACTCTACCCATGTACAATACTCTGTTTAATCAGATATAGTTTTAGAGCTCATCCGTAGTTTATACATGTTACCAATTCTCACTCTCCCTTGGTGTTGTGTCTTCCTCTACACATACACACACACACACACACACACACACACACACACACACACCATGAACCATTAATTGTGCAGGCACTCCGTTTGTTTGCATATTAATCACAAGGAAGGAAACCTGCCATTAGATCCAAATGGAAACTTGCTTATACTATGCATTCAGAGTGTGGTTTGGCTTTGAGCTTCAGTTCTTTCCCTGTTAATTCTCTCAAGGGACTTGAGTAAGTTTGGCTTCTATAATTAAAGAAATTGTGTATTTGTGGGAACATTTGAAATAACTTTGAACTTTTGAATCTACTTACCATTTGGAGTCTCGATCTAATAGCTTGTAATAGTGAATCCAAGGGCATTCACAGGCCTCTACCCAGTGACTTAATGAAATAGATTAGAGATGGAAGAGAGCAGAGGGGGGGGGGAAATCCATCAGCACAGTCTTAGAAAATTGCTTTAAATCATCAAGACTACATAAATTACTTTCAATCCAAAAAAATTTTTACCTGATTCCATCGCATTAGTTTCTGTCTGGTCTTAACATCCCTGCCCCCTTTTACTGCTGTTATCTCTCATTCATAATTTCTCAACATCAGTGATGCTGTCAGCCATCACAGAGATTCCTTGAAAAGTCAGAAATTTAACAAATATTATTGTGGCCAATGTAATTGTGGAAGAAACAGGAAAAGAAGCATGACTCTTTGTACCAAGGTTTGGGTTACTTGGGGAAAAAAAAAAACATGGAGACCTGAAGTCATGGGATTTGACTCTAGGCCCCTACATACTAAAAGAAAGCATTAATTAATAATTGCAAAGTAACATACTTTCAGCAACCTTATGCCCCTGGAATGCATTCCCTATGTGGATAGGAGTAGGGACCATATCTTCCCCCTTCTTTATGTCTCCCACAAAGCTAAGAAGCAATAGTGATTAACAGACATAGAAAAGGAGAGTTTCTCCTAGCAGGCTCGCACCAGGCACAAGACTCCCTGTTGCTAGTACATAGGGAAATCAATCCTATTCAAAACTCTATATAAATGCAATGATTTGTAGCCTTAACATTTCATTGATATGAAACTAAAGCATTGATATTTCCAATCCGAAGAAATAAAGGTATTTTAATCCCATTGAATCTTTCAGTTTGAAGATAGTATATTAGACTAGAACAGAGACTTTTACTCAAGAGATAGCTCTTCTAGTCTCATTCCATTAGTTATAACAAGGCTCCATCACTAAATATTTTACTCCCTTGCTAGGAGAGAATTGTAATGAGTGACTGGCCTACATAGTTGGCTTAGGGCAGTGTTTCCCAAACTTCTCTCGTGATGAGAATCACCGGGTGGAGTTGTTAAAATACAGATTCCTGAATCCCAACTAAGAAGTGCTAAACTAGAATTTTTGGGAACATATAGGTAAAATTGTATACTTAACTAGTGCACTAAGCTTACAATTTTAGGATAGTTGGGATTCAGGAATCTGTATTTTAACAACTCCACCCGGTGATTCTCATCACGAGAGAAGTTTGGGAAACACTGGCTTAGGGAACCAGACTCATTCGTTAAATCAAAGAAAAAGTATGTCACGTAAGAAAGAGAAAGTCAAAGAATAACTCTCTGGGTTCATTTTTTTTCCTTTCCTTTAGTAGGGCCACTAGTATCTTTCTTGGAAATAAGCTAACACTCAGGTCTACCTGAGTGTTCAGGTGACTTAAAATGGATCTGCAGCATTCACTAAGCACTGACTATGTACAAATCCTTCAGCTGTGATTGAAGAACCCACTGTAGACCTGCCCAATGTGGTCTCTGCCTGAGAAGCAATTGTCTCATTAAGAAGATTTAAAACAGAAGAGGCATTTTTTCAAACTAAAGGAAAAGCAACATAAAAACTAGTGGAAAATAATAAAATGCAAATGAAATGCCCAAGGACCAGGGAGAGTTGGATTAAAGCCACAATTAAATCAACATAGGCAATAATAAATAGTTCCTTCCATTTGGATAATACAACACAATTTTCTAAACATTCACACCCACTCCCTCTTTTAATTTTCAAACTATTTTATGAAACAGGCTTTATCTTCTCCAATTTCTTAATGAGAAAACTGAGTCCCATGTAGTTGATGTGATGTGCCCAAGGTCCCTGAGC
Source organism: Vespertilio murinus (assembly GCA_963924515.1). Taxonomy (NCBI): domain Eukaryota; kingdom Metazoa; phylum Chordata; class Mammalia; order Chiroptera; family Vespertilionidae; genus Vespertilio; species Vespertilio murinus. The sequence goes on along the minus strand of OZ004704.1, from coordinate 165,117,671 downwards.
TAGTAAGTGGCAGAGCTGAGCAGAAAATAATTCAGGACTCTAATCTGCTGACTTCTGGCCATTGATGTTTCCACTTCACTACATTATCCACTCAACACTATATATCTGTGCAGAGCTTTACTTTACAAAGTATTTTCACGGATATTTTATCATTTGGTCCTCTCGGCAGGTCAGGAAGAGAGGCAGAGCATAAATTCCACAGAGAGCAAACTAAAATCTTGGTGAGTTTTCCGCCTCAAGTTACCCAACCAGACACTGCCCATGCATCCTGACTCACAGCACAAGGACCGTTCCTTTACACCTCACTGGGATTTCACCACAGGGGTGAGCAGGAGAAAGGGCAAATGCCAACCCGACATGTACCTTCATTTCTTCCTGGATCTGTACCTGTCAGGTAGCATTTAAACCATGAGAGGCCTGAGATAAATATCATCCTGTTCTCTCAGCAGCTTCCTTGCTTTTCAGAGCATCGGGAATGGAGGGGGCTCCTCACATCCCCAAATCACCCTACATCCCTTTGCTTGGATCAAGGCATTGGGAGTTGGATGGTGAATTTAAATCATGTCCCCAGTTCCCAGCGCTAAGCTGTCTAGCCTGTCAATGGAACTGCCACAGCCTTCCCTATTTTGCATGCCCTCTGTGCAGGAGGCTGAGAGGAAGATAACCCCAGGATGAGCAGGAGAATCACTTTGGGAAATGTATTCCCGCAGCACCTGGGAAGGAGCGGGCTAATTGGCTCCAGAGGCAGCAGTGGCAGCACAGGCAGGTAGGATTGCTCTGTTCTTTATTGACTGGTGCAGTCACTCATTGGGAAACCGTGTTCATTAGCTGCGTGTGAAGGAGAGATGCTGGGTTCTGTGCTGAATGACTGAGCACACAATGCACACCTGATGGGAGGTGCATTATGCAAAAGCGTCCCTGAGAGTAATCGAGTTACTTAGGTGGATGTGTTGAGAGTATCTGAGTGGGTGCTGCTATGAGAATGCAAGATCAGGAGGCGTTGAAATGTGAAAGGCCACTCTACCTCAAATGAAGTAAGCCCTCAGCCTTTTGATACTCATTCTCCATATCTCTCTGTAGTTATCAGGAAGTAAAGGGTCTTCCCACTTACCCTGTGCTGACTCTTTGGGTACCAGGGGCAAAGGTGGGTAAGCAAGCTCCCAGGATCTGTTTGTCTAGCACACCGCAGAGGAAGGTGGAAAGGCCAGCTCTTCTTCCTTCAAATCTTTCTTAGATTTGAAGATTCTGTGACATGAGAAAGCTTATTGGCTAAAACCTAGGCTTTAAAAGATTCCAATGTATTTTAAAAAAAATGTTTAAGCTACTAGACCAGCCGTGGACAAACTTCAGCCCACAGGCCGGATCGAGCCCGTTCAGCTGTTCTATCCGGCCCGCGGAGCCTAAAGAGCAGAGGGTTCTCTTGCTCTCCTGTCCGCTCCTTCACCAGCAGCCCAAGATGAGAGTGCCAGCATGGTCAGGTTGCTTTTGTTTCGGCCATCCAGTCCAGTTTAAGAACCCATTGTGGCCCTCGAGTCAAAAAGTTTGCCCACCCCTGGACTAGACCAATAGCACTTCTCATGTCAAAAGTAGCAAAGAAGTCATTGTACTTTCCCTCACGGCTCCCTACCACTACCTTTGGAGGCATAGAAGGTCTTGTTTAACATGGATCTTGTGTTAAGACAAATGAGTATAACAGCCCCCACATTTCCATCATAATGGTTCCATAAAGTATTGGCCCTCAATCCCCTTCCTTTCTAGTTCACTGCCCTCAGAATCCCCTTCCTCTTTTCTTAACCACAGCTTTTCAGGGAAATAGTGACATTCAAACAAAATCAATTCTCTGACTTTACCCCCACCTATTCTCAGGATCTACAGACCCCTTCAGCTCCTCCCAAATCATCCAATAAGCCCTAAAGGCATTTCATACGCGCTCCAAAACCAAATTTCTGGGCTACCAATGTCCCCTATCCCTCTCACACTTACAGAGTTATAGGAGGTGTCTCCCATCAGAGCTGGCACCAAAAGTAGCACCTGTGTGCCTCCCGAAGTCTAGGACTCTGAATCCTTCATCCAAATAGAACACAGTTGGGTCTACACTTCCCACTCTAGTCCTGCAAATATTCTAGGGAGAACACTGTTTCAGCTCACACCAGGACCCAGCCCACTTTCCATGACTCACAACCACCTACACAACGCAGCCCAGATTCTTCAGCATGGCTTTCAAATCCCATGTCACTTTTTTTCCATGGTATCTCATCTCTCCCACCCCCTCACACCCATCTCTTTACCCATCCACCCCAGACTACTTGCCTTTCACAAGACATATTTTGAATACTCTCTGCCATGGGCCTTTATACTGAAGTTTTAGTATAAAGTAACCTTCCCTGAAACTGACCTTCCCTTCCCTCCACTCACTGCTGCTTTTTGAAATCCAGCCTGTCAACCAGCAAAACCCAGCTCAACACAGCGGCTTTCCTCCTCTCCTGACGACCAGTTTACATCACAGTCAGTGATGTTGTGTCCTTCCCTAAAGAGTAAGCTCTGTAGGGTAGAGACCACATCGTATTTATCTAAACCCCTGTTATCAATAACGTAGTGCTTTGCACATAGTGGGTGATCAATAAGAGATCATTGAATGGAAGAGGTCATAGGCATCTGAAAATGATGCCTGGGGAAAATAAATCATTTACACTTAATTATGAAATCATTTATCCATTTTGTTTCTTTCGCATGGAAGTGCTCTGGGGAAATAGGGACCAGAACTGGCAAGGTTTAATGGACAAGTTTATGATTGGGAAATGCCTAAACCATGGTCCATGGGACACACACATGTAAGGTCCTTACCACCAGTGGGAACCATAGGAAATGGAATAAATGGAGAAATGGAGAGAGGAAAGACAGTCAAAACAAAGAACTCTCTCAGATCTAACTACAACACCAACAATGTATAACAATTGGTATTCTCCAACTTGTTTATTTCAACTTTCACATATCTAAGAGAACTGGGGGATCATCAAATATTAGAATTATATTTTATAGCCAGAAATGGAAGCTCAGATTGCTAAAATGGTTTTCCCAAGGTTACAGCCAATCAGTGGCAACTTCAGAACTAAAACCCTGTTCTCCACAATTCATATGCATATTTTTTACTAAAATTACATCTTCTCTTCCCATATCTTTTAAAGATATATTTTTATAACTTTAGAGAGAGTAAGGGAGAGGGATATAGAGATAGAAACATCGATGAAAGAGAAACATCGATCAGTTGCCTCCTGCATACCCCACTCACCCCCCTGCCCTCTTGGGGATGGAGCCCACAACCTGGGCATGCGCCTAGACCAGGAATCAAACAGTGACCTCCTAGTTCATGAGCCAATATTCAACTACTGAGCCACACTGGCCTCGCTCTTCCCATCATTTTATAATTTATTTTCATAAGATAAATGGGAATTACATGAAAGGAATAGGAAGTAGGAGGCAAAGAAAGAGACACTAAAAAAGAATATTCATTCATAAATCTTTGTCCTATTTCCACTGGTCCCCAAACATAAGCAATAAAAGGCTTTTGTAAATGTCCTTGTTTCATGAAAAAGGACAAGACCTAAAATTCACAAGTAAATGGATGTCCAGATTCTGAAGCCAGGCTCCCCTGCTACATACAGGCCCCTAGCCCTCCTTGCAGGAATCTGGGTGGGCTGAGCATGAAAGTGGGAGGCCAGATTCTTGATGTTATTGTCTTTAGCACCTGTCCCCCAATCCTGCTAGCTTTCCTCTCTGTTTTATTAGCACAAACCCAGTACTCTTAAAATTATAATTACTGCATTGAGAGTGTTTTTTTTCTATTTTTAGGCTGCAGGGGTCTAAGCAGCACAGAAACTCTTCTGACACTGAATTATATCCTGAAAAACCAAAACTGTGTACTCTGCAAAACCAGCCTGACAGCTGGATGATCCGATGGGCTGCAGATGTGGGGTGATGTTCACCAGCAACTGTCATGTGAATGATGGAAATAATCATTTTTAACATAAAGTACACTATTTACAGCAAGGAAGGCAATCTCATAGGTCTTTCTTGATCACCTTGAACTATTTTCTAAGATTTTAAATAAATAAACTAAAATATACCTCCAGATTTTCACCCTTGATCTAGAGAAAAACTACAATTTTTTTGTGATGTACTAGTATAAAACAGACAAAAAAATGAGTTAGACATCATGTTTCTGAATGAAAGAAATGTCAGAGAAATACAGCCTTAAGCGTGGGTCCCTCAAGCTCATCCTTCAACCACCCCTTCTTATCACCTTTAGAACTCCAAGTGGACTAATAGCTTCTACTCCGTCTCTGGGCCCCTCCAGGACTCTGAGAAGGCCTTGAAGTATAGTAACTTAGGACTCATCCCATCTCTACCATGGGTTTGCTGAGCCATAATGAAAAATCTCTGTGCCTTGATCACCAGGACTCAAATAGAGATAATAGACTTCCTGTATTAGTCTGATTGGGGTACTATAACAAAATTCCTCAGACGGGGTGGCTTAAACAACATTTTTTCCCTTCACAGTCTGTTTTGGAGGCTATAAGTCCGAGACCAAGGTGTCAGCAGGGTTGGTTTCATTCTGACACCTCTCCCCCTGTGTCCTCTGTATGTGTGTGCTTGCACATCCCTCTGTGTCCAAATTTCCTTTTCTTATGAGGGCACCAGTCAGATTGGATTAGGACCTACCCCAACAGCCTCATTTTAACATAGCCCCCTCTTTAAAGATCTTATCTCTAAATGTGATTACATTCTAAGATTCTGGGAGTTAGGACTTGAACAAATAAATGTGGGGGGAGGACATAATTCATCCCACCCCATGCCCACTGTGATGTGATGGTAAGAATCAAATGAAATAATGATACAAAGTAGCTTACATAGCATCTCTACAATGTAAATGCAACTAAATTTCATTTATTTCTATTACCTCTTTGTAGTATAATTTTGAGCTTTATATAAAACTCGGTGATCATCATGTTTATTCCCCATTTAGAAAGTTTACAATGTCATTGAAAGCTTTTGGCCAGAATAAAGTTCTAAACACCTTCATATCACTTAACTTTTTAGAACCTGGGTTTGACCTATCTTTCCTACCTGTCACTCCATCACAAACCTGATGCTCTATGTTATTCCATTGGTTCTCCAGTCATGCTGGCTCCATCACACACATAGATACCTCTTCCCTCCACTACAGTTAGTGAACTCCTACACATCCTTCAAGACCCACACTAAATTTCACTTCTTTTTTTTTCTTTTTAACTCTCACCCTAGGATATATTTTTATTGATTTTAGAGAGGGAGTAAAGGAGAGAGGGAAAAAAGAAATAAAGAAACATTGATGTGAGCGAAAAATATTGATCAGTTACAAATCCAAGACTCTTTGGTGCATGGGAGGATGCTCCAACCAACTGAGCCACAATAGCCAGGGCTAAATTTCACTTCTTTTGTGAAATCTTTCTCCTAACCCTGGATCAAAGTCAGTTTCTCTTATAGTTTTGCAACTAAGTCACTTTGCATATAAATTTATAATAGCATGCATTGCTTTGTATTTTAACTATCTGTATGACTGTTGTGGATTATTTACTATTTTTCACATAGTAGGTTAAATTAGGAAGGCAATATTCTTTACTCATTCTATCAATTCTAATATTAATCTCACCCAGAAATGCTCTCACAGACACACACAAAAATGATGCTTGAGTAAATATCTGGGCATCCCATGTTCTGGTCAAGGCGACACATAAAATTAACCATTCCACACAGTATTTCCCAAAATTTCTCCTACTTCAAAATGCCTCCCTACAACAGTGTTTCTGAGACACTGGTGGTCCCTGGGTCACCTGTCTCAGAATCCCTTTAGAGATTCTTATTCAGAGGTCTGGGATGGACTCAGGCATGAATCACAGCTTTCAGGATCATACACCCAAACCTGTGGATAGATCTCAGTATTACTGAAAGTGGGACTCCTCCTGCTTTGACATCATGCATTCTTGCCCCCCAAAATTGAACTGAATCTAAACAAGTCTCAAATCTAAGTGGCTATCCATGAATGAAAAATAGTGATAAATTAAAGTTCACAATAAGGATACAATCAACCAAATCCAGAATGTAGTACATTCTACAGAATGCATGATTTGTTTCTTCAACAAATCAAGGGTATTTTTTTAATGAGTGGAGACTGTCATAGATTAAAAGACACTTAAGAAATATAAAATCCATTGCAATGTATAATGTATAGAAGCCACCTTTAAAGGACATTTAGGAGATAATCAGGAGAATATGAATGGATTGAGTATGAGCTAATGTTAGGAAATTATTGATAATCTTGTTCTGTGTGATAAGGGCATTGTGAATGCACAAAAGGAATGTCATCTGGCATAGATACATATTGAAGTATGTGCAGATGAAATTATATGATGACTGAGGTTTTCTTTAAATTACTCCATTAAAAAATAGAGAAGAGTAGTCCAGAGAACATCCAAGATGGCGGCCTAGGCAGTCTCCTAAGCTGCCGCCTCATCAACAATTTAATTAAAAAAACAACTAAAATCAAAAAGGACTTCACCAAAACGTCAGGAAAGCTGGCGGAGTGGAATAGCTACAACTAGAAAGAAAGAGAGAGGCTCACGGATCGGACTGGGAGCCGAAAAGCACTGAGGTAGGGAGACGCTCGCGCACGCGGCCACCGAATACCTGCCGGGCGGTGGGAGGGGAGGAATCCCCGATTGCACGGAACCCTTTCCGACTGCACTGAACCCAGCCCCGGCTGAAATTCCGTGGTCCCAGGCTCATACGGGTGGAGTCTGGACTGCAGAGAAAGGCACCCAGAGACTCAGAGACTCAGAGACCGGGGACCGGGAGTCGCAGTCGCAGCCGGCAGGGTCTACAGACTCGCGCGCGTGAGCAAGTACGCGCTGAGGTCTGACCGCCGCCTCTCCCTCTCCGGAGCGGAAGGAGTCAGAAGCTCCAGGTCTGACCGCGGAGGCTGCCGCCGCCTCTCTGTACAAGGTGGCAGCCTCTCTGTAGCGGAAGGAGTCAGAAGCTCCATTCTGACCACGGAGGCTGCCGCTGCCTCTATGTACAAGATGGCGGCCTCTCTGTAGCGGAAGGAGTCAGAAGCTCCAGACTACAGAGACCAGCCCAAGTCCGGGTGAGCCCCTGCGGCACCCACGCTCTTGCTTGGGGAACCTGGGCCGGTCAGGCGGAAACTCAGGCGAGTGCACAAGGGCAGGGCAGAAGCCAAGACTGTCAGTTCAGCCCTGAGACTCCGCCCCATCCAAGCTGAGCAGAGGCTTCTGCAGTTTTTCAAGTCTGATCCTATAAGACTGTCTCCAATACAGAAGTTATCCCAGAGTAGACACAGCTGATACCCACATCCAATTGGCCTGAAGGTCAATTCACAACAATAGAGACTTAGCTACAACAAAGCTGTGCACGCAGTCCACAAAGGGGATCACCAAGAGTGTCTACCTCAGGTAACTGAGGAGGCTGACTCACTGTGCTATATAGGACACCAAACACACAAAGCCATCCTACCAACTCTGAAAAATAGTGATAATGCCGAGACAAGGAAACAGATCTCAAACAAAAGAGATGGAGGATATAGAGTTCAGAACTACGGTTCTAAGGTTATGCAACAATATCCTAGAAAAGCTCGATAAACTCCATGAGACCCAACTAAAAAGTATAGATAAACTGACTAAATTGGAAAATATTATGCAGAGATCCAACAGTAGAATGGAAGAACACAAGAATCAGATCAAAGAGCCAAAAGACACTCCGCTAGAGAAGGAAGAAGAAAAGAGGATCCAGAAAGTTGAAGATAGTGTAAGGAGCCTCTGGGACAACTGCAAGCGCACCAACATCAGAATTATGGGGGTGCCAGAAGAAGAGGGAGTGCAAAATACTGAAAACATATTTGAAGAAATAATATCAGAAAACTTCCCTCACCTGGTGAAAGAAATAGACTTACAAGTACAGGAAGCCTACAGAACCCCAAACAAGAGGAATCCAAAGAAAAATTCTTCTCGACACATCATCATCAATATGCCAAGGGTAAAAGACAAAAAGAGGATCTTACAAGCAGCAAGAGAAAAGCAGTTGGTTACCTATAAGGGAGCACCCATACGACTATCAGCTGATTTCTCAACAGAAACCATGCAGGCCAGAAGGGAGTGGCAAGAAATATTCAAAGTGATGAATAGGGAGAACCTACAACCAAGATTACTGTATCCAGCAAAGTTATCATTCAGAATTGAAGGGCAGATAAAGAGCTTCACAGATAAGAAAAAGCTAAAGGAGTTCATCACCACCAAACCAGTATTATATGAAATGCTGAAAGGTATTACTTAAGAGTAGAATTAGGGGCAAAGAAAGGGAGTGGATAGATAATTATCAGGGTGAAGGGGTGTGGGGTGCAGAAAGAGACTGGATTAAAATTGTATAACCTATGGATGAGGACAATGATGGGGGAGGGGGTAAGGGCAGAGGGTGGGGTGGGAATCGGGTGGAAGGGAGCTATGGGGGAGAAAAAGGAGAAACAATTGTAATAATCTGAGCAATAAAGATTTATTAAAAAAAAAAAAAAAATAGAGAAGATAGATGGAATAATGTTCTCAATATACTGATAACTGTTGAAAGTGGGTGTTAAGGAATAGCTTTTGTATACAATTTTCTTGACTATTGTATTTAAAATTTTACATGACAAAAATATTTAAGAGAAAAGCAAAAAGCACCCCATGATTATATGCATCCTAAATTTCTGCTTTCCCAACAGTGCTAGGGCAAATGTGTCATAAGGAAGCAGAAATCAACTCTAAATTTCAAAACCTACTAACAATTGGACATATCTGACTCTGGGCGTGTTCAGAGGAAGATCAGGGATAAAGAAAGCTACAGAGAGCCTTTCTGCCTTATTCTGGAGGTTAGACAATGACCCATCCAGCCAACAGCTTGTGCCCTCCCTTGCAGTTCCTCTCACCACTCCTGGCCACCCTGATCCCTAAGGAGCATAAAGGTTGCCAACTTCCAACCACTTGTCCTCATTCCACATAGTCACTACTGTCCGTATTACAGAACCTCTAATCCCAAACCCATAGTATGACCAGAACTCTTGGTAACTTTGTTGTGATTTACCAACTAATTTAAATACATTTTATTGATTTTTTTTTGAGAGAGAGAGAGAAAGGAAGGGAGAGGGATAGAGAGTTAGAAACATCAATGAGAGAGAAACATCAATCATCTGTCTCCTGCACACTCTCTACAGAGTATGTGCCCACAACCAAGATACTTGCCCTTGGTGGGAATCGAACTTGGGACCCTTCAATCTGCAGGCTGATTAAGCCAAACCAGTTAGGGCTTACCAACTACTTTAAACTTTTAAAGTGGCTTGTGACAAACAAAGGCAATGGATAATTCACCTGAACATCTCTCCAGCTAGCAATTTAAAATATATGACAGGCCCTAGCTGGTTTGGCTCACTGGATAGAGTGTCAGCCTGCAGATCCAAGGTCAAGGGCATGTACCTTGGTTGCAAGTTTCTCTAAGGCCCAGGCCCTGGTCAGGATGACTGCAGGAGGCAACCAATTGATGTGTTTCTCTCACATCAATATTTCTGTCTTTCCCTTTCTCTTCCACTCTCTCTAAAAATCAATAGAGCCCTCACCAGTTTGGCTCAGTGGATAGAGCATCGGCCTGCAGACTGAAGGGTCCTAGGTTCCATTCCAGCTAAGGGCACATGCCTAGGTTGTGGGCTCAATCCCCAGAGGGGGCATGCAGAAGGCAGCTGATCAGTGATTTTCTCTCATCATTGATGTTTCTATTTCTTTAACCCTCTCCTTTCCTCTCTGAAATCAATAAAAATATATTTTTAAAAGAAAAAAATCAATGGAAAAATATCCTCAGGTGATGATTAAAAAATAAAAATAAATAAATAAATAAATAAATAAATAAACTATTTGACAGGTCTTACAAATAGTCACTTGTTCAGGTCAAGAAACTATTAGGATCACAAAGAAAATGATATTAATTTCACTTACTGTGCTACATGCATGTATTTGTCTCTGGAGGTCAAGGAGAGGTCTAGGTTTGCTTTCTGGTTTGTTTTGGGGTTGTTTTGTCTTTAAGAAAAAGAAAAAGCTATTGTGGGCTCAAAGGAATCTATAATTTTTTTAAATATGCTACTTTAAGAATCTGTTCAATTTGAATTTGACAAAATCTTGTGTTTATTGTCTAGGTTCCCCATTTCCTAACAGAGAACCACTTGGAATTGTGAGAAATCCCAAATAATGATGAAAAATAAGTAATGTCCATTTGTCACTGTGGAGTTCATGCTGGAGACAAGCTAATGAAGTTGGCTTGCAAAGTGTCATTTATACTTTGCTCTTAAGGTCATCTGGAGCATTTATTTCCTTTCATTTTTTGCCCTTTAAAGATTTTCGAGTACTTCTCCTTGTACAAAAATCACCTTTGCAAGTAGTGGCACAATTGAACATAGAATTCTACTCCCAGTTTCAACTCAGAATTTAACACACACAATCATTCAATGGCTTTTTCAATCAGCCATGTCCATGATAGCTGCACAGCAAGGGTTCCCACCCCACAATTATTTTTCTTCTGCAAACTAATGGTGTTGCATGATTCTGTTAAGATAAGTGTGTTTGACTTCTCTATTAAGTTATATTATCCCAAATGGGTTGTCAGATTGTCCTAATTAGGAATTCAAAACTCCATGTTCATCAGGGAATCCTATATAATAAAAGCCTAATGTGCTAAGTGTCTGGTTGACCAGTTGGCTGTTCAACAAATCAAAGCGTAATATACTAATAATATGCTAAGGCCACTCAACTGCTTGCCATGGCATGCACTAACCACCAGGGGGCAGATAGTCAGCAGGTCACCCAGTTGCTATGATGTGCACTGACCACCAGGGGGAAGACCCTCCGACCAGTAGGTTAGCTTGGTGCTGGGGTCCTGCTGATCAGGACTGAGTGAGACCAGCCATACACATCCTGGAACCCTCTCACAGTCCCCCTCCCTGACCCTGATCATGCACCAGTGGAGTCCCTCGGCTTGGCCTGCACCCTCTCGCAATTCAAGACCCCTTGGGAAATGTTGGATAGCCGGTTTTGGCCCGATCCCGAAGGCCAGGCCAAGGGACCCTACGGGTTTATGAATTTATGCACCAGGCCTCTAGTAGATTTAGAAAGGCTAATGATAACACAAAGCTGCCAACCCTTATTCAAAATTAGCTCTGTGATGTCTCAGGAATTCATCTCTTCCTTTCTTCTCCCACAATACTTGCTTTAATTCAGGCCCTCCCTGCATCTGGCCTATACAAAAGCCTTCCCTCCACCATCTCCACTGACTCCTCTCCTCTCTCTCCCAGCCACATACCACAATTACCAAGCCCTTTCTATTCTTCCCTGCCTGGATGTCCTTATCCCATAGCTGTGCCTTGCCAGAGATCCATTAATTATTTAATACCTGTTTAAATCTTCAAAGTCTAGAAAATCTCTCTCATCTCCCCCAAATAGAGAGAGATTTAATCTCCTCCTATGTTCATTCTTTGAACTCTGCATACACCTCTTACAGCACACCTACAGCCTATTTTTTTTTTAATAATTGCCCAAGTTATATACATTCTCCCCTACCAGAACATGAGCTCTGGGAGACAGATGCTTGTCTTGTTCATCTTTGCTTCCCAGGCAACACCTATCATCTGGTAGGTACTCCACACATTTTGGGGTTACAGTGAAATGCTAGGCAGCCATTCAAAACAGATTTGAATCTATGAACAAGATACTGTATAGCATTAAGTAAAAACCAAAGGCAGAAAGGTACTTATACCATGCTGTAATTTATTTAAAATAAAATTAGATATGCATAGAGATGTATAGAGATATCTATTGATTGATTGATCTCAGATGATAAATCTTTCACAGGATACACACATACACACACACACACACACACACACACACACACACACATACACACATGCCTTCTGATAATAGTGGTTGCCACTGCAGAGGCCACAGATACATAAGTTATTGATGGTACAGAGCCTTACTTTCTCTGTGGGCCATTTTATACTATTTGAATTTTATAACCATTACATATACCTTGTACATATATTACCCACATTACCTATTCAAAGATAATTCAATTAAATTGAAAGTAATAAAATAAATGTTTGATTTTAATTGAAGCTAAACTGAATAGCCCTGAAATTAATAATAGGACTGGCTGGAGTAGTCAAATTACCTACTCCCAACGAGTTCAGCATTCAGAAAGAGAATTTTATTTCTCTAATTATATCGTGATTCAAGGCCAAGTTGAATTCATTAGTTTTAGTAATCGTAATAATAATGAATATGCTTATAAAACTAATAGATCAGACACAATTTTTTATATTGAGAAATCTTATCCAAGAGTGTTTAAATTCTATTGGCTTAGATAATCAGTTTACAATGTGAGCTCTTAGCAATCTTCCCCCACCCCGGGATTATTATTGGGAAGTGTTGCCAAATAGCAAAAGCGGAAACATTGCAATAAATATGTCATTAAATCTTATACTTACATAAATTATATAGAGGCCCGGGGCATGAAATTCATGCACTGAGGGTGTCCCTCAGCCCAGCCTGTACCCTCTCCAATCTGGGGCCTAAACCAACAGTCAGATATCCCTCTCACAACCTGGGACTGCTGGCTCCTAACCACTTACCTGCCTGTCTGACAGCCTGACAGCCCCCTAACTGCTCCCATGCTGGCATAATTAACAACTAGCTGCTCCCCTGCCCACCTGATCACCCCCAATTGCCCTCCCCTGCAGGCCTGGTCACCTCCACCTGCCCTCCCCTTCATACCTGGTCCCCACAACTCCCTCCCCTGCCACCCATCTTGTGACAATGTGGGGGAGGCCATCTTGTGGTGGCCATTTTGTGATGATGTGGGAGTGGCTATCTTGTGACAACATGGGGTGGCCATCTTGTGATGATGTGGGGGCACCGATCTTATGATGACATGGGGGGTGGCCATCTTGTGACAATGTGGGAGCAGCCATCTTGTGACACAAGGTATGAGGGTCAATTTGCATATTACCTCTTTATTATATAGGACAGTGGTTGGCAAACCATGGCTCTTTGGCCCCTTGAGTGTGGCTCTTCCACAAAATATCATGTGCGGGTGCGCACGTACAGTACAATTGAAACTTTGTGGCCCATGTGCAGAAGTCTGTTTTCTGCCTGGGCAAGTCTATTTTGAAGAAGTGGCATTAGAACATTCAAGGGGCCAAAGAGCTACAAGTGGTTTGCGAGCCACAGTTTGCCGACCACTGATATAGGAGGATTGGTAAATTCTTTCTGGAAAAGTATGGTAATCACCATAGTAATCTTAAGTATTTTTGCTGATAATAGAATAACTTATTATTTTCCACAACCAGTGTGGTTATTACTAAGTTATACTACCATAGAGATTGTGCTAATAATAATAAACTATCACAATATATTTCTCAAGATAACAGCTTAAGAAAGTCCTCCTGTGAAGAACTGAAACATGATATTTGTAACTAACAGAGTCACAAACTGAGCTGTGTGGCCAGGTTTGCACAGGTCTGTGGAGAAGGTCATTCCTCTTCTAGTTTCCTCCAGACAGAGGAATTCGCTCTATCATACCAACTCGAAATACCACAATTCCCTCTTTATCTACTTCTATTTCCTTTCTTCCCTTATGACCTATTATCAAATACATGAACATTCAAAAAAGATCAAACAAATTAAAAGAAACCCTTCTGTAGTGTGCAAGGACTGCCAGGTGCCTCCTTCAGCCTACCTGCTGAAAAGACCCTGCTCTGGACCCCAGGGTTTCATTGCTTTCATCATTAGCTTAGCCTCTGGAGCTACAACGGTTACATGTGACTCTTAAATTATCCTGCCATCTCTAAGGTCCCTTTTTAAAGAGTCCCCTATGATGTATAAGCAGCGCTGAAATCCCACTCCTGGAGGCTCTCAGAGGAATGTTGGGGGCAGAACAGAGACCCAAGTGGCAGCAGCAGATGCTAAGGGAGGCTAATTAGGGTCAGGGCCTGTGCCCAGAGAAGTACTACTTATTATTAACACATTAGCCCTGCAGGGCACTGTGCCAGTTTTAATAAGCAACCAATCTGGCAACCAACATGCTCATCGATTAAAGATATAGGAACTCTGGAAAAATATCTGCCTGTACTCTTAACACCTTATTTCCAGTAGTTCCTGGATAACACTTCTTCATAATGGCAAATTCTCAGGCACTGGTAATCACCATAGTAATCTTAAGTATTTTTGCTGATAATAGAATAACTTATTATTTTCCACAACCAGTGTGGTTATTACTAAGTTATACTACCGTAGAGCTTGTGTTAATAATAATAAACTGCCACAATATATTTTGTTCACCATTATGTCCCCAGAGATTAGCCTGGGATATGGGAGGTGCCTAATGTTTGTTGAATCCAATTGAGTATTATACACAACATGATAGATAATAGACTATCTTGTTTCCCAGAAAAATAAAGACTTGATTTCTTGAAAAGTGATTTTTGGCACTGAACAATATGACTCCGTGGTTAAAGCATCAGTCCGAATACCAAAGGGTCAGGAGTTTGATTCCCAGTCAAGCTCATATACCTGGGTTGCAGCTTTGGTCCCTGGCCCCAATAGGGGTGCATGCAGGAGGCAATTAATTGATGTGTCTCTCTCACATCCATGTTTCTTTCCCTTTCTTTCTTCCTCTTCCCCTCCCTCTCTCCTTTTCACTCTCTCTGAAAAGCAATGGAAAAAAATATCCTCAGGTGTGGATTAACAGCAATAAAAGAAGTGATTTTGGACCCCTTTATGTTTTTATCTGCAGAGATGGGCCACACCAAAAGAAATACACTGAGGAGAATAAGGGGGCCTTCTGAGCAGCTAGCTGTACAGGTTAGTGGCTCATCTGCCTCTTCATGCAGGCAGTCATTCCTGAAAAAGCAGGAGAAGCAGTCCTCTCCTTTACACCAGAAACTATGATATTTAAGCCTCTGATCCTTCTCTTGAGTGCCCATCTCTCCTCTGTCCTCGGGCCCAGGACAGGCTCCAAATTGCTTATAGAAAGTATTTGGAACCACTTTCCCCAGAATCAGGAAAAGATTTGCAATACCTTTCAAATTCCAAGTTCAAATTGCATACTGCTGGTTGGCAAGAATATTGGTACAAGCCTTTTGAAGAGCAATTTGGCAATGTACATAGCAAGAACTCTAGAATCATGCATATCATTTGGCCCAGCAATTCACCTCTGGAAAGCCAACCTAAGTAAATCATCCAAAATACATAAAATGCTTTCTAGTCAAATTCATTCAGAGCCTCATCTATAACAGTGAAAATATGGATGCAACCTGAATTTCTAATAATAGCGAAATGTTTTCTTTCACTTATTTCACTCACATGTTGAAACATAATATGGCTGTTAAAATTATTTATGAAGAGCATGTAACAAGAGGAAATACATTTCGATTATACGTGGGAAAATATACAAAAATATGTGCATATAGGATGATATAAGAATCTATGCATAAAATAGGGGCTCAATTTCTCTAGGGAAAATGCAAATAAAAATTACAATGAACCTGGCTCAGGGTTTAAGCATCAACCTATGAACCAGAAGGTCACAGTTCAATTACCGGTCAGGGCGCGTGCCCAGGTTGCGGATTCGATCCCCAGTGTAGGACATGCAGGAGGCAGCCAATCAATGATTCTCTCTCATCATTAATGTTTCTACCTCTCCCTCCCTCTCCCTTCCTCTCTAAAATCAATAAAAATAAATTTTTAATTACAATAAAATACCATTTCACCTCATCAGATCAGCAGAATTTAAAGTCTAATAATACCAGATGTTAATGAGGCTGTAGAATAATGGGAAGTGTTGCCCTAAGTGTTGATATCTAGTAAAACTGAAGAATTTCTCCATGGGTATATTTCAAAGAGAAATTTTCTACATGTACATAAAGAGACAACCATTAAAAAGTTTATTGTTTATAAAAAATGAACTATGAAAACAACTTATAATTATTAATTTCTATTCATAAAAGAATGAATGAATGAATAGTAGTCAAGTCACACAAAGAAATACTATATATACAGCAATGAAAATAGAGGAAATAGAACTACATCAACTTAGCTAATATTATGTGCCAAATGTCATGCATATAAAAATAATTATGTAAAATTTAAAAACATGTAAAGCAATATCTTACATTACTTGGTGGATGCATATAGATAAAAGATGCATCCACCAGTGGAAGAGGCATGATAGGAAAAGGGCACAGAGCGAGCTTCAATAGTACAAATGTGTATTTTCTTTCTTAAAGCAGGATGTTACGTAACTGGACGTTACCTGTATTATTTCTTATACTGTTTAGTGTATCTTAAATATTTCATAACAATTTAAATCTAATGAACAAAATAAACTGATGAACAAAATATACCCATACACATAGAAGATGGAACAAACTGAAGAATCTCGGAGGAAAGGCAGGGTTGGAGATGGGGCGATTAACCCGGGAACTCACACAAACAATGGTGTGGTAAAGGTCTGGGAGGGGTGGGTGTGGGGTGGGGGCCAATAAGGAAAAAAGTGGGGAGACATCTGTAATACTTTCAACAATAAAGATATTCCTTTAAATATGATAATTAAATATATGGCACAAAAGAGAAGGGCATAAACTATATCCAAATCATACAATGGCTAACTCTCTGTGTTGGGATAGAGATGAGATTCTTCTCTTCATTTTCCACTATTTTCTAAGCAAGTATAACCTGTCACAAATAAGAAGGCACCAGTCAGAGCCAGGAACTATAGAGATAATGGACATAAGTGACCAAAATGTTGATGAGAGGGCATTCTTTGCAGATCCCAACTGTTGTGTCTTTCTTCTAAGTAAGCCCCGTGCTCAGTCAGCTCAGATTTACTGGACCTAGAACACCACAGCCATTTACTGCAGCTCCCAGGAGCTCCATTAGTGGGTTACATGTATATTTACCATAGACAGCCTACAAGGTACTTGGCACAGTAGAGAAACCTTGTGTGGTCTCTTCCCTGTGCCTATCCACCTTAGACTAAAGGCTCGGTACCGGTCACTACCAATCTAACCCAGGTGCCTTTCAACACTAATCAGGTGGGTCCTGTCCTGAGATAGAACCTAGCGAATCAGGATGTACTTGACTCCACCTAGAGATGTAGTGCATGTAAAGATGCACAAAGGGCTCCACCTCGTATCACTCTACTCTGGGCTCTTTTGCAAACCAAATACAAAGCTCTGGAGCACCAGCTGTTCATCTCCATTGTCATGTGCACGTTTAGACTTCATCAATTCTATTCAACTGCTTCTTGTCACTTAGGAGCTTACAGAGAACTCTGAAAATAGCCAGAGAGACTTTGAAGAACAGAAAGAAAAAATAAAGTGTGTACTTCCAAACTTGCTTGAAAATTAGCTCCCTTATCTATTTGAACAAGGCTTTAGACAGTGCTTGCCATGTGTCCAGTACAGTTCTTAGCACTCCACAGATATTACGTTTAGTCCTCCTAATAATCCTATGAGGTAGGCTTGACTAATATTCCATGATATGGATGAGTAAACTGAAGCACAAAATCACATAGCTGCCAGGTAGTGGAACCAAGAATCAAACCTACACCTCCAGGGTCCCGAATTCAAGCTAGTCATCAGTGCTGCTACCACATTCACACAACCCGTGGGGAATAGGAATAAAAACCCATGTTCTCTCAACAGCCAGAAAGAAGTCTGTCTCCATGGCCCACTGTTTATACTGGGGCCTCATTGCTGCTTTTAGGTCCAGAGTTTGCCAACCTGAACCCAATAATATGGCCTTTCCTCACCTCCTATGGGGTTACCAAAGATCATGAGCCTTACCTGTCCTAAAACCATTTACTCACCCCTCCAGGAATCAGACCACATCTCTCCACCAATCACCAACATTGGATCAAGTGGTTTATTTGGGGGGAAGGTTGGGCAAGAAGACCAGTTCTCAGTTCAGGGGTTTCTAGTCAATCCCAGAGAAGGAAGGGACTTTTGCTGGGAGATCAAAGTGCTTAATGATTACAGCACTTTAAGTTGAAAGTCAAAATAGCAACAAAATAACCTGTCTTTGAGTTTTTGCCAAAATAGCAAAAGTTTTTTTTACTGAATGTACACACATGTCTTATGATGGGTGGGAAACAAGCATTCTCATACAGTTAGGTTAATCAAAATTTTGAGTAGGGAAGGACATTTTGGTAAATCTGTGTTTTTTTAATTTTTAATATGCACACTCTAATCCTGAAATTCCACTGCTGGTAATATACACAAGCGCACACACACACACACACACACACACACACACACACACAGTTATGAGCTGCAGTGTTACTTGCAATAACAAACATAAATCAGAAAAAAAACTAAATTTCCATTATTTACTTATAATTAAATAATTACAGCCTATCTTTGTAATGGGATACTTCAAAGCCCTGATCCCACAAAGAAAATTAGGTAGATCAGGTTGAAATTAAATGAAAATATGTTTAAAATACATTATCAAACATAGGCTCACAAGAGTAGGTGTAGTATGCTTCATTTCTGTAAATGTTTTCAAAGCCTTCATACATAGGGAGAATTCAAAACTGTACAAAAGATCACATGAGAAATTGTTGACAGTGATTCCTAGTGGTGAGTAATATGTAGAACTTTATTTTTACATTACATATCCTATTTGTTTTGAATTTTTGACATATGTAAATATTAGCTTTACTGTTTTCATTTAAAATATAAATCTCTGGTTTGTTTAGAAATCAGTACCTATAATTACATTTTTCAAATATATATGTAGATATCCTATCTAATAAAAGAATAATATGCAAGATGGCTGCCCCCATGTAGATATAAGATGGCCATCACAAGATGGCCAACAGGGGAGGGCAGTTGGGAGGAACCAGGCCTGCAAGGGAGGGCAGTTGGGGGTGATCAAGCCTACAGAGGAGGGCAGTTAGGGATGATCAGGTCAGCAGAGGAGGGAAGTTGGGGAGACCAGGCCTGCAGGGGAGAGCAGTTAGGGGTGACCAGGCCTGCAGGGAAGGCTAGTTAGGGGCAATCAGGCTGCAGGGGACTGGTTAGGGGGTGATCAGGCTGGCAGGCAGAAGTGGTTAGGGGCAATCAGGGAGGCAGGCAGGTGAGCAGTTGGGAGCCAGTCGTCCTGGATTGTGAGAGGGGTCCCAGATTGGAGAGGGTGTAGGCTGGGCTGAGGGACACACCCCCATGCATGAATTTTGTGCACCGGGCCTTTAGTATATGTATATATGCACATATGTAATGTATGCATATTTACTAATACATATGTATATGTATATTTTTTGTTACATATATATTTGTATATTTTATATTATTTCTATTTTATATATTATCATTTCATATATCATACACTTTACTACTTTAAAATATTATTTACATATATATTTAAACATAGACACACTGGATCTGTATTAATAGAGACATACAAATATTTCTTAGTTAAATTCATTTTATTTAAAAATATTCTCAGGCTCTGTGATAGAGCATCGGCCTGTGGACTCAAGGGTCCCAAGTTTGATTCTGGTCAAGGGCATGTACCTTGGTTGTGGGCACATCCCCAGTAGGGTGTGTGCAGGAGGCAGCTGATTAATGTATCTCTCTCATTGATGTTTCTTTAACTCTCTATCCCTCTTCCTTCCTCTCTGTAAAAAATCAATAAAAATATATTTTTAAAAATATATATATTCTCAGATGTGTTAAAAAAAAAATAATGCCCAAAGACAGTCTTCATTAATGCTGCTTTCCTGTTATTTTTTTAGTAGCAGACAAAATTAATTCCTACCAGAAAGTATTAGATGGGGGAAAGATGGTCATTTTATATTACTAAAGAATAAAATTCACAATAGAAATATTATATCAATTTTTATGTTCTGAATACTATTTCATTGAAATAAGGCCCATAATGGTTAGAAATATAGAAGGAATGGCCAATACTTCATAAACATATTTGTCTCCACGGAGATAAGGGGCAAGAGGGGAATGAGCACCGGCTCAGTTTCCTTGTTAATTTTATTTTATATTGATTAGAGAATCTGACCAATCTGATGAATAAGGCTAACATAATAGGTATCAAACTTTGCACCCCATAGAAAATAGAGTTCTTTTTTCTTTTTAAAAGTGTCTTTTTTATTGATTACATTATTACACAGATGTCCCCCATTTTCCTCCCTTTGCCCACATCCACCCAGCCCCTGCCACCCCTCCCCTGGCCTTAATCACACTGTTGTCTTTGTCCATGGCTATGTATAGAGAGACATACAAATATTTAACTGCATTATTGTGGATATTAAATAACACTGGCTTTAAGAACTTGAAAATATAGTCCTAGCCAGCTTGGCTCAGTGGATAAAGCATCGGCCTGCAGACCAAAGAGTCCCAGGTTCAATTCCTGGGCATGTACCTTGGTTGCAGGCTCCTCCCTGGCCTATGACCTGATCCAAGTTCATGCAGGAGACAATTAATCAATGTACTTCTCTCTGTCTTTCTCTCTCTCTTCCACTCTCCCTAAAAATCAATGGAAAAATATCCTCTGGATTAACAAAAAAGAAAAAAAAACTTGAAAATATAATTTTATTTCTTTTTTTAATATATTTTTATTGATTTCAGAGCGGGAGAAGGAGAGAGAGATAGAAACATCAACAATGAGAGCACATCCCCCATGGGAGATCGAACCTGCAATCAGTCATGAGCCCTTGACTGGAATTGAACCCAGGACCCTTAAGTCTGCAAGCTGAGGCTCTATCCATGAGCTAAAGCAACTAGGGCTATAATTCTATTTCTTAACATTCTTTCTACCTCTATACATTTTGTTTGTGCTTTTAATTAGAATAATAAAATATTTCTAGTGGATAATATAAAACACAATACAACTATTACAAATTCCAAGTAAATAGTCCAAATTAATCACATCTTAGAATGTTCCCTTTGTGACCTCACAAGATACCTATTACTATGGAAGGCTCTTGAAGAACATGAGCATTAAAAACAACAATTGAACAAGTGGGAGGTCAGTCATAGGAGGAAGAGAGAATATTTAGGCAAGAAGGTGAAAACCTGAAAAGAAAAAGCTAAACAAGAAAACATTTCTGTGTCTGTTAGAAGATTCATGAGAAGTAAATGTGATAACAAGGGAAGGGGTATTTCTTTGTAACTGATACTTGTCAGGAAGGACCTTAAGATATGACAGAGTTTAAATAGACTGGATTTGGAAAGGTAAAATTATAAGGATGTAAGAAACTCCAAGAGGTTCTCCAGTGTCTTGAAAAGAACAGCAATTATTTGATAATACAAAATACTAAAAACATGTGAGGCAAATTAAATATAAAAATATAAATCTGTACCCTGCATAGCTCAGTAAAAGCAATCTTAGCTAAAAGTGGACAAGTCAAATGCTTGTCTATTGTATTTCTAAAAATCCCTTGGAACCAGGATCATATGCTTATGCACAAATATATACCCAGAGTGGAGTGACCAATCATTCCAATTTTCCTGGGACTGATGGAATTCCTGGGATGCAGGACTTTCAGTGCTAAAATCAGGACAGTCCCAGGCAAACTGGAAACAAATTGGTCACCCTAACAGAGGTAGACAAACATAAAATATAAATGACAGGCAGATAGATGGATAATGAATATAGATACCCTTTTCTACAGGTCTCTAAATATGTTGTGGACCATTACCAAAATAAAATAAAATAAAATAAAATAAAATAAAATAAAATAAAATAAAATAAAATAAAATAAAATAAAATAAAATAAAATGTTGCTATGGCTCCTGCTAAGTTTTTTCCACTGGATCTAACAGAATTTTATTTCTCTCTTAATTTTTGGCCCAGAGGTTGGCAGAAGATTTGAGGCATGCTAGCTGAGGGGTGCACCTACCATCTTCAACAACTGGCTTCCATTTCTTGATATAAAGTGGCTCATCCAGTTGTCACTATTTCCTAGCAAGTAGGAAGGAGGAAATATGAAAGTTAATAAGCTTTTTAAAAAATTTTTTCAAGATGTGACCTGTGTGTTGCACATATTCCTTTTATTCTCAATATAATTGAGACTGTGGCCACTTTGCCACGAGGGCAGCTGCAAAGTGCTTCATATTAGGGTTCACTTGGCTCAAAATTAAAGGGAGGGGTGAGTTGAATAGAAATGGACAAATGGAAACTAAGGGATGATTAGTGGTTTCTTTTCCTCTGGGCTCTCAGTATTAATGCATATCATTTCTTTTACACTTCTCTCCAAAAAGACAATACAAAGTTGCATTCTGTACAAAGTCTACCATCTTGTGTAACATGCATACTCTTCATCAAGGCTAGATTGGTCTTTAAGATCTGTTGACATGTTCTTTACTTTTAAAACTAAAATTTTATTTTTAGAGCAGTTTTAGCAAAATTGAGAGGAAGATATGGAGTTTTCCCATATACTCTCTGTCCCCACACAAGCACAGAATCCCTCATTATCAACATCTCCAACCAGGGAATATATATTTGCTACAATTGACGAACCCACACCGATGCATCATCATCACCCAACATTCGTAATTTACATTAGGGTTCACTCTTTGTGGTGCACATTCTGTGGGCCTGAACAAATGTATGACATGTATCCACCACTATAGTATCATATGTAGTAGTTTCATTGCCCTGAAAACTCTCTGTACTTTGCCTTGTCATCTTTTTCTTCCTTTAGCCCCCTGTCTTTTTATTTGTCTCCACAGTTTTGCCTTTTCCAGAATGTCATATAGTTGTAAGCATATAGTATGTAGCTTTTTTAAATTGAATTCTTTCACTTGGTAATATGCATGTAAAGTTTCCCCCATGATTTTTCATGAATAATATTTCATTGTCTGGATATACCATATTTTACTTATCTATTTACCTACTGAAACATATCTTGCTTTCTTCCAAATTTTGGGCATTATGAATAAAGCTGTTATAAACATCTGTGTGCAGGTTTTTGTGTGGATGTAAGTTTTCAACTCCTTTGGGTAAATACCAAGGAACAAAATTGCTGGATCATATGGTAAGAGTATATTTGATTTTTTAAGAAACTGCCAAACTGTCTTCCAAAGTGGCGGTACCATTTTGCATTCCCACCAGCAATGAATGATAGTTCCTGTTGCTCCACACCTTTGCCAGCATTTGGTTTAATCAATATTCTAGATTTTTATTATTTTTAACCAGTGCACTTGGGAGGAGGGGTCCCTCAGTCTGGCCTGTGCCTCTCACAGCCCAGGAGCCCTCAGGGGATGTCTACTGCCTGGAGCAGGCCTAAGCTGGCAGTTGGACATCCCTCTCACAGTCTGGGACCCCTCACTCCTTACTGCCCACCTGCTCACTGCTCCTCACCATTCAGCTTGTTGCTCCTTAGCACTGCTGTGGGCTCACCAGCCGTGAGCCTGTCTTCTGGCTGAGTGGCACTCCTCCTGTGGGAGCACCCTGACCACCAGGGGGCAGCTACTTCATTGAGCATCTGCCCCCTGGTGGTCAGTGTGCATCATAGCAACCAGTCATTCCACTGTTTGGTCTATTTGCATATTAGGCTTTTATTATATAGGATGAGTGTAAAGTTATTTCATTGTTGCTTTATTTTGCATTTCCCTAATGACATATGATGTGGAGTGTATTTTCATATGTTTATTTTCTATTTGTATATCTTCTTTGGTGGAGTGTTTGTTAAGGTTATTAGTGCATTTTTTAAATCAAGTTATTTGTTTTCTTATTGTTGAGGTTTAAGAATTTTTTATATTTTTTTTGATAACAGTCATTTATCAGATGTGTCTTTTACAAATATTTTCTCCCAGTCTGTGTCTTAACTTTGCCATTTACAGAGCATAAGTTTCTAAATGTTGATGAAGTTCAGCATATCAATTGTTTCTTTCATGAATCATGCCTTTGGTGTTATATCTAAAAAAAGCATCACTACATGCAAGGTCATCTAGGTTTTTGCTTAAGTCATCTTCTAGTAGTCTTATAGTTTTCTGCTTCACATTTAAGTCCATGATACAATTTTGAGTTAATTTTTATGAAGGATATGAAGTCTGAATTCATTTTTTGCATGTGGGCATACAGTTCTTCCAGTACCATTTGTTGAAAAGACTGTCTTTGCTTCATTGTAATTTTTTGTTTTGTTTTGCTTCTTTGCCATGTATCATTGAGTCTATTTATGGGATCTATTTCTGGACTCTATTCTGTTCCAGTTATCTATTTTGCCATTTTTTCACCAATCTCACGCTGTCTTTTTAGTAGGTCTTGAAGAAAATACTGTAAATCCTCCAATTTTTTTTATTTTCCTTCAATATTATGTTTGCTATTTTGAATCTTGTGCCTCTCCATATAAATTTTAGAATCAGTTTGCCATTACCCACAAAATAACTGTGGGATTTTGATTGGGTATTGCATTGACTATATAGATCAAGTTGGGAAGAACTGCTATCTTAACAATATTGAATAGTTCTGTCCATGAACATGGACTATCCATTCATTTAGGGTTTTATTTTATTTCATTCTTCAGAGTAGTTTTTCTGCTGTAGGTCTTATCCATATATTGTTACAATTATGTCTAAGTATTTCATTGGGATGGGGCTCCAGTTACTTTAAGAAAAGAAATGTACATTCAACTCAGCCACTATTTAAGCCACCTTATATTCTGTTCCTGGAAGTAAAATGGCATGATTAGTGAAATTCTTCTGCATGCTCTGCACCTAGAAGAAAACTCTAAGATGTCAGTCAAGGTTATTACAGTTAATTTAAGATCTGTTTCCCTCCAAGATGATAACAGGACAGAGCCATTTAATTCTATCCTGTTAAACAAGCAAGGCAATTTCTGGGATATGAGAATTATCAGAGCTCATTCACCTATTCAACAAATATTTAATGATCATTTAGTTTGTGCTACATTGTTAATATAATGCAGCCAAAAAAAAAGTAATGTAGGAGTGTCCGAAGCCTTTTCTCTAACTCCTCCATGCCAAAAAAAAAACAAAGTACTATATTTTCAAGCCCAATTTCTCCTTCCCCCAATTCCATAAGTGGAAAGATTGATCTACACAGTGAAGATTTGGGAAGTAAGATGAGAGAGAAGAGCAGCACCAATCAAAACCTAGGAGGATATCTGAAGTGAGATATAAAATGCTCTATAGCAGCTGGGGGTTATGAAAGAAGTGGGTAGGAAAGAAAAGATTTTTTTAAATATTTTAGTCGACTATTAAAATACATGTGAATCTCTTCCACATTTTTGCAAAGCACAAGTAAAGTATTTGAGCTATCCTGAAATGGCTATTGGTTACTGAAGAGTTTATTTGTCAGACTCCAAGAATGGGCCACATATGTGCTTACTGTGTAAGGATCACATAAGAAACAAATACAATGTGATTCTTATGGAAAATAGAGAAACTGAGTTGTGGACCTTTATTACCAGAGATAAAAATTTTCCCATTTGAAGACCTTGTACCCACTTAAGCGTTCACCTCCATGAGTTCGATAACAACCTCTGCCAAATTATTTCCGTGTTGTAAACAATGTGATCAAATAAAGCAAGTATTACTTGTTTGCATTTTATTGCTGGTTTATATAAAAGACATTCATTCTATCAGCTGATTGAAATCGAAATGTTCTTCAGACCACTGTGGACACATATGTTTTAGGAGATTAGCTCATCAATTTAAGTACCAAGCCACAAGTACACAGGCATTTCAAATAAATGGTTTCTACTCAAATCCAGGGGATGAAGAGAATGAAAATAAGGTGATTTGGCTTAGTTAAAGTGTAAACTGTGGGCTTTACTGATTTTGTATTGAATTGTCAAATTTTGTGAGAACAATAGACAACAAAAACATTAGCAAAACATTAGCAATATAATGGTGTTTAGAACCACACCTCACTTCAAATCTCCTCCCAGGTTTTCTTTGATGCTGCTCTTGTCTCCCACCTTACTTCCTAAATCTTGACTATGTAGATCAATCTGTCCTCTTTTGGAATGTTTTCTTCTAGGTATAGGGTATGCAGAATTTCTAATTAGCAATATAATTGTGTTTAGAACTGGAAAATATGTGCTACAATGTTTAAAAAACTGTTTACACTTCGTCACATCATCAAATTAAATACTGAATTGGAGAAAGGCAAATAAGCTCAAATTTTCTACACCATTTGTAATTCTAACTCTAAGAACTTAATAATGTCTGCATAGATTCAAAGATGTGCAGGAAAAAAAATAGAAATATAGAGATTGCTTGGTACAAATCCATCATTTTACAAAGGAAAAATTTCGGTCCAGCAGAATTAATCTACTTTTTTAAAGCCACACACTCCAGTACATAAACCCAGATCGTTTGACTCAAAATCTATGTCTCAACATAATATGCTATAGCTCTAACATTACTTGCAATATATTTTTCTAAATTATTATCTTCATTTGCATAAGAAGTTTTTATGATAAAGATGATTTCTTCATGATGAAAATTATTTTTAAGCTGACAGAAAAAGATGGACATATCAAATGAAAGTGCATTTTGTCAAAAATATTTTAGCAATGTCTAGGAAGACCAACTGATGAAGTGTTAACAGAGGTCTAAAAAGAAATTAAATCTTAAGAGGATCTGATAACATGTAAAATAAAATTATAAAGTTATAATAAGGAAAGCTTTTTGGAAATGCTATAAATCCAAAATGCATAATGAAAAAGACAGATGAGTTTGATTACATAAAAATGTTAAAAGACTAATAGTGAAATACTACTTTTTACATATCAGACTAATAAACACCGTTAAGTTTAAAGAAATATATGTCGGAAAGAATATAGGGCAACATACTGTGAACCCTGCGGGGAAGGGGAGGAGTAACACTAAAAGGGCCTCCTAGTGGGGCTAACTGGGCTCAAATTTTTAAAAGGGGGGTGGAGGGGAGCCTATCAGCTATTTCTGCGCAGGAGCCTCTCAGGTGAACTGCACTTCATGGAGAAGTCTACTCTGAACTGCCTGCCTCTATATGGAACTCAAGCCTGTACTGTATTTCTGCCATCTAAGCCAGACCTTATAAAGATTTCCTGGAATCCTATTTCAACCAATTGGATAAGGCTTTCCCCTTCCAATCAGAGCTGAGCAGCTCTGATCAATCAGAGTGGCTCTATTCTGACCAGTCAAAGCAGTGTCTGTTGAAACAATGAAACTGCAAGGATTTTGGAATATGTATGTGCATGAGGACAGACCAATCAGGGGCCAGGGGTGGAGACTTCTGACCGTATAAGTAAGCTCCCCTCTGGCTCCGGAAGTGCACTTTCTATTTCCATTAAAGACTGAAGACTACCTCTCCCAGGTGGGTCTGAAGCACCTAAGCTGTCTCTCTAGAGCAGAGTGGAGCACGTGCTTGAGCAGAGAGGCTGGCCACCTGGAGTGGAGCCGAGGAGAGCTGCCTATTGAAGAGGGACCCGCCCTCAGGGCCACCTCAGAGCCTTGCTGTTTACACAGCCACTCTGTAGCACTATTGAGCGGTTTGCACTGAATAAAGTTTTCTTCTTCACAACACCCCACATTGGGGATTCCTGTTGAAGTTGAATTGCCAAAGACCATCAACCATCCTTTGACAATATTCAGTCATCGTTGGTAGAAATATAAACTGAAAAATATAGCAATTTCCTCTTCTTTTTTTTTCACTTTGACCGTTTGTAACTTGTCAAGACCTATTGGTCAGTTCACTTTTTGTCTTGTGGCATACAGGTACATTTTGATTTATTGTTATTTACTCTAACAATAAACTATTTTTTATTCTACATCCTCCTATTCATATGCCCTCTTATTTATCTCTGACTCTCATATGAAATGGCTTTGGATTTTCTTATATTTCTTACTCCAAACTTATTCAATATTGATAGTTACGCCGAAACCCATTTGGCTCAGTGAATAGAGCATTGGCCTGCGGACTGAAAGATCCCGGGTTCGATTCCGGTTAGGGGCATGTACCTTGGTTGCGGGCATGTTCCCGGTGGGGGGTGTGCAGGAGGCAGCCGATCGATGTTTCTGACTCTCTAGCCCTCTCTCTTCCTCTCTGTAAAAAATCAATAAGATAATTTTTTTAAAAAAATATTGATAGTTATAAGATTTCGATTACTTTCTTAGGTCTTTGGTGAACTTATGCTTGAGCATTTACATTTTGAAATGTTTATTTTTAAATGATGAATTGCTTACCTTTTATATCTTATTTACATCACTATTGGAGCCTATCAAATATGTGTCCTAGAATGTTACATTATTGATTTTTCTTTAGAACAGTAAAGGAGACATAACAAAATATCTGTAAATAAAGGGGATATTGGTTCTGATTGGCTTGAGCAATGCTCTTCCAGATCCAGGCTACACAAACACCTGCTTACCCAGGTGGACATACCCTGGTTCTTGAGGCAGGCCTGCATCCAGGTGGGGCTGACAGTGATGGAGATAGTATTATTCATCTACTGGAAAAAAAGAAAAAAGAAGAAGCATTGATTAGTTAGAAGCTGTCCTAAATGACCTTGTTCACAAGACATGCAATTAAAGGTTTATCTTGTGCTTGAGTTTGATTTATCCATTCCTGTCTCCTTTGAAACTTATAGCATTTTTTTCTCTGTTGGGATATACAGGCTCCTGAAACTTCTTCCCTTCTGAGGGAAGTCTTCTGCCCCTATGGCTGTTTCGCTTCCCATGCACAGCTCAAATTGGGACCCAGATAACAGACAGACTTGGCTGATAGCAGCTGCCCTCTCACGATAGCAAGACTTGTTTGAGAGATCTTGTACCCATGGTGTGGGCAACTGGGTTTTTAATATCCAAGACCAGCCTAGTAGCAGGAATGCTCAGGCCCTTCTCAAGAAGGCAAATAATCATTTCCACTAATACACACATGGTAAATAATAAACACACGGCTAATGGAAATAAACAAATATTCTAGAAAAACTGATTGTACTGTACAAAAAGCTGTTCCTACAGTGTTAACAAAAATTCTTATTGGCAGAGCATCTCATGGTAAAAGTGCATAACATTTAATGAACCTAAAGCAGTCATTGTTTAGCGCAAATAATTAAAATGTAAAAGCTATCAAGACTACATTATAAAATTTCCAAAAGCCTCCTATTATTTAAATTAAAGAAGGGGTGACAGTAGAAGAATATCATGTAAGGAAAAATATCCTGCGAGTAAATTACAGCTAAAAAAAATTGTACTTTAGGAAATTAACCTTCATTTCAAATGCTAACAGCAAGATGCCCATGAAAATACACACGTGGTGTCAAAACAAGCCAGAGGAAAATCATTTGGGGGGGAAAAATGAAAAAGGATCCCAAGTCAAATTTATAGAAAATATCCCTTTATTAACTTTTGATCGAAAATATGTTTGTATATTTTCAGAAAACAACGTTTGCTAATGACTGATTACTATCATCATATTGCATTCATTTCCTTTACATTCCTTGGGCAGGCACACCATTTCTCTCCACTGACAGTGAATATTTTAACAGCCAATTGCCACATCATTAGTCTTGGACTGACTTGTTTGGTGTGCGCAACAGGAAATATTTCGCTTTCAGAAAACAAGAAAAATAGGTTTATTTGCATTATGCTTATTAATTTGTGCAGTTGATAAGTTTATGTTCAAGAGAAAATATTATTTTTTATTAAAATATTCTATTATATGTTAGTGATTACTCAGTTTTTTCAGCCTTTTGAATTCAGCATCTCTATGGAAATAAACCTGTTCCTATGAAAATTGAAGCTTGGTTTTTTTGTTTTGTTTTGTTTTGCAGCCCACATAAACTTAAACCTTATCTATTTGACCTGTCTTAGCCTTTGAGTTTGACATGCTTGATATACACCAATAGTATGAATACCAGTTTTATTTTTGCTTGCTGTTTTTCTCCTTTGTATACTGGCCTTCCTGTCTCCAATCTCTTCATTCAGCCACCAGTTACTTTTCCTAAGCAATAAATCTGATCATCTCACCTGCTTAAAAACTTCTATTACCTCCCTGTTGAGTAAATAATAAAATCCAAACCCAACTTGGCAACAAAAGCCCTTTACAGGCCCTAGCTGACTTTCTTCTTGAATTATATACCCTCACACCTGCTACGGTGACCATTCAGACTGTAATACCCTTGTACATATTATTCATTGTCTTTGCCTCTATGTTCGTCCCCCATCCTAATCTTTGTCTGCCCACTCCTATCTACCCTGAGTTTGAGAGGTTGCCTCCTTGGGTAAAGCTTCCAGTGACAAACTCCCTGCCCTAGGCAGCTACACAAACTCTCACAGCTTTCTTCAGATCTCTGAAAGAGCATCTAAGTATCTGTCACTTCCCTCAGATTAGGAACAGGGACCACTTTTTATTTCCCCTTAACTCCAGTGCCCAACAAGGTACCTGACTCACAGATGGCTAAGCAAACATGAAGTTTTTCATGTAAATCACTTTCCACCATGTTTCTAAGAGCTTCAGGGCAGCTCCCCGTAGCTCTACACCAAGAGGCCCAGTGTCCTCACTCAGGAGGACCAAGAAGTAGAAAATCAGAGTTTCAGACCACACCAAGCATTTCCATAGGACAAGTTGGTATCTCTAGGAGGTAACACTCTGGGATACATCCTTAGGAGCCATCTGTCAAAAATATTCCCCCTGGATGTCTCAAAACAAAATGATGAGAGCAAGGGGTGAAAAAATGTTTCCCTTCTATTCCATGGATCATCACAGATTAGAGGGAGAGAATGAAAGAGGAAGAGCAGAGCAAACTGCTGACAGCTGCCCATACCTCCTACTACTCCCTGCTACTTAGGAAATCATCCAGCCAAATATTTGCCTCTTTCACATTAATCTTGCTATCTGAGTCTTTCCGCTGCTAACCAAAAACAGAAAGGAAAATTTGGTTTGCCCCAAAAGTAAAAATCATGTGATTTTACTATGATCTTTACTTTATCTAGTTAAATATCTAGTCAATATTAATGCTTTTATTACAGTAAGTATCCTATATAATAAAAGGCTAACATGCAAATTAACCGAACAGCAGAACGACTGGTTGCCACAACACGCACTGACCACCAGGGGGCAGATGCTCGATGCAGAAGCTGTCCCCTGGTGGTCAGTGTGCTCCCATAGGGGAGTGCCACTCAGCCAGAAGCCAGGCTCATGGCTGGCTAGCACAGTAGTAGTGGTAGGAACACTAGGGATGTCCAGGAACACTGGATTGGGCCTAAGCCATCAGTTGGTCATCCCCTGAGGGCTCCCGGCCTGTGAGAGGGTGCAGTCCTGGCTGAGAGACCACCTCCCAACTCCGAGTGCACGAATTACATGCACCAGACCTCTAGTTATTTGCATTGTGCTTGCAAATAAGAATAATTTAGGGTTTCTTCTGTCTCTATAACCAGCAACATCTAACAAGTCAATTCAGTTTTTTCCTCAAATTTTTAAAAAAATATTCTCAAAATAATATCTTTCCAATGTTTTAAATTTAAATTATCTGGAGTTTATTTTTCCTATCATCTGCTTTTACTCTAATGTTTAGTAGCTGCAGATTCTTGCCCCAGAGTTAGATCAGCCTGGAATATTTCCAATTTCTTGAACTCTCAGTTCTGGCCTGATTCCTGCCCTCCTGGGAAATATAATGCTGCTTCTGGACTCTTTCTAAACCACAGAAGGACTGTTGTGTAAGGACATTTCAGTGATCTGAGATTATGACTCAGAGCTTTTGAAACTCAGTTTCAGTATCTGTTCTTACATTGCCTCTTAGGGTTTAGGCTCCCCAGTTTCTCCCCACTTCCAAGAATTGATGAAAAAATAACATTTGCAAATATAATGCTAGATTATAACAAGATAATTTTATAGAACACTATATATATATCCTATATAATAAAGAGGTAATATGCTAATTAGATCAGATGATGAACTGACCTTCTAGAACTACCAGTGGGTGGGGCCATGGGGCCACAAGGCAGCTGGGGCCACAAGGCAGCTGGGCTGTGATGGGCCAAGGCAGCCAGAGCTTCAAGGGCCGAGCCCCTTGCATGAATTTCATGCATCGGGCCTCTAGTATCCCATCTAATAAAAGTAATATGCAAATTAACCATCATTCTGCTACCCCCCACAGGCCATGCCCACCAGCTAATCAGGAGCAAGTATATAAATTAACCCAACCAAGATGGCTATGGCCACAGAACAAGCATGAGGCTTGAGTTTCCCCAGAAATGGAGGAAGCCAAGCTTTCTGCACACCCTGGCTGGCCCAGGCCTCTACTCAAGGCTATAAAGTTTCAATTATAGAGATAAATAAATCCCAGATACCAGGGCCTCTGCTTGGGTCAAAGGGGGGGGGGGGTGGCTGGCCTGCAAGCCACCACAGGCCCCTCACCCAGGTCGCCCCATGCCCCAGGGGAACCTCCACCCTAATCTGTGACACCCTTCAGGGCAAACCAGCTGGCCCCCACCCCTGCACCAGGCTTCTATCCTATGTAATAAAAGAGTAATATGCAAATTGACCATCACTCCAACACACAAAATGGCTGTACCCATGTGGTAGAAGATCCTGCCCCTATGTGGATATAAGATGGCCAGCAGGAGAGGGCAGTTGGGAGGTACCAGGCTTGTAAGGGAGGGCAGTTGGGGGTGACCAAGCCTACAGGGAAGGGCACTGGGGGGAACCCAGGCCTACAGGGGAGGGAAGTTAGGGGCAAACAGGCTGGCAAGGGAGCAATTAGGCATCAATCAGTCTGCCAGGGGAGTGGTTAGGGGGTGATCAGGCTGGCAGGCAGAAGCAGTTAGAGGCAATCAGGAAGGCAGGCAGGTGAGCAGTTGGAAGCTAGCAGTCCTGGATTGTGAGAGGGATGTCCAACTGCCCATTTAGGTCCAATCTTATCAGGGTTGGGCCTAAACAGGCAGTTGGACATTCCTCAAGGGGTCCCAGATTGGAGATGGTACAGGCTGGGCTGAGAGACATCCCGCCCTCCCCCCCATGCACAAATTTCGTGCACCGGGCCTCTAGAGTGTGTGTGTGTGTGTGTGTGTGTGTGTGTGTGTGTGTGTGTGTGTGTGTGTGTGGAGAGAGAGAGAGAGAGAGAGAGAGAGATATGAGGGTTAATGAATATTTGGGAGTCATTTGGGATCTAACCCAATATTAATTGAGTATATGCCAAGCAATTTCACATATATTCTCCCATTTAATCTTTAAAGTAACCATGTGGCATCGACATTAATTATGTTCACATTAAAAGAGAAAAACTGAGGCTCTGAAGGGGTAAATCCACTCCAAGGATCCCGCTGATAGTGAGTGCCACAGAATTTGAACTGAGGTCCTTTGACGCCTGGTTCAGAATTCTTTTCACTGCAGCACTCTGTTGAAACGACTAGTACATCCCATGGTTGAAAACTTGTCACCCATTATCTATAAATCACGTTTTAAAAAGAATCCTTACTAAAACATATTTTATTCTAGTGCAATCCCAGAAGATTACCTTGTCTAGAGAAATGGAGCTGAGAGACTACCCCTATTCTTAGGATGGCCTCCCTTGAGCAGGAACTGAAGAAGGTGGAATTTGTAGAAGCTTCCTAGGCTCCTTTACAAACAGGAATAAACCCCTATCTAATGCAGACTGCTCAGTGCCCCCTCCTTTGGAACTAAATGGGGCCCTTTTACAGAGGAAGCTGCTAATATGGCATCAAGCTATTAATGGGAAAAGCATTTACTTTAGATTAAGAACAGTGTAAAGTAGAGAAGGGGCTCTCTATGACTGGCTATTAGGGATGTTAATTAAATATTTATAATGTCTAAATTAGCATAGTGAAAGCTCAATTCATCAATTTGTTCTGGTCTGTTTGTGAGGGGAGAAAAATAACTCCAAATGCCCCTGAAGAAAGATGCTTATGTGAGTCAATAGGAAGATGACTGAACAATTTATTATGATTGTGGTAAACTTTTTATTTTGATTTTATTTAAAGGTACTTGTTGTAGCACCTTGCTTTAAAGATCATTCACCACAGTCAATATATGAGAGGTCTATGCATTATTCATTGTTATCCAATGAAAAATTTTGCTAAGGTGCTTCAATTCTGAATGTCTGATTGATTCATTGATTTGATAGTTACTTCCAAAAAGTAGGGACTAGGCTTAACGTTGAGAACTGGGGCTGGAAGCCAGAAGCCCTGGGTCCTTCTGTTACTCACTAGCCTGCGGAAGGACCTGGTTGTCCTTGCCTTGAAACGATATCTTGCTTTCAAGCTTCACGGTTAATAATTGAGAGGAATAGTTGGATCTTCTCCTGAAAACTGCTGTGCGACTGCTTCTCCCTCTGTCTAGTTCAGAGAAGCCAAAACTACTACCAATTAAATGTCCACAGCCCGTGGATGCTCAATGAAGGTATTTTCTTATGAATTCCATTAGTTAAGAAAAACATGTTACTCATTTTATTTTTTTTAATATATTTTATTGACTTTTTACAGAGAGGAAGAGAGAGAGATAGAGAGTTAGAAACATCGGTGAGAGAGAATCATCCATCAGCTGCCTCCTGCACACACACCCCCACCGGGGATGTGCCCGCAACCAAGGTACATGCCCCCGACCGGAATCCAACCCAGGACCTTTCAGTCCGCAGGCCGACGCTCTATCCACTGAGCCAAACCGATCTCGGCTTACCTCATTTTATTATGGGAAAATCCCAGAAAGGAAAGACCAACTGTTCAACCTATCTTCAACTGCAGATGAGGCTGACTGCAGCGGAGACTTCTCATCACCAATACCTTTAGTGGAGTTGTCTGTAGCTGGATACTCATCACCTCTCATATATATTTGGGCGAATAAACTTCATTATGAGAGGAAAATCTGGAATTTTTTTTTTTACAAACCCACTCTTCCCACATTGGTCTGTTAGTTCCATAATCATATTTAGTAATGTACTCTTCCCCAAAACTAAAAATGTTTTAAATAAAACTTTTGGTGGGTGGGAAGAGCTCAACCAAAGAACTGGTATGCATATATGCATAGCCCAGGGAAAGACATTAGGATGGTGAAGACCTGGGGTGGGGGTGGGCTAGAAGAGGTCATAGGGTTGGGGGAGAGGGGAAGAGGGACATGTTATACTTTCAACGATAAAGATTTTTAAAAATATAAAAATAAAACGTTTGCCCTAACCATGTCGCTCAGTGGTTGAAGCACCAGCCATTCACCCAAGGGTCATGTGTTCAATTTCTGGTCAAGGGCTGATACCTGGCTTGCAGGTTTGATCAGGCCTGGTCAGGCACCTATGGGAAGCAATCAATCAATGTGTCTCTCTCACATCCACATCTTTCTCTCGTTTTCTATTTTTTCTCCCTCCCCATCCTTTCCTCCCTTCCATTCTCTTTAAAAATCAATGGGAAAAATATCCTAGGCTGAGGTTTAACAAAAACAAATAATAATAATAACAATAATAATAATAAATAGAAAATTTTAAAGACCTTTTTGTTCTCGTCTGTAACTAACTGTTCTTCTCTTGTAAGTCTTCTCCTACGGAGAAGTGACCAGAAATAGAGTTTTTATCCCTCATTATATGGGTACATCTGATCTCCCTTGGCTATCTTCTCCCCTCCTTCCCTAGAGGGAGGGCTGGTATGAAAGGGTTAAAGGTTCTCTGGTCAAAATGACCCAACAGAAGGAGCCGGGCCCTGAGCTGAAATCTAAGTGCTAATGACCGCTGCCCTTCACCCCGCTGCTGTCCACCGGCCAGACCTGCGGCCGGCCGGGCGGGGGCCGGGGCTGGGAGAGGCCACAATGTTCTGCATTTAACATTTGAACTTCCCCTATCCGAGGCAGCAGGCCGTTTTGTCCTGGGGTCGCTGACCCTGGCTCCCCCATCAGCTGCCCTGAAACCTTAATTGAATGACAGATGGTCATCTTCGGGGGGCGCCAGAAGCTGCTGGCTGCCCGCCGCGCGGGGGGCTGCGGCCCCAGGCCCCAGGGTCCTGCCCCTGCTCCGCCGGGCGAGGGGCGGCGGCGCGGGGTCCGAGGGCCTCCGCCACCCGGGCCGCCCGCACCACCGCGGGAGGAAACCGGATCCCAGCGCCTCCGCCAGCCTCCCGGGCCCCGCGGTGGCTCCGTGTCCCCTGGGCATCCGCGGGCCCGGACCGGCCTCGGGCCCTGGTGGGCGGCTGGAGACGGACAAAACTGCTCGCCTTCTGTGCCGGGAGGTCCAGGGTCCAGCATCCTCAGGCCCCCGAACGTCCAGGTCTGAGGCCTGCTCGGCCCCAGTTTGCCCATCCCCGCCGCACGCACGTCGCCTGCCCGGAGGAGCCCGCCGTTCCCGGCGGGAAGCCTCGGGAGCCTCGTGGTCCCCGGGCAGGTGCACGCGCTCTGCGGTCACCCCACTGCGGGGAGGCCTCTGGAGGGTAAAAGGCGCCCCAAAAGGCGCCCGGAGGCATCGCCGCCGCCTCCGCCGCCCGCCAGCACGCCGGCGTCCTTTTCTTTAAAATAAAAGCCGCGAGCCCTACAATTACTGGGATTACAGAGAGCGGGTATTGATCCGCGGCCCGCATTGTGGAATCATCAAGCAGCCGGGCGAAGGCAGGCATCGTCGGCGCCCCCCCGCCCTTCGCCGCAGCCTGGTCCTGCAAAGCGCTAAAAAAAAAAAAAAAAGAAGAAAAAATACCGTTTCTAAATGTTTTATTTCAGACGCACCGCCAGCACCTGCTGCAAAGAATGACGCCCTCCCCGCCCGAGCGGCCGCGCCTCCGCCCCTCCGCCCCTGGGCCTCGGCCCGAGCCAGCTACGCCGCCACCTTCGACCTTTTGTGTGTGTGTGTTGTTGTTGGGGTTGGGTTTTTTTTTTCTCTCCTTTTTTTCTTTTTTTAATTACTGAGGGGAAATATACACATAAGCAAAAGGGGAAAAAAAGAAAGCAAAGCCTCCCGGGCAGGCGCGAGCGGGGGAGAGGAGGGAGGCGAAGGCGGTAATGCAACCCTTAATGCACAGATAGCTGACATCAACTTCCGTCAGGCAGCTCCTGGAGATCGAACCTTTCGATTGTAACTGGGACAATTTGCATAGTGATTCCCTTTCAGAGCTTCTCCCGGGTCCATAACGAGCCCAGGCAGCTATTCAAATGCAAGTTGCAACCCCAAATGCGAGGCTGGCCTGACCAAAAAGAGCCGTCCAGCGTCTGGGCAAGCGAGACCCACGCTCCGGCTCTCTCGTCTTTCTCTTTCTCCTTTCTTCTCTTTTTTCTTCTCTCGTTCCTGGGAGCTGTTTATTTATGGCTGCAAATGCGAGCGAGATCGAGAGAGGGAGAATTGATCCTTTGCTTGGACTTAAAGATGGAGCCGAAGGCGCTGAAGGGAGTTTGGGTCCGTGCGTCTGGCTCGGACCCCGGCGCCGAAGGGGGCTGGCTGCCTGGCACCGCGCCCGGGACCGTCCTTCCTTCGCCCTCACCTCGCGGCCTTGCAGGAACCCGTGGCTCACCCACCCGCCCCGGGCTGCCGACAAAGGCGTCGTGGAGGGGCCCTCTGTCCCCGCATTAACGTGAGCGCAGGAAAGGTATCGCCCGCGACGTGTGCGGATTGCTCTTTCTTACTGTGCCTTGAGCGTGGGGAGGTCGGGGGCCGCAGGTTAGGGGGGGGGGAGGGGGCATTAGGGCTTTTCAAATCAGGGGTCCCGTTTGCGGTTAATTTCTCGTGTGAAATGATGCAGATTGACTCTCCTTTTCCCTCCCTCCTAGGGGGGCACATCCTCAAACGGAAGCCTGCCCGCTCGTCCCCGAAGCAACTTGCCATGAAATCCGCTAACGCGCTGCGACTCGCCCGCTGGGGTAAGCGCGTCCCGCGGGCGCAGGCCGGCAGCGGGGGCGGCGGTGGGCCGGGCCGGGGCCGCGCCCGCCGGGCCACGCCGGGCCACCACCGCCGAGCTCGGTCCACGCCAACCGGGAGGCAGCGGAGGGCGGAGGGCGGAGGGCGGCGGCGTCACAGCCCGAGGGCCAAGCGGGGGCGCCACCCTCCCAGCCGGCGCGCCAGCCGGGGCCTCTAACGGAGCCTCCTGTCGAGTTCAAAGTAGCAAATGAGGGCGGGGAGGAGGCCTCCCCAACAGGGTGTAACTACCCGTGAATATCCGGGTGCGCCCAGCGCCGCGGCCGTTAGGAGAGCCGGCCCGCGGTGTGCGCGCGGCTCCCCCGCTAGAGCAGCCGCGTGCGGCCACGCACACACCTGTGTCCGCGCGAGGCGTGCAAAGTGGAGCCGGCCACTCTCCCTCGCCCGGGGACATGCCCACATTGGAACTCGTCTGCGCTCTCCTGGGCTGGTTCCCGCCCTCTAAACCTCCCCCAGGTTGCTGGCCGTCTCCCCGGATCCGCCCAAACACGCTAAAGATGACCACACAGTCCACTGTCCTTGCAGCACTGGCCGCTGTCGGTGGCAGAACCAGATCCTCTGGTCAGACGGGCATAAAGCGGAGGATGGATTAATGCGTGTCTTTCTTTCTTTTTTTTTTTTTAAGTGGTGAGAAAATGTAGGCTTCTTAAGCCTACGGAAATACCCAAACATATTTCCCAATGTTCTTTGCTTATTTGGTTCGGTGCCAGAAGCTATCTGGCTGTAAGCTGTTTCACTGCTCCTGTGTTTTGTGCAGCGCACTCGGGGTATTTTCTCGTTTTTTAAAAGTCTTCTCCGGTGGTTTCACAAGAGGTTTTTTGGGGACCAGATCTGTAGGGGAGGGTGTGGTGATTGAATGCTGAGGAAAGCGGTACAAATAAACCCAATGCAAACTGGAAGGGGAAAAAAATTGAGCCGACTACATGATTATGAAAGGAGATACACGAGAATTAACCTGGAAAGAGCACGTGTAAGGTCTGAATTTTCTAACGTAATGGCCACGCATAACAGAGCAAAAGGAATTAAATCTATTTCTTTGCCTGTGTGTGCATCATCAGGCCCTCCTGAGTGTCTCAGCCAAGTGTACATGTAGAGGCATTCAAAGGACAATTCAGCTTTAGGGTGTTTCTCTGCTTTTTATTTTTTTGTAAACGACAACCAACTAGATGACCTTTAGTTCTGATGAGAAACAATTTAAAATTCATTTATGGCTGTAGGGGGGGGGGGGCGCGGGGATTAAGAACACTGACAGTTAAATTATCACTGGTTTCTGATGGGTTAATGTTGATGTAAATAGCCTACTTGCCTTCGGGCGGGGAGGGGGCAGGTAAAGGCCTGGTGGCCAGAAGCTGCAGGCCCACCGTGACCGAGCTTGGTGGGCTTGAGGGGGCGCGGGGAGGCTCTGCACCTAGCTTTGGGTTTGTTGCATATCCCTCTTGCTCTTAAAACAGTAACTCAAGATGTAAGTAAAAGTGTTTTCATTTTTTTATTGATCCCGCTAACATCTTTCATTATCCAGCATGTAGCCACAGCAAATTATTGCTCATTTGATACCGAGAGTTCTATTGACCATCACATTCATTCGAGAGAGAATGCTAACTACTTGGCCGCCCTATAGTCTGTCAGAGCGGGGGCGGAGGCTATTCTCAGCTAAAAAAACAAAACAAATGAAGCCCTCTGCCTCCAGGAATTGATGGAGATGTGTTCATTACCCGGGGCCACGTGAACATGCATAGAAATCTGCTTTTTACC
Organism: Vespertilio murinus; assembly: GCA_963924515.1. Classification (NCBI taxonomy): domain Eukaryota; kingdom Metazoa; phylum Chordata; class Mammalia; order Chiroptera; family Vespertilionidae; genus Vespertilio; species Vespertilio murinus. The sequence continues at coordinate 165,077,936 of OZ004704.1, read as the reverse complement.
CTGCTGGCCTTGCCCCCATTCCCGTGAAAAGGTCGACCCCTTTGGAAGAGAGCTGCCTGTTTGGAGGGCTGGGCTTCGTTTGTCTCTTCTAGATTGCTTCTGGCCACTTCTCTCCACCTCTGGCCTGGGTTTGGGCAACGGAAATGATCACTACAACAGTTTTGACAACCACACCAGGTCATTTCTGTAATGATACTTACCGAAATCGTCAGACACCCCTCCCCCCGTCTCAAATTACCACAAATGATTTTATACTCGCAACATAATTTCCTAAATCAACCTGCTTCCCCAAGCCTAGACCCCCAGGGTCCTCAGAGAAGGCTACATAGAGGAGGAGGGAGCTCTGAGACCTGCTTCTGTTCGCTCTTGGGTGTGCAATGGGCGGTAATCGGGAAATGGGAGACTAGGCTACTCAGGACCCACCGAGCCACAGCAGTGCAGGGAAGAGGCCCGGCCTAGTGAAGCCCTGACCTTTGACCCTCGGACTGGCTGCTTGGGGCGAAAGGCTGGAGAGGGAGGCCGGTAGGGGGAAGAGGCAGGAGAGAGAGGGACCGGAGAGGAAAGGAGAGCCGGGTTTGTGCCCCCAGAAAGCTGGTGGCTGGATCTGTCTTTATAAAGAAAGGAGCCTGAGCTGCCCGCTTCCCAGAAGCGGGGCCACCCAACGCCCCAGGCCGCACAGGCTGCCTTCCTCCAGCCCAAGGCGACCTTCCTCCTCCTCCAGCCCGCCCGGCCGGAACCGGGCGTCCGGGCAAGTTGCGCCGACGCGAGGGTGCCCTGGCCCGGCGGGCGGCACCGCAAAGACATCCAGCCAAAAGTGGGGGGCTGAGCCGGCGGGGCTGGACCACTGGCCTGGAGGCCTGGCAGATTTTTTCAAGTAAGAAGGGCGCCCACGTCCGCTTCTCCTGGAGTCCTCGGCCCAAGAGAAGGCGTCGGGGGCGCCGCGCCCCAGGGACTCCGCGGAGGAGCCGGTCTGTTTGGATTCATTTTCCGCAGCCACCGGGAGATAAGCGCCCTCCAGTCCAGAGTAAAAGGAGGGCCCATTAACGTCTTTAACGAGCGAGTCTGGGGCCGTGAACCGGCTAAAGGCGCTGCTTCCGAAGGGGAAGGCGCGCGTAGGGGTTCAGGGGGGCCCGGCTGGCCAGCGACTCCCCTAAAGACGCGCGGGAGGCCCTTCGTGCCCGCCCCGTGGGCCGCGCGCCCCAAGCCCCGGCGTTTGGGGGCTCCCTTATTCTAGAACGGGGCGGAGAGCGGGGGAGCGAGTCCTGCGTTCGCTGGGCTCCCCCCAAGAGCAGCAGTGGAGATGGAGGGTAGAGATGGAGGGTAGATTCTACCTCGGCTTTGCGGGGAGAGGGGGTGAGGGGGAGAGTTTAAGATGAAAGTCACACGGTGCCTGTTTTCTGTTTGTTTGGCTGGTTTTCCTTTTTTGTTGTTGTTGTTTTTAACCTAGATAAATAACCCCTGCGTCGGTGTCACCAGCGCGTGCAGCCTTATCTGCCGGCCGTCACAAGGGGAGAATCCAGCCCACGGAGGTTTCCGAACCCCTTGATCCCGTCAAGCAGCCCGACCCACACGTTCTAACGGGGCAGAGCTTCGTGGGACGGAAGATCCAGGGTGGCTGCATGGGGTCCAGGAGGCCGCACCTGCGTGGGCCAGGAAGGCGACCGCTAAAGCAGAGTCATCCTGAGCACGCCTTCTGAGAAGGAGACCTGTGAGCTGGGTTTGCGTTCAGGAAGGGGCTGGGGACAGATTGCCAGCATTTTTCTGGGATGAAGCAGCGGAACGAGAACCGCTTGCCCGGCTGGACCGGCTGCTGAAGCCCGGGGATTAGGAAATGTATCCCGCCCCACACCACCGCGCATCTCCCCCCACGGTGGGACGCCCTGGGGGGGGGGAGGCATGGAGTGGGCACTGCTTCCCAGCCGCCCTTTCGGCCTCCTCCAGGTTTTGCCAGGCAAATGAAACAGGCAGAACTCGATAGTAAATTATTTTGTTCAGCCTTCTGTCTCTTTATGAAAATAAAAGGCAACACTTTGTCATTTTTAATCATATACACAGACAATAAACCTAATTTCGATATTGATTTTCTCCCCCCAGAATCAAGTGATTTTGGACAGTGTCTGCTGTGCTTCCCCCCGGAGGAAGGGCCTTCGCTGGCAACGTGCGGCTTTGTGGCTGTGTCTGCACCGGGCGCCTCTGAAACGCGCGCTGCGGTTGGTTGTAGACTGTGAGGCCGGGTAGCTGACAGGGGGCTCTCGCTGGGCGGCAGGACATTTTATTTGTGTCTAGATGATGGTTTCAACCGGGCCACCTCTGGTGCCCTGGAACAGCTGTGAGGCTGGGAGGTGCTTTGAGGAACTATGGCCTCAGCGATTCACTTTAATTTTTTTTCCAGAATAAAGTCAAATGAAAATAAGCCAACTCAAAAATCTTGGTGAGGGGGGGGGGGGGCTGATGGGGAGCATTAGCAAGAGGAGGACACTCTCCCCGTTTCTGGAACCTGAGCGCCAGGCTCCAGAAAGGGGCCGGACCCGGACCCTGAGCCAGGGAGCACCCGTGGCTGCAAAGGCCCAGCAGAGCAGCGCGGGCCACAGTGAGAGCGCCCAGAGGCGCCCGTGCTCCCTCCACACTCTGGTGTTCGTTTGCCTCTTTCCTTTTTCAAAAATAAAACCATTTTATATCAATGCCAAACGGAGTTTGCACTTTTTTATATGATACGGTCTCAACGCGCAGCGAGGTCGGCCAGGCCTCCAACCTACCTATAGAAGGAAGAGAAGGAGGGAGGGAATGGGGGAGGAGAAGTTGGGGGGGGGAGGGAGGAGAGAAGTGGAGAGAAAGAAAGGGAGGGAGGAGAAGAGGAAAGAGAAAATGAGAAATGAGAGGTGGGAAGAACAAACGGAAGGAGGACAAGAAAAAAGGAAAGGAGAAGTGAAAAGAATGATGCAAGAGGCGAAGGAGAAGAAGGGGGGAAAGCGGATTTTAATAAAGAAAATGTGCAATATTACCCCTCCTCCGGAGGAGAACTGTGATTGATTGCCCTGGTGGACTACCTGGGCCTGGTACTGCAGCCGCGGGCGCCTCCTCCTACACGGGAAACGCAGGACAAATGGCAGTCCCCAGCGTAAATCAACAGCCCCCCGACTTCCGACTCCAACCCAAAAGGCTGGTCTCAGACGGAGACCTGACCTGGACGACCCGCTAACCCAGCATCACCTGGCCTCACCCCGCGCCTCCCGGGGCGCCCGCCCCCCCAGGGTCTGGCGGGGGGTGGGGTGGGGAGGGGATCAAGCTACCCAGCGCCTGGCGGTGACCCTGGGGCTCTGACCTTTCCCGCTGTCCTCTGGGGTCACTATTTAACCTTCTGTTCCTCCACCTACTCCCCGCCGCTCAGCGGCCCGGGGCGGGTGAGGACAGGAGAGCGGGCGGGTAGCTGAGGCCGTCAGGGGAGGGGCGGCGCCCGGGCTGGATTGCACGCGGGGGGGGGGGGGGCAAACCAAACCAGCGCGCCCCTTTTCCTCCTCCGCAGGCGGGGAAACTGAGTCTCAGGGATCCCCCACTTGCCTGGCGCCGACAGGCACAGCCCAGTGAAACCCCGGCCAAGTCCTAACTAAGGCGCGAAGGAGGGAAGCGGGCATCTTTCCCAGCTGTTCCGTCCCGCTTAGAGCAGTTTTTCTTCATGCACAACCCCACCTCCAAAAGCCAGCTACCAAATGTTTACATTTGGGGGCTCCCAAGAGCCTGGGCCAGGTGGGTGGGAGGCGACAGTGCGGAGCCAGGTCTGGGTCCCGCTCAAGCCCCAAGCACTTGACTCCTCTCGGGAGCACTAGTGAGCGGAGGAGCCAAAGGCTGCAGGACCGAGCCCTCCGCACCGCAAGGACCGGCCTCCCGCCGCCCCGCTCGGCCAACTTCCAAAAGCCCCTCCACGCCGCCCCCAGGGGCTCCCCCGCAGGGGACTGGGGAAGGCGGCAGCCAACCGGAGGCTGCTGGGGCGGGGAGGGGGGGGCAGGGGAGGAAGGGGGGAGGACGGCGCCCCCTCCCCGCCCCCCAGCTCCCAGCCGCTTGGGGTTTTCGCGGTCTCCCCAGCTGGAGCCAGGGCCGCCAGGAGCCCGAGCGTTAGGTTCAAATGCATCAAGGCTCTGAAGTCATTTATCCGGTTTCATAAATAATTTTCTTATTACACTTAGTAAGCCTTGTGTCCTGCCCCCTTCCCGTTTTTTATGGCGGGGGGTGGGGGGGTTCAGCGGCAAAAAAAAAAAAAAGTTTCCAAGTCGGGTGGGCCCTTGTTTTCCTTTCTCCGTCATTAACATCATTAATATAAGCTATCAATAACCCTGTCGTTCGAAGCCGGGTTTCGCGGTATTGATCCACGCGGCTATTCATCTCTGCCATGCAAGACACGGAATAATTTTCGCATTACAGTAGCTTGGATTTGCTTTTAATTCATATTTAAAGCTGCAACCGGCTCAGTGGAGCGCTCGGCGAAAGACTAGAGGCGCCTAATTAATAATAAGTTAGAAACGAAGGAAGGCACCAGCGGATAAATAATTAATACAGACATCTATGTCTCTTTGAATATTGCTCCTTTAAAAATTTAGACTTACCAGGACCATACTGTAAGTCTGCAATTTATATTGCGGGGATGATTTAAGAAAGCTATTTTTTTTCCTTGAAATACAATACTAAATTATTTACAGTGTTTTTGCAAACCTAACTTCCTTCATTAGCCAGCCCCTCTGGTTTGTTTTTTTTTCCAGGTGGAAAACACCAATTTAAAAAAAAATAAGAAGGAGAATCATAATAAATTCCCTACAAGAACCGTGGGCTGCAATTAGCTTCAGGCGGCTAAGGCTGAGGTGAGGAGGACTGGTGGGGAGGATTCTCCAGCCCTGGGAGGGGCTGGGGGCTACCATATAGGGGGGTTTTGTTGGAGAGAGAACACAAAATCTAAAGTCACTGAGCAGTGGGTACCCACTGGTGCATAAAGGGACAGAATTTAACGTAAATCCTTGGACTCCTCAAAGAGCGTTGGGGAGAGAGGAGGGCTTGGATTGTAAGGGTTCCAGGTTCCCCCCAATGGCAAAAAAAAAAAAAATCAAGATTTTTTAGAGAAGGCTATTGAAAGTCAGGACTGAATTCCAGGCGAGCCGAGAGCTCCATGTGGCCAGGAGAAATAACAAAATTCAAGTGGGTAGAAGTGACTGGAAATCTGACAAGGTTTTTGTATGAGAGAGACTAGGATTTGTTTGCAATATTGTTAGCAATATTGATTTTTTTTGTTACTTTGGATTAATGTATGTTAAACAGGAAAATACAGACGTTAGTCAAGTACATTGTAATCATCTATTGTTGAGAGCAAAGCCTCTCAGGTGAGTGCCTCAGACCGGGCGCTGGGAGGCAGTGCAGGGGCCTTCGAGACCCTCCAGGCTCAGGTTGGGGCCACAGTGGGGAGGGCTTCACCTCCAGCTCATTCCTTCTCCCCGCCTTTAGAATTACAGCTGGTACATATCCAACCCACTACCCAGATGTGTCAGGCTCGGCTGGGTGAAATGATGAAAGAAATTGAGGAGTGGAGGTGTTCTTGGTCAAAATTCTCACTGCGCCCCAGCCCCCCACTCCCCCACCCCCATGTCCCCACAGCCTCCGGCCCTGCTTCCTGGGACCTGACAGCCCCCTTGGAGCTCCCACATCCCAGCCGTGGTGGCCTGAGACCCCGAGGGTGCACAACTGGCACCTCTATACAAACACATGCACCCCGCCGCCTGAAAAAAAGGCAGGAGGTGGGGAGGGAGACACAGGAGCATCTACTTATGAGCTCCCAGGGCCCTCCCGACCCCTAGATCTTGGGCGCTGGCCCTGGCCCAGAGAAGCGTGCCTCAGAGGCAACACAATCCCTCCACCTGGAGTCCTCCCTGGGCTTCAGGGGTTGGGGGCCGAGGCCACACTCAGCTTTTCATCTCAGTCCCAATCCGCGTCCCACGTCACCACACACATGGGGCAAACCCTGTGAGGCGCGCAGCCCACCGCGCCGGGAACGGTCTTTTCCCAGCGGAGCGGCCCCGAGGCTGAAGGGCAGCACCGGCCACTTAGGGCTTGGATGGTTCAGGAGGGGGTGAGGGGGTGCGCATCAGAGTTAGAGGGGGAGGGTCCCCGGGAAAAGGTTTCTGGGCGCTGGAGGACTCCATTGTCCTGCGTCCTGCGCGGGGGTGGCGCTGGGGCCAAAGGGCAGTGCCATCCTCGCCCGGAGCCACAATGTCCTCCCTCCCCCCAGGCTGTCAGCCACGTGTGAGGGAAGGGATGAAGAGGCCCAGAAAAGCGCCTCAGACGGGGCGGGTGGGCAGGGAAAGAAGGGAAAGCTGCCCAGTGTAAAGAGGGGAGGAAAGGCGGAGGAAGGAGAGAGGAGGAGAGGCCTGGAGGAAACAAAAGGCGAGCGGGCCGCCGAGCCTGGAGGGAGGCGCAGGCGAGGGGTGGGGAGCCCGGAACACCGGCCGTTTCATTTTTAAATCATCTAGGTGTCCTCGTGTCAAATAAAGACAAGGGCGGTAACGATTATTCTGTTAAATCTATGGTACTTGACTGCGCAAACACTAATTGATTAGACACCAAAATGATTTGTTTAAAGAGTTTTCCTTCCCAAGTGCAGCTGCTCTCGCCATCCTGCGGGGCTGCAGAGGAGTTTGCCGAGTGGGCCTCGCGGCCGCAGAGCCCCCGTGGGCCCCGGAGGTGGGTGGGTGCTGCATCTGGTCCTGTCCGCCCACCCCATAGGGGCTGGGCTGCAACCCGTGACTTGCGTCCTTCCTTCCTGTCCTACAAGGCCGCGGTGGTGCATCTGGAGACCACCGTGAGCCCACTTTGGTCTCCCACCGCCCTCTTTGCTCCCAGCAAGAGGGCCCCTTGCCCCTTGCCCTGCCCTCCTAGCCCCGAACCCTGGCACTCTACCCTGGCACCTCCTAATCTATATTCTAGGCGCCTGAAGATGATCCTTAACCACAGCCTCAAACCTGGAAAATCCATCACTTACCCCACCCCGGGAGGAGTCCCGACAGACCTCCTTTGCAATATACTTCAACGATATAAAGATCAAAGAAAGACAAATCCACGGAAAGTTTGACAAGAGAAAGGCCAGCTCCCCCAGAATCCAACTGGCTGGGGAAAGCGGCGTGGGTGCTGCAGGGAGCCTCGGACCCCTCCGCTATTAAGACACTCCTCCCTTCAGCGCACTGGGCCCCAGGCCTTGGAAAGTCCTCATCATTGAAACTGGGACCACAAGACCCGATTTAAACCCAAGAGAGCCACTTCTCGTTTATCCGATGGTAGCTGTAGGTGCTCACAAGGGGTGGGAGTTCCGGGCAGCGCTGTCCAAATCGCCCCCACCGTCCGCTGGAGATAGTACTGGCTGCGGAGAGCCTTTCACCAGAGCACCTTTTCTTCTCTTTGGATTTGGAGAGGGTAGGAAGGCGATAAAACAAAGGAGAGTGCAAAAACACAGAGGATAAATTATACATATTGTCATGGGGGGAACCCTTAATTCAGGTTAAAGAAGGGGAAAAAAAACTGATCCGATGAGTTAAAAACTATATGCTAACTAGAAGACCAGAGATTGATGAAGAGGGCTGAAAATCATTGGTTACCCTTTCCTTGGCCTCCAGAGAGTACGGCGAAGTCATTGATTAATTTTTTAAATGGTTTTCAATGTGAATCACCAGACCACCCCCTTCTGAATTTCTTGGCGTTCTATTCTAAGCCAACAGCAATTTTCTGAGTTACATTTCTCCAAAGGTGGGAGGAAGACAAGAGAGAGCCTGGCAGAAAACACCACCAAATCCTTCACTCCGTAGTGATCAAGTTGTGGCCAGCACACTGTTGCCAGACACCAAAGAAAAGGTTCCTCGCCAGGAGTTTAATTCTAGACTTGCTTCAAGCATCAGAAACACTGGTGAGTTACCTTCCAAAACTCTGGCCAAGGAGTCAGCCTCTTACTGGACCTTGACACCCAGGCTTGCTGTTTATATGGTCAACAAATGGGAAGTAAACATTTGATGTCTCAGAGGGGCTAGAGAGCTGGGATGGGGCCATATGTTAGCTCTCTGTTGCTCACAATGAAAGCTAAAGCAGGAACTCTGAAACTGAAGGAAGTTTCACAAATGCTTGTGTGGCCAGCATTTGGAGGAATGGACTTACGTTCATTCTCTAAGTTTAATGGGGTCACCTGGCAAACCCCAGCCTCCACACGGGAAAGATTTTACCTGCCCAATCACCATCACCACCACCCCCCAATATTTACAAAATAAGCACTCTGAAATCCTTGTTTCCACACTGAAAATATTACCCGCAATAAGCATGTAGTCAAGAGTCTTATTTCCCTTTTTCTTAACTATATACATGCATGTAATTTTGTGATGATGGTTGACACTATTTATTTTATTTTTATATTTTTTAGTTCTCTGTAGCTACTCAAAATCTAACCAGTTGCCAATAAGCCCTCCTCTCAAACTTCTAGGCTGTCATAAAGAATCGTGCAGCGTACTATAATACACTCAATCAAGCAAGTAGTTTCAAGGAGCTTCTTGGGTTTTAATTGTTTCATTCCCCCACAGTGCACCTATGGTGCCAGGTATTCTGTTGAGCACTGGAAGTGGGAAGGGAGGAGAAAGACAAAATGAAAAAAAAAAAGCTATCTCAGCAGTTGGCAATCTAGTCTCTCTCTCTCTCTCTCTCTCTCTCTCTCTCTCTCTCATTTTAATCTGGCCAAAGTGATCTTTCTTTAATAGAGGAAAAATTTCCAAGAAATCAGTAAGAATAAAATGTTTCTGAGAAATCACTGTAATTCAGTCAACTACAGGAAAACCATGGTTAAATATAACAGCATGAATAACCAAGAAAGATTGGGGAGATTTTCAAACCAAAGCAAGTCCTGCACATATGTTAACAGTAGTTCAAACATATATAATGCTTGTCTAAATCTTTCCTTTGTCTTATCCTTTAGGGACCAACACTGGTCCCCCTTTTCACAGAGGGAGTAGGGGAGTTTTGCTCGCCTGATCCCAGCCTCTTCAGGTGGCCTCTAGGGGCTCAGCCAGAAGCTTCCTGTGAAGAGGGGTTTCCAGGATCAAGTCCCTAATTAGATACACAAAGAGAAAACCATGCACAATGTGCGCACTTGGTGTTGTTTACTTCTTTCTTTTAACAAACTGCCTTTTGGGAAAAGACTTGTCATACAGTCAAGTCAATAATTTCCAATAGATTAAAAGATGGGTGTGTGTGGGGGGGGAGGGGACAATAGTTTACTAGTAGCTCAAAAGCTGCCTGCTACTTTAACCCATTGTCTGCTCTCATATGAGATCCACACACTCTATGCTATGACAAAAAAAGAAAAAGAAAAGAAGAAAAGAAGCAATAAGGAAACAAGAATGCAGCTTCCCACCAACATATTATGAGCCACTAGGCAGAAAATATACTTTATGCTTATTTCTCTGAATAGATAAATCTAGATAAAAGTTTCAATAGAGTAGTTTTGTTTTCTGAGTTCCTTTATGTCGGTGTATTTCCCCCCAAAGGTCTTTTTCTCGCTGGGACCTTAAATTCCTAAATGTTCACTGTGCAAGTAGACGCTAAGTCCATTGAAGTAGATGCCCATTTTCAGGAACTCCACAGGCACTGTTTGGACAAGATAGGGGAGTGTGTCTGGTGATCACACCAGCCAGATTAACAATTCCAGGACAGGGCCACTTTCAAGGAAGTCAGGTTGACTGTCTGTACCCACCAGTCGTGAGCTACCTGGATCACAATGTCCTGGTGGTGGCAGGAACCTAGGCAAACAGATGGGCATGCTCATGTCTTAGCTGGTGGCAAGTTCCCTCAAGGCTGGTCCTGCCCAAGCTTTTTGTCTAGGGCAGGGGTGGGCAAACTTTTTGACTCGAGGGCCACAGTGGGTTCTTAAACTGGACCAGAGGGCCGGAACAAAAGCAACCTGACCATGCTGGCACTCTCATCTTGGGCTGCTGGTGAAGGAGTGGAGGGGAGAGCAAGAGAACCCTTGGAAGAGCCGAAGGGGCGGGATCAGGCCTGCGGGGGCCGTAGTTTGCCCGTGGCTGGCCTAGGGGAACCAGTCACCTCTGCTACTTCCATCCCAACCCTGGTGTCTCCTGGGGTCTGGGAGCATTTTTAGTGGAAACACCACTGGTGGGCTCTGACCGGGCACCCCAGTAAAGGGAAGCACAATCTGAGCTTGAACCAGGGCAGGCCACACACACTTGATTCCATATCCGGGCCCAGAGACCCAGGCTTTGAGCGGCAGGCCCCCTTTGTGACCACCTCTCGCCCCAGGCTGAGGCTTGGCGCTGACCCGGTCGTAACTGCCAAGAGCCTGACAATGGGCACATCTGTCCTTTCTCTGAGGGATGAAAGCACCTAAGCGGACATGGCCTGCCTTTTGTTACAGATTTTTTTCCCCTTTCCTTTGTAACTGAAAGAAAGCCGCGGCATGTGGCGGCCGGGTGTACATCCCACACTGGGGGCCTCCCCACGCGTCCCCACCAGGCCCAAGGCCCAAGTTCGTTTCCAGATTGGAGCGTCATTGTGAGGAGCGGACAATTATGCCCAAAGCCGAATTGATTTTCAAATCTGGAGGCTTCTCACGCGGGCGGAGGGGAAGAGGGCGTCCCTACGGGGCCAAGCAGAGACCGGAGCGCCGGGTCCACCCTGCGGGTATCAGTCCTTCCCGCCAGCCGTGGCTCCTGGGTGCCGAGAAGAACGGCCGCCCACCAGCACCCAGAAGTTAACATGGGAACCCATCAGGGCACTCCCCGCCCCCAACACACACACACACACACACACACACACACACACACACACACACACACACACGTGTCCTCGGAAGCAGATGCACCGACTTAATGGTCCGCGGAGCCAGAGAAGGAACCAGCCGGCAGCAGACAGCCAGGTATGGCCCAGGCTGGGACTCTGGGCACCGAGCGCTCCTCTCCCACCTGGGGGAAGAGGAGAGAGGGGAGAGAGGGGGGTGGGCAGAGGATTATCAAGGAAGCCCGAGATCTCTGGGTCAGCAGCCCCAGAGCTAACCGAGGCCTCTAAGATATTTGTTCCCTGCGGATGGGGAGAACGTGGACCCCCAGAAGCCCTCCGGAAAATACACCTTCAGTGGGCCAGGGTGGAAGGAGTGGTGACAGCCTCCGCGTCCCGGGCAAACTGCGCCGGGGAGGCAGCAGCTGGAGAGACAGCGAGCGCGCCCAGGGCTTTTGGGCGCACCAACCGGCAGGAGAGCCCCGCAAGTGCAGCGGGCGGGGGGTCGGGGAGGAAGAGCCCACCCGAGCCTGGGAGCCGAGAGGGACGCGAGTCTCCCCCCAGGGCCCAGGTCGCCCTGTATGCCGGGCCTCCCCACGTGCGCACCGCGAACCCGGCCACCCGGCGCCCGGGGAGAGGCGCGGGCCCCGCTCCCGCATTTGTAAGCGGACGTCACGGGCGGCGCGCGCGGAGGGGCCGGGGGGGCGGGGCCGGGCCGCGCGCCTGCGCGCTGCGCCCGGCGGGCGGGCGGGAGGGCGGGCCGCGGCGGCGGCGGCGGCGGCGGCGGCGGCGGCGGCTCCGCGACCACGGAGTCTGCACCAGTGACCCAGCCATGGCTGGAGCTGGCCAGCGGCGCGGGCAGGCGGCGGCCGCGGCAGGCGCGCGGGCGGCGTCCGGGGAGCCGGGGACCCCGCGATTCTAAGGAAGAGAGGGGCGAGAGGGGGCCAAGGGGCGAGGGGGCTGGAGGGGGGAGACACAGCGCTCACCCCACGGTGAAGATCCTTTTGGAAAATTAATATTAAAAAAGAGAGAGAGAGAGGGGAGAGAGAACGCAGAGGGAAAAGGCGGGGGCAAGAGGGAAGGCGATCCACACAGAGAGGCAGACAGAGCCCCGCAGCAGCGAGAGGACAAGGAAGGGAGCCGGGGAGGCAGCAGCAGCAGCAGCAGCAGCAGCAGCCGCGGCCCGGCGGGCGGGCAGCCGATGTGCAGACCGGACTCCGCGCGCCCCTCGCCGCCGCCGCCGCCGCCGCCGCCGCCGCTGTCCGGCCTCATCGATGTTGTGTCCGCCGCCCGCGCGCCCGGATCACGATGAACGCGCAGCTGACCATGGAGGCGATCGGCGAGCTGCACGGGGTGAGCCATGAGCCAGTGCCGGCCCCCGCCGACCTGCTGGGCGGCAGCCCCCACGCGCGGGGCTCCGCGGCGCAGCGCGGCGGCCACCTGCCCCCCGCGCACCCGCGCGCCGTGGGCATGGCGGCCCTGCTGGACGGCGGCGGCGGCGGCGGCGGCGGCGACTACCACCACCACCACCACCCCCGCGCCCCCGAGCACGGCCTGGCCGGCCCGCTGCACCCCACGATGACCATGGCCTGCGAGACCCCGCCGGGCATGAGCATGCCCACCACCTACACCACGCTGACCCCCCTGCAGCCGCTGCCGCCCATCTCCACCGTGTCGGACAAGTTCCCCCACCACCACCACCACCACCACCACCACCATCACCACCACCACCCGCACCACCACCAGCGCCTGGCGGGCAACGTGAGCGGCAGCTTCACGCTCATGCGGGACGAGCGCGGGCTGGCCTCCATGAACAACCTCTACGCCCCCTACCCCAAGGACGTGGCCGGCATGGGCCAGAGCCTCTCGCCCCTCTCCGGCTCCTCGGGCGGCCTGGGCAGCCTCCACACCTCCCAGCAAGGGCTCCCCCACTACGCGCACCCCGGCGCCGCCGCCGCCGCCGCCATGCCCGCCGACAAGATGCTCACCCCCAACGGCTTCGAGGCCCACCACCCGGCCATGCTGGCCGGCCGGCACGGGGAGCAGCACCTCACGCCCACCTCGGCCGGCATGGTCCCCATCAACGGCCTCCCCCCGCACCACCCGCACGCCCACCTGAACGCCCAGGGCCACGGGCAGCTGCTGGGCACGGCCCGGGAGCCCAACCCCTCGGTGACCGGGGCGCAGGTCAGCAGCGGGAGCAATTCGGGACAGATGGAGGAGATCAACACCAAGGAGGTGGCGCAGCGCATCACCACCGAGCTCAAGCGCTACAGCATCCCGCAGGCCATCTTCGCCCAGAGGGTGCTCTGCCGCTCCCAGGGGACCCTCTCGGACCTGCTGCGCAACCCCAAGCCCTGGAGCAAACTCAAGTCGGGCCGCGAGACGTTCCGGAGGATGTGGAAGTGGCTGCAGGAGCCCGAGTTCCAGCGCATGTCCGCGCTCCGCTTGGCAGGTGAGCGGGTCGGGGAGTGGGGCGGGCGGGGGTAGAAGAAATGAGGGAGAGGGGGGCGCCTAGGAACCCGAGAAGGGTGGGAAGAAGAGAGGACTGGGCCTCTTCACCCCTCCTCCCTCCCCCAGGTGGGGTCCTTGGGCCTGGAAGAGCCAGTACGGGGGCTCCCGGCAGCAGACCGCCTCCCCAGCACTTGGTGCGGGGGGCTGTGGAAGGCTCTGAGAGCCGAGTGGCGCGGTCTCTGCGACTTCGGGGCGCGTCTGTGCTGGGGAGACGGCGCGGGAAACCTGGGGAGACCCCGTCTGCGCGTCGCTTCTCGGTCGGACCCTGGGGCCGGGGCTGCCTGCCAGGATTGACCTGGACTCGCTGCGGGAACCCGCCTTCCCGCACTAACTCTGTTGGGGCGGAGGGGGCCGCAGTCAGAGGTGGGGCCGAAGGCTCCAAAGCCGGAGCCGGTGGGTCCAGGTTCGCGCTCGCTCGCCGCGGGCGGTGGAGGGAAGAGCGGGACCGACGGCGCGGGGTCCGGGTCTGCCCAGAGACCGCTCCGCCGCTCACTCGCCTAGGACTCCTCGCTTTCGTTTTATTCCTTTGCATGATTTTTTCCGTCTAAATCCCGATGCAGGGAAGGGTAGGGTGGGGGGGGGGGTGTGGAAATGGCCCCGGAGTCTGCGAGCAAAGGTCTCCCGGACCCGAAACCCCGAAACCCCGACGCGTTTCGGGGTTGAGCGGGAAGGTCTTGGCGGCGGCGCTGCACAGACGCGGTGGAGGACGCGGCCCCGGCGGGCGGACCGGCCGAGCCCCGCCGGGACGGCGGCGCCGAGGGTTTCGCGCGGCCCCTGCGACCTCCGAGGGCGGAGGCCGCGAGGGGCGGCAGAGCCAGGGGCAGCCTTGGGCGGACTCGGTTTGACGAGACCCGGGCTGAGCTGAGTGACCCCTGGGTTCAGCCCCAGCCCCACCCCCAAACCCCCCAATTTGAGCCCCGGCGGGCGCCGCGGCCCGGGCCCCGGCGAGGAGCAAGGTAAAGAGCCGATATGCGGGTTTGTTAATTAACCGGTCGTTCTCCATTAATTCGTCCCTGGAGAACGAGAGACAGTCAATCCGCCCAGAGCCGAGGGCGCGGAGCGGTTTCACGGACTAGAATCAAAGCGGGGGGCCGGGCCCTCCCCCACGGCGCCGGGCCAATGGGAGGCCGGGGGAGGCGGGCGGCCCGGGGCTCCCCGCGGGCTGGGCGCTCCGGCCTCGGCCCCGAGCTCCTTCCCTCCCAGCCGAGTCCCCACGGGGGAGGCAGGGGCCGGGGGACGGGAAGGAGGAGGCCGAGGGGCTGCCCTCTAGGCTTCCGAGATGCCCCTCGCCAGCCTGGGGTGCAGCCGCCGGTTCGCCCCCTCCCGCCTCCTCCCCACTACCCCTGGGGGCTGTGAGACCCGGGGGCCGCTGGCGCCCCAGGGAGGGCGGGGAGACGGCTGCCCCTCTGCCGGCTGCTCCACCGATGCGGGTGCCTGAGGTGGTCGGAGCCTGTTCTCACGCCCGCCCGCCCGCGCCGGGCTGCAGCCGGGCGCCGAGACCTTTTCCCCGGGCAGTACCCACCCGCACCGGCGGGGGTGGGGGTGGAGGCCGGTGGAAAAGGAGGGGTGCCCCCCGGAGCCCGCCCCCCGCCCGCCGCCCCGCGGAGGCGCTGGCTCCGGGACTCCAATGACCCTTCCTGCCTCATCGCCTCCTGTTGCCGCCTGGGAGGACAGGCTCTCTCAGGTTCTGTTCAGAGACAACCCTCCCCCCAGCCTCCCAGCACCTCAGCCCCCCTCAACCCCCCTAACCCCCAGTGCTGTTTAGGGGAAGCCCGAATACTGAGACCCGCACGGGGGAGGCGCGGCAGCGTGCTGGCTGAGGCTCGTGGAACCCAGGAGGCTGTGGAGGGGGCGCCTGCTAGTTGTGCCCTATCATTCCCCGCCCCAGGCATGTGTCTTTTTCTCTCTTTTTCTTTGGGGGGGGGTGAGGTTTGAGGACTCTGGTAGGACACACGTTTGAACCCCTAATCCCAAACGGACTCCGCATCCTAAGACCCGCATGGGACGTTGGCCCTCTCATTCCCCTTTCTTTCGCTTAATGAAAGGGGCGAGGGGGGCTGGGGTGAGGGCTGGTGCGGAAGGAACCACCGGGAGCAACACCATTTTTGCTGCAAAAGCCACCATCTACTTTTAAGTCACCGGAGAACTGTGAGGCGTTCTGTTAGTGTTGTTATTTGTAAGAAATAAAAGCGAAGCCGTTTTCTGAACTCTCTCCGTGATTCCGACTGGGCTTTGTAAGAGACTCAAAGCGGGTTTCCGAGGCTTGGTGGCTGCAGCTGTGCAACATTGTTGCCTCCTCCCCACCCCGCTCCCCAGGCTCCCAGGAGCTCCGGGCAGCCGCGCTGGCTGCTGCGCTCAAAGACCTGGCCACCCAGTCCCTACCCCACGCCGGGCTGGGGCCCACCGCGGTCCGGTTCCAACTGGTGGCCGGAGAGCGGTTTCTCTGTGCCCCTCCCTGTGCCCTAGGCTCCGCGCGGTTGGTGCGAGTCAAGCCCTCCACACGTGGCAACGTGTTTGGGGAGGTGCCTTCTCCTTAGGAAATTACATCTGCTGGTGGAAGACGGGAGGAAATTCTCGCCAAATTAACTACCTTTTAAAAATCAATAGATGTTGCCTCAATGCAATATTTGCCGCTGCCCCCATTAAAGTGCAGGGCAACCAGATTCGCCGGCGCTCCTTGTCCCAGGTGGGGGTGGGAGGTCTTGGCTGCGCCGGCGGGTGGGTGCCCCGCCTCTGACGTGGGCGCCTATTAAGATGCGAGGAGATTAGTTTCCAATTAAAGATTCCAGAAGGCGGCCGCCACACCAGGGGAGCTGCCAGCGCAGGAAGAGGCTGCAGAGCGCACCGCCAGCTGGCGCGGCACCCTGCACTGCGAGGCGACGCCCGCGGGCCCAGGATTCGGGCTGGGGTGTGTTCCGGGCCACTCGGACCCTTGGTACCTGGAGGCAAGGACACCTCCAAATGCCACGGAGCCAGCTGGATCGCCGGAACCCGGACTGCGCCCCCTTCCTGCCCAGAATGTGTTCCAGAGTGACTTAGAAAAGGGCCTGGGGGTAAGGGGTGGAGGGGGTGGGGCGGGGCGCGGTCAGGCCAGGCGGTGGCCATGAGAAAGTCTGGCCCGGGCCAACCTGGACTGTGTTTGCCGTAAGTGGCCTTGCGGCCTGGTTGATTGATAACAGGCCCCTGCGCAAGTCCATTTGCTTTTTGTTAATATTTATCCCGGTGGGTGACATTTCAACCGTCCTCATGCTTCCTGGGGCCACGGGAGCCAAGCAGGAGTGCGGCGGCGCTGGCTCTGGGAACCCCACTTCCCCATCCTCAAAGACTCCGGCTGGAGCCGGGAGAAAAGCCGGGACTGGGCGTGGGGAGCGCCTGGGTCGGAGGGTGGGAAGAGAAGGCACCGAGAGTGCATTGGCTCCCTGGCGCCCCAGGTCTCGCTCACACAGTGCAGCTGCTCCCAGCAAGCTGCCGCTGAACAAAGGGCTGGCGGGGTGCGGCCTTGGCGGCTGGGCTCGAATCCCGTGAGGAGTGCCTCTTCCGAAGGCCTGGGATGGCCTCCTCCCAGAGTGGCTGGGGACCGGGCCAGTAGTCAGACCGGGATTACCCCCCCACCCCACCCCCCAGGCCTAAAGGTGGCTGAGCACCTTGGAGAGTCGGCCGAGACCCCCCACACACCAGCTCAGCAGGAAACCGAAGGCTGGGGACAGTTTAGCGGAAGGTTCTAAGTGAGCCTTTCTTGTAGCCCATGTCTGAACCCCGGAGGATATAAGACAAGAGTTTCCTCTTGCTATCCCCATCAGGAAGCCAAACATCCCGGCGAGGAGAGAAAGGAGCGCATGTGGTTTGACTAGGGCAGGGGGCGGGGAGGGGAGACCTGCTTTGGGGGCTTAAGGAGGCCTGGCGGTTATTGTGTGGCCACTCAGGTGTCAGCTCACTAGAGCACTAGTTAAGTATACAATTTTACCTAGATGTTCCCCAAAACTCTAGTTTTTAGCACTTCTTAGTTGAGATTCAGGAATCTGTATTTTAGCAACTCCACCAGGTGATTCTCATCGTGGGAGGAGTTTGGGAAACACTGGCTTAGAGGATGGCCACCTTGAGACAAGTGAACACCTCGGCCTGTTCAAAGGGTGATCTGCTGTCCGAGCCCCTCGGAAGCACCAGGAGGGTGATTGGGGGAGGGGGTGTTGGCCTGAGAGACCCGCCTGGCCGAGGGCTGCTGTGGTCACTAGAGACCCATCCCTGCCATCTCTGCTTTTGCAATCGGCAATTGGGACGGACTGTGCCATCCCATCGCAGGCTGTGTTGTAGCCTCAGACTGACTAAAAACCCAGGGCGCGACTTGATCTTCAAGCTTCCAGCCGTTGGCGCGCCGCGGGGAGCTGGACTCTGCGCTCCCTTCGAGCTCACCTTCCCTGGGTAGCTCCGCGTGCGCCCCCTGCGGGCGGCGGGCCTGGCGCCCAGCAATCCTCCCTGGTTCAGCCTGCTACGGAGCTGTCCCAGGGATTTCAAGAAACGGTAACTATTTTGAGAGGAAGAGGATGTGGAAAAGGAAGAAAAGGCTAGCTAATGGATCTGTCTTGGTCCCCAGCAATGCTTTACTATTACCCCAGGGATGACACAGAATTGCCACCCCATCCCCCAAAGTACACACCAACTCTAACCTATCCAAACAAGACGTGAGTTTGGATTTTCTAGAGGAATGATACTTTTGCTGGCATGTTTTTTATCTGAGAAACCCAGGGTCGGAGTAGAGAAGGTGAGTCTGGCTGTCCAAAGAAGGAGGTTGGGGCTGAGGGCTGTAGGATCTGGAGGGCGGGTTAGCAGTTCCTTTGTTTTGCTGTTTCCCCTTCCAGCTAACTGATGGAAGTTGGGAGACTGCTCGGAGGAAGCCTTGAGCTTGAAGGTCTTTGTTTGGTCCCTCGTTGAACGAGTGGAAGGGCGACCTCAGGCCCATGGGCTAGGAGCCTTGGTGCAGCGTCAGGACCCTGGACAGGGGCCTGCTGGCGTGTTGCCTGGTGGATCCAGTTTCTCATCTCCCCTGCAAGGTAGCTGGTGTGTCTTTGAAGAGATACAGTGAGAAAAAGGAAAACTAACGGCTATTATACAGACGTTTGTGAGAGATCGTAAGAGCCCGCCAGAAATATACACCATCACAATCAAGTAATCGAAAAGATCAAACCTATTCTCGTCGATCAGGTGGTTGATCTTTACCTCCCTTTCTGGCAGCTTTCTGCGTGCGTCTGAGTGCACACCTGCTTATAAAATCGGAATTCGAGTCCCTATGGGTGTGACAGGGGTTGGATCATTAGGCTAAAACGTTCAATTCAGTCCCTTTGATCCATGCTGGGGAAAATCTATAATCATCTCTAATCTACGAGGTCTTTAAAGAGGTTGTTACACGGGCTGTTTTGATGTCATCATTTCCACATTTGTGGTGAGTTCAGCTAATCAAACAGACACTGCTTCCCAAAGTGCTCAAAAGAAACAGCTCTTACAAAGCATATTGGTAAAATTTAATGTTGATTTCCTTGAAGGAAAGAGAATCCTGAAATCCGATGAAGGTAGGTAATTAGCAGGGAGGTTGTTGGTGTCTTGCTCCTCGGAATCCATAGTTAGAAGCCTTGCCCTTCAAGTAACTGTGCTCAGTGGTTTTTGTAAACTACACAGGTCAGAATAAACACCAACTTAATGTGTAAATTAACCAACAAGCCTTGTTGGATTGGGTGAGAAATGACTAGTTTCATTGCAGACCCTGTTTAAAAAAGTAGAATTTCCACTCTCTTGGTAAAATTGAAAAATCCCATAGGGTAGCAACAGAAAGAGGGTCTTAATGAAATCATGGTAGTTAGAGGGTAGATTTTGTATAATTCTGGATAAAAGCATTCAACAAGTATTCATTAAATTCTATTTCGTTGTGTATCTATTTGAATAAGATGAATAAGCAGATGTGGGAGGAGAAAAGCTATATTATTTCCATATGGAAAGAGTTCAGTAACAAGAAAAGGACTTATTTGTAATATGAATAAATTTAGTGAACAATCATAAATTCCTGCCTTCTATCAATATATATGTCCAGGTTTTTACTTTTAACACACACACATGTTAATACTAATGAAGCTTTATTTCCTCCTGAAATGATAGGATTGGGCTAGATGACCAATCACAAGACAATCTGGTTATTTTGATACAAACAAAGATTTGTGTTTCGTCACAGGGTCTTGCTATAAAGGGATCGCATTATATCCCTCCCAGGAGATATTATATTATCTTAAAGTTGGAACAAATTAGCTTCTAGAAATCTTCTTCTCATTTAGGTGAGAAAATGTGATAAGACAACAGCTGAACAGAACAGACCCTGAAGTACAACCCATCAGATTTTCATGGCCATTGATAAGGAAGCAGCTTATGTCTGCCGTGCACTTTCTGTTTGTCAGATATATATGTTAGGCATAGAGATGTTCTCATTGGATATTCACTATCTATGCCAGTGGTTCCCAAATTGTGCTAAGTATTGGAATCGTTTGTGATCTTTAAAAAAAAATGACTCCTGGCTACAACCTTAGATAGTCTGTTATAATTGCTATAGGGAATGATCTGGGCATTGGGATTTTTAAGAGTCTGAGGTGATTTCAAGGTGCAGCAAAATTTGGGGACCACTAGTTTATGTGCTAGTTGCCACATTCACCCTGTTTCTCTGTACAATGAGATTAAATGACTTATCTGAGGTAGCAGAGCTGAAAATCACTGATGCATGGAACTCAGGTTTCCCAGCCATGGCCCAGAACCCTCTTACCCTCCTCCTTGTGCCTCTGTTCCTAGTGCAGGCCTTCCAGGTTAGTGGGCCCCAAAGGCAGACATGTCTGATTCTCTGTCATAAACACCCAATCTGCAAAGTCTCTGCATAATAAATGTCTTGGAATTAAAGTGTGTGTCTACTCTCTGGGACTCTCAAAGAGAGTTACTTATGGGAACTTATTTCCTTTTTACTCAAGACTTATCAGAGAGACCTTTTGTTGCTCTCTTTTGAAGAATCAGCCAGAGGGAATGTAAGGCAGTAACAGAGCTAGATGTGGCACCCAAGTCTCCCTGTCTGTTTGTTCACTTAAATAATTATCGATGGGCAAGACCCATCTCATTAGATGTGTTCTGTGGGTCGGACTGGCCCGTTGGGACTCATGCCTGGAGGAAGGCCCAAATGCCCAAACCTCCCATGCTTTCTGGCATTGGTCTTCTGATCTGCACTTGCACGGGCAATTACATTTCTTGGCTTCACCTCAACGCTAGCCTTGCTATTCCAAAGCTTGCCTATTATTCATAGTTTAGGACTCTGCACTAAAAAAAATAATAAAATTGACTGAAACTCTGTGTATATGTTGGCAATCATCCAGAGGGCAACTTACAATTTGCATCAAATACTGTATGTTTCCAGTTATCCATGTGTCTCTCATCTCCCTTTGCATATGCCATAGGGCACTCAGAATCGAGCTGCTGATATCACTGCTTTCGTTTTCACATCTGGTGATGAGCTCATAGTCCCAAAGAGGGATTATCAAAGGAACACAATAAACTATGTGCTTTTCTCTCTTTCCTGTTGTCTTCTAAAACAGATCAGTTGGGGGGGGGGGGGTGGAATCAAATAAATAAACCAGCGAAGCGCGCCACCTAGTGGCCCCTCGTGTTCACTTCAGGTAAAGTGCGTGAGAGGAGTGGCTAACGCGATTCAAGTATTGATGGAGTCACAAAAATCGTTCATTAAGGCAATTTAATCTTTGCTATTAAATGTCCCTTCAATTCATTTGGGGTAATTAAGATGCAGTTAAAGTGATTACATTCTAATTACTTATGCTAGACAAAGACATATTTGTCACACTAATGCGGTTAACTAAGGACTCAGAAAGTTAACATTTACTTCAAATGATGCAACTGGAAAAATCAGTTCCTCTTTTCATCATTAATCTAGCGAGCGGGGTGATTATGTAATGGCACTACAAGCTCATTAAATAGGGGAAGTGCTGATTAAAATGACTGCTCGGAGGAAAACCTGACCCAGGAGAACCTCAGTACCGTTCGCTCAGCATTCCTCACAAAGTTACTTGGTGGTCTCTCCCACCCCACAGCAATAAACAGCTCCCGAGTTTTTTTTCCCTGATGCTAAAAGAGGGATGGGCTCACAGAAATCTTCTATTGCCAGCCTATAGACATTGTTAAACCAAAAGATGCTTTAAAATGGTAAATAAATCCTTTGGGTAGAGATGAGTAAGGGAAGTGAGTCTGTCTGTCGGCATTGGAGGGTGGGTCGTTCCTGAGTTAAAATGCCCACTGCAGGCTTCCGAACCACATTCCTTCACGCAAACACCTTTGCTATGAAGCAGTCCTTCTCTCCCCTCCCCAGTTCCTCTTTACTGCCTTTGATGCCTGGAGACAGATTCCTTTGCACAGGATTGTGCTCTGTTTAATTATTAGGTGCACGAAGCTGCAAACTGGTCCCCTTTCAGTGTTTTTCTACGTTCCCATGTGAAGCCGTGTGAGATGAGACTATAGGCCGTCAAGTTCCTGAGACTATTTTGCCACAATGAGTACATAGTTCCCAACCTCTTGCCATAGCTTAATTGTGGGTGCTTATAAGAGTAGGATGAATTGAAACTTATTAAATTTGACATTTGCCTTCCTTACAAAACAGCTTCTTAAGGCAGTGCCTCGCATTTCCCTGGGGTGGGGGGTGGGGATGGGGAGGAGATGATCCAGAAACAAAAATGGTCAGTCAGAAAATTGGGGATTCTTTTCACCAGGAGATAGGTGTCCTTTAAATTTGCATATTGAAAACCATAATGGTGGAGCTTGCCTTTATCTCATTGAAATTCAGTATTACCCTGTTGGCTTCATAAGCAAAGAAGCTAATGTTATCAAATGTATCCGTCAATTAAGTCAGACCACCACCTTTTAAAAATAAATGGGGAAGTTATTTGAATATTTAGAGTCGTTAATAATTTAATAGGACATGTTATGCCACCTTCGATTACTAAAACAAACAACATTTTTAAACCCTGGAGTAAAAATCAAGAGCCCTAGAGACAGATTCTTGCACTAATTAGCTCTGAGAACTTGTCAAGTCCTTGAACCTTTCTGGGCCTCAGTCCCCTTAAATGTAGAATGAAGGATTTGGCCTTAGGGTGTTTCCAGGTCTCACATTCTATGATCGATCACCTTCTATGGTGACTGCACATCCACAGCAAGGTCTGTTTTCTCAGTTCAGTGCTCTGTCCCAAAGTCAGGATTCAACAGGATGTAAGGCCCAGGGGCCCATCTCTTGGGCAGAGTCTCAGGAGCAGGTTCTCGTGTCAGATGGCCAGGAGGAAACGGTCCATCCAGTCAGGAGAGCTGCCTGCTAGCACAAAAATGCTGCAGTTGGAGATTGCAGTTCCTGAATCCCAATAGTAGAAGCTGTTGGCAAGGAAATGGATCAGCAGGAAGTCATCCACTGCTGGCGGGAATGTAAGTTGGCACTGTTACTTCAAAAGATAGTTGTGACATTATCTTATAAACCTGAATCTCCCCCTACCCAGAAATGCCAACTCTTTGGTATAGACTCAAAATAAATTCACAGATGTTCCTGGAAACGCATGCAATTCTGTTAGCAACATTGTTCATTAGAAGAAAAAAAGAATAAAAAGGGGGGGGGGGGAAACAGCCCATATGTTCACTGACAAGAAATGCATAAGCAAATTGTGACAGCCCTGGCTGGGTGGCTCAGTTGGTTAGAGCATCATCCCATGCACCATTGTTAGTTCAATTCCCGATCAGAGCACATACCCAGGTTCAAACCTCTGTCCAGGGGAGTACAGGAAGGCAACTAATTGATGTTTCTCTTGCACATCAATATTTCTCTTTTCCTTACTCTCTAAAATCAATAAACATATCCTCAGGTGAGGAAAATAAATAAACAGACAAAAATGCCACAAGATATTTATTTTTTTTTAATATATTTTATTGATTTTCCACAGAGAGGAAGGGAGAGGGATAGAGAGCTAGAAACATCGATGAGAAAGAAACATCGACCAGCTGCCTCCTGCACACCCCACACTGGGGATGTGCCCGCAACCAATGTACATGCCCTTGACCGGAATCGAACCTGGGACCCTTCAGTCTGCAGTCCGACGCTCTATCCACCGAGCCAAACCGGATTCAGCACAAGATATTTAAATAAATCAATAGATAAATAAAATCCTATCTAATAAAATGGGAATATGCTAATTGACCATCACGCCCTCACAAAAGACCGTGGCGCCTACAGCCCATAAAGAGAGAATATGCTAATTGACTGCCAGGCCCCTCAGCCCTGCCTCATCCAGCCTCAGTCCCCCAGTCCCCTCAGCCCCACCTCATCCAGCCTCAATCCCCATTCCCCTCAGCCTTGCCTCATCCAGCCAGAGTCTTCCAGTCCCTGCAACCCAGTAGGTGGGGATAATCATGCCAGCAGGGGAGCAGTTAGGCATCAATCAGGCCAGCAGGAGAGCAGTTAGGGGGCTATCAGGCTGGTGGGCAGAGTGGTTAGAGGCAATCAGGCAGACAAGCAGGCAGGCAGGTGAGCGGTTAGGAGCCAGCAGTCCCGGATTGTGAGAGGGATGTTTGACTGCCAGGTTAGGCCCAATCCGACCTAAACCTACTTTTGCCCATCCCTGTATTTAAGCTATGGAGCGATAGGTTATTTTAGAAAAAAGGGTAAAATAAATAATAAAGGGGCAAAAATAAGTCATTTTCTCATAAGTTCCCAAAGGATTGGGGCTAACCCGGCAATTGAACATCCCCCGAGGGGTCCCAGATTGGAGAGGGTGCACCGGGCCTCTAGTGAAAAATAAATAGTGATGTATTTATATAATGTAGTAGTATCCTGTGATGAAAATGAATGAGCCACAGCTACAGTTGAGTTTTAAGAACAATGTTGCTTAAAAAAAAAGACAAGATGAAGAAGATCATATCAGAATAATTAATACCATTTTTACAAACATCAAAAGCAAGTAATGCCACCGAAACTGGTTTGGCTCAGTGGATAGAGCGTCGATCTGTGGACTGAAAGGTCCCAGGTTCGATTCCGGCCAAGGGCATGTACATTGGTTGCGGGCACATCCCCAGTAGGGGGTGTGCAAGAGGCAGCTGATCGATGATTCTCTCTCATCTATGTTTCTAACTCTCTATCCCTCTCTTCCTCTCTGTAAAAAATCAATAAAATATACATATTTTTAAAAAGCAAGTAATGCCAAATAAGTTATTGTTGAGAGATACATAAGTATTGTTTTAAAAAAACAAAAACAAATGAATAATGAATACAAATTCAGGAGCGTGGTAGGAGGAAGCCAGGTGATCAGAGGAGAGAACACCTTACAGGTTCACATGGCAGCTAATGGTCTAGTTCTTTTGTTGAGTGCCGCCGACAGAGATATTTATTTTGTTATTATGCTTCCTATCTTAAGTATATGTTGCATATTGTTTTGTAGGCAATACAATAGGTCACTTAATTTTAACACTGGGGAGGAGAAAGATTATTTTTAAATATATATATTATATTGATTTTCCACAGACAGGAAGAGAGAGGGATAGAGAACTAGAAACGTCAATGAGAGAGAAACATTGACCAGCTGCCTCCTGCACACCCCCTACGGGGATGTGCCTGCAGCTAATGTACATGCCTTTGACTGGAATCAAACCTGGGACCTTTCATTCTGCAGACCGACGCTCTATCCACTGAGCCAAACTGGTTTCGACGAGAAAGATTATTTTTGTCTGGTTCCCCAACCCAAACAAACCCCACAATTATATTCGACCTATTTTGTACAAATTGAAAGAGGAAATGTCATAAGATACGGAAAGAGGAGACATTCTTTATTCATCTGAGCAGCTGTTATAGCAGCAGTGTGCTTAGACCTGGGATGATGTGGACAGTGGACTAATCCCTTGCAGCTCACAGTCTAGTAGGGAAGAGAGAGAAGTCACTATTCATCTCCTTCTTCTTGGTAGTTTCTCTGTGCTGAGAAGAGGTTCAGGGGATGATGACAAAGTGTCATTTTTGGAGATCTGGAAGATTAGCGGGACTTGGATCAGCAACAAAGCAAGAGGCTTCCAGGCGGAGGGAACAATAGCATGTGGGGAAGCCCTGTCTGAAATCCCTTTGTGGATTTCTAGGACCTGAATCCTCACAGATCTGGAGGCTGTTCCTTCCGTGGCACGGCTGAGGGGCAAAATCCCCTCCCGCCAATAGCAGGAGGCTTCTCCGAGTCTGTGGTTGTCAGCAGTGGTCAAGGGTGGGCAGAGGTTTACATATCCTTCTAGGGGGGCAAATCTGATTGGTGGAGGAGAGGTCAGGGAGAATACATGTTGGTTAAAAAGCCTCCCCTATGATTCTAATTTAACTCCAAGTCGAGAATTAGAATATTGACATTGGAAATTTAAGAGAAAATGACTTTTATTTTTGCCACTTTATCATTTATTTTGCCCTTTTTCTAAAATAACCTATCATTCCATAGCTTAGATACAGGCTTAGATACAGATGGGCAAAAGTAGGTGTACAGTTGTTCATAGGGAAGATAATACCATAATTAAATAATGAAACAAGAATAAACCGCCGAAACCGGTTTGGCTCAGTGGTAGAGCGTCGGTCTGCGGACTGAAAGGTCCCGGGTTCGATTCCGGTCAAGGGCATGTACATTGGTTGCGGGCACATCCCCAGTAGGGGGTGTGCAAGAGGCAGCTGGTCGATATTTCTCTCTCATCGACGTTTCTAGATCTCTATCTCTCTCCCTTCCTCTCTGTAAAATATCAATAAAAATATATTTAAAAAAAAAGAATAAACTCGTGTTCTTTTTTATTATTTATTAATTATGGTAAACCTACTTTTGTCCCACCCTGTATAGTATTGTTATTACGTAATATATAATGTTATATGTCATTATATAATATTTCACTTCTTTTTCTTTTGAGATAAAATTTACCCAAAATTCAAGATTCCTGTAGGAATAATTGTTTCCATACTCTCCTCAATGTAAAACATTATCACTGATCTTTCGGTCCTCCCCACTGAAAGTGTGGTTCCCACACAGCAGCACTGACCTTCTCAGGGAGCTTGCAGAGAAATGCAGACTCTCAGGTTCCATCCCAGACCTACTGAATCTGAATCTGCATCTTGACAAGGTCCCCAGGAGATTCATGTGCAAATTCAAGTCTGAGATGCTCCATGAAGGGTCTTATCACATCATCCAAAAGTTCTCTTTTCCTTCGCTCACCAAAACATTGACTGGGTGCCTCCTATGGGCCTGGCCTTGGGTGCCTTCTATGTGGCGGGACTTGGGCTAAGTGTTGGAGCTGAAAAGAGGAATCATGTGTCAAATCCTGGAGGAGATGGCAGGAAGGATGTCGGTTAATAAATACTTACAATGTCTCTGATGAGTGCTATGATTCTGGTGGGAATCGGGTTATGTGGGAGCAGGAAAGGAAAGTGGAAAGAAGACTGAAAAAGAGACTGCAAAGAACCTAGTATGTCTGTGTGGTCTAAAGGATTTGGGCCTATAAAAGTAGGAGCTCAAAGGAGTTGTTTTTCTCATGGAATGAAGTTTTGAGGCTTGTCCTCTTGAAAGCAAGCTTCTGTAGGAGATACTAGAAGAGGCAGTAGCAGGGGAGTAGCTGTGAGGGTCTGATTATATGTCATTGCCAACACAAGTGGAGAAAATGGGTGGGCAGAATTTGAGGGACATTTCTAAAGTAAAATCCAGAAGACTTTGTGTAGAGTGAAAAAGAAAGAGGAATGGACCCCTGTGGTTCTTTCTTGGGAAGCTGAGTGCTTGGGCAGATCTTTAGCCATTGAATGGCTGTGGTAATGTAAATAAAAAGTTATAACACTCCAGAATAGTCCACTCTCTCACTCTGTCACCTCTGCACAGATTCTGTATGTAAATTCAATTGTCTATGCCTCACCAGGATATATTATTTAATGGTGTTTGTATGATGCTAATGAGGTAAAGATTGTTGGCTTAGCCCTTGAGGTCTGGTTTTCACTGCCCAGTGTTTGTGGGCAATGATGGACCCTCTGATTCTAGCCTACTGCCTGCTGTTGGGCATACAATAACCATGAAGAACCAGAGTAAAGGTTAGTCCCAATCCATTCCTGCTGGTAGAGAAACAGAAGTAGTCTCCAGTAACTGTGGGTCAGGAGCCTTCTGTCTATAAGTGAAGGCAACAGGAGAGAAGATACAAGCACAGACATGTTGGAGGGACAGACAAGTGTTGGCAAGTCTTGGTTTTTGTCACTTTGGGATGGCCCCAAGTCAAGCATCTTCTCAAACAAAAGAAAATTTTGCTTTATTCTAGTTATTTTCATGGTTGTTCACAAAGCTTAATTTTTAAAAATTGTTTTTAATTAATAGATATCTATTTTTGAGTACCTACTATGGGTACATCATTTTTTTTAAAGTTAAATAGAATAAAAAGGTATACAGAGAAAAAGACATATTCCTCCAAACTGATTCCCTAGTTACACAGTCCCCCTGCCCTAGAAAAAATTCCTGTTAGCATTTTCTTATGTATTCTTCGAAGACAGGGCTTTTTAAGTGTGTGTGTGTGTGTGTGTGTGTGTGTGTGTCCATATTTAAACAAAAAAAATCAAGTGCCTCTTCCATCTCTCAGACAATAACACTCTGGGGGAAATAGTGAATGCCTCTTGTAAAATTCTGCTCTTTTGACTGACAGTTGCCTTCCTAGAAATATGTATACACACCTGACAACGTGCTACTCACTGCTATTAACTGAGCGTTGAAATTAAAGGATTAGCACACAGTGAACACCCTTCTTGGTATGTTGAAAATTGTCTCATAAAAGAGCTTAATTCAGCTCTTTTATGAAAGTCAACTCAATATACCAAAGTGGTCCAAACATAAGCTTATAAAAATACTAGAGGCCTATTGCACGAATTCATGCACAAGAGGGGTCCCTCAGCCTGGCCTGTGGGATCACTGAAACTGCTCTCCAACATCCCCTGAGGGGTTCTGGATTTCGAGAGAGTGCAGGCCAGGCCGAGGGACCCCACTAGTGCATGACTGGGGCCAGGGAGGGACATGAGAGGTTGGCCAGCCAGGCAGGGACCTTGGGAGGGCTCCAGGGCGTGTCTGGCCCATCTTGCTCAGCCCCAATCCCCATTGGCCAGACCCCAGCAGCAAGTTAACCTACCGGTCAGAGCATTTGTTCCCTGGTGGTCAGTGCATATCATAGCAACTGGTCTACTGTCTGCCCCCCTGGTGGTCAGTGCGTGTCATAGCAAGTGGTTGAACAGCCTTAGCATTTCATTAGCATATTATGCTTTGATTGGTTGAACAGACGACCAGACACTTAGCATATTAGGCTTTTATTATATAGGATATTCTACCTACCACCCAGCCTCCCTATTTTAAAGTAATGCAATACACAGACACAACTACTATGTCACGTTAGGACCTTCACACAAAGGTGAAGGTTTTTTCCAATGAGTGAATTATTGTACTGTGTATATATAATATTGGATGCTGCCTTTGTCATGACATAGCCCTACTAAATTGTTTTACCATTTTTGCACGCTTACCATGTCCAATATCTTGTATCTTATTTTAAATTTTACTTCAATACTTTTTAAAAAATAACTTATGCTGAAACCGGTTTAGCTCAGCAGTAGAGCGTCGGTCTGCGGACTGAAAGGTCCCGGGTTCGATTCCGGTCAAGGGCATGTACATTGGTTGCGGGCACATCTCCAGTAGAGGGTGTGCAAGAGGCAGCTGGTCGATGTTTCTCTCTCATTGACGTTTCTAGCTCTCTATCTCTCTCTCCCTTCCTCTCTGTAAAATATCAATAAAATATATATTTTTAAAAAAATAAAAAATAACTTATTCTTGTAACAGTATAATATACTAATCAAGAAAAAATAAAACAAGCCCTAACTGGTTTGGCTCAGTGGATAGAGTGTCGGCCTGTGGACTGAAGGGTCCCAGGTTCGATTTCAGTCATGGGCATATGCCCATGTTGTGGACTTGATCCCCCAATGATCTCTCATCATTGATGTTTCTATATCTCTCTCTCTCTTCCTCTCTATAATCAGTAAAATTATATATTTTTTGAAAAAGAGAAAAAGAAAACAAGAATTACTCCTAACACTCCCACACAGAGATAACCCCCCTTTGTTGTGAATATCCTTCTAATCTTTCTTTAATGAGATGATGCATACATATTATTTTGTAACATTTTAAATTTAAAAATTCTATGTTACTAATTGTGGTAGAATGTTTGAAAATACATAAAAGAATAATGGAGCCCCTGCTGGTTTTGTTCAGTGATTGGAGCATTGGCCTGCAGACTGAAGGGTCACGGATTAGAGTCATGGTCAAGGGCACGTGCCTCTGTTGTAGGCTCAACCCCTGACCCTGGCTGGGCCAGTGCAGTAGGCAACCAATTGATGTGTCTCTCACATTGACATTTCTCTCTCCTTTCCCCCTCCCTCCCACTTTCTCTTTTAAAAAAGGAAGACAAAGAAGAAGAATGGAGACAATAAAAATCCCTGGTAATTCTACCATCCCTGCCCTCTCCCAAATACCTAATAAATAGCATCCCTTAATTCAACATATATGTAGAGACAAAGTTTCACAATTTGGAAGACAGCAGAGTGCTCCATGTCAGAAAATCTATCCATTTTCTGTTTTATAGCTATGCTATAATTTAATCAATCCCTTATTTTGGGGCACTTAGGTTGGCTCATAAATTGATTGGGTAAACATAAATTTGTATAGCTTTATAGTATTTTAGTATCATGATTTACACAACCTCTCCAACAATTTTCCCAATCATTGTTAGATTTCAATGATTTCAGGATTTTGGTTTGGTTTTATTTTGCTTTTGTTCTTACTAATGTCAGCAACATTATACATAAAACTTTACTGAAATATTATTTTCCTCTTTGAAAACTAATTTTTCTCTAATTATTAAAGTAATACTTGCTCAGTGTCGAACTTTGGAATATATGAAACATTATAAACACTACAACAGAATCAAATCACTTATAATTTCATAACCCAAAGATCATGCCTGGTTATATGTTGGTTTGTTTCCTTTCAGCTTTTTAAAAGTACATAAATAAAGTACATTTTTTAATTTTCACAAAATTGACCTCATAGAGCCAAAACCGGTTTGGCTCAGTGGTAGAGCGTCGGTCTGGACTGAAAGGTCCCGGGTTCGATTCCGGCCAAGGGCATGTACATTGGTTGCGGGCACATCCCCGGTAGGGCGTGTGCAAGAGGCGGCTGGTCGATGTTTCTCTCTCATTGACGTTTCTAGCTCTCTATCTCTCTTCCTTCCTCTCTGTGAAATATCAATAAAATATATATTTTTTAAAAATTGACCTCATAGAGAATTTATAACTGAACATACCTTGATGTCATTAAAATTTAAAAAATTAATTGATTTAGAGAGAGAGAGAGGAAGGGAGAGAGAAATATTGATGTATTTTTCCACTTATTTATGTAGTCCTTGGTTGACTCTTATATGTGCCCTGATGGGAATCAAACACACAACTTTTGATGTATCAGGATGCTGCTCTAACCAAACTAGCTACCCAGCCAGTTCAATGGCATTAAAT
Organism: Vespertilio murinus; assembly: GCA_963924515.1. Lineage (NCBI taxonomy): Eukaryota > Metazoa > Chordata > Mammalia > Chiroptera > Vespertilionidae > Vespertilio > Vespertilio murinus. The sequence goes on along the minus strand of OZ004704.1, from coordinate 165,046,987 downwards.
ATTATTTAAAAACATGATTTTAAATAATTTTATTTCAATGGCATAAAAATAAAATTTTTATGATATATATTCTTTGACCAATTGTTAACATTTTGCCCTATTTGTTTTATCCTTGGCTTGTTCACATTCTCTCTCTCTCTCTCTTTCTCTCTTTTTCTCTTTCTCTTTCTATATGTGGAGGGTAAACTACAAACATCATGCCCCTTACCCCTAAGTACTTGAGTGTACTTCCAAGGGTAGGGGCATTCCCTTCGCTTCCGTAGCCACTGTTTACTTTTGTCAGTGGACCCAGTAAAGCCTTCCATGGCATTGTTATCCTCCATTCAGTCAAATATTAGTTTGTCATAGATCTTCCTTTTTCTTTAATCTGAAACATTTCCACAGCCTTTCTTTACCTTTTATAACAGTGACATGTTTGAAGAATACAATCTCCATTTTTTTTTTAAAAAAAGATACTTCTCATTTTATGTTTATCTGATGTTTCCTCAGTTAGACTGAGGTGATTCTCACCCAGAAAGCTGCTTGGTGAGGTGTGTCCTTCCCCAGGGATCTCATTTGGAGGCCTATGAAGTCTGTTCCTTATTTACTGGAGAGTTCATTTTGATCATCCAGTCATGGTGTTGTCTACTTTCTCCACTGTATAATCACTGGGGCTCTCCCCCACCCCCACCCCCACCCCACCCCCATCCCTTACAGCTAATAAGCAATCTTTGGGATTTCTCTTTGAAGCCATGCAAATCTCCTCCTCAACATCAAAATTCCCCATTGGTTTAGCATCTATTGATTCTTGCCTGATCTAGTCTTTATCACAATGGTTTCAAAATGATTTTCCATCTCCAATACTCCTGCCCATTTAATAGTCAGCTCTCATCTTTCTACTGTGAGCAAGAGTCCCCTTCCTTCTCATTTACATATCCATTTATCATTGGTGTACTGTAGACTCATGCATTCCTTTCCCCCCAGTGGTTTATAATTCATCACTATACTTCACTATTTCAGTGCTCTAGCTATTTCAGATTTAATCCAGCTTCTGTGTTTTTCCAACTTTTTTTTCTTTTTACTTTCTGGCATTATAACAAGATATTTCAAGCTCATCTGTTGCCCCACCCTAGAATTTGCCCCTTGTTTGATGAGCCCTGGTTTATTTTGGTGGGGTATGGTATTAGAGACAAGACGATCAGGACAACTAGGTATGATCAGGGCAACTAGATGTGCTCAGGGCTTCTAGTCTGGCTTTGTTTTTGGCCCTCTCAGACAAATCAGGAAAAATAAGCATGTATATGTATACACACACACACACACACACACACACACACACACACACAAATGTTCATACACACTGATACATACATAATGCACATGTGCACATAAATATGCTTATGCATTTTTTTTAAAAAAATTGATTTTAGAGAGGAAGGGAGAGGGAGAGAGAGATAGAAACATTAATGATAAGAATCATTGATTGGCTGCCTCCTGCATGCCCCCTACTGGAGATTGAGCCTAAAACCTGGTCATATGCCCTTGACAGGAATCGAACATGGGACCTTTCAGTCTGCAGACTGACACTCTATCCACTGAGCCAAACTGGCTAGGGCTTATGCACGTATTTTAAAAATCATGAGTTCATACCAGTACCTCCATATTCTATTACTATATATCCCCATAGGATATTTCTTGCATTCCTCCATTCCATATTTATATGTCACTTCCTCCATAATGATAATCTGGCACCCAATAACATCTCTCTCTCTCTCTCTCTCTCTCTCTCTCTCTCTCTCTCTCTCTCTCTCTCCCCCTCCCTCCCTCTCTCTCCCCCTCCCTCCCTTTCTTCCTCCCTCCCTCCCTTCCTCCCTTCCTCTTCTCTTGTGTGTGTGTGTGTGTGTGTGTTATAACATGCATTTGCTCATTTACTCAATTAAACAATACTTTCAAAATTGCTTAGCCCATACCCATAAAATAAACAAACCTGCTACCATATCATTTAGATAGGACTCATCTGCAGTTCTTGCCACACATATACATCCAGGCCTCACTTGGGGCTTTGTTAGGCATCCTACTGACTCAGAGACTCTGGCATAGAACCCAGCAATCCGTTCTCACAAGCCCTTGAAGTGATTCTAACACAGGCTAAAGTTTGAGAAGCACGGCCTGAAATATGCAGCATGGCTTTATGATATAGATATATGCGTGTACCCATGTGCCCACGTATTATTGTGTAACATAATACTTTCAACGTATTCGAAATGTAACACACAAAACAGGGCCCGTGCAGACTGATAGGGGTTCTGAAGTCACAGCATGGGTGCAAGGGTGTAGATGTGAAAGTAAACGGACCCTCCAGTCTTTGTTTCTCCTCCAGGTGCCAGCCAAGAAGAAGGGGAGGGGGTGGGAGTGCTCTTACTGGGATAGGGGTGCTCTCCTGTTCCACAGCCCCCACCCTGCCCTGTAGACATGTGCAGCAAACTGTAGAGGGAGGAAGAAGCTCTGTTAGTGTTGAAAAACTCACAGCCATTAATCTGACCTTTCCCCCCTGTTCTCACCCAACTTCCTCTCTCCTCAGAATCAGAGCAAAACCCTCTGCCTCCAGCATTGAACCCCATGGACTCTTCCACCTGCGGGCCCACCCCAGCCCCCACACATCCACTTTCGCTCTGCAGGCTGCCTATGGCAGTCACTGGAGCTGCATTTGACAGTGACCGTTTCATTGTGGAGAGAGGAGAGTTACCTGGACCTTCCCCAACTCCACCCTTAGAAAAGCAGCCTTTCCTAGGCCTGAAATCAGAGCCATTCCCTGGTTCTTTTCTTAGAGTAGATTCCCTGGCCATTCCTAAGATTCTGATCCAATCCATCTGCATTTTTGACAAGTGTGGGGCGTGTTCTTTGGGTCTTAGTAAATTTTGAAATATTAGCCTATGAGCAAATGGCCCTCTAAATGACCTGGGTGGGAAGCTTGTTAAAGTGTGTGTTCGGGAATCCCACTATCCGCGAGTCTAATTCAGTAGCTATAAGAGGGCGTTCTGTGCATTTTGAGCCCTGGACCCTGGTTACTCAGGGGGAGGGGAGCGGCGGTCCTGGCCCAGCAGCTGGGCAATAGCTGGGAGCCCTGCCCAGACCTGCTGAATCAGAATCTTCATCTCAACAAGATCCCCAAGGGGTCCCAGTTTTTGAAAGTTCAAGTTTGAGAAGCAATGATTTAGAGTTGAGGTTCTCAGCTTTGGATATGTGTTTGGATGACTTGGGGAGCTTTCAAAAATCTCAGGGGATTCCAATTCATAGACACAGATGAGAACTGTGTGGGTCCCTCCAGCCCCTCCCACTGCAGAATTCAGGGCAGCCGTGAAGTCCAGGGGAAGGAATGACACCCTCACCCATGGACCCAGGGCACCAATTCAAAAATTCCAATGGCATGACAGTCACTAGAAGAAGAAGAAACAAATGGTATGTCATTTCATCTTATCTAAACTAGTAAAGCATCCTTTACCTATGTCTTTCATCCCTTAAACTTAAATTTCCCCAAAACTACTTCCCTGAGGGTCATCTTGCTAATTTATTATATGGTTTCTGCCACATAAACTCTGTGTGGTTATTTGCTGACATTATCCATAAGTTGGATTTTTATCAATTCTATATTTGACTAAGGTATATATGGACCAATCACCACCCAGAGTTAGCAAGGACAGACACAGATAGCATCCCTCTGCCTCCTGAACCCAGTGACCTGGGCACCTCATCTGGGCAGGGCTGGTTGCCCTATTCCAAGCTCGTTTAAATGCCCCAGCCAAATTCAGCCCCTCTGAACCTTCAGCTTTCTTTACAAGGTCTCAGCCCCTTTCACTGCCTTGTCCATAACAATTCAGAAATATCCCTCAGAATGCCATAAAACAACTTCAAAATAATTATCCAAAATAATAAGGATCAAGGAAAGTGTATATTGCATTCTGTGTACACATTTTCAAAAGATACTATAAAGACTTGTGTCTTGGGTATCTCCATTTTCTTTGGGGCCACATCCAGCTTATTTATGAAGCAAGGGTGCTGAATATGCCAAAGAAATAATCCATGGTATACTCTTATGGGTCTTATGATCTAGTGAGAGAGATGGGTACGTAAGTAACTAATTATCCAGGGGGCTTTATGAGCACAGGAGAGAGCAGCTCTGGAAGGGGGAGGAGAAGAAGGCTTAGCAGAAAATGAGATGCTTAATCTGGGTCTTGATTACATAGGGAACTTTTTACATGGAAAAGAAAGAGAAGGGAGGACATCTTGGTAGGGGTGAACAACTTGAGCAAAGGAATGGGGTCGTGAAAGGTCACACGTATGAGGACTGACTTCTGAGTGGTGTGGATCACCGGGGGAGTGGCTGGGCAGTAGTGGGGAATGAGGTGGGGAAGGTTGCTGGAGTCAGTGTCAAGGTCCTTGAAGATCATGGTTTTCCTCTCAAGTCCTGTCCTCTCAAGCTCCCGGAAGACCCTAGTAAGGCTAGTTGTGTAACACATGCCATTAGGAGAATAGCATTTATAATTGGGCTCTACCGACAACTTTCCAGAAATTACCTGTGGAAAGTGTCTGCTGACAGTGCAAAATCAAAATTGTAGGTTATTTTGGAAGGAATTCCACTTTATAACTTTTAATTGCTTATTATAAGGTATTCTACACGGCTATTAATTAAAGAAGTTGGATCATGAAACTAAGACTTACAATTCATAGTAGGTTTATATGAGAAAATAGTGCATAATAAGCATGTAATTCATCAAGTGTGTCATTTGTTTTGTCTTCTAGAATCAACATCATAATTAGGGCATCAATATCATATATTTCTAATTATTGGGGTCCTCCAAACTGTTGAGGGGCTCTTCAAGATGAGGGATACTGATGTAATAAAATTCCAATGGCTCAGGCATTAACTGGAGTTTAGAAATTTAAAACTAAGAATCTTTTGCCCTAGCTGGTTTTGATCAATGGATAGAGCTTCAGCCCATGGATTGAAGGGTCCTAGTTCTGATTTGAGCAAACGCATGTACCTCAGTTGCAGGTTCGATCCCTGGCACTGGTCGGGGTCCATGTGGAAGGCAACCAATTGATGTGTCTCTCTGACTCTACCCCTCCCTTCTATTCTTTCTAAAAATCAATGAAAAAACATACTTGGGTGAGGACAACAACAACAAAATCAGAATTTCTAAGCTAATCTTTCAGAAAAGTCACATGAACTTTTGTTACTGACTAGACAAGCAGGAGCAAGACAGCAGCTTCTGTTCACACTGGTTTCTTTGAAGCTGCAGTGCAGGGGAAGAGCTTTGTGGAAGGAAGGGTCAGGTGGTGGGTATCTCTTCCTGTCAGCATCAAAAAGCTTGAACCTGTGCTACAGAGAATGTATGCGTGCAAGCATGAATGGCCAGCAAGACAACAATACAAGTATCATAGGAGCATGAAAATGCATTCATTCATTGAGGAGTTCCAACTCACTTATTTGTCTCAGATGTAGCCTGTACACAGAATAGAAGAGAGAAGACAGCCCTGGTCAGTGTGGCTCTGTGGTTGGAGGTTAGGCCTGGAGCACTGAAGGGCCGCAGGTTCCATTCCAGATCAAGGACATATACCTACCTGGGTTGCAGGTTCTATCCTTGGTCCTGGTCTGAGTGCTTGCGGGAGGCAACCAGTCAGTGTGTCTCTCTCTCACCTCTCTCTTCCTTTCTCTCTCCTCCTCCTCCTCTCCTTTCCTCCCTATTGCTTTCCCTCCCTCACACTCTGTCTAAAAATCAATGGGAAAAATATCCTCAGGTGAGGATTAACAAAACAAAAAAGAAAGAAGACAAGGTTTGTGAGAACTAAGATAGTTTGGAATCACATAACAAGGGCTGTTTGAGGGGCCACTCAAAGTGAAAGCTGATACTGCAAGTCCTCTAATAAAGTAGTTTCATTATAATGATGATGAGATGCTAGGAACGTAACTCCTATTTATAGCAATTAGATTATGGTAAAAATGGCTTCATTATAAGTCGTTTCACTAAAGTCAAAGAACCTATGGATGAAGGTCAGTGAGGACTTATGCACGAGTCTCTGATTTTCCCCCCAGCCTGTGCTGAGGAACGCCTGGGCCACATCTGGTCTCCTCCAATACCATCCCTAGGCCCCACCCACGCTGGCTCTGATCCCAGCTTCACCACTTCCTGTAAGGGTAACCTTGGACCAGCCTCTTCATCTCTGAGCCTCATTTGTGAACTGGAGATAGTAATGGTTCGGACCTCCCATAGTTGCTGTGAGGCTCGGGAAGGTACTGACAACACACATGGGCTTAGCACAGGGAAAGCAGCCATGAGTTTTGGTTGATCGAGTTCCACCGTCCCAGGCCCAGCAGCCTCTGCCCTCCTGTGATCACAGGTTCCAATGGATTCCCCTCTCCTGGGCCATAGCTTTACCTGGAGAAGAGAGGTTGATGGAATTGTTTTATTTGCTGACTCCAGGCAGCAGACGCATGGGGAAGCAGGACTCTGTTCTAGACCAGTGTTTCCCAAACTTCTCTCATGATGAGAATCACCAGGTGGAGTTGTTAAAATACAGATTCCTGAATCCCAACTAAGAAGTGCTAAACTAGAATTTTGGGGAACATACAGGTAAAATTGTATACTTAACTAGTGCTCTAAGAATTTTATGTCCCCAAAAATTCTAGGTTAGCACTTCTTAGTTGGGATTCAGGAATCTGTATTTTAACAACTCTACCAGGTGATTCTCATCACGAGAGAAGTTTGGGAAACACTGGTCTAGAACAGATAGCTCTGTTAAAAAAGCTAACAGGTGGCCCGGCTGGTGTGGCTCAGCGACTGAGCATCAACCTGTGAGCCAGGAGGTCACTGATTTGATTCCTGGTCAGGGTACATGGCCAGGTTGTGCAGGCTGTCATCATTGATGTTTTTGTCCCTCTCTTCTTCCCCCTTCCTCTCTCTAAAATCAATAAAAACACATTTGGGTGGAGGGGGGGGGCGATCAAATAGCTGGAGTGGTGACAGGTTTGGGTGACTTTTCCCACCTGAATTTGATGGAGCAGACATGTCCTGGCTTTCGCCTGCTCCCCCCGACCTTTCCTTCTCCTTTGAGTCAGCAGCTCCTTCAGCTTCCTCCCAAAGCCGATACCCATATGGAGACAGCTGCCTCGTGCTCCTCTGCTGTCCTAAGTGGACTCACTCCCGTCCCTTCCCCAGGCCAGCGTGAGTGAGCCGTCTCCTACACTGTCCAGCTGACTTCCATCTCAGCCTCGTGCAGCCCGCCTTCCTGGATGGGCAACTGCAGAGACGCAGGCCTGATGACAAGCAGCCTGTGCCTGCAGGTCACCGGCGCCTGCTCTGCACACCGCAGCTATGGGCTCCCTGGGTTCCCTTCACCTGCTGCTCTACCTTTCCCTGTCCCGCGCAAAGGTTGCATGATGCATCCACCCTGCTGACGTTTCCTCCAGGGCACAGTGGATCTGGAGGTCCCCCACAAACGCACACACATGAGCACAGCAAGCATGCGGCCAGCAGGCGGTGCTGGCTTTGTCTCCGTCTGCTGGCCTCTCAGCCTCCAGACAATCTGTACAAGAGTCCGCTTCCTGGAGCAGGGGCTGCCCTCGCCATATCCATTAGTCTTGCTGGCATTGCTTTTCAAATTGCACATTGTGCTGTGCCCTCTGAATTGGCCACTTAAGAGCTGCCTCATCCCCAAAACTATTAGGAGCCCAATCTTATGAAAGTATGCCCAGTACCGCAAAATAGCTCAAGGTAGATCAGATAACAGTATGACCCAGGACTCCCGGAGCCCGAGCTCCAATCCTGCAGCTGTCCTGGCCCACCCGCTGGCTCTGTGTTCCCCACCGGTGTGTACTGGCCTGGGAGATGGGCTCAGGGGCAGACCGGCCTCGCTCACCTCCACTGTTCCCCCTTTTCGTCTCTTCCGACTTATTGAAATCTGTCTTATTTGCATGCTTGCTCCTCCAAATAGATTGTCCTGTAGAAGTTTACTTTGAAAAGCAGTTTCAAGAGAGGGTCTTTGGGGACTCAACAGACATGCCATTCATTTCACTCCATTTCCATCTTGTTCTATCAGATACCACAGCCTCTAGAAGCGTGCTGACCACTGACTGTCCCTAGTCTGATGTGCATCCACATCCCTCCCAAAAACCACACGTCTCCGACCCCTCCTTGGTGTAACTAACATAAGCTGGAGTTCTCTGAAGGACCTTTGTAAATTATGTCTAAGAATAGCTCAATTTACAAAGTCCAACTGCCTGATTATACCGCTTGCTAAGCACAGAGATCTTGTCCCCCACCCGACCTCATCTGAAGGTGCTCTGCCCCACAGGCCTCTGTGCCCAGTGCCACCCCATCTCTGCTGCCAGGAGGGAGATAGCGTCAGTATCAATGATAGTGGATATCAATGATGGAAGAATCATTGATAGGCTGCCTGTGGCATGCCCCCCATTGGTCCCTGGATCCTCTGACAAAAGAGGGGCGTGGACTGGAAGGGTGGCCCAGCCATCCCTGGAATGGACAGTGCACCCCTCACACTGCAGGGTCCTGTTTAGGACACAAAGCCAGTAGTCCTGGGGAGTCTGTACCACCTGCCACTTCCCTCGGAGTTGGAAGTGTTTTAGACACATCTGGTCATATTTAGTCCAATCCCTTCCTTAACACAGAAGGAAAGCTGGACTCCGTTTGATTAAGGGGTTTAATCTAGTCATTCTACTAATTAATGACAGAGCCAGAACCCAGAGTTTCTGACAGCCAGTGTGGAAGCCCCCACCCTCAGAGACCAGGAGTGTGGAGAATGCCCCGACCACACCTCGACCCTCAGTGCACGTGGAGGGCGAGCACGCGGAAGCATCACCGCTCCGCTGCCCCAACGAGACAGCCGCCCTCTGAGCCACGGCTCCATCCTCTGTGAGGCAGCCAGCACAGGGACAGACAAGTTAAAGAAATCGTCCTACAATTTTAATAAAGAAGTAGAAACTCGCTAAACATACAAATTAACTGTTGTTTAATGGCTCAGAGTCCTATTGAATGGCTCAGAGGCCTGTCAGGAAGGCAAATGCTTAACTGTTCGCAGGGTCTGTCTGCGTGGCCTTGTAAAGGTTTTCATCTATAAAGCTCAAAAACTCAGAAAGTAAAAGCAACTGTGAGGAATGTGCATGTATGTTTTATCGCCGTCATGCAGAGGGACGTGGATCGGGGTTCTCTGCAGGACTGGTGGGTGTCCCTGCAGAGCCAGTACCTGCCCTTTTTGGGAAGCTGTAAGGATGAAGAAGATGCAGTGGAAAAGTAAACATGTGGGTATATATCTTAAAGACAGACTGCAGTTACCTTGGAAATTTTTTTTTTAATCCTCAGCTGAGGATATGTTTATTAATTTTAGAAAGGGGGTGGGAGAAACATGGATCGGTTGCCTGCTTACTGTACGTGCCTGACCAGGGGTCGAACCCGCAACCTAGGTATGTGCCTTGCTCAGCAATGGAGTCCACAACCAACTGAGCCACCTGGTCAGGGCTACCTTGGAAACCAGGAGACACTGAAACCATGCATTCATCTACTCACTGGGCTTTCATGCCTTCAGGGGACTTAGAGCACAGCCTGTTCATGGAAAGGATCCCCAGAAAGAGACCAAGTGATGCATCCAAGTTCATTCCACAGGCCGGACACAAAGCAAAGGTGCCAGCCTGCTGGTGTCAGTTCATTAGGAATATTTGCACCTTGGCTAAAGAAGGAAGAAAGCACCTTGCCGGTGTGGCTTGAGTGTCCACCCATGCACCGAGAGGTCCCTGGTTCCATTCTCAGTCAGGGCACATGCCTGGGTTTTGTGCTTGATTCCCTACTAGGTGAAGGAGGCAGCTGATCATTGATGTTTCTATCTCTCCCTCTTCCTTCCGTTCTAAAAATCAATAAAAAAAAATTTTTTTAAAAAGAAGGAATAAAGCATCAGAAAATTAATTTGCAAACAACTAGATTACTCCTCAAGGGTTTAGAGTTTTCATAATTACTTCAACATCTGTTATCTTGCTCAATGCTTATTATAATCCTGTGAGGAAGGAAGGCTATGCCCTCTGCTTGCAGCTGAGTGAACTGATGCTCACAGAAGATGAAGGGCTTGCCCAATACCACCCATCTCTCAGGGCCGACAGAGCTGGGACCTGAGCTTGTGTCCTCTGAGTCCAGGCTCATCTCAGAAGTTGTATTATAAATCTCTCTGGCTTTATAATGTCTTCCAGGCTGATATGTCTGTGCCCGCATATGCCTGGACACGTTCTTGGCAGACTTTTGTAGAGCACGATCAGCACTTTCGATGTAAAGTCTCTTATGTCATTAAATTGGGGAAATGGATGTAAGTTAGTTACACAAACGCTCGGCTGAGAGCTGAGTGTAGGATGTTATTGTATACCATGCTTTATAAAATGTGTTCTAAGGCCAGGCTTCTCATGCTCTATCTAGTGAAGGACTAGTTTGTTTCTAATTTCCATCTGTCCTGGACCAATCATTTTGATAATACAATAAAAATGTATTGCTAGAACAACAATCACATACTTGAACATTGCAGTAATATCAAACTGCCACAAAATTTTCTAATTGCTAATTCTCCGTTTTCTATACTGATCTGGCTTCTGGTTAGTAACAGTTCCCACACCAGCAGGGGGTCTCTTTACCACACACCGAGGAACACTGTTCTCAGCAACACCATTCCTGAGAGGAATTCTCTGGATAGAGTTCCTTAGTCAAATAAGTTTGAGAGACTCCATAAACTACAAAGTATCTGTGCACATCAGCATATTGAAGATTCTGACAAGTCCTACATTAAAGAAGCTTGTTTAATCATCAATTACTTAAGCCTTTTCCAAACTCACTGACCTCAAAAACTCATTGTTCATGAAATAAAATACCTTCCCACATCTTGCAGAATTCGTATTTCATGAAATACCGTTGGCTCTGTCTTGCCAACTATAGGTAAAGCCCAGACCCTGGGCGTGCCTGAAATGAAAGTCTCTGTCCTTTGCCCTCACCCTCATGTGTTTTTTTGAACATTTAAAAAATATATATTTTATTGATTTCAGAGATGAAAGGAGAAGGAGACACAGATATCAATGGTGGGAGAATCATTGATAGGCTGCCTGTGGCATGCCCCCCATGGGTGATCGAACCTGCAACTTAGGCATGTGCCCTGACCAAGAATCAAACAGGGATATCCTTGTTCATAGGTCGATGCTCAATCACTGAGCAACACTGGGTGGGCTCACTGAGTGTTACCTTCTTTTTTAAATTTAAATTCCTTATTGTTTAAAGTATTATGTATGTCTCCTTTTCCCCCCATTGCCTTCTCCTTGTCCACAACCACCCCCTAGCACATGCCCTCACCCCCTACTGTCTTTGTCCATGGGTTATGCTTATATGCATGCATACAAATCCTTTGGTTGATCTCTTTAACACCCCATGACCCCCCCTCCCCCAACCACCATCACCTTCCCTCTGAGGTTTGATAGTCTGTCTGATGCTTCCATGTCTTTGGATCTATTTTTAGTCATCAGTTTATGTTGTTCATTATATTCCACAAATGAGTGAGATCATGTGATATTTATCTTTCTCCAACTGGCTTATTTCGCTTAGCATAATGATCTCCAGTTGCATCCATGCTGCTGTAAATGGTAAGAGTTCTTTCTTCTTTCTTTTTTTTTTTTTTTACAGTAGCGTAGTATTCCATTGTGTAGATGCACCACAGTTTTCTAATCCACTTGTCTGCTGATGGGCACTTACGCTGTTTCCAAATCTTAGCTATTGTAAATTGTGCTGCTATGAACATAGGGGTGCATATATCCTTTCTGATTGGTGTTTCTAGTTTCTTGAGCTATGTTCCTAGGATTGGGATTGCTGGGTCAGATGGGAGTTTCATTTTTTAATTTTTTGAGGAAACTCCATACTGTTTTCCACAGTGGCTGCACCAATCTACATTCCCACCAGCAGTGCACGAGGGTTCCTTTTTCTCCATATCCTCTCCAGCACTTGTTGTTTGTTGATTTGTTGATGATAGCCATTCTGATAGGTGTGAGACAGTATCTCATTGTTGTTTTGATGGATGATTGGTGACTTTGAGCATGTTTTCATATGTCCCTTGGGCTTCTGTATGTCCTCTTTTGAAAAGTGTCTATTTAAGTCCTTTGCCCATTTTTTATTGGATTGTTTATCTTCCTTTTGTTAAGTTGTATGAGTTCCTTATAAATTTTGGAAATTAAATCCTTATCAGATATAACATTGGCAAATATGTTTTCCCATGCAGTGGGCTTTCTTGTTGTTTTGTTGGTGGTTTCATGTGTGACCTTTTAAAAAAAATTCTTTATACTCTTTTGTTTATAGCACACATAGTCATTCTCTGCCTTCTACCAACATCCATGCCTACTTATGCTTCCCACAGAGGACTTGCTGAGGGTGATGTCACCCATAAAGAAAGTCACAGTAATCTGTCTGAGACAGCTCCCACCACACTTTGCCAATGCATCTTGAAAATATATTTGCTTGCCCACCTTCACGGAGGTGACTCTTGATAGGTCATCTTCCTCTTCAGTATTACCTTTCACAAACAAGAGGAATCCTCTTCCTGTAAATACAGCTCTATGGGAAATGCTTGTCTATTTTTAAAATTTTAATTAATTTATTTATTTTATTGTTTATAGTATCACATAATTGTCCTCATCCCCCCATTCCCATCCCAAACCCCTCCCCACATATGCCCCCACCCCCTGTTGTCCATGGCCACTGGCTAGGCCCATATGCATGCACACAAGTCCTTTGGTTGATCTCTTCCCCTTACCCCTACACTCCCCTATGTTCCCTCTGAGGTTTGAGAGTCTGATCGCTGCTTCTCTTTCTCTGGGTCTGTTTTTGTTCATCCATTTATGTTGCTCATTATTTCCTCCAGGTGTATGAGATCATGTGATCCAATAAATACCCTTGTAAGAACCTAAACTGCGACAAGCCATAATGGTTATGCTGAGAGGCAGATGAATCAGTCTGTAGTGAGTTCCTTTCTCGGCCAACAGTTCTTTTGAGTCCCAGTTTAAATATCAAATAGTTCCTTTCATCAAAATTGTATACCCACACAAAAAGTGTAACTTTCCCCTAAAACACATTGTTGTTCCCTAAGCAGCAGTTCTCTCTCTCTCTTTCTTTCTTTCTTTCTTTCTTTCTTTCTTTCTTTCTTTCTTTCTCTCTCTCTCTCTCTCTCTCTCTCTCTCTCTCTCTCTCTCTTTCTCTCTTTCTCTCTCTCTTCTAACTTTTCCCACCTTATAACAGGTAATTTTCTATGGAAATTCAAAATCATTGCTCTCATTCATATTCTCTTAACAGTCCTAACAACTAAAGCTTTTAGAAGTATGATTTTATTTCTGAGGGTAATTCCTCCTAGGCTCCTTGTTGAGATCACCAGGGACTCTCAACAAGCTTTAGTCCACTCTCTATTCTACCAATATCTCTGCTTTCTTGTTCAGTGACTCCAACTTCCACTCAGAGTTCTTTCCAGGTATACCACATGCTTTTAGTCACAGCCGCCCCCTCCGGTACCCACATGGTGCTGAGCTCCCCTTAGCTCCAGGCACTATGGCAGGAGGCCCTGGAATATAGAACAAGTCAGCCAGGCTCTCTGCTCTGGGGGAACTTTACTCCCAGGTCCTATATATATATTGATTTGAGAGAGGAAGGGAGAGGGAGAGAGATAGAAACATCAATGATGAGAGAGGATCATTGATGGGCTGCCTCCTGCACGCCCACCACTGGGGATTGAGCCCACAAGCCTGGCATGTTCCCTTGACCAGAATCGAACCCAGGACCTTTCAGTCTGCAGGCTGACACTCTATCCACTGAGCCAAACCAGCTAGGGCTACTCCCAACCTCTGATATTGTGATGTCTGCAATGCTTGAGAGCTCAAGACAGGAGCTTCCAAACTGTTTGCCCAACATTGGTGTTGTGTGCGACATTAATAAACAGTCCCCACCAAAAAGAATTCTGGTTAAGAACATTTGGGAAATAGAATTACACGTGCTAACATGTATTAGGACCTCTGAGGAAGTTTTTGTAAGTGTACTTGACATGCATACATCTTTTCAAGGAAGCCCTGTTTGAGATATTCCTCTGATGCCCTTGGAGAAATCCTGGCTCAGTAGTAGCTTCAGCCTGTTCAGTCCTTCCAAGTGCAAGGACCACACAGAAGTCATTCCAGCATACATCCTGGTTAGGTGGGAAATGGATATCCATGTGATTTCCCTTCCCTCTGCCTTTTGAATGACTCGTAAGCTGAGTCTGCATCCAACACTCAGTAATTTACTTCCCCTCAGGTGTGTGTTGTGTGTAATTTACCATCTCAGTCTGTATTCCTAGCCCGGCCCTCTCCCCTTGCTACACACCACATATATCCTCCTGTCCTGTTCCAGCGGTCGTTAATCTTTCGGACCTCACGAATCACCAGTGGTCCGAGGACCACCAGTTGGCGACCACTGCCAGGACAACCACCTAGTGGAGATCTTTAACAAAATGTCCAGTGAGCACTTCAAATTTGTCCCACACAGAAGTGATTACTGTCTTTGTAAAAAGTATTTCCCTATCTGCATCGCCTTACTACCATCCAACCAGAAACCTGGAACGGGTTCTGAATACCATCCTCTCAGCCAAGTTGTTATTAAGTCCTCTTGGATTTTCTCCCTATTATCTATTTGCTCCCTCAACTGCATTAACTAATTTTGGGTCCTCAGTACAGTGGTTCCCTAATGGCTTTCCATCTTAGGCTAGGTTTTCTGGGGGAGAAAGATCTGGTTTTCTGCAACGTGCATGCAGGTAGGCTATTGGAGAGAGCTAAGGGGAGCCACCCCTGTGAGGGTTAGGGGTGGCAGATGTAAGACCAAACAGAGAGAGAAGCTGAATGTCAATGTAGTTACAAGAGTAGCCTCAATCAGTCCTACAGGGTGCTCTGGAACTGGCTGACCCTTTAGAGTTGTCCCAACTTGATACCAGGGGCTGAGGTTGTAGAAATGTGTTGGTTTGAGGTTGTATGACCTCAAACCAACACATTTCTACTATTTTCAACCTCTGCCATCCACACCAACCCTTCTTCCTCCACACCTTCACTGGATGTGGGCAGCCCCCTACCCCACCCCAGGTTGACATAATCTTTGGCCAGAATGAACCTCAACTAAGAGCAGCCAGCCACCAATTCTTCCGGAAGCCTTAGCTCTGAGGGGATGAGGGTGGCATACCACAGCATCTCTATCCCTAATCTTGTTGCTTTTCAATCCTCCATGACACTACCAGAGGAGTTTTACTAAACCAAAGTTTAATCACACTACACCCTTACTCATAACCTTTCAATACCTTTCTCCTCACCTACAAGATAATACAATTCTGATCCCTGTCTACCTGTGAAGCCTTGTCTCCCACAGCTTTCCTCCTGCGTGCACTCTTGCCCCACGAATACCAGTTTCCTATAACTTATCAGTCCTTCACGGATGCTGCTGCCCCTGCTGAGTATGAGTCTGTCCCACTTCTCTCACCAGCAAACTCATATTCATCCTGTAGGGCCTAGTGCACGCACCCACTCAGCTGTGCTGCCTTCTTTAATATTCTCAGGCAGAGTAATCTCCTGGGTACTCTTTTTCTACTCTTGCAGTTTTTTTGCTTATGTTACTGACCCCCTTAAGAGCAAGCCTGTGTTACATTCACTTTTGAATGCGAATGAATCAGCCATGTGCATAGGTACTATACACAGCTGTGTCTACATGGGCTGACTCAAAATAATTAGAATTTTTGGTCTAGGCAGCTGTTTTTGCAAGTACTTAATCCACAGGTTATAGGCCTGTGGTGGGAGGGCCTCTGTGGAAATGCAGCTGGCTTGGTATATATAGCTCTGTGCAGTTAATAAATATTTCCCATTGTGTTGATGCTGTTCTCTTATGTTGGGAAAGTGACCTACGGGGTATGTCATGAAAGGTACCATGTGGCCTGACTTGCCCCCAAATCTGTCTCTCATGACTGAGGTCTCCCCGTCATGTTCATTCTGAAATTCTGGCCAGGTCAGTGGTTCCTTCAGGGGGGTGAATGCACTCTAAGGCATGGGCATGGGCTGATGCATCTGTAGAAGAGAATTCCTATGTCTCCTTGTGCTTATTTTACCTCTTTAAAATTTATGTTTTATATATGCTCTATAATGCACATAGCATAGTATACACATGTATATATACATGCATATAATTTATAAATAAATAGTATTAGGGAATCTACACTCAAATCATTTTTTTACTAAGTAGCATATGGTTTTAAAAAAATACTTGGTTACCCCTAGATTGGACTCCAAAGATTGGAAGTATCTTCAGCCTTCTCTCAGTAGCTTTCCAGCTGATCTGATTGCTCAGCTAATGTGTGCTAATGGGCACTTAAGGTCTTAGGGGAACTCTGAAATCCAGGATTTGGAGCAGTTAGGAACCAAAGGTATTTTGGGAACACCCTATATTTTCCTACATCCTTACCCCAATCCAGCCAGGTAGGTATTCTTATCTCCATTTTGCAGATGGTGATAAGAAATTCAAACCATAAATTTGTTTAGCCCAAACCCTAAAGTCTACAGATGAGGACTGTGAGGCCCAGGTAGGGTTAACTGATTCACCACAGATAAAATGCAGCTACTGTCAAAGCCTCAAAGCCAGGGCTCTGCGCAGGACTGCCAGAACGCCACCTCCTCCTAATTGCCCATCCTTTCGTTACACTTCCCTGCCAGCCCGCCACGGTGCTGAAATCCGAGGTCAGCGGGCAGAAAGCAGGCGTGTGGAGTGGCTAACACATCTTCCTGGCTGTGCCTTTCCGGATCTTCCCGGGCAGTGTGTTCTAACGGCCTCTGTGTTTCTTTGCAGCGTGCAAAAGAAAAGAGCAAGAGCACGGGAAGGATAGAGGCAACACCCCCAAAAAGCCCAGGCTGGTCTTCACAGACGTCCAGCGCCGGACTCTACATGCAATATTCAAGGAAAACAAGCGTCCGTCCAAAGAATTGCAGATCACCATTTCCCAGCAGCTGGGGTTGGAGCTGAGCACCGTCAGCAACTTCTTCATGAACGCGCGGAGGAGGAGCCTGGACAAATGGCAGGACGAGGGCAGCTCCAATTCAGGCAACTCATCCTCATCAAGCACTTGTACCAAAGCATGAAGGAATAACCACAAACTAAAACCTCGGTGGAAAAGCTTTAAATAAAAGAAATTTTTAAAAGACCAGGACCTCAACATAGCAGGTTTATACTTAGAAATATTTGAAGAAGAAAAAAAAAAATGTTATTTATAGTCCAAAGAAACCAAAGACTTCGTTCGCCTGCATTCTGACTTTGTTCGAAGACACACCCTTCAGCGGGTCGCCGACGACGACTTGGCAAGAAAAGTTATGAGCAGGAAAGCACCCGTGGATCGCACACCTTTGATCCATGATCCTTCTCGCTGTGCTTGGCTGTTTCGTGGCTTGGAGCAGTGCTTTTGAGCCATTGAGTGGACATCTGTTCAGATCAGACTTTCTCATCTGTTCCACTGCGCCACGAAGGTGTATGGTGTCTCAGTACTGTGTGTGGGTGCGTGTACACACACACACACACATACACACACCACCACCACCACCACCACCACCACCACACCACTACCACCAGTGGTCAGGGACTTAGGCAGGGCGGGCCTCCTGGAAGGGTTGTAGTGTAGGAGAGCAACCACCCGTGTGGGGTTGTCTGGGTTCATTGGGTTGGGATGTGATGTCGCTCATCTAGCCTATTGTTTGAACCTGCCAGGCCTGCAACCTAAATGCAGATTCAAACCCAGCAAAGAAAATTTGAATGACACCTAAACTCGTGCATTCTCTTTGTTTGTTAAGGACTGTTCAGATATTTTTTAAGAAACAAAATAAGAGTCCATCCGTTAAAAAAAAAAAAAATCACCTAGGTACCAAAGAACACACTTAATATTATAATGCAGGTATTTTATTGCAATGATTTTAATAACCAAAGCTATTTTTACACAAGATACTATGTAAAGTTATACGTAAGAACTGATCTAGCTGTCACACACATGCCACGTAGAATCATGACTATTATTTATGACTCTTGAAGCATTTGAAATATTTGTTTTCAGAACTGGCAAGAAAGAATGTCGCTTCAGGGAAGCAATTGCCACCATAACAGAGAGGTCGCTGCAGTATGCATGTACGCCCAGGTGGCACACTCCCTTTCGGGACCCATAAATGTCACTTAGGTAGACACATGACAGGATTCCACAATCTGTTTAGAGCTGGGAAAACCTGGGGATGCTGCCAAAATAGGATCCCATTTGTAAACTAGAAAACTAATTTTACACAGGGCAGCTAACTGAATTAGAACATTTGTTTAAAATAATGCTTTTTGGTAAAAAGAGCCTAGAACTAAAGGACTCCATGCTTAGATTAATTTGACAAATTTGCTTCATGCCCTTGACACCAAACACCTTTTAAAAATACAAACTAAAATGGAGCTGACCAACTTTATTATTAAAACAAACTATCTAATATTTGAATAATCCTAAAAATGTAATCAAACTCATTGTATTGCTAATCCCAAACATTTTATGACTTGGACATGAGCAAAAATAGCAGGTCCAACCAAGAAACCGTGGGACGTAGAAAAAGCCAGAGTCCTACAGGTCTTCAGGAGTTCACTTCATTCAGCACAGCCTCCGGAGCGCACCACGTTCTTTCCTGCTGCTGCATTAAGCTGGACATTTTATAACATAGACTCCACTCTCTAACAGGGACATGTAAAAACTAGACCGGAACCTCCAAAAGTAAACACTTAAATTCCTGTTTTCCCAAATCACTTAACCAGGCCTATAGAAATCGAGGCAAAAAGGAAAAAAAACAAAACAAAAACCAAAGATAATACAGTTGTACTAGGAGTACCCAAGTGAATCATTTGATTTCCCTCTTTCCCCCTCCCCCAAATTCTCTCTGAATTCCATTGAATTATCACTCATATAATTGGATGTCTTTTGTACTATTGGGTAAAGAACTGCATAGCCTTGGTTAATTAGCACACCTAACTAGAAATATAAAATTAAATGTTATCTCAACAATAAGTTGTTTATTGAGAGTCATTAAAATGCTTTAAAAAATTAAACCATCTTGTCTAGGTCTAGGAGAGGCAGGCACGTGGAGAGAGGAGGCCACACCAGCCTGTCTCCTCCATGTCTGCTGGAGGAGGAAGGAAGCCGGCATACATACTCCCACTTTCATGCCTTGACACATGTTGTTGTCTATTTTCTTTCTCTCACCCCAAATTCCAGCTTAAAAATTTCCCTTCTAAACATGGCACAATTACAATTCAGCTATTAAAAGATACCACTTAAATGGCCACCCTCCAAGATTTGCTAAAAACTTAATCTTGTCAATTACATAAACTAAAAGGAAAAAAAACTGATTAACGTTTTCTCTTTCCATGAATAGAGGGGACCCTGGGTACAGCTATATAATCTAATTTAGGAAAGAGGAAAGCCTTATTTATTTAAAACAAGAGGATGTTAAAAGCAGGGAAGTTCAAGCTGTATCTACACCCAATCTTACCAAAGTCAATGCCCCAGGGGGAAAAAGTAGAATTCAGATGACCACTTTTTTCTTTCTTTGATTTTACTATATGACCTTGTCCAGTTAATCTAACCGCATTTTAAGTTTTCAGCCAATTCTTTTGGTACTGTGTAGACACAGTATCAGAGAATATTACTACATTTTTAATATTCTCACCATGCTTTTTTGAAAAATAACCAGTGATTCTATTTGCTAACACCAAAGATAATTTTCATACCAGCATTGAATGTGCACCCATTATGCAATGTCAGGGCCTAGAGATATATTTTCTCACAAACAGATGCACAAATCCAAGCCTGAAAAGCAATGTTTTTACTTGACCATTTAAGCATCTTCACAACCTCTGCTTCTCACAGCAATACACTTATCCCGTCGAGTATGGCTGGTTCTGTTCTGCTTCTGACTTGTCACAGAGAGAGGGAATGCTTCCGTTCCTGTCTCACTAATTTACGGCTCAGGTTCTAAACCCAACATAACCAAGCAGATCACATGCTTTTGTTCACCCATCATGTCCCAGTCCTTGAACAAAATTCCCCTAAAAACTCACTTTTTTATTTGTATATATATTTATTCCAAAACTGCACTTCAAATAACACATTTTGGTGTGTTTTTTGTTTGTTTGTTTGTTTTTTTCACAGAATGGAAATTAGACTGGTTTTGGCCAAAAAACATTTATGTCCTCTCATGACCAAACGCTTCCCTGAAAGGGAGCCAAGAGAAAGAGTGGGATGTCTGGAGACCCCAAAAGCCCAGACTTCGGTAAATGTTCAGGTAAAAGAATTCTGGGTGCCGAGAACTGAGTGTTCCGGTCCCTGGATGCAGCTGGAATAGGCCCCCAAAACCAAAGAAAATGTGTGGGGGAGTTCTAACTGAACATGTCACTCACTCTGCCTCCTTTCCTCAAAAAACCATAATTAATTTTCCAGGAACAAAGGTAAAAGCACTATGCTATGTTTGGACTCATGTCCCCCCGCCCCCACCCCCACTCCCATTGCTACCCCAGGCGAATGACCCATCTTTGCAGGTTAAATGCAAACTTTACTATACCAAAGAGTCCTAGGACATTTTCACACGAGCTATAAAGGCATTTTCCCTCAAAAAAGATCCTTCTTTGTACATAAAGGATGAAAACTATGCATTTAGCAAACAAAGAGAAAGCACTTCTCCCTTTCCTATCTAGCTGTTTAGGGTGCATTCAAACACCAGAGGCCGTTTTTGAGATGCGATTGGGCCTTCTGGATTATTCTTGTGGTGTGGTTAGCTTTACAGTGCATTGGGTAACTATTTCCTAAATAGGAAGGACAAAGAAGCAGAAGGTAAGAAATAGCTACTTCCACGTGTAAAAAAAACAAATAAAACAAAACAAAAAAGAAAAAAAAAGGAAAGAAAAAAGAAAAAAATGAAAAAAAAAGTGTAAAGATCTACTATTTATAGTGTGAACCAAAGACGCTACCTCACTCGATTTCCATTGGTGATTTTAATCACATTGATATGATACCAAAGAATACCAAAGATATTTTCATGCACGGCCTCCGTCTGCAGAAGGAACTCCACCCCGACCCTCCTCCCTCCCCCCTCGCCCCTCCTCACTCTTCACTCAGTGTGTAAACTTGTCTTCATTCTTAATAATAATGATTACCACAACAACGACAACATTAGGAAATAACTACTCTTCTGACTGCTAGTTCTCCTTGTAAATCTCTAGGCAAACATGTTGCAAACTTTGTAAACTCCTAGGACGAGTGCCTTGCTTGAACCAAAGTGTTAAACCGCTGTTGACCTCTCTCACCTTATACTCTTTGAATACCTCAGCCTCTTAGAAAGGCCACTAATGGAAAGAAAAGGAAAAAAAAAAAAAGGAATAATTATTCACCGTGGTGCTTTTTCCGTGCAACCATGCAATGAAACTTTCTTTGATACCAAAGGATGACTTCCCCCCACCCCCAATTTCTTGCTGAGAAACCAAAGCTCCTCCTCCTCCGTTCCCTCTTGAGGTCCCCCCACCTCACCGAGTCCCTTCGCCAGGCAGGCCGTGCATCACTTGTACCAATTCCTCCAAATACCTCATAGTAATAACGTTTTAGGGTTACGTTGTATAGAGAGTCTATGTGATAAGGCAGAACTTAACTAGTTTGATAATTGTTAAGGTTACTTTGAAAAACACACACAAACAAAACACAAACCTTTATAATTCTTATTTATTTTGTAGTTTGTATGTTTGGGATGTCCGCCCCCTCCTTGCTTCGGTTTGGGGTTGATTTTCTTGGCAGAACTGCTCTGTTGCTCAAGGAAGACTTAATTTCTGGATACGTTCCCCCACGGGGGTTAAGGGTTGTGTGTAAAAAAAGAAAAAAATGCAAGAATGGAATAAGAAATGCTTTTCATTTGGATGGTTACTTAGAAAGCTTTGTGTTTCGTAGTAAAATTTGTTTCCACAGGGTAAAAAAAAAAATACATATATATATATATAAATATATATATAATCTCTTTTTTTGTGACACTGGTTTCTATTTTCTCTATAATGTGCTGTGATTTCTTTTTAATTTAAGTACATTTTATATGAACTTATTTAATCACTGCTTTAATTTATGACTGTGTAGTTTTTAACGTGTATATAGTAGAACCCAAACGGCCAAAGCTTTGTGTTACAATCTTTTTGTTCTTGATGCTAAGATGGGCTGAAGGCAAGAGCTTCTCTCCACTGCAGGGTGTAGCGTCAGCCTTTCTTAGCAGGCACGTCAGTCAGTGTGTGCTGTGGACACTGCCCAGTCCCCCCTCAGAAGACTTGTACATGCCAAAGTGAGTGTCTCAAGGCAGTCCTTTTTGTCCCTTAGGAAGAAGAAAGGCGCTATTCGTGATCCTCCTTTAACTTAATAAGTTTGTTGTTGTTTTTTTTTAAAGAAAAGATTACCTTGCAGGTTAGACCTGAAATTCCAAAGAATTTAAGACTTGTGTAATGTTCCAAAGCACTGGCATTTGTGAGATACTTGGCTACTTTTTTTTTTTTTTTTTTTCCATTCGCACGGGTCTGAGAAGTAGAGTATAAACACTCAAAGAGACGAGCTAACTTGAATTTGGAAATCCTCTTCAGTGTCCCCAACTTTCTGAATGGCTTCAAGGCAGGGGCAGGGCCCCAGCACCTGTTCCTTCGGCCGAGCTGAGAGGAGTGTACAATGGCTTCACGCCCTTGCAGAGCAAAGACCAGGCTGAGGGCAGGGGCCTGGCCCTGACTCACTAAAGAAGCAAAGCAGGATTGCTCGGCCAGCCCCGATTACTAGTCCAGTTTCAGGGAGATGTGTCACAGTTACATATTCCAAGCCCACATCCGTTTCTTGGAATCTGCAACTCACAGTCCCCAACCAGTTCTCCTCAAGTGTCAGAGACCCCTGGCTAGTGTACCCAGGCCTAGTTGAGTTTGTCTCTTCTCGCTCTTCATCTTGCCTCTGGTTTTCAGTTTCCGCACACTAGAGGCGGCCCCTGCCTCAGGCCCCTTCGCCCAGGCTGATCTGATACTTGGCCCCGATTTCATTCAAAGCAGCCCATGCAGACTTCTCAGCCAATGCGGCATCCTCAGCAGACCCCGTGCCCGCCCGCTGTGTTGCTGAAGTCAAGTCGCCTCAGCTACGCGGCACACATCCATAGCTGTAAATACTTCTCTCAGTACAAGAAATTGTCATTCTTTTTCTTTCGCAGGGGGGTTTGGGGTGGGGAAGGAAAGGGAGGGCTCAGCTTCTGGGTCAAATGCTACATACACTTTCTTACAAGCATTTCTGTACTCGTTGTGTATTGTGGTAGGGCTCTGAGTCGCAGGCTCATCCAGCGCTCTGTTGGTGAGCAGTGACTAACGGTGCGTTTCTCCTGCCCACGCGGTGCAGTGAGTTGCAGACAGCCGGGAGGGTGGAGGCGGGAGAAGACCTGGACCCTCAGCGGTGAAACGCTGAGCAGAGTGGTATGCACAAGGTCATGTTTCCTGTTTCTGTGCTGGTCTCGATTTTTTTTTTTCATTTTTTTATTTTTGGTGGATGTTCTGCATTTATTACGTAATCATTGTGGGCTCATTTTAGACATGCCTTTGGAACCCCGTGATGAGTATTTTTTAACAAAAAATAAACTTTAAAACATTGTCTTCCACTTGCTTCGGTGATCGTCTTCATACCTCCCCGTGTTTCCTCCTCCCTCCCGGGGTCCCAGCCCACCCCCTGCTCCCGTAGGCCGGTCCTTTCCTGCTCCTCTCTTTCCAAAACCCCTTGGACACCTCAGCTATCGTTTTGAGTGTGACTCGTTTTCCCTGTTCAAGTTAGCTTGATGGTTTATTATGTAAGGAGGGTGCCTAAGACAATCATCAGGTAAAAAAATATTATATATATATAAATAACGGGGGGGTGGGGAAGAAAGGTCAATAGAGTAGAAAATCTTCCAAGAGCAGAGGGAGTTCTTCCTTAGCAACGGGGAGGGGTGGAAGGGAGGGAGAAAAAGTAAATACATAATTAAATTAATTTAACAACCTAACCACGAGGGGCTTAGATTTTTGATAAAAAACAAACAAACAAATGTTGCTGTCATTTTCTTCGTCAGTTAGAAAGCAGTGGTAGTTTCTACGTTGCATCTACATTTCAGGTGAAATGATTATTGTACCCAGTTATGGTTGTTTGCTGATATTTTGTCTCTCTCTTTCTCTCTGTCCGATGCTTCTTCTGTATTTTTGTGTGTAGCAACAAAACGTGTAATGCGCTAGGCGTTATTCTGGTTTGTTTATGAGTATTTCCTGTACTGCATTAAGGTTCCTTTCTTTTCTTTTTTTTTAAGCTTCGCTACTGTTCTCCCTTTATGCCGTGCAATATCATCTGCTGTGTTTGCTAAGCAAAAAAAGAGAGAAAAAAAGAAAAAAGAAAAAAAAAAGCAAGTGATGATGCCATCATGCTTTTCAGTGTTAAAATGTTTCAGCATTTATGTAGTCACCAAAACGTAGTAAATAAAATGTTGGATTTTCCAGCACTTTAAATTTAGACAATTCTTGTCTTCTTTTGTTTTATTCTCTTTGTAAACCTCAGGAGTGACTAATGGACTTTCTTTGGAGGAAGGGTGAAGCTCAGAAGGCAACGTGCTTGCAAACTAAAGCCAGGGGCATGTTTTAAAAAGATATTACTGGTAACTGCCCGGCCAGCATGGCTCAGTGGTTGAGCATCTACCTATGAACCAGGAGGCCACAGTTTGATTCCTGGTCCCGGGTTGCAGGCTCGATCCCCAGGGTGGGGTGTGCAGGAGGTGGCTGATCAATGGTTCTCTCTCATCATTGATGTTTCTATCTCTCTTTCCCTCTTTGAAATCAATAACAATATTTTAAAATAAATAAAATAAAGAAAGAGTAACTAAGTGGGGGAGTGAGGGAGAAGGAGGTCTTCTCTAGTGGAACTGGAGGAAGTTTTTAAATGGAAGTGTGGTGTTCTATTTGTAGATTTAGCCATTAATATTAACCTGATTGACTCTCAGAAGAAAGAACATCATTATTAGAGAAGATAACCTTAAGAAGTCCTCTCCAGTAAAATAATGGTTTGTGTTGTTGGGGGCAGGTGTCTGTCTGTCAGTCTGCCTTAGGCAATGGGTAGTTGGGGGTGTTACAGGCAACCAACACACCAGGAAAGGTGTTATCAGACAGCCCCCTGCCTGAGTCAGAGGGAGAGTGCTGTCCCTTCCTCATTCTTGTCTTCTCCTATGAATGAACTCAAATGAGTGACTCCAGATGATTGCGTTGTGATAAAGTGAGTTTATTAAGAAAGTGAAGCATGTTATAGAGCATTGGCCTGTGCACTGAAGGGTGGTGGGTTCAATTTCTAGTCAAGGGCACATACCTGGATTTCAGGTTCCATCCCTATACAGGCTGGGGCTCATGCACATTGACCTATGAACCAAGAGATCAGGGTTTGATTCCTGGTCAGGACACATGTCTGGGTTGTGGACTGGATCCCCACTGTGGGGCATGCAGGAGGCAGCTGATCAATAATTCTCTCATCATTGATGTTTCTATTTTATCATTCCCTCTCTCTTTCTCTCTGAAATCAATAAAAAAATATTTAAAAAAATAAAAGTATATTTAAAAAAAGAAAGTAAAGCATACAAATTTATTAAAGAAGCAAGGCAAACAAATCTATCATCCGACATAAAGCATGGATCTGCTCACTAGCTAATCGGAGGAGCAAGTGGGGTGGGGAGTTTCTACCTTATATACTTTCCTGTCTATAGATTTTTAAATTCCTCTGCTGGATATCTTGGTACAGATTAATTTTCAAGGTCCCTTTTTACTTTGTTGCGGCCTTCCCAGAATTTGTGAGAAGCACCTGGCAATTTCATCTTGCCAAACCCCAAGACTGCTGGCTTTTCTATTTAGGGAGTGAAATAAAACTGCCTTTTTTTCCTTTCCCCCCCTACCCCGCTCTTTTCCTGCATTCTCTCCTTAACATGGCTTTTCTAACCATTTGTTCTCAAGTGCCCTTGGTTTGGGGAAGATAATGGCTTGGTTTTTCAAACCAGCTGCAAGCTGTCCAAGCTGCTTGGCTTTGTTTAATTTTCTTGTCTCCCTTTCCCTACGCCCCCTGCCCTGGGATTTTTCTAGCCTCTTGCTCTCCTGAAACAGGGGGGCTGGGAAGTTAGATCTGCTTCTATTCAGTAGAGGGCAGTGAACGACCAAGAGGCCTGGTTTAAGGAAGAGAGAAACAAGGTTTGGGATTCCTAACGCGCTGATTGCTAGCTATGTAACCTACCAGAGGGGTGCTCAGCTCCGCCCCGAGGAGGATGAGCACCAATGTTACTTTAATGGTGCACAGATACCTTGCTCCTCTATAATTCTGTTCTCTCCGGATATGGTCAGTTTCATGTGTCAACCTGCTCGTCTCTAGTCCCCACTTATTCAAACCAACGCTAATCTGGGTGTTGTGATGGTATTCTGTGCATGTTATTATTGTTCATAATTAGTTGACTTTCAGTAAAGGAGATTATCCCCCACAGGTGCATAAAGATGTTCTTGTAAGGTCCCAAGACCCCCGGTGAGTCCGACGGAGGGGGCGACGACCCCATGTCAAACGCCGAGACCGAAACTTGATGCAAAAAGCATGAGGTTTTAATAGTACAAGCGCAGAGGCTTCTCAGGCAGACAGCAACAGAGCTGAGCCTGGAGCCCCGAGTAACTGCAGAACATGAGTTTATAAAGGCAAAGACCACACGCAGGTGGGGTTACACATGGAGGGGGAAGAAGGAAACAAGGAAATTCTAAGGGGAGCTGGGCTCGTTAATTACATGTTAATCTTGCAAGCCCCTTGGTCTCTCCTCTGGGCAAGTCCTCAGGGTAGGGAGTTTCTGGGGACTGATTTCATTCTTGCCTAATCTTCAACCATAAAGAACTGACCTCATCCCTGTCTAATCTTTAACCATAAAGGTCACATCCTGGAACAGGCAGTGGGGAAGGTCTATTCCTCAATCTTGGGGTCCTTACATTCTGATTCCCAGGAATATGTCAGAGTTCATCAAAGTTCTTTATGAGAATCTCATTCCCAGCTTTGCCTGTTTGTTACGATTTTTGGTGAGTTTCTTGTCTCTCTCTCTCCCCTCCTCCCCCCCTCCCCCTCCGACTATGGCCAGTGTCTCAGGCAGCTGCAGATTAGGCAATTGTTACTGATTGTTCTTGTCCAGAGACAACATTTTGGGAATCCAGCAAGCTCCGAGTTAGGTTAAAATAAAAAATTTTAAAAAGGCACTGTAAATGGAGGTTTTGAGGGAACCTCCAGATGGATCAAATAATAATCATGAGCTCTAGCCAGCTGCTCAGTGGTTAGTGTGTCAGCCCCTGGACTGAAGGGTCTTGGGTTCTATTCCTGTCAAGGGCACATACCTCAGTTGCAGGCTTGATACCAGGCTATGGTCAGGGTGCATGTGGGAGGCAACCAATCAGATGTGTCTCTCTCACATTGATGTTTCTCTCTGTCTCTCCCCCTGCCTTTCACTCTCTCTAAAAAAATAAAAAAATAAAAAATAATTCTGAGAACAGTGTTTAGGGAGAACTCCAATCCCATCTGTTGGTTTTCACTCTGATTCTAGTGCTGTTCCTTTTCAAGGCCACCGCAGAACCAAGAGGGGGACACAGCTGGGATGAGCACCGATGACAATAACACAAAGCTAACTCTACCCACTAAGATTCAGCTTTTTTTTTTAATAAACATTCCTCAGAATGTTGCAAGCCTGTGGTTTATTCCAGAGTTCTGTCTGCAAAAGTTGGTTTTGGTGATTTTGCCCATGTTGCCATTGCTTTTATGTAGGAGTGGATTTTGGAAGTCCTTTCTCTGCCACCACCCCGCCCCCAAAAAAAAAAGAGAAAAAAGAAAAAAAAAAAGATAGAGCCGCAGAGCTGAGGGCCAGGAGCCCACTCAGGAAGGCAGCCACAACCACACAGCAGTGTGAACAACTTTAGAACTTTAGAACAACTTTAGAACTTTAGAACAACTTTAGAACTCCTAGGTTTTTTCTGACCTTTGTAACATCTCCGCGGTTATCTTTGTCATGCTAAGTCTGTTTCCCCACAGGGTAAAACACAAAGGTCCTGAGGGCCTGGCCTCGGTGCGGGAACGCTGATCAGGGAAGAGGGTTCACGTGCCCTCTCCTGAGCTCACACGTTGAGAGCGTCCTGGGATGTCACCTGAGATCCCTGAGAAAGCCACCCGACATTTCCACTCTGCCATTGTCTGTAGGTCACTTCACCGGAGATGTGAAACAGATAGCTGCAGACATAGAACAGGAAGGCGCGGTGATGGCCAGATATTTTGAAGGAATAATCTCAGAGGCTATGTGCTGTGGAAGATAATGAACAAAATAAACTGATGGACAAAAGAGAGATCCAGAGACAGAGAAGCATAGAACAGACTTCGGAATCTCAGAGGGAAGGGAGGGGAGGTGGGTGGGTGGGAGGAGATCAACCAAAGAATTTGTATGAATATATGCACAACCCATGGACACAGACAACAGGGTGGTGAAGGCCTGGGGTGGGGGTAGGGGGGGTGAGGGCAGAGTAGGAGGGGCCAATGGGGGAAATAGAGGGACGTATGTAATACTTTCAACAATAAAGATTTCATTAAAAAGAAAAAAGAAACATCAGACACAAAATGGAATCCCTTTTGTTAAATCCTACCAAGTCTTAATCGCTAACCTCACTGTAGCTTCAGCCTCTCCCAGGAGTGGAATTTTAAGCCAATCAGTCTAGAGCAGGGGTGGGCAAACTTTTTGACTCAAGGGCCACAATGGGTTCTTAAACTGGACCGGAGGGCCGGAACAAAAGCATGGATGGAGTGTTTGTGTGAACTAATATAAATTCAAAGTAAACATCATTACATAAAAGGGTACGGCCCGCTTTTCGGCTCCGCGCGCAGGCTGGATAGAACAGCCGAACGGGCCGGATGTGGCCCGAGGGTCGTAGTTTGCCCACGGCTGGTCTAGAGTTTCCTGGTCAGCACTAGCAAGGTAATCTGCCTGATAAAACCCCCTGCACTCTCCTTAGGAAAGCTGTCCTTGCCTGAAATAACCCACTCATCCTAAAAGTGCAAGGTTGGTTTAACATCTGGATATCATTTAATGTAAAATTCCATGTTAATACAACAAGGAACAAATCCACATTACCATGATAAAAGATGTAAAAAAAGCATTTGACAAAGTTCAGTGTTTGTTTTTTATGATAAAAACTCTCAACAAACTAGAAATAGAAGGGAACTTCCTCAACGTGATAAAAACACATCTATAAAAAGTCCACAGTTAGAAAGGAGACATACGTAATACTTCCAACAATAAAGGTTTAAAGAATAAAATTCAGAGCTAACATCATATTTAATTGCCAAAAACTGCTTTCCTCCTAAAACTGGGGACAAGTCCAGTGTCAGCACTTCTATTCAAAATTACACTGCAAGTTCTAGCCAGGACTATTAGGTAAGAAAAAGAAATCCAGACTGGAAAGGAAGAAGTAATCCATTTCTATTCACAGATGGCATAATCTTGTATATAGAAAATTCTGAGGGATTTATAAAAAAACTAAGAAATTCAGCAATGTTGGAGGACACAAGATCACTATACAAAAATCAAGCATATTTCTATATACTAGCAATGAACAATCTGAAAAAAAAGAAAGAAAGAAAAAAATTCTGCCCTGGGTTGGAGCATCATCCGGTACCCCAGAAAATGGCAAGTTTGATTCCCAGTCAGGGCATGTACCCAGGTTGCAGGTCCCATCCTCAGTCAGGGTGCATGCAGGAGGCAACTGATCAATGTTTCCCTTTCTCTCTCTCTGAGATTAATTTAAGAGAGAGAGAGAGGAAAACTTTCATTCAAAGAGAATAAAATAGGAATAAATTTAACAAGAGAGGTGGAAGATTTATACAGTGAAAACGCTTAACACATTGTGTTGTAGGCAGTGAGAATGACACCAGGTGTTAGACCCATGGGGTCAAGCCAGACCTGGGTTTAGCATCCTCAGGACTTGAGTTCTGGCCTGGAAAGAATTCCTCAAGACTCAAACTGGAAGAGAACATCCTAATATATGAAAACCCAGGGTCTGTCACATCCAAAACTACCAAAGGCTCAACCAACAGGAAGTCAGTACTAGGTTGCCGTGATGACCCAGCACTGACTGCCAACACTGCAGGTGCTGGCATTGACTGTAGGGGCCTGTAGATCAGGCCTGAAGAGAGACCTGGAGAGAGAAGCAGAGTCTGATCTGCAGTCTTGTGGCAGCTGTTGACCAGCACTTGCCTCTCTCTTTCACTCCGGGCCTGGCCAGCAGCAGCATCTCTCTTTCTCTCAGGCCTCCCTGGGGCTGCTGATCAGAACCACCTCTCTGGTCAGGCCCATTGATAGACATGGAGACGCTGACTGGCATAGAAACTGACCAATCAGAACCAAATCTGGGTGAAGTGTGAGGAGCCAATGGCTGCCTAGGAGGTAGAGCTTTTGACACTGACTGGCATAAAAAAACGACCAGTCAGAATCAAATCTGGGTGAACTACGAAGGCAGAACCTAAGGTAGGGGCTGAGGAGGGGTCTTAAGGGCAGCAGCTGTTGGGTGTAAGGTGTAAGAAAACGGTTCGAGTTTTAATGACCTGTTTAGCAGTATAATGTATATGGCTGGCTATCAGTCCAGATATAGGGATTATGTATTTTTGTCTGCCAAGAGCATTTCCTCCTGCTGAACAAAGCTTTTCTCTCTCATTTAAGCAATCCTATCCTATATAATCTATCTATACTACTAAAAGGGTAATATGCTAATCAGACCGGGCCAACTATCCATCTTCTGCATATCCGACTTCCTACTGGACAAAGCCATGGTGGTAGGGGCCAAGGCAGAGACTGTTAGGGGAAATCAGGATGGCAGGTTATGGCAGTTTGGGGCAAGATCAGGCTGGCAGGGGAGGGCAGTTGTGGGTGAGATCAGCCGGCAGAGGAGGGACATTGGGAGTGAGATCAGGTCAGCAGGGGAGAGCAGTTGGGGGCACCCAGGCCTGCAGAAGAGGCCAGAAGTGTGGGGGCAGGCCTACGGGGGAGGGAAATTGGGGATGGGGCAGACCTGCAGTTGGGAGGGGGCCAGGCCTGCAGGGGATGGTAGTTGGGGACAATCAGGCCTGCAGGGTGGGGGGATTTGAAGGGGGGCCAGGCATCCAGGGGAGGGCAGTTGGGGGGGGGGCACCAGGCCTTCAAGGAAGGGCAGTTGGGGAGGGCACTAGGCCTGCAGGGGAGGGTGGTTGGGGGGGCAGGCCACCAGGGAAGGGCAGTTGGGGATACCAGGCCTGCAGGGGAGGAAAGTTGGGGGTTACCAAGCCATCAGGGGAGGACAGTTAGGGGCAATCGGACTGGCAGGGGAGCAATTAGGCATTGATCAGGCTGGCAGGCAGAAGTGGTTAGGGGCAATCAGGCAGGCTGGCAGGTGAGCAGTTGGGAGCCAGCAGTCCTGGATTGTGAGAGGGATGTCGGACTGCCCATTTAGGCCCAATCCCTTGAGGGATTCCAGATTGGAGAGGGTGCAGACGGGACTGAGGGACATTCCCCCATGCATGAATTTCGTGCACTGGGCCTCTAGTCCTCATATATAAAAAGCCATGGGCTATCACTACCAAAACAACTGGATGGATGATCGACTAGCAGGCTGCATGGGGCAACCAGACCAGCAGGGGGGTTAGTGAGGGACGACCAAATGACTCAACAGCAGGTTGTGTGGGGCGACCAGGTTGGTATGGGGGAGCATTAGGGGTGATCAGGCCAGCAGGCAGAGGTGGTTAGGGGTGATCAGGCAGGCAGGCAGGTGAGCAATTAGGAGTCAGTGATCCCAGATTGTGAGAGGGATGCCCAACTGCCAGTTTAGGCCTGATCCCCTAAATCGGCAGTTGGACATCCCCCAAGGGGTCATGAATTGTAGAGGGTGCAGGCTTGGCTGAGGGGAGCCTCCCCCCATGAATGAATTTCATGCCACGGGCCTCTAGTCCTAGATAATAAAAGCCCAGTGACTGAAAATGCAGAACAACCAGAATGACCAGAGACCAGAATGACTGCGGCCCCTTGCCCCAGCCAGCCCTAACCCCCAGTGGGTCGCCCACCCCAATTTAGGGACCCCATCAGAGCAGTCCAACTGGCCCCCCACCCATACAACAGGCCTCTATCCTATATAGTAAAAGGGTAATATGCAAATTGACCCTAATGGCAGAAAGATCAGAACAACCACTGGACCAGTCACGGTGAGGTGCACTAACCACCTTTTGGTCACTTTTCCCAGCTGGCAGGCTCCGATTGCCTGGTGGCGAATGGGTAACCGGGGGTGGGTGGTAGGGGATGTGGGTAGTGCCAGGACTAGGATCCCACCCCGCCGCTCACCCCACACACAGAGAGTGACCCTCAATGGGGGTGGGACCAGCAAGTAGGCAGGAACAGCCAATCTCTCAGTCCCTTCCCCAGGCCATCAGACATATGTCACCCCATGGTGAAAAGTGAACTAGAAGTGGGTGGTGGCAGGGGGTGGGACTGGCTGCAGGCAGCCGGGGAAGGTGGCCCTGGTCACAGGGCAGGCCTAGGGACCGTACCCATGCACACATTTTGTGCACTGGGCCTCTAGTTTAAAAATAAACACTGGCCGAAACTGGTTTGGCTCAGTGGATAGAGCGTCGGTCTGTGGACTGAAAGGTCCCAGGTCCCCAGTAGGGGGTGTGCAAGAGGCAGCTGATGGATGATTCTCTCTGGTCGATGTTTCTAACTCTCTCCCCCTCTCTCTTCCTCTCTGTTAAAAATAAATAAAATATATTTTAAAAATAAACACTGACTTGTTCATGTTCTACATAGAAAGCTCTCTCTGGTGCCAATTTCATGTACGTTTTGTGATCTGTCATTGTCAGTCATGAATTTGGTTGTCTTTGTTGACATTCTGAGTATACCTGATGGAGATTTTCACACCTAGTTGAGTGATTATTCCATCAATTCAAAGGATAATGCTGAAAAGGAAAGTTTTCTCATAGAATTTCTTGACAGTATTATTCCTTAGCAAAGGCTTTGTTATAAATTAAAATTGAAAGCAGGTGCAATCATCATGCTACTGAGAAATCTTAATAGTAAATGGGGTGTTTGTAAATGGTACTAGATTTATTATCAAAATATTGCAACCCAACATAATCAAAGCTGAAATATTAACAGGATCTGTGGAAGGGGAGGTTGTTCTGATTTGTCCCCATCTGACACTGGCCTCCCATTTAAATTATTTCTAACACAGTTTCCCATGATGCCAGCATATGCAATGACTATTAATAAATCACAAGGACAAACTCTAAACAGAGTAGGAATATTTTTCTACCTGAACCTATTTTTGGACATGGTCAGTTTTATGTTGCTTTCTCTTAAGTTCGAAGAGCTTGTGACATTAAAGTTGCAAATACTTTATCACAAGGGAAATTAGGCAAGCTTTGAAAGTGTTTTTACTCTTAATGTGGTATACAGGGAGACATTAGAATAAGTTTAATTAATTTATCAGTCATTGTTTTTATCAATGTTGTTTTTATATCATATTTTTGTTGTTTTTACATCATGCCTTTGTTGTTTTTATATCGTGTTGTTATTGTTTATTTATTCATCAAATTCTATACTATGTTCATATACATTTTACTAATTTTCTTTCATCTCTGATACTTTTATTATAGAAAAAGGGTGAGTAGCCGAAACCAGTTTGGCTCAGTGGGTAGAGCATCAGCCTGCGGACTGAAGGGTCCTGGGTTTGATTCCGGTCAAGGGCATGTACCTAGGTTGCGGGCACATCCCCAGTAGGGGGTGTGCAAGAGGCAGCTGATCGGTGATTCTCTCTCATCGATGTTTCTAACTCTCTATCCCTCTCTTTTCCTCTCTGCAAAAAATCAATGAAATATATATATTTTTAAAAAGGGTGAATAGCAATATTAAAATATTTCTTCTAATTAATTTTCTTTCAATGTGCACAAATCCATGCACCAGGCCACTAGTCTATTTATAAAATTACAGAGGTGGAAGGAGTCATTCGTAGAAGAAATGAGCTTAGGAAACAAATTATAGGGGTAAAGGAAGAGCTCCAGGAGACTGGGAGTGAGGAGGGCAATGGTAAGGAGCTAGGGGCAAGGGTGGAGCCTGAGGGGGGGAGGGGGGAGGAAGGGCACAGGCATGCTCTCTGGAGGGAGAGTTGTGGGTCCTCAGTCCTAAGGGTTTTAAGGGTGTAGATTTTAGGGAAGGCCTCAGGGGAAGATTGCAGAAGAACAGTGTTTCCCAAACTTCTCTCATGATGAGAATCACCTGGTGGAGTTGTTAAAATACAGATTCCAGAATCCCAACTAAGAAGTGCTAAACTAGAATTTTGGGGAACATATAGGTAAAATTGTATACTTAACTAGTGCTCTAAACAAACACTGCGAGTAGAATATACAGTAGTTTCCAGGTGTGTCCTTTCAGGGACTGGGTCTCCACTGATTGGTTGGTCAGCACCAGGGCAAAGGGTCATTATCCAATGCAGCTGGACCCGAGGTCAGTCGTGGGATCGCTTGTCTGGTTTTGCTACTTTTCTGGGCCTGGAGCTGAAATGCAACTGAGACCTGCTAGTAGATGTTATCTGTAGGGAAGGAAAGGTCATGCTGGGGCAAGGTCCCACCCTGTAACTGTCCTTTGCTAGGCACCCAGGACTTCACCCTAGGGACCTTCTGCATCTGGTCCATGTCCTTGCTCTGCTCCTGTCTGTCTTACTGCCTACCACACTGTAGGAAATTCAAGATAAAGTATACAAATGGCAGGGAAGCACGTGAAAAGATGCTCAACATATTTAGTCACTTGGGAAATGCAAACCTAAACCACAAGGAAATATCACTTCATTCCCACTAGGATAGCTATTTAAAAAATAGCTCTAGTCTAGCCGGTTTGGCTCAGTGTATAGAACATCAGTCCTTGGACTAAAAAGTCCCAAGTTTGATTCCTGTCAAGGGCCTGTACTAGTACCTCTTCTGCAGGCTCATCTCTGGCCCAGGTCGGGCTAGTACCAATTGATGTGTCTCTCTCATCAATGCTTCTCTCTCTGTCTCTCCCCCTCCCTTCCACTCTTTCTAAAAATCAATGGGAAAATATCCTCAGGTGAAGATTAGCATCCTTGTCAGCACTTGTTATCTTTTATTTGACAAGAATGTAGAGAAATTGGGAGACTCAGACATTGCTGATGGGAATATAAAAAGGTGCAGCTGGCCCTGGAATGTTTGGCTCAGTGCCAGCCTGCAGAGGGAAGCGTCTCAGGTTCAATTCCCAATCAAGGGCAGGCACCTCGGTTGCAGGTTCCCCAGCCCTGGTTAGGGTGCTTGTGGGAGACAACCAATCGATGTTTCTCTTTCTCTCTCTCTCTCTCTCTCTCTCTCTCTCTCTCTCTCTCTCTCTCTCTCTCTCTTTCTCTCTCTCTTTCTTTCTCTTTCTCTCTCTTCCCTTCCTTTCATTCTCTCTAGAAATCAATGGGAAAAATATTCTCTGGTAAGGATTTTTAAAAAAGGTTCAGCTGTTTTAGAAAACAATCTGGCAGTTCCTAGAGCACTAGTTAAGTATACAATTTTACCTATATGTTCCCCAAAATTCTAGTTTAGCACTTCTTAGTTGGGATTCAGGAATCTATAGTTTAACAACTCCACCAGGTGATTCTCATCATGAGAGAAGTTTGGGAAACACTGCCTTAGAAAGTTAGTTATGAATTACCATTTGATCCAGCAATGCTACTTGTAGGTATACAGCCAAAATGACTAAAGACATATGCTCATACAAAAGCCTGCACACAAACAAATGTTCTTAGCATCACTGATTCTGATAGCCAAAAAAATGGGAACAAGTCAAATGTTCATTAACTAGTTAATGGGTAAACAAAATGCGGTATGTCCATATACTGGACTATTATTCAGGTATTTAAGAATTGACACATACTACAACACGAATGAACCTTAATGAGTTATGCTAAGTGTCCAGCCAGTGTGGCTCAGTGGTTGAGCATCGACCTATGAATGAGAAGGTCACGGTTTGATTCACAATCAGGGCACATACCCGGTTACAGGCTTGATCCCTGGTGGGGGCGTGCAGAAGGCAGCTGATCAGTGATTCTCTCCCATCATTGATGTTTCTCTCTCTATGATTACGTAAGATGTTAATATTAGGGGGGCTGGGCAAAGGGTATATGGAACTCCCTATACTATTTGTTCAACTTTTCCCTCTAAAATTATTTCAACATAAAAAAAATTTAAATCTTTGATTTAAACAATTCTGGTCAGATTCATTTTTCCTGAAAAGTCAGGTGTGGACCTCTTCTTTGCTTCATAGGTTGGTTGCTAGCAGAGTAATGTGGAAAGAAGCAGCACAGCAGGTTGTCTTAGAAACCTGTTTTGACATTTTCCATAGCACGGCTCC
This sequence comes from Vespertilio murinus, assembly GCA_963924515.1. Classification (NCBI taxonomy): domain Eukaryota; kingdom Metazoa; phylum Chordata; class Mammalia; order Chiroptera; family Vespertilionidae; genus Vespertilio; species Vespertilio murinus. The sequence continues at coordinate 165,010,416 of OZ004704.1, read as the reverse complement.
TTGGTTATACATAACCTAGACCAGTAGGTGGCAGCACTTGACCAGTTTCTCATCAGAAAGACCCCAGAAGGAAAACAGCTGAGATTGAACCGTGGGAGGGAGGTAAAACAATGACACTCACCCGCCTACAGGGAGATGCCATTTATACGGGCACTTGGGTGATGAAGCGTGGAGAAAAGAACTTGTAAACAGTGATGTAAGGCTTTTAGGCAAAATTGCCCACCCCTCCCTGGCCCCACCCCAGCCTGAGGGTCAGGAAGGAGCGTGAGGCGTCACCTCCACTTGAGATGCTGATGCCCCACTGTTACAGAATAACAAAGGTGACCTGCAAATTCTACATTTCAAAGTGTGAATTACAAAGAAACAATTAAGTCATGAACAATATAAGAACTTCAATAATGTTTAAATAACAGGATTGCCGACTATTTGTTGTTGGTGGTGGTGGCTTTTTCTTACCCGTGTTTCCCTGAAAATAAGACATCCTCCGAAAATAAGACCTACTTCGTGGAAACATAATACATCCCCTGAAAATAAGACCTAGCGAGCGCATCTTTGGGAGCAAAAATTAATATAAGACACTGCCTTATTTTCGGGGAAACAGGGTAGAATGGTGGGCCCTAGAAGGAACGCCACTCAGTTCTTTTTCTCCTCTGTCTTCTCTCTCAAACTCCAGAAACTGCTTCCGTCAAAGTCTAAGACCTGAGTTATCTCAGCTATCGTTAGGAGCTGCTGGGTCCCAGGCGGGGCAAGAGACCGGTTTAAAATACCACAGCCATCGAGTGCCGGAGGTGGGATTTAAAACCAGGCTTCGGATGAGTCCAGTCCTCCCTCGATTTCTTCCACGGAGCGTAAGCCTGTCTTATCTGTGAAGGACTGAGCTCCCAGCGGCAGGAATCCGGGTTGATTTCTGGTGTGGGCACCGAGGTCCACCCGATGGAGCTGAGTTGCAGTCACGAAGCTGAACCTTCCCTGCAATGGTTAATACTATAAAATGTGTATTTTAGCCGAAACTGGTTTGGCTCAGTGGATAGAGCGTCAGCCTACAGACTGAAAGGTCCCGGGTTCGATTCCGGTCAAGGGCATGTACCTTGGTTGCGGGCACATCCCCAGTGGGGGATGTGCAGGAGGCAGCTGGTCGATGTTTCTAACTCTCTATCCCTATCTTCCTCTCTGTAAAAAAAAAAAACAAAAACTTGCATTTTAGTAATGAACTATGTTCTGGTTTTCCTAGACTGAGCGTGTTTGCTCCTCACTCTACCACCACACCCGGCGAACCTTCTCTTTTCCCCGTGGAAGCGGGAGGGTCTGGTCACACAGACTGTGAAAGCCAGAGCTCCTGACCAGAGCTTCCTGCTGCTCCTGCCGCTTCTCCCAGAGTGACCTCAATCACTAGGCCCGAAACCAAACAAACAAACAAAAATCTATTTAAAGATACCCTCTCTGCCACTCCTAATCCATAGCCTTCTGCTAATGGACAGATGGGCCTGGCGGTGCCAGCTCAGAGAGCGCCCCACCAGAATTAAAATACTCCGTTCACAGCCCTCGCCTGGCATCCCGAAGCTCCCCCCACCCCCCACCCTCGCGGCCCATGCCACAGGGCAGCCGGCTGGAAGGCTGTGTGCAAGGACGTGGCCTTCAGAGCCAGCCAGGAGCAGCGGGGATCCCCGGGGCTGGGGCTTGAGAGACATCAGGACTGACAGGGATGTGCTTGGAGAATCCGTTCCAACGGGAGCTGTTCTTGAGTTTCTGGTCCAGGCCCCGGTTGGGGCCACTGAGGGAAGCCGTCGCTGTGGGAGTCTTAGGAAGGTTCTTCTCAGTGGTTCCTCCTGAGAAAGAACGCCTTAGACCAGGGGTGGGCAGACTTTTTGACTCGAGGGCCACATGGGTTCTTAAACTGGACCGGAGGGCCGGAACAAAAGCAACCTGACCATGCTGGCACTCTCATCTTGGGCTGCTGGTGAAGGAGCGGAGGGGAGAGCAAGAGGACCCTCTGCTCTTTCGGCTCCGAGGGCCGGATAGAACAGCCCAACGGGCTGGATCCGGCCCGCGGGCCATAGTTTGCCCACAGCTGCCTTAGGATGTAGAGGTACAGGCATGATTCTTTAGTCTGGAGGTTGGAGAGGACCCTGACTCACATCTGCCTTCCTTCCCAACCTGAGTGCTTGCAGTTCACTTGGACCCACCCACCATACGCTGAGGCCCAGAGCACAGGTAGCAGTGTGTGGGGGCAGGCCGATGGCATTGCCTTGGAGCTTCTTGCCACCTCTGCAGCAGCGGAATGGGACAGGATGAGAGTGAGAGGGCTTGAATACTGTGATGCAAAACGCCATGGCTTAGATAACGCATGGGCCGAGCGCTGACAGTGCACGGCCTAAGACAAGAGCTCAACACCCACAGAGGCAACTCAAGAAAGGCCACCACGCAGGGCGGCAAACATCCTGAGTCACTGTTACTTCCTCCCTGCACGCCCCACCCCCGCTGTCAATGAGGATGCCTGCTTTTAACCACAATGAGAATGAAAACACAGCGCAGCCCTAAGACCCTACCCTGATCTTGTAAACCTTCTTTGTAAGGACTCAGAAAGTTCTCGGGGATGGGGAAGGGGGGAGTTGGCTGTTTATTTTTTATCTTTTTGTTGTTGTTACTCCTCACTAGAGGATATGTTTTCCATTGACTGGTTGCCTCAGGCGTGCACCCTGACCAGAGCTGGGGATCAAATCAGCAACCCAGGACCGTGCCCGTGACGAGGAATCAAACCCAATACCCTTCGGTGCCCAGGCTGATATTTTAGCCACTGAGCCATGCCAGCCGAGGCTTCAATGTACATCTTTTTAAAATAAGAACTTCAGGGTTTGGGTTTGTTTTTGTTTTTTGTGGTATTTTTTAGTCAAAGTAACATTTCATATTTAACCAAGATCAATTATATAATTATATTCTTTTAAATATATATTAAAGAATATAATTAGCTGGCTAAGGTTAATTATATTCTTTAATATATATATAATTTCCAGTTCAAATTCAAATTCTCCCAAATTGTTCATGCCCTGGCCAATTTTGCTCAGTGAGTAGAGCATTAGCCTGCAGACTGAAGGGTTCCGGGTTCGATTCTGGCTAAGGACACATACCTAGGTTGCAGGTTCCTCCCCGGCCTGAGCCCTGGTCAGGGCTCATGCAGGAGGCAACCAATTGATGTGTTTCTCTCACATCAGTGTTTCTCTCTGTCTTTCCTTCTCTCTGAAAATCAATGGGAAAAATATATATATATATATATATTGTTGTGTGAGGATTTTTAAAAAATGTCTGTTATAGTTGGTTTGTCTAAAATAAGATCTAGGGAGTGGGCTGGAAGAGATTAATGGGGGGAGGAGGTAAAGGAGGACCTATGTAATGCTTCCAACAATAAAAATTAAAAATAATAATAACTGCCGAGACCGGTTTGGCTCAGCGAATAGAGCGTCGGCCTGCGGACTGAAGAGTCCCAGATTCGATTCCGATCAAGGGCATGTGCCTTGGTTGCGGGCGCATCCCCAGTGGGGGGTGTGCAGGAGGCAGCTGATCGATGATTCTCTCTCATCGATGTTTCTAACTCTCTATCCCTCTCTCTTCCTTTCTGTAAAAAATCAATAAAATATAAATAATAATAATAATAATAATAACTAAAATAGGATCCAATAGCAGGTCCATACGTTGTATCTGTTGTTTATATCCCTATCATCTCTGACTCTACAACAGTGACATTTTCTCGTGCTATTGACTCCCTATAGACAGGGGTCAGTTGACTTGTAAAATGTGTGGGTGTGTCTGACTGCTACTTCCAGATGTGGTTTAGCTTGTTTTTCTATCCCTTAAATTCCCTATAACCTAGAAATAGGTCTAAAGGTTAGATGCAGCCCTGGCTGGTGTGGTTCAGTTGGTTGGGTATCCTCTCATGTACCAAAAGGTTGCTGGTTCGATTCCCAGTCAGGGCACATGCCCAGGTTTTGGGCTTATTCCCCAGTAGGGAGCATGCAGGAGGCGGCCAATCAATGTTTCTCTCACACATCAGTGTTTCCCCCTCTCTCCCTTTCCCTTCCTCTCTCTCTCAAATCAATAAAAAAATATTTTAAATAAATTAATAAATAAAAAGTTAGGTGCAAATCAAACATATTTTTAAAATATATATTTTATTGATTTTTTTCACAGAGAGGAAGAGAGAGGGATAGAGAGCCAGAAACATCGATGAGAGAGAAACATCGATCAGCTCCTCCTGCCCACCTCCTACTGGGGATGTGCCCAGAACCAAAGTACATGCCCTTGACTGGAATCGAACCTGGGACCTTTCAGTCTGTAGGCTGATGCTCCATCTACTGAGCCAAACTGGTCAGGGCAAGCCAAACATTTTTTAAAAAAATATATTTTTATTGATTTTTTTTTACAGGGAGGAAGGGAGGGGGATAAAGAGCTAGAAATGTCGATGAGACAGAAACATCGACCAGCTGCCTCCTGCACATTCCCCACAGGGGATGTGCCCGCAACCACAGTACATGCCCTTGACCGGAATCAAACCCGGGACCTTCCAGTCTGCAGGCCAACGCTCTGTCCACTGAGCCAAACCGGTTTCGGCAAGCCAAACATTTTTAATGTGCCAGAATTCTCAGTGTATTTTATAAAACAGAGAAAGTTTTCCACAGGAAAGTTGAATGAGATAAATGACAATGACCTATACTACATAAAATCTCACACATGTATCAACTGGTACTGCTCAATCAGATCACATTTATCTTAACCTCATGAAACACAAAATCAGATTATATGCTGATCACATGAACGGGAGTCTCCTTAAATTCTATCTGTAGACTCTCATCAGTCACAAACATGTGGTCTGAGGGGCTTGGGAAAAAAATTGGCCCAAAAGAAATCAGAATATTTAAAACTCCTACAGGAAACATTGCCTGTTTCCTCTTAGGAAATGGATCTAATTCCATTTCTTGACTCACAACCCTACCCTGGCCCTGCTGGTTCTGGTCCGAGTCCAGCCCATTTACTTCCCACGTGTTCTCTGCCTCAGCCCTGCCCCAGGGTGACAAATCAAGAGTAGCAACAACAAATCAAGGTGGAAGAAGGTTGGACCTTTGACATTCTATGGTGCTTTCAAAGTTTATGTAAGAGCTTCAAATTTCAAAACTTTACCCCAACATCTAACTATTTTACCATGTTTTCTTGAATAAACAATCTGTCCAATGAGCCTGGGTCTGACTCAAAGAAGCCACCATATGTGATTTTGGCCATTTCTTCTGTCCAAGGAAGTGCAGAGTTTTGGGACCATTCTTGGACCGGTCAGCGCTGCCCCTCTGTATGGCGATCATGCAGCACCGGGCAGGGGCCCGGAGGATGCGCCCTGTCTCCGAGTGCTAAGTTGCCCTCTGTGTACATCACTCTGTGAAAAGGCCACTTAGCTCAGTTGGTTGGAGAGTCCTCCCGATGTACCAGGATTGCAGGGTCCATCCCTGGTCAGGGCACCATTTAAAAAAAAAGAAAAACGTGGCTGATGTGGCTCAGTTGGTTGGGCATCACCCCATGCCAGTTCTATTCTGGTTTCTGGTTCGATTCTGGTCAAGACACATGCCCAGGTTTCAGGCTCAACCCCTGAAATTGGGGGAGTTGTACAGGAGTCGGCTGATTGATGGTCAATCTCACATGGGTGTCTCTCTTTCTCTCTCTCTCTCTCATTCTCCCTCCCACTCCATTTCTTTCTTCCTAAATGATCCATTAATATTACATATATAAAGAAAGCTGGGGGCCGTGTGCCCCGGGTGAGCCATGTCCCCCAAAGGGGCAGGGTGTCCCGGGTGAGCCGTGTGTCCCAGGGGGCCCTGTGCCCCAGGTGAGCCGTGTGTCCCAGGGGGCCGTGTGCCCCGGGTGAGTCGTGTGTCCCAGGGGGCCGTGTTCCCGGGGTGAGCCGTGTGTCCCAGGGGGCCCTGTGCCCCGGGTGAGCCATCTGTCCCAGGGGAAGCAGTGGGACCCAGGGGGAGGAGCGGTGAGAACCAGAGGAGGAGCGGACTCTATTCGTGTGGTCCTGAGATAGTCGCCATAAAACAAGCAGATTGTCAAATGACAGCGGGGAGGGGAAGGAGACCTGGGAGGAGATAAGAGAACAACCGAAGGACTAGTATGCATGAATATAAGTACAACCAATGAACACTGAACTCTGGGGAGGGAGGGCATGAATGGGAGGGGGGGGGCAATGGTAAGATATGTACACATATAATACCTTAATAAAAAAAATTGGAAAAAAAAAGAAAAAGAAAAAGAAAGCTGGAGCGAAAAAAGAAAAGTTGGGAGGACAGGTTGGGGTGGAGGTGGGGGAGCAAGGAGCCACCATGTTTCCTCACGTGTAGGTAAAAAACCAAGGAGGGGACCATACAGGGACATCCACCTTACAGACGCCAGGATATGTATAAGCTATTTCTGGAAGGACATGCAAGTTTTGCTGTTGTTGTTTAACACAATGATCTGTAATGTCACCTCTCACATGTCTTCAGCTAAAGGCATCTGTCAGTGAGAGAATCTCAGGCGTCTGGTTATCGGGGTAGGGAAGACATTTTCCCCGGGGAAAGCTTTTCCCAAGGCTTCTGAAACCGTGATGACAGCTCAAGACTCCCCGCCGTGCTTCTGGCTTCTGGGGACGGTGAGGTGGGCTGCGGCAGCGTGCCCTGGCCAACCAGGCGTGGCTTGTGGCCTTAGCGCCCTCTCCACGGTGGAGGCCTGCCCTCCCCGAGCCAGAACAGAGAGAGGTATTTTTAACCTTGGTGTTGACTTACACGGAGCTTCAGGTATTCTCTGGGGTGTACTATGAGACAGGAAAGCTGAGATCTGACGCTTAGACTCATTTGCCCTACCTCAATGTGCTGGTTTTATGCACCTTGGAGGATTGGAGCATGAAAGCTGTAATAAGGGAAAACTATTATACTTCCCTAGAAACCCTTTGGATATCATCTTTCTTTAGTTTCTGACACAGAAGTGCAGCGTAGGCCTGGGCAGCTAAGGCCCCTGCCTACCTACCCCCCTGAGGAAGGGAATCCAACAGCGATTTTCAACCTTTTCTATCTGTGGCACACACAAACTAACAAATTCTGTGGCACATCAAAAAATATTTTTTTTGACAATATGACAAAAAGGTAGGTATAATTTTGATTCATTCTCATCAGATGGCTATTGTTGTGTTGACTTTTGTCTTTTCTTTTTTAACAACCTAAGGGGGAAGAGGTCAGTGCCTCTGACTAAATAGTTAAGTATTTACAGGTCTTAAAAATTCTTTTGGCACACTGGTTGAAAATCGCTGGGATAGAAAAATGACCTCTGAGTCACCTGCCTCAACCAGACCCGGAAGAGAAACCATATGTGACTCTATTACAAAAGAACTGGAATGACAGGCAGGCTATACAGGTCCTCCTCAGAAGGCGGTGTGCGTTAGTCAGAAGGCCCAATGGCACATGCATGACACAAACAAAATCAACAGGAAGCTGATCACGTCGCCTGGGAGACAGGGCAAATGTTGAAGTCTGTGTGCTACACAGGAAGATTCTGAGGGGGCTGGGGGCGTCGTGGATTTTATTTTATTTTATTTTTATCACCAAAGGATAGAATGAAGGAATGCTGATTTACAGGTTTGTTAACAAAAGAGGGATGTGGGCATTTCATTGAAGTAAATACATACCCTGCAAGGCACCAGGGACCCAGAGCCGGGCTGGAAAGTAACCGGTGTGGGCCCATTTGGGGAGATTGTCCCTTCCCTTAAGAGACAAGAGGCAAACAATCAGGCAGTGAATCTGTTTCAGAAAAGAAGCGCAATAGGAAAATAAGTCTATAGAGACATCAAAGATTCTGATTAGGAGAATATGTAATTCTTTTTTCTTTCTTTTTTTTTGTTGTTGTTGTTTGTTAATTTTCATTAGAGGATACTTTTCCCATTGCTTTTTAGAGAGAGTAGAAGGGAGGGAGAGATGGAGGAAGAAGGAGAGAGAAAGAGAAACATCGACTGGCTGCCTCCCTCACATGCCCCATCTGGGATGGGAAATCAAACCCGCAACCCAGCCAGGTAGTTGCCCTTGACCAGGAATCAAACCCGTGGCCCTTCAGTGCACAGGACAACACTCTAATCCAGCCGTGGGCAAACTACGGCCCGAGGGCCGGATCCGGCCCGTTCGGCTGTTCTATCCGGCCCATGGAGCCGAAAGAGCGGAGGGTTCTCTTGCTCTCCCCTCCGCTCCTTCACCAGCAGCCCAAGATGAGAGTGCCAGCATGGTCAGGTTGAGATGAGAGTGCCAGCATGGTCAGGTTGAGATGAGAGTGCCAGCATGGTGAGGTTGAGATGAGAGTGCCAGCATGGTCAGGTTGCTTTTGTTCCGGCCCTCCGGTCCAGTTTAAGAACCCACTGTGGCCCTCGAGTCAAACAGGTTGCCCACCCCTGCTAATCACTTAGCAACACCAGCCAGGGCAAGGCTATGTAATGCCTAATTCCATGGCCCTTCAGGAACTAGATAGAGCTCACCGACGAATATACATCACACTCAGTCCAAGCGTTAGGGTTCACACTGGTCTAAGCATAGGCTTGTTCCTCAGCCTCTCCTCATGGGGAACGAAGGCCCGGCTCCTCCTCCTCCTGCACCACTGACACAGAATGCTGCGGTGCCAGGCAGGATGGGGCGATGCGTAGCTTTAGTCCAGCTGTGTGTCTTGTTCCAGATTCCAAACGCCTCGAGGCAGGAAAGGAGGAGGCCCCTTCCAGCTGCCTGAGTCACCCCGGAAAGGAAGCCCTGGTACTGCACTCCCCTCGCATCGCCACCCCTCCTGCCCGTGCCCGTCCCTCTTCTTCAAACCCTGAAGCAACTCAGACCAGGGGCTCTCTAACTCTTCAGTCTTTATTTTTTGTACTCAATTCATGTCTTTAGCCCTATCCGATGACACGATGGGAGAAATCTTAAAGTCTCTGTACTTTTCAAAAATCAAGATTCATTTACAGACCAAGTCCCCACACTGAAAGGGACTCCGTGTAGTTTTGGTCCAACATCCGTTGCCACACAGACCCAACTAAGCCGCCCCGGTCCTTCCGTCTGGCTTCTTACTGGAAGAAGAACCTGGAAATCATTGCCAACCACACGGCGTGAGTCACAGCAGGTGACTGTGTTTTCCTCCCTGGTGCGAGGCAGGGCAAGATAAATTTAGCTTCATTATTTTGGTTGTTTCTCAGGAAGAACAGGGCTTGCAAAATAACCTGGGATGGCTGCTCTGATTCACTTCAGTCTCCGTGTCCCTCGGGGGGTGTTTCTGGGCCAATAATGGAAGGTCTCTTCAGGAACTCCTCCCAGGCTCTCTGTGAACCCGGCCTAAAACGTATCGGGACCACTCACTGCCCACGGCCACGCGGCCTGTCCAGTGCGGCCCTGACAGCTGACAGAGGGAGCCCCTTGTTTTTTGTTTCACACGCACGCCCTTCGCTGACACGGAGCCCGCACCTGCCCCGCGGAGGATTGCCTGATGCGCCATGGGAGAGAGAGGGCGGGGTAAGATTTGGCCTCTGTTTTCAAGAAAACACGAATTCTGAGGTAGCCTAGATGGCAATAAATAATGAGTGTGTGAATGCAAAGTTTCAGGAGAGGAAAGGTTACCCTGGGACAGTGGTCGGCAAACTCATTAGTCAACAGAGCCAAATATCAACAGTACAACGATTGAAATTTCTTTTGAGAGCCCAATTTCATATATATATATATATATATATATATATATATATATATATTTGATTTTTCATAGAGAGGAAGGGAGAGAGATAGAGAGCCAGAAACATCGATGAGAGAGACACATCGACCAGCTGCTTCCTGCACACCCCCCACCGGGGATGTGCCCGCAACCAATGTACATGCCCTTGACCGGAATCGAACCTGGGACCCTTTAGTCTGCAGACGACGCTCTATCCACTGAACCAAACCGGTTTCGGCGTGAACCCAATTTTTTAAACTTAAACTTCTTCTAATGCCATTTCTTCAAAATAAACTCACCCAGGCCATGGTATTTTGTGGAAGAGCCACACTCAAGGGGCCAAAGAGCCGCCTGTGGCTCGAGAGCCGCAGTTTGCCAACCGTGGACCTGGGAGAGTACTCAGGAAGGTACGGGAGGACACGGAGGGAAATGGCAGGTACTACCGCAGTAGGACCGGAGGCACTTTGGAAGCATCTGAATAGATGCCCCAACAAAACCACTAGGTCTTCAGTGCCACCTGCTGCCCTGTGAGTCAGTGGGCTCTCAGGAAGGGAGGTTTCCCAGAGGAGGAGATTAGATGTGAGGTGGAACCAGGATGGTGGAAGGGGCACACAGGAGGAAAGCGGCGGGTGCCGAGGGCCAGCCCCGGCGACAGCACTGCTGAGCCTGTGTTAGTTCGCGAGGGCTGCCATGGCACAATATCCCAAACGAGGTGCGCTAATGACAGATTTGCTTTCTCACAACTCTAGAGGTGAGAAGTCTGAGATCACGGTGCCAACAGGGCTGGGCTCCTCTGAGGCCTCTCTCCTCCGCCGGCAGATCCTCTCCCTCCATCTCCCCCTCACCCGGTCATCCCTGTGCTCAGGCCTCCCTGGTCTCTTCCTTTTATAAGAACAGGGTCACAGTGGCTTAGGGCCCCACCCTAACAGTCTCATTTTAACTTGATCACCTCTTTCAAAACCTTACCATCTAATAGGGTACATTCTGAGGTTCTGGGCATTAGGAGTTGAACTTGTAAGTTAGGGGGTGGACACAATTCAGCTCACAACAGGGCCTAATCCCTGGGTCAGCAGCAACAGGAGGAAGCTGAACCTTCGTCTTGTTGTACGGAGATTCCATGATCCCCAAGGACCAGCAGGGAGCAGAGTCCGATGCAATCAACAAGAGAGCTTCTTCCATGTTAACATGGGCTCTAGAGCGTCCCAGCCACGCAGACAGCATGGCAGACGAAAGAAAGAATTTAACATAACAATGTGTTTTATAGGGGTGATGATGTCACTACCTTGGCTGGCCCTGATTGGTTGGGTGAGGGCTAGGGTCCAGTTACACAAAATGGAGGATAGCTCCGCCCTGCCCTCTCAGTCTCAGGTTAAGCCAAGGACCCTGGAAGGGGCCCAAAGTTTCCAGTAGGGAGTGCCCCATGTTTGCAGATGCAAATGAAAATTTCATCTGAAGGAAAGCAACCCCAGTTTAGGCCCTGAGGGTGTGACAGAGTGAAATGCCCGGTCGTTTGGACTCCCGGTTCAGCCTGTTTTGCTCCCCTGGCCTTCAGGCTAATACCTTCCGCTTCATCTCCCATACGCTGGTGCTAATCATTACAGGAATTCTGCTTGCAGCTTAAATTTTACAAAAGCAACCCCTCTCATTTCCCCTCCCTCTCAACACAAAAGAGGCCTGAACGCTGTACTTCGTTAAGAGGAATTTGAGGTACCACTGAGGCTCCATCTTCTGTGTCTTCTCCATCAACAAACCTTTCCTTACTCCATATTGATGTTTTGAGTTTTGGCCTTTTAACGCAGTGGGCTCAAGGACTTTGGACCTGTAACAAAGGTTCCAGTGGATTAAAATCAAACAAATAGACTGTATGTTCAGCAAAACTATTTTCCAAAAGTAAGAATAATTGAAGATGTTTTCTGATAAATAAAACTGAGTTGGCCACCAATAAATTCACACTAAGAAACCTCTAGCCCTAGCTGGTTTGGCTCCATGGATAGAGCATCAGCCTTCAGACTCAGGGGTTCCAGATTCGATCCCAGTCAAGGGCATGTACCTTGGTTGCAAGCACATACCCAGTGGGGAGAGTGCAGGAGGCAGCTGATTGATGTTTCTAACTTTCTCTCCCTCTCCCTTCCTCTCTGTAAAAAATAAATTGAATATATATTTTTTAAAGAAAGAAACAAACCTCTAAAGGATCTTATCTTGGTTTGCTTTCCCTTAAAAGTATACCCTTGATTGGCCCTTGACCAAAGTGGGAATTAGGAGTGCTTTTGACTCTACACTTGGCCCTTCGCATCCATCCATCAAAAACATCATATACAGAGAGAAACCAAGATGGCAGCATAGGTAAATGCCTAACTGCAGCCTCACACAACAATTTCAAAAAATACAACTAAAATATAAAGTGGACATTATCCAGAACTACAGGAAAGTTGACTAACTGGAAATTCTACAACTAGAAGGAAAGAGAAAACCAGAAGGAAAATCAGAGGAACTGTAAGAATCAAGTCAAAGATTTGGAACTCAAAGAGCCAGAGGACAGTCCTCTGCAGAAGCAAGAAGACAAGAGAATCCAGAAAGTTGAAGATAGTGTAAGAAACCTATTGGACAACTTCAAGCATACCAACATCAGAATTTGTGGGTCCCAGAAGATGACAGAGAGCAAGATACCAAAAACATATTGTAAGAAATAGTGATAGAAAACTTCCCCCACCTGATGAAAGAAATAGACTTACAAGTCCAAGAAGCACACAGAACCCCAAACAAAAGGAATCCAAAGAGGACCACACCAAGACACATCATAATTAAAATTCCAAGAGCAAAAGACAAAGAGAGAATATTAAAAGCAGCAAGAGAAAAGCAGGTGCTCCTATAAAGGAGCACCCATACGATTGTCAGCTGATTTCTCAACAGAAACCATACAGGCAAGACGGGAATGACAAGAAATATTCAAGGTGATGAATAGCAAGAACCTACAGCCAAAAATACTCTACCCAGCAAAGCTCTCACTCAGAATCGAAGACCAGATAAAGAGCTTCACAAATAAAAAAAAGCTAAAGGAGTTCATCACCACCAAATCAGAATTATATGAATTGCTGAAAGTGGTTCTTTAGGAAGAGGAAGAAAATAAAGATAAAAATTATGAACAACAAATATGTAACTATCAACAAGTGAATCTAAAAACCAAGGGAATTAAAAAACATGAGGAACAATATTAATTGGTGAATATAATAGAATCAGAGGTATGGAAGGGGAGTGGACTGATGATTCTCGGGTAAATGGGGAGTGGGGGGGGAGTGGGAAGAGACTGAACATAAACTGCACCTATGGATGAGAACAATGGGGGATGGAGAAAGGGCAGAGGGTGGGATGGGAACCTGGTGGAGGGGAGCAATGGAGGGGGGAATAAACATTTGTAATAATATGAACAATAAAGATTTATTTTTTAAAAAACCAGCATATACAATCTGGGCTTGGGAAGCTGTGGCTGAGAAATTGCAGACGGGAATGTGGAAATACCGTTTTCAGTCTGCCGGTGGTCGAATCTATGGCGAGGATGGGCTGACTGCATTGGCTGAAAGAAATTTGCAGGTAGAGGGACCCTGCAGTCCAACCCCAGTAGTTCTAGGATGAACCGCTGTTTATGTGAGAAGTAATTTCAGGAAACACCTTGTGGGGTCCTGGGGAAGTGAGAAAGGAAAGGTAGGGATGCCAGAAAAGGCACATAACCAAGCAAACCACCGCCATGGGCAACGGGAGCTTCATCCCACTGAGGAACCCTCTGGGGCCAGGACAGAAAATGTCTCAGTTTTCCTGCCCGGAAGGCAAGACAGCTGGGTATCCCCCAATTCTCTCCAACTGCTCCCAGGAGGCATTCCTCCCCTGACATTTCGTGCCTGTACCTGGCAGGAGCAAGGGGCTGGGCAGCCATCAGAGAACTCAGGTCGAGTTGCAGGTGCTGAGGTGGAGATTGGCTGGCTGAGCTTGGAAACAATAACTGTTGATGGGACATGAAAGGCCCCTGGCAACGTCTACTGCAGGAAACCTGCAAAATGGCTGTGGAAAGGGAAGGTCTGGTGTACCAAAAGCCAAAAGCAATAATGAGTCAATACGTTGGCCACAAATATATATATATATATATATATATATATATATATATATATAATGAGAGAGAGAGAGAGAGAGAGAGAGAGAGAGAGTTATATGCCTCTATGTAGGTACATCTAAATAAACATTGTTTTATATATATATATATATAATATATATATATATATATATATATATATGTGTGTGTGTGTGTGTGTGTGTGTGTGTGTGTGTGTATGTATGCCTCTATGCAGGTACATCTAAATAAACATTGTTAGCATAAAAATATAATGTTAGTGCCCAACCAGTGTGGCTCGGTGGTTGAACCAGGAGGTCATGGTTCAGTTCCCAGTTAGGGCACAGGCCTGATTTGCAGGCTCGATTCTAAGTCCCCCAGTGCAGGAGGCAGCTGATCAATGATTCTCTCTCATCATTGATGTTTCTATCTCTCTCCCTCTCCCTTCCTCTCTGAAAAAAAATTTTTTTAAAAAAAAGTGTAGCCAAAACCAGTTTGGCTCAGTAGATAGAGCGTCGGCCTGCGGACTGAAAGGTCCCAGGTTTGATTCCGGTCAAGGGCGTGTACCTTGGTTGCGGGCACATCCCCAGTAGGGAGTGTGCAAGAGGCAGCTGATTGATGACTCTCTCTCATCGATGTTTCTAACTCTATTTCTCTCTCTCTTCCTTTCTGTAAAAAAAAAAATCAATTAAAAATATATAAAATAAATAAAAATAAAATAAAAACTCTACCTTCTTTAAAAAAAAAAAAAAGAAAAGAAAAAAAATGCTCTCCATGTGTTGAGAACTCTTAGCCCAATTTTTAAAATTACACATCTCATCTTGCAGGCTCCTCCCTGGCCTGGGCCCTGGTCGGGGCTCATGCAGGAGGCAACCCATCAATGTTTCTCTCACATCGATATTTCTGTCTTTCCCTCACTCTTCCACTCTCTCTAAACATCAATGAAAAAATATCCTTGAGTGAGGATATAAAAAAAATTACACACCTCATTCATTAATACTTTGAACTTGTACCCTTATGTGTAATACTTTACTAATATGTATAGTATAAAACATATACTCAAAAATGATTTTAAAGTGAGATTTATTGGTTATAATAAGCACTTTTAAAATTTGTTATTCCCAAAGACAATATGAATAATTTAAGTGTGAGGATTAAGCTTGACTATATTTCATGATTTTGGAAATCTTGACTTACGAAAGATGGGAAAATTTGACATTGGGTGTTAGTGGCTGTCATGGCAGATAAAAGATATCTCACCAAAATAAAGAAGACCCAAAGGAAGAAGTATACTTATAAAACATAATTTTTTGAGACCATCTTTTAATCTTGTTGATTTTCTCTGTGGGTTTATTTTTATTTTTTTAATTGTCTAAAATTTTACATATGTCTTTTTTCCCAATTAACCCCCCCCCCCTGCTCCAGTGTTTATGTCCATTGGTTATGCTAATATGCATGTATACAAGTCTTTTGGTTGCTCTCTAAACCCCCCCCCCTCACACACACACACACACACACACACACACACACACACCTCCCCAACCATTTGTCTCTGGATCTATTCTTGTTCATCGAATTATAAAACATGATAGTTTTTATTTTGTCAGTCCCACATAACCATTATGCAAGCATTTCTGTTGAAATTCATCTAGGAAATTTCCACGTTCTCTGATTTCAATCCGTGGTAATAGCATAGTAATCAGAAGGGGCTAATTTATACTTTTAAAACAAACAAGTCCAAGCCATTGAAATTCTTCATCAGAAGAATTTTAAAACAAATTAAAAAATTATGTTTCTACGTTTTTTTTAGGCCACTGCAGCTATGAAGATTAGGACCTCCAGTCAAGAGGTGGATGGAGAAAGAAGGGGTCTCAGGACAGTTTTGGCAGGATGTGGTAATGGCCTATGTGAAAAGGAGAAGGCAAGGGCTCTGAGTTCCTGGGTTACTCCGTTTTTTTCAGGTTGCAAGATGCAAAAATATATTCATATATTCAAATACCTCTAGGAATGGGGGAGTATTATAAGGATCCATGAAACCTAGAGGTGACAAGGAACCATCTTGGTAATTGCATTGCTGGCTCCATGAAAATGTCCCGGATGTGGTTTCAAGACTCATGTAGCTCTGGCAACCCCGTTTAACGCAGGGCTTGACTATAATCCCCGTCCATGGCCGAGTCTGTGATTCGGTTCCTCGGATCCTGCTCTTCTCTGTTTTCTTTTCTCTCTCAAGGCTCCTGCTTAATCACGGTTTCTACTGCTTCATGACTCCTCTGCTGCTTTTCCTCAACCCCAATTCACTCATTCAGCATCCCCTCTCCGTCTCACATTAAAAATCTTAAAGGGAGAATCTAATTAGTCCACGCACCACATTGTTGGCCAAAGGTCTCGAGGGAGACGAGTCCATTCACTGGCCAGACTTTACGTGGCTGCCTTTGGAGTATGTGTTCAGGCCTGGGGTGGTGGGTCATGTCTCCATGGCACATAAAATAAATATTTTCTGACTCAGAATTTTAAAACGACTTTCTTTGTTTTTATTTTATAGCCAATTCTTGGAAATAATTCTTATCAAAATAAATATTCTTTTTATTTCCCCTGCTCTTAGGTTTGTTTTAGGATGTTATTTTGTCATAGTTTTATTGATTTCCCTTTGGAGAAAGTCAATTTCCCGGGAACATTTGATGTCATTATTCAGAGATGAAGGAGGTGTTACATGTTTATTAAAAATGATCCACAAGAGTGATTCAGAAACCAGGGTACATTGATATTTTTTGCCTCAATAATTTTGCTGGCCTACTTACATGCTTGAATTTGAACGCTGGTTTAAATTAATCTTTTGTAAATGATCAATAGTTGGTAGGGTTTGCTCCAAGTATTACAACTGTAATATTGCACTATATTTACAGATGTAACAAAGCAAATCTTCATGATGTCATTATATTTTGAGATTTCACACCTTACCCGTGGGAGATAAATCTATTCTTTTTAGACTTCACTTTTCTTACTGATTTTTTGCGTTTAGGTAGGAATATTAATCCCTTACTATCTTTTGAATAATCCTGTGATGCACAGATGTAACAAAATGTGTGCCAGCACTTTGAAAAATTCTTAGCACTATTCAAATGTATGGCAATATTATTATTGCTCTGATCGTTGCCATGGTTGATATAATTAGAGGCCCCGTGCACAAAATTCATGCGGAGGTAAGGTCCCAAGCCTGGCCTGTGATCAGGGCTATCTCAACCAGCCCCGCCCCCTCACCACCACCCACCCGGTTCCCCATTCGCCATTGGACAATCTGAGTCTGCTGGCCAGGCGCAGGGGAGGGACCAAGAGGCTGGCCATTCCCACTTGCTTGCCAGCCTGGTCCCCACCACGGGGCACCCTCTGAGTGTGGGGAGACTGGCAGGTTGGGGGCCTTGGCTGGCACTGCCCATGTCCCCCACCACCCACCCACCCGTGGTTCCACATTCACCATCGGGCAATGGGAGCCTGCCAGCAGGTGGGGGAAGGGACCAAGAGGTGGTTAGTGACTGGTTGAGTGGTCGTTCTGGTGGTTCCGCCATTAGGGTCAATTTGCATAGTGCCCTTTTATTAGATAGGATATAATATTATATCAGGGGTCCTGGTACTCAGGGAAGTCTGCCCAGAGAAGGGATTATCAGAAAATCTGAGCCTGCATTGGAAGATGTGAGGGACTCAGAGGGGCAGGAACAGCCCAGGCCTGGGGGGAGGAGAGGAGGGGGGGAGACAGGGGAGAGCAGAGCAGAGGCAAGGATGAGTGTGTGAAGAATAGGACGCATAGCCCCGCCCGCGTGGCTCAGTGGTTGAGTGTGGACCTATGAACCAGGAGGTCACGGTTGGAGTCAGGGTGGGGGCAGAGGGGGTTGGGGCTCCATCCCTAAGCAGGAGGCGGCCAGGGGATGATTCTCTCTTATCACTGATGTTTCTCTCTCTCCCTCTCCCTTCCTCTCTGAAATCAATGAAAATATATTTACAAAAACCAAAAACAAAACAAACAAACAAAAGACTAGGGTTTGCTTAGAAAAAGCCAACTGAGCAGTTCAGATGTCCAGAGAATTACAGTTGACCCATGAACAACACGGGTTTGAATGGGCGGGCCCACTCACAGGATTTGGTTTTTCCAATAAATGCATTCTGCCCGTCATATCCTAGGTTTTGCGTCTGTGGATTCAACCAACCACAGATGGAAAGCAGTATTTTCACATTCCCAATGGTGGATTCCCAACCACAAATGAAAAAATACTGTTTTGGATCCGTGGTTAGTTGAATCTGAGGATAGAGAGAGCCAACTGTAGAGAAAAAAAAGTTGTTCACGGATTTGGATCGCGCAGAGGTGGCATGGGGGTGGGGGTAGGTGCCGCTAACCATCCCCAACCCCCAAACCCCTAACCCCTCACTCCGCATTGTTCCAGGGTCAACGTAAGATGTCTCATTCTGCTACACTTCCCAAGCATGGCCCCATTATTCCCAGTGAAAATATTCTTTTCCTGTGACTTTTTAAAAAACACACACATATTTTCATTGATTTCAGAGAGGAGGGGAGAGGGAGAGAGGGATAGAATCATCAATGATGAGAGAGAATCATTGGTCAGCTGCCTCCTGCAAGCCTTACCCTGGGGATTGAGCTGGAAACGCAGGCCGGGGAATCAAATGGTGGCCTCCTGGTTCATAGGCCGACACTCCACCACTGAGCCACCCTGGCCTGGCTCCTGTGACTTTGGGGCTGGCTGAATTGAGTCCACACCCCCTTGTGCTATCTCCCATCATCACGCTACTGTTGCTGCCCATTCCTTTAAGTTACCAGTGACCTCATGCTGTGCCCATCACCACCCACTGCCTTGTCTTCATCGTTCTTGACCTCTGCTGACGCTGCGCCTGGCCCCCTCCCAGCGTGTGTTCACAGAGGGCTGCATTGTCTGCTCCGCACCAGGAACGGTGCCATCCCCCATTCCCAGGCAAGCAGCTTCAGAATTCTGCCTGAAATGTCAACCACTGAGAGACGTATACCTGTAAACCCGCGTTTTCTTTTCAAATACAAATGCATCCGAAGAGGGCTAAAGAGGGCTAAGGTCCGCGCTTTGCTGTTGATTGTTTTAATTAATTTATTTTCCTGCTGCCGTCTACCTATAAAGGGCGCTTGAAGGAACGAAGACATGCTTGCTTTGACACCTTTGGATGGAGGAGGGGCCATCTGCGGATGAGGGACATGGCGGGAGGGAGGGCTTTGGTCAAGTGAAGAGCAGGCTGAGGGAGGATTCAGGGATAAACTAATTCTCAGACTTTTTCCAGAACGTTGCCCGTGTGCACATATCTAGGTTTCCCCTTCAAGCTCCTCACCGCACTCTGGGCTTTTCTCCCCCCGACAGGCTCAGAAGGGCCAGACAGTAGACGACCCCTACGCCACCTTCGTCAAGATGCTGCCGGACAAAGGTTGCCGCTACGCTCTGTATGATGCAACCTAGGAGACCAAGGGGAGCAAGAAGGAGGGCCTGGTGTTTATCTTCTGGGCCCCCGAGTCTGCGCCTCTTCAGAGCAAAATGATCTGCGCCAGCTCCAAGGATGCCACCAAGAAGAAGCTTCCGGGGATCAAGCATGAGTTACAAGCAAACTGCTACGAGGAGGTCAAGGACCGCAGCACCCTGGCAGAGAAGCTGGGGGGCAGAGCTGGCATCTCCATGGAGGGCAAGCCTTTGTGAGCCCCCTCCAGCCCCCCGCCTGGAGCATTTGGCAGCCCCAGACCTGCCTGTGGGGGGTTGTGGGCTGCCCCCCTTCTGCCAGACCGGAGGGGCTGCAGGGATCCCAGCAGGGGGAGGGCAATCCCTTCACCCAGTTGCCAAACAGCCTCCCACCCCCTGGATCTTCCTTCTCCCTCCACCCCTGACGGTTCTGGCCTTCCCAAACAGCTTTTGATCTTCTGATTCCTCTTGGGTTGAAACAGACCAAGTCCTCCCTACCCAGGGCACCCCAGTTTTGGAGAGGGCCTGTATTTTTTTCAACGACACCCTTACTTGCAACCTGTTCCTCACCCCCTTTCCAGCGCTGCCAACTTCTAACCGCAATAGCGACTCTGTGCTTGTCTGTTTAGTTCTGTGTATAAATGGGATGTTGTGAAGATAACCCTTCCCCATGCTGCCTGGTTCCCCTCCCCCTTCCCCCTGGTCTCAGCCACTCCTGGAAGCAGGACTAGTAAGGGACGCTTAATTAAAAAAAAAAAAAAAAAAAAAAAAAGTTAGAAAAACAACAATAAAAAGCCTCACTTGATTAAAGGAGGGGAAAAAAATCACACATTTTCCTATCAGGTATCGCTGTTAATATACATTTCTAAGCAGAACTGTTCTTATATCTAACTAGGGGTCAGGTGCATGAATTCATGCAGGGGTGGGGTCTGGCCAGCCCACCCCAATGGGGGCAGATAGGGCCGGGCCAGTGGGGGAGAGAGGATGTGTGTGGGGGGGGGGGGCATCGAAGTGGGGCTGGCCAGGAGAAGGACTTGTAGCCAGGGGGAGGGGCCGAGAGTGGTTGGCTGGCCAGCCCCACCCCATATTGGGGTGGGGGTTGGCAATCAGGGGCCAGGCTGGGAAGGAGGAGCTGTGGGAGGTTAGGGGGCCAATTGGGGCCCTGATTGGGCTAGTTGGCTGCCGTGGTGCACATCATAGCAACCAGTCATTCTGGTTGTTCCCGCCATTCTGTCATTCCAGGCACTTGGCTTTTATATATATAAATGTTTGGGGCAAATGCTGAAGGTGCTGCATTATCCTGAACACATATGAATGGAGGACAATTCTGTTTGAAAATATTTGAGAAATGGTATGATCGTGAAAGATCATACGTGCTACAGACATCTGAGGTTCCCTATGTCAGAGGCTTACCCTGACCCTACCAATAATGCAGGATTAAACATTTGGCACATTCTGTTGTCTCTCTTCTTTTTTGTTCCCTGCATGTTGGTCACGCACCAACTTCCCCGTGTGGCCTTCTCCACTGCTCTCTCCTTTTCATTCCTTCGGTCACAGCCTGGCCACCACCCTTCATGGGGGCTTTTGCAAGAGCCTCCTTGCTGCAGTCCTGTCCTTGGTCCAGGCCAGGGGCCCTGCCCCGGCCCTCTTCCGGCTGAGCCCTGCCCCACACAGGGACACTGCAGAGCTGAGGGGCGTGCCACTGGAGTCCAAGCCCTGGCTTTTACACCACTTCCAGGCTGCTGTTATTCAGACCCTGGGATTTCTTGTCCAAACAGTCCTGAGTGCAGGCTTCTTCCTGGGGTCCATCCTCCCAGCAGTGACGGTCAGGTTCCTGCATCGAGGGCAGCCTAGCCCAGCAGGCATGGCTCAGGGGTTGAGCGTCGACCTGTGAACCAGGACATCGGGGTTCGATTCCTGGTCAGAGCCCATGCCTGGGTTGAGGCCGATGGATGATTCTCTCAAAATAGATTACTTCTATCTCTCCCTCCTTCTTCCTCTTCCTGCCTCTCTGAAACCAATGAACAAATGAAAGGGTGGCCTAGGGAAGGCTGATTGCAGGGGGCATGGATGTGTAGTCTGGATGTAGGGCAGGCCTTCACAGGGCTGGGTGGGGGTAGGGGGAGGGGAAAGGGGTGGGCCCCGGGGCAGGGGCTGGCAGCCAGGCTCAACTCACTCTGTGGTGCCACGTTTTTATAGGAATGTCTGAAAATGTAGGAGGTTGTTTTGAAGGTAGGAGGATAAAACGTATTTTATTTAGCAATTGGCCGTCTTTATTTACAGCTTTTAAATATTTAGACGTCTGGTGTGTGGGCTTCTGTTTGTACTCTCGCCGAGCCCTGCTGGTGCTAGCAGCAGGCCTGCCTGCCCCGCCCCCGACGCCCGGAGCGCTCCCAGGTGAACAGCGGCTCCTCCCGCTCACAGGCTCAGGAGGGGACACCAGTGGCATCTTAGGTTTTATCTCGAAGAACCTTTGGAAATGACTTTGAGGCTTTGCCTTCAATTATTCATTTTGTGTCATTTACAACGAGTTAAAAAATAAAAAGCAAGCTCTTTGTTTAAATGACTAACTGCAGCCAAAACCGGTTTGGCTCAGTGGATAGAGCGTCTGCCTGCGGACTGAAAGGTCCCAGGTTCGATTCCGGTCAAGGGCATGTACCTTGGTTGCGGGCACATCCCCAGTGCGGGTGTGCATGAGGCAGCTGGTCGATGTTTCCCTCTCATCCACATTTCTAACTCTCTATCCCTCTCAATTCCTCTCTGTGTTAAATCAATAAAATATATTTTAAATAAATAAATAAAATAAAATGACTGACTTCCCTGGTGAGTCCATCAGCATCTCCAACCAATCACACTATCAAGGTGTCCAGAGTCACATTTCCATGAGCTGAGAGAACTACACACTAGCAGAGAGCAAGCAAACCAATCAGCACCTACATTAGCAGAAGCCTCCGTACTGTACCCCGCCTCATTTAGCTCTTCTAATTACCCCTGCAAGGTAGCTAGGGAGCAAGCTGATTCCCGTGCATAGCCAAGAAAACAGGCTTGGGCCGAAACCGGTTTGGCTCAGTGGATAAAGCCTCGGCCTGTGGACTGAAGGGTCCCAGGTTCAGTTCCGGTCAAGGGCATGTACATTGGCTGCTCCTGGGGGGAGAGGGGGTTGCAGGAGGCAGCTGGTTGATGTTTCTCTCTCATCGATGTTTCTAGCTCCCTTCCTCCCTGTAAAAAAAATCAATAAAATATATTAGAAAAAGAAAGAGAAAACAGGCTTGGAGCGTTTGAATGAGTTAGTAAGCTGTCTAAAATTATACAGCTGGTAAATGGCAGAGCCTCCTAAGGCCTGATTTCAACTTCTTGCTTCTAAGGGGTGTGGACTCCAAACTTACTCTAAGACACACAGATGCTCTGGTTATATTAGGAAAGTGCTAGTACATTTGGCTTCCAGTTCTGATTTGCCACTGACTCAGGTTTCTTGGGGAAGGTGTCCAACAGAGGTAGGCCTCAGTTTCCATCTTCGAGATAAAGGAGTCAGAGTAGATAATCGCTAAGGTTTCTTCCAGCTCTGTGTTCTTTTACAGTCTATACCCCAGATTGCTTTTCACATTTGTGAAAGTGGCTTTGAAACCCGGGCAACACTGGCGGTGTTACATTAATGAGTCTTTATCAAATGGCCCAGGTGTCCTCCATCCCCCCGGCTAATCAGATCAACTGGCACCAGTTTAATCAGAAGTTAAAAATAAACTTTGGGGACAAAATGGCAAACCAACAGTACATATTTTGTTGCTATTGCAAGACATTTTTAGGGCTAAGACCACAGGGCAGTATTTTCCACAGTAAATCAGTTCCAAGGTATATTAATAGGATCTCCTTGAAAAAGGAGTTTTTGGTCACTGGGTTAAACAATGTCAAACAGGTATTTCTTGTGTGTGGAGATCCTTTAATACTAATACGGATTAGTAATTATTAATCTCCAGGAGGAAGATTTATCATCTTTAAGAACTAGTGCTCAGAACATATTTTTGGAAAACACAATTAAAAAGTGTCTGGGCCAGAGACCGAAACAAGATGGCGGCCTAGGTAGCCTCCTAGGCTGCCACCTCCTCAACAATTTGGAAAAAAACAACAGCTAAAATCGAAAGGGATCGCACCAGACCCACAGGAAAGCTGGAGAAATGGGAAGGCTACAACTAGACACAAAGCAGGACGCCGCTGCTGCCATGTGGAGTTTAAAACTATGGTGGAACCGGACCTGCCGGAGCCGCTGCCACAGGGAATGAGGGAAGCCAGACCTCGCTCCGCCCCGAGGAAGGGAGAGAGAGAGAGACATCAATGATGAGAGAGAATCACTGACCGGCTGAGCTCAACCAGTCAACTGAGCTCAACTGAGCCATGCCAGCCAGGCATTAACTATTTTTGAAAGTCAAATCCACCACTGTGGCAGATGGTATTTTCCAAAGATGCCTACAAGACTCTCATTCCCCATTCTCTTCTTCAAATGGACCTAGAGTCAGCTCGTGAAAGCGCCAGGCACCTCTGCCTGACCTGGGTGGGACACTCTTTCCTGGAGCCCAGCTCCCACGCTGTGAGGAAGTCCCAACAGGGGACCACACTGTGTGGCTGAGCTTCGCCAACAGCACCATCAGCTTCCAGACCTACCAATGGCAGATCTCCTTCTGATTCCAACCTTCAGCCATCAGCCCGCCCCCCCGCTGAGGACCCAGAGTCAGAGCAGAGACAATTGTCCCCTCCCTGCTCTGTCAGAATTCCTAACCCACAGAATCTAGGAGCATAATAAAATGATTATTTTTATGTCCCTACGTTTCAGGATGCTTTGTTAGGCAGTAAGTACTAGAAACTAAACAACCACCAAAGGATAAAACAAATAATTTGGGGGGGGGGATTTTAAGTGCCAAAAATGTTTCATTTTATGAATCCTTAAGAGTTGAGATTTATAATCCTAGACTCTTGGACTTTTTTTGTATTGAATATTTCCGGATTTGGCACCCAAAGCACCAGCATTTTAGTATTTGAGTTTCCCCAAATCATAGTTTATTTAACAACAACAATTTTCCAAAGATCTCAGAATCCTACCAGTGTCTCAGCGTGTCCAATGTCTAGAAGCTGGGCTCATGGAATCAAAGGCCTTCAGGGGCCTGACAGGTAAGAGGAGCGAGTCAAGTAGAGACTCAGGGGCTTGGGGGGAATTAGAAGGTTCCGACAACATTACTGGTGTGGGACTTCTCTTAGATGAAAGTGACCGGGTCCCACCTTCTCTTTTGAAACTTTACAGGAAGCCCTATTGACCTACTGCAATCCCTGCCTCGTGCCAGATCGCTTTTACAAGCTCCAAAGGACACTCGGAGCCCTGGGACATCCCCCAAATCTCAGTTATTTGGATGTTGAAACACGGGTTCAAAAGTTATTCTCCAACTCGCTGAGCCTGCTGAGTATGCTGGTGCCATGGGACGGCCTTGATTAGACTCCTCAGCAGAAAATTAGTCTGAGACCTGGAAACTCGGTCATTTGCCCCGTGGGATCCTATCACATTTTCAGGAATAAAATGCTTTTTTATTACTTCACAAATGTGGCCTAGAGGCCCGAGAGTTCTGAGCTCCGTGGCTGACAGCTCAGCTCCTGGTGTGTATGTCCAAAGCAATCTGTGAACCAACAAGCAATTTCTTATTTGCTCATTGTTTTTTTAAGACACATTTTTAATTAATTAATTGCTATTTTAATGGTTGTCTTCCTTTCTAGTCTGTCAGCCTCTCCTTAGGGGAACCTCTTTTTATTTTTACTGATTGATCTGAGGGAGAGATTTGTAGTTCCACTTATTTATGCATTGCCTCTTCCTATCTTGTTTACAGTTCTGTCTCCTGCTAAACTCAGCACAGTGCCTGGTACACACCAAGGCCACAATAATATTTAGTCAATGAATGAATGCCCCATTCATTTAGTTAATGCACACACATTAGACACCACTTATGTGTCAGGTGTTAATATTGGAGGTAGGTATAATGATCTGAGCAATACAGGCCCAAATCTGCTGTCATGGCACTTACAGTTTAATGAGGGGAGGGGACTGGAGAAATGAACAAATATACTCAATAATTTCAGCTATTGCCAATAAAATAAATTAAAAAAGTAGAAACAGCCCTAGCCAGTTTGGCTCAGTGGATAGAGTTTCAGCCTGTGGACTGAAGGGTCCCAGGTTTGATTCTGGTACCTAGGTTGCAGGCTCAATCTCTGGCCCTGGTCAGAATGCATGTGTGAGACAACCAACTGCTGTGTCTCACATCAATGTTTCTCTCTGTGTGTTTCTCTCTTCCCTTCCATTCTCTCTATTAAAAATAAATGGAAAAATACTGTCGAGTGAAGATTAACAACAGCAACAACAAAAAATAGACACACACACACACAAATAATAATAATTTCAGGTAGTACTAATAGCTCTGAAGAAAACAAAAGTATCCTTTGTTCCTGTACTCTTACAACCCATCAACAACAATCTTTGAGGGGAACGTCAGGGGAAACCCTTAGAAAGACCGTTCCTGGATGAACTGATGAATGGATGTGGGGGAGCCAGGTGTTTATGTAGAGGAGAGAGCAATAGCAGTGGGATGAACGTCCCAGTTGCAGAAATAGCCCATGCGAAAGTCCAGAGGCAGAACGGCCTTATTTAAGGGATATGGCACGTTAGAACGCAGTGTAATTGGGGCAGAGTGGGGGAGGGCCGCAGGGGAGGACATAATGTTGAGCTGTTGGCAGGGCAGGGCTTGCAGGGGGTGCAGAGCAGAGCAGAGGAGCCCGTAGGCCCAGGCCTGTCCCTTGTGGACCTAAAATAACATAAACACACACATAACAGGAACAGAAACTGGCCTGGTGGCAGCTGCAGTCTCCAGGTGTCACGCGTACCCCAGGCCTCTGCGCTCAGGACACCTGGCCCACGGCGGCTTCCTTTGGGACCAGCTGCCAGCCGTGCGGCACGCCGGGGACTGGTCAGCAATGCGCTAGCCCAGGGAACTGTGAGTTCTTGTGGGGCAGATGTCCGCCTGGTTCAACATCGTTATCACTGTAACAATAAAAACGCCCGAGCCGCTTCACTGTAATTTGGATGAATCAGAGTGCAGTGTTGGAAACCAGGCCTTAACAACCGGACTGTTTGGGGTTAGTCAGTCTGTGACAGTCCGGCGACTCCCTCCAGCGAACCAGGCCTCCTCTCTCTCTCTCTCTCTCTCTCTCTCTCTCTCTCTCTCTCTCAAGAGCTCCGTTGGTGCTTCCCCTCCCACAAACTGGACCCTCTGCAGTTGAAGCCACAAGCCAGGCTGCCGTCCTGCCTT
Organism: Vespertilio murinus; assembly: GCA_963924515.1. Taxonomy (NCBI): domain Eukaryota; kingdom Metazoa; phylum Chordata; class Mammalia; order Chiroptera; family Vespertilionidae; genus Vespertilio; species Vespertilio murinus. The sequence goes on along the minus strand of OZ004704.1, from coordinate 164,983,768 downwards.
CCGTGGCAGGGAACACTTCTGACCCCTGTGGACAAGACCTGGTAGGTATGTGTCTGGAGAGGGGGTGTGGGGGATGGGAAGGGAGCTTGGGGATAAGGAGATAAAAGATGGGAAAGGGGTATATGAGGGGTACGTGGTGGGGGTGAAGAGGTTGAAGAGACTAGGCAAGATGAGGAGCTCAAATAGCATTGTAATCGGTTGGATGAGGTAAGAGTTATCTGGAGTATTCAAGGGGGACAAATGGAATTTGATGGCAATCTTGGCAGGGGGGAAAGGAGTCTATACACATTTTATGTTAAAAGGTCAACGTGAGCCGAAACCGGTTTGGCTCAGTGGATGGAGCGTTGGTCTGTGGAATGAAAGGTCCCGGGTTCGATTCCAATCAAGGGCATGTACCTTGGTTGCGGGCACATCCCCAGTGGGGTGGGGGAGGTGCAGGAGGCAGATGATCGATGTTTCTAACTATCTCTCTCCCATCCTCTCTCTAAAAAATCAATAAAACACACACACACACACACTCACACAGACATATATATATATATATATATATATATATATATATATATATTTTTTTTTTTTTTTTTAAGGTCAACGTGAACATAACCCATGACTTGCTTTGTAACCAGCAGCTTGGACCGGGAATCAAACTGTGACCTCCTGGTTCATAGGTCAATGCTCAACTACTGAGCCATGGGAGCCAGACCCTTGTGATTTTCTTAGCATTTTTCTTTAGCTTACTTTATGGTAAGAATATGGAATATAATACATATAACATACACAGTATGAATTAATCAACTCTTTTATTGGTAAAGCTTCCAGTTGAACAGTAGGTTTTGGGGGGGAGTCAAAATTATATGTGAATTTCCAACAGGATGGGGGGGGGGTCAGCATCCCTGATCCCCACATTTTTCAAGAGTCGACTGTACATGAAATATTTTATGTGAGCTTCTCCTTCGATAATAACCGCTCTCCCAAAGGAAGGCCAAAGGTGTTGCAGTGATACGTGATCAGCCCGATCCACGCAGGTTAATAAATACTCGGGGAAAGGCTCCCGGCCGGTTAACAGGCCAAATGTGAAACTCCAAAATAATCAATTGCAGATTTGGGAGCTAAAAGGGAATTTAGACATCCTCTAATCTAGAGAGGGCCAAACTGACCCACTTACCTGGATGTGCTATCTCCATTGGCCCAGTCCTCACCACTCCCTAGCGCTCAGCTGCCGCTGCCAGCCACACAGAAGTGTGTTGCTTGGTTACGCCCGCCCTGGAGGACTTGAGATTGTGACCCCTGGTCAGCTAAGAAACCTCATTTCACCAGGGAGGAAGGGGAAGAATCGGGAGTCTTGTCCATGAAACAATGAGCTACCTGTAAATAATTGGGTAACATTGGGGTGATTGGCCTGGGGGTTAATGTAAGAGGCTCAAGGAGAATTTGGTCACACCAACTGGAATGGGAAAAAAAAAAATGTACACCCTTTTACATTGGTGCTGTATTCTTTCTTCCCTAAAGCAATTCAACAGAAATGCTCTCTTCAGTCCCATCTATTTTGTGAGGTAAATTTTACAAATATAACTATTCCCACATTACAGATTGAGAAACTGAGACAAAGAAAAGTGCCTTAATTTCCATCTATACCTTGATTTTTTTTTAAATCAATTCTCCTAAACCTGCCCTAACCAGTTTGGCTCAGTTAGATCATCAGTCTTGCGGACTGAAGGGTCCCAGATTCGATTCCGGTCAAGGACATGTACCTTGGTTGCGGGCACATCCCCAGTAGGGGGTGTGCAGAAGGCAGCTGATCAATGTTTCTCTTATGGATGTTTCTAACTCTCTATCCTTCTCGCTTCCTCTCTATAAAAAAAATCAATAAAATATATTTAAAGAAAAAAAAATTCTCCCAAACCTGAACTCTGTTGTAAAGTTGGTCTGAAAAGCGATGTTCCTAGGTCGTGGGAGCAGGAGAGTTTGTGTTCTGCAATCTGATAGCGATGATCTCAAGTGGCTCTCCTGGAATCCTAGCATTAGCTTTCCAGCAAATTATAAAGGTAGTAAGGCTCTCTCCTTTCCTTCTCTTTAAATTGTATTGGGTTTTTACCCTCCTTTTCTTCCCCTCCCCCCCCTTTATAACTCAGGGATTTTTTTCTCCCTTTTCTTAGTGCCTCCCTTTTCCAAAATGAGGAAATCTATTCCTAGTTTTTTCTTAGTCCTTTACAACTGTGAACTGTACTGACTACCCTATTTCCTAGAAAATAAGACAGTATCTTATAGTAATTTTTGCTCCCAAAGATGCGCTAGGTCTTATTTTCAGGGGATGTATTATGTTTCTGTTAAGTAGGTCTTATTTTCGGATAATGTCTTATTTTCGGGGAAACACGGTAGTTATCTGGTTACGCTTCAGCATGAATGCATTTCCAGATGCCACGCTCGGACGATTATTTACTTTGGAAGACATGGTCACAAATGAAAGAGTGCGTTCTGTTGAAAGGGTTAAGACTCAAGTGAGGAGTTAATTTGAGGTGGGGAGTGGGAATCCGTCAGCATCGGCCTTCGCTCTCAAGGCCAGTAGGTGCACCTGAGTCACCTTTTAGAACCCGAAGGAAAGCCCTCGTCCTCCCTCCCCTCCCTTCGCTGAGGAAGAGGGGCGCCGGAGCAGGAGAGGGAGGAGAGGTTCTGGAAGGGTCTCGCTCTGGTGGCAGAGTCACAGCCCCCCATGCTGCTGAGCGCGGGCTGGCCCCAGCTTCACTCCGAGGGACTGACCTTCCTTCATGTTGTTCATCGTTCACCTTGTCCTGTTAAAAAGAAACAACAGGCCCAAAATGGAGTCACTGGTGGTAAGCCCCACTAAGACCCAACACCTAACCTGATTGCAGTTTCAACCACTCCCACAGGTGGAATTTTAAACCAATTAGTCTGGAATTTCCCGGTCTGTTCTAGTGAGGTCATCTGCCTGATAAGATCTCCTGCCTTCACCTAAGGAAGCTGTCCTTGCCTGAAATAAGTCATTCCTTCACTCTCGTCTATGAAGGCCTTCTATTTCATACAGCTCCCCGGCCCCTTTCTGTTTTGTGGCATGGGATACTTACTGCTTGGCTCATGAACCGTTCAATACAGCCCATTACATCTTTAAATGTACTCTGTTAAATTTTCCTTCTTTAATAGTTCTATTGATTACTATTATTTTTCACTGTGTTTTTCCTTGAGTAACTCCCCTCTTTTCTTGGAGTTCCAAAAAATATCCCTAGGTTCCCTTTGGTTCTACTGTCTGGTAAGTTTTCTATGGCAAAAAGGTACAGCTGTGTGGATTTGGACGTAGGGTTTCATCCTCTTTGGACAAACAAAACTGCCCTCAGGGGCTCACGTGTGAAAGGCAAATGAGTTTAACGGTATCATTTTGTGACATTTTTTACAAACAGACCCCACACCCCCAATGGTTTTTCTTTTTTAAATTTTATTTTATTGTTTAAGGCCATGGTCGGCAAACTGCGGCTCGAGAGCCACATGCGGCTCTTTGGCCCCTTGAGTGTGGCTCTTCCACAAAATACCACAGCCTGGGCGAGTCTATTTTGAAGAAGTGGCGTTAGAAGAAGTTTTAAGTTTAAAAAATTTGGCTCTCAAAAGAAATTTCAATCGTTGTACTGTTGATATTTGGCTCTGTTTACTAATGAGTTTGCTGACCACTGATTTAAGATATTACAAATAGTAGTACATATGTCTCCTTCTTCTTCCCCCCCTATTGTCCTCCCCCCAACTGGCCTCCCCTATCCCCCTATAATTCCCCCCTCCCCCGCACTTGCCTCCCCACCTAGCCCAGTGTCTTGCATCTGTTGGTTGTGCTTATATACATGCATATGAATCCTTCAGTTTATCTCTTTTATTAAACTTTTACTTATGGAAGCATTGTAAGAATAGTACAGAGAGCTTCTGCATACCCTGTACCTAGATTCACCACCTTTTCAACCTTTGCCACATTTGCTTTATCATTTTCTCTCTTCTTTCCCTTCTCCACCCCACTACTATTTTACTTAAAAAACAAAACAAAAAACATTTGAGAGTAGGTGCTCCTTCAGTGTGTATTTCCTAAAGACAAAGATATTCTATTACATAACCACAATACATTAACAAATTCAAAAAATTTAATACTGATAAAAAAATCAATGTAGTTTTATCTCATCTACAGTCCATATTCTAATTTTGTCAATTGTCCAAGCAACATTTTCCCCTACTATAGAAGATCACATCACATGTCTTTAGCCTCCTGTGATCTGGAATAGCTCCTCAGTCCCTCTGTCTTTCGTGACCTTGACATTTTTGAAGAATGTAGGCCAATCGTTTTACATGTCCTTCAATTGGTCTGTGTTGTATTTTCTCATAATTAGATTCAGATTATGCATCGATGGCTGGATTATTACTTAGATGTTTTGTTCTCAGCTGGAGACACATGTAAAAACATTCAAACCCATAAAGAATTTTTGTGAGTTTATTTGAGCCAAACTGTTGACAATTGCCTGGAAGCAGAATCTGAATGGATTGGGATAATGTGATAATACTTCGGGGAATGTCAGCTTTCCACCTAGTTTTATACAATACAATCAAAGGCGGAAACATAGGTGGGTTACATGAAATCCATTGGTGATTGAGAGGCCGGAGAGAGCGAGGGGAGGGAGGGACACACCTCTAGGATTGAATAAAGACTAAAATGACAGACACATACTTCTTTTACTTAGGTGGGTACAGGACAGCTAACAATCAACAAGTAACACAATAACAATAACAATGAAGGAATGTGTGGTATCTCTCCTGGTGCACAGGGCATTTGGTTGTGGCCTGAGGGATCCCTAAAAAGAGAAGTTACAAGTTACCCAAACATTTCAAGGATCTGTTATCATGGATGCAAAAAAGACATTGGGGTCAGTTAAGTAAGGTAAGATTGACCTTGTCAGGGAAGATACTGGCCTAGGACATGACTACCCACCCTAACTGCTTTTAGTTGAAGCTTTAATTTCAGACCATCCTTGTGGTTACGTTAGGTCTTAGATTCACCACCTTTTCAACGTTTGCCACACTTGCTTTATCAAATGTGGTAAGACTGCCATACAGGCCTGCCCTGAGCTTGTCAGGTTAGCGTGTGGCCCCTTTCATCCATCCATCTGTTGGGTGATGTCAGTTTTAACCACCCAGTCATTTTTCATTTTTTCATTTTTTTTTAAAGAAAAAAAAAGAATGTAAACTTTAGATTCTAAAGGGTTTATACACTGAGACTAAAGTACTTGATGCCATATCCATACGTATTCTGAGCCTTAAGGAAGAGAAAGTGTGTTCTAGAAAACCCCATGTCTCGTGTCTAATCTACTTCCAATTTGGAAAATCTCACTCATAGAGCTGACATTTCTAGGAGACAAAGGCAAGAAGGCAAATGACAGAATTTCTGCTGATGTCACTAGTATATTCAGATTCTCACAAGTACTAAATCTAATTGCTACAGTAGGCGGCAAGAGTCAGACAACCCTAGAACTCTGGGTCATAGTGACCCTCAGAAGGCTAATGTGGGGACATTGATATCACATTCTAAGGACAGGCACAGATTGACTGGGGAGGAGATAGGACTGGAGATGGAGACATGCATCCACTGATTCTTAAAGGGCTACTAACCACCATGCACTGTGGCTTTTTTCTGAGACAAAGGGAGCCCACCTAAGTGGAATGACATGATGAGACCTACTTTATGGGTGAATCACTCCGGCTGTTGGAGAATGGAACTGGGGGTGGAGAGGACATCAGAGGCAAGAAGACTATTTAGGAGACTGTGTTAAAGGCAGTGGAAGGCACAGGCAGGACTGAAGGGATGTGGGGGTTGCAGGACGAGGGGGTGCACGTACAAGGACGTGGGAGTGTCAGGCCTTGGAGATCACACCCCATGAGTCCATGTCTCTCTAGCCAAATGATTTCTCTCAAAGTAATTTTATATCTCATGCCTGGCTGCAAAAAGAATAAAATGGTTTTCAGTCCCAAGTGTTACCAGTGTGAAGACACAGACAAAAGAGAGAAAATAAGAAGTAGATGTGACAGAGATGTTAGATAACACCAGAGTAATCATATTGCAATATATATATATATATTTTTTGTTTTTATTGCAACATGTTGTTTTGTTTTATTTTGTTTTTAATCCTCACCTGGGGATATTTTTTCCATTAATTTTGTTTTTAAGAGTGGAAAGAAGAGGGAGAGAGAGAGACAGAGAGAAACACCAATGTGAAAGAGACACATCAATTGGTTGACCAGAGCTGGGAGCCTGCAACCAAGGTACATGCCATTGACCAGAATTGAACCTGGAACCCTTTAGTACATAGGTCTAAATGGGCTAGGGCAATTGCAATATATTAAATATATCACATCAACATGTTGTACACCTTAAACTTACACAATGTTATATGTCAATTTTATCTCAATAAAAAGAAATTTCATTTATTTATTTTTAATATATTTTATTGATTTCAGAAAGGAAGGGAGAGGGAGAGAGAGACAGAAACATCAATGATGAGAGAGAATCATTGATTGACTGCCTCCTGCATGCCCCAACTGAAGATCAAGCCCACTACCCGGGCATGTGTCCTTGACCGGAATCGAACCTGGGACCCTGTGGTCTGCAAGCTGATACTCTATCCACTGAGCCAAACCAGCTGCTAGGGCAATAAAAAGAAACATAAAAAACCCCACATGTATTGATGGTTAGGAGGCTAACATTACCACCCTGTTCAGTGAATTCTGAGCCATTGGCTTAACCCAGGTTGTTACTGGTCCAAGGCAGAGGCACGCTTGTGTGAACGTGGTACATTTGTGTAGTGTGCTTTTGCTTTCAAAATACTTCTATTTTCATTCTCCTTTTTACTCATCCAAGAATAACTTTCTTATTTTTTCCACTGGGTCAACTGGTAGTTTGTTTTGGACTATATTAAATCCATTTTCCAAATGGTTTTGCCATGGCTTGAGTTTCCCAAAACACTACCACTTCTGCAGAATTTACCAACTTTATTTTTACTTAGTAATAACATACATATAGTGAGGTGCATAAAGTGTACTAATATTAGTACATATTACTAATATTACACACACACACACACACACACACACACACACACACACACACACACATCTGGATAACCACCATTAAGATAAAACTATAATATTTTCTGAATCCCATGAGATTCCTTTGTGCATTTTTCATTCTGCTCTCTGAAGGAGTAATCTCTTTCCTGACTTCTAGAAAAAAAAATTTTAGTTCTGCTTGTTCTTAAGCTTTCTATAAATGGAATCATATACTAAAATTCCTTTGTGTCTGGCTTCTTTCATGTAACATAGTATCTGTGAGATTTCTCCATTTTTTTGCTAAAGCCAATTATTTCTTCTTTTAATGGATGGGTAGTGTTTCATTATATAAATGTAGCACAATTTATCTGATGGTTGATGAACAATTAGGTCGTTTCATCTTTTGAATACTATGAATAAAGCTGCTATGAATGTAATGTACAACTGAGAGGACATATGCACTCAGTTTTCTTGGAGATAAAGAATGACATCCTATATAATAAAAGGCCAGGACCATAAGCATAACAACCAGAACATCTGCTCAACCACCTCTTGGTCCCTCAACTCCACACCACAGGCTCTGATCGCAGCATGGCGAACGGGGAACCACAGCGAATGGGTGGTGGCAGGGGGGCAGGACTGGGGACTATTGAGTGGCAGTGGGCAGCGGATGGCAAGCAACTCTGAGCATCCAGTGGGGAGCTGCAGTGAGCATCATGGGGAGGCAAGCGTCAAGGGGTGGGGAGCATGGAGGAGCATCTCAGGGCAGCAGTGGGGAGTGTCACAGAGTGTCACGGGGAGGCAAGCATCGTGGATCATCATCGCCGAGCAGTGAGTGTCATGGGGCGTTGCAGGGTGTCTCAGGATGTTATGGGGTGGCGGACATGGCCTTGATTATAGGCTAGGTCTAGGGACCCTACTCGAACACGATTTTGTGCACTGGGCCTCTAGTTGTTCTATAATGAAGCAAATTCCTATTTAACCTTGGTAGAAGCAATGGTTTTCCAAAAAGATTGTGTCATTTTGCACCCCCATCCCCACCTATGAAACATGAGATCTACAACCTTGAAAACACTTGATAGTGTCAGTCTTCTAAATCTCAGACTTTCTGGAATGGGAACAGTGTTCTCTCGTTGTGGTTTTAATCTGTGTTTCCCTGATGAATCATGTAAAGCCCTGGCAAGCTGGACTTCAGATGTTTACTGACCATTTGGAGAACTTCTTTCTCCAAGTTCCTGTTCAAGTCTTTTGTCCAATAATGCTGAAAATAGAAAATATTTCTTAATTATGACATTTGCTCCATTATTAGCACATTTTTAAAAAGATGTAGTGGCAGTTTAATAATTATAGTAATTTCAAAGTAATAAGTTCAAATGATATCTTATGATATATGTTTCCACTATGATGTGATATGAAAATATCTATAATTTTAGTTGATGACAGTCACAGGTACTGCTAATACTATGGTTGTTGCTGACATCCATAACTAAAGGAAATAGTACATTTCAGTGACATGTTAATAAAGATAAAAATGCACTTTTCTCAGTAAGGCCACAAACCCAGTGAAGTGCATGTAGGGATCCTTAATTAGGATTTCCTGTGATTGCCTGGCTGGTGTGGCTCAATGGTTGAGTACTGGCCTATATACCAGGAGGTCATGGTTCAATTCCAGGTTTCAGGCTTGAACCTCAGTGTGGGGCATTCAGGAAGCAGCCAATCAATGATTCTTCCTCATCAGTAATGTTTCTCTCTCTCTCCCTCTCCCTTCCTCTCTGAAATCAATAAAAATATTAAAAAAAAAAAGATTCCCTGTGATTAGAATGATATCTAGCTCTTAGGATAGACTAAAAGGGATAAATGAGGCAGGGAGGCCATTTCAGTGGGCCAGATAAAACTAAATAGAGGCTGTGGTCTGGGGTGGAGGACAGTCCTGGAATTTGAAACTAGAATGGAGGTGTGTGTGGGTGGGGAAATGGCTGGAGGCAGGGAGAAAGGAATAATGAGGTAAGAGGGGCGATGGCAGTCCCAGCCACAGTAGCTCTTACCTGGATTGCAATAGTAGCTACTAACTGGCTAGCAGTGTCTGTTCTTGCCCCACTTTGGTCTCATTGCAACAGAGTAGTCAGGGTGGACTTTTAAAACATAAGCAAGATTGCATAATGCTTCTGCTCAAGGCCCTGCTATTTGGCCCCTTTGGGGCAAAGTCCCTACAATAGGCCTCAATATCATATGATGTGGACCTGCATCCTCTCTCTGACTTCATTCCCTATTGTCTCCCTCTCCACCCCTTCTTTCCCCCCCCAACCCCCCCATTCACTATGCTCCAGATACGCTTGCTCTTCTCAAACATACAAGACAATGTCCCTGTCTTGGCCTTCACACTGACTCCCCTCAATCTGGAAAAGCAATAGCCACATGCTAACTTCCTTAACTCTGTCAAGTCTTTGCTCCTTCAATCTCCAAATCACAAAAATGAGGTGTGCCCTGACAGCCCTATTTAAAATAGCCTCTCCTAACATCATGCTGAGTGAAATAAGCCAGTCAATGAAAGAGAAATACCACATGACCTCACTTAATTATGGATAATAAGGAACATTATAAACTGATGAACAAAAAGATAGATACAGAGACAGTAAAGTAACAAACAGACTGTCAAATTTCATCGGGTAGGGTAGGGAGATATGGGGAGATAAAAGATCAACTGAAGGACTTGTACACATGCATATAAGCAAAACCAATGGACGAAAAACTCTGGAGAGGGAGGACATGTATGGGAGTTGGGGGGGGGGCAATGGAAAGATATGTACACATATAATTCCTTAATAAAAAAATAAATTAATTTAAAAAATAAAATAAAATAGCCTCTCCTTAAAATGGATTGATTAATTAGTCTCTCCTCATGTTCCACTTACTCTGCTCTGTTTCCCCCCTGCCTTTTATGTACCATTTAATTTAATTTATTGTCTATCTCCTCTCTCTAGAATGTAAGCCCCATGAGGACAGGGATCTTTGTTTTTGTCACTATAGTTCCAGACATCAGGAACCGTGACTGGCACATAACAGGTGAGCATTAGATACTGAGTGAATGATTAGGGGATAGTGATGCATCTCAAAAAAAAAAAAAAAAAAAAAAAAAGGCAGAAGAGCAGAAGCCTTCAGAGAACAAAAAGAATGTCATCCTATCTAATAAAAGAGTAATATGCAAATTGAACATCACTCCAACACACAAAATGGCTGCCCCCATGTGGACACAAGATAGGTGGCATAAGATGACAGGGGAAGGCAGTTGGGAGGAACTAGGCCTGCAAGGGATGGCAGTTGGGGATGATCAAGCCTGCAGGGGAGGGCAGTTTGGGGTGATCAGGCCTGTAGGGGAGGGCAGTTAGGCATCCATCAGCCTGGATGGTCAGGAGAATGAATGGTCAGGGGGTGATCAGGCTGGCAGGCAGAAGCTGTTAGGGGCAATCCGGAAGGCAGGCAGGTGAGCAGTTGGGGCCTGGATTGTTAAGATTGCACCTAAATGGGCAGTAGGACATCTCTTTAGGGATCCCAGATTGGAGAGTATGCCGGCTGGGCTGAGGGACACCCCTCACCCCTGTGCACAAATTTCATGCACCAGTCTTCTAGTTGATATAATATACATAGGAAGGATCTGTGGGTCATCCTGGGGGTTGCAGACAGCTGGGTGAGTCAGGGGAAAGGATGAGCCTGGCCAGCAGGTGGTTGAGCATTGAACTGTGAATCAAGAGGTCATGATTCAATTCCCAGTCAGGGCAATGCCAGTAGGGGCTGTGCAGGAGACAGCTGATCTCTCATCATTGATGATTCTCTCCCTCTCCCTGAAATCAATTTTATAAAGGGGGAAAGGATGATTGGTACAAAATTGGAGATTTGGAAACAAATTAGCATGTGGGAGATAGTTGAACCTTGGACTTGTTCTGAGAATACCTGCAGACTAATGAAAGAAAAAAAAATGGACAAATCTGGGAGGAAAATAACATTTAAAACAGAGTCAGAAAAGTGGTGACTTCTTTCTATTGTCCTTTATTTCTTTTGCTATCAGAGAACAAACAGTAATTACTAAGTTTACAAGTAGAAATGTATGGTGATCCAGGGAAATCAGTGAAACAAATATATTTTTAAAGCAGATTTTAAAAACATGTGATGAGTTTTTCTAATTGTGCCAACAATGCTGTTGTAAAACAGTGGGGTTCTGTGTGTGTTACAAATGATTTGTTTCAGTGTTGTTTTCTAGCTGACTTAATACAAAGGGACCAGGTCAAATTTCCATCTACGGCTTTTTGAGTCTCAATGTATCATTGCCAAACACGTTCTTCCATGCAGTGGGTTCCCTTTTTGTTTCGTTGATGGTTTCTTTTGCTGTGCAGGAGCTTTTTATTTTGATGTCGTCCCATCTGTTTATTTTCTCCTTAGTTTCCTTTGCCCTAGGAAACGTATTGGTAAACATATTGCTATGAGAGATGTCTGAGATTTTGCTGCCTATGGTGTCTTCTAGGATTCTTATGGCTTTCATGACTTACATTTAAGTCTTCTATCCATTCTGAGTTTATTTTTGTGTTTGATGTAAGTTGTGGTCTAGTTTCTTTCTTTCTTTTCTTTTTTTTTTTTTTTTTTGCACATATTGGTCCAATTTTCCCAGCATCTTTTATTGAAGAGGCTGTCTTGACTCCATTGTATGTTCTTGCCTCCTTTGTCAAATATTAATTGAGCATAATGGCTGATTTCTGGGGTCTCTGTTCTGTTCCATTGATATGTATGCCCGTTCTTGTGCCAATACCAGGCAGTTTTGATTACGGTGGCTTTGTAGTATAATTTGAAAGCTAGTGTTGTGATTCTTCCAACGTTGTTTTTCTCTCTCAGTATTGCAGCAGTTCTTGGGCTCTTTTTTTGATTCCATTTAAGTTTTTGGTATATTTGTTCTAGGTCTGTGAGGTATGCTGTTGGTATTTTAATAGGGATTGCATTGAATCTGTAGATTGCCTTGGGTAGTAAGGACATTTTAATGATGTTGATTCTACCAGTCCATAAACAATGGGCCTGATATTTCTGAAGAGCAGATCTTTGACTAACTTTCCTGTTTCTTAGATGATGGTTGTTCTAGTCAGATTCTCTATTCTTGGCTCCATTTTATGGTTTATATATTTTTATGAGGTTATCCACTTTGTTATCATTCTCATATTTGTATAAAATTATATAAATAAAAAGTTTTTGTAATTAAAATTTTTTCTGTGACTATAGTTACATCATCTTACTAATTTCAAATGTTATCTATGTTCTCTGCTTAGAGAGCTGCAGACATTTAAATGGCAACCTATTAAATTGAACACAAGAGATCATTTGTGGTTTTTGTGTGTTTTTTTTTATCTTATCTGAGAATATTTTTCCATTGACTTTTTTTTTTTTTTTAAGAAACAGTGGAAGGGAAGGGAAGAGACAGAGAGAGAGAAAAATCGATGTGAGAGACACACATCAATTGGTTGCCATCCCCACCCCCTCACCCCCAATGTTCTCTTACCAGATCTGGGCATCAAGCCTGCAACCAAGTACATGCCCTTTGTACCCGAGAGCCTTCACTCTTCGGGCCAAAACTTCAATCACTGAACCAAACCAGCTAGAGCAAGAGAGAATTTCTATAGCAGTACTATTGCAACCAGACTGAGTTTAATACAGCAATTAGAAATTTAGGTGTTTAGGGATTCGGGTATTTGGAAGGAAAGCCTGAAAAACACTGAATGGTAGAATATGAGGAAGAGCATTTCAGTCCCCTGATGGTCCAAGTAAAACAGCCAGAGAGTCTGAGGAACTCTGAACAGCTTAACAGTGTTTCCCCACCTCTCTACTCTCACAGGAACATCTTATCTCTAGTGAGAAAGGCATTCACTCTTAATTTTAGTCGGCCTAGGAAATACAGCCGTAAAATTTTTACTTCACTATTGAGTTACCAGCAGAATGCATCAATGTCAATTTCTTGACATTTCAATTTCACCAAGCACTAGATTTCATCTTCTCCATTTTTCTTCAATCTAGTTTAATGAATCACCTATGTCTTCATTTTCGGCCTTATTATCTTGGGCAAACCATGCCATTAATTTTCAGTTTTCCTTTTACTTAGAATGAAGAAAAATGTTCAGCCTTCTCCCTTCAGGGCTCACTTTCCTTACAGGAGGCACATTCCCCCTGTTGCGAAACACCGGCATATACACGTCATCACTTCGTTCCCCTCTACCATTGATTTGTGCAAGCCACACCTTGTTACTTTGCTCCTGGCTCTCCTCGGGAACCAGGTTCTAGTTAATAGTTTATAGTTTTGTTAATCCTGTTATTTGCTCTGTTTCAGCTGTGGTAAATCTTAGAAAGCTCTGCACGAAACTCAGTTCTGATACAGATATAGGCATCCCTGAAGCATTAACATGTGAGTTTTATTGCTATACCTTCATCAATGTAATGTATTTGGAAAACTATGAATATTTAAAACAAATGAAAAAAAAATGTAGAATACAAGCTCCTGAGACATACGAAGTATAGGTTTGACATGCTAAGTTTAGTGCATGTTAAGACCCAAGTTGCCTAAGTATTCCAGACTAGGCTGCAGCACCACACAGGCAGGGGTCATGTCACTCGTGTTCACTGACTGATCCCTAATGCTAGTGCATGTCTGGAGCAGAGTAGATGATCAGGACAGATTATTGACTGAGTAATTAATTGGCATATGGAAGGAATCTAATTCAATAGTGTATCTTAACATTTTTACTTGTGATTTGAATGTAATGTAAAGTTGTGTTTGATGCTTCCAAGTTTTGAGTATCAGAGATATTCAGGTTGCCTTTGTTCTAGTCTAGAGCAGTGTTTCCCAAAGTGTGGCATGCGTACCCCAAGGGGTACGGGAAGAGTTTGGTGGGGGTACGCGTTGCACCGGAGTTTGGTGGGGATATGCACTGCACAGTGCTTAGCTGCACCTAATTCTACGTTCTCATGAGTCAAGTCAAGACAGTCTTGTGAGGCGTGAGATGGTCCGGTGTGAAAATAAGTGTTATTTATAATACAACTTTTATTTATATTTTATTATGAATAATTTTATTTTTCCTTTATTATTATTTTGTGTATGTACCAAAAAAATAAAAAATAAATATATTTTTATTGTTATTAAAATACATCCTTTTTTTTTTTTTGACGAGGGGTACTCAGCATTACGAAAATTATAGGAGGGGTACACATATGTCAAAAGTTTGGGAAACACTGTTCTAGAGGTACTTTGGGAGGATTTATGGACCTGTAAAAGGAAGATAAAGACACCTCACCAGCTATACAATTAGGTTTTGCAGAAAAATGGACCATTGTCCCCACCTCCAGCAGCCTAATTGCAGCTCTGGGCATAAGAGGTTGATTGCCAGTCTGTAGAGGAGAGCCTTTAGGTTAGGTATTGAACCTTGGCCAGGGAACCAAGGTCAAATGGCAAAAAGGAGGCTACCAATGAGGCAGGTACTTGGAGACACCTTGCCTGGCTTAGTGCTACCTTACTAATAAAACAAGAACCAAGGTCTGTCCTATATCAATAGTTAACCATCCGCCGAAACCAGTTTGGCTCAGTGGATAGAGCGTCAGCCTGCGGACTGAAAGGTCCCGGGTTCGATTCCGGTCAAGGGCATGTTCCTTGGTTGAGGGCACATCCCCAGTAGGGGGTGTGCAGGGGGCAGCTAATTGATGGATCTCTCTCATCGATGTTTCTAACTCTCTATTCTTCTCTCTTCCTCTCTGTAAAAAAATCAATAAAATATATTTAAAAAAAATAGTTAACCATCCAAACAGCTCTACTGGTTTTATTTCATATTCATGTTGCCACAGTGTTTGCTGCATGAGTTTCATTTGCTAGACAAGCCATCAATATCCAGTCATGTTTCCTGTCATCATAACGGCATGTCCTGAGAAAGGGCCAGAAATGAGCCATGATTTATTGAGAGGAAAATTTCATGTATTATAGCCTGCTGAAGAGAAATTTCATACACGGGCAATTATGAATAAGAGCTGGGGAGGTGTTTTGTTTTGTTTTTTTTAATCTTTTTTATATGTGACATTCCTATAAATCAGAAAGTTTTTCTGAAGTACATTACTCTCTGAAAAACAGTTTTCCTGAGATCTCTGCATGTTGGATTTAGTTGGAAAACTTCATGAAATCACGATAATGATCTATCTGGGATGTACTACAAATGATGCTGAATCCCCAAAATATGTGCTCAGGGAGTTATTAAATAAGACTATTCTCTGAATTATACCTTACTGGCCTAGTATGAAGTAGTGATCTGATTCAAAGCATTGGTACACTGAATTTCCCAACTGTGTGCTATTTTCTGATACACAGTGAACTTAATTGGGCCCAGGCTACCACCATTCATTTGTAAAAGGGTTTCAGAATTGTTCTCTCTCTTATGGGTGACATGCTTACCAGATGGAAAGGATGTTTCTCAGTCTTTACTTCATTTGACTTGTCCACAACAGCGGCATCTGAGCACCTTCCCTTCCTGTATTCCATACCTTCATCTGCTCCCGAGGAGTAACCACCATTTGTATGCTGATGGTTTCTGCATAATATATATCTGAACGGTCCTCATCCCCAAGCTATAGTGTAGAGCAGGGGTGGGCAAACTTTTTGACTCGAGGGCCACAATGGGTTCTTAAACTGGACCGGAGGGCCGGAACAAAAGCAACCTGACCATGCTGGCACTCTCATCTTGGGCTGCTGGTGAAGGAGCGGAGGGGAGAGCAAGAGAACTCTCTGCTCTTTTGGCTCCGCAGGCCGGATAGAACAGCCGAAGGGGCCGGATAGAACAGCTGAATGGGCCAGAACCGGCCCGCGGGCCGTAGTTTGCCCACAGCTGGTGTAGTCTTTCTCTGCTTTCAGAATGTCTGTCAGGGGTGGGGAGCCTTTTTTTCTGCCAAGGGCCTTTTGGATCTTTATAGCATTATTTTAGAGCCAGACAAAGTTATGCTAACTTTTACCATCTTAAAAGTTAGCCTGCTATATTTGGTCAAACATTTAACTAACTCACCCCTAATGCCTTGGCAGGGCCAGACCAAATGATTTTGTGGGCCATATACAGTCCACGAGCTAGACGTTTTCCTCCCCTGACTCCAGATGCTTACAGGTTTTTAAACATAATGTGTCTAAAACTGAATACCTTATAGCCTGTTCTCTACCCCTACCCCAGCCCTGGGTGGCCTATCTGATCTTTTTCTTGTATTTGCTACCTAAAAACACGGTGATCCACACCTATTCCAGGCCAGGGTAGGGTGGAGTGGTGGGGCAGAAATGTTTCTCTTTGCCTACAGCCAATCACCACCCAATTCTATCAGTTCCACCTCCCCAAGCTCTCTCCAGTCTATCTTCCCTACTTCAGATTTGCATATTTGGGGGGGGGGGTTTGAATCATTGGACTAATTTCTTTGCCACCCTCTCCCACCATACTCTTTTCTTTTTCTTTTAAAAATATATTTTTATTGATTTCAGCAAGGAAAGGGGAGGAAGAGATATAAACATCAATGATGAAAGAGAATCATTGATCGACTGCCTCCTGCACACCCCCTCAACCCGGGCATGTGTCCTTGACCAGAATCGAACCTGGGACCCTTCAGTCCACAGGCCAGTGCTCTATCCACTGAGCCAATCTAGCTGTGGCTGCCACTATCCTATTTTCAGCTCCATCTTCCACTTTGCTCCTGAAGCCATCTTTCTGAAATAATCTAATCATTTATTTATTCAAATCCTTTAAAGTTTTCTGCCACCCACAAGATAAAACCCCAATTCACTAAGATGGCTGAATTGGTTTGTTTATGCTGTGATAATTCTGCATAACAAACCATTCCCAAACTTAGTGAATTAAAGCTACAAGTGATACCCAAGGCTGTATGGTTATCTGTCGTGGTTCTGCTAATCAGAGCTGGCTTAATCTGTGGGTCTGCTGAGATGGCTATTGTTCCAGGGACCAGTGGGTTAGCCTAGGAATCTATTTGGTTTTCATGGTAATCCCTGAGGCACAATAGAGCAAACAGCCCGGACCTCCTAAGGTCTAGCTCAAAACCATCACTCTGCTCACTCAAGCAAGTCATGAGGCTCAACCAGGAGCTGGGAAATATATTCAGATCTATTACTGAGAGAGTCTGCACGTCACATGGGAAAGGCATAGATATGGGGAGGGATAAAGAACTGGGGCCTTACCAAAGCCGGTTTGGCTCAGTGGATAGAGCGTCAGCCTGCGGACTGAAGGGTCCTGGGTTCAATTCAGGTCAAGGGCATGTACCTGGGTTGCGGGCGCATCCCCAGTGGGAGGTGTGCAAGAGGCAGCTGATTGATGATTTTTTCCTATCGATGTTTCTAACTCTCTATCCCTCTCCTTTCCTCTCTGTAAAAATCAATAAAATATATATATTTTTAAAAAGGACTGGGGCCATTGGCAAAAAAAAAAAAAAAAAAAAAAAAAAAAAAAAGGTAGGAAAAGAAAAGAAAAGAAAAGAGAAAAGAAAAACCTCTGCTAATGTTGTATATGTTGTATCTATCACTTGCATTTAACGTCCTTGAGTCTGACCTTCTAATACAGCACCTTGATATGTTCCGTCATGCCCTGGGGACATGCTGTTTCATCGGGTAGGAACGACTTTCCACCTCCATCCCACCCCATTTATCTGTCCTATGACCTCTCCTGCTTCTGAACCTTAGGCAACATAGGGTGGGGCCAAAGTAGGTACCTAGCTCTAAGTACTCAAAACAGAGTTTATTCTTGTATGATTGTTTATTAATTATTGTATTATTTTCCACATGAACAACTGTAGACCCACTTTTGCCCCATGCTGTGCATTCTCTTTTCCTTCTTTAGCAGCTCTGTTCTAGAGAGAAGTAACTTTTTTCTTCTTTGTGTCACCTGTTTTCTTTAGGCTTTTTCTTTATCAAACTAAATTGTAGTTAGTTACATGGCTATATCCTTTTAGATTAATGGAAATTTTTGAGGGTTAGTATTTGCTTTTTTGGTCTCGGTCTCTCTAGGGCCTTGCAAAGTATTTGGCATGCAGAGTTCAGTGAATGCTGAATTGAATTAAACTTCCGTTAGACAGAAATGACATTTTGGAAATAAGACCAATTACATTGAGTTGCAAGTACAGAATTTTCCTGTGCAATTTGGAATAAGAAGGTAACTAATGTTCTGTTCTCTCAGAAGCAGATACATCCAGAAAGCAAATAAAAGAATCACTTCTAGAATTCTCTTTAGGCTACATGGAGTTTGGGGGTTTTGCAACGGTGTCTCCCCGAAAATAAGACATCCTCCGAAAATAAGACCTACTTACAGGTTTCCTTCTGAGTGAAATATAAGGCATCCCCCCGAAAATAAGGCCCCCAGGCTCTGTCTCAGAATGAAAATTAATTTACTGTAAACTGGTTGCTAGGGCCGCCCTGACTGGCATCTAGCAACCAGTGACCTTATGCGGAGTCCTGATGTCACTGCTGTGTGAATGGAGAGAAATCAGTGTGGAAACTTTGTGAAACCTAAACTGCAAGAAGTTGTGACTTGAGTGAAGAATTCATGGGAGAAAATCACTGACAGTTGTATTGCAAATGCACTGCGAGCTGGCTACCTTGACAAGAAGTGCTCATTTAAAGACAGTGCTATTGCTAAACATGAGAGATTTGGCCCACTGATTCTGAAACAAATGGAGTCACAAGAAATTCACCAGGAAATTCAGGAATTGGATTGTTATGATGATGTTCCAGAAGATGATGATATGATTGTCATTGAATAAATGAGTAAAATCTTGATACTGTAGGATTCACAGTTTGGTTTGTGTTGACAATTACCATACCGTATACAGGTAATAAATTTCCTTTATTTTCATTTAACAATAAATGTGTACCGTATTCTTCTTCATGGAAAAATAAGACATCCCGTGAAAATAAGACCTAGCGTATCTTTGGGAGCAAAAATTAATAAAAGACACTGTCTTATTTTCGGGGAAACAGGGTAGGATATGCCTAAGTTGACTCATGCATGTGCGATATATATAAAGTTCTCCCTGGCACCAATTGCACCCATGTGTTTCAATCTGTCATTGTCGATCATGAATTTGGTTGACACTTCCATTATAGAGAAAGGGCAAATAGCAATATGAAGGTATTTCTTCTAGTAAATTTCCTTTCAATGTGAATGAAACAGTTCACCGGGCCACTAGTTATTAATAATGAACTACAACATTCCTAATGGCTGATTAGTATAATCACGTTGCATTCATTTCCCTTACACACCTCACGCACAAGCGCACCATTTCTCTTCACTAATACTAGCAGCGAATATTTTAGCAGCCGATTGTCACATCATTAGTCTTGATTGTTTGGTATGTACAACAGAAAATATTTCATTTTTGGAGAACAAGAGAAATGGGTTTATTTGTGTTATGCTTATTAATTTGTGCAGTTATTCAGAGTCTGGTAAGTTAATGTTCAAGAAAAAATACTAATTTTTATTAAAACATTCTATTATTTTATGTTAACAATTACCCATTTCAGCTCTTTGTACTCAGCATGTCTCTATTGAAATAAACCTATGTTCTATGAAAATTGAAGCTTTTGTGTTTTTGTGGCCCACATAAACTTAAACCTTGTTTATTTGGCCCATGTTAGTCTTTGAGTTTGACATGCTTGGTGTAGAGAATGACTGTCCAACCATCTGAGCCACTTGGCGGAGTCACTAATTATACTATTTACTCATGAGTGGGTTTTTTGTTTTTGTTTTTTAGAAAATTTAAACTACATATATTTTTTATTGACTTCAGAGAGGAAGGGAGAGGGAGAGAGGGATAGAAACATCAATAATGAGAGAGAATCTTTGAATGGCTGCCTCCTGCATGACCCAGTCTGGGGATCAAGCCTGCAAAATGTGAGCATTTGCCAGATCCTCTTGGCTCACAGGTTGATGTTCAATCACTGAGCCATACCAGCGAGGCCTATTTACTCTTTCCTACCACAGTACATTATGATAAACAGATCTACCAATCGCCATGTTTAAAATTTCATTTGATAATTTTCAATCACTTATTCATAATCGTTCCTTAGCTATAGGTCACAAGGTTGCTCCTCGTGACACTTGATTTTCTTCACATTTGCAACTGATTTATTGTAATTTTTATAGGATTAGAGACCTCTGTGTTTGGTGACCATTGAGAACCTGGAACATTTAGAAAACTTGCAATACCAACAACACAACAGGCCAAGAAAAAATTATGACAATATTCTTTGCCAGAGTTCTGTATTAGTTTCCAAGGGCTAACAAAAGACAACAAACTTGAATGGCTGAAAACAACTGGAATTTATTCTTTTTTCTGAAAGAGCAAAGAACAAAGTGAAGGTATCAGCAGGGCCATCTGCCCTCTGACATCGCTGGGGGGGAATCCATGCTGACCTCTTACTAAAATTCAGGGGGCTCCAGAAATCTTTTGTAGTCTTTGGTTTGCAGCTGCATCATTCCAGTCTCTGCTGCCTTGTCATATGGCCATCTTCTCTGGGTCTCTCTGCCTTCATCTCTCTCTCACTTTATAAGGTTACTAGTAATTGGATTTAGTATCCATCCCTATGCAGCCTAACTTCATCTTAACTTTATTATATCTGCAAAGACCCTATTTCCAAATCAGGTCACATTTACAGGTACAGGAGTTAGGATTTCAATGCATTATTTTGGGGGGCACAATTCAACCCACAACACATTCCTACTATGAGGAGACAATACCAAAAGTGCAATTAAAATGTATTCTTCACATATAACGTTTATATCATACACTGTTTTCCCAATTCTTTCTCTCTCTCTTCTCTTTTTTTTTTTTTTTTTTTTTTTTAAGAAAGACAGACTGCCATGTGCAGTATCTCATTTGGATGTGTCTATATAGTCTTGGAAGTTTGACTACCCTATGTTCTCCTACAAATGGACCTCGAGAGCTTGTTTGGAGGTTCTAGCAGGGGAGCGCAGCTACTCCTATCCTCTTGACCAAAGACCAGTCCTCTCCTCTGGGGGAAAGGTCATCTCCTTCAACCAAACACAGAGCATGGCTTAGGGAGGGATGCACATGGACCTCTGGGGGAGGAGGGGACACCCGCCTTGCCAGCCAGATCAGCTGAATCAACCCTGGTGATCAATGGGGTGACAGATGTCGCAGCCAGATGGCCCTCACAACCTGTTTTCCCAATTCTTAAGCTTTACCCCACTAGGGGGAAATGCCAGTTGATATTAGGAGTACAATTTGTGGGTACGTGCAAAAAAAATTTCATTGGTCATTATAAAGATTGACATGTATTGAGTTCCTACTCTGTGTCAGGTCCTTTACTTGGTGCTGGAGACACAAGAATAAAATTTTAAAAAAGGCACCAATCCCTACTTGGACGGAGCTCATTATCATAGCCTGGACTGGTGCCATGCCCTTGGCTATGGTAACAGCCTTGTAATAATAAAGAGAGCACGCCAGCTATTTTTAATCACTTGAGTAAGAGAACTTATAGAGAGCTCTATTAACTACACAGTTTTGTTAGATACTGCCCATTTCAACAATCCGGCTCAAGTTGAGGGGATTACCTTCCTGCTGAAGATGAGTTTACGTTTTTTGAAGGTAGCTATACATACATCTTTGGGACACTTAGGGAAAAGCAAAATGGAGAACAAAACAGATAGGAAAAGGGTATGGTCCTGCCGGTTGTTTTGACATTTCCGCGTTACCCTCCCCCCTCACCAAGTATGAACCAGAGATATTTGTTTTGCCTGGGTGACCCAAGATGCAAGCTCACTTACTGCCAACATTTAAAGTTGCTATTGTAGGTAGGTCCTTACTTCCAAACACTCTAGACATGTCTTATGCAAACACAGGATTGGTTTAGGATTAGAAAAGAAAGAGATTGGACCCTAACACCTGAGGGCCTTCTTGTAAACCCATGAAAGGGGACAGGACCATATCTGCATGACAAAGACCCTAGAAGGGTATAAAAAGGGAAGCCCTCTGTGTGTTTCTTCACTCTGATTTGGAAATTATTCCCAGAGTTCACTAGTGTTAATAAATAGGGTCCCTACCTTTTTCTAAGAAAGAAAGAAAGAAAGAAAGAAAGAAAGAAAGAAAGAAAGAAAGAAAGAAAGAGAAAGAAAGAAAGAAAGAAAGAAAGAAAGAAAGAAAGAAAGAAAGAAAGAAAAGAGATTATTTACTGTCAGAGTCCAAGCACCTCGTTTTTATAGGTGAAAGAAGGCTGAAGAATATGACTTGACCAAGGCTATGCAACTACAGTAGTGAGTCCTGGAAGCTCCATGAGTATAGCACCCTGTTTTTGGTGACCCTTGTACTCACAAAGATTAGCATGTGCCTAGCAAATAGTGAGTGCTGAGTGAACAAAAGAGTAACTTGAATATCGAATGAGTGAGTCAAAAACATACCTCTTTTGAATACTTTTTGCAATGCCCTAGTGATCTCCAATTTCTAACAGACCTTTTTATTTTCTCAATAAAAAGTTTCAAGGTTAAAAAAAAAGTTTCAAGGTAGTCTAACAAATGCTTAGACAACATCATTTATTCACATGCTGTTAACTTAATTATTTAAAAGAGAATTTGTTAGTTTGTGTTCCAGATTATTCAATATTTACAGCTTTTGCTCTCAACACTGTTTTTTTCTTCTGGTCTTTATGCCCCTTGAAAATTAAGCAGAGAAAAAGGAACCACTAGTAAATCACAGATCTCGCTGGCTTGTTCACTCAGTAAGCCTTTTACAATAGTTGTTATCTGGTCCCAGCTGTTGTGCTAAATTTAGGATTTTGGATTATATGTAACTGTTCTTTCTGTCTCCCATTACCAAGGTTAATGGAGAAGTGATTGCAGAACAAGAGAAACTTCAGTTAATAAAAGAAACTACATAATACATTATTCAATAATATCAGATTTCCACCAAGAGTTAACATTTGTAGCCATTGTATAAAGACCTGTTACCATTGGTCAGAAGTTTCATCTTCATCAGAACATTTCCTTGAAAACAAAATGTTACCTTCCTGTATGTCCTGCTCTGCTCAACCAGTTTTTTCTCTGACAGGGCAAACAGCAGAGAAAGAACTGGGCCATCAATAGAGAGAGAGAGCCAAAACCGGTTTGGCTCAGTGGATAGAGCGTCAGCCTGCAGACTGAAAGGTCTGGGGTTTGATTCCGGTCAAGGGCATGTACCTTGGTTGTGGGCACATCCCCAGTATGGGGTGTGCAAGAGGCAGCTGATCCATGTTTCTCTCTCATCGATGTTTCTAACTATCCCTCTCTCTTTCTCTCTGTAAAAAAATCAATAATAAAGAGAGAGAAAGAGAGAGAGAGAGAGAGAGAGAGAGAGAGAGAGAGAGAGAGATGAAGGGAGAGAGAGGGAAAAAAACATCAATTTGTTGTTCCACTAATGCATGCATTCATTGGTTGATTCTTGAATGCCCTAACTGGAATGGAACCTACAACCCTGGATGTATAAGGATGATGTGCTAACCAATCCTGGTCAAATTTGTTTTGCTCTGTTTTTAAAAACATGTTTTTATTGATTTTTAGAGAGAGAAGGGAGAACAATAAAAACATTGATGAGAAAAACATCATTTAAAAAAATATTTTTTATTGTTTTTTTACAGAGATGAAAGGAGAGGGATAGAGAGCTAGAAACATCGATGAGCGAGAAACATCAACCAGCTGACTCCTGCACACACCCCCACCGGGGATGTGCCCGCAAACAATATACATGCTCTTGACAGGAATCCAACCTGGGACCTTTCAGTCTGCAGGCCAATGTTCTATCCACTGAGCCAAACTGGTTTCGGTGAGAAACATCATTGATTGGCTGCCTCCTGCACACACACACACACACACACACACACACACACACACACACCTTCTCTCTTCTACTGGGGACCAGGCCAGCAACCTGGGTATGGGCCCTGACCGGAAATTGAACCCGTGACCTCTTGGTTCAAGAATCCATGCTCAACCACTGAGCCATACCAGCTGGGCTGCCCTGTTTTTTTTGTGTGTGTTTGTGTTTTTGTTTGTGTGTGTGTTTGTTTGTTTTCTGTTTTTTTTAATCCTCACTTGAGGAAATGTTTGTATTAATTTTAGAGAGGAAGGGAGAGAGAAACTTCTATCTGTTGCCTCCCATAGAGGCCCCAACTGGGAATCTAACCTGAAACTGAGGTATGTGCCCTGACCAGAATCTATCCAGAGACCTTTTGTTGTACAGGTCAACACTCCAACCTACTGAACCACCTGGCCAGGACTGTCCTGTTTTGATTAGATACAATCTTACAGTTAAGGCTGATAATTGCAGTTGTGAATGTAATTTTACAGTACATATCAACACGTCTAGAACATATTACTAATTTTTCATAAAAGAAACTTCATGTATTTGATGGATCTGAGGGGGGGGAAGCAAATTCCAATTTCATACTTCCCAATAACTTCTCTGAAGTAAAAGTAATACATACTCACTGGAAAACCTTGGAAATCACAGAAGAGTACAAAGACAAAAAGTAAATCTCTTGTAGACCTTCCCTGTTGTGATTCTTGCAAGCAAAATTATTTCTAATATATATATTTTTTTTTCCCTAATAAAACCAAAGAGCATGGCAAATTTCATACCTCTTGCCTCTGTTTTGAGCTCACAACCCCATATGTGCGTTGCCTATTAACTGAGTAGCTAATAGCTTCAAGTACTTGTTAGGGTTGCTTTTTTAAATTACAGCAGATCCTTGTCATCTGTTTGCGTTGGAGTGGTGACACAACATCACAACCAACATGCAATGTCGCATTGTTACAGCAAACACGAAAATTACAGCTCCCCAACAATAACACGGTGTCAATGGTGCGCCCTCCTGGCGTGAGTCAGTGTTTTTTAGATGTTCTACGAGTTATTTTTAGCACCGCCAGTGCCTCCGGAGCTTGGATTCCGAATCCCACAAACATCCCCCAGTGACTGGGGGAAATCGAGGGCACGAGGGGTTTGGTCTTCAACTCCCGAATCCCCCCCGATGCGCACGGGGGCTGCCCACTCTCCCCCGTCCGGACCACAGCCGCCGCGGGCCCACCGTGCGCGCCGTCCGCTCGGTGCTCAGTCAGAACTCTGCGCCAGCATCGCGTGTGGAGGCGGCGGCGGCGGCGGCGGCGGAGACTAAAATTATCCCGCACGTCTGGGGCAGGCCCTCGGATGACATCTCCCCAGTCACCCCGTGTTCTCATAGCGCGGCTCAGATTCCCCGTCCCAGACGCGCTGCAGCTGGCTCCGAGCTCGGGAGTCCAGAGACGGGAGGCGACCGCCGCCGGCAGCGCCTCGAGCCGCTCCGGCCTCCGCGGCCCCGCGCCCCCCCAGCCTCGGGCCGCCGCCGGCACCCAAACCTCGAGCCCCTCCAGCCAGCGCCCCCGGGGCGCGCGCGCGCGGGGGGCGTTGCCATAACGACGGGGCGCCCGCGCGGAGGCCGCCGCCGGGGAGGAAGTGACGAGCGGTGGGTTGGCTGTTGTCGGGCCACGTGACCCGGGCCGTGTTTTGACAGGGCGAACGGCAGAGAAAGAGCTGGGCGAGCGGCGGGGGGCACCGGGAGCGGGGCACCGGGAGCGGGGCGCCGGAGCCGACGAGGGGCGGGCGGGCCGGCGGGCGGAGAGCTGGCCGAGGCGCGGGGCCGGCGGGCCGGCGGGGGGCCGCGAGGCTCGGGCGCGCGCCGGCGGGGCGGGGGGCCGAGAGCGGGGAGCAGCGCGGCGGGGGTGCATGGACCCAGGGGCTCCGGGCGGCCACGTCCGAACCGTCCTCCCGGGGCCACCCCCCCCATGGTCCCCTAAGGCAGCGCGGGGGGGCTCCGCGCGCCGCTCTCGGCTCCCGCCGGCCCCGCGCCGCTCCGAGCCTCCGGTCGCCGGGGGGCGTGTGAGGCGAGCGGCCGCGCGCGGCTGAGGAGCGCCCGCCGAGAGGAGGGACCCGGACCGCGGAGAGCGAGCGGCGGGGCAGCTGAGGTCGGCGGGGGAGCGGGGGAACTCCTCTCCGGCGGGGAGAGGGGCTGGCGGGCGGGCGGCGGGGTGGGGGGGGGGCGGGGTGCCCAGCCGCGGACCTGCCCGGGCGCCCCGGGGCGCGGCGGCGCGGCGCGGGGTGGGAGCCGGGCGGCCGGCGGAGGGCGTGGGGGCCGGGGCCGGGGGCCGGGGGCCGGGGGCGGGGCGCGGGAGGCGGCCGGCCGGGCTCCGGGGCCGCGCATTGTGTAAACTTGGCCGGGGCGGGCGCAGCCAGGCTGGCCCGAGGGCGATCGCCCAGGTGAGGCGGCCGCAGCCCTCGGGAGGCGCCGCGCTGGGGCTTCAGGAGTTCCCTGCGCCCAGGCTCCGGGTCGGAGGACTCTCCTCTCTACCGGCCCCGGAGGAGAGAAGGTGCCACTGCTCCCAGCGGCCGTTTTTTTGTTTGTTTTGGGTTTTGTTTTGTTTTTGTTTTTACAAAGGGGGTGATTTAGCTTGTGTTGCTTTGAGTCCTTTTTTTTTTTTCCTTTCTTCCCCTCCCTCGCCTGTACCTCCAGGTTATAAATAGATCTTCCTTTTGGTTCAGAGACCGTGTGTCAGGGAAGGACACTTTGGCCCCGGGAGTCCCGGGCAGGGGAGAGGGGTGCGGGGTCCGGAGGAGCTGGGGAAGGCGGTGCAGAAAGAGTTGTGATTTTTTTTTCTTCTTTTTTTCTTTTTCGAACGTGCCGATGCTGCTGTCACCGCCGCAGTTAGTGCCAGGAAGAGGCCTAAACTATGTTAACTTTTCTTGCGAGGTCTGAGTGTTAGAGCAAGACCTGATTACTTTTATTTTGGTCTCTCTTTTTTTAGCATTTTGCTAGCTGCGGTAGCCACAGAATCTGCGGCGGGCCCGTGGAAGGAGCCCACACGTGAATTTCACAGCCCCCTGGGTGGATGTTGGATGTGAAAATGAAGCCAGACCGAGGTAATTGACTTATTTAAGTAGGCTCCCCGCACCCCCCATTGTCCCATTTGAGAAGCATTAACCTAATTCTGTGGGAGGACCAACCTTTTGTGGGTTACCTATGCTTGCTTATTTCTGTTACGGATCCCAGCTGGTAAGGTAGAGGTGGGGGGATGAAGAGACAATTAGGATCTAGCTGGGAGGATGCAGCCTTCAAAACTGAAGTAATTTCAAGAGAAGCTCTGTTGTAACTCAAACTGAGGTTGTTGTCAAGAACAGCATTTGTAACTGTTGCCGCAAGACTTGGTATCATTTTAGAGTCACAATTACTCATTTTAGGTAAAGTCAGTCCAATTTCAGTTTTAAAGAGGCTTGCAAACTTTTTCAGCTGAGGAATTTGAACTTGATGCGTTGAGGAAATTTTAGTTTAGGACTGTTTGAGTTGGCAAATACTGTTTTACTATTTGTGTTACTTTCATCAGCTGATTTTTTGTGCCTTGGGCAAACTCTAAAGCTTTGCAAAGTGCTCTAGGGCCTTATTCAAATATGTCAATATAT
This sequence comes from Vespertilio murinus, assembly GCA_963924515.1. Lineage (NCBI taxonomy): Eukaryota > Metazoa > Chordata > Mammalia > Chiroptera > Vespertilionidae > Vespertilio > Vespertilio murinus. Next base: position 164,956,165 of record OZ004704.1, on the reverse strand, counting down.
GGACCGCTTAGGGCTACTGAAATCCCTAATGATGAGTAAATGAGTCATTTCCTTTCCACGCCTGTATTTTTCAGGACTTTTGAGAATAATGTATATACTTTTTTAAGGACTTCAGAGGAATTGAAGACTCATTTATCAGTTTTCTTTTGATTAATGGCATGGACCAAGATGAGATTTTAATGTAATAGTAGTTAGAAGGCTTTTCAGTCAGATGGGGATTTGATTCCAAGGGAGATTGTAAGAAAATGATTATTGTATTTGGTAGGGAGTTGGGCTAGATGACAAAGTTCCTTCCAAGCCTGAGAGATAAGGTGTGGAAATGTTATTTTATCCTCATATGAATTAGATGCTCATTTAAAAAAAGATATGTACTAAACTGGTTATTTTTCCAAAGTGGACTAGAGAGAAATTTTCTCATCAGCAGAACAAATGTCTTTTAAAATGCACTAGAAGTGGAGAAAGCCATACCTAACTTAGTAGCTTAAATTAGTTTAAAGTGCTAGGCTATTTCTTAAAATCAGCCTAAGTATATTAGCAAGTATATTGCTACGAAGCAGGTTGTCTGTGTAGAATCCAGGTGACTTTGGGAAAATGGCACCAGTGTCACTAATTGCATCTCAGAATAAACAAGCAAGTAAAATCAAAGTTGCTATTTGCTTTGGGGTTTTTCATTGTTGTTAAAAGTTGCCTTTAAGGTTGTAAAAAGATCAGAAATATTGGTACACAATCTCTGTTTTTGCCAAAACTAGTACTCGACATTATAAAATGTTAGTTATATACTAATATAGATTATTAGGGAAAATAAATTTATTCATCAAGACTCCTGAAGAAGTAATTTTTTTCCTCTCTAAAACTCTATCTTTCTTAAGCATTATGGTGTAAAAATGGGATTGCAAGTCTGGTACTATAATTATATTTCACAATAATTACTTGAGTCTTTAGGCCCATGGCTCATTTCTTTTGACTAGAACCCAGAGTAAGTAACATCTTTTACTTTGCAAAGTAGTATAGAAATACTGAAATAAACATTTCACAAAACAAACTTAACGTCAGTTTGTGCAATGTGGCTTGTATTTACTGTTCTATTTCTATTTTTAAAAATTGCTGTCACAACCCAGTGAATTGATTACTTGACCTGCATTTGGAAGGAAAGGCACAGTTGTGGGCAACACTAATCCAGCTGACAAGGCTACTTCATTGTTTGTACATTGTGACTAAGAAACTCTCCCATATGAGCGAGTTTTCTGGATAATTGAAACTTGACTCTTTCAGTGCCAAAAATATTTTCGATTGTAGTCATGATATGTAGATAGATCTTTAAAATAATAATGCTTCCTTGTACTTTAAAAATATCTATAGAATCAATGTAGTTTAATCTTTAATAGTAAAGGGGCATTGTTGTAAATTTCTACTTGGAACTCTGTCATAATCTAGAAATGCCCAAAAGAGAGATTTAAATTTATTAGATTTTTTTTTGCCTCTAGCTTAAACCACTTCTACTGATTTTTTTTTGTGTTTTAGATTTGATTTTTTTTTAAAGATCTTATTCTTTTGAAAAAAAAATATATTTTATTGATTTTCCACAGAGAGGAAGGGAGAGGGATAGAGAGCTAGAAACGTTGATGAGAGAGAAACATCAACCAGCTGCCTCCTGCACACCCCCTACTGGGGATGTGCCCACAACCAATGTACATGCCCTTGACCGGAATCGAACTTGGGACCTTTTAGTCCACAGACCGACGCTCTATCCACTGAGCCAAACCGTGTTCGGCAGATTTGATTTTTAATTTCCCATGCTGTCAACAATTTTCATTGCTAATATTCATATGCTTATTCTTGCCTCCACTTAATTTCATGGCTTTAGATCTCTGGGTAAGAGAGCTAGATAACCACCACACTTAATGTTGAGTTCTATATAAAATGAGAGTAAATAGGAGAACCCTTGGGGTAGTCTTCAGAATCTGAGTCAAGTATATGAATTCTAGTGTAGAAACATTGAGACATTTGCTTAGTGAGACACAGCTGTGCTTCAGAGAGTTTATAAATATGCCTACAAGATTGGGTGTGATAGTTGGCTAGTTGAAAAAGTTATTTTAAGTGAGGAACTGCAAAAAATAACACCCTTAATTATTCACCTTTCTTTTGATGTAGGATCAAGCTCTATTAGGGGGTAAAATGGAGCCCATTTTTTAGAGATAATCTTTCTTGTTGTGGAAAGCACACCATATGAACATGTTTTTGATTTTTTAAAAGTTTTTAAAATTGATTTTAGTATATATATATTAGTATGTATATTATTTCAGAGAGGAAGGGAGGAGAGAGAGATAGGAACATCAATGATGGGAATCATGATCAGCTGCCTTCTGCATGCCCCTACTGGGGATCAAGCCTGCAAAGCCCCTATGTGCCTGACTTGGAATCGAACCATGACTTCCTAATTCATAGGTTGACACCTAAACACTGAGCCATGCCAGCCAGGCTAATTTTGGTGTTTTTTGTTTTTTTTAACATGGAATAAGATTTTGCAGAGCAATCTGAGGGTAGAATCTTTTAAATTTTAAAAAGTTTTAATAATTTTTAATGTTTCACAATTTTATAGGTGTCTTACAGGAATCTGTTTTGGGGGGAGAAGTGAGTATATGCTCACCAAAATGATATTCATCAAAATATGCTCCAACGCATTCAACATAGTTTTCACTGAAATAACTTTTTTTACACTCATTTCATTGGTCTATATAATATTTAAATAAATTAGTTAATTTTGATTGGCATAAACAGATTTGGGAACAAACACCAGATTCTAAACATACAACCCTACTAAGCAGAAGTAAAAGCATGCAGGCAACTAGAAAATACAGTAAGTCCTCAGTTAATGTTATGGATATGTTCTTAGAAATAGCAACTTAAAGTAAAACAATGTGAAGAAAAACTAGTAGCCCAGCCTGTGGGGTTAGGTGGTTGGGCATCAACCTAGGAACCAGGAGCTCATAGTTCGATTCCCAGTCAAGGCACATACTTGGGTTCTGGGCTCTATCCCCACAGTGGGGGCATGATTCTCTCTCATCATTGATGTTTCTCCCTCTCCCTCTCTCTTCTTCAATGAAATCAATAAAAATAAGTATTAAAAAAATAAATGTTTTTAAAAACACCAACATTACCATAGGCTAATTGATATAAACAAAAATTAAGTTCCGGTGGCATGTTTCTAGTCATAGAAACATCACCAGACTTTTAAATAAAGACCCGAAACACTTCTACTATCAAACATTGAAATAAATGTGAGTTATACACACATTTAAGAAGATTAATGAAAACAAGGAAGATAAAAAATTAAAACAACAAGGAAGATCATTGTTTTCCAACCCACTCATTCCCTCTCAGGGTCACAGGTGGCTGGATCCTTTCCCGGCAGCTCAGGTAGGGGGTGGGAGCCTCCCTGGGCAGGATGCCCTTCCATCGCAGTGTTTCCCAAACTTTTGACATATGTGTACCCCTTCTATAATTTTCGTAACACTGAGTACCCCTCGTTAAAAAAAAAAAAAAAGGATGTATTTTAATAACAATCAAAATATATTTCTTTTTTCTTTTTTGGGTACATACACAAAATAATAATAAACGAAAAATAAAATTTTTCATAATAAAATATAAATAAAAGTTTCATTATAAATAACATTTATTTGCACATCGAACCATCTCACGCCTCACAAGACTGTCTTGACTTGACTCATGAGAACGTAGAATTAGGCGCAGCTAAGCACGGTGCAGTGCATATCCCCACCAAACCCCGGTGCAACACGTGCCCCCACCAAACTTCCCGTACCCCTGGGGGCACGCGTACCACACTTTGGGAAATACTGCCTTACAGGATGCATCACGCACACCCATACTCAGTCTGGGACAATTTAGACACCCCATTCACCTCACATGCACATCTTTAAGAATTGGGAGGGAAACCCCCCCACCCCCCCCACCCCCCCCACCCTCCACCCCCCCCACACACACACAAGGGAGGACGTGTTAATTCCACACAGACAGTGCCCACCCTCCCACCCCTAAATCCCCCTCCCCCGTCTGAACATGGATTACTTTTTCATCAACATTATAATGAAACAATGTTAACAATGATATCTCAGGACCTGTTGTACCCTACTGGATATTAGTGTCTTAGTTTGCTTTTATGGAGGGGGAAAGCATTGGTCAGTCTTGCTAGTAGATTAAGTGAAAGGAGAGCTTCTACCATACTTTGTGATGATCAAGATGTTACTGTTTAATGCAGTGGTTACATTTCATTATAGTCTAAAGTGTTTACCACTGTCTCAGGTAAATACATAAAAAAGTTTTTTTTTTTTAAAGCGTTTGCATAGTATTACTTGAGCAGTGCTGCTAATGATGACTCTCTCATGCTATTAGCACAGGCCTTGGAATTATTTTAATTGTATCCTTGTTACATTACTTGCTAACTATGTGATCTTCATCAAATTACTTAATCCCTGAGAGTTTCAGATTCTTTGTAAAATGGGGAGAATACCAACTTCTCATAGTTGTTAACAGTGAAATATGACAGTGTTTGGTACATAGATATAAATTAAATAATAATCTCGATCATGTTAAACAAGACATTACAAATGCTTCTTTGTTGGTCAGTTATAAAATATGTTCAACCGAGGTAAGGAAATAATCAAATGTGCAATAACCTAACACTATTTCATTTTGTTTTAAAATTTATAGTGCTCAACCTGCTAAGGCTCAAGCAAATTTAATTGGCTGTTAATGTATAGTTATCTGAGAAAATATAAAAACTACAAAAGGATGCTTGCTATAGGTGTGATTTATTCCTTATAGTGTGACTTGTTATTACAATTATAGTTTAATCGCTCTGGGTAAGAGATGACCTGGGTGGACTAAGCTTCCTCGGAATAGCGTTTGCAAGGTTGTTAACTGCCTAGTAAAGCTGGGCAGCTGGGACGGTTAAGGGACATTACTCCACCTTGTACTCATGCCAAGGTTGGACCTGGTCCTAAATATGTATGGAATATGTCCAGTGTTTTAAGAGAAGTCCAACGTGAGATCTTCCTGTAGAAGTAATTAAAGCATTAGGTTATGGTATGCTATAAATGTATGGTATTTCTAATTATATTTATTTTTAAATGAGTGTTTTTCCTCTGCACAAACTTATTTCAAAACTAGAGGCCCAGTGCATGAATTCATGCACAGGTAGGGTACGGCCAGCCTGCCCTGATCAGGCTGGCCCCGGGGAAGGGGACACCGTAGGTTGGCCGGCCTGCCCTGCCCCCTGGTTGAACTCCCAGTTGTGGGGACAATTTGCATAGTAGCCTTTTATTATATAGGATAATGGACTATAACCTTACCAAAGTTTCAGAGTCTTAAGCTTATGGTATTGTACAATAACCCGAGTAGAACCAGCCTCTTTTTAATTTAAAATATAAATATCAATTTGGTATGTTTTGATTAGAAACAGTTTTTTCATTAGCCATTTCTAAGAGTGTCATCTGAGCTTATGAACTGTTATGAAAGATGAAGGCCTATAACAGTGGTCGGCAAACTGCGGCTTGCGAGCCACATGCGGCTCTTTGGCCCCTTGAGTGTGGCTCTTCCACAAAACACCACTTGTGGGCGTGCACATACAGTGCGATTGAAACTTCGTGGCCCAGGTGCAGAAGTCGGTTTTTGGCTCTCGAAAGAAATTTCAATCATCGTACTGTTGATATTTGGCTCTCTTGACTAATGAGTTTGCCGACCACTGGTCTATAGCATCTAGTAAATCATCGATAAATAATTTAAACATACTGTGTTTCAGTTCATATTTGAACACATTGCAGCCCATCTATGACTTTTAAGTTGAAGCTCTTGGAGCAAAACCTGTTCCACAAGCAAAATACCAAACACTTTTACTTTTTTTGAGGTTAAAACTGAAAGGAACGCTGTCCTTAGTGTATAAAAGAAAACTCCCTCTCCCATTCCACTGTCTGAGGTCTTAGTGAAAAGACTGCCACCTAGGAGGAAGCCAAATCTGCTGGTGCCTTGATCTTAGGTTTCCCAGCCTCTAGAACTGTAAGAAATAAACTTCTGTTGTTTATAAACCACCTGATGTTTTATTATTTCTCTCTTAAATTTATTTTTTATTGAATTTATTATGGTGACATTGGTTAATAAAATTATATAAAATTTCAAGTGTACGATTCTAAAATACATCATCTGTATATTGTATTGTGTGCTCACCACCCAAAGTCAAGTCTCCTTCCATAACCATTTATCCCCCTTTCCCTCTAGTGATCACCATAGTATTATCTATGTTTATGCGGCTTTTTTGTTCGTTTTTTAAATTTATTTGAGAGATAGGAGAGGAAGAAAGATACATTAGTGTGAAAGAGAAACATAAATCTGTTGCCTACTGCATTGCTCTCCCACTGGTACAGACCCTGGGTGTGTGCTCTGACCAGAATCAAACCTGCCACCTTTTGGTGTACTACCCAAATGAGCCGCACTGGCTAGGCAATTTTTTTTCCTTCTTAATCCCTTTACCTTTTTCAACCAGCCTCGCAACTCCCCTTCCTCTCTGACAGCTATCAGTCTGTTCTCTATCTATGAGTCTGTTTCTACTTTGTTCTTCAGTTTATTTTGTTAAGTAGATTCCGTATTTGAGTGAAACCATATGGTACTTGTCCTTCTCTGACTGGTTCATTTCACTTAGCATAATGCTCTCCGGGTCCATCCATGCTGTCACAAAGGTAAGGTTTCCTTCTTTTTTATGGCCGAGTAGTATTCCACTGTGTAAATGTACCAGTTTTTTTTATCCACTCACCCATTGATAGACACTTGGATTGCTTCCAGATCTTGACTATTGTAGATAATACTTCGATGACTATAGGGGTGCATATATCTTTTCAAGTGAGTGTTTTGGGTGTCTTTGAATATATTCTCAGAAGTGGAATCACTGGGTCATAAGACAGTTTCATTTTTAATTTTTTGAAGATACATTTTATGTCCACAGTGGCTGTACCATTCTGCATTCCCACCAACAATGCATGAGGGTTCGTTTTCTCAGCATCCTTACCAACATTTGTTTGTTGATTTATTGATGATAGCCATTTTGACAGCCATACTGGTTTTAAATTGAATCTCTCTGATTATTGGTGACATTGATCATCTTTTCATATGTGTGTTGGCCATCTGTATGTCCTCTTGGGAGAAGTGTCTGTTCAGCCACCTAGTGTATGGTATTTTGTTATAGCAGCCCAACTGGACTTTCTGATTATATTACTAATTTAGCTTTAGCCTTGGTAGTGCAGTGGCTTATGAACTTACCTATCGTTTAATGCAACCCTGTTAACCTCAAACAGTCCCTACCAGGGCAACTGAGCTAGGAGGAAAGAAGTGGTAAGGATTAGAAAACAACAGCAAGGGAATTAGCTGCATTGCTTACTTGCTAAGAATAATTCATTGTTAGCCAGTGTAAATCAACCAACAGAGGTGATAGATGTTGATAGAAAAGTGTTGACTAGATTAAATAGAGTAGCCTTTTGCTACCTTCCCAGGTGGAGATATATTGGTAATAACAGCTAAAACTTATCCAAAATATGTGCCAGGCTCTGTTCCAATTTGTTTGCATATATAACTCATTTAATCCTCACAGTTCCTCAAGGAAGTAAATAGATGTTATTGTCATCTCAATAAATGAAACTGAGTCACAGAAAGTTTAGTAACTTAACCTTTGTTAAATAGATAATAAGAGGGTTGGCCTAGATTTTATGTAAGCTCTAGTACATGCTCTTAACCCTCTGATTGGGAGCAGCAAATTTTGTTAAAATATTATAAAATATTGGAACTAAATTGGTTTAAAAATAGGCTTGAGGAAAATTCAAAACTGATTTGGTAAATAGTACAATCTTGTAAAGCTCCTTATTTTCTCTGCTTTACAGTGGGAGAAGTAAGAGTACTTTTTCTTTTGAGTTATTTTGAGATTAAATAAATTAATGTATGTAATGTGCTTAGAATAGTGGCTAGCACATGGTAAACGTTCAAAGGCGCTATTGTTATTGGACATATTCTAAATTAAGAAGTCAATCGTTTAGGAGAGCAGGGAGGAAAAAAGAAAGGTGTTAATTGAGCTGTGAGTGTTTTGCACATGCACTGTAATTTCAAATCAAAACCTGACTACTGCCCTAACTGTTTGGCTTAATGGGTAGAGCGTCGGCCTTCGAACTCAAAGGTCCCAGATTCGATTCCAATCAAGGTCATGTACCTTGGTTGTGGGTACATCCCCAGTAGGGGGTGTGCAGGAGGCAACTGATGGATGTTTCTCTTTCATCGATGTTTCTAACTCTCTATCCCTCTCTCTTCCTTTCTGTAAAAATCAATAAAATACATTAAAAAAAAAACATACAAACCTGACTACTATTGATCTGTCATCCATTTACATTGATGGATCTTGACATATCAGTAGCTGTAAAATAATTGTTGGTTTGATACAATTTCTGAGATTCAGATACTAAAGGGATTGACATAGAGGTTCCTTGTGTTGTGTTTTTGCCCGCTATTTGAGGCTAAGGATGTTAAAAACTGAACATTAAACTTAGAATAACTTAATACCGATATTTCTTATAATAAAAAAATAAAAATTGTAGTGCCTAAAAATAGTATTTTTCTTGGTGGGTAAATGAAAGTCAGTTTGTCAGTGGTTAATTCTCTCTTTGCTTAAATGGGTAAAAACTCAGAATAGTTTCTTTTTAAAATATACATATATTTTTATTGATTGCGGAGAAGAAGGGAGAGGGAGAGAGAGATAGAAACATTAATGGTAAGAGAGAAACGTTATCGGCCGCCTCCCGCACATCCCACACTGGGGACCGAGCCCACATGACTGGGAATCAAACCGTGACCTCCTGGTTCATGGGTTGACACTCAACCACTGAGCCATCCCGGCCAGCCTCGGAACAGTTTCTTGATTATGTCAGACTTTCTTACTGAACTGAAATAGGATGGACTGGGTAAAAATGGCAGTAGCTAGTAAAAATATTACCGTGTTTCCCCGAAAATAAGACATCCTCCGAAAATAAGACCCACTTATAGGTTTCCTTCTGAGTGAAATATAAGGCATCCCCCCCGAAAATAAGACCCCCAGGATTCACAGTTTGTCTGGTTTGTGTTGACAACTACCGTACTACCGTACCATATACAGGTAATAAATTTCTTTTATTTTCATTTAACAATAAATGTGTACCGTATTCTTCTTCATGGAAAAATAAGACATCCCCTGAAAGCAAGACCTAGAGCATCTTTGGGAGCAAAAATTAATATAAGACACTGTCTTATTTTCGGGGAAACAGGGGTAGTTAGTAGGCCAGGTTTAATACCAAAGACCCCTAGCAATAATCTGAGTTGCGTTTTCTCATATTTTCTGTCCATATAAAAGATACTCATCCTGTAAAATTGCAAGAAGGCCTTCTGCATCTCTTCCCCTTGTTCACCAGGCCTAGCTCCACTGGCTGGTTACCTTTTGGGTTTTTGATTACTTCTCAGGGCCACATATACACTATTCCTTCTGCCTAAAAGCCTTTCTCTCTAGTCACCACATTGGTAACCCCTTGTCATTCTGCTGATCTTGGCTTAAATGTCATTTTTCAGAAAGGCTTTTTCTGACTATCTAGCATGCTCAATTAATGTAAGATGCTATCCTTGTTTATTAAATTAGATGTCCTTTGTTCTGTGTCTCAGCAGTCTGGCTTGTTTTCTTCATAGTGTTTGCCACATCTTGTAACGTTTCTCCCTTTGTTCATTGTCTGTCTCCAGACCCGACATTTAAGTTCTCTGAGGCCTAGGACCTTATCTCTCTCTCACAGCTGTGTTCCCGTCACCTAGCCGGCAGCCTCGTGCATGTGGATGCGCCGTGGGTGCTGAGGAGTTGCTTGATACGTATTTGTTCATGTTGTTGCTTCAGGTGAGATGATGTGTCGGAGAACTCTGTAAGCTCTGAAGTGCTGTATATATGTTGACTAGCTTACCTCTGGGCAGGAATGTTTGTATAGATGAGCAGAGGGCAGATGCTTCCAAATCCTGCCACCTACATCTTAGAAATATCCATTCACACAGCGCCTAATTCTTACCGTTTTTAAAGGTTTTCTTTGTTGTCCTCATTATTTCTAGAAATTCATTTAGATTAATGTATATTTTAGTTACACGTGTTTGAGGACTATTGAAATGAAGGTTATACTTTGGTATAAAATTAGCTCAAAGGAGTCCTTCTTAGTAGCATGCTATAATCCAGGGAGAGTTTATTTAGGCTTTACAGTCAGACTTAGAAATTCTAACTTCAGCACTTACCAGCTAGATGATCTTGAGGAAATTATATAGCCTGTCTGAACTTCAGCTCTTTTATTTCTCCCCATTGATGTTTAGAGAAAGAGTGAAAAGGGGGGCGGGGGGAGGCACACGCACATGCCCCTACCAGGGCTGGGAATTGAACCCACAACCTGGACCAACACTCTCACCACTGAACAACTGGCCAGAGTTTCAGTTCTTTTTGTTCTAACACCATCAGCTGTAAGGATTGTGGGAGAGACTGAGAACCCATGGTTTAGCACCTAGAATATACGTGGCATGGGGTAGGGATTGGTAAATGTTTTGCTTCCAAGGATACACAACTTGGGTTAGCTGCACTGAGAAAATGAGACTTTCTTTTTGTTTCTTCCTTTTTTTTTCTTCTTATGTTTTTTTTTTTTTAAACTAACTGAAAAACTTACAGTTTAGTTAGCCTTTATAAGGAAATGAAAATCTAATGAAATGGGTAAAACATACTGTTTTTATACTAGGTTTGAGGAAGGTTGGCAGGTTGTGGGAAAATGTGATAGGTATAAGCCAAGGGTAGTAAACTGGGGAAAACTTAGAAAGACCTGTTTGTTCAGTTTCCTCTGGGTAGAAGGAGGTTACCTCTCACGTGAGGGTCTTATGACCTGCTTCAGGGGGATGGAGGTCGTCACAGAGTCATTCGTTTTAAAAACTACATATTTTATTGATTTTTTACAGAGAGGAAGGGAGAGGAAGAGAGAGTTAGAAACATTGATGGGAGAAACATCAGCTGCCTCCTGCACACCCCTCACTGGGGATGTGCCTGCAACCAGGTTACATGCCCTTGACTCGAACCTGGGACCCTTGAGTCCGCAGGCCGATGGCTCTAGCCACTGAACCAAACCGGTTTCGGCACACAGGGTCATTCTTGTACCTACCAGAGAAAGTGAGTGCTTCAATGCTCTGTTGGGAAGGCTGGTCGAAACAGCCATAAGAGATCAACAGACCCTTATTGTGTCCCTCTGAAACATATTCTGCAATATACAACCAGAGGAACAGAAAACCAGCGTTTGCCCTAGCTGGGTTGGCTCAATGGATAGAGGTTAGCCTGTGGACTGAAAGGTCCCCGGTTCTATTCCAATCAAGGGCACATGCCTGGATTGCGGGCTCAATCCCCATAGGGGGCGTGCAGAAGGCAGCTGATGCATGATTCTCGTCATGGATTTTTCTCTCTTTATCTCTCCCCTCTCCCTTCCTCTCCTCTCTGAAATAAATTATATATCTATATATCTATATTTATATCTATATCTATATACCTATATCTATCTATCTATATCTATAGATAGATAGATATCCCAGCATTAGACCTCTGGAATGTGTTTGCAGCGGGGGAGGGAAAGTAGGTAATTGGAGCACACCAACTAATTCTGGGCAGTAACGTGCTGTGATGAGCGCTGAGAGCAGCTCTAGGGCAGAGAGGTTGGGGCGGGGTGGACTCCAGAGGGAGGTTGATGGAAAATATTAGAGCGGTGAGATAGTGCCCAAATTTGTTTTTTTTCCTTCATTTCATAACTTTAGTTAGGACTGATTCAGGGCCTGGAGCATGGCCCTTCAGCCTCAGTGACTCAGGATTTAGACTTGTTCCTGATGAGGCAAGTAATGGCTGTTACAGGTTCAGAAAGTTTGGTAGACTACTGTAGGAGTCTAATCATAACTCACATGATATAAATAATAACATTAATTCTAAGTATGACCATTATTTACTTTAAAACTTAGCCTTTTGGGAGCACAACCAATTTGTAAGTTGAGGATAACATTTTAAATTAATATGGAATTTACTCCCCCCCCCCCACACTTATCAAACTTATATATTGTTGAATGGTATAAAAATCTGGTCTCAATATCTGAAATCAGGTCATTTAAAATTTTTATCTTGAAAAAAAATTTTTTATCTTGAAATTTTAAAAATATTTTTTAACCAAATCACCAATTTTCTTTTGTGAAGAGTTAGGGTTTTTCACACGAGAATGGGTCATTTCTACTTAAATTTATAATAGAAAGAATGTGTAACTTTAGGACTTACTACAAATTGCCTTTTGGCTATTGAGGTTTTTTTTATATTTTTTAATTGGTTTATTTTTTTTACAGAGTGGAAGAGAGGGATAGAAGGTTAGAAACATCAATCAGCTGCCTCCTGCACACCCCCCACTGGGAACGTGCCTGCAACCAAGGCACATGCCCCTGATTGGGCTGATGCTCTATCCACTGAGCAAAACCAGCTTTGGCTGAGGTTTGGTTTTAATAGTAACTTTAGCTTAAAGTTCCATATCATATTTGGTATACTTGATGAAAGGATATTGATACATAAGAATTTCTAATTCATTTTACAAAAGAATTAGCCATAAGGATTTTTTTAAACTTCCCTACTTTATTTGCTCCATAATTTAATTTACATCTAATTTTTAAAAATTTCAACCCCCCCAGAAAAGTTGGAATCCCAAAAGTAGCATCCAAATACCTTCACATAGATTGATAGTTAACATTTTAGCACTTTTGTTTTATCTCTTACTTGATAAGTAGGTAGATGGGTAGATTAGCTGGACAGCCACAAGGAATTCTTACGTTTGTTTTTTGTTTGTTTGTTTGTTTTTATAATTTGAGAGTATGTTACAGACTTCATGACACTTCCGTCCCCTGTACACGGAGCTTGCTGGCATCAGCACATGAAGCTGATTTTGTAAATTTCTTCCCAACTTTGACATCACTGTGGTTGCTTGAAGTCTGCTATGCGGTATACCATGGGCATTGACATTGCAACAAAACCAGGGTGTGTTTTTTTCCTGTGGAGCCAGTTGTTAAACGTTTATCATTATACCACTGCACGTACCTCCTGACAATAAGAACCTTCTCCTACATACCTGCCCCTCAGTTATCACAGTCGGGAGATCTAACACTGATGCAATACTAGTACCCAGTACGCAGCTTACATTCAGTTTCCCCAGTCATCCCAGTGTCATCTTTAGTCACATTGCCTTTTAAGGAGGTAAGTTGCTTCCTGTTACAGAAATGGAGTTAGTTAGACTCATGTTGGGCAACATTTAGAAAGGTTTCAGGGTACACGGTAAGAGCTAGAGTGAGTAAAAGTACTTCCTTTAGTAAAAAAACATAATTAGGCCATGTAAATTTGATAATTAAGAGTTTAGCAGTTTTCCCCTCATTCTGTTTAATGTTTTAAAAGATTACTTGGGCAGCCGAAACCAGTTTGGCTCAGTGGATAGAGCTCCGGTCTGCAGACTGAAAGGTCCCAGTTTCGATTCCAGTCAAGGGCATGTACATTGGTTGTGGGCACATCCCTGGTGGGGGTTGTGCAAGAGGAAGCTGATCGATGTTTCTCTCTCATTGATGTTTCTAGCTCTCTATCCCTCTCCCTTCTCTCTGTGGAAAATCAATAAAATATATATTTTTTAAAAGATTACTCGGGCAGAGTGGTTTCGAGAGAAAAAGTATTGGTGAAATTTTAATATCCTTTTGAATTGGGAGAATTGTACTTTTAATCCTAACGCATCAGGATAGTCCTCGGTATTCTAAGGTTCCCTGCACTTGCATTTTGGGCACATTGATCTCGCTGTTCCTTCAGTCACCACAAACACATGGACGAGCGGAGGCCTTTGCATTTGCTGTCCTCTTTTGAAATATGAGTCTCGTGGCTGCATCCTTTATTTCATTAGACTCTGCCGGGTTGTCACCTCTGCAGAGAAGCTTCCTTGATCATCCTATCAAAAAAAGCTGCAGCTCTTCTCTCTTTACTGTGCATTCCTCTTCTTCAGACGCCTTCCACTATTTAACCTGATGTTCCATATTTATTTATTTGCTCCCCCCCCCCCCCATCCCCAATAAGAAAGTAAGCTTCATGAGGACAAGAACTTAGTGACATTTGTTCACTGGTATTTCCCGTGTGTGGACTGGTGCCTAGTAGTCAGTAGCTGCTCAGTAAGTATTGTTAAATGAATGCTTGCATGCATTCTAGCATCTTTGCGGTACAGCATAAAGTTATTTTGACTGGAAATTTATACATTCCTTTTCTGTTCTTTGTTGGCTTTGTAACATAAGGAATTGATTCTCTAGTCTCAGTTTTTATTTCTAGATGGGTATATTTATGCCCACTTTTCAAGGTTATTCGGGGATCGAATGAGATGACTACACAAACATAATGCAACACAGCCCTGGCTGGTGTTGCTCAGTGGTTGAAGCGTTGGCCCATGCACCAAAGGGTTCCCAGGTTCAATTCCTGGTCAAGGGCACATACCTGAGTTGCAGGTTCAACCCAAGCCCAGTTGGGGCATGTAGGGGAGGCAACCAATCATTGTCTCTCTCACTTGCATCAATGTTTCTCTCTCTCTCTCTTCCCCCTCCCCTTCCCACCCTCTTAAAAAAAATCACTGGGGGAAAAAAACCCTCAGGTGAGGATTAACACAACAACAAAACATAACGCAAGGCATTTGATAACTGAATAAATGGTTAGAGTAATGTCTACAATCAAGTGCCTAGGAAATTATAATTACAGTGGAGCGATTAATTTCCCGGCAGAGGCTGCCTTTTGGCAGACACAGCAGCTGGGTTGAGCTTAAAAGGCAGGTATGATTTGGATAGATGAAAATTTATAGAGGTTGAGAGGGAAAGGTTTGGAAGAGAGGACAGTCTGAGCAATTAAGATGTCCAAGGGATGGCATGTAAACTAATGTGAATTGGAGGGGTTCTCTATTTTCCCTTTGCTACCATTCTTTGTAATATATGAGAGATTAG
Source organism: Vespertilio murinus (assembly GCA_963924515.1). NCBI lineage: Eukaryota > Metazoa > Chordata > Mammalia > Chiroptera > Vespertilionidae > Vespertilio > Vespertilio murinus. The sequence continues at coordinate 164,941,057 of OZ004704.1, read as the reverse complement.
TGTTTCCTTTTATGAAAATCTTGGGAATATTAACATAGCATACAATACCGTAGCTGTTGTTTTGTGATACTCTTTTGTTAAAGTCATAAATTGCACTATTTATTATAAAGTATCCATGTGTTATGATAAATACAGGGGAGGAAAACAGGATCAAGTTGGAGATTCCTTTCCACATTCCAGATAGTTGCTGGCAGAAACACAATAAACTCTGGGATAAGCAGCCTTGTACCTTCCAAGCTCACATGTGTTATGGGAGCAAGGAGATCCCCACCATACTGATAAACCTTCCTAGCTGTATTATGGAGAGAATGAACTCATATCTCCTCTCTTACCCAACCAGATAAATACTTTCACACCAAAACTTCAAGAAAAAAAATCGTTGGCTATAGGAGAGGTTTGTTCAGTGTATTGTAGTAGAAAGAGCACAAAGCAGGAAATCTTACAGTCCATCATTTATAACTCCTTTCTTAAAGATTGCTTCCCTGGGAATGTGTATTCTTCTTAAGTTGGTATACTCTGCTATTCAGAAGACAGGGTCAGGAACATGCCTGTGTCTTTGAGGAAGTGTATTCAAATCTTTGTAATTATTGTGTTGATTTGACTACTGGTCCTGGGGGCAGATTTCTTAGTCCAGCATACCACAACCCTAGCCTGTGCTTTTTCTTGTAGCTTATCTTGCCGAGTTCAGGTATCTGCCAGGGAACTCTGAAAGGCTGACAATAAAAAATAAAAAATAAAAATCCTAGGTTACATGGTGGTACAGATTACATTCCATTCTGAAGAGCTCAAGACATGAAAATGCTTTTCTGATTCTGAAATTTCTCTCAAAATCATGCTATTGCCAGAAAGAGTAGGAAAGGTCCTCAGAGGTTTTGTCTCTTTCATTTTTACAATTGAGAAAACATAAAACGTGGGACAGAGGAAAGAAGGAATCTGTCCAGCCACAGAAATAAAACTCAAATTTCCTGTAGGCCGGTTGAATATTTTCTGTACTTCTCTACCTCTCGCGAGAGCACAGAGCACATCACCTGTCGGGTCTGGCAGCAAAAACAGCGTAATGGTCATCCAGCCTTCCTCAGGGAACCTGAAAGAAACAAAGGCTGTGGTTATACTTTAACATTGTTCTCCAGTTAATGTCAAGTACGTGCTGGAAATAAAATGATGAACAAGGAAGGACTAACAAAGCCTCTGGCCTCTGGAACTTGTAGCCAAATACAGTCTTTCCTGACTTTTTTTTCCAGAGTCAACGGACAAATCAGGACTGGAAGTTTCCATGTGCTGTTTGGAGGAGGCACAGGTGGGGAGCTGGGGAAGTAACCCAGGAGGAAAAGAGTAGCAGAGGGCCTGCCCAGATTTGTAGAACTCCTACGTTCCTCTCTTCTTTTCTGCTCGTGGTAGTCTCAGACATCTTTGGTTTGAGAGAAAGAGAGAGAGAGAAAGAGAGAGAGAGAGAGAGAGAGAGAGAGAGTGTGTGTGTGTCTGTGTGTGTTCTGTTCTGTTTTGAGAATGAGGAATGGAAATTTATTGTCAGTCAGCACTGGTTTCAAATGAGGTGCTCCCTTCCTGAGGCTTTCTCAATTTTCCGCTTTTCCCCTCTAGGCAATGCAGCTGAAACCTTCCTGGTCTAAAAGGTTAGAAACTACTTGAGACATTCAAATCATAAGTACTTGCCACTGACCTGCTGGGTGAAATGATTGTATAAACCGAAATTGTGTTGAAAATGGAGAGCTTGGTGGATTGACTGTAGCATTTGTATGAGGAAAAAGAAAACTCCTGTCTCCCTCCACACAAAAAGGTGTACTCAATAGGTGCATTCCTTTGGAATCTCCCTCTCCCTCTCCCTCTCCCTCTCCCTCTCCCTCTCCCTCTCCCTCTCCCTCTCCCTCTCCCTCTTCCTCTTTCTCTTCTTCTTCCTCTCTCTCTCCCTCTCCCTCTTCCTCTCTCCCTCCCTCTCTCTCTCCCTTCCTCTTTCTTTAGAATCAATGAAAACATATCATGGGGGAAGGATTTAAGAAAACTTTTTTTGACTGCCCACAATTACAAAAAAAATTTGATGTTTCTGCCCCATAACAGCACTCTCTCTCCCCTAAAATAATAGTCTTCATGCAATGTTGGTACAGCTTTTTTTCTGTTTTATTTAAAAAGGAACCAATAGTCCCAGCACTTAAAGTTAATTTCACAGCACATTTAATCCTACAGATTGTTTTAGCATTTAGAACTATAAAGACCTGGGTTTAAGTTCCAGTTTTGTCACCTTTATGTACCTAACTTTTCTGGGCTTCAGTTTCCTCACTGCTTAAAATTGACATAATAGTGGCATTTATTTTATAGTGTTTTTTTTTTTTTATAATGACATAACATAAGTAAAGTGGTTATGCCGGGCATTTAATATAATCACATAACCAGTGGCTATTTCTCTCTCTCCAAGGTTTGTTAGCTTACTAGTAGAAGATTGGGAGTGAGATAATGTTGAATCTTCTTCAGAGGGAAACTAAATCAGTTGTTAATGTTGGAGTTTTAGGTGTTATAGGTAGCCAGAGGAGTCAAGACTATATGAAATAGTCTGAAATTAGCAAATTTAAAAAATGCAAGCAAGCAGAGTATTAAATACTCTGGGACTTAATGATTGAGCCTTTTTTTTAAAAAAAAAATTAACTTCAGAGAGGAAGAGAGAGAGAGAAACACTAATGATGAGAGAGCATCATTCATCGTCTCCCTCCTGCAAGCCCCACAACAGGGATGGAGCCTGCAATGTGGGCATGTGCCCTGACCAGGAATTGAACCAAGACCTACTTTATAGGTTGCCGCTCAGCCCCAGAGCCACAGCAGCCGGGTTAATTGAATCTTTCTTAAAGCTGCATGAGGTTTACTTAATTCTACACAACTGGTTTACTTATTTCAGATTTCTGCTAAAATTCTCCAAAATTTAAAATGCAGAATTTGCCATACGTATGAATGACTTTTGGCATAATTTGTAGAGGTTATGAGATCTACCAGTAATAGGTAGTTGTGGAAAAAAATGACACAAGACTTAGAATTGACAGGTAAACCCACCAGCTTCCTTAAGCTCTTCATCTACAAAATATATGTATTTTAAAAATTCTCACCCAAGGATATTTATTCCATTGATATTAAGACAGAGTGAAAAGGAGGGAAGAGGGGGAGGAGAGCACATCCACATGAGAGAGGCACATCAATTAGTTGCCTCCTGCACTTTAGTTGCCTTCTGCATGTGCCCTGACCAGGGCCAGGGATTGAACCCACAACTGAGGTGCATGCCCTTGGCTGGGAATCGAACCCGTGACCTTTCAGTCCCCAGGTTGACACTCTTAACCACTGAGCAAAACCAGTCAGGCCTTAAAAAGTCTTATTTCACAAACTTACAATGATCTAACATACAGGTAAATATAACATACATTATCTCCATGTGAATACTTTTAGTAAAACATCATTTTTTAAATAAAAATAAAACTATCATTGGTTCTAGATTTATAAGTCAATCAAACATATCATTTTTTACTAGCAAAAGATTAACAATATCCTAGAACATGCCTTTAAATACGTATGGGCATAGGTAAAGGGAAACCCATGTGCATCTTGGCACACAATTTATGTAATAATGGTGATATTAATTTATAAAGACTTAAGTATATAGGCGATTAGAAGTGAATTCTTATACCTGATCTTGACATGTGTGTGTACAAGATATTATTAGACAAAGTGTTTGTCCAGTAGCTTAGATTATAAATAACCCCTGTTCTAGCTCATTTTAAACAATGTCATATGAACGATGCCAAAAAAACAGGCTAGAACATTTTCTTCTCTCCAAGATCTTAGATTTTTGTAAACAGGGCTCTGCTCCTGGAACTAATCTAGGTCATTATAACCCAAATCTTTTGAAAGATGAGAACCCCAATTAAGACTCTTAGGTACTTTTTAATATTTAAAAATGAAGAAGTGTGTTAGCTCTTAGAAGCACAGTATTCTTGGACTCTGTTTGGCCACTTGGCTTATTTGTGCCATGCCAAAACGAATACAAATCACGGAGTAACTTCAGCAATAATGATTGCTAGGAATCTCCAGGGGAGTGGAAATTAATGTATTTTATTACGGCTTAATTTATCCCAATACTGCCCTAACGCCATAACATTTTATTTTTGAATAAGAAGTGATATTTTAAAAAATAATTTTTTTAAAAAAGTCATTTAATGAGAAAAACAATAAATCTCCCTATTTTCCCAAATTGGTAGCAATGTTAAATTTTTGCTGTTTAGTCTTTATTGCAAATTAGCTATTCAGCTGTGAAATGTGTTGTTAAATATGACATATTTAATAAGCTTTAAAAATAGCAGTGTCATAAAAATCTTTCTTTGGTAGTCAAGATTTAAATTCCATCCCCATTGTTATTAATATGGGATGCTGCTAATGTATCACCCTTTGTTTCTTGGAGTGGGTGTGAACACCGTGTGTGTGTGTGTACACACACGCACAGTCACATCTGTTCACATCCTAGAGACCCGCTGTTTGTTTGCATAGGAAAAGAGGAGACCTAAATTGCTTGAGAGCCAAGTACTCAGCTAGATGGTCTATACCTCTTAGAGAAATCATTATTCCCACTTTATACATAATAAAAATCGATTCTTATACGTTAAATAAATTTTTATTGATTGATTTTAGAGACAGAAGAGATTTGTTGTTCCCACTTATTTATATATTCATTGGTTGATTCTTGTATATGTCCTGACCAGGGATCAAACCCAAAACCTTGGTGTATCCGGATGATGCTCTAACCAACTGAGCTACCAGGCTAGGGCTTTGGTTAAGTAATTGGATCGCACAGCTTGTTAAGTGGAAAGAACTTGAGCCCTAGACTATCTGTCTCTTCTCCATTATGTCCTACTACTTGAAGGGATCATTTCCAGTAACGAGATTGGATTTTGTACAAACATGTGTACTAGTATACTGCTATCCCCTAGAAGACCACCAGGGATGACAATAATCCTGTTGATAAAGCACTTAGCTGTTTTCACATAACTTTAGCTTATCTTATTTGATCCTTACAACATATCAATATTGCAGGCAAAAAATACGTAAAATTTGAGCAATTTCTGAGAAGTGCTTAAGATCACAAAGCTGATGAGAGAGAGTTTAGATTAGAACCCAGATCTGTGGTTCCTGGCCTAGTTCCCTTTTCTGCTCCCTTTATGTTGTCTGGATTAGGTTTGCGACCTCTGAGCATGAAATAGTGAAGTTTTACAGGCTGAATCTTTTATTGTGTCATGTAGTGATCACACTACAGCCACAGTCTGGCTCCCCTATTTAGCAGTCCCATTTTCCTGTATTTTAAGTATGACAGTTTTTTAATATATGTATATTTTATTGATTTTTATAGAGAGGAAGAGAGAGGGATAGAGAGCTAGAAACATCAATGAGAGAGAAAATCGACCAGCTGCCTCTTGCACAACCCCTACTGGGGATGTGCCTGCAACCAATGTACAGGCCCTTGACCAGAATCGAACCTGGGACCTTTCAGTCCACAGACCGATGCTCTATCCACTAAGCCAAACCAGTATTGGCATAAGTATGACAGTTTTGAGGTGTAATGGGCTGTAGTAATGGTTATTGAATAAGTAATAATTGGGAAATGTTGACTTGAGATTTCTGCATTTAAACTTTATTTTTGTGTGAGGCAACATTTGCCTTATGGAAATATTTATATAAGAAAGGAACCGTTAAGAAAGGATAGTAGTGGTTAAGAGCATGCACATTAGATTTTAGAAGACCTACATTTGAATCCTGGATTTGCCCACTTAGTTCTGGTTACTTGAGCAAGGAACAAGACCGAGTAGCTACCACAGGGTCAGAGGATGGGTAGTAGAGAGATTAGCACCATACCTGGCCAATGGGCCTTACATTTACAATAGTTATTTAATCACTAGCTTTGACGGCCTTTATTTTTTTGTAATAGCAATATTTCTTTTTGTTTAGAAAGTGTTTAATCTAGCATGATTATCTCTAAAGTATCTTAAAAGTAGATAGTTTTTAATTGTGTTAAAAGAGAGCATACCTAACATGAAACAATTGGTATTTTAAATTATTCCATTTTGTATTTGAAATACGTAGTTTTAAAAAACTCAAAAAGTTTGCTTTTCTATTTATTTAATTACATTACAATGAGTAATTTATATTTCTTGAGCTGGTCGTTTGGAGAACACAGTTATGGCATGTTAGGTGGGATGCAGGGGATATAGGGTTTTTTTCATGGCAGGGGTGGAAAATTAAGAATCTGGGACTAGTATTTAGTATAGAATTTCATATTATTCAGATTCCTAACTTGTAGGCTCTTGAGATGTACAAAATAGATAACGTGTCGATATGATATAACACATTCATTTACAGCTTTGTAAGTACCAAGATAAACAAGCTAGGGAAAAGCAAGCATTTTTCAGGTTCATATAAAGTGTCATTTTGAAATTTATTGGAAAATAGGCAGCACATTGGAAGCATTTCACTAAATAAACTTCTTGGTTGGGTTTTACTTTTGAAGATGGCATGTCTCTTGGAGTGCATGTTATTCACTTATAATTATATTCCTGATGAAATTTAATATTTTTTTCTGTAAATTCTCTTTGTATATGACATTAACCAATATTTAGGTTGTAGATATAGGATATCATTAACCTTTAATTAAAAAGTTTATGGATTATAACTCAAAGGAAGTATTCCAAAACAATTTAGAAATTATATATTACTAGAGGCCCAGTGCATGAAATTTGTACACGGAGGGTGTGTGTGTGTGTCCCTCAGCCCAGCCTGCACCCTCTCCAATCTGGGACCCCCTCGAGGGATGTCCAACTTCCCATTTAGGCCCACCAGGATCAGGCTTAAACGGGCAATCAGACATCCCTCTCACAATCCAGGTCTGCTGGCTCCCAAAGGCTCACCTGCCTGCCTGCCTGCCTGTCTGATTGCCCCTAACCACTTCTGCCTGCCAGCCTGATCACCCCCTAACCACTCCCCTGACAGCCTGATTGATGCCTAACTGCTCCCCTGACATCCTGATTGCTGGCCTGGTCGCCCCCACTGACCTCCCCTGCCAGCCTGGTTGTCTCCAACTGGCCTGGTCGCCTTCAACAGCCCTACCCTGCTGGCCTGGTCCCCCTCAACTGCCCTCCCCTGCAGGCCTGATCGGCCACAACTTTCCTCCCCTTCTGGCCATCTTGTGGTGGCCATCTTATGTTCACATGGGAGTGGCCATCTTTGACCACATGGGGGCTGCCATCTTGTGTGTTGGAGTGATGGTCAATTTGCATATTACCTCTTATATAGGATTCTTTTTTAAAAGATATAGGGATAGGTTAATTTTGAATTGTATAGTTATTCAAAAATTTTTAAAATTTTATTTCCTTTGTCTTGTTGTATGATGTAAATAAACAGACTTTTAGAGCTAATTTTCTTATTCAAACCCTGCAAATAATGATGCTTATTCTATTTACCTTCCATAGTTGCAAAATCAAATCAAATTGTATATGTATGTAAATCATATGACATGGTACTAGGTGAACAATAATGTAGACAAAGCACTTACAGTGTAGTGGAGGAGAATTTTATTAAACCAGTCATTTTGCAAATAATTATTTAGCATTGTATGAGCTAAGTACTAAGAAAAACATACTAAGAACCTGACTAGTCTTGGATCTAGATTGAAAACTGCCTGGGGAAGAGAATTTAAACTGAGACAACAATTGAAGGCATTATGGAAGACCTTTCCTAGTGGAGTAGGAATACTATTTGCAAAGAAGCTTAAGGGTCCTTAGTAAGTAAAAATCTAGTCTGGCTGGCAGTAAGCACCCTTTAGCCTTCACAATAGCCCTGCGAGTTAACTCTACTTTACAGATAAGAAAACTGAAGCTTAGAATGAATGGTTCAGTAATTTATATAGGGTCTTGCTGTTTATAAATGGCAGATTCATGTTTTGAACCCAGTTTGGTTGGCCCAACTCCAAAATCCTTGTTCTGTCTACTGTGCCTTTCTTTTCTGAGTCACTTACCTCATAGGCTTATTGTGCTCCCAAAACACATCTTCCCTCTTGTGATTTCTCAGAGGGCTTTGTAGCTCTCCCTCCGGCTAATGGTGGAGCCAATGTCCGGGCTCTTTCTTTATGCTGAGATTAATGCGGCTTAACTCCTACAGGTTTTATATATATATATATATATATATATATATATATATATATATATATATACTGTCTACTCTTGTATGCTATAGAATAGTGATTTTTAACCTTATGTGCATCTCGTGGCACATAAACTAATTGCTAAAATTCTATGGCATACCAAAAAAAAATATTTTCTGCCTGGCCAAAAAAAAAAAAAAAAGTATGATTTTGATTCATTTACACCAGACAGCTATTGTTTTGGTTGTTGTTGGGTTTTTTATTTGACAAACTAAGGGAAAAGAGGTCAGTGTCCCTGACTAAATAGTCAGGTATTGCATGTTTTAAAATTCTTGTGGCATGCTGGTTGAAAATCACTCTAGGACTCCAGGGATCCTAGAAGCTTTTGCAGGGGTGGGAATCGTGCGGATTCTGGGGCTGATAGGAAACTGCAGGGTTGTTTGTGGCCTCCCATTTAAAAATAGCCTCGTGGTGCTCATGGGGTGCTTTAATAGAGCCAACATTTCCATCGGCCTCTGCTCCAACCCCCAAGACACTCCAGATAAACAAAGATCTGAGTAATGGCAGTGTGCTGCTGCTGTAGCCTCTGCCTACTCCCACAAACCTGCCTGTCTAAGTCCTCAAGCCACCACTGATAACGCACTTTATTGGAAGAATGCAAGTAAAAAAGGGTCCCCTTGCTTTAAAAGCTTAGGGAAAAAAAAAAACCACTATCCTAGTTTCTGTGATGTTCTGGGGAAGTGTTCCCTAAATGAGGTGTTTTGTTGTTTTTCCCTCTGATCCTTCATATCTGCTTATCTCCTACTACCTGCATGAATTCCCCCAAGCCTCTTTGTAGGTAGGGGAGGGATTTTGTTGTTAAAGCTTATAGAGATAGTGCAGACTCCAGTATACTGAAGCTCAGTGCTTGAAACCTGAACAAAACCTCCTATGCCTTCATATTTCCAGATATTTTCATGATAGAGAAAACAAATGAATTCAAGCTAAATGCCATTGTTGTTTTATGTAAGAAGAGATTGTTTTGTTAATATATTTTTTTTCTATTTTCAATGTTATCTTTTATTGAATTTATTGGGGCGACTGGTTTCAGGGGTACACTTACAGAATACATCATCTGTACATTGCTTTGGGTATTCACTACCAGGAAGAGATGTTTTAATGCCCCAATATCTAGTTAAATCTTTTATTGTGACCAGAGTTTACTAAGTAACTGATTATTTTTCCTTTTTAAATCTTTTCCTCACCAATCTGTTAACCTCCGACTTTCTCCCCCCTTAAAAGGCACTGCATACATTAGAGGGGGGACTATTTCAGGCCCTCATCCATTTTAATGAGCTGGTTGTGCTTTTCTAAGAATTGTGAAGTTTATGGCAAAGCAGTTCCTAGCCCTAGGTAGATGGAGGCTGATGCTTTTATTTCAGCTGTAAATTTCTGTATCTCTGTGGTTTCAGGGGGTTCCACATCAAACCTGATTTACTTGAAACTCGAAGTAATAAATCGATTCCCTCCACCCTCTACCCCCCACACCCTTTGTCCTCAGTTTTATGTGAAACACTGACTGGAACTGTTTGCCTTATACATTTCTCTCTGTTTAAAAGCACCCGGAGACGCACATCTTAGGGGCTGGTGCTAGAATCCTCTGTCATTACCGCTCTACCGTTCCTTCCTTTCAAGTTGCCTAACCACAGCTGAGTTGGTGAGAGGCGCAGAGACAACAGGAGAGCGCTGCCAAGTAGACAGGAAGCCGTAGTGGACCCAGCGAGCAGGGGCTGAGCGGCCCCGCGTCCAATCAGCGGAGAGTGCTGTTGCTATGTGCGCCCTTACTCTGCTGCCTTTGTGAACAGCCACAGAGGGAGAGCGGAATCAGCACCCACCACTGAGCATTCGTTTTAACCACTGCAGACATCTGGATCCCTCAGCTACTGGCTGTCTAGCAGTTGACAGCCAGAAGGCAACTTCTTTTATGCAAGGATTCCAGTATGGTTTTCAGTGGGAACAAAGGGCTTCACAGAGAAGGTGTGTAATGAAGTGTTGTGTTGTGTGTGTGTGTTTTTTTTTTAACGGCATTATTTTTAAGCTTCTAGTTTTCTGTAGCTGTTTTACCAGTTGTGGTGTTTGCTTTGCATGGATTTGTAATAAATAGGTCAAGGGAAAAAATGATCTTACTTTGAAAAGCACTGAACTTAGGGAATTTTATTCAGCTTCCTATAGCCTTGTTTTCCTTGAACAGCATTGCTCTAAGAGATGATTAAAATGCTGGTCTGAACAATGAGTAGGGAGAAAAGAAGCCAAAATACAATGCGCTCACTTTAATGGGGTGTGAAATAAGATAAAAATGAGAATACCAGGAAGAGAATAGGGTTAGCCAGAACCATGAACTGTGTTTGAGGGCAGGAGGTAAAAAAATAAAAGCTGTTAAGGAGAATGTATTTGAAATAAGTTACATGTTTTTAAGTACAATGTGTTCTTTATGAATTTGACAGATAGTCAGAATTCAGGTTAGTGAGAATTTTGACATAGTTTAAGGAATTGATGTGCTTACTATCTTTTTACAAAGGATTTCTGAAGATGCTACCTCCAATTGTACAGTTCCCTAATTATTTGATCTGTGGACTAATTCTGTGCAGTTCAGATAAAGGACAGTAGTACAATCCAACAGCAAAGTCAGTGTTGTGTTCTATTAAATGCCCATCTAGAAAATTGAAAAATAAAGGATTTTGAACACAACATATCATAAATGGTTAAATCGTATTTTAAAATTAAAGTAGGCCTCTTAATAATTCCATATCTGACATAGTAAATACTAGTAGAATGTAGTAGAATCTTATCTAATTAAACCTCACTAATTCAATATTTGTAGTACTTGAACACAATATGTGTGATAGTTTGGTTTTATGGGTTCTGGAAAAACCAGTTTATCCAACTGATTATAACAAAGTTTAAAAATATCTTAGATAAGCAAGTGTTTTTCCATGTTCTCAAATACTGTGAAATTATAGAGTTTACATAGTTGATTTAACTGATGATTCCTTTAAGTTAATTAAAGCAGAGCAGAAGACTAATTAGCATATTATCCATTTATGAACAATTTTCTTTTGCTCGTTCAGTTACACCTGGTTGAGTAAATAGCTCCTTTTTAAATTAGTGATATATGTCTGATGAATAAAATTAGAATAATATAAATTCAAAGTTAATATTCAAGCTTTATTTCCTATCTCTACAAATATATATTTTAGAGTCAGATTGGTTTTGATAGTGTTGTTCTTTTCAAAAAGTACCTGTCATTAGGAAAGCTTAGCAATCAGTGTTAGCATTATTTTTTTAAAAAATATATTTTATTGATATTTTACAGAGAGGAAGGGAGAGAGATAGAGAGCTCGAAACTTCGATGAAAGAGAAACATCGACCAGCTGCCTCTTGCACACCCCCCACTGGGGATGTGCCCGCAACCAAGGTACATGCCCTTGACCGGAATCGAACCCGGGACCTTTCAGTCCGCAGGCCGACGCTCTACCACTGAGCCACACCGGTTTTGGCAGTGTTAGCATTATTTGATAAGTGACAAGAGTTATTTCTTTTCTTTGAAAATACTGTTAAAGACTTCAAATAGTAGGTGCAAATATACAAAATAAATTGTCCTTAAACATTAAAGCAGTGTTTCACATGAACTGACATGTTGCTGAAATTTAAGAGTCTCTGGCATGTTTCAGTTTTTCCATTTGTTAGGTGTAGTCCAAAGCTTGAACTTTATAGAAGTTGTAAAAATTATAACAAAATGAAGAAAGCAGTTATATTCTTTGGACTCAGTGGCCTCCACAATATAAAACACTCATTTGCAGAAGAGGCACTGTGAGGGGGTAAGGGATGGGAGGCAGAGTTATGTTGAGAGGATTAAGTAATAACCATATGGAGGTCACTCTAGTCACTTCCATTTTTTTGAGCTATAACTCTCCTCAATTATTTTTTTTTTTAAATTATAGAACCACAAATACCAAAGCTTTGCTTGAATTGGTTTACTGCCCTTTTCCCTTGGTTTATTTCTTAAGAATGAATAGGCTTCCAGGAGCAGGCTGATTTTATTCATATATTGAAAAAGATAAAGGAAGATGATATTGGCAAGAAAATTGAGCCTATTGCTGTGTCACACAAAAGCTATGCCTTTGTGTTGCAGGAGAAACAGTCTTGGAAGAATCCCAGATTTTTTTTGTGTGTCTTTTTCTGTGGTTTTTTTTCCTTTCTTTTTTAATATGTTGTTATTGATTTCATAGAGATTGAGGGAGAGGGAGAGAGAGAGAAACACTGATATAAGAATAAAACATTGGTCAGCTGCCTCCTGCATGCCCCCTACTGGGGATAGAGTCTGAAACCTGTGCATGTGCCCTGAATGGAATCCAACCATGACTTTCTTGTTCATGGGTCAATGCTCAACCACTGACCCATATAGGCTGGGTGGAAGAATCTCAGATTTTATTCCTGGGCTCAGCACCTAAACATTTATTTTGTTTTGTTAATCCTCACCCGAGGATATTTTTCCCCTTGATTTTTAGAAAAATTAGAAGGAAAGGGGAGGGACAAAGAGAAACATCGATGTGAGAAACACATCAATTGGTTGCCTCTTTCATGTCCCCTGACTGGGACCAGGGATGGAGCCTGCAACTGAGGCATGTTCCCCTGCGTGGAATTCAACCCGAGACCCCCTCAATCTGCAGGCGACACTAACTATTGAGAAAAACTGGCTAGGACTTTAAAATTTTTTATTTTAAATTATTTTTTAAAAATATATTTTTATTGATTTCAGAGAGGAAAGGAGAGGAAGAAAGAGATAGAAATATCAGTGATGAGAGAGAATCATTGATCAGCTGTCTTTCTGCATGCCCCCCTCCAGGGATTGAGCCAGCAACCATGGCGTGCCCCCATGACTGGAATCAAACCTGGGACCCTTTAGTCCTCAGGCCAATGCTCTATCCACTGAACCGAACCAGCTAGAGCTATTTTAAATTCTTTATTGTTGAAAGTATTGTACATATGTCTCCTTTTTGTCCCATTGACCTCTCTCAGCCTGCTCCCGCCCACTTCCTCCCAAACAGACACACAGGCCCTCACCCCCTATTGTCTGTGTCTACTGGTTATGCTTATAAGCATGCATGCCAGTCCTTTGAATAATCTCTTACCACCCCACCACCCCGCCCCCAGTTCCCCCTCCCCTGCCTTCCCTCTGAGATTTAATGGTCTGTTCAATGAATCTATATGTCTGAATCTATTTTTGTTCATCAGTTTATATTGTTCCTTATACTACACAAATGAGTGAGATCATGTGATACTTAAACTTTCTCTAACTGGCTTATCTCGCTTAACATAATACTCTCCAATTTCATCCAGGCTGGTAAGAGTTCTTTCTTTTTTACAGCAGCGTAGTATTCCATTGCATAGACATACCACAGTTGTTGTTGTTTTTGTTTTTTTAATAAATCTTTATTGTTGAAAGTATTACATATGTCCTCTTTTTCCCCCCACTGATTCCCCCCAGCCAGCCCTCGCTGCCCACTCCAGGTTTTCAGCTACCTATTGTCTGTGTCCGTGGGTTCTGCATGTATGCATGCAAGGTCTTTGGTTCATTACCTCCCACCCACCCTCCCTTCTCTGCCTTTCCTCTGAGATTCCGCACTCTGTTCCATGTCTCTGGATCCACTCTGTTCATCAGTTTATTTTGTTACTTAGATTTCACATATGAGCGAGATCATGTGATACTTATTTCTTTTCTGGCTATTTCACTTACCATGATTCTCTACAGGTCCCTCCATGCTGTCTCAAAGTGTAAGGGATTCTTCTTTTTTACTACTGCATAGTATTCCATGCTATAAATGTACCACAGCTTTTTTATCCACTTATTGGGCTGTTTCCAGATCTTAGCTATTGTAAATTGTGCTGCTATGAACATAGGGATGCAAACAGTCTTTCTGATTAGTGTTTCGGATTTCTTAAGATATATTCCTAGAAGTGGGATCACAGGGTCAAATGGCAGTTCCATATTTATTTTTTTGAGGAAACACCATACTGTTCGCTATGGTGGCTACACCAGTCTGCATTCCCACCAGCAGTGCACGAGGGTTCCCTTTTCTCCACATCCTGGTCAGCACTTGTCATTTGTATATTTGTTGATGATAGCCGTTCTGACAGGTGTGAGATAGTTCCCCATGGTTGTTTAATTTGCATCTCTGATGATTAGCGACTTTGAGCATGTTTTCATATGTCTCTTGGCCTTCTGTATGTCCACTTTTGAAAGGTGTCTTTTTTTTTTTTACAACAAAAAAATTTTTGAAATTTTTTACAACAAAAAGAATGTTTGAAATTTCTTTTGAGAGCCAAAATTTTTAAACTTAAATTTCTTCTAACACCACTCTTCAAAATAGATTCGCCCAGGCCGTGGTATTTTGTGGAAGAGCCACACTCAAGGGGCCAAAGAGCTGCATGTGGCTCTTGAGCCGCAGTTTGCCGACCACGGTTCTATGTCACATCTTTAAATTGGTTACATTTTTGTGTGCTTATAAGTAGAAAAATATTTCAGTTCTCAATAATAGTGATTTTTAAAAAGACCTTTAAATTTTATTTTTCAATTACAGTTTACATTCAGTGTTATTTTGTATTAGTTCCAACACAGTGGTCACACAACCATGTACTTTACAAAGTGTTCCTCCTGATACTTCCAGTACCCACCTGCCACCATACATAGTTATTATAATATTATTGACTAGATTCTCTGTGCTGTACTTTACATCCCTGTTACTACTAGTAGTTTGTAACTACCAATCTGTGCTTCTCAAACCCACTCCCTCAACTCCCTCTCCTCTCTGCAGCCTTCTTTGTCTCTTCTCTGTGTCTGAGTCTGTTTCAAAAAATAGTGAATTTCTTTTCATCTTGGCCACTTGATAAAGCATAGCATATAGAAATGTTCACATTTGTCAGATTCAGTGATTGCTATAATTGATTTTATTTTAAATAAATTCTTTATTTTGAAATCACCAGGCAATATTATGTAAGTAGTATCTCATTTACAGTTCTTCAAAAAGTTCTCTAATTTAAAACCTCAGTTTAGGAAGGGATAACAATTTGGAGTTTTTCTTTTTCTCGACAAATCTGTGAAATCTCTCTTTAAATTCATTCCTATATGAATGCTCTAAAAGAAGTTTAATGTATTTTGTTGCTTTTTCTTTAATCCTCATCTGAGGATGTTTTACTGATGAGAGAGAGAGAGAAAATGAGATAAACATGTTTTTTAAGTTGGCTTCAGAGAGGAAGGGAGTGGGAGAGAGAGAGAAACATCAATTGGTTGCATCCCACATGCACTTTGGGGATCGAACCTGAAACCTAGGTATAATACCCTGACTGGGAATCTAACCAGCAACCTTTAGGTGCATAGGATGATGCTCCAGTCAGCTGAGCCACACCAGCCAGGGCCTATATGTATGTTTAAATGTTTTGTGACACGTGTTCTTTGACCTTTCCTTGAAGTTATTCCTAGTCATTCATATTCTGATTCCAAAAAAAATGATTCGATTATCATAGTCAGCTGGGCAAAAAATTTAATCTTTACAACTTTTGTCAGGCCTTTTCACATGACAACAGTGCTAGTGCATAAACTGGATTGTTTTTGTAAAAGGATAGTAAATCTTTTTTATTTTATTTTCAGATGTTACACTATCTAAAGTCAAAGACCCAAGTCTTATTATTTATTTATTATTTTGTAAAATATATTTTTATTGTTTAGGGAGAGGGAGAGAGAGATAGTAACATCAATGATGAGAGAGAATCATTGATATGCTGCCTCCTGCACGCCCCCTACTGAGGACGGAGCCCACAACCTGGGCATGTGCCCTTACAGGGAATCCAACCATGACTTCCTGGTTCACAGGTCAATGCTCAGCCACTGAGCCATGCCAGTTGGGCCTGAGTTTTAAAAATATAGTTGTTTGCAGTATTTCTTGAATTTGATTATATAATCTTGTGGTGCGGCCAAGTTAAAAGTGGTTGCATGCAGGCTATTAATTCAGAAACTGGAAGTATCTTCTTGTTCTTTCTTCACTGTTCTCAATTTTTTTGATTCAAAAACTTACAAACATCAAAGTATTTGAGTTACAAGGTTTATGATAAGCCCAGGGACATTAAAGTAATAAATTATAGTAAGTAGTCAAGATAGGGTAGAAAAATAAGGCTCATAAGTAATTGGGCCTCAGATTTTGCTATAAGCTTCTTGTCATACATGAAAGGGAAACTACCAGCCAGTTTTCTATTGTTTAACATTTTATTGCTAATTTGGCAATTAAAATTTAAGTTGGATTCCATTTTCTTAATATTTTGACTTTTGGGGCTCAAATTTGGGATAGCTCATCCTATCCTGCACGATTTATCATTATTTTGCTACATGATGCTGTGCCTCTTTTTTTTTTTAATACATTTTATTTTATTTTAATATATTTTATTGATTTTTACAGGGAGGAAGAGAGAGGGATAGAGAGTTAGAAACACCTATGAGAGAGAATCATCTATCACCTGCCTCTTGCACACCCCCTACTGGGGATGTGCCCGCAACCAAGGTACATGCCCTTGACCTGAATCGAACCTGGGACCTTTTAGTCCACAGGCTGACACTTTATCCACTGAGTCAAACCGGTTTCGGCTATGCTGTGCTTCTTTGAGCCTCCCCACCAGTAGAAAGAGGTTTTAGGGTAATTGTGGAGTTTAAATTTAAAGAAAGTATGAAAATTACTTTGATTAGTGACACAGAGTAAAGACTCAATAAAAATATGAGATTTTATTATAGTAAACTTTCCTTTAAAATTATTCTACATTTTAAAATTCTGAGGATTTTCAGTAGAGTCTTTTTTAGACTTCCCCTCTGAGCTTTTTATAAGCAGGTTCTTACTTTTCTAAGGTAGGAACTTCATGATCTTATAAGTATTGGGATTTATTTGATGTTTTTTAAATAATTTTTATTGATTTCAGAGAGGAAGAGAGAGAGAGAATCATTGATTGGCTGCCTCCTGTACACCTACTGGGGGTTGACCCCACAACCTGGGCATGTGCCCTCGACCAGAATCAAACCAGGGACCCTTCATTTGGAAAGCCTATGCTCTATCCACTGAGACAAACCAGCCAGGGTGAAATATGAGGATTTAGACAGAAGAAAGAAGAGGGTTTGAAGGGAAGTACATGACCTAAGTTTTTTAAGAAAGATAATAGTCAATAATAATAAGAAAAAGTAAAACAGAAAGTTAGAGAAAAAAGGCAGGAAGAAAACATTTGTGTTCTTTGATGTTATTTTTGGTGTGTGTGTGTGTGTGTGTGTGTGTGTTATGCACCTGTGCACATGCACACAGGGGCCCACAGATGCTGAACTATCTGACTAGAATTGCTAAGTACACTGGGGATTTTTTTTTTTTAACTAGGAAGTAGCTTGTTTCTGACTTTTAATTCCTCATTGAGAATTAGGCTAAGAGTGACATTGTATTTGTCACTCATATTAATGCCAGCTACTTGGTAACCAAAAATTAAATATCATCACATTCATACCTGTCTTGAAATATAAGACCTTCAAGAATAACAATCTTGGGATGGAAGGCTAAATTTTTAATTCAAAATTCTAAGCCAAAATGTTCAGAAAAATACTCTTTTATTTATCATTTTAATAAGCATGCAAAATTTCATTAATTTTCTGTGGAGAGTTGAAATTTTATATTATTAAACTTTATAATTTAATAACATAAAATAATTTTATATTATAATTTTATATTATTTTGTCATAATTTATTATATGTCATAATTTTATATTATTTTGAGAAAGAGGTTTAATCTGGGTCCCAACTGGTTCTCCTATTTTCTTTTTTTTCCCCCCATTTTTTTTATTAAGGTACACATAAGATTATGTGTACATATCTTACCATTCCCCCCGCCCCACCTCCCATTCATGCCCTCCCTCCCCAGAGTTCTGTGTGTGTTGGTTGTATTCATGCATACCAGTCCTTCAGTTGTTCTCTTATCTCCCCCCAGGTCTCCTTCCCCTCCCTGCTGTCATTTGACAATCTGCTTGTTTTATGGTGACTATCTCAGGATCACATGAATAGAATCCGCTCCTCATTTGGCAGTCTGCTTGTTTTATGGTGGCTATTTCAGGACCACACGAATAGAGTCCGCTCCTCCTCAGGTTCTCACCGCCCCTCCCCCTGGGTCCCACTGCTTCCCTAGGGACACACGGCTCACTCGGGGCACAGAGCCCCCTGGGACACACGGCTCACCCGGGGCACACGACCCCCTGGGACACACGGCTCACCCGGGACACCCAGCCCCTCCTATTTTCTTTTTAAATGTGTTTTTATTGATTTTTAGAGAAAGAGGAAGGGAGAGAGATTGAGAAAAAGAAATACTGAAGAGAGAGAATCATTATTGATCTGCTGCCTCTTGCACACCCCTTACTGGGGATGGAGCCTACAACCTGGGCCTTACCCTGAAGGGTAATCTAACCCGCAACCTTTTGGTTTATAGGTTGATACTCAACCATGGAGCCATACCGCTAGGCCTGGTTTTCCTATTTTTATTAAGCACTGAGGTTTTGTGAGTCCTGTAAAACCAATTTATATTGGTTTTATTATTTAGCCATCCAATTTGCTGAAGATACAAGGTAGCTTATTGAGAATTAGAGAACTAACTAACTGATGTAAAGAAAAGAAGATCTCTTCCATGTGTGCTCTGTTTTATCGCTGTCAATGCATTCAATTGCTCTGCTCAAGGGGCTTCTGCAAAGAGACTGTTGGGTTGATATAAAAGATCAGAGAACTTTTTTAGAAATAAATACACTGTTTTACCTGATTGCGTTGCATTGATGTATTTGCATTGGGTAAAGCACACTTACCTTAAATTTTAGAAAATCCAATCAGAAAAGAAAAGAAGCTGTGACTATGTTAGCGTTCCTCAGGTTGCAGTACTGATCTTCTTGAGAATCTGCTGAACTGTCTATTCCCTTGCTAAAAACAAAAACAAAAACATCATAATTTTTTGAAATATAGCCAGAGGGTCATAAATTCTCTTTGATTAAGTAATCTTGTTAAACATGGGTTCAGTCAGAGAATAAAGGCATTCATTTTTTAAAACAGGCTTAACGCAGACTGGAAAAGGACTTCGGGATATGTATGCAAGCATAGTGTTAAGTATTGAGCATGGGGCACTGTTTTGTAGCTTCTCGGGAGATGATACAATCAGTGTCCCAACAGGTCCTCCATACATTGGTCCTTTGCCTTGGGGTGTATCCCTCATTCCTGCACTGACTCCTGCATTCTGGATGAGCTTTCGGTAGTGAACCTAGCACAACAGGGCCAGGCTGGAAGGCATTGTTTCGGTGCCCAGGACTTGCGTGTGCTGTCTCTGCCTATTAGAGGAGACCACGGAGACACTCCTTTGGCCGGAGGCTACGTCCTGGAATCACTTCCAGAAATCTTTCTGCACTAGCGGTGACAGGTCCAGTGGTGTGTGGTTCCATCTTTGTTTGAGAGGACTGAGCAGAACTGATCGTACTGTGTGCTCAGGTTTCTCAACTCTTAATTAAAAACAACTATTCCATCCACTTCTTTATTTTTTTATTTTTACAGGAGTTTTAGGTTTCAGGCCTACAACTACACACTCAGTGGAAAATAGGGATGTTGAGAGTACTTAGAAGTAGGGGTCTGCGTGGCTGAGGGAAGGAGGTTGAAAGGACAGGGTGTATTTTTGGGGGCCGGTCTGTGTTGTAACCGTATTCCCACGAGGTAAAAATGTAAGACTAAATTAGGTTAAGCTGGAGGGTAATTTTGGAAAGTTATGTGCCAGTTATCTGGGATTAGTAACAGCGGAACAAAACAAAACAACTAGAATAGTGGATTGCTGCTTTTTTAGCACAGGGTTGTCTTCTGAGTGCATAGCTAAATCTAGAACTTGTGGTTTTGAGAAGAGGATTTTGTTTCCTTCTGTGACAGTATTTTCTCAGCGTTTCGCCCCATGGTTCTTTCTGCATGGGGTGTGGCGTGTTTAGACCCTATAATTAGGAGTATCCCCACAAAGGACAGTGGGAAGGACAGTATTTCCTACTTGAGGATTTTTAAGCCCTGAAACGGTGACGAATTAGGTCTGATGGTTTACACAGAGCACAGGAAAATGAAATTAAAAAGGGTTAGTGCAGGTAAAAAGGAAATGAATAAAATCTGTGCAGCTCTAAAGTTTGTGCCCATGCATCTGTGAAGGCGTGGCCAGGCGCCTAATTCTGACAGCCTTTAAGGAGCCAAAACAAATGGCTACCGGTAAGTTTCCTCAATAACACTGGCTAGTTCTAATCCTTTCACTTTAAATATCAAGTCCTCTGGGAGCTTTCTGAGGTGTCCAGGATTGATTTTCTGCCTGTGCATCCCCACAGCACCCTGATCTTCCCCGGCTTTCGTTTATCACATCACCACGAGTGGGGGTGATCTGTATCCTCCCCAGAGCGCGGGCTGCAGGCACAGGCAGCTTGTTCTCCCAGCGCCTCCCGAGAAGAGCTGCACTGCAAAGGGACCATCTGCAGACACGTAGATAGCTCTCTTTCCCACTCTGACCTTCTAGCCGATTGGTTCTAGCCAGTCTTCAAAATTACTTAAAATTCAGTTTTCTTTCTAGAGCTTGAGTTGCCCCTAACGCATTACACAAGCGCTCAGTAGGTATGGCGATGAATTTTCTCTGTAATCCCTTAAAAGGCTGTGGAAGTA
Source organism: Vespertilio murinus (assembly GCA_963924515.1). NCBI lineage: Eukaryota > Metazoa > Chordata > Mammalia > Chiroptera > Vespertilionidae > Vespertilio > Vespertilio murinus. Next base: position 164,920,120 of record OZ004704.1, on the reverse strand, counting down.
AATTACTGGAATTTACCAGAAATTTCAGTAATCAATTTGGAAATTAGAACTCAGAAAGTGCTCTCTTCTTTTTTTATTTTTGACAACCTAAATATTTTTGCTGTGATATTTGTGATATTTTGCTAGAGATTTGGTGATTACCTAATGCAACGTTATTATTTTAAGAACAAATGTTTCCTTGTCCCATTTAAGAGACTTACATTGATAAAGGCCATTAAAAACAACTCACAAAACTATTTCAGTACAAAAGAGAGAGTGGGCACTAGACCGCTCTTGATTTAAACTAAGACCTGCGTTAGAAGCAAAGAAAGCTCTGAAAATTAGGTGTAGTGCATTGTTTTATGTGATGCATTTGTAGAATTTTATTTCCAACTTTGACTTTTTAAATGTGAAAAAAAAAATTAGAAACAGTTGGCAAATAAAATATTAAATCCAAAAGCAGAATAAAATGATAATTATCTGCAAAGGGTAACAGCAAGGTTTTATCACTTTAAATCAGAAATAGGCGTGACTCAGTGGTTGAGCATTGACCTATGAAACCAGGAGGTCCCGGTTCGAATCCTCGTCAGGCACATATCCAGGTTGTGGGCTCGATCCCCAATATGAGGTGTGCAGGAGGCAACCCATCATCATTGATGTTTCTATCTCTCTCTCTCCCTCAACCTTCCTTTCTGAAATCAATTAAAAAAAAAAACAAACAACACCTTTTTTTTTTTTTAAAGAAAGAAGCTGAAATAGGAAGAAAACCACATATGATGGAACATTGAACATTCGTTATTTCAACACATGTTCAAGTGCTGGTTCATGCCAAGCCCCATTCTGGGCAGCAGGATCAACTTGTTCTTATGGAGCTTAATGGGTTACAGGAGAGATGCAAACACTGATTTAATGTTATTCGTGCTAAGTTTAAGTAAGGAAGAATGTAAGTTGCAACCAGCCCTTCTAAGAGAAATAAAAAACCATGGAAGAGTGTAATGGGACTGGATGAGCTGGGATTAGACCTAATGAAGAATTTTATGTTTAAGCCAAAAGACAGATCATCTCATCATTTCACACCCTATTTTAAAAAAATCTATAGAACTTTAATCAGTGGCAAAGTTAACATTTTAACTCCATAAACGTAGGAATTCTGTTACAAAATGTAATGAAAAAGTTCCCTTGTATAAGAGCAACAAGCAAATCTAATTTTGAATGAACTTAATAGAAATATTTAGGGCCTTCATTAAGAAAATATGAAAATTCTGCCAACGCATGTTTTGAAAGGCTTGTATAAGTGGGGAGAAATGCAGTCTTTTAAAAGCTAGATAGAGTGATTTTTGAGTCATTAACTATAATTTTAGGAAATCATTGATAAATTATTGGAGACCAGAAAAGCAGGTAAGAAGAGTGTTAAGCCGAAAACGGTTTGGCTCAGTGGATAGAGCGTCGGCTTGCGGACTGAAAGGTCCCAGGTTCGATTCCAGTCAAGGGCATGTGCCTTGGTTGAGGGCACATCCCAGTAGGAGGCAGCTGGTCGATGTTTCTGACTCTCTATCCCTCTCTCTTCCTCTCTGTAAAAAAATCAATAAAATATATTTTTTTTAAAAGGGGAGAATGTTAAGAGAGGTGGGAGTGCTCTCCTGATACACAACATGTTACCTCCATACCGCAAAGTTTTCCCAAGGTGTGGCTTTAAGAATATTGACATAATTGGAGAGAAGGATTGCAACAGCTGAGGGGGGTCCTGTGGCCTGCCAGGAAGGGGTCCTGGGAACAGAAGGATTTAGTGAGTCAGTGGAGCACTACAGAGGGCGGGCGCCTGGAGGTGGCTCTAGGAGAGAAGAAGCAGATCAGTTTAGCCAGAGCATTGGATGCCCAAAGGAGAGTAATGAGAGATGAGATGAAAAAGGACCCTATCTACCTTTTTTCACCTCATCTCTCATTACTGCCCCTCCTGCATCCAGTGCTGCAGCCAACCTGAAAATGGTGCAGGATCAGGTATGAAAAGTTGTTAAAAGAAGCAGTCAGACTTTAACCATTGATGGCTTATTGGGGACAAGAGAAAGGAAGGAGGCATAGATGATTGTAACATTTGGAGACGAAAAAACAAAAATAGCTGTGGTTGGGACAAGTGTGGCACTGTGATCAGCACCCCCCTGATTATTTTTAGTTTGTAGTAGGCTAGATCTACCCCCCGTCAGCCTGTGCTTGTGGCAAAAGTGGCACTAACAATAAATGGGATGATATTTATTTTATACCTTCCCAAATTGGCACACATAGAATCAGATATTTAAATTGAAAGACCAGCCGAAACCGGTTTGGCTCAGTGGATAGAGTGTGGGTCTGCGGACTGAAAGGTCCCAGGTTTGATTCCAGACAAGGGCATGTACGTTGGTTGCGGGCACGTCCCCAGCAGGGGGTGTGCAGGAGGCAGCTGGTCGATGTTTCTAGCTCTCTATCCTTCTCCCTTCTCTGCAAAAAAAAAATCAATAAAATATATTTTTTTAAATAAATAAAATAAACTTAAGGACCATCTAGTTTCACACACCGTCATTTTACGGGTGAGTTTGCTGAGTGAGTGTCACAGTTTAGCTGACCTTTCCCAAGGTCATTGGTACATTTTTTTTCTAAACAGCTGATTTTAGAATAATACAACAATAAGTATTTGCTTGATCATAATAACTATACTCAATTGACTATAGTTGTGTTTGTGAATTGGCTGATCTAAAACCAGTTTAATCTGGTTCTAGGAAATTGTCTATACTTGGCTGACTGAAGTTGATAATGACCACAGAGTCATCCAATAAAACATTAATTAAAAGCATTGCTTAAGCATTAAATCCCCATGCTTGATCATTATCTTTATCAAGGGATACTGCCTTTGGCAGAGTACCATTTGAAAGGGGAAATAGAACAATATGAAACCGTCTTGGAGGTAAAACATTAGGGAGCAAAAAGTATTGTTTTTATTTTCACCAACCCTGTAGCTTTACAATAACCATTTACAATTAAACTGCAACTTTCCATTCTGAATAATTGATCTCCCCGCATTTGTGCAGAGGTTAATGAATGAATGCACTTGAGCAAACAAATGCTTACAAGGGTGGCATTGTCTGTCTTCTTCAAGTGGATGAGCCACTGGAGGAACCAGTGGGTATTCTTTCTCAGTGCTATTGCATCATCTCATCTTTTTGGCAAGCTGTCATTCTCATAGCCTCTGGTCCATTGCGCGCCCCCCCCCCCCCCATTTTTTAGAATTGGCAGTTTTCCACTTTTGTGGAATATGGTCTCTACCCTCCCCATCATTGCTCCTTCAAATGATAGATTAGCTTCTTTTTTATTATTGATTTTTTTTTATTGTTTGAAGTATTACATACAGTAGTACATATTGACCTTCCTCCGGATAGATTAGCTTCTCAGGCTGATTGAGGTGGGAGCAGTGGGCAGGGTGGGAAAGGACTTTTGATTCCTTTTGTAATTAGTGGTAAAATATTGAACACTTTCTTGCTAAGATCAGAAAGAAGGTATTTAGTTTGCCCACTTCATGCCACATAGTATACCAAGCCATTGCAGTAAGCAAAAGAAAAAATAAGCATTAAGACTGGAAAGAAAGAAGTAAAATTATTTGCAGTAACATGATTATTTATCTAGGAAATTCTAATGTGGAAGATACTGGAATTAATGAGCTAGCCTCTGTCTTCAGGGAACTAACTTATTGGATTTTTAGCTTTGATACCAATAGGATAAGAAATGTCTGCCTGAGGGAGGAAAGGATGTTTTGTTTATGCCTCTATTAAATGGTTTTTAAACTGGTTCTTAAAAAGTAAAGGTTGGGGCCTTAAACTGTAAACAGTGGGAACCATTAAGGAGATTTAAGACAACATAATCACATTATCCAAATATATATAAAGAGCCAAGGGTCCATCACGACCTAAATGCCCTGACGGACAACCCATCACCAGGCTACAGTCCCGGCTGGCACAGTGGAAGTCAGTCCTGGGTCCCAACTGCCCATGGCACAGCGGTGGGAGGGAGCTGTGGGAACTGGACCCTACCGAGGGGTCCCGGATTGTGAGAGTGTGCAGACTGGGCTGAGAGACCCCCCTGAGTGCATGAATTTTCATGCACTGTGCCTCTAGTATTTTAAATATAGTTCTAACAGGGGATATGAGGATGTATGGGAAGGATAAGAGACTAGATGCATGGAGACCAATCACCGAACTATTTTAATTATCCATGTAAGAGACGGCCTTAGTAGTATTGGCATGGATTATGGAATGAGGAAAAAAATGACTAGCTCTACTTAGGAGATATAATTTATAGGACTCAATTGCCAAGTTTTTGGCTTAGGCAGTTGAGCATGGATAATATTAGACTATACAGGTTGGGGGAAAAGTGGGTTTACAATTATGAGTATACAAAACAGAGTTGATTCTTGTATTACTATTTATTAATTATTGTATTATTACAGACAACTACCCTGTTTCCCCGAAAATAAGACAGTGTCTTATATTAATTTTTGCTCCCAAAGAGGCGCTAGGTCTTATTTTCAGGGGATGTCTTATTTTTCCATGAAGAAGAATACGGTACACATTTATTGTTAAATGAAAATAAAGGAAATTTATTACCTGTGTACGGTACGGTAGTATGGTAGTTGTCAACACAAACCAGACAAACTGTGAATCCTGGGGGCCTTATTTTCGGGGGATGCCTTATATTTCACTCAGAAGGAAACCTGTAAGTAGGTCTTATTTTCCGAGGATGTCTTATTTTCTGGGAAACACGGTATAAATCTACTTTTGCTCCACCCTATATAGAGAACTCAAGAAGAGGAACAAATTTGGGGTTGGAGGTGAATGCATAGTAAGGGGAGTAGGTTATAAAATTGGGCTTAGTGAATTCTACATATATTTATCATTGTTTTTGTTTTTTTCCCCCCTTTATTCCCCACTCTTTTCCTCTAATTTTCTCCCCATACCCCTTTCTTGACTTTATTAAGTAGCTATGACAAATTACAAAAGGTGGGGTTTTTTTTTCCTTTTGAGTAAGACTAATTTAATGATTCAATTGACATATCTCACTTCTGATCCTCACAACAATTTTCCAATATGATTGGATAGTCATTATAATTGCTAGGGATTCCTGGTACCACCCAACTACTCCCCATTTCTCCCTCTGAGTTCCAGCTGGAATTATGTAGACACATGATTGATAGATAGTCAATAAGAAATGAAGTATTACTTTATTTACCCCATAATCTCCCAAGTGCAAGGCTTGTGGAAACCGATTTATGCCTGGTATTTTCACTGTCTATTTTGTTAATTGAGAACATCTAGGCTTAGGCACCGGCTGCAGCATGCCTTTTCCAGAAATCTGGAGCTAAGTACAAGACTGCTTCCTCTCAGTTTCAGGAATGGACAGCACATGTGGAGCCCCATTCCTGACTTTTAGCTTTGTTGTCTTAGTCAGCTTGGGCTGCCATCACAAAATACCAGCTTGGGAGGCTTACTCAACAGAAATTCATTTTCTCACAGTGATGGAGGCTGGGAAATCCATAATCAGAATGGCAGCTTTCTAAGGGTTCCCTTCCTGGCCTGCAGGCAGAGAGAGGCCTTCTTGCCGTGGGCTCTTATGGCATTTCCTGTGTGCGTGTGCCTGGAGAGAGGAGGAGAGGTTTCTCTTCTGCTTCCTATAAGGCCACCAGTTCTATAGAATTGTAATGACCTCATTTAGTCCTAATTACCTCCTAAAAGCTGTATCTCCAAATACAGTTGTTTTGGGAGTTAGAGTTTCAACATGAGTTTTAGGGGAACACTATTCAATCTGTAGCACTTGGTAACCTCACTTCAGAGTAAATGGAGGGTCCAGTGACTATTAAAATCAGTCATTTAGTCTCCAAATATTTAGAGATTTTCCAGATATCCTTCTCTTACTGACTTATAATTTAATTTCATTGTGGTTGGAGAACACACTTTGGATGATTTAAATCCTTTTCAACGTATTGAGACTTGTTTTATGGCCCAGTATATGGTCTGTCTTGTTAAATGTATTATGTGTACCTACTACAGATGTGTACTCTGCTTTTGTTGAGTAGTGTTCTGTAAATGCTAGTTAGGTCAGTCAGGTTGATGGAACTTTTCCTTTATATGTTCTCACTGAAATTCTGTTACTTGTTCTGTTAATTATTGAAAAGGGGAGTGTGTTGAAATCTCCAAATAAAATTGTGGGTGATCTGTTTCTCCTTATAGTTCTATCAGTTTTTTTTTCTTTATACATTTTGAAGCTATTTTATTAGGTGCAAAAAAGTTTAGGGTTGTTACACTCTTTGGATGGATTGGCCTCATTACCAGTATGAAATGGCCATCATTATCATGAGCAATATCATTTGCTCTGTCCAGAGTCTGTTTCATCTAATATTAATACAACTACTTCAGCTTTATTTCTTTTATTTAAAATATTGTTTGAAAATATCTGTATTATAAGTACCACATGCTAACCGATTGTGCCACTGGAGCTCCAAAAAAAAAAAAATCTGTATTGATATCAGAGAGAGGAAGGGAGAGGGAGAGACAGATAAAAACATCAATGATGAGAGAGGATCATCGATTGGCTGCCTCCTATACACCCCCTACTAAGGATTGAGCCCACAACCCAAGAATGTCCTGGGTCACACCCTGACTGGGAATTGAACCATGACCCTGAATCATGGGTCGGCGCTGAGCCACTGAGTCACACTATCCGGGCTCCAGCTTTTTTTGATTAATGCCAACATGGTATATCTTTTCAATCTTTATCTCTCAACCAATTTGTGTTTAAAGTGGGATTTGCTTAGGTGGTATATAATTGTGTATTGCTTTTTAATCTATCCTGATAACCTCTGCAGTTAATTGGACAATTCACATCGAAAGTTATTATTGCTATGGATGGTATCTTACCGTTTCCTTTCTATTTGTCCTATCTGGTCTTTGTTCCTTTTTCAGGTTTATAACAGTTTTAGCTAAAATAATTTTAATGGAAGATGTGTAAGTACTAATAATAAATGCCATATTTCTTAATCATGTAAGCTTTTAATCTATTTATAATATAATCACCCAAGCCATTTAAATGACATAAAATATATGCCTTTTGAAAAGTTTTGCTATAATCTACAATAGTATTTTGAAAATTATATAGCTCTGAATTTTTATTACAGTAATAAATAGTGATGGCAAACAAATTCTAATTGGCAGGAAATTGTTTTATATAGGAACTCAGTGTGGCTTGATTCCAAGTATACAAGGACTGTCATAGCTCATGTCAAAGGAGTGCCTTCTAGCTTTCTAGAATTCTCTTAAATTTTTGTATATATAGGATGGAGCAAAAGTAGGTTTACAGCTGTTTGTATGGAAAATAATACAATAATTAATAAATACTAATACAATAATTCACTGTTTCGTGTACTCACAGTTACAAACCTACTTATAAAATTTGCAAAACACTAGTCTGGGCCTGATAGAATGCCTACAAAGTAAGCAGCAGCATTAGAAAAATTTAACAAACATTTCAGAGCATTGAAATTCTCAATTCCCACTTGTCCAACCACCAAGCCTGTCTTTCTTTTATTCATTTCTGTTGGTTATACTAGTTGTGCTAATTATTAATGATAGAGAATTTGTGACTAGGGGATTAGCTAAGACTTCTTTAGTTTCTGTGAGATTTTAGTGTGATGAAATTTACAAGACCTGTTCCTCAAAATTACCTGCTTTTAGCATTTTAGGCAGAACTAGCTTTCAAGTTGGAATTTAAAAAGTGAATTCTCTTGAGACACTGTTGACTGAGGTCCAGGAACATACATAATATCATTTTAGTGGGGTCTAGGAGGGGTTTAACATATTTATTAAAATATCAATGTGAATAAGTTAAATTTTTTTTTAAAACACAGTAAAATGGAAGTTAGAAGAAGAACTTCCTGTACATTGTCTGATGTTTTGAATACCTGCAGCCTGCCATTGGTTATAGGGCTAATAACCTGAGCTTACTTGTCCTATAACATCTGCATTCTTCACAGTTGGTCATATTTACATATAGATCTCAAGTAGACATACTAGTAATGCTAAATCCTTTTAATTAGCTGTATAACTAAACTAACTACATGTCGGCATACACTCGTTTTGTCTGTATATTTATTGGCTCTCCTATATGCCAGGCACTGTCCTGGGCATTGGTAAACAGGATGATGAATAGGCCCCTGCACACCTAATTAGAGACAAACGGCCTAAATTACAGTTGTGTAACAATTGGAGTGGGAGCACATGAAGCTTATGAGAGAATTTCCCTTTGCATCTGCTTCCCACTTGACTTGAAGTTTCACTGAAATCAGGGACTAAAAAGAAGTTGGGAGATTTTTCAACTTCTCCTTTGGAAAATGTGCAGTTTGTAGCAGTGTATTCTTTAACTCCTTTTAATGCCTTTAACCTCTGCTTCTCTCTTTGGTGTTTTCTAACTCGTTCACAACGCTTCAGCATGTCAGGTTTAATTTGGGCGCCCATGGCATATCAGAATCCATACTAGATGTAACAGATATGAAGAAACACACCTGAGGTAGGTAAGTGCCTGGGTCTCAGTGCCAAAAAAAATAAGGCCCAGACTGGTTATATGAGCAGAGAGAGAAAGCATTCTGGCAAGAATACAGACTAGTAGCCACATAGACTGGATGTCCAGTTACGATTCACAAGGATTGGGAATTAGACACCAAGATGTTTTATACTAGAACCAGAATTGACGTTCGGAGGCTGGCTAATTAATACAGAGTGAGCAGCAAGAATGACCTGGATACTAAGTCAACCAATACCTCAGGCTGGTTTTCCATCCATGATTCCTCCCTGAGTCAGAATCGGAATTGCACTAGTAGAGTGACAGAATTTGGGTAGGCAGACTAGATGAGATTTGGAAATAAGTCCTCAAATTTCTAACATTTTACATACACAGGAGATGTGGGTTAAGGCCTCATGTTGTTATTATTGCTGTGTGTGTCCGAACAGTCTTTTTACCTTTCTGAAGTCCAGTTTCCTCATTATAAGTTACTAAAAATGCATGCTCTTGCAGGTTTCTTTTAGTTTTGAAATTCCTGGATTCCTACAAAAAACAAGTCTCAGCCTTCTTTTAAAAAAAATCTTACTCCTGCCTTTTTGCTCACAAAAGCGGCTAAATTTTCTTTGATGATACAGGGACCAAGCTTGGTTTTCATTAACTCTAAGTGCTTTTATGCACAAAACAGAACTTTGAAAAATGCTTTACTTATAAGCATATGTAATTGTACAGTTTTTCCATGCATTCTGAGGAAAATGTTTCTAAGTGGGATATCCTCTTGCTGTTTCTGGAACCATATGTGATCTAGGCCTTTTCCATAATATCTAAACTGAAAGAGCTTTAAGCCAGCAAGACAGACAGAAATAAAAGAATAGCTATTTAAATTATTTTACTACCAGGAATCCTTGAAAATATGTCTGTCTAAGTAGCTTTCTATAATCTATGCCCTGAGTTGGTAGGTAACTTTTGTGTGAAATGAAAAATATGAGAATTTTTTTGTAATTGAGAATTAAGAACTTTTCCTTAGAGAAGGTTTTCCAATTACTAACAGTGTATGGGGCAAATGATTTTACAAATTTTGTTTCCTCATCTGAAAGTAAGACACCACATCATTGCATTTATTCTTAAAGTTAACAAACACGTATGTGTTGCTCACTAGCTGCCAGACAATGTCCTAAAAATTTTATAAATAATAACTCAACCTAATAACCACCCTCTGAAGGTTGATACCAGTATTATCCCCCATTTGATAGATTAAAAAATGGAGGCAAAGAGAGGTTTTGTGACTTGTACAAAGCTGAACAACTGGCAAGTAGCAGAGCTGGTTGCATGAGCTCACAGTTCATGCTCTTAACTGTTACTCTATGCTACGACATCATGAGAATTAAACTGAAGAAGCATCTGATGAGACACTTCACAACTCAAAATGATAGTAATCATCTTTGTTTAAATTGAATGTTTGGATCATGTGACAAAACTTAGAGCCAGTTTTCAAAGAGCTAGATTATTATAAAAAAGTATGCCTATGGCCGAAACCAGTTTGGCTCAGTGGATAGAGCATCGGCCTGTGGACTAAAAGGTCCCGGGTTCGATTGTGGTCAAGGACATGTACTTTGGTTGTGGGCACATCCCCAGTAGGGGGTGTGCAAGAGGCAGCTGATCAATGATTCTTTCTCATCTATGTTTCTAACTCTCTATCCCTCTCTCTTCCTCTCTGTAAAAATAATCAATAAAACATTTTTTTAAAAGCATGCCTATGACTATGATTTTCAGATGGCACCTCAGAACATTGCAATGTTTTAATCATAATTTTCACTTCAGTGGTTATTGTATGTCATTGCACAGCAAAAATATTTTATCAAATTCAAACAAACCACACGCATGTTCAGAAAGTTGCTTTTAAAAGTCAACCTGTAATACATCTGTGTGCAAATCACTTTGCTTTTTTCATAATAGAGTGCTAAGGATTTTTTAAAATTCAGTTTATTTTTGTTGTTGCTTAACAAAAAAAATAAAGAATATTTTTGTATTTGGAGATACTATTCTGGGTGTGAAAATATTTAAGTGCAACAAATATTCATAAAATAATAGTACACATTTAAGGTTGCTCTTTTGTTCACAGCCATAGCCACTATTTTTTGCACTTGTCACTAAAGTCAACATTGGATTTTACTCTGCATAAGGACTTCTTCTCATAGTATATAAATCAAGAAGTGATGAAACCCTGGTTCTAGCTTGCAATATACAGCTTTGAACAAGAAAATCGATGTCTTTGTACCTTTTTTCCTTCATCTAGAATTAAGGTAGATTAGGCTACATGATTTCTAAGATCCTTTTCTCAGTCAACACAGGAACACACAACACATAACTTTGAGATTGAAACATAAGATTAGAAATGAAAAGTATTTCAACGTATGTAGAATTTAACTCCTATGCAACCATGAAATATTAAGAATATTATTATAAAGAAGTGGGTGGGAGCTTGTAAGCATGCTGAGTCTTTCCTGAGGTGATGGTTGATTTGCACTGGCCTGCCCTTTCCTTTTCCATGGTCACTTGTGATCAGTGGCCCAAGTTTGGGAGAAGGTTGGCTGAAGTTAGCAGTACAATCTGTCCATGGGACAGAGTGAAACTTACCCACATGGTGGTGAAATTCATGACCTTAAGGTTGTGCGCCAACACCATGAAGTAACCCTTGATAGCCTAGCTTGCTTACGTGAGTTCTGGGGAGGAGTGCAAAGTAAGTGAAAGATCAGTGTGGAAGTGGGTTTGGAAAGACGTCTTTTGTGAAAAGAAATAGGGAGTCAGGAAAGCTCTTGGGAAAGCTCATAATTGGTGGAAAGGAGAGGAGGAAGGCATGTCTGATAGCTAAGAGACAGTAAGCTATAGTACCAGGTGGGAAATGAGTAGAGGGTAAGGTAGGGAACAGTGGGACTGGAACAGAGGGAGATGTAGGGAGCAGTAGAAGATGAGATGAGGAAGCAAAGGGGGAGACCACTGAGGCTTGGAAGGTGGAGTCTAACGCAGGGCCTTCTCTGTATCATTCCAGCCCGCACCATTCACATCGAATCTGGCAGTGCTCTGTGTGGTGGCCCTCATGTCAAGCGTAAGAGTTTACATTGGATTCAGCAGCTAGGAGACTGTTGTAGTAATTCAGGTGTGAACTAATAAGAGCCTAGCTGGGTAATTGTCTTGAGGTTAAAAAGGAAGTATTTAAGTCTAAGACAACTTTAAAATAACACATTAGTAAGATTTAGTTAATGGATTCTATGGCCCCAGGGAGGGAGACTCTCCGGCCCCCATCCCATAGACTTAGAAGGGAACTTCTTTTTGTTTTAGGGTTTGGCAACAAATTTGTAAGAATGATGATATTGCATATTTAATACTTATCTTGCTTTTATAGAAAGGGCTATTGTGATACATGAATAGCCATTGTGTTCAAAGAATACTAGGAAAAGTAGGCTTTTGTATTTATCATCTATACCCTTCAGAATAATTGACATCTGTCCAAGCTTCCATCATCACCATCTACTGAGATCACTGTTGTCAAGGTCACCAATGACTTTCTTATTGTCAAATCCAGTGGACTCTTCTTTGTTTATATTTTATTAAACCTCACTGGTGTTTGACTCCATTAACCACACCTTCCTTGAAACTTTTTTTTTCCTTGTGTCTTTCAAGATACCATATTTGACAGCTGCTTGTTCATCATCTACCCGATTGGTCCCTATTGGAGGGCCCCAGGGCTCTATTAGGAGTTTCCTACATATTCCTCTGGGCAACTCTTGACTCTAAATACTTTCCAAATGCCAGTGAGTCCCAAAACTGTACCCCAGCCCTGCACATCTACAGTGATCTCCTCTCTAGTATATCTACCTACTCTGAATCTTTTTTCTGTTTTATTAGCAACACTAGAGGCCTGATGCATGAAATTCATGCAAGGGGCTCGGCCTTGCAGTCCCAGGTTCATCCAGAAGGTCATTTGGCTGTCGGGTCTAATTAGCATATTACATTTTTATTATTATAGATAGCAACCAGGGTGATGCTTTTAAAATGTAAGCCAGATCATATCATTTCTCTAGTTAAAACCTTCAGTGGCTTCCCGTGGCATTTGGGATAAAACCTAAACTCCTTGTAGCGTCAACACCCTATCTAATCTAGTTCCTGGCCATCATTCTAAACTTCACATCCTACCACTTCCTTTTCTCCCACTGCCATTTCAGCCTCACTCAACCTCCTTTGAGTTCCAGAGACATTCACCATTCATTCTCACCTTACATCCTCTGCTTAGAATATTCTCTCCTCTATTTTTCAAAGGCTAGCTTCTTGTTCAGATCTCAGCTTAAATATTATCTGCTCAGAGAAGCCCCCCTTGAATACTCAGTATACAGCGTTTATACATCCCTCTCTCATCACCCTTTTGACAATGATGGCACAGCACTTAGCACCATCTGATATTTTTCTTATTAATTTGTTTTTGTTTTTCTCTGCTCCTACTAGAATGAAAGCTCCAAGTCTCAGTATCTAGTAAAGTGCCCGCACACAGTAGATATATGATGAATATTTGTTGAATAAATGAAGTCTTAATACCTACTACATACTGGTTAAGTCAACTAAAAGTCCTGTTCTTTGAGCATAAACTCTTCTGCTAGTCCTTAACACCTACCCTCAGATCCATCCATATATGTTTCTCATCAATATGAGATTCTAGCTTTTACCTAATTGTTGTTGTTGTTAAGTTATTCTTAAGCCTAGGCCGGTGTGACTCGGTTGGAACATCGTCCTGTATACCAAAAGGTCATGGGTTCAGTTCTTTGTCAGGGCACATACCTAGGTTGTGGGTTGGATTGCCAGTTGGGGTACATATAAGAGGCAACCAATTGATGTTTCTCTCTCTCTCAAATCAATAAACATATCTTGGTAAGAACTTTTTTAAACTTTATTTTTACAAAGAGAGTAAAAGAAGTATTTCAAACTGCTAAGTTCCAGTTTTTAACTCTAGAACTTGTGTGCTCCACAAATTCCCCATGTATGTCTTCATAAATTCATATATATATATTAAAGTAGAACAAATCCACTTGTATTTATTTGCTTTTCAATAATTTTAAATCCTTGAAGGGTACAGCGTTATACGGATTCTGTGTCTGATGGCCTTAGCAAGAAGGTTGCTTTGGAATCTGACACACACCATGCCGCTGTTTCCATGAGCACGAGTTACTTTTCCCCAGGTTACTCTGGTTTTGTTTGGTTTGCCACCAGGAGTCACTGTGTTGTTCTTTGCCTTGTACACATAGGCACATCTCTTGCCTAGATAGAATTCAGTTTCATCTCAAGCATAAACACCTTCAGTGTATTTTATTTTATTCTTTACACTATGATAGATGTTCCCAACCCCCACCTCCCGCTCTGCCCGCCACCACCCATCCCTTGCCCCCTGCCCCATCCCCTGGCCAACACCACACTTTTGTCTGTGTCTATGGGTCATGCATAAATGTCCTTTGGTTAATCCCTTCATCTAGTACCCTCTCCCCTCTGACTGCTGTTGGTCTGTTCCATATATCCTATCCATGCTTCTGTTCCTGTTTGGTTTGTCAGTTTATTTTGTTCCTTAGTCTCCACATATAAGTGAGATCATATGGTATTTGTCTTTTTCTGACTGGCTTATTTCTAAACACCTTCAGTTTTAAGAAGAGCTGTGTGCTCCTCCTGGTGCCAGAGGCCCCTCTGGCAGCAAAAATGGCCGTGGACCACAGCCTTCCACACACTTTGTTGTCTTACAAGCCCTGTTCCCAGCAGGCATCCGCATGCTCCAAGAGGAAAGAGGAAGGTCACAAATTCCTATGTTAGGTAACTAAACTATGACCTACATAGTAGGGGTTCTATAAAACAATAATTAAAGTGTATGGCACTAGGCAATGCTTTCATATATATGTTACTTTTCAATTAATAGGCCTTATCATTTATCTAATTCTAGTCAGAGAATAGTAATTTATTTCAAATTTAGTTTGTGGCCCTTGAGGATGTGACTCAGTTGGTTGGAACATTGTCCCACACACCCAAAGGTTTCAGGTTCTGTTCCCTGTCAGGACACATGTCAATGTTTCTCACATCAATGTTTCTCTCTCTCTGCCTCCCTTCCTCTCTCTCTAAAACCAATTAAAAAAATAATAAAATGTAGTTTATGTTTGTGAATTTGCTTTATAGGACTGATAATAGTTTGTTAGTATGTGTATCTTTCAATGCATGTATGCATATGTATCCCACGAACACATAATCATAACATTCTTATGAAACATTGTGTTTTCACTTACACTGTAGATAACTTGTCAAAAGTAGATTTATTTTGGATATATACCACAGTATATTGAGCCAGTGTTATATTATTAAACATTTATCCCATTTTTTTGAACTGGTATAAACATTTTTTAAAATATATTTTATTGATTTTTTTACAGAGAGGAAGAGAGAGGGATAGAGAGTTAGAAACATTGATGAGAAAGAAACATCCATCAGCTGCCTCCTACACACCTTCCACTGGGGATGTGCCTGCAGCCAAGGTACATGCCCTTGACCAGAATTGAACCTGGGACCTTTTGGTCCACAGGCCAACACTATATCCATTGAGCCAAACCGGGTTTCGGCAAAACTGGTATAAACATTTTTAATCCCCTCAACGACATCCCTGACAATTGCTTATCAGTCTGTCCTTGAACCCTGTGATGAAGAATTTACTTCTCAAGTTAGTGGATTCATCTGTGGATCCTCTCTGATTGTGCATAGTTTTTCCAGTGGCCAATTGTTCGCCTTTTTTTTGTTAGACAGAAAAGATGACAGACATTAAGAATATGGGTAAACTCCAGAGCCAGGCGAGCATGTCACAAAAAAGCAGCAAGTCCAGTCACGTTTCTCAGCCAGACCGTGGTGTAAGCACAGTCCTCATGAGGTCTCGGAGGAAGAGGGGCTCCGAACTAGGTTGTGTCTGGTTACTTTCCAATCTCCGATGATCTCTCTCTCATAACCTGTGGAACATGATAACATTCTTTCTGATTTCTTCAATGTTATAGTTTCCAAATCATTTATCTCTTGTAAAATGTATAACTAGTAGGTAAGCCTAGCCACATTTGTCTAGATTTGAAACACTTTTTGTTTTGTAAAGGTAAATTGTTTTTTAGAGGTCCTGAAATCATAACTTATTTCTGGAGTAAGTTATGTTGTATTTGTCTTTAATATCATAAAAATATCAAGTTATATCTATTGAGTTTTCTTTAGCATGACATGATATTTCCCAGTTGCTATTTATATTCTTTACTACAGTAAACTCTGCTCCCTGGTATTTTAGAGGTTGACATTATCAAATTTAAACTGTGCAACTTACCTAATGACTAGTGATTAATATTCTCATTAATTAAAATTCAGACACCTATAATTTTTTCCTGACAAATTTCTAAAGCTTGTCAACACATAGTCACATGCACGTAGGTAGTACTTTATGTGTTTCATAATACCATTGTATAGTTCATACTGTTCCTGGCAATGCTTATGTAACAGTGACATAGTTAACTAATAGATAACTGCTGTCATCTCTAATCTTCGTTTCAAATACTTCATATAAGTATTCACTACTCTGGCTAAGTTCAGTAAGTCATCCAAAGGATCTCAGATCATGATTTTGGAGTTTACTATCTGAGGAGATAATGACCAAAATAACCCAATTTTAGTCGAATGTTGTATTATTCAAAAGTGCTTTTTTATAATAATTCAGTTTTTATTGCTTTAAATGTGATGATTCCTGATGTATAAGTAAGCCACACCTGCTAGTGCTTTGGAGTTGAATTATATGCCTCTTGCAGGCATAAGGATAATGAGTGAAAGGGTCCTATTAGCCCAAAAGACAACAAAAACACTCTCTCATACTCCCCTTTCTACATGCCCTCCTTACCTCCCTAATCTGACCAGGAAGTTTTCTCTCAGCAGTAGAATAGATTTTTTTGTTTGTTTGTTTGTTTGTTTAGTAGCATAAAATATGAAACATCAGTTAGTTTGTGGGCCACCCTTAGTAGCTGACAGTTAGGCGCCACTCAGCATTCCATAGATCAGGAGCCACTGCTCTACCACAGTTCTTAGCTCCCCAGAATTATCCCACGAACTGAGAGAGGGACCAGGATGAGCCCAGAGAAATACCCCAGGAGCTAACATGCCATGTAGGCCATGGTAAGCCTGAGCTGGCCTTGAAAACCTGCAGAATCAGCAGAGAAAGAGACTGAATGGAATCCTTTTTATGTCTTTTGCTCCCCTCTGAAGGACACCATGATTTACCTTCGTGAGTCCCAGGAAAACACAGGAAACCCCTGATTTATGTATGACCTCATTGGGCCCTGGAGGAGAGTTGAAAGTTGAGACCTCTCCTTTTCTCCCACATTGGCACATTATTATACTAGAGGCCCAGCGCACAAAATTTGTGAATAGGTAGGGTCCTTAGACCTGGCCTGTGAACGGGGCCAATCAGGTTCCCTGGCTCCCTGCACTCCTGCCTCCTACTTCCCTTGCTCCCTCAGTGCCCCATGGCCAACACTGGTCGCCTGCCATGTTTTGTAATGCCCCCTGGTGGTCAGCACATGTCATAGCAAGCGATCCAGTTGAACTCCCAAGGGAACACTGCGTATCAGCCTTTTATATATATATAGATTTAGGGTACTATTTCTGGAAACTAATTCTATACCATAAATATTCCAAAATGTATTATTAAAATGTATTTTGGATATATATATTCTTTTCATTTATAATTTTACAAACATAATATTAAAGTATGTAAAAACAAAATTTATAGCCAGAGTGAATGAAGACATGTATGGGGTGATTAAGAACCTGGATTCTAGAGCCAAACTGTTCAGGTTCAAATTCCATCTTTGCTGCTTCTTAGCTCAGTGATCTCACACTGGTCCTTTAACCTCTCTGTGCTTCAGCTGTCATAAAAGGGTGGTAATGGTTCTCACTTTCTAGAGCTGACCTGAAGACTAAACCAGTTCATGTATAGAAAGTACTTAAAACTGGTAGTGCCTTGACAGTGTCACTAATTGTTAGCTCTTATCTTAGATGTTATAAATAGGTCAATTTAAGGAAACTTTCTAAATGGTCTTAAAATACCAGTTCAATAAAATTGGCACTCAAGGCTCCCTCTTTTCCTGGTAAGCCTGCGTGGGCAGGCATTCTCCAAGCTCCCCTTTCAAGGCTGCCCACGGTCCATCTCCAGTCCTGCCATTTCCACATTTTCCACTTCAAGTTGCACTTTCTCTTTCATGGTTCTGCTCAACAACTATCTCTTTTGCAAAAATTTACCACTATCTGAACTTCTTTGGAATATATTAAAAGTTGCAGTGTACTCTTTGTCTTTAATATAATCTCTGAATTATAAACCCTTTTAGGTTAAGAGCTATGTAAAATATAACACTCTTTTCCCTTGTGGCCTAACACAGTATAGCAGGTACATACTTAAAAAATATATGTTGCTTAATTGGATTGCACAACAAACTGAATTTTGTGTGTGCACACATGTGTATATGTGCATGTGTGTTCAACCTGTGTAGCAGGTTAGAAATTTTGAAAGTAATCAGTTTTTAAAAATTAGAGTACTTGTAAGAAATAGAAAAATTACTGAAAATAAGTGAAAATATCTGCGGGTTAGATTGTTTGAAACTATGTAGTAACAAAAAAAAATCACAATTTATGTATAGCAATTCAGGCCTGCATCACCTGCTGGATAAGTACAGCATTTCTCCCCCTGAAACTGAGAAGGTCCCCATGACTAGTGTCCACATCACAGAATTAGGGCTACAAAAATAAGGCACTAGTTAAGGAACGGAGAAAGGAAAAAGGGGGAACAGACATGCATCTGGATCTGCATATTTTTCTAATCTATGATAACAAAAGGGTAATATACTAATTAGACTGGACATTCTCCCGGACATCCTTCCCTCTGAACAAAGCCACAGCGGGCGGGTGTCGAGGGAGAGATGGCAGAGGCCCCTGGCCATCTCTGGTATTTAATAGCAGTAATAAAACATCTTAACCTAAAAGGTGACATAATAAAACACTTTAACCTTTGGCAAGTGTTGAAGGGTTTTGTGTGAAAACTATTATACTTGACATCCAAAAATATAATTATCTATAGGATTAAAAATGATATACCTAAATCTTTGGTATTTTAACTGAAGTTTGCATAAGACCAATTTTATGCCATAATTTTTACCAGCTTTGTCCTGACTGGAATTTTGAATTATGCATTATCACCTGACTCCGTGCACCTTGTGAATCAAGAGTTTATTTTAATTGCCTCATTTGTATTCTCTTTTCAGTCCTTTGTTAGTGAATATACTTGAGTATGGAATGTGACATTTATTTTAGGCATAAAAGATGAGTTCTTACCAAGAGAGTTCATTAAAACAAGGGCTCTTTTCTCTCTCTCTTTAAATGCCAGATACCCTGGATGAATATTTTGAATATGATGCAGAGGAGTTCTTGGTCTCCTTGGCCTTGTTAATAACAGAAGGACGGACGCCTGAATGTTCTGTGAAAGGTCGTTCGGAAAGTTTCCATTGCCCTCCAGCGCAGTCCTGTTACCCCGTAACCACCAAACATGAATGCAGTGACAAGCTGGCCCAGGTAAGAAGTGTGTGTTGAGTGCTTTTTATTTATCCTTTATAGAAACGACACAGATTCTGTCATCGTCTTTGTTACCCTGCAATGACAATGCCCACATTTAAATATAAAATCGGTCACAGCTGTAACGAAGAAATCCTAATCCTGGACCGTAGCCAACAACCTTGGCTCTTAAACAAGCCCCGGGAGGCACTGGGCAGTTTTGCTGATGGCCAGGCAGGTGGGCGGCCGATTTCAGACCTGCCTTCTCACACGCCAGGTTTAACATTGTATTTGCTGCTGATTCAGCTTTCTTTATTTTAGAGTCTCAGCCCTGGCTCACTGACTTTATGTTCTTATTTATTTAGTGGACTGATGTTAATAATTATTTTCTCTAAATAAAAATGTGCTTTAAAAAGGAAAAAAAAATAATTATTATTTTCTCCACGTTAACCAAATTTCTGTATTTTTTTTTTAATGGGTGGATGCATTTTGCTCTCATATTAATGTTTTGGGATAAAATACTGTTAAGATATTTATTTTGGTAAGTACTATCTAATTTGCCATAAGGATTTTTTTCCCCCAAGTTAGTTTCTTAAATGTAGTTTTCAAAATTTTTAACTGGCATATATTATATATATTTAATCTTGTACATATCGAGCATTTAATGAAAATGAGTTTTTAATATTTTGGTCTTTGCTTAGAATGAATCTTTCCTCTGTAATAATGATGTAATTAACAAACTAGGCAATGCTGGGCGACCTCACGAAAGAGCAAAGATGTCCCCACCCCCAGCCAGGAAATTTGCATCATAAATGTTCAAAACTAATCCTTGAACTGTAGAGCTCACTAGTGTGAATTCATTATTTAGTGAGGAAACCTAAATAGGCAAATCTAAGCGAGTTCTGCAGTTGATGACTCACTACACATACAGATATGTACTTTACAATTAAAATTTTCTAAGTAAAATATAAGCTTGTGGGGTTTACTGAGACCTTTTGCTTATATTCATTTTCCCTAAGTGTCGCCAAGCCCGAAGAACCAGGTCTGAGGTGGCGTTGCTGTGGAAGAACAGCCTTCCGATCATGGTGGAGGTGATGCTGCTGCCAGACTGCTGCTACAGCGACGAGGGGCCCACCACGGACGGCGTGGACCTCAATGACCCTGCAATTAAGCAGGACGCATTATTGTTGGAAAGATGGGTGTTGGAGCCAGTTCCTCGACAGTAAGTTGTACAACTGAGTTTCAAGTTGTTCTTGGTAAATCAGGTTTCTGTACATTGTTTTAATAATGTATACTTTCTCCAAATCCCTTCAGTTATTTATTTATTTATTTATTTATTTATTTATTTAATGTATTTTATTGACTTTTTACAGAGAGGAAGGGAGAGGGATAGAGAAATAGAAACATCAATGAGAGAGAAACATAGACCAGCTGCCTCTTGCACACCCCCTTTTGGGGATGTGCCCGCAACCAAGGTACATGCCCTTGACCGGAATCAAAACTGGGACCTTTCAGTCCATAGACTCTATCCACTGAGCCAAACCGGTTTTGGCCAAATCCCCCTGTTTATGTAGTAAAATTTAGTTCAGATATAACTGGAGATACTTAGTACAGATACAATTTTAAGTGACAGCTGGTAAGTCTACGTCTCTGCTCTTGAAAGCAGACATCCTGAGGGATATGTTTATTTCAGCTTCTCTCTATCTGAAACTCAGTTACTTTGTACTTGTTGACATTTAGATGATTATTTTTTTTTACTTCCCTTAGGAGTGGTGATCGATTTATTGAAGAGAAGACCCTTCTATTGGCTGTCCGCTCATTTGTGTTTTTTTCTCAATTAAGTGCTTGGCTGAGTGTTTCTCATGGTGCTATTCCACGAAATATTCTTTATAGGTAAGTGTAGGCACAAAAAGAGCCATGTGTATTCAGCTGCATTAGTTAGCTCCTGAATTTTACCTTTTCAGCATTTTAGTTCCTTCATTTCTAATTTAAGTGGATAAAATTTACTGGCATTTTTCTCAAAACATATTATAGAAATGTTGATATGAATCAGTATGAATTTTGTTTCTCAGGTTATATTTGATGTGGAATAGTTTGCAGAGAACTTTAATGCTTGGATTATAGAACCAACAGTGAACTTAGTGCTGCCATTATAAATAAAGCAGAAAAACGTTCAGGGCTGCTAATTTCCATAATGGCAGACTTTCTTAATTTGGGGCATTTTGATAACTATAAACATACAAACTGCTGAACAACTATCTAATTGTCTCTTAGACAGGTGGCCATGAGATAGAGAATCTCTTAATCACCATGCACAATAGAATTAGGTAAATACAAAGTCCTTTTATTCTTCTTGCTCTGACAGGTAATTTTAAATTATAATATTCCTGAGCTTTAATGCTTGTGTGGTCAGTCTAGTGTTCTCAAAAAGAAGATCATCTGTATTTGAAGCTTAATCTATATTTCTCATGTTGGTTTTATCAGAATGACATGCATGAAAAAGTAGCTAAAAGCAAAACCTCAATCATAATTAATGCAAACAAAGATAAGTATATGACTGTTTAAAATTTTTTTTAATAATATACAGTAATGATTTTTATAACCTATCGATTCCATATTTTTCTGTTTGATTCTAGAATCAGTGCTGCTGATGTCGACCTGCAGTGGAATTTTTCACAGACTCCAACTGAACACGTGTTTCCTGTTCCCAATGTTTCTCACAATGTGGCCTTGAAAGTCAGTGTTCAGTCCTTGCCCAGACAATCTAATTACCCAATTTTGACGTGTAGTATTCATACTAACATTGGCCTTTATGAGAAAAGAATTCAAGAGCGTGAACTTGAAGCCCTTCAGCACCACAGTTCTAACGAAGCAGAACAGTGCAGTACAAACAGTTCACAGCGTGTGTGCAGCAGACAGACGTGGACCGTGGCCCCTGAAAGCGTATTACTTGCAAAAACTGGCGCCCCTCCCGAATACACTGCAGCCGTCAAAAATGGCAGACTGCATCCCGGCCCTGGCAGTAAATCTGACTGTGGAACTTGTCAAGCCAATAGTGTGGGCTTCGGTGGTACAGGAGATAAAAAATCACATGAAACACCAGCGAGGACTTTAAAATCATTTTCAATGGTTGATTCCAGTGTCCCCAGCCGCCAGAGTTCCTGGCAGTCAGTTGGTGAGCCTAATCCTTTAGTGTGCTCTTTGATTCAGGACCGACAAGAAGTTATTGCAAGAATTGCTCAGCATTTGATCCATTGTGATCCAAGCAGTTCACACGTTTCTGGACATGTACTTAATGCTCAAGAGCCTAGTTCCCTTAACTCAAAACTCTTCCGGGTTTCACAAGAAAATGAAGACGTGAGGAAATGTAAAGAAACGTTCTCAGTTTCTTTTGGTAGTCCAGAGCTTACCTCCTCGGAAGACACCAGTGAGGGGAAGATCCGAGTAAAACCAGAAATTCCTCGAGGTGAAATAGGTACTGCCAATGGTCTTTATTCTCATCGGTCTGGTGGTGAGACTAACCCTTTAATAGGCTCATTACTCCAGGAGCGGCAAGAGGTGATTGCAAGGATTGCCCAGCACTTGGAGCACATCGACCCGGCAGCATCACGTTTACCCCGGCAGTCCTTCAACGCACATGACTCTACTTTGGTTCCTTCGAAAGTGTTCAGGAGTTCATATGAAGACAAAAATTTGCTGAAGAAAAACAAGGATGATGCCTCTATTTCCATTTCTAATACAAAATTTTCCTTATTAGAAGACAGCAATGAAGGGGAAAACTTAATACCTACTAAATCTTTTAGTTCTTTTAAATGCAATAGTAAAGTCGAGTCCTCTTCGAATCCTCAGATGAGAGGAAATCTGTATCAGGACAATCCTAGTGAAGACAGCCAAAGTACGTTTCAGGGGATACAGAGCAAAGCCACGAGTTTATTGGCTCCCTCAAATATGTCTCATTGCAAAGAAGAGAAGTTGGTTTTGACGATCAGGTTGGAAAATACACTTTCTGGGTGTCAATTTAAGGAGCAAGAAATTAGCAATGGGACTGATAAACGGTATTCAAATGGCAATGGTGTTGACAAACAGCTTTGCATAAATAAGAATAAGGAAAAAATAATTCAAAATGAAAATTGCAGCCCAGAATCTTTTAACAATCACCAATTTGATAAGCCCAAAAATAATGACCCGAAAATAAAAGTTACTACATTGGAAATGTCTGGATATTTGAACAAACGTGAGAACAAGTGCTCAACTAAAGACTCAAAAAGGCCTACAACATCTGAGCAAAATATGCAACTTAGTAGTATTGAAAATTATCTCAGTAAAGATAAGGAAGATTTCAAATGCAAAAGACAAGACCTATTAAAAAATGAACAGGTTAAGAAAGAAGATCCAACTGATGAAAAATTTCAAAGCTGTTCTCGGAGAAAGAGTGTAAATGGCTGTTTGTCTACATGTGAACAGCTGAAAAATACAGAGGTGTTGGTAAGTAATATCTAATATTTCAAATACAATTCTTAAACATCTGTTATGGTGTGGATTTTCTTTTCAGGAGGTCTAGTTATAAGGTGTAAGGTGCTCATTATCTATAGAACATACAAGTTGATGCTACAGAACTGCTACAGAACTAGTATTCATATTCTTGCAGATAACCCACTCACTGAAGAGCAAATGCTAGATACATTCTTCCTGTTGCCCCTTTTTTTGTTTATTTCAATATTATGAACAATGGCTGGAGAGTAAATAGGAGTCATAAATAAAATTTATTTTAACTTATCAGAGCAACCTGAAAAACACTACAGAGCACCTTACAAGAATCAGAAGGTGCAAGAAATGGGAGAATTCACATTTAGGAATCCTGCTGCCAGAACAACCTGATCAATTGTTCTGTCAGTGTACAGACCTGCAGCCTTGGCATATCGGGACAATGCTCTAACCAGCTGAGTTACCTGGCCAAGGCTATGTTCTATTATTAACTCCAGTTTACAAATGAGAACCCAAGGCCTGGAGAGATTAAGTTAAATTTTTCCAACATCATAAAGCTAGTAAATGGTAGAGCTAGAACCCAAATTAGTCTTTTCTGGTGTTTATTCGTGTGTTTTTTGTTTTTTTTTTTAATTTTATTTTATTAAGGTATTTTCTGTGTACATAGTTTACCATTGCCCCCCCTCACCACCCATTTATGCCCTCCCTCCCCAGAGTTTTGTGTTCATTGGTTGTACTTATATTCATGCATACCAGTCCCTCGGTTGTTCTCCTATCTCCCCCAGGTCTCCTTCCCCTCCCCCCTGTCATTTGACAATCTGCTTGTTTTATGGTGACCATCTCAGGCTCATATGAATAGAGTCCGCTCCTCCTCTGGTTTTCACCGCCCCTTCCCCTGGGACCCACTGCTTCCCTTAGGACACTCGGCTCACCCGGGGCACTCGACCCCATGGGACACACGGCTCACCCGGGACACCCTTCCCCCTTCCCCTTTGGGGGGGTACGGCTTACCCGGGGCACATGGCCCCCTGGGACACTCGGCTCACCCGGGGCACTCGGCCCCCTGGGACCCTCGGCTCACCCGGGGCACTCGGCCCCCTGGGACACTCGGCTCACCCGGGGCACTCGGCCCCCTGGGACACTCGGCTCACCCGGGGCACTCGGCCCCCTGGGACACTCGGCTCACCCGGGGTACTCGGCCCCCTGGGACACTCGGCTTACCCGGGGCACTCGGCCCCCTGGGACACTCGGCTCACCCGGGGCACTCGGCCCCCTGGGACACACGGCTCACCCGGGACACCTTTCCCCTTTGGGGGGTACGGCTTACCCGGGGCACATGGCCCCCTGGGACACTCAGCTCACCCGGGGCACTTGGCCCCCTGGGACACTCGGCTCACCCGGGGCACTCGGCCCCCTGGGACACTCGGCTCACCCGGGGCACTCGGCCCCCTGGGACACTCGGCTCACCCGGGGCACTCGGCCCCCTGGGACACTCGGCTCACCCGGGGCACTCGGCCCCCTGGGACACTCGGCTCACCCGGGGCACTCGGCCCCCTGGGACACTCGGCTCACCCGGGGCACTCGGCCCCCTGGGACCCTCGGCTCACCCGGGGCACTCGGCCCCCTGGGACCCTCGGCTCACCCGGGGCACTCGGCCCCCTGGGACACTCGGCTCACCCGGGGCACTCGGCCCCCTGGGACACACGGCTCACCCGGGACACCTTTCCCCTTTGGGGGGTACGGCTTACCCGGGGCACATGGCCCCCTGGAACACTCGGCTCACCCGGGGCACTCGGCCCCCTGGGACACTCGGCTCACCCGGGGCACTCGGCCCCCTGGGACACTCGGCTCACCCGGGGCACTCGGCCCCCTGGGACACACGGCTCACCCGGGACACCTTTCCCCTTTGGGGGGTACGGCTTACCCGGTGCACATGGCCGCCTGGGACACTCGGCTCACCCGGGGCACTCGGCCCCCTGGGACACTCGGCTCACCCGGGGCACTCGGCCCCCTGGGACACTCGGCTCACCCGGGGCACTCGGCCCCCTGGGACACTCGGCTCACCCGGGGCACTCGGCCCCCTGGGACACTCGGCTCACCCGGGGCACTCGGCCCCCTGGGACACTCGGCTCACCCGGGGCACTCGGCCCCCTGGGACACACGGCTCACCCGGGACACCTTTCCCCTTTGGGGGGTACGGCTTACCCGTGGCACATGGCCGCCTGGGACACTCGGCTCACCCGGGGCACTCGGCCCCCTGGGACACTCGGCTCACCCGGGGCACTCGGCCCCCTGGGACACTCGGCTCACCCGGGGCACTCGGCCCCCTGGGACACTCGGCTCACCCGGGGCACTCGGCCCCCTGGGACACTCGGCTCACCCGGGGCACTCGGCCCCCTGGGACACTCGGCTCACCCGGGGCACTCGGCCCCCTGGGACACTCGGCTCACCCGGGGCACTCGGCCCCCTGGGACCCTTGGCTCACCCGGGG
Organism: Vespertilio murinus; assembly: GCA_963924515.1. NCBI lineage: Eukaryota > Metazoa > Chordata > Mammalia > Chiroptera > Vespertilionidae > Vespertilio > Vespertilio murinus. Next base: position 164,893,959 of record OZ004704.1, on the reverse strand, counting down.
CACTCGGCCCCCTGGGACACCCGGCTCACCCGGGACACCCTTCCCCCTTCCCCTTTGGGGGGTACGGCTTACCCGGGGCACATGGCCCCCTGGGACACTCGGCTCACCCGGGGCACTCGGCCCCCTGGGACACTCGGAGCTCCTTGCTAGCATAGGGGGCAGGCTGGGACAGCTGCAGTTGGTCTGAGATGGTTGCAGGCGGGGGGACCACCTTCAACGGTGTCTCGTTCGGTGTGGGAGCGGAGCAGCTGCAGACATGGAGGCTAAGTTCTGAGGTCGCCCACTCCCTGAGCCCAAGGCGTGGTGAACTCTGTTCTTGGTGGATTTCCTTTATTCTCTGCGCCAGTGGCGAGTGGCGGTGCCAGGTGCAATATTGACGGTCACTCCTGTGGTTCAATTACCACTGTAGTTTTAAAGTTCACATGGCGGTGGTGGTGAGAGCTTCGGCTTGGCCATGTGGCATCGGAGGATGTGCTCGCCTGAGTGGGTAATGGAAGGCACCATGCCATTTCCTCACCAGCGCGCTCCATTTCCCTCCCAGCATGGTGGGTGTGCTGGGGAGATTGTGGGCGGGCTGTGATGGCTGCATGGGGAGAGTCCGCCCTCCATCGCGTCCTCTTTGTTGCGGATGTGGAGCTTCTGTGGATGCAGAGGCTAATTTCTGAAGCCACACTCTCTATGAGCCCGGTGTGTAGTGAGCTCTGATTTCGGTGGATTCCCATTCTTGGGGGCGGCAGTGGGTGCGGCAGCGATGGTAGCTCCTGTGGCTCAATTTCCCCTGTAGTTTTAAAATCCGCGTGGTGGTAGTGTCTGATGCTTTGGCCTGGCCATGTGGCAGCGGAGAGAGGATTCTCCGGGTCTGCCAACGGAAGGCGCAGCGCCAGCACAGCGTGCGCGAAGGCCTGGCAGAGCAGGCCGCGGGGGGTGGCGGAGAGTCCCCGCGATGTCTTAGTCTTTCAGACTTAGTGGAACGCTTCCTCTGAGCCAGGACAAGCAGCACCACCACCACAAATATTGGCCAGCTCAGTGCTGCCCCTCTACAGGTGACAGTAGGGGCATCCTCACCTCGGTAGGCCTTTGCTCTTGGAGGTCTTAACCAGTGGAAGGCAGCACGGTACAGAACTGCCCCACCTTCTCAGTCCTCAGCTCACCGTAGTTTTAAACTCCACATGGCAGCTGCGGCACCCTGCTTGGTGTCTAACTGTAGCCTTCCCATTTCTGGGGCGAGCTGGTTGTGCGGGAGGGGGGACGCTGTGCCCGCTCCTAGGACTGTGGGCGGGCTGGGAGGTCTTGCTCACGCTCATGGGCTTCTCGTCCAGGCAGGAGCCGAAGGCGCGGCGAAGGCGCGGTGAAGGCGCGGCGGCAGCGGCCCAGGCGGCGGCGGTGGCAGCGGTGGCAGCGTAGGCCCCCATCAGCTCCCGTAGTGGTGGCAGGGCTGGCCCACTCCCTGGGCCCCGGGGCAGGGCGAGGTCTGGCTTCCCTCATTTCCGGCGTCAGCGGCAGGTTCAGTTTCGCTGTAGTTTTAAACTCCACATGGCGGCGGCGGCGCCCAGCTTGGTGTCTAGTTTAGTTTTCCCACTTCTGGGCTGGTTGCATACGGGGAGCCGCTGCGCGATTTCTTCGCCTGCACAGTAAGCGCGGGGGCTGGGCCGGCGGGGAGATACTACACCATCTCTTCGCCCGCCCGGCAGCGGCGAGTGCGGGGGCCCGAGTCCTGGCACCCGCTTCTCTCCAGCACTGCGAGCGGGCTGGGAGGTGGCGCTCACGGGCTTCTCGTCCAGGCAGGAGCCGAAGGCGCTGCTGCGGCGGTGGCGGTGGCTGCGGCGGCGTAGGCCCCCATCAGCTCCCGTGGCGGCCGGCGGGGATGGCCCACTCCCTGGGCCCCGGGGCGGAGCGAGGTCTGGCTTCCCTCATTCCCGGCGGCAGCGGCTCCGGCAGGTTCAGTTTCGCTGTAGTTTTAAACTCCACATGGCAGCAGCGACGTCCTGCTTTGCGTTTAGATGTAGCCTTCCCATTTCGCCAGCTTTCCTGTGGGTCTGGTGCGATCCCTTTTGGTTTTATCTGTTGTTTATTTCCAAATTGTTGAGGAGATGGCGGCCCAGGAGACTCCCTGGGCCGCCATCTTGCTTCGGTCTTCTATTCGTGTGTTTTTATGAGCTTCTGATCTTTACATATAAGCTTACCTAGATTCTTAAGAATTAGCCTATTTCCTGTATCACTTCAAAAACATGGTACTATGCCTGTATTAGGTATATTTTAAAATTCATGTTTATTATATTGCTGTATCATGCTCCACCAACTTATATCCTCTGAGAATGCCTCTTGATATCTACATAGGTTTATATTTTAGAACAGTATACTGTTTTTCCTACCTGTGAGTAGTTTTTTCATAAATAAACAGAATCAAATATTACCTTACTAGATGCTAGAATCTGAGTATTTACAAATACGACCATATTTTGATTAGGCATTTGAACATACTTTCTTTAGAATGTTTGAGTTCATTTAGCATCTTAGAAAAAGCTTAGACATTATTTTCTGATTAAAGTGTGAGTGTGTGTGTAAAGATACAGATATATAAATCATTAACTTCACCACCAAGGATGTAATAGGTCAATACATATTAGAAAGGAGTCTAACATAAAAAAAAAATCACCATCGAAATTTAATTCTTTGCCTAGCAGAAAACTATACCACTGAAACATTCAAGTGTCTGGCGGAAACATAATTTTCATTCCTTGGATGGAACCTTAACCAGAGCCTTTCATCCTAGGACTGGATTGCCTCTTCTTTCAAGTCCTGTAAGTATTCTCCTTTGATCTCATATTTAGAAATTGAAAATATCTAACATGTTTGCAAATCATTTATCAGCATCACTCTGGTGTACAAAGCACTATAGACCTCATTCAATATGGTGCGCTGAGTTGACACAGGAAGACCTCCTCCTCCTTCCCAAACACAGAAATCCTGGATACGACAACACAACTTGTAAATACATAATATAGTGTAACAGCAAGAAAGGTACATACCTCTGAATCCTAAGTTGGAAAAAATCCTGGCCCTCTCAGATATCTGAACTGAATATACTGCTAGGGTCTAATGGCCTTCCTGGAACAGGAGTCAAGGCAGCAAGTCTGCTCCAGTTATAGCTGGGTCCTGAAAACCAAACTCCTCATAAAACTAGAAGCAGGGGTGAACTACCCTTCTAGAACTGGGGGGGGGGGGGGGGGGTGGTGGTGGAATCACCTGCTTATATAAGGGTGCAACAGGGAGGTGTATAGCAGGTGGAGAAATAATCCCCCAAAAGAATTTTGACCTAAACCTAAGCCACTCATGGTAGTTCTGAATTTGTGCTGTCTGTGAGGTTCAGAAACATCTAGCTAAGAAATAACCATAGACTAAATTGAAACCTGTAAAATCCATTGAGTCCTAGCAGAAGAAACATGAAACTATTCCACATCTATACCCCATGGCACCAAGAATTTGTTTTCCTGGAAAATAACTCTTGCTGAAGATTATCTCAGAGGAAAAACACTACAGAGCACCTTAAAAGAATCAGAAGGTGCAAGAAATGGGAGAATTCACATTTAGGAATCCTGTCATCAGAGCAACCTGAAAAGAGAGTAATTGTTTAAAATATTTTAAGATATAAAAGATGATAAAAGACAGGGGTTAAGATGAAAGAATATGTGGATTTGAAAGAGAACTAAACACAAATAATAAATATGAAAAACTATTATAATTGAAGTATACACAGGTGTACATACACATAACAGGTGGATTAATTAGTGGATTAGAATGAGCTGAATAGAAATTTAGTGAATGGGTTAGACAGATATTAAGAAAGCACTTAGAAGGGAAAAAACAAACAAAAGAAAGCACTTAGAATGATGCATAGAAAGGAAAAGGGATGATAACATATGAGAGCATGGAGGATAAAATGAGATGTCCAATATAAGTCTAATAGAAATTCTAAAAGGAAGGCTAGATAGAATAAGGAAAATGCAATATTAGAAGAAATAAAGATAGAAACTTTTCCAGAATCGAAGCATAAGAGTTTAGATTGAAAATTTCACATTAAGTGCTAACTACAAAAAAATTGCCTGGTATACTTGCACAACTCTCAAAAATATTGAGGTTGGCCCTGCCGATTTGGTTCAGTGAATAGAGTGCCGGCCTGTGGACAGAAGGGTCCCTGGTTGATTCCAGTCAAGAGCATATGCCTGGGTTTGGGGCTCGATCCCCAGTAGGGGGCGTGCAGGAGGAAGGTTTCTATATCTCACTCCTCCTTCTCTGAAATCAATAAAGTATACTTAAAAATAATGTTAGATAAGATTGTGCACATTTTTTAAAATATTGAAGTTGTTTAAATTTTCAGTGTCATCTGTTTTTTTCAGTCACCAAGTAGACTGATCACTTGGATACTTGTATATACTTAATATTGATTCTAAAAATATCTGTCTAACTTGCATGTTGTACATAATTTTACTTTTAATGTACATGTGGGTCTTTCATTTTTAGGATATTTTGATCTAGGTGGTGGTTTGTGTTAAATGTAATCTGGTATACAGTGATGCTTCAAACTGCAAAGTGAAGTGTTTTTCAAATCTATTGGCTGAGGAGGCCCCAGGGTTCTTGGCAGTGTGCGGCGTGGTGGGGACGGGCGAAGGAGCGACACAGCTGGCCCCGGCCAGGCTCCCATCGCCGTTTCATTCTTCTTTTCCTTTTTATGTTAAAGCTGTAAACCTTTTATTTCTGCTCCCAGAACACAGAAGTATGTAAAATAAAAACATCTTATAATTATATCGGGATTCCATGTAGGGTTTAGTTTTAGAAAAAACTGGTTCTGCTTCTTAAAAAAATAATAAAAGCCTCGTAAAAGTGCTTTTATTAATCCCATTTTCCCCATATTAGTTAATAAAGTAAGAATATAGGAACAATAAAGAACATGATTTTAAGTAAGCTGTTTGGGGAGAAAGTTTTTTTTTTTTTAAGATACAGTTAGCTTTCGTTTGTTAAGTATTGTCAATTAAAGAAAAAATCATAGTCTTTTTTTTTTTAAATTTCACAAATGATTACTTTGACCTTAGGTTCCTCAAAGAAAGACACAATCAGGTTGCTTTGATCTGGATTCTTCATTACCGCATCTGAAAAGCTTATCATCTAGAAGGTATTTACCTTAAAATTCACTTGTGTGTATGAAATAGTATTATACAAAATTCTGACCATTTACAATAAATAATTTTGGCTCTAAAAATCACAAATTTAACAGAAATTTTATGTTTCAATTGGTTATCATTTTCAATGTGATTACAGACATACAGTTATTAAGGATGAGTTAGGGAGAAATTAATACTACACAAACAAATTTTAACATTGTTTTTAATATTTAAGTGGGTGTGTGTATTTCTAGTAAGTCAGATCCTCTTTTGCCCTACACTCATTTGCAAAAGAGCCTCAGCATTTGTTCCATGTTGACATTTAATACTGTCATTCTTTAGTCACATAATTTTACATTTGTATTCTCATTTCTCACTGAAAACAAACTGATATAGGAAACTGCATTATTATATATCTCCAGCAGATGCCACTACATGATGTGTTATAAATTCCACTTTGAAAACTCCCAGGATATTATATATATTCTTTATTAAATATTATAACAATGATTATAAAATCTAATCAAGAATGTTAAGCTAAATATTTAATGTCTTAAAATTTGGTTAAATTAAATTTTTATTATGGTAGTTTAAATAAAATTAATCATATTATCTTAATGCAAAAGTAAATTAGAAAATATTATGGTTAATATGTCCATGTGTTTGTTTGTTTGTTCTTTTTATTAGTCCTCAACCCTGTTTAAACATTGAAGGCGACCCAGAAATTCATGAAAAACCATTTCTGAGTTCTAGTGCTCCACCTATAACAAGTCTTAGTCTCCTAGGAAATTTTGAGGTAATGTTGTGGTTTTTTTAAAAACTATTTTAAGAGTTGTAAGTTTCTTAAGCTAGATCCAGGGTATAATTTATATCATTTGTTTATGAAAGGGAAATAACAAATGGGTTGTATTTTTCCAAAGCCTGGAAATCACCTTTCTTCCCCCGCACCCTCTCTTTTCCCCCTGCTTTCCCCTCTTCCCTTTCCTTTTCAGGAGAAGTGGATTTGAGAGAATTGTTAGCTGTGACATCTTAGAATCCGTAGCTTATAGAGCAGACAGAGGACTTTGATGCAATCAGGTTGGAACGAGGTATCTGTGACTCTAGCTGCAGGATAGACTTGACTCACCTTCTTACCTGGTGCGCTTGGCTCCGGGACCCAGGAGGAGGGATGATGGTGAACTGATAGCAACCCCTTCATGACCAGTGAGGTTGGCTTTTAAGATCTGATGGTTCTTTGTACTGTACTTGCAATTTCTCTGTAAACCTAAATCTGTTCTAAAATACAAAGGTTTTTTTGTTTGTTTTTTGGTGTGTTTTTTTTAAATCAAATGGTTAAAGGTCTCTGGTTCATGTGCTGCTTTATTTAGAATGGGTATTTTTACTTGGGACCAAGTAGAAAGTGTATTATGGATTTAATTGTCATTAATTAGAAAACCACCTTAAACATGAAGCTGTTAATGACATTTTAAATGTTACTTTAATTGATGAATTTTTATGGGAAAATAACTTAAGATTTGTATTTTTAATTTAAATAGCTTATCAGAGTTATGCTCTGATATATTGCTTTATTCAAGATAATTTTTTAATATTGAGGCTATCTTTCAAAGTTTTAGTAGCAACAAGAGAAAATATGTTTTATGGTAAGTTGATTGATCTCTTTTCCATGTCACTGACCAAGGCATCAGTTCAGAGGTATTGATCTCACTATTTTTCTTTGTCATCATTTGAAAGTTACATAAAGTCATTGTGAGGCTCAGTTCCTTTGCAATCTTTGTGCAGTAATCCAAGAACATTTATGAGAGGGAAAAGAGAGTTTTGATATGTGAAAACCTTAAGAAAGAGAAGATGATTAAAAACAGTACTACACTGTTCTTTTCACACGATTCTGTGCAGATAATGCGTATATTTTCACGTGACTTAAGTAGAAAAACAGAAATTCTGAAACTGTCCAACTCATAGGTCCTCTTTAATTTATAATGAATTAGGTGCTCTCTCCAATAAATCACTGATGATTTTTTTTCCTAGTGCATTTGACTCTCTGTGCCAATTTTAAAAATATATATATTTTATTGATTTTTTTACAGAGAGGAAGGGAGAGGGATAAAGAACTAGAAACATCGATGAGAGAAAACCATCGACCAGCTGCCTCCTGCACACCCCCCACCGGGGATGTGCCTGCAACCAGTGTACATGCCCTTGACCGGAATCGAACCTGGGACCCCTCAGTCCGCAGGCCGATGCTCTATCCCCTGAGCCAAACCAGTTTCGGCTATGCCAATTTTTAAAAGAGGGAGAGGATAGATGAATTACTGAACTGACACATTGGTCTTGTTTCACGAAATGGGGCAAAGCCTTACCCTGCAAAGTTGTTGAGGAGAATCTGGATGTTTTTATATTATTTGTGGGGCTTTAGGTGGAGTCTGGAAACACATTGACTCAGAATAATACCCAAGTAGAAGACTCTCTTTATTTCTGAGGCTAGTTTTTTTTTTTCCCCCCTTGCTACCATTTATAATGTTCTATCTGATAAGGGGTTGATATCCAAAATATACAAGAACACATACAACTTTATTAGCAAAAAAATTTTTGATTGAAGTTTTCTACTCCAAAATAAGTACAGCAATTTATAAAATAAAATAAAAAGTTTCTGAGTCCAAAAACCTCTTCTTATCCATTCCAGTCATCTGTCCTGTGAATCTCTTCCATCAATTCAGTCCACCACAATACTGACAACTGTTAGAAATGGGTGGTTGTTTTTTTCTACATGAGGAAATTCCAGGAATTTCTATCACTGTAAAAAAAAAAAAAAAAAACAAAAAAAAAACCTTGCATTTTCTAAAATTTTATATAAATAGATTCACTCAGCATTTATTCTTGGGGTGGTGGTGGTCAGGGGTTTCTTGTACTGATCATTATTAGTTATCCATAATGTCCTATGCATCAAGAGTTGATTCCTTTTCATTGCTGTTCTATGAGTATAGCACAATATATTTAGTGGTGCACATAATTGTAGACATTTGGGCCATTTCCAGTTTTCGGTTATTACAGATAAAGCTGCTGTGAATATTCATATTTTTGTGCTAACATAAAGTTTTATTTTGCTTGGGTAACCACCTAAAAATGGAATGTCTGGAAAGTATAGTAGGTGTATGTTTAACTTTTAAAGAAACTGCCAAACCGTTTTTCCAAAGTAGCTATACCATTTTTAATTCCTATCAATGTATGACAATTCTAGTTCCTCCACATCCATGTTAATATTTGCAGTGGTCAGGTTTTTTTTTTTTTGTTATTGTTGTTTTTTAAACATCCAAGGCTGTGTTTAAATGAGTTTCCTTAAGGCCAAACTGTATTTCCTACTTTTGCGTTCCATAAAATTCTCTTATCTCCTTTTACTTTATTTTTCAATTACAGTTCACATTCAATATTATTTTGTCTTAGTTGCAGGTGTATAGCATAGTGGTTAGACAGTCACATTCTTTACAAAGTGTTCCTCCCAATATTTCCAATTCCCACCGGACACCATACATGGCTATTACAGTATTATTGACTACATTTCCTATGCTGTATATTACCTGCCCGTGACTCTTTTGTAACTACCCATTTGTACTTCTAATCCCTTTACCTTTTCCCTCCATCCCCCAACATTCCCCTCCTCTGGCAACTATCAGTCTGTTCTCTGTATCTATGAATCTACTTATTTTGTTTGTTCATTAATTTTATTCTTTAGATTCCACATTTAGTGAAATCATATTGTATTTCAATGGTCAGTCTTTCTATTTTAGCCATTCTAGTGTGTGTGGTGCTTTTGTACTATAGGTTTTTAGAGAGAGATAGGAAAGGAGAGAGAAGGGCTCTGTGAGGATTAACAAAATTTCTGATATCATTCCTACTCTGATAGAGTTTTTGTTTATAGAAATAAAAATAACATATTGAACAATTAGGTCTAACTAATGGTGAAATTCAAGGATAGTTCAGCATGGGTTGGAATAGTGAGAAGAGGCAAACTTGATAGGCTGGAGGAAGATAGGTGAGAGAGGGATTAATTTCAGGTCAGATGAACGTTAGAAATGGGGGCATGGCACTGGTAGCAACCACTTTTCCAGAGCCAGAGGCACAATAATGTATTTCTTTAAGTAGAAGACAAAATGAATGTGTTGTGTTAACTTTTAAAATGTATATCTCAAAGAATTATTTTGTCTTCTAGGAATCTGTCTTGAACTATCGCTTAGATCCTCTCGGCATTGTTGACGGTTTTACGGCCGAGGTAGGGGCCAGTGGTGTTTTCTGCCCCACACATTTGCTGCTTCCGGTAGAAGTGTCATTCTACAGTGTCTCCGATGACAATGCTCCCTCTCCTTACATGGCAAGTATTTCTTAAATTGCCTTTTTCTGCTAAAATTTACCAACTTAGTGACAGATGTCTTTAAGTTTAAAGAGATTGAAGACTGCTTTGGTGCAATGGTTGAAATTACAAAGTCTTTCCTAAGAGAAAATTGAAGGCTGAATAGAGACTAATTAATATACCAATCAACGTGTTACCTCACGACTTCTTTCTGAGCTAGCTCCACTAATAGATATCTTCTTTTGCATTTGACAGTGGTGCTGACATTTTACTTGTTTCTATGTGCTTTGGAGGAAAAAAGATAAAAAATTGATTGGTGACACTATTGTCCCATGTCTTGCTGAGTTCACACAAACTCTCAAGTGCTTACTGCGCACTCTGCTCCCACAAGGGTTGCCTTCACCGGTGATCCTCTCATCCCAGTAGAGTTTAGGGAAAGGCATGGTAACCTAAGGCTTCTGCAAGGCCCTGTTACCCACTTTGCCCTGTCTGGCTTGTCTCTGGACCATTTTATTCTAATCCTAAAGTCCTTTAGAATATTAGTTATTCTGACTAAGTGCTAATGTTTTACTGGAGAGTAAGATAGCGAAGGGGAATTAGATCAGAGTATTGAGCCTTCCAGTGATTTCATTTTTCCCATTTTTTATTCCAGTGGGTTGAGTATAAACTAAGCCTTCAACTGCAGAAGTGATACCAAATCCTGGAGTATGATTAGTATTAGCTCGTTCCCAAAACACAGAGAGCGAGAAGCAATGCAAGTCCATACAAGTTTACAGAGATGGTGTCACATATGGAGGCACAGCTGGTTTTCAGTTCAGTCTTCCTTGGAGAGCTACACATTGCCATAGGCATAGAAATATACAGCTCTGGTCTTGCCCCTCAAATGTCCTCACTACCACCTGGCTCAATTGCTTCCTCTCTCCCTTCTTTTAGATTTTTAAGGACATTGATAACAGTGTCTTTGGTTATTAATAAAAGTTGTGAAAAGGGAAATTCTACGTAATCAAGAAATAACAGAAGAAGGGAAGTTTTACTTTTTTTTTTTAGGAACCTAAATATAGCCTACTCACTATTGGCTCAATGAAGCCTTATTCCATTCTAGGGTGAAAATTTTAGTCAGGATTCTGATCCACGTATCTGCCCATTTATTCAGTTTTCTTTTTCCAATAATATTTACACTCGTGGATCATAACCAGAATGATGCACAACATTGGTTATTATGAAAAACGAGGCCCACTCCTTGACAAACCTATCTGTTATCCCATAAGCCACCTTCTAGTCATTTACTATAGAAACAGGTATCTACTCTTCCAGTCTAATTTTGAAGAAATTGACTCATAATTTTAGATAATTAATATAATGGAAAGTACCATTGAGATAAGGTCAATATCAGGATAAAAGTGCATCATACTGGAATGCTTACGATATTATAATTATGACAATGTCCATTTTGCTTTACCAGGACATCAAGACGTCTCTTAGGTTTAGCGTATTCTACTGACACATGGTGACAGAGAATTGAAAGATCAGGTCTAAAATACTGTAATCTGTCATTGGGGCACAAAGTCCTGATAACCATTAGGATGGCTGAGAAATAAGATAAAAGAGTGAACTGGCTAAAAATTGGCTCAAATAAATATATTTGAGTGAAATTCATGAGCAAGAGGTCATTTGAACTATGCTTTAAAGAAGCAAAATAGCATTAATCCTTGGCCTTTGACATCTAAAAAATGAGATAAAGGATTAAAAGATTGCTGTCTTTAAAAAGTTCACACAGGGAGGCTGGGGAAAGGTCAAATGGAAAAAAAAGGAGACATATGCACTATTATTTGTAATACTTTAAACAGTAAAAAAGTAATAATAAAAAGTACACATAAATGATTACAGATTATTAGTGTTTAAATCAGGTTGAGTTAGTCTAAAAGAATTCTGATTTACTTTTTTCTGATAATATCCTTCAATAAACTTTCCATTGTGTAATTTTTTTTGTCAGATTACTCATTAGAAATGGGTTCCCTTTGTAGCAAATGATGGAGTCCAAATCTTAGACCACAGATCTTTCCTACTGAAAATTAATAAAACTAATCTTGTTCTTCAGGGAATTGGTAATTCCATTCCATCTGTTTTTAAAGTATTGATTATGTTTTGATAAGAAAATACATATAACATTCAACAGAGATGAGACACCAAACTCCTTTTTGTTACTTTAATAATAATCTTGGGCCTCACATTACAAATTACACAAATGACTCACAAAGATAAATGTTTGGCTCAGAAATGTATGCCTTTATGGTATAGAAGTGGCACTGGCCTTTTCATTAAATAATTCCTTAAAAATTAACTCAAAGCTATGTAATATCTCTCTCTAGTTGGGTGTCAGTGGTAAAAATGTTCTTCGAGTGTTGTGTAATGGGACAACTCTTCACAGTTTAGAAACTGTTGCTTGGTGGAACCTAGCAGAAAGGTCTAGAGCAGGTGTGCCAGTACCAAATTCATGTTATAACTTATATTATCATCATATTAACAGGGTCATGCATTATTTTCTCCTATTTGTAAGTAACCAAATTAAGATAAACTTATTTCTGTTTTACTTAGATTTGTATCTTTTCTATTAGACAATAATTTGAGAATAAATTTTTGTATAAGATTTGGCCCCGTTCATTTATCTTAACCTTTCTATTCCGTCCTAAAATGCCAGAAGTACAGCAACTTGTTCTACATAGAAATATTGGTATGCTAACCAATTAAAGTAAATCATTATAATAATAGAATTCCAAATGATTTCTCCATTTCTTTCTCTAATTCCTAACTTGCCAACTCCATGCTGGCTTAGAAATTGGAAGGTGTTGTCCGGGCCAGTGTGGCTCAGTTGGTTGGGCATCATCCCATGCACGGAAAGGTTGCCATTCAATTTCCAGTCAGGGCACAGGCCCTGGTTATGGCTGGATCTCTGGTGGGGGGAATGCAGGAGGAAGCCTATCTCAATGTTTCTCTCGCTCTTCCTTTGCCTCTGCCTGAAAAAAAAATCTTTTTTTTAAAAGAAAAGAAATTGTAAAGTGTTGCTTTAAACCTGAAGTGTGTGTGTGTGTGTGTGTGTGTGTGTTTTAATTCTATATTCTTGACATGCTTCTCCATCCTGGAAGCATGCGTGTGCCTTTCGCTTCCCTCCATTTTTCCTCTTTGGCTTTGGTCTCCTAAACGCTAAGGGTTCCTTCAAAACCTGCAGCCAGAGGAGAAATGGTCAATGGCTGCTCGTCTTGGGCTGCACCTGCCTCCAAGGTCCTCTCTGTTGCTTCTATTCTAAGCCCTTCCTTATTTCCCTGTCCCCAGCTTTAGTCCACATACTCTCAAAATGGAAAAATAATCTGTATTATTTCTTTATAAATTAATCTTATTGTTATCATGTCCTGAAATTGTATTAAATACAATTGTATTAAAGGAGATAAATACAGGCTTGATAGTAGTTTTCCTTTACTTATTTAAGGTAGGGTGGCACCGAGAACAGTAATGTATTACCTGTAGCAATGTGATTATAAAGGTTGCTAGTATTTATATATTTTCTACTGTTTTCCCCTGGAACTAGGAAGAAGAAGCTATGGCATTTTTTCATATAGAGCAGATCGGAAGAGAGAACATGTTTAAAGCTTCATTGCTGTTTTGGTTAGGGATGCAGTTTGTTGATACTCTTGTTTTTGTGTTTCAGATAGCCATATGATAAATCACATTTGTCAAGAACCACATGTCTTCTCAGTGCCCATTTTCATGAACATTTCCCAATATTAATATGTTAACTGTCTAATGTCAAGTGCTGTTCACTTGGAGTTGTGATATTTCCATATTGGAGTCTTTTTTTCCTTTTACCTTTGTCCACTCCTTTTTACTCATCCCTCCCTGCCCCACCTTGGCCTGTCTGTCAAACACATAGATGTTGCCTGTTTTATATTTATAGTTTATTTTATAGTTTTACATAAAGTTGGCATGTTTTGACATGCACAACATAAAATGATGGGATATAAAATGGAGAGATATAAAATGCAATTATTCTACTTAACTACTCAAAAGAAAACTGTTATCCCAGTTAAAACAAATGAATCAGCATTCTTCTCAACACCATCTGAGAATTAAGTATCTGAATCACTCATTTGGTTATCCTGGTTATCTGGACATTTTTACACATTCAACCAGAGCTTCCCATGTATTAATTTGTACTCCTTTCCCATTTGAGGACTGCTGCAATGATTAGAACATCCTTCTTGGGAAACTTTATTATATAGCACAGTGGTGCTTTTCACACGTGAATGTGTGCATGATATCATCTGAGAAATCTGGTTAAAATGCAGAGTTGATTTGGTAGGTCTGGGGAGAAGCCAGTAATTCTGCATTTCTAACAAGTTCACTGGTGATAATGATGATGCTGGTCTGTCTCTAATCCATATGACCAAAGAACTGAGAGCATTTGGGGCCAATACTTAGATCCTTCCATGTTCCTGACTTTTTATACGTCCAAAGATCAATAAATTATTTTGCTTCATTTCCCTCCTCCCACATGATACAAGGGAATAAACCTATATCCTCTCCCTTGATCGTTTTTAGTTAAGGAACTCTTACTTTTATATCTGATATCTTAATAGAAATGTCAGACAGTATGGGGTAATATAATTGTTATTTACTTGGCATATTTGTTATCCTATATAGGGTAATATGCAAATTGACCCCAATGGAAGAATGATCAGAACAACTGCTGGACCAGTCCCTATGAGGCACGCTGACCACCTCTCAGTCCCTTTCCCCAGCCAGCAGGCTCTGATTGCCTGATGGCAAACAGAGATCCGGAGTTGGGTGGCGGGGGACGTGGGAAGCACCAGGCCAAGGCCCCACCCCACCAGGCACCCCACACACAGAGGGTGGGGCGGGGCTAAAGATTGGGCTTGAACAGCAGACCTCCGGTCCCTTTCCCCAGCTGTCAAGCACTGATCACCGATGGAGAACAGGGAATTGAGGGTAGGCAGCGGGGGGTGGGGCCAGCTGTGGGAAACCGGGGAATATGGCCATGATCACAGGCCAGGCCTAGGAACCATACCCCCACGTGAATTTTGTGCACCGGGTCTCTAGTTTGTTACATATTTGATTTATATATTATTTGTTTCAACATCTCCAAGAACAGTAAATTGTTTTCATACTAGTGGGACTCTCACTATTTCATACCTATAGCATTATCTGTTAATGCAATGTGAATATTTTCCCCATACAAATAGAATTCTGAAATTAATTTGTAATTACAGTATTTGTTATTATTTTAGTCTTTTGTATACATATGCATCAGTTTGTACTCACTTTGTCTTCTTTTATTTCAAGGGTGTGATTACTTTAGAGTCCCTTGGTAAAAGGGGTTATCGAGTACCTCCTTCAGGAACAATACAAGTGGTATGTGTTTTATAGCCTACAATTGCAATAATCATTCTCTCACATACATATAGAACTTAGCCCTTTCTCCTGCTACTGCTGCTGCAACGACTTTGGTAAGTAACAGTGGGCTGCAGCTTGCTTTGGAGTTTCCCTGCTCTGCCCCAGGAATGAACATTTGGGGACCTCCATAAAAGGAAAGCATTAATAAGCTAATCAAGGTGAATGCATTAAAAAAAATAGTATACGACAGTTCACATGACTTGAATAGGGCTATTTTAATATAATCAGAACCTAGCATTACCAGCGCCTTCTATTTAAAATAGTAAGCCAGACTGAAATCAACCTATTCAAAAGGAGACCCCAAATATTAGACCCTCAGGAAAACTTAGGGGACAAAATTACATATCCCTAGAAAATTACAATTTCTACATTGATCTAATGAGAATGTAGTCCCGACAGATGCTGGGGCAGAGGAGGCATGTTTCCTTTCATTCTAGGCGTTGATCTAGTTTGGGTCCAGGAGAACTGTTCCGGCCCAGAGCAGTCCTTCTGCATCCTTGGTCTGCGTGAGGTTATTGTAAGAGTAATTAGGTAATTAGATGTCAAGGCCCAACCTGCCACTGAGTTCATCTTCAAATCAAGACTCAGAATCATCTTGAAAGCCCAGAGTCTATTTATTACAGAGTTGGCTGTTGCAGACTAAAGAGTTTCTTTGATATTACACCTCAATAAAGCTGAAATTAAAAAAAAAAAAAAGTCTAGCGAGTTCCTTACATTTAGGATCTGGTGTAATTCAGCAAGCCTTTTTGTGACCTTTGGCTTCCGTAGGATCAGTGCTCACCAGACCACTTTTACTCATCACCCTTGTTCCACTGCAGCCAAGGA
The DNA here is from genome assembly GCA_963924515.1 of Vespertilio murinus. Classification (NCBI taxonomy): domain Eukaryota; kingdom Metazoa; phylum Chordata; class Mammalia; order Chiroptera; family Vespertilionidae; genus Vespertilio; species Vespertilio murinus. The sequence goes on along the minus strand of OZ004704.1, from coordinate 164,878,167 downwards.
ATCTTATTCCTTTCTTTATTCCATATCACACAGGAATGAAATAGGACTATGCAATATGTATGTGTGTGTATATTGCAATATCAAGGAAGAATCACTGCATATTAAAAGTAAAATATTTATGTTGAATGCAGATCTTTAAAAGAATGATACTCTGTTCTCTTGCCTCTGGCTGAGTAGAGCATATGCAAGCGTGAGTCACTGGAAAGCTCGCTGTCAGTTGTCATAACAATGAGGCATCAACACAAAGGCAGCACAGTCGCCTATTGTCTGAGGACTGCCAACTTTAATAGTTCATTTTAAATATGAACTTTAGGTGTATCTTTAGTTTCTTACATAGTTTGATTATTTATAAACATGGTTTGAACTCCTGGCTTGCTAGTTGTGTAGTTTGTTGAATGTATTAGCCTTAATCTTGAGACTCACTAAATTTTAAAAAACCGGATCATAATATTGATATATTTCTCATTTTGATTCAGTGAGTGATGTCCAGTGCCACGGATGAGCTTCAGAAAGTGTGGGCACCAAGTTACCTATTGATGTGTTGGTAATTTGGTTAAAGTCAGATCAGCAGCTTGGGATCTTGTTTATAAATCAGTATTTTTAAAAATAATATTCCTTTGATTATTCATAGTTAAGTGTCAATTGAATTTAATTCAGTCTTCACTAAGGATACATATTTTGGTCTATTTGTAATATTGGTGATTTTACAAAGTGTTACTACAGTTTTTTAAATGAACCTACCTATGAGAACATGAAGTTTTATTTAGCTTACTTGGTAACTAATAATAATGAGCTTTATTTTCTAAATTTGGAAGCATTTCAAATAAGAAAAAGTCTCTTTTTTGAGAACATATTTTAAATTTCAGAATATATGTATTTAAAACACCAAAAATGTTTACCTTTATCAAGTTTTTATTTTTTTAAAAGTTTTATTTATTCACTATGAAATAGGAAAATTAAAATTGTATTTTGAGAAATTTGCAGTTGGTACACTGTAATAAAACTAATGTTTGAAATAAATGAACTGCATTGATTTAATCCATTGAGCGTATATTTTGCATAACCTAGTGAATTAATTTATTAAAATATGAACAAGGAGTAAAAGTTATGTATTGTCTATTAATAAAAAATTGTGACTAAATTTTTAAATTTGTTTTAGTATTTTATATTATTGTTAAATAAAAAATATAAATTGAAACATTTTTTTAATATTGAATATCAGTTCACAAACTTCTTCAATTTCATTAGCTTTAGTCCCCCAAACTGAATTATATTCACTGGCATTAATTTATTATTTAAAATCTGTTTTATTGTTGGCATAGCCATTTGTGTCAAATCAACAAATCACCATTTTTAAAAAAGGATTTCTACATTGTTTCTTCAGACCTTATTTAATCCCAATAAGACTGTGGTGAAGATGTTTGTTGTGATATATGACTTACGAAATATGCCAGCCAATCATCAGACATTCCTACGACAAAGGACTTTTTCTGTACCGGTTAAACAAGACATGAAGAGAAGTGTTAATAAAGAGAACATCCGACATACAGAAGAACGGCTATTACGCTACCTCATACATCTGAGGTAATACTTAAAATGAAAATAAAAATGTTGCTTTAGAAGAGCAACTCTGAAATTTTAAGCTTACTTTAAAAACTGTCACTCTAATTAAAACAGTGCCCCTTGGAATTTGCTTACCTTGGAAACTTTGATGATATGCCAGGATGCAGAAAACACGTGGCACATCTTCCTGCAGTCATTATTACTTCCTGAATTGGGGGAGTTTTCATTTCTGACTGTATGCAAAGTATTTTATTTTTAATATATTTTTATTGTTTCAGAGAGGAATGGAGAGGGAGAAAGAGAGAGAGAGAAATATCAGTGATGAGAAAGAATCAGCTGCCTCCTACACAGCCCACACTAGGGATTGAGTCCACAACCCAGGCATGTGCCCCTGACCAAAATTGAACCTGGGACCCTTCAGTCCACAGGCTGACACTTTATCCACCAAGCCAAACTGGCTAGGGCTGCAAAATATTTTATATAAAAACAAATACTAATAAATCTGGGGCAGTGAGACACATTTTCTAAACCATTGTTGTCAAGTTCTATATAATAAAAGCATAATAGGCTGTGTCCAACTGTTCAACCATTCAACTGGTGGCTATAATATGCACTGACCATGAGGGGGCAGATGCTCCAACTGGTAGGTTAGCTTACTGCTGAGGTCTGATTGATCGGGACTGGGCAAGAGTGGTCGTACATGCCCTAGAGCCCTCCCACGGTCCCTCCCCAGCCCAATCATGTACCAGTGGGGTCCCTTGGCCTGGACTGTGCCCTCCCACAATACAGGACTCCTTGGGGTATGTCAGAGAGCCAGTTTCAGCCTAATCCCCACAGGCCAGGCTAAGGGACCCCACCAGTGCAGAAATCTGTGCACTGGGCCTCTAGTAGAATTATAACATGAGCCACATATGTAGCTACATTTAAGAAAAAGGAAAACATTTAAGAAAAAGGAAAGATTAGGGCCGAAATCGGTTTGGCTCAGTGGTAGAGCATCGTTCTGGGGACTGAAAGGTCCCGGGTTCAATTCCGATCAAGGACATGTACATTGGTTGCAAGCACATTCCTGGTAGGGGGTGTGCAAGAGGCAGCTGGTCGATGTTTCTCCCTCATCGAGGTTTCTAGCTCTCTATCTCTCTCCCTTCCTCTCTGTAAAATATCAATAAGATATATATATATTTTTTTAAAAAAGGAAAGATTAATGTTCTTCATTTAACACAACATATCCAAATGTTATAATCTATTTTATTATTGGTATAACCATTTGAGTCAAATCAACAAGTCACCATTTAAAAAATAATAATTTCTACATTGTTTTTTCAGACCTTATTCAGTCCTAATAAGACTGTGGTGAAGATGTAATCAGTATAAGTATTATGAATGAGATATTTTATATTTTCTACTAGAGGCCTGGTGCATGAAATTTGTGCACTGAGGGAAGGTCCCTCAGCCTCGCCTGTGCCCTCTCACATTCTGGGAGCCTGGCAATCGATCACCCAAGGAGGTAGGCCCTGCCCACCCAGCCAGAGCTTCACGATGGATTGCCCCAAAGAGGGAGGCCCTGCCCACCCACTGCAGCCGCCAACTGGGTAGCCTGGGCCTTCCTCTTTGGGGTTTCCCATGGCAGGGCTCCACCATCGATTGCCCCAAAGAGGTAGGCCTTGCTCACCTGGTCAGGGCTTCGCGATGAATCACCCCTGAAGAGGGAGACCCTGCCCACCCACTACAGCCTGCCAATCGATGGCTTGGGCCTCCCTCTTTGGGGCAATCGATGATGGAACCCCCTGACTGATCGATCACCCTGCTGGCTGGTGGCCTGGGTCTCGGCATGGTGATCATGGGGCGATGGCCAAGCCCCCAACCAATCGCATCACACCCACCTTGGCTGGCCTGGCCCCAGTGGGTGTCATAGCATGGTTGTCTGGATAGTCATTCCGCTGTTCAGCCATTCAGTTGATTTGCATATTATTCTTTTATTATTATAGATTATTTATTATTATACATATAAATAATACTGAAATGTTTAGATTCTTCATTATTTATACTGAATACTTAAAATCAAGTATGTATTTAACGCTAACGGCACAATTTAATTTACACTAGCCATATTTCAAGTGTTCAGTTAGCCACATGCAGCTAGTAGTTATTGTATTAAACAGGGAAGTTATTAATAGTATACAACATTAATAACTTCCATGAATATGTGTTAGGCATGCTTTTAGGCACTGGAAACAGTTGTGACAAATCTCTGTTCTCATTGAACTTATATTTCAGTGATTCCATTAGAAATATATTTTCCCCTCAGAGCTGTAGGCTGTGAGAAAGTACTGTTTGCCCTTGAGGTCCAGGTTGCCAGCCTAGAGTAAAGCTTTCAGACCTGAAATCCGAGTATAGCTCTCAGGATTAATGAGCAAGTCTATTGGTTAAGAGAGAGCTCAATAGCCTTTTGCCTGTAACTTTATTCCTGTTATTTTTCTGATGCCATTCATAGCAAGTCCTCAATCATATCAGTGACAGTAATTCATCTTAGTTTAACTTTGTATTCCAAGAGCCCTATTCGTCAGGAGAAGGCATCTTTCATCCAGGGCCCAGGCAGAGAACCTCTTTAACCTGTTACTGATGGTGACCACTCACCATCTTTCTATAATTTGCCTTGTGGTGAGCTAGTGTGAATAAGGAGTCAGCTGTACACTTAAGCCGCACACTTGAAAAAGTCTGTTAATTGGTCGTGCGCCACCCCCCCTCTTCTCTCCCCCCCTCCCTCCAGCACTGCTTAATCGGTACGCTTATCTTGGGGTCTTCTGCCTGGTGTTCCGCAATCTAAGGAGAAACCAGCACAATGAGTTTAAACCCAACCCTGACACTCCCTGACATGAGCTTCATGGAAATGTTGTGCAAAATATGAGAATGAAAAACATATCAGAACAGACTTGAAAAGACTTTTAAAAAGAGAAATGGTATAGAATAGCAGACTGGATAGCTCCCAGCCCGATCTAGGGAAAGAGTCAACTCTCTTTCAACTTCCATTTGAGACCATTTCTCTTGAAGTGCTAACAACCGTACCAACATTTACTAAAATAAAATTAAACTACCCCGGCCTTTATAATCCCTACATGATGAGTAGATACTTTAAATGCTATAAAGAAACCTTGCTGCAAAGTGAGGCATAGTTCCCAAAGCTCACCACGTTCTCCTCCAGATTGAGATAATGAAAACCTTCACAGAAAGGAAAATAATTAAGACGGTCAAAGAGATCTGCTTTAAAATATACGGCTGATTATTTTAATATACCGCCAGATTATTCTGCTAATTTAGCAATAAAACCACAAATCCAGAGAGTATTTCTGCCATTCAAGGGGAAAACCAGAGAAGTTAGCACTAAACGCTGTGTTTGACTATCTGCCAGTTATATGTTTATGATTAAAGATTCTAGTGCCCTGTGTTATTCTATAAATATTAATTAGCAAGGGATAGAAACGGTTCCGTATGCAGTCTTAGTAACCGTTTTCATTTCACTGATAACTTTTTAAATGATTTTTAATGATTAGGTTTTATGTAGGTAGCCACTACTAATGGTAGCAGTCCTTTCTCATCCTCTGATTGCCCTCAAAACTTGATTATTTTATCTGGAGACTTTTAAGTATGGAATCAGCGTTCATGAACTCAAAATTGTGGGAGGACAAGCTGGGTGACATGGATGCGTCTGTGTGGCTAGAAGTGCCTGAGCAGCAAAGCCCAAATGTAGTATAATTGGCTGATGTGAACGGAAACTCGCCACTGGAGGTGAGAAAGGTGCATGGGATGTGGTGTCAGGGCTGAAAGGTGGAGGTAAATGTGCCAGATTCACAGGAGGAGGCATCGCTGGCATTGAACGAGGGAAAGGGGGTGTGTGAAGTGTTTGGGGAAATAGTCAGAGAAAGGCACTTAAATAGCAGCACAGGCTTTGGCAATATAAGACAAAATATCTTGTTAAAAAGTTATAGATATTTTATTCTTTTAAAATTTAGTTACTCAGGGTTTTTTTCTATGTTTTATTTTGCTTTAAAGACTCATTTCCTAAACGATGCACCCTTTTATTTGTTTTGTTTTGTTTTTTGTTTTTTAGGTTCCAGAGTTCTAAATCTGGAAAGATCTACCTCCACAGAGATGTCCGGCTCCTGTTCTCTAGAAAGTCGATGGAAGTTGACAGCGGTGCTGCATATGAACTCAAATCTTACACTGAATCACCAACAAACCCTCAGTTTTCACCAAGATGTTGATAAGGAGTGACAGTTTAAAGGATTTGCTCAGTACCCGAGTTTGAAAGTAAAAATTAGCGTAGAACGGAGTGTACCAAATTAGCAACCAGGAGAGTGGATCCTCTCCTGTTATCCTGGACCAGTTTTCATTAAAGGATTCCTGGAATGAGATCCACATATTCCAAGTAGACTGGAAACACTCATGTCCTAAGCCTTTTTGTACTCTTGAAACCACTTCACGGGACATGTTGCAATAGCAAAACCCCTGTTAGATTAGTGTTTACACATTTTACTTCTCAGTTATTTAATATTTAATGTTTTCCTTAATACTCAAGTGATGTTTGTCTCTAGTGTTCTAATGTAGCACAAATCCTATGTAAAATCATTCTATGTATTTTTGACGTTAATGTTGATACCTAAAATATATGCCCAAGTCTTTAATTTTGTGTGATGTGTTTTAAGTATGATTCATTTAAGTTACTGAAAATGAGAATGAAATGTTGAGCTTCTTTAAGATTAATGCACTATGCAAGCATGTGTAGTTTTTATATCCCCCAAGTTCCATTTTAAAAACACCCCTTCCCTGTTGCTGTCTCACACGGTAGTCCCCAAACATTCTGTATTGGCACACTCCCCTTGCAAGTTCAGATTGTCATCCCATTCATATTCCTCCAGAACCCCTGATCCTCAAGACAGTTCTATTTTTCCTTAATCACTACTACAGAGGCTTTACATTAAATTGCTGCCCCGTGCTAGATAACTTTTGCAAACGGTTAAAAAAAATATGTACTTTGAAAACAAATTAGTATTTATATTGTAAATATATGTAAAAAAAAACAAACAAAGAACCGTGTGTTTGGCTTTTATTTTTAGATGAGACATGTATGTGTTTGAGTGCATTTCTGATAGCTATCAGATTCTTTCCATTCTAGCTTTACAGCTGACAAGAGGAGGGAGGGAGATGTCTTAAGTCTTGTCCCAACTTACTTTCTTATTCAGGGACACACTGAAAGGCATTTGGCAATTGGGAAAATCGCTGAGCAAGGGAATTTGAGTGCATCACAAGCTTATTTCCATTCCTCTTAGAAAGAAGAGTGGTTTTTATTTTATTTTATTTTATTTTAAATATATTTGTATTGATTTTAGAGAGGAAGGGAGAGGTAGATAGAAACACAAATGATGAGAAAAAATCATTGATCGGTTGCCTCCTACACGCCCTCTACTAGGGATCCAGCCCACAACCCAGGCATGTGCTCTGACTGGGAATCAGACTGTGACCTCCTGGTTCATAGGTCCATGGTCAACCATGGACCACTCTGTCCAGGAAAGAAGGGTGGTTTTATTTTATTATTATTTTTTAAAATATACTATGTTATTGATTTTTTTACAGATAGAAAGGGAGAGAGATAGTTAGAAACATCGATGAGAGAGAGTCATCGACCAGCTGCCTTCTGTACACTCCCCACTGGGGATATGCTTGCAACCAAGGTACATGCCCTTGACCGAAATCGAACCCGGGACACTTCAGTCCACAGGCCAACCCTCTATCCCCTGAGCCAAACCGGTTTCGGCAGAAGAGTGGTTTTAGATGTTTGTGTATAGACAGTGGGCAACAGCATGTCAGGCAACAAGGCATAAATACTGAGACAAAGCTGCAAGGGTGGGTTAGCATATAGGTGCCACTTAAGTATGCCAGACCCAAGAGTTCTGGGATTCTAGAACCAGGTGAGCTTTCTGGAATTTGAGAGACTAGAGGGTCTTTATTTTGGAAACTGGCTAATGGGTAGACTCTTTAAGAGAATCTGGACAGATGATGAGTGTAGGCCTGCCTGCAAGAGGCCTCTTAAAAATTTAAAATATCAGAAGAGAAAGGGCTATTGGTATTTTATAGAAATAAGAACACTATGTTTTCGGTGGCACACATTTCTAAAGACTTACCTCACTCATCAGGCTGTAGGGAAATAACACGAGATTGGAACCCAAAAGATTTGGATTGCAATCCTAGCTCTCATGGTGTCTGACGGGAATGACTTCAAGAATCCTCCAACCCGTCTGTGTCTGTGTGATTGAGAAGGTGGGGTGATATTTCTAGCACATGGCTTTCCACCTTTCGGGGAATGTTTGAGAAAACTCTCAAGAAGATGACTGAAGCATCTGGGCGCATCTTGTGTTCTTCCTGACAAGCTGGTGCAAGGGAAATGTGCTCACATTTTGTTGCTCTACCTCTTTGGCCTTCTTTGCCCACGTTGTTCTTCCCGGTGAGGAGTGTTCCCCAGCACTGCTCTCATTTGCCCTGGTCCTGGCTCTATCTGCATAGTTCTTTCCATCCTTTGGTTATAGGCTGAGATTCTACTGCACTACATTGTATAAGACCAGGGCAGTCACATCCTAAGCTTTTATAAGCAATATCAGCAGTGATGCAGGTGGACTTTCCTCTCTCAGAAGTTTGAGGAATGGATAGGTAGGACATGATCTCTCTCCTATCTAAGAGAGAGAGGCAAGGGCTGATCAAGAGCTGCCACAGAGGCTGTGGATCAGGCCCGAGAGAGGCCCGCTGGGCCTGGGCCAGACAGAGGCCTAACGATCTTGCCTCTGTGTCCGAGGTTGACTCCAGCAGGATCTGGGCCCTCCCCTCTGGACCAGAGGCCCTTTTCCTCAGAAATTTTTGTCTTAAATTGGGACACTGTGGGCAGAAGAAGAGAACATGAATGCCTACTATGTGCCAGGCACTGTAAGCAACTTATATTTATTTAATACTGAAAGTCATACTTTAGAGACATGGATATATTCTACAGTGAGAGAAAGGGAACTGGAAGAGCTTGCCCAAGATCTCCCAGTGAGCAGAAGAGCCTGGATTCAAATCTAAGTTTAAGTCCCCGCCCCCCTCCACACACACTCTACTACACTGTATTTTGCATTTTTTCTTTTTACTTGTAACTATGGCCTGGCATTAAAATATACTTTTCATCAATATTCTTGGCAATGAAGTTTATAATTCACTGTGTGGTAGGTGAGACATATAATAAGGCAATGCCCATTCATCATTGTTGGGGGAGAGAGGGGTGATTTTTAAAAAGGACTTTAGGAAGGAATATCCTAAAGCAACTCAGACACCATTCAACTTAGTTTACTGTCAGGAAACATGCAAATGCAGTTGAGGAAAGTTTTAGGAACACATGGTGACAAATACTTTATGAGATTTTAAAGGTTTAAAACTTTAAAAATTCCTTCCAAACCCCACTGCTCATCATTCTTTTTAATTCATTGAACATTTTCCTGTTCTACTCTTTCCAATTCGTATAAAGGTCAGCCTCTCACTAAATCCCTAGAGAGGTGGCATCCTCCACTTTCTAGGTTCTACTTGCAACACTTACCTTGTTGGAACAAATCTTTTTACAGTTTTCTGACCTGCTTATTTAGGTAAGTGTCCCCAGGCTCTGCTCAGAGAAGTCACCATTTATCCTCAGGGGCACTCTATCTAACTTGGTTCCCCTGAGTTGATCTTCCAATCTCTTCCTATATATTCCTTTCATTAAAATTGTGTTCTGTTCTCGGTATTTGCAATATCAGCAATGATGCAGGTGGACTTTCCTCTCTCAGAAGTTTGAGAAATAGATGAAATAGGACCTGATCTCATCTCCTTTACTCAAATTTCTACCAAACAAACCTCAAAATGACCCCTGATTTTTTAAGGTGTTTATACACCTACCAAGTACTCAGCCCTAAAAATCCTTTGTGCTTGTATGCATCAGAATCACCAGGGGGAGCTTTGGTTAAACATCAATTCTTGGACCTGGCACCAGACCTAATGAGAATCTCTTGTCAATAAGGTTTCTCAGTGATTCTAATCCCAGTGGCTAATTTAGTCAATTACATTTAAATAGAAATTAAAATTCAGTTCCTCAGTTGCATTACATCTCAAATGATCAATAGTCATGTAGTTATTGACCACCGTATTGGATAGCACAGATGGAGAATATTTCCACCATCACAGAAAGTTCTATGGGATAGCACTGATCTAGAATATAGAAATGGCAACTGATGCTATGAGGGTGCAGTCATCACCTGGAGAGTGTAAAACAAGAAGAGAAAGGGTTCCAAGAACAGAATTGTTAGAATATTTCCTGTGAAGAGGCAAGTAGGGACTCAACAAAGGAGAAAGAATGGCCAGATTCTGTCATGGGAGTGACATGATCATAATGACTTTTATAGCAAACACATTAGCTATAGGTCCAGAAAGGATGAATGCTGGAATAAGAGTGGAGGCAGCACTGTTTTTTCTTTCTTTCTTTCTCTCTCTCTCTCTCTCTCTCTCTCTCTCTCTCTCTCTTTCTTAACATTTAAATATTGGACTTTATTCAGTGTTTTCTCTGAATCTATTGAAATGCTTCATATAGTTTTTCTCCTTTAATTAGAAAATTGCATAAAATACATATTAATGTTAACTATCCCAGCATACGTGAATAAACCACACTAGTTGACATGCACACACAAAAGGAATGGCCAGAGAATAAGAGAGTGGGATCCTAGAAGTCAAGAGAAGACATTTTAAAGAAACAGGATGCTGGTGATCAGTGTGCAATTTTAAACATTAAGACTCATGGTTGATAATATAGAGGAGTTTCACTTGGAGAAGGATGGCATCCCAGACAGGTCCCCACAGTGGGGCATTGGCCTTTGTGAGTTCTCCATTGACCAAAGTCAGCCTCCTAGAAATTCAAGTCTGTCCTCATGCAAGTGTCATTTTCTTTCCGAAACAGTTTCTCTTTACCCTAGGCCACATGTACTGATTTTATTTGTTTTTTTAATCCTCACCTGAGGCAATTTTCCCATTGATTTTAGAGATGGTAGAAGGGAGAGGAAAAGACAGAGAGATATTGATGTGAGAGAGATACATCAATTAGTTGCCTCCTGCATGAGCACAGACCAGGGAGGAGCCTGCAACCAAGGTATGTACCCTTGACTGGAATCGAACCCAGAACTCTTTGGTCCACAGGACTACTTTTAAAAAAATGTTTTTTTTCATTAATTTTTAGAGAGAAAGGAAGGGAGAGAGATAAAGTTATAGAAACATCAGTGATAGTAAACATGGATGGGCTGACTCCTGCATGCACCCTACTAGGGATCCAGTCCGCAAACCTGGCATGTGCCCTGACTGGGAATCAAACTGGTGACCTCTTGGTTCATGAGCCAATGGTCAGCAACTGAGCCACATCGGCTGGGCAAGGAAGGTAAAATTTTAGTAGGTTACTTTGTGAATATGGAATGAGAATACTTAATTGATCTTATAAAGTTTCTCAGCTGATACCCTTAAGGTGTTGCTGCTGGTGGAGTCAGACTGGACCCTGGTTCAGCAACCTCAGTTCTTGAGTTCTAGTTAAAAATTCAGAGCCAAGAGTCATGCTATAAGAGAACGTTTATTTAGAAAGTCACAGACACAGAGAAAAAGAAGGAGGTCTTGGAGCTCAGGAGAGAGAAGGGTACAGGCAATGCACCTGGGGGAAAACAGGAGGGGAAGGGGAAAGGGTATGCTCTTGAGAGAGAGAGAGAGAGATCCCTTTTAAGGGTAACTTTTAGGGTGCTTGTCTCTAGTGATAGGTTGGCACAGCGGGGGTGGCCTTGGGGGAGCGTTGGGGGAGAGCATTAGTCATCACAGCTGGTCCCAAGGTCAGCCATAGCATCGCTTGTCTGGTTTTGCTGTTCTTCTAGGCTTGAAGCTGAAACACAACTGAGGCCGAGATGTATTTGATGCAGGTCAGAACCTCATTGTCCCGGAGGTTTGATGGTTAAGAGCTATTCTTTGGCCCCTTTGTTCATTTAAGGGACTAGTGACATGACAGGGAGGAAAGGTCAGGAGACCATCTGAACCCCGCATGGCCAGCAATATGAAAGGCCAAGGGGGTCTAAATCAAACAACCAGCGGCATGCTGGGGCAAGAAAGGTTACTCTGGAGACCTTGTTTTCCCAGATTGCCTGTTGCTAGGCCCCCTGGGGCTTTCTGCCCAGTGACCTTCTTTCTGTGCCTGGCCCATCATCCTTGCTCTGCTCACGTCTGTCTGTGTACTACAAAGGAATGTCCTTGTCAGAGTTGGCCTCTTGAACCCTTCCCAAACCTCTTCCTTTTTTTGAACAAAAAGGAACCTCCTACTAAACCCGACAAGCTCAGGGAAGGCCTGCATGACAGTTTTACAGAGATCTAAAGTAACCACATAGGATGGTCTAAAATGAAAAGTTTTTTAAAAATCCCTGCGCAAGGATACTTAGTCCATTGATTTTTAGAGAGAGTGGAAGGGAGGGGGGAGGGGTAGAGAGAGAAACAATGATGTGAGAGACACATCGATTGGTTGCCTCCCGAACACACCCAGTATGTGCCCTTGCCTAAAAATTGAACTTGAGACCCTCTGGATACATGGGCCGATGCTCTAACCACTGAGAAACCAGCCAGGGGCTGAAATGAAAACTTTAAAAATAAAAGCAGTTTATGGTATCTTTTTTGTATCTACCACAACATATTTTTGGAATGGCTGGGTAACTCCCCTTTTCCCAGACCTCTCAGGGCACAACCAATGCACCAGGGCAGAGACCACAAATCCTCTCATTGTTAATAATGTGTTAATTGTTGACTGTTAGCTATCCTATATCCATCTATATAAAAGAGGTAGTATGTGTCCACCATTTTACTTTTCACCCAATCCCAGAGGGTTCCCCACTTTGCTTTCTCCTGCCTCCCTAATCTGCCACTAGTGGATTTCCTGTAACCCACTTTCTTCTCTTTGGACTGTAATGCATAAAATAAGATGCAATACTTCCATTCTCTGGACCATTTTCTCAATCATTTGAGATTTTGCTTTCCCAGCAATTGTTGATAGTTTGGCTCAAATAAACTCACAAAATTCTCTACAGGTTTAAATTTTGTTTGTTAATCCTCACCCGAGGATATTTTTCCATTGATTTTTGTGGCTGTTGCCTCCTGCAACGTGCCCAGAACTAGACAGACTGGGATCAATACTGCAACTGAGGATCCTGCAACCAAGATAAGTGCCCTTGATCAGAATGGAACCTGAAACCTTTCTTTTTTTAAAAAAATATATTTTATTGATTTTTTACAGAGAGGAAGGGAGAGGGATAGTTAGAAACATCGATGAGAATCATCGATCAGCTGCCTCTTGCGCACCCCCTACTGGGGATGTGCCCGCTACCAAGGTACATGCTCTTGACCGGAATTGAACCTGGGACCTTTCAGTCCCTAGGCAGATGCTCTATTCACTGAACCAAACCGGTCTCGGCGGAACCTGAAACCTTTCCAGTATGCAGGCTGACGCTCTATCCAGTGAACCAAACTGGCTAGGGTGCTCTACAGGTTTGAATGTTTCTTATATTGACACCTTCCTGCAAAGGAGTGCAGTGTAACTCTTGTTTTTTTAAGTTACAATCCAGTACAGTTCATCCTGAGAGTCTCCCCAGGATAGCCTGGTTGAGTTTTGATGGTTTCCAGATTCCCACAGAATTGTAGTCATCTGTTGCTTTTCACTAGTTTAACTCTTAGAAGGCAATGTCATTGCCAGGTGTCTGAGAAACACTTCATTGGAACCACCTTGTATTGCCAGCAGCTATCAAACAGCAAGTAGAGTGAGGATTTGCCCTACCCGGTTTTGCTCAGTGGATAGGGTGTTGGCCTTCAGTTCCCGTTCAATTTTGGTCATGCCCCAGCATGTTCCAGGAAGCAGCCAATCAATGATTCTTTCTCATCATTGATGTTTCTATCTCTCACTCTCCCTTCCTCTTTGAAATCAATAAAAACATATTCAAATAATAATAGAGGTAAAGCCAAAGGATTTGGCATTGAACATTGCGGACTGGTCACGAGAATTCTCGCTTCATGTTACACAGTATCATACTTTAGATATTAGCTTGTAAGAGCATGTAATAAATAACTTCACAATGCAATGGGTACTTAGTTTTAAAGCGTGCCTTTAACCATTTATATAAAATGTGTGTTTTTGTACTCATTCAGTAGAAACTTATCTGGCCCCTGGGCAAAGCTAGCAATGCAACTACCGGTCCGCAATGTGTTAAGAAAGGCATGGGAGGAGTTTGGCGCCGGCAGTTTCAGCAAAGCTGTGGGAGTGGGACCCCTAGTAAGACAAATGGAAGTTGAATTCCTTAGTCAGATATTTCTTGGATATTTAAGAAATGCTGGGCTCTGGGCTGAAATAAAAGCAAACACGGACGAGGTTCCCGCCCTGAGGTGGCTTCTCTGAGCCGAAAAGTTGACATTAATAAAGGAATAACCACGGCTGTCTTTAACAGTGTGCGTTGCTGAGCTACCCAGAGAGGTGACAGTATTTGAGAGGTGGATCTGGGCCAGGATGCTTTCCAGGGGCGATGACGGGGGCTGGGGAGGTGAGAGACGCGCAGGTTAAGGCAGAGGAAGGAGATGGAGCAGAAGGGGTGCGCCTTGCACGCGGCCGCCCCACCGAGGCCGGGCGCCAGGAAGGAGACCTGCATGGCTGCAAAGCCCAGAGCAGAGGAGATAGGACCAAGAGCGTCTAGGGAGGTGGAAACGGGCCAGGAAAGGCGGGGAGCGTCGGCCCCACCTACAAACTCCAAGTCCCAGAAAGCACCGGGCGGACGGATGTGAGCGAGGCGCGAGCCGCGACCCTTGAACGGCGAGAGGAAGTGCCGGGGCGTCGGGAGCCGAGCCGCGGGGCCAGGTGGGCCGGGGCGCGGCGGCGGCGGCGGCGGGCGCGGGGCTCGGGGCTCGGGGCTCGGGGCTCGGGGCGCGGGAGGGGGTCGCCGAGCGCCACGCGGCTCTGTGTCGTCACAAGGTGCCGGCCACTTTCGCGGGCCGAGGCGGCCGGGCCGAGGCGGCCGGGCGGGCGGGCGGGCGGGCGGGCGCTGGGAGAGCGGGGCGGGCGGGCCTGCGGCGGCCGGCGGCCTCGGCCACCGGTAACTGCATCTTCCCCCGGCGTCTCGTCTGCAGAGAGAGCAGCATGTCCGCGGAAGTCCCCGAGGCAGCCTCCGCGGAGGAGCAGAAGGTGAGTGCGCGGGGCCGGGGCCGGGGGCCGGGGCCGGGGCGCGGGGCCGGGGGCCGGGGCCGAGGCTCCTGGGCCGCGCAGGCGGGACGCTCCCGGACCCGATGCCGCCCGCGGCCGTCCGGGTCCTTGGCGCCAACGCGCCGGGAGTTGGAGAGCCTTGGCCAGGTCGTCCCTGGCCAGGCGGACAGCCCGGGGCCGGCCCTGGGGCGTGGGGCCCGAGTTTCCCGCGGCGTCCCTCGGCCTGGGAAGTTTTGTTTCGCCCTTGAAGGACGCTGCCCCGCGGTGTGTGGTCGGCGTGCGGCCGCCCGGCCCCGGGGCGGCGGGTCAGGGGCCGCGGAATCTCGGCCAGTGATGCAACTCGTTGGGCTCTGGCCTCCCAGGCTGTGACATGAATGCTACCCCCTGCTTCCCATGGTAGTTTGGAGGTTCAGAGGACGGGTAATTGATTGATGGTATTGGTAGTTTGGAGGTTCAACACCATTAATTGATGGTATTGAACGCAGTGTATGTTCGCAAAATGCGAGCCAGTGATCATTGCATCTATGCTAATCGACTAGAAATCGAAAGGTTGTAATTAACATGTACCAGTTTAGTCGGAGGAGGTTTATCTTGGAAACATAGGAATATTTTGTAAACTCATTCGCAATACCTTTGTTATGTAGGGAAATGTGCCATGGATCGTTGATGGCCCAAGCGAGGCTCTATATTTTATCTTAGGCTAGTGCCTGCCCCTCCCACCATCATTCTGCTGCCCGGCCCTCCGTGATGGATTGTTTCCTAAGTTGTTCATGGAACGTTACCAACATTTTCTTTTAAAAAGATTCAGTCTGGCCATAGCTGGTTTGGCTCAGTGGATAGAGCATCGGCTTGCGGACTGAAGGGTCCCTCCCGGGTTTTAATTCTGGTCTAGGGCACATGCCCGGGGTGCGGGCTCCATCCCCCGTGGGGGATGTGCAAGAGAGAGGCAATCAATGATTCCCTGTCATCATTGATGTTTCTCTCTCTTTCTCCCTCTCCCTTCCTCTCTGAAATCAATAAAAATGAAAATAAATGAAAAATAGGACTTTAAAAGTAAACTCACTCTGCTTTATCATAAGGAGGACTTTTTTTTTTTTTTTTAAACCCTTGGACTTTGTAAGGGCATCTACTTAACTTTTTTCCTGAGTTGGATGCTTCTGTTGTAACATTGCTTGTAAAGTAACTGGAGCAAAACAAGAAAACATCGATAGCATAAATAATAGGCCAAATTACTGCATTATTTGGAAATATTCCAATGAAACTGTGTTGAATATTTCTCACATTTTGTAAAAAAAAAAAAAAAGGACTATGGGGGCAAAAAATAAATAGGTTAAGGAGTAAAATTTTTACGGGCCTACTAAACATCTCTTGTTATTGTTAAATATTTTTTTATGGTATTCATTATTGCTTAGGAATTAGAAACTCAAAAAATAAACTCATTGTCTGTGCTCTCTTGCCCTAAATCAGTCTGTTTTAACATCTGATGTACAATAGTACACTTGCCATTTTCTTTTGAGATTTGTTAGTATGTTGCCAGAGTGTAAAGTGCTGATTTCAACAGTATAAATGCTGTAAGTTGGAACAGCCTAATACTATGTTTCAGCAATGTTAAGTATATCTTGAATATTTTCTCTTCATGAGTGTTTCCATTAAAAAGTTATTTCAGGTCCTTTGGTTCTAGGCTTGTTGTCATTGATACCAAAGAGTGTTAGTAATATAATGTCCCTTGAACTAAGGATTGGCTGTAGATGTTGAGTGCCTGTAACATGGATACGGTTCCTAAACATGAGGGAAATGTGCAGAGTCACTTCTGTGTTCCTGTGGGCCAAGTCACCTGTTTTTGGTTTTTTTTTTTTTTTTCTATTTGGAATTATAGTTAGATGACCTAAAACATTGGGTTATTTTCTGTGTACCCAATTGACCTTTCAGTTAAAATCAAAGTGTTCAACTAAAATACCTTTATAATTTCATGGTACATCAGCCTCTGAAAAATTAAGGCGAAGAGATGAGTCCTGCATGGAGTAAGAGCTAGATCACTATTTCTCTACCTGAGAAGTCCGAGTACCCTTTTTAAGAGAGAAAAAAAATCAATAGAACTATTTTCTTATTGGAATATTAAATATGCTTAAGCATAAAAATAAGTATAAATGCATATCTTTTATACCACTCTAAAACTAAAAATAAATACAAACAAAACCAGTCTAAACTATTATTTCAGAGTCACATGGAATTTTGGTGAGCATTTCCAGGGTATTGAGAATATGGTAGCAATTGTTAAAGTTCAGGAGCTTTTTGAGTGTGGCAAGTTAATACTTCCAAGACCATATGATGACTCAGTTCTTCTCATTACAAGTATGTTGTGTGGTTATTTAACTGTAGAGTCATAGATACATTATTTAAATTGTAATTCAACTCTGTTCTTTTGTCATCTTGGACAATAGGAGTAATACTGCTGAGTCTGTGGTCATAAATGAAAGCCTAGACAGGGAAGTCACATAGCTCTAATTAGATATGAGATGGATAATCTTTTAGATTATCACTGACTGGAAACAAAACATTAAACAAGTCTTAGCAAAGGCCTCCTGGGTTTATTACCTGGAAACTCCACAGCTAAGACAGACATACTTTTTGGTTGTGGGGGTAAGGAGGTATGTGGAGAATTAAAATACATAATTATGTTTTTATTGAGAGCATCTTAAGCTTAGGGACCTTTATTTAGTTAGTTATAGAGGAAGAGAGAGACATTGATGATTGCCATATGCATGACAGGGTATCAAACCCACAACTGGACATGTATGTGCCTGACTGGGAATCATCCCTTCACCTTTTGGTGTCTGGGATGACATTCCAACCAACTGAGCCACACTGGCCAGGGCAGGGACCCTCTTATTTGTCTTTTCTCCCATATCACCTAGTATAGTACCTGGCATTGTTCAATGAAATGTTGAATGAATTTTTCTCAGAACTTTTCACTTGAAACTATTGCCAAAGTATTATTCTAATACAAATGGTATTAGAATTCTAATACAAAATTAGAATTAGGTATTCTAATACAAATGCTAGCACTACAGTTAAAAGATAGGGGTGGGGGTGAGGGGGGAGAGAGCTGGTTTGGCTCAGTGGATAGAACATTGGCCTGCAGACTGAAGGATCCTGGGTTCCATTCTGGTCAAGGGCACATCTCTGTTGTAGACTCAATCCCCAGTCCTGGCGTGTGAGTGGCAACCAATCCATGTGTCTCACATTGATGTTTCTCTCTCTCTCTACCCCTTCCTTTCCACTCTCAAAATCAGTGGAAAATATCCTCAGGTAAGGATTAACAAACAAAAAAAAAAAAGAAAGAAAGAAAAGAAAAAAGAGAGAGGAATAGATCATGGTAATATAAAAATCTTAGCTTAGACCTACTTAAGTCTTAATGAAAATGGGAAGGGGAGTTATAAAATAAGTCACTGGGATGCAATGTACAGCGCAGGGAATAGAGTCAATAATCTATACTAATAAAAGGGTAATATGCTAATTAGACCGGATATCTTTTGGACAAAGCCACAGTGGTGGGGGCCAAGGCAGAGGCGATTAGGGGCGATCAGGCCAGCAAGGGGAGCAGTTAGGGGCCAATCAGGCTGGCAGGCAGAGGCGGTTAGGGCCAATCAGGCAGGTGAGCAGTTAGGAGCCAGTGGTCCTGGATTGTGAGAGGGAAGTCTGACTGCTGGTTTAGGCCTGATCCCGATAGTCAGACATCCCCTGAGGGGTCCCAGATTATAGAGTGTGCAAGCTGGGCTGATGGATACTCCCCCCGCCCCCATCCCACCTTCCATGCACGAATATTGTGCACCAGACCTCTAGTATTATGATAACTATGCACAGTGACAGATGGTTACTAGATTTAGTGTGGTGGTCACTTAGTAAGGCATATAAATGTTGGATCAGTCTGTTGTACACCTGAAATGAATATAGTGTATTTCAACTAAAATTAAAAATGAATTTTTACTGCTTTGCCCAGTCAGGGCACATACTCAGGTTGAGGGTTCCATAGCCAATCAGTATGTATATGAGAGGAAACCAGTCGATATTTCTCTCACATTGATGTCTCTCTTCCTCTTCCTTACTCTCTAGATTCAATTATTTAATAAAAAAAAGACATTGATTTTAGAGAAAAAGGAAGAGGAAGAAAGAGATAGAATCATTAATGACGAGAGAGAATCATTGATCTGCTGTCTCCTGTATGCCTCCTACTGGGAATTGAGCCTGCATCCTGAGCATGTGCCCTTGATTGGAATAGAATCTGGGACCCTTCAGTCCACAGGCCATCCCTCTTATCCACTGAGCCAAACCTGCTAGCTAGAATCAATTATTTTAAAAAATAAATTTTTACCCTGGCTGGTTTGGCTCAGTGGGTAGAGTGTTGGGCCCACAGACTAAAGGGTCACAGATTTTATTCCAGTCAAGGGCACATGCCTGGGTTGCAGACTCGATCCCCAGTGTGGGATGTGTAGGAGGCAACCAATTGATGAATTTCTCTCATTTTTTCCCCCATTTTTTTTTTATTAAGGTATTATATGTGTACATATCTTACAATCCCCCCCCACTCCCATACATGCCCTCCTTCTCCAGTTTTTGCATCCATTGGTTATGCTTATATGCATGCATACAAGTCGTTCAGTTGATCTCTTTATCTCCCCCATATCTCCCTCCCCTCCCCACAGTAATTTGACAGTCTGTTTGTTGCTTCATTGTCTCTGTATCTATCTTTTTGTTCATCAGTTTATAATGTTCTTTATTATCCATAAATGAGTGAGATCATGTACTGTTTTTCTTTCATTGACTGGCTTATTTCACTCAGCATAATGTTCTGCAATTCCATCCAGGTTGCTGCAAATGATAAGAATTCCTTTTTTTTTTTTTTATGGCAGCATAGTATTTCATTGTGTAGATATACCATGGTTTTTTGATCCAATCATCTGCTGATGGGCACCCAGGCTGTTTCCAAATCCTGGCTATTGTAAATTGTGCTGCTATGAACATAGGGGTGCATATATCCTTTTTGATTGGTGTTTCTAGTTTCTTAGGATATATTCCAGGAGTGGGATTACTGGGTCAAATGGGAGACCCCCTCCTGGGGATGTGCCTGCAACCAAGGCACATGCCCTTGACCAGAATCAAACCTAGGACCTTTCAGTCTGCAGGCCGACTATCCATTGAGCCAAACCAGTTTCGGTTCTCTCTGGCTGCTTTTAAGATTCTTACTTTGTCGTTGGTATTTGCCAGTTTAATTATGATGTACCTTGGCCTCGGTCTTTTGGGATTCATTTTGCTTGGGACTCTGCAAGCTTCTTGGATTTGTGTGGGTTTTTTCTTTATTTGTCATTATTTCTTGAAACAGGTTTTCTATGTTTTCCTCAGTATCCTTTCCTTCTGGAACCCCTATTCGAATATTGTTTTGTTTTGTGTTGTCCCAAAGTTCCCTTAGACTCTCCTGGTTTTTGTTTTGTTTTGCTTTTTTGTATTTTATTATTTTCTTATTTATTTATTTATTTATTTATTGTTGATTGTTATCACATAATTGTCCTCATTCCCCCATTCACATCCCAAACCCCTACCCACATATGCCCCCACCCCCCTGTTGTCCTCCTGCTTTTTAATTTTTTTCCTAGAAGCTGCTCTAATTGGGTATTTTTTTCCATCTTGTCTTCTAGCTCACTGATGCTGTCTCTGCTTCTTCTAGTTTACTCTTGATGCTTTCTATTGAGTTCTTTACAGTAGCGATGTCATTTTTCATTTCTTCTTGGTTCTTCTTCATTTCCTCTTGGTTCTTACTCATTGTCAAATTTGTCTTCCATTCTTCTTAGCCATCTTATGATTTCTCTGAATTCTTGCTCTGATAGGTTGCTTGCCTCTAATTTGTTTACTTCCTTTTCTGGAGATGCCTGCTTTTCTTTCATATGCGGGCTATTTCTTTGTCTCCCCATGGTCTCTCTTTTCAGGATGTCTGGTTATGTAGTTTTCTCTCTCCTTTCCGTGGTGGAGTGAAGAGCTCCCTTAAATCTGCGTGTTTGCGCCGATTGCAGCCTCACAGCTGTTTGGTGGTCTCCACAGTTGTGGGTCTTTTTTCTTCTTTTTAGCTGTTCTCTTGGGTTAAGTCTGACTCTCTGAAGAAAAGTCCCGACCCTGGGGAGCCGTGTGCCCTGGGAGAGTCGTGTGTCCCTGGGCAGCGGTGGGACCTGGGGGAGCCATGTGACCTGGGGGGGCGGTGGGACCCGGGGGAACCGTGTTCCCCGGGAGAGCCTTGTGCCCCGGGGGAGCAATGGGACCAAGGGGAGCCGTGTGCCCCAGGGGAGTGGTGGGCCCCACAGGAGCCGTGTGCCCCGGGAGAGCTGTGTGCCCCTTAGGAGCCGTGGGACCCAGGGGAAGCCTTGTGACCTGGGGGGGGGCGGTGGGACCAGGGGGAGCCATGTGACCTGGGGGGGCAATGGGTCCCCGGGGAACCGTGTGCCCCGGGAGAGCCTTGTGCCCCGGGGGAACGGGGACCAGGGAAGCAGTGGGACCCAGGGGAGCCGTGTGTCCTGGGAGAGCTTAGTGCCCTGGGGGAGCTGTGGGACCAGGGGGAGCCATATGACCTGAGGGGGTCGGTGGGACCGGGGGAGCCGTGTGCCCCAAGGAGAGCCTTGTGCCCCGGGGAGCTGTGTGCCCCGGGAGAGCCGTGTGTCCTGGGGGAGCGGTGGGACCCAGGGGTGCCCCTATGTTCATAGCAGGACAATTTATAATAGCTAGGATTTGGAAACAGGCTAGGTGCCCGAGCAGATGATTGGATCAGAAAACTAGGTACATCTACAAAATGGAACACTATGCTGCCATAAAAAAGAAGGAATTCTTATCATTAGCAGCAACCTGGATGGACTTGCAGAACATTATGCTGAGTGAAATAAGCCAATCAATGAAAGAGAAACACCACATGTCCTCACTCATTTATGGATAATAAAGAAAATTATAAACTAATGAACAGAAAGATAGATATAGTGACAGTAAAGCAACAAGCAGACTGTCAAATGACAGTGGGGAGTGTAGGGTGATATGGGGGAGATAAGAGATCAACCGAAGGACTGGTATGCATGCATTTAAGTACAACCAATGGACACAAAACTCTGGGGATGGAGGGCATGTATTGGGGGGGGGGGGGCAATGGTAAGCAATGTACACCTATAATACCTTAATTAAAAAAAAGAGATAAAAACGAAAAGTCCCAACTGGATCTCTCTCATCATTGAAGTTTTTATCTCTCCTCCCTTCCTCTCTAAAATCAATAAAAATATATTAAAAATAATAACTTTTTACAAAATTTTATATATACACACACACACACATATTTTTTCCCCACATATATTGTGAGTTTTTATTATTTAAAAATATTTCAATAGCAAGTTTCTTACAGATTTTATTATAAGACTAGGGACTTTCTTTAGGCATTTTCAAGATGTGCCTTTCTTAGGATATGGCGTTTCTTTTCCTTCCTTCCTCCCTCCCTCCCTCCCTCCCTCCCTCCCTCCCTCCCTCCCTCCCTCCCTCCCTCCCAATGTTTCTGTCTATCCCTCTTCCCTCTTCTCTAAAAAATCAGTAAAAGATTTTTTTTTTAAAGGTGTTTCCTCTGCAGCTCATGTTCAGAGGACGCCCTGAGTTGTGTCCACTGGGCTAGGGGTGTGTCCCCACGGCCTGGGGGGGCACACCCTCAAGGCCGGCAGCCAGCCCTGCATTGTGGGTGCCAGGCTCGGGGCGTGGACCTGGACCGCCACTTGGCGCTGGTGCAGTCCTCCAGTCCTGAGCCGCTTGGCGTCTGTGCCCGTAGGCCAAGTAGCCGGGGGTGTTCTGGGCCCCTGGCCACTCAGGGCCTACGTGTGAGCCTACAGAGTAGGAGCAGCCTGGGTCCTGAGGATTTTCCCAGGACCTGTGTATGCAAATTAACCCTCCATCTTCTTTGGGTTAATTTGCATACTCCTGATTGGCTGGTGGGCATCGCTGAGGTACAGTCAATTTGCATCTTTCTCTTTTATTAGTTTAGATTGATTAAATCAAGTTAGTTAAGAAGTCTTGGAGGAGCCGAAACCGGTTTGGCTCAGTGGTAGAGCTTCGGTCTGCGGACTGGAAGGTCCCGGGTTTGATTCCGGTCAAGGGCATGTACATTGGTTGCTGGCACGTCCCCAGTGGGGGGTGTGCAGGAGGTGGCTGGTCGATGTTTCTCTCTCATCGACGTTTCTAGCTCTCTATCTCTCTCCCTTCCTCTCTGTAAAAAATCAATAAAATATATATTTTTTAAAAAAAGAAGTCTTGGAGGAGACTAACTCAAGTAGAATTTTCAACTATATTTCTGTCAGTTTGAAAGATTTGCTTGGTCCTGCCTGGCTGGTGTGGTGCAGTGGTTGAAATGTTAATCCATGAAATGAGGTCATAGTTCATTTCCTGGTCAGGACACATGCCCATCTTGTGAGTGTGCAGGAGGAGCTGATTAATAATTCTCTTTTATCATTGATTTTTCTATCCTTCTCCTTCCTCTTTCTGAAATCAATAAAAACATATACATATATATTTTTTTTGTTACTCCTCACCCAAGGATATTTCTCCATGGATTTTTAGAGAGAGTGGAAAGAGGGGGAGGAGGGAGACACAGAGAGAAACATTGATGTGAGAGAGACACATGGATTGGTTGCCTCCCGCATGCACCCCAATCAGGGCAGGCAATCGAACCTGCAATTGAGGTAGGTGCCCTTGACCAGAATCATTCCAGGACCCTTCAGTCTGAGGGCTAATGCTCTTATCCAATGAGCCAAATCTGCTAGGGTAATAAAAACATATATACTTTAAGGGGAAAATATATATATTTTTTAGTACTTTTTTGAGTGGTGGAAGAAGAGAACTAATATTTAAATTTAAAAGTGCAGTTAATACTGTCATTTTCTGGGGCTGTTTTGACAATACCTTTGGTAACTGAAAGACTTAAAAGTGTTTTCAGTTCAGAGTCCATTGTGCTAAAGCTATCAGGTGTTTAGACAGAAAGTTCCTTAGTTTTATTGAAACAGTTGGAGTGTACATTGTTGTATTTGTTGAACACCCATTAATTGGCAGGCAAGCAGGAAGGACTTAGGATGACTACAGTATTTTTCCAAAGAGGTTGACAGTATTAGTACCTATCCCAAAGGATTTATTGCTTTTATTAATCTATTTGTTTATTTCTATTTATTCATAAATCAGTGCATTGGTGAATATATTGCTTGGCAGACAGAAGGAGAATTTGCTTAGAATGGCCAGATTTTTACTGCTGGTGTTGCTTGTAACTTCTCTGCTGAAGGCTAAACATTGGTATCTGTCATTTTGACAATATCAGTCCATGACAGACTACAAAATAATGCTTAGTTATTGAATGTCCTTTTATATGTATGTATTTATAACTTAGACCCTACCTATTTACTAAAAGGATAGCTAATGTATTTCAATAGTCTAGTTCACAAAAAATGCAAGTGTCTACCAATAGTAAATGTTAGGCCTTGTGCTAGTATAGAGAATACAATGAAGATTATTTGAAGCCAGAGATACTTGTCAAGAGGATAACTGTGATTTAAAATACAGTTTTAATTTTTTTTTTTTTTGTATATCATAAGCATATCTGTTAGTATATCCTGAATTTCTGCTTTCTCAGTTTGTGCCTATATTCAAAAGTCCCAGAATCCTAATGGTACTTTCCCCTCCTCCTCCTTAAAGGTCAGCTAAATAAATCCACCACTTTCCAGCACCTATTACTAAAAAGTAGTAGAATTGCTGTGTAACACAAAGGCTTCTTGGAGAATAAAATTTCAAAACCAGATTAGAATTTTAAAAAATTCTAATTCTTGATTAAGCATGTCATTTCCCCCCTTTGTTGAACCTCCCTATTGTATCTTTGTTTTCTGTTTCATTAATTTCTGCTTTTTCTTTTCTCCTATTCTCTTTCAGTTCCGTTCTTTGATTTCTTAAGCTAGGTGCAAAGCTCGTTGAGTTTTGTTTTTCTCCTCTAATATAAGCCCTTTAGGGACACTTGTACCGCACAGATATGTTACACGTTTTTTCTATTTTCTTGCTCTTCTCCCCTGCAACCCTCCCCCCCCATTGATTGATCTTTCTTTCATTTTACCCCCACTAGAAGTTATATACGTTGTTTCTGTTATTTAAGTGGTTCCCTTAGAAATTTTATCATGCGTCCTTAACTAAACAGATAGTTAAATTAATATCATCAACCCTTTTCTAAACAATACTTAGAACACTTACACATTTAAACTCTAAAAATACTGTGCTGTTAAATAGTATTTTTTGTATGTTTGTTTGTAACCATATATATTAAGAATTTAAAATTAGAAAAATATGTCAATAAAGCTGGGGGAAAAGTAGAAAAGTGAATAGTTTGTCAGTATACATGCACATACCAATTATTTTGTTTGCTCTTTTCTTCTATATCTCAAGTCTTTTTAGAAATTTATTTTCATTCTAGCTGAAATAAATGTTCAGAAATAGCCCTGGTTGGTGGGCTCAGTTGGTTGGAGTGTCATTCTGTGCACCCAAGGGTCATAGGTTCCATTCTTAGTCAGGGTACATACCCAGGTTGCAGAACCTATCGATGTTTCTCTCTCTCTCTCTCTCTCTCTCTCTGTTTCTCCCCCTCCCTTCCTTTCCCCTTTATTTCCCCCTTTATAACTCTTCCGCTGGCTCTAAAAATCAATTAAACATATTTTTAATTGATTTCAGAGAGAGAGAGCAATAGAAACATCAGTTGGGATCAAGCCTGCACCCTGGGCATGTGCCTGACTGGGAATCCAACTGTGACATCCTGGTTCATAGGTCGACAGTCAACCGCCTGAGCCACTTCAGCCAGGCTCTAAAAATCAATTTTTAAAAATTTAATGTTTAGGAATTCCTTTGAAGGATGTTCAGAAACATGCAATCACATCAAACTCTGTGTTCCCGTTTTTATTTGTTAAAAAAAAAAATGATTCTAGGAATAAATTGTTTATTTATCTGAATTTATCTGTTGGTGTTCTGTCTGGAGGATAGAAACCTATTTGGGTATTTTGAACAGAAAGGGGTGTGCTTTAGGGAATTAGTTTACAAATTCTTAGAAGGGCTAGAAGAGCAATGGTTCCAGTGGTGAGGGGAAGCTGTTGACCCTGCAAGAGTGAGCATTATTCTGAGCCTAGTGTCCTCCATACCCACTCCTGTAGCTGCTGCAGTAGCCTCAGGTTATCTGCTACATTGTTAGTGGCATCACCAGGAACAGAATAGATTCTTGCTTGCTTGCTTTTTCATCTGGTGTAGGTACCACTGGCAGACCCTAATAAGAACGTAGTCGGGAAATGTCATTTCAGGCTTCTAACTAGAGTTTCAGGGAGTTTTTAGAGAAGGGTAACTGGGCTGAATGCCAGTGGATCTAGTCTGCTACCTGCCATGTTATTTATACTTCACTCCACAAGCAAATCTGTTGCTGTGTTGGAGTATAGTTGAGCGTCCAACCAGGCATTTGAATTTGCTTACCAGTGAGGTCCTAGAACTAATTATATACATCTGCAGAACATTAAAAATGTTTCTTGCCGAAACCGGTTTGGCTCAGTGGTAGAGCGTTGGTCTGCGGACTGAAAGGTCCCGGGTTCGATTCCGGTCAAGGGCATGTACATTGGTTGTGGGTACATCCCTGGTAGGGGGTGTGCAGAGGCAGCTGGTCGATGATTCTCTCTCATCAATGTTTCTAGCTCTCTATCTCTCTCCTTTCCTCTCTGTAAAATATCAATAAAATATATTTTTAAAAAAAGAATGTTTCTTTATGATTCATGAAAAGTATTGATGGTTTTTACTATGTTTGGTCATCTCTTATCCCTTTGGTGTTAAATGCAGCTCAAATTATGAATCCAGCTATAAATTTTCATCTAGCAGGGACTTGCCATTGTGTTACATATTTGGCAAGAAAATTCAAGTAAATCCATTCTCAACCTAAATTTTCTTTTCACTAGTTGCTGTTTTGCGCAATAAATCCTTGTATAGTATATTATTTTAATTGATCAAGCATGCTTACTATTATATGTAAATATATATAAATGTATTTCTTATTGAGAAAGTTAGGGAATACCAAATAAGATAGCATATGCTCCAGTTTTTCCCTCCTGATATAATATGAGGAAAACCTGAAGAAACACTGCAATTTAGGGAATGTTGCTGCTTCTCTGCCAGAAATCTTAGATATAGAAAACTGATATTCAAATCAAAGGAAGAAGCCGAGAGCGTTGATTTCCTAGGTCCAAGAAAGCTGGATGGTTTCAGGGGAAATGTGGGACTCAGTTAACACATTTGAAAGCTTGAATTTGAAAGTTCTAGGAAGAAAGGCTATAATCAGGTTGGAGTCCATTCCAACCCACTTCAAAATATAATGTCCAGCAATTTAAAAAACAATTTTATAGTGAACTCAAGAGTAGGTCCTTCCTCCGAGTTCCACTTCTGAATTGTAACACTGCTAATACCCTGGGGCCATAGTAGATACCTGAGTAAATGCTGAGACATGGAGAAGAAACTGCAGTGACCCAGCCCTCCCCCTAAATTGAGCCTGTAATCTTAAATTTAAAGTTAGTAATAAGGCAAAATCATATATAACTAAAATGCCCGTTGAAAAATCCCAACAAAGTCATGACCATATTGGAAACTTTCCCATCTGTTCTCAGTAGGTCAAGTATTCACTTTGTTGTATGGTGCTTGAACAGATGGCTGGCTGATTCTTCAGGTGATTGCCAGCTGAGGAGTAGGCTTGTGTTGTAGAGGCTGAGTTTTTCAACACTAGATTGATAAACAGTACATAGATATGCTTGCACTCTGAAAGACACTCAGGGATTGAGAGCATAGGAATGCATCGCACACCTCACACTTCAACTCGCTGGGGCATACCCTTTAAAAAATGTTTTCAGAGAGGAAAAGAGAGGATGGGAGAGAGATATATACATCAAGGATGAGAGAATTATTGATTGGCTGCCTCCTGCATGCCCCCAACTAGGGATGGAGCCTGCAACCCGGGCATGTGCCCCAACTAGGAACCAAACTTTGACCTCCTGGTTCATAGGTTAATGCTCAACCACTGAGCCACACTAACCGGGCCTGGGACATAACCTCCTTGAATGGATTGACTGGCAGAGTCACTGATGCTCTTTAGAGTCTTATCTCTGGCTGAGTACACCTAGTTGAATTTTGTGTGCATCAAGTGAGTTAATTATATGACCACTAATAAATTAAATGACCACTAATGCAGCATCTGACTAAGAAAGAGACTAAAAATTTTTAGTAACGAGACTAAAAATGAAAATAGATGTATGAAACCAGCTTAAAAGGAGGAAAATAAACACTTAAAGCAGAAAGGAACATATGCATAAAGGAAACCCCATAGAACAAGTATATTTGACAACAGCTGCTTTTTCTCAAAATCCTCCTAAGACTGAAAATGAGAAGATGTAACAACACATGAAGCTGTTCAAGATGAAGGAGATATTGATGATATATATAAGGCGAATAAAGCTGATTATAAAACATGTATGAATATAATTTTGAAGAAATTAGTAGACAGTTTTTTCTTCTCTTCCTAGATTGATAATTTACTTGCTAGCTTGACATTTATGGATTTAACATTCCTGCTCTTTGACTATTCATAAATAACCTGGGAGAGCTGGGATATTCAGAGGTGTGTCATTTTGCTGAGCTGGTATATAGAGATGAGTACATTAGCTAGAAAGTGCACCTTGCCATTGCCCTGAGTCCCTTATCAGGGTAGTTCTGTTTTTATTGATTCATTCATTCTTCCACACTTCTTGGCATAAAGCAATAAACACTGCTTCTCTATAAAATATGGCTCTTGGGAAGAAACCACCCTGTTTCCCCGAAAATAAGACAGTCTTATATTAATTTTTGCTCCCAAAGATGCGCTAGGTCTTATTTTCAGGGGATGTATTATGTTTCCATTAAGTAGGTCTTATTTTTGGAGGATGTCTTATTTTCGGGGAAACACGGTAGACTATATGGTGTTAAAAGTGAATAGCCTTGCCCTGGCCAGTGGTTAGCATTGGTCTGTGCACCAGAGTCCAGGGTTAGATTTCTGGTCAAGGGCATATACCAGGGTTGTAGGTTTGATCCCTTCTCCGGTCAGGGCACTTTGGGGAGGCAACCAATAGATGTGTCTCTTTCACAATGATACCTTATTTTTCCCCTCCCCACTTACCTCCCTTTCACTCTACTAGTAAAAAAAAAAAAATATGTCCTTGTGTGACTATTAACAACAACAAAAAAAGGCGAAACCAGTTTGGCTCAGTGGTAGAGCGTTGGTCTGCTGACTGAAAGGTCCCGGGTTCGATTCCGGTCAAGGGCATGTACATTGGTTGTGGGCACATTTCCGGTAGGGAGTGTGCAAGAGGCAGCTGGCCGATGTTTCTCTCTCATCGACGTTTCTGGCTCTCTATCTCTCCCTTCCTCTCTGTAAAATATCAATAAAATATATTTAAAAAAATAACAACAACAACAAAAAAAGTGAATAGCCTTAAGATATTGACAGTCATTAGCCAGAGAACACGTTTTCATACATTAAAGAATGGAATGTTTAGCATGAATAAGGTCATTAGTTATGGGGCATAATTAAGTAATAATAATACACATATACGAAGACTGATGAAGATGATGTTTCTCTCCGTACAAATGTCACAGTCTTCTGTATTGAGTTATTCAGGGAAAAAATGTGCTGGTAACTAAGCTGCTGTTAATTTGTATTAAAGAATCTCAGGGGCTTCCAATTATGCAGGATTTTGGAGAAATAGGTGATCAAAAATATCTTTTGTATTTTAACAGTATTAAAATTATTTTCCATATATAGGCAAAGAGTTGATGAATTCCATAGAAGGTAACTAACTATAAATGTATTATACATGACTCACAAGTAATGGCAATCAAGACTTCAGAGCTGAGTTACCTTGATATTTTTATCCAGTGTGTGGGGTGTTGCACATGCATCACACAGCTATAATAGAGCTATCACATGGATCATTGGGGAAAAGAAGATAGAGATGTTTTAAAAGCTTCTGTGTTTGATTTCTTAGATGCTGCATTATTTGGCATTAGACAACTAAAATCAGAATCTAGGACTTGAAAGGTAAATTATTTTAAATAACTGAATTGTAATAAAGAATAATTTATTTAACACTTTTTTCAGGAAATGGAAGATAAAGTGACTAATCCAGAGAAAGCTGAAGAAGCAAAATTAAAAGCAAGATATCCTCACCTGGCACAAAAGCCTGGAGGTTCTGATTTCTTAAGGAAACGATTGCAGAAAGGGGTAAGTTCTTTTGTCAGTCTTCAAATACTTAAACTCTATAAACTCCGATAGGGATTGTGATATGGGTATCTGCGTATATAGCTTTGTGTGTATATGTAATGTTTTTTCCCCAGTGTCTTAGCCTATTCATCCTATGATAAAAATTAAGAATCTGGACTCTTTTGTCACTTTTAACTATAAATTATTTCAAGCATGTAGAAAGGTTAAGATAATAATACCAGGTACTCACCACACAGATTTTACAGGTTAATGTCTTGCCATATTTACATAAGTTTTATCTTTATAAGAAATAAAACTTAGATATACTTTAAAAAAATTTCTTTATTGATTAAGGTATCACATATTTGTCCTCAGCCCCCCATTCCAATCCCCCACTCATACCCCCAAACGTAGATATACTTAAACCTACCGTATGTGTTTGTATAGCACCTTCCTTCTCTCCAAAAGCAACTACCATCCAGCTGTTGGTATTCTGCTCATGTCTTTGTGTTGTTGTTGTTTTTAACTTTTAACTGTTTTCAAGGTGATTTCTACATAATATTTAAAGGCTTAAAATACTTTTTATTTGGATGAAATGATCATTTATAAAACCAGAGCTTACTATTTCCTTTACGTAATACATTTCACAGTCACTCTGATATAATTTATTCATTGTAATTTTAATAGTTCAAATTATTGAAAACATTTCAAAATCTTATCATACTTGGTGAGATAGAAAGCATTATTTCTCAATAATGAGATCTGAATTGAGATTATGTTACATGCTTGTTCCTTAGGTTTTTCTTTCTTTTCTAATGCCTTCCTTTGTTTATAAAATGAAGGAATCCATCTTCATCTAAGCACATTTAAACGACTTGCCATACATAGAAGCAGGGAAAAATGAAATATTGTTTATTGAATTAGATGCCAAATCATGTTTCTCCCTAGATGAATACCTTAAAACATACTGGTATCTAGGCCTGCCTGAGTTAGTTAACTCAGTTGGTTAGAGCATTATTTCTATACGCCAAGATTGTGGGTTTGATCCCTCGTCAGGACACTTATAAGAAGCAACCAATTAATGCATGAATAAGTGGAACAACAAATCTATATTTCTCTGTCTTTTCCCTTTTCCCCCTCTCTTCCTCTCCTCCTCTCTCTCTAAAATAAACAAACAAACAAACAAATATTTTAAAAATATTTTGGTATCTGCAGTTTTATTACAAAAATATGTCTCTATCTATCTATATATATATTTGCTATAGTTGTATATGCATTATTTTCTCAAGTCAAATTCCAAGAGGATATTTTTTCCAGCTTTATTGAAATATAATTGACATACAACATTGTTTAAGTTTAAGGGTTACAATGAGACTACTTGATACATGTACTTGCTGTGAAACACCACAGTAAGTTAATACATTCTTTACCTCACATATTTAAAGCCCTACTCTTATTAGCAACCTTCAAATGTACAATGCAGAATTGTTAATTATACTGACCATACTGCACATTAGATCCCTGGGACTTTATTAATCTTGTATTGAAAAGAACTTTCCTGGCTTTAAAGAAGCTAACTTATTAATAATAGTTTAATGGTATTTTTCTTATCTTACATGAAAGAATATTCACAGCTTTGAAATAATAGGATGACAAGGAAGAATTATACCAAATATATAAAAATGTAAAACCTTTGTTTCATGAGAAGTAATTTAATGGGGCAATTATTATAAAAATGATAGTTAATATATGTTACATATAAAGAGATTTTTCAAATATACATGAAAAACATTAAGGAGCAGCCCCTAAGTAAAGGATTTTAATATGAAATATAGTTATTAAAAACTGAGAAAATATTTATCTATGATAGAAATCAATGAAATATAAATAAGAACAATCATACCATACCATATATACAACTAAATTAGGAAAATATTTAAAATATAAAATAATACCCACTGGTGAAGGTGAAATTGAATGTTGCTAATACACTTTAAGTTTGAAAATATATGTATTTTTAACTATAATTAGAACCGGCACCACTATTGAAGAGCAGAGAGAGTTATATTGTGATAAGTCAAGAAAATGATATCTTGAAGTTAGTATAAGTGTAACTAGTTGCAAATGAGAAAATGCCACTGAATCAAGAAATAAATTTGAGATTAGTTAGATATTATTTATATGAGATCCCTTTCTGTTTTACTGTACTCATAATGAGATGCCAAGGATTGATACTTATTTTAGGCCTTTAACAAGCCTAAAATATGTGTACATAATGACCATATAGACTGTCAGAGCTGTGTGGAATATCGAGAAGCAGTCTTTTAGTCCATTTGAAGAGTTTGTGGTATTCCAAGAAAACTGAGGATCCAGTTTTAAGAAACATGGTCTAAAAGTTCAACATTGTCAATTAGATGATCACTTAGTGTCGTTGCAATGATAAGTATTGATATAAGTGTGGACCCTAAATTTGGGAGGGAGGAGTCTTTTATAAGATTGTCATCCAGACAATCCACCTAGGTTTTGTTAATTTTTAAAGATTGTCACTTAAAAAACACAAAATTTAAAAATTGATAAAGATGACTAATATTGTCTTCTTAGGCTGTGTCTGTCCCAATATGAGAAACATTGATCTAGTTTACTCTGTTACCTAGAAGAAGTAATTGTTAAGCATGGATTTTAGTTTTGCCTATAGCCACACAAAATAAATTTAATTCCTTTTCCCTGCACAAGTAGCCTGATCCTACAGTTAAGTGAAATCATCTTGAACGTTTGCTCACTATAAAATAGGTATCATTAGGAATTGACTTTATTACTTTGGGGGAAATCTGCCTAAAATTTGCACTGTATATTAAATATTTCATCTTGTGCTTTTGACTCAGTAAAAATTCGCTAGGTCACTTTGTTGTTTCGAAGCTACTAAACTTAGGTATAGCTCTCTGATACAACTAGTGCATAAGAAGTTCTGACAGAAAGCCTTAGAAAGGACTGGTCCAAGTTTCCTTGTTACTGCTCAATGTGTTATATGTATAGTAACACATGAAAAATGATGTTGAACTTCAGACCCTTTGACCTTACCTCAAATCTTGCTTATCAAAGAATAGACCCTGGAAGGAGGCAGCCAATGAGACCTTTTCCCAGGCCACTCAAGTCTCACACTGCTAGGTTCTGAGTTCCCAGTTAGTTTATTCAGCACATGAGGTATTCCTGAAGTCTCAGAGAGAATATTTTCTTTTTTCCCCTTCACTCTTTGTCTAGGCCCTCATCTCAAACCTGGATTATTTCCTCTTTCCTCTTCCGGACTGAGGTTAGTTTCCTCTCCCTTGAGCACCCATACCACCTTAAAACAGTAGTATAATAATTGATTTATTTGACTGTTGTCCATCTCTCCCCAGGACAACACAGTGCCTCTATATATCAAGCACTCAGCAAAGGTAGGCTAAATGTGATAGGTAGAAGTCAGAACCCAGGCAAAAATTCATCACTGTGGAACAGATTACTCAATGTAGATTACTATGTAACAGTTGATCTTTAGCTTTCATTCCAATTTCTATTTTAATGATTGTTACCTTATTCATCTCTCCAACTACAAAGAGCTATTTTGTACATATTTAGGGTCTTAAGTGAAAGATGGAGGTGTAGGATAGGGATGTGTATTTTAAGTGATAATTAATTTCTAGTAAGTTTAGTTTTACCATTATCCTAATATTTATATTTTAACCTTAATTTTTATTTTAGTGAATTACTCTGGCTTAAATAAATGATATAAATCCTTACAGAAATGCTCATTCTAGATAATGGTACAGGCAATTATAAATAACTCGAGGCCTGGTCCACAAAATTCATTCACTGGGGGGGGGGGGGGTGTCCTCTGCCCAGCCTGCACCCTCTCCAATCTGGGACCCCTCGATATCCCTCTCACAATCCAGGACTGCTGGCTCCTAACCACTCATCTGCCTGCTTTCCTGATTGCTCCTACCCGCTCTCCTGCTGGCCTGATTGATGCCTAACTGATCCCCTGCTGGCCTGATCACCTCCAACTGCCCTCCCCTGCCTGCCATCTTATGACAATGTGGGGGTGGCCATCATGTGACGACATGGGGAGGGTCCACAATGGGGGGTGGCCATCTTGTGGTAGCCATCTTGTGATGACATTGGGGTGGCCATCTTGTGACGTGAGGGTCAGGTTGCATATTACCTCTTTATTATATAGGAGGATCATTTTAATAACTATAAGACTTATTGAAAGTGGTGGCACATCCAAAACTCAGGTTGGTGAATTATGTATTTTATTTTCAAAATAATTTAAGCAAGAATATCAGGCTGCTTTTCCCCTAGTAAATGAAAGGCTTGCATTTCACTCTTTAAGTTCAGGACTGTTCTTTCCTGGATGGATTGATAAGGAAGCTGATGTCAATCCTGAGGCTTCTTTATTAAAACCAGAATGATATAAGCCTAAAGAAAGGGTTGTTGCCTAACTTCTCAGTTGGCTGACTTGTGGCAAAGATAGCTATTTCATCTGATTTTTGTTATTGTTTAAATTTTGTTAGAATAACTTATATTGGCAATATAGAATCACATCTTAAACCAATGTAATTGCATATGAAAGCTTTTAAATTCTTTAAATTTTTTTTTTCTTGTAGCAAAAATATTTTGATTCTGGAGATTACAACATGGCTAAAGCGAAGATGAAGAACAAGCAACTTCCTGCTGCGGCCCCGGATAAGACAGAGGTCACTGGTGACCACATTCCCACTCCACAGGACCTTCCTCAACGGAAACCATCCCTTGTCGCTAGCAAGCTGGCTGGCTGATTAAAAGAGCTGAACTGCATGAATCTTCCAACTCCCATTGTTTTTCCTTAATATGTCACTCCCCGCTTTTTATTTCCTTCCACTCACAAAGTCATTTGAGAGTGACAGCTTTGCAGGTAGTGGTAGTGTGTGCTACTTATTGTAAGGGAAGATACATGTGAGAGTTTTGGTTAGTTTAACAGTGCACTGATGAAGAGAACATGTTAGAGCAGCATAAAGTAATCTACTTGAAAACCATTGTATATATTACCTAACTGCTAATGTAGGGCGGTCCTAACAACTACCGAGCAAGTTTTACAGTTTTAATGTTTTGGCTTTAATTCATCCTAATTATAGCTTTGTAGGTTACTCTTACTTAATTAACCTCTATTGTATTGATTTCTTCAATATCTTCCTTTTGGATTTTATAAACAGAGGTTTAAGACCACAAGTTGGACGAAAAGTCACATACTGCAAACACAAATAGATGGGGCTCCAAAAGATTTGTATTTCTGTGCTTGGACTTGAATGGCCTTAAACCTGTTTCAGCTTTAACAATAAAAGTTTACTTGGGCAATATTTGCCCATCCTGGTGTAACTTATGTAACGCTAGTGCTTAACAACTGCCGTTGAAGCTAATATTCTTCTTCAGTTTATAGTTAGAATTCCTTTTGTTGTTAAAGATATGAATGAAGTATGCATGTGCATCGACTGTTGAATTCACTTTTGTGCCATTTTTGTAAATACAATAGTTTTGCACAACCTCTCACAAATGTCTGTATTAATTTCATATATTAAAAAGTAGATGATGTGCCAACCAGAAGCACAAAAGTTCCTACACAAAACTCTGTATGTCATTAGATCTTTTGTATAGTAAAAGTAGTTTACAACCCTGGGCTTATAGAATACCAAACTGACATCTTTGCTCAGTCTGCCATAGACTTAAGCTTTTTCATTTGTTACTAATATCCATGACATTCAGTGGCCTTGTGCAAATATGATATGTTGCTTAGGCATATATTTTGTCCTATGCAGAACATTTCATTTTGACTTTTAGGAAAATTGCAGTTCATGTAATTTATATAAACTTTTTAAATGTAGAAACTTTTTACTTCCACAGTCAGTTTTGGGGACACTAAAATAAAAGGCTTCAATGCTCTGCGTCCTGTGGCCCCTCCCTCCTTTTTTTCTTGCTTTTTTGACTCAAATCATATTGGGCTGTGCTGTTCAGTCTGTTCGGAAGCATAGTGTCTCTATCCTTATTCTTGAAACTTGTTCTGCTGAATGCTGGATTTTATAAGGATATTTTCCTGACAACATTTTAGTTAATTAACCATTGTTATTCCTATATTATTAGTGTTTGACAGTTTAAATAAAAGGAACTTTATAATGAAACAAGTTCTTGAGAAGACTGGCCCGGGAACCTATGTCAGGATGA
Source organism: Vespertilio murinus (assembly GCA_963924515.1). Taxonomy (NCBI): domain Eukaryota; kingdom Metazoa; phylum Chordata; class Mammalia; order Chiroptera; family Vespertilionidae; genus Vespertilio; species Vespertilio murinus. The sequence goes on along the minus strand of OZ004704.1, from coordinate 164,841,739 downwards.
GCTGAACTCTGGTAAATAATTTTAAGAAATTCTGATGAGCTAAGTGAATTAAACTTGTGACGATTAATGTACATGATAGGAGGAACATACTCATATGAAAATATTTAGATGTCTTGCTTCTTATAGATGTCACTTAAATGAAATATCAATTTATTTTTACTGTGTTTTTATCTAATTAGTAAGAATGTTAGCAGACTTTATTAGGACAAACTTAATGCTCTGATAGGAGCTCTTCTCATAAGTTGTTGTAATGTTCTAGTGTGATGAGGATCAGTAATCAGATGACACTATTTTTCTCTTCATCCTTGACTTGCACAGGGCTTCCCTTCTTTTGGGTCCAGGCACCTGAATCATCGTAGATGGTGCTTTGAGTATAGCACCTGCACTTAAAAACAGCCTAATGCTCTGAAAGCTCACGATTATCTTTGTGCTCTACCCACCCCAAAAAGCAGAGAAGAACAAAATCAGTAATGTGTTAATTTGTAATTTTAGGAAATGGGAACAGGTAGGGTATTCCACAATACCTATAATTATTGCAGGATCGATTTAAGAATTACAAAATAGTGCTGGCTTTGGCACACATACACTAAAATTGGAAAAATAGAGGTTAGCATGGTCCCTGTGTAAGGATGACAAGCAAATTCACGAAGCATTTCATGTTTAAAAAAAAAATTACAAAATGCTCCAAAGTAGAATTTCTGCAATATCTACTTTTCTTAAATGAATATGTGCAAGCTATCACCATTAAATCTATTCATCAGAACTGAATCTGAAAGATCAGAGAGGCCGTATTATTCTTGACCATGATAGGACTCCTGCTGTGATTTGCGACAAGTGATGTAACGTCTGCCTGAGTTTTAGTTTGTAAAATACAATGTTAATATTTAACCTACCTCAAAACTTGAGGATCTGTGAAATACTGAACAAGTGCCCCAAATAAAATATTGTTGATTGTTTTTTTATTAAAAATTTCCTCATTAAACCAACCTGCCTTCTGTAAAGTCACAGTGCTTAAAATCTCAGGATTTTCCATTAGGAAAGACCTGTCATTAAGGATTTGTAGGTATAATTGCTTAGCCTCCATTATTGGTGCTTGAGATGGAGAGGTTTTAGTTTTCTGTTTTGGGTTTACCTCAGTGCTCAGTTTGCTGAGGACATTTGCTGATCATTTCACCATTGCTAGAATGAAGATTTTGACTAGATGAGTTCAATCACATTCATCCATTTCTATGATTGTAGAGTTGTGGTTTGAGACATGGCTACTTTTAATTGTCCTGTTTGTTATAAACTAGAAGCCTGATGCCCAAAATTCATACAAGGGGCTTGGCCCCTGCCGCTGCCGTGGCCACCTCTGCCCCTGCCACCGAGGCTTTGTCTGGAAGGATGTCTGGTCTAATTAGCATATTACCCTTTATTATTTTAGATGAGTGCTAAAGTAAAGTGACGATAAATACTTCATGAACGTCTTTGATAACGTCTGAAATAAGTTACTGTTTCATGTCTAGTAGCTCCTACTGGATGGTAGTACAGTTTTGAGAAATATGCCAGTTTTGAAAGCTACAGCTGACTAAAGTAAGTTCTTGGTATTTGGTATAGTAGTAATGCCTGTTGGATTGTTTCTGATGAACTAGAGGAGCATATTTGCAGTCTGTTTACTAGTTAGTCAACCCTTTGGTGCTGCTGACCTGGTAAGGCCTCTCTACTTGCTTTACTTCAATAGTGGGAATTAGTCACTCTTCACTTGATATAACAAAACCATACCTCTAAATATTACTGATACTTTTTACTAAATTGGATGTATTCTTAGTCCAAATTAGTGATGTTTTATTAAAGTTGAAATGTAATCGCAACTTAAATTGTGCTCTAAACTTGTGTGGTGAGCAGGAGCAAGGAAGCCTATAGGAAGAGCACATCTGAGTGGCGACTAAAACAGTTGCTCTGGTGGCCTTCTCACATTCCCCATTGTCCAAGCCCATGTCCACTCTTCTTCCTTTTTCACCTCATTTTGCGTCCCCCATCCTGACTTATTGAAGTCCCTGATGGCTTTTATTAAGTGGTATTTAGGGCTTGAATTATCAATTTTTACTATCATTCCCAAATAGGTTACAATTTGGACACATTATTAATTTTCTAAAATACTATCTTAATCTGAATGATGACTAATTTGAGCCATTATCCCAATTCTGCAATTCAGTATACACTGCCAGTCTTCCCCAGCACACCTTGTAAAATTGAGATTAAAAAAATAACGCATTCTGGTATTAAGAGTAAAATCACTGATTTAATAGTTTTGGTCTTTAAGTAGATAGGCCTATACGTTTTATTCTGCAAGTCACTGGTGGTCATGATAACCATTAATGTGTGTTTGTATTATTTTTCAACTAAATAGCATTTGAAAGGAAATATCTAATTCTTTTAATATGCCCTCAAATCTGTTACCACATCTCTTATTTGTAATGCAATAGGACACTTTGTACTAAAAGGGCCAAGAGTAAATGCCTTTTTTGTTGAACATGTCTGTAGAGTTGGCAGTTAATGCTGAAATTTGTCAAGTAGCCCTTCCAAAATTATACTTGTGAAATATACAGAAAAATAAATTGACTTACTTAATTTCTAATTATTTTATTTGCAGTTTTTGTCTCATTTAAATGTTAATGTTTTTTCAGTATATTTTGTGAAGTTGATCCCTTTAGATTTTGGCTACTATTATATACAGAAAAAATTATTGTTGTATTAAATTTTGTTTTAATTTAATGTGTGTTGATGAGATTCTAGCAATTATATGTGTAAAGGCTTCGTGTTTAGGGTAACATTAAATGCTTGCAGATTGTGAGTCTTATCCATGTCATGTATAAAACATGCTAGTACAATATTGTCAAATAGAAAGATGAATGAGACAAGGAGCTTACATTCTGAAAAGATACAATGTGTATATTATATGTGCAGAAAATTTAATGCAGGTAGAAAGTATTACATTTCTTAAGAGGTAGGAATAAAGTTCCAGAAGTCTAGAGGAATGAGCTACTCAACTTGGTGTATAAAAGGGATGAATGAAATACCAGGATAGTCTTACAGGTGGCTTTAGGAGATAGGTTGCTATTGGCATGTGGGGAGGGAAGAGGTGGGAAGGAGACCATTTTAAGTAGAGGGAATGTTACTTTCAAATATTTGCCTAACTGGTGTGGGTCAGTGGTTGAGCATCGACCTATGAACCAGGAGATCACGATTCGATTCCCGGTTCAAGGCATTGCCCAGGCTTAATCCTCAGTGTGGGGGGTGCAGAAGGCAGACAGTCAGTGATTCTCTCACATTGATATTTCTATCTCTCCCTCTCCCTTCCTCTCTGAAATCAATAAAAAACAAAAAACAAAAGAACAAAAACAGTCAAGGAATTAGGAAATGTGGACCAGTATAAGGAGGATTGAATGGAGAACGTGACGTGAAGGAACTCTTGATTTTTCTCCCTAACACTATCCTTTTCCTTCAGCCTTCATTCAACCAGGTGCTCAGACCAACCTTGATTCCTCAAGCTGGGACCAACATCCACCAAAATGTATTGAGTTTCCAATTTATCTCCACCGCCACCACCATACCCCAAGGCACAAATATTTTTTCAAAAATATATTTCATTTATTTTTTTATAGAGAGGAAGAGAGGGATAGAGAGTTTGAGACATCAATGAGAGAATCATCAATCAGCTGCCTCTTGCACACCCCCTACTGGGGATGCAACCAAAGTATATGTCCTTGACCGGAATCGAACCTGGGACCCTTCCATCTGCAGGCTGAGCCTAACCGGTTTCAGCTATATTTCTTACCTGGATAACTGGTGTAGTTCTAACATCACCTGCTCCTGCTCCCTTTATGCTGTGCCCTTACCCATCCTTTCCATTCTGCTTTCATTTTTAATATACAACCTCTTAAAATGTTCCATGTTCATTCCTGCTCCTGTTCAACACATGTTTTAACCCCATTAAACATTCCCCCTAGGTTGGCTGCCTCTTTTTCTTTGGATCTCAGCTCAACTTTTAACTTAGCGAGAGGTCTAATTCATTATTGTACCCTTAGCACTTAGAAATGGCTTATACTCAAATGCTTGTTGAACAAGTAAAGTAAAATAGAATATTGAGTTGGAAATAAATGTAAGTGAAAAAAAAATACAGGTTAAGGGTATGGATACTGAGAGAGAATGCTTGATCTCTCAGTCTTGGCCAAGTCTAGCTTTCATTGAAGTAGGCCTTTATACTCAGCATCCCTGTGAATGAAGAAATGTCAAAGAGCTTTGCGCTCAGAAACTGCACAACTGAATTGGTGTACCTGGTTTCCCATGGCAAAGATGTATTAACTTGGCTGCTTCTGTGCTCTTGTGATCATAACCTTGCAAGCATACTTTATGTGATTTCCGAGGCCCTTTATTGACCCATTTCCAATGTAAAAGGCTGATCGATGTATTTTAGGTTTTTGTTTTTCTGCAACTATACTAGCTATTGTTTATAATGACTGTAGAAATGGAAGTTGCCATTTGTTTGAATTACTGCTGACGTTATCCCTGGAGGGAAGTCACATTTTAATGGTAAAGATCAGAAGCAGACTCCAGTGGGCAGCTTTCTGCCAGGCCAACCTTTCATACCTTCCTTAATTCTCAACTACTTTAATATCAATATTATAAGAAACCCCAATCACTATGGATGTACTAGTTAAAAGATAGACTAAAAATATTAGTTTTCTTTTTAATGGTAGACATTTACTGATTATAAGATACACCTGTCTTGAAAACCTGTATATAAGTTCGGTATATGGTTCATGTTGCCAACTGGGGTAATTAAAATGGTCATAAATAGTAGTATTCCTACCAAATTTATTTTCTGCCAGGTTTATATATAAACTTGAAAGAACTATTCATTATACTTGTACCTCCTGAATATATTGTTATGATATTGCCAGCCAATTGCAGTATATTCCTATTCCCGAAAGAGATGTTCTACAAGAGTCAGAAGCAGAGAGAGAAAAAAGTTTTAATAAGAGGAAAATGGTCTCCAGTGTGGAGTTTAGTATAGCAGGGAGAAGAGTGGGACTTGAAAAAAATGCCAAGAAATTTGGAAATTTGTATCACTGATCCTTTGGCAAGGACAGTTTTAGTGAAGAAGGTATGTACGGATGTGGGGCAGAGGAATAGAAGAATGATAAAGATGAATAAAAGGTGAAGATGTTCTTTTGGGATATTTTGAGGTACCTGAAAGATTTTGATTTTAAATGTAGGAAAGTTTTTCGTATGGTTATAGGCAAAACAAAAGAATATAAGGGGAGAAACCAAAGGAGGCAAGAACTGAAATCAAGAGTAAGCGTGAAGAGATCAGCCTTGGCATGTCTTCTGCGTGTCAGAGGATTAATGACCAGAGTTCAGGTGGGGAAAAGAGGCACTAGACTAGACAGGATTGCTCACTGAATGACCTTAGTCTCATCCAGGTGGTGAGGTCATTTTCAAAACTGAAGGGAGCAACTGCCGTCCAGCGGGGCACAGTCATAGGGTAAACAGATGGTAAGGAATGATAGAACTGGTTCTACATTAAATTGCTAGATTTCTTTTCCTGCTTCTATTAAAATTATACTTGTGTGTGATTCTGAACTTTAGTATAGGAAGGTATAGTGAAAAGCTTTAAGAGTCTCAATGTACCTCTACTACCGACTTGAGCTCTCTAGCTGTTTTGTGGGGTTTTTTTTCTGACAGTGGCCTCCATTAATTCTCAAGAATATGTTTATGCCACTGTTTCTTGATTTCTTAATTTTAGGCACAAATTACTGGTTTTCAAGACTGATGATTTAGTTTACAATATTTCCCACATTCCTTGTGTCCTCCTCCTAGGATCATAATGTCACTACTTTTGATTCCTTTATAGGCTTTCTTTACAATGTCAAATATTTTTTCACCTTTATTTCTTATTTTATTGGCTGTCAACAGTATTTAGCCCTCTAGTCTGTGAGATGACAATATTAACATCCTTTGACTCTCCTCCCTTCTCTCAAGTTTTGTCATCTGTATTCTTACATTATCCAGGTTAACAACGTTTACATTTCTATTTAATAATCATGAATATTCCTTAGCTCTATGGGTTGATACATACAGTTCATTGCAGATCACAGTTTATACTTTGATTGTATTTCCTTTTATAGTGTTGTTTTTCTTGGTGTTTCTAATTATTCTTTTCCCTTGTACTTTTGGCTTCTATCATAGCCACAATTATTTTATGTCTTTTATCATACCTAGTATTTTAGAATCTTCCTTTTGTTCCAGAAAACTCCCCTGAGGCCACTTCTCCCTTGCTTCAGTCTGAACTTGTTGCTTTATTATCCCTAACGCACAGCTCATTGTGGGACCTAGCTGCCCTCCCAAACTGACTGATTCCAATATTTTCTAGATTCCATGTATGGAATCCATTGCTTTTTGCCTTTGTCCTAGTTCAGGTCCCCTAGAAGAAGTGGGAGTTCTTTTTGAAAAGTTTTGTGAATAGTTTATATGCATCACAAATACCTTTTTCCAATTTGTGGTTTGTCTTGTCTTACTAGGGATATTTGTTGATACACTTCTAGTTACATTTTAGTTACAACTACTTCAAACATGCCTTTGTGGAAACGGAATATTCTCCCCCATGTATTAATTGTTCCATCCTCTGACACACAATATCCATTTCCACAAAACATTTTAGCATGTAATCACAGTGCATTCTAATTGCGTTCATTCAGTTATTTCCTTTCCATGAAAGGTAACTTACTCTTTTGCTGTAGCACTTACTTAGCACAGTGCCTGGCCATAGTAAGTGCCCAACACATATTTTCTGGAAGAAATGATACCCTTCAGAGTGTAGCCATTCCCACTCACTCCACACACACGCATACACTATATCATGGTCAGGGCTCTTAATTACAAATTCCTAAATCTAGCTCATTTAATCATATCACTTACAAAATTATAATGCTAGAGAAACTCTTTTAAAAAATATTTTGGAAGAAGGGAAGAGGGATAGAAACATCAATGATGAGAGAATTGTCAATTGACTGCCTCCTGCACGCCCCCTACTAGGTTTCACGGCACAAACTATGTACCCCTAACGGGATTTGAACCTGGGACCCTTCAGTCCGCAGGCTGATGCTCTATCCACTGAGCCAAACCGGCCAGGGCTAGAGATACAGTCTTGATGTAAATCTAGGAACAACTCCAGAAACATGCTCCACCAATGGCTTGATAGGGAAACTGCTCCTGCCACCACCACCAAACTGAGGACCAGGAGCCCAACTTGGCCACCTCTGCTGCCACCTTCACTGGCAATGGAAGTTCTATTTGCAGAGCCCATTTCTTATAAGTATCCTAAGTCTTGTGCAGATGAATCTATAGTCAGAGGCCTGGTGCATGAAATTTGTGCATGGCCAGGGGGGGGGGGGCAGTCCCCTCAGCCCAGCCTGTACCTTCTCCAATCCAGTACCCCTAGAGGGATGTCTGACTGCCGGTTTAGGCCCGATCCCCAGGACATCCAGCAGTTGGACATTCCTATCACAATCCTGGACTGCTGGCTCCTAATTGCTCACCTGCCTGCCTGCCGCCTGTCTGGTCACCCCTAACTGCCCCCCCTTACACTGGCCTGATCACTCCTAACTGCCCCCCTTGCTGGCCTGGTCACCCCTAAGTGCCCCCTGCTGCTGCCCAGATCACTCCCAACTGCCCCCTCCCTGCTGGCCTGGTCACCCTTAATCGCCACTCCCCTCTCCCCCCACCCCCCCGCAGCCTGGTTGCCTCTTACTGCTCACCCTGCTGTCCTGGTCACCCCCAGCTGCCCTCCCTCTATTATATAGGATAGCATTCAAGCTGCAAAAGCAGTGAGAACTGGCATCTTGATTTTTTCCATCAGGAGGCAGGACTAATGTAGAAATTTTCTTTAGTTGATCTTGTGAAATGTATTTTAGAGAAAGAGAGAGACATCATTATGAGAGATAAACCTTGATTGGTTTCCTCCAGCACACACCCCGTTTGGGGATTGAACCCACAACCTGGGTGCCCTGTCCAGGAATAGTGCCCGCTACCTATTTTGGTGTAGGGATGATGACATTCCACAACCAACTGGCCAGGGCGAAACTTCCTTAAAATACAGAAAAGAGGACAGACAAATAAGGTATATGCCATTATATCTTCCTATATGGTCTAATACAACACTGCAGTGTTGACTACTCTCATGTGGGAAGACATCAGGGAGTTCTGTATTTCCTTATTTTGATTTGATATGCCTAGAGGCATTAAAAGAGGCTCTTAAACTATATAACCAAGAACATTTTTACAGTCCTAATCTTTGGCATATATATCCCTTCTGATTGACTCCCAAGTTTATTTTCCCCCCATCAAAAATGTTCTTTTAGAAGTACTCAGTTCCCTTGAATCTTGCAACATGACAGAAGCAGGCAGTCCAGGACAGGGAGTGAACATGTAGGAGTTAGGACTCAAAATTTGATCAATATTATCTTAAAATTGTAAAGCACAGACCAGTTTCCAATACTTTCTCATCTCATTTGAACCTGCCAACAATACACACACAAGTTGTCCTTTCTTTGCTGAATAAAAAAATGATAAGCCCAGGCTTCCCACTGTTGAGAAATTTAGACATAAGCCAGGGGAGGAGGCTAAAATGGTTTCTGTGGTGATGGGTCAGAGGTGAAGACATTAGTATGAACTCATGCTTAGCTTAATATAGTTTCTGACATATAGAAATATTTATAGATATGTGTGTATACACAGATAAGTATACGCATATTTTCTTACTCTGTGGCTAGAAAAAAAATGAGCCCAAGATCTTAGTTTCTAATACCCTCTAATGGAAGGGCCCAGGGCTCCTTGGAGAAATGGCTGATTCTAGGACTGGAGAAGAAATGAAGAAATATCAAGATGAGTCTGCAGCATCTTACTGAGCTAAAAGGTAAGGAAGTGATCTTAAAAAAAAAAAAAAAGCAAAATAAAACACAACACAATCCCTTACAAAATGATGGGATGTATGTCAAAAGGACACAGGAACCAACTGAAAGCACTCCCAGTGGCTAATTTCAGCAACAAAATAAAGTATCAGATTATAACCAAAAGTATTAAGTAAATAATTGTAAGTCTATACTTGCATAAATAAATGAATGAATAAATGGTGGAAATGAGACAAGTAGCCCATGTAGAAAAATTCCCAGGATGTGGAACATAACTTCCCACTCATATGTGAGCTGCATATACTGACTTCATTCAAAAAGAGCATGGAGCCCTGGCAGGTGCAGTTGGTTGAGCATTGTCCTGTATACTAAGAGGTCACTTGTTCTATTCTGGGGCAGGGCATATGCCAGTGTTGTGGGCTCAATCCCCAGTAGGGGGCATGTTTCTTTCTCTTCCCTCCCTATCTCTTAAAAAAAAATCAAAATTTTAAAAGAGTGTATGGAAAAGGGCATGTATTAATTTGCCAGGGCTACCATAACAAAGTATCACAGACTTGGTGGCTTAAACAACATAAATTTCCCACTTTTCTGGAGGCTAGAAGTCCAATATCAAGGTGTTGGCAAGTGTGGTTCCCTCTTAGGCTTTCTGGTTGAATCAAAATTAAACTGACAAAAACAGATTAATAGAAGAAAGGTATGCAAACCCATATTAAATTTTACATGACATGGGAACCTTTATAAGGAAATGAAAACCCAAAGAAATGGAAAAACCTATTTGCTTTTATATTAGGTTGAACAAAGAGAAATAATCAAGGAAAAGTGACTAAACTGTGTAGGGACGTTAAAGAAGAGAATTATTTTAAGGTTTGTATAGAATTCTCTTGGTCTCAACTTCTAGTCCTTGGTGTTAAGAATGTTACTTTCCTTCTCTTATAGGGAGGACATCTGTCATACAGAATTTCACCTGCTTTTAAGAAATAAAAGGAAGATTAGAGTGTTTTTCTTGTATCTGCCATTTTTCAAATACCCCTTGAAATAGTCCATATGCCAAAGCAGCATACCATGGGGTGACATACCCTGAGCTCCTTCATCAGCATACTCAGTGCTTCTCAACAGTTGTGGGAGTTAAGTATTGTTCTAAGGGCAAGAAAATAGAATGATTACCACCTTACACAGGGTACAAAGAATGCAAGGAGGTAGAATTCAAGTATCTTAGGTCTCAATCCAGTGCTCTTTTAAAAATATTTTTATATATTGCCGAAACCGGTTTGGCTCAGTGGATAGAGCATTGGTCTGCAGACTGAACGGTCCCAGGTTCGATTCCAGTCAAGGGCATGTACGTTGGCTGCGGGCACATCCCCAGTAGGGGGTGAGCAAGAGGCAGCTGGTCGATGTTTCTCTCTTATCGATGTTTCTAGCTTCCTATCCCTCTCCCTTCCTCTCTGTAAAAAACCAGTAAGAATAGGTTTTAAAAAATATTTATATATTTTTATTGATTTCAGAGAGGAAGGGAGAGGGAGGTAGAAACTTCAATGATGAGGAAGAATCATTGATTAGCTGTCTTCTGTACATAGAGCCCACAATCCAGGACTGGGAATTGAACCATGACCTCCTGATTTATAGGTAGACACTTAACCACTGAGCCACACTAGCTGGGCCAGTGCCCTTCTATTGTACTGGTCATAACTGCACATGTGATCTTGTTTTATGTTTGGGCAATAAAGGTGGGACCCCGAAACATAAAGATTTGGTTTTAGAATAATAAGGAAACCAGAGAATTCTGTAGGACTTTGAACTCTTTAGCCTTTACCTCTGGCATCTCTGGAGAGACTATGGGCAGTGAGCAAGAGAAGGAGCGGCCTGAATTCCAGGGAGTGAGGACTGACCCCAAGTGACCCCTCTGCCAATGATCTTCCTTTAACTACACATGCAGGGCACACACAACCAAGGGAGCAGCCTTAAGAGATGGTCTTGGTAGAAACCATCCCAGGTTCCTATGACAGGCACTGGACATCACTTACTAGTAGAGTTGAAAGAAATAGGATGAGCACACTAATAAGAAGCTGGGACTAAAATATATCCTATCCAATAAAGAGGGAATATGTTAATTGACCATCATGCTATCACAAAGATGGTGGCACCCACAGCCAATAAGGAGGGAATATGCTAATTGACTGCTAAGCCTTCAAAGATGGCAATGCCCAGCCCCCTCAGCCCTTCTGGGGCGCCTGCCTCCAGAGTCCCCCAGTCCCTTCAGTCCCCCAGCCCCCCAGGATCTGACCTAGGCACAGGCAAGCCTTGGATGTTGGCTGCCCAGCCACCCAGGGCCAGCTTGAGGGACAACCAAATGACTGAACAAGCACCTGCATGGGGCGACCAGGCTGGTGGGGGGCGGGCAGTAGGAGGCGACCAGGCTGGCAGGACAGGGGCAATTGGGGGTGACCTGGCCTGCAGTGGTGGGGGGAGGCAGTTAGGGGCAAGCAGTTAGGCAGGCAGGTTGAGTGATTAGGAGCCAGCGGTCTAGGATTGTGAGAAGTATGACATCCCCTGAGGAATCCTGGATGGGAGAGGATGCTGGCTGGGCTGAGAGGATGCCCCTCCCCCACCCCGTGCACGAATTCGTTCAGGCCTTGTAGGCAATTGGGGCTTATAGGGGCTTTGGCTGCAATGGGTGACGAGTTGTTTGGTCATTTAGGGCTTTTATATATATGTAGATATGGAGAATAATCAACCCAGGAGTGAAAGTGTGGGTGGTTAAGGAGGCAGATAGAGGGTGAAGACAACATAGGGGTGGGGGTGCAAGAGACCATATTCTTATGCCTGATGTGCACGGATAGCAGTGAGTAGACCGAATGCTGCTTCTGAGATTGAGCTTTTTATACAGAGAGACACTGTAGGTATAGACCCTCCACAAAAGCCCTCGGGTGGCATCCTTATTGGCCTCAGCAGGTTCATACTGTACATGGTGCGGATACACCGGGGACAGAACGAGAAGAGGCTGGAGACAGGGTACCTCTGCGAACACACAGGCCTAGGAACAGGTAGGCTCCTGGGCCGCCCCCTGGGGGCATCTTGTTTCAAGGCTCCCTTAAGTTTCCGCCGTGGCATCATTACGTGACCCAGCTGCAGATAGCAAGGTGTTCGGGTGACCTTGGTGATCCTTGATCTCAGATTCTTCGTCCTCCCTCCTTCCCTCCCTCCCTCCCTCTGCTGCCTACAAGGCCCTTCTGGAATTCTATGTTATCCTATGGCCTTCCCAGGACCCCCCCCCCCTCCACACACACACACACACACACACACACACACACACACACACACACACACACACACACACACTCCTTCCTCTAGAAATGCCCGTTGGGACCGGAGCGGAGAGGCAGCCTTTTACCTGGGCACCCTCAGTGACACCAGCCCCGGCTGCCCCCTTCAGGGCCGGCTCCCTCCGCCCGGTTCAGGGCTCGCCCGGGGCAGGGGGCGCCCGGGGTGCGGGCGGGTGACCCGGGGCTGCGCGGGGCGGCGGGGCCGGGATGATGATGATGCTCGGGGCCCGCAGCCGGCGGGAGGCGACGTGAGCCCGCGAGAGCCCCGAGCGACCGCGGCGGCCGCGCTCGGGCGCAGCAGCCTCCTCCCGTTCCCACAATGCACAGGGCGGCGGCGGCGGCGGCGGCGGCGGCAGCATCCCCGGCCGGTGAGCGCGCTGCGGCGGCGGCGGCGGCGGCGACTCCGAGGACCCCGGGCACGCGGGGCGGCACGCGGGGCGCCCGGGAGTGATGGCGAGGCTCCCGCCAGCCGCCCGCGCCTGAGGCGCCCCGCCCGCCCGCCCGGCCCCGCCCGGCCCTGCCCTGCTCCCCGCGCGGCCGCCCGCCCGGGCGCTTCCTAGTCGCGGGCGCGGGCGGCCGGCAGGCGAGGTGCGGCCTCCGCGCTGGCGGGGGGCGTCGGTGCCGCGGGCGCCATGGCCGCGTCCCAGCTCTACACAAAGGTAGGGGGCCCGCGGGGGGGGAGGGGGCCCCGCCGCCGCCGCCGGCTGTCAGGCGGGGGGCGAGGGGGATAAGGGGGTGTCGGGGGCGCGAGGGCCGGCACCACCCCTTTTCCGAGCATTTCCACCCTCTTCCCCCCCTCCTCCCCCGCCCGCCCCGCTGCCTGCGCCCGCGGAGGCGCCTGCCTTCCTCTTTCGGGCGGCGGTGATGGGGAGGCGGCGGGGGAGGCCGGCCTCGGGTGCCTCTGGCCACGCTGGTTGGGCTGGAGCGGAGCGCGTTTGGGTGAAGGAGGCCGGTGCGGGTTCGGCAGGGCGGGCCCCGGTCCGGGTTGCCTAGCCCTCTGGTCCGCTTCAAGGGAAAAAAACACCCCGGCTGGTGGGAGATGCTTGTCAGATGGTCCCTCCCTGGGGAACACGCGCTTAAAATAACGTCTGGCGTTGGAAGATGCGGTGCCGCTTCGACCGCCAGCCTGGCTTTCCGGGAGAGGGTTCGGAATCCTGCACACGGACTATCCAGCCCCCCATTCACCCTAGCTAGCCGCCGGCTTTCGGGTCGCTGCCCCGGGGCGGGGAGCCCCTGGAAGGTGCCGCCGGAGCAGCGCGCCGCCAGCTCGTTCAGGGGCTGGGATGGTCCCGACTCGCTGGTCGCCGCCGCGAGTTTGCAACCTGCATGCAAAATCCCTGGAGACTCTAACCCCTGAGAGCCTTGTCAGGCTCCATGTCTTCGCCCTCCGCCGCCGCCGGGGCGAGCCTTTTCTTCTGGGTTTAATTTAAGGGAAGTGGCATCCCTTTCTTTGTGATACTGACCCCGGGATTCTCCGGATCTGGAAATCTCTAAATGGCATGTTTTGGAAAACTGTCCCTTTTGAAAACTCTTCTGAGAAATGGTCGTGGGCAGGGAGTGTGTGGAGTCAAGGCATTTTAATACCTAACTCGTGTAGGTAGGTGTTTTGCCAGCTATTAATTACCTCTAATTACAATGAACAGAATTGCCCTAACTTTTCAAGTTTGCATTTGCAGCAGAATCTCCATCTAAGATCCTGGAATCCCTGTGTCCAAACGTGGCCCACGTAAGCCCAGGACCCATGTTCATAGAGAGAAAAGAGGCCTGGACCCAACCTCAAAAGAACTGGACCCTAGCCCCAGGCCTTGTCACTTACTCTGTGACCTTGGGCAAGTCCTTAACCTCTTCAGTAAATGAAGTTAATTATATCTGCCAAGCATCTCTTACAGGGCTGTCCTGAGGAGGAAGCTTAATAATAAACAGGAAAGCTTTTTGAAGCCCGTGAAAGTGGTCGATTAATTTCTTCAACCATAAGAATGAGGGGTTTTCACAAAACATTCTCTGGGACCTCTTTCTTTCCAGCCTGGCTTAGAGACTGCACAGTTGGGACTTCTCTCTAAACCTGGTAGTTTCTTTAGGCATTGTAGATCTCTAATATATAAATGAATACAATTGGAAACTGATTCAAAGTTTCTTTATTAGCAAACATGTATACAGTGCCTACTGTGCCCAGTACCGTTCTTAGTGCTTTACAAATCAAGTCAGTTGATTCTTACAATAAATGTATAGGGCTGCTACTAAGAAATACCAAATGTCAGAGTCATTTTCACATGAAGAGCTAAAGATCTGTGAACATCCCTTCACTGTGGTGAGGAGTCCATCCTTGAACTGCCTGACTGAATTGTAGGTGGGTTAACCAGAGACTAACTGCATAATAAATTGCTCTTGGATTTTGGATTTGCTTTTTTCCACCAAGATAACGGGTTGGAGAGAGGTACTGTGATTTTTTTTCAATTGTAGCTTCATCACAACCTGTTTTAAAATTACCTTCTAGTCATTATAAAGACAGACTGATTTAGAGATCAAGACTGAAGATGAACCCGGTTCAGTTGGTTGAGTGTCATCTGGTGAACCAAAAGGTTGCTCGGGTTGGGATGCATGTGGGATCTCACATCTCTCTCTCTCTCTCTCTCTCTCTCTCTCTCTCTCTCTCTCTCTCTCCTGTCCCCTTTCTCTCAAAATCAATAAAATATATATTCTAAAAAAAAAGACAAGTTGATCTTAAGCCACCTTCTTCTAATATACTTATGCCCAAGAAAAATCTGGTCACTTAGCTATTATTGATTAATTTTTTGTGTGAGTGGACTTTATCTTAATGGTGGGCGAAAATATTTATTGAGCACCTACTAGGTGCCAGATATCCTGTTTAATGTTAGAGGTTCTAACAATGAATAAGACAGCCCTTTCCCTCAAAGGGCTCATACTCTGATTTTTATATTCCTGACCAAATTTGAACCTCCAAGGGCATAAATAACCTGCTGTAACTCAACAGCAAGCAGACAGCTGTTATGGTGTTAGATGTCAGGGAATAGGTTAGGATATGGGGAATGTTAGAATGATTCTAGAGATGAAAGCTTGAGTAGTGATTATTAGAGGAAGAGGACAGTCATTAGAAGTAGTATCAATGGATAAACAAGGATTTTTCCCTTGCAGAGGATTATATCTTTTGGGGAAGATAACTAGGAAAGGTATATTAGTGATATGCCACCATTGTGGTATTCAACATCGTGGTTAAATCTGAAAAGTGCCCCTTTAACAATGTCATTCAGCTAGCCCTGGCTTGGTAGCTCAGTTGGTTAGAGCATCATCCTGATGACACTAAGGTTGCAGGTTTGATCCCTCATCAGATCACATACAAGAATTCAACCAATGAATGTATACATAATGGAAACAACAAATCCTGTTTCCCTCCCCCCTCTCTCCCTTTCTTCCTCTATGTCTAAAATTAGTCAATAAGTAAAGTGGGTAATCTAAATAGTATATTGTTTTTCACATGTATTAATAAATATAGCTTCATTTAAAAAATGCAATTTAGAGCATCAAAGCAGATTTTGTTGTGTGATTCAGATAAGCTCTTATTACGGTGAAAGGCACGAGACCATTCAGTTTATTCTTTTTAACTAATGATAATGGTTTTGTCACAGCAATTTAGTAGGGCTTCCATGTTGTAAATTTCTCCAGCAGTATAAACATTTTAAGGGCAACAGTTAGGTTCTTAGGATATAACATTTCTGAAAACTAACATTTTGTTTAAAACCTGTTTGTTGGCACTAGCCAGTTTGGCTCAGTGGATAGAGCTTTGGCGTGTGGACTGAAGGGCCCCAGATTTGATTCCAGTCAAGGACACATATCTCAGTTGCAGGCTTAATCCCTGGCCCTGGTTGGGGCACCTGCAGGAGGCAACTGATGGATGTGTCTCTCTCACATCAGTGTTTCTCTCTGTCTCTCCAGTCCCTTCCACTCTCTCTAAAAATCAGTGGAGAATTATCCTCTGGTGAGGATTAACCACAACAAAAAAACATGTTTATTGATTTTAAAATATAATTTGAGATATAATTCACATACTATACCACTGGCCAATTCAATTGTTTTTCGAATGTTCATAGAGTTGTGTGTTGATTTGTTTTTAGATCTACCGGCTTGTTCTCAAAAGAATCAAAGGTGGCTATGATACATCATTACCTCTGATTTTGAAAATATTTGCTAGTCTTGACTTGACAGTAGGAATCTGAATCATAACATTACCCATAGATGCTTTCAGCAACTTCAAAGGATTCAGTGTTGTGGAGCAAGGATTATTAATGAGACCTAGACGGATCACTTGAAGCAGTAAAATGTCATACTAGTTCTCTTCACTTGAGGTTCCGAGACACCATGGATAGCACCATAGATCCTGTCGAATGGCCAAGATTACCTGAAGCTGTTTCATTAGGAGTCCCCATGCTGAGTTTTGTAACAGTGCACAAACAATTTAAAGCCCCCCCATCTGGCCATCTGGAGCCATGTAAACTTGCCTAGATGAAACAGCTTTTTAAGCCAGTTGATTGTATACTTGTAGCCTTCCTTTCCTACCACATTCCTCATATCTACTGAAGTTACATGGTCAAGATTTTTCTTGGCATAGTTTCAATTTTATATTCTATGCCATTGTTCCTTTACTATCAATCCTGGGAATTCTAATTTTTTGGTGTCAAAATTACATTTCTCAGACAGCTTCCAAAATCTTAAAGCAAAACAGCAATCTTATCTCTGATAATTTCCTCAAGTCTTCTGTCACGCCCTTTCCATCCATATTTCCTCCTGATGTCCCTAGGCCTGTTAATTGCACGGCAGTTCTAGTCCTTCAGGTTAGAAACCCAACAACCTTTTCCTTGTTTTTTTTTTTTTTTTTTTTACATTATACAGCTTCTTTTCTAATATCACTTGACATCCAGCTGACATTTCTGTTTTTGTTGTTGTTTTGTTTTAAATGTTTCTATTGATTTCAAATAGGAAGGGAAAGGGAGAGAGAGAGAGAAACATCAATGATGAGAGAATCTTCA
Organism: Vespertilio murinus; assembly: GCA_963924515.1. NCBI lineage: Eukaryota > Metazoa > Chordata > Mammalia > Chiroptera > Vespertilionidae > Vespertilio > Vespertilio murinus. Next base: position 164,824,426 of record OZ004704.1, on the reverse strand, counting down.
ATCGGCTGCTTCCTGCACAGTTCCTACTGGGGATTGAGCCCCCAACCTGTGCATATGCCCTGACCGGGAATCTAACTGATCTCCTGGTTCATGGGGTGACACTCCACCACTGGACCACATCAGCCAGGCCAGTTCTCTTTTTAATGACCTGTACACATTTCCATCCTATTCTAGTTATTTGTGTGTATGTCTGCCACTTCCAAGCCCTCTGAGATGCTGATCAGAGTTTTGTTCACTTCCTGTAGAGCCTGACTCAATGTCTAACACATAATAGGTGTTGGTTAAGTATTTATTGGAGGAAGGAAAGAATACATAGAAGAGGGATAGACTGTAAATAAGGGTTTAGGATGATTAGTCCACTTGTAGGAACGAAGCAGGGTATAAAGTAGTTAGACAAGTAAGCACATTTTCAGGCATGTTTTACAGGAGTAATAATGAGAGCTGAGACCCAGGGAGACCAAGGAAACTGTTGCAGGAAACAGGCTGAGTGATGAAGGTCTGATTGACTGAGGCACAGAGGGTTAGGAAAGAAGGGGTCACATCTGAGAGATAGCACTCTGTGATGGCTTAGACTTAAGATGGGAAGGAGAGGAAAAATGTAAATTAATGCAAGTAGCTCTAGCTTTGGAAACTGGAAGTTCATTTCCATTGCATCATGAATTTTTGCCGACTACAGAACTTTTAAGTTACTCAAATACTTCTTTAGACTGCTGGAGCAAAGCAGAACACTCATGACTTTCTCTGGAAATGTTCCTGTCTCTTGAAGTGTGTGCAAGTTTGATGTATTGTCCAGTGGCTAAAAGGTTACAAAAAGGTTCTCATTTATTGATTTGCTACTGTCACATAAACGGTTTAAATCTCCGTGATGCTTTTAGCTTTTCAAAGTAGGGGAACAGTGAAGGAAGATCTATGAATGGGGTTCCAGGGACTTAACTACAATCTCCAAAGAGTTGGGGAGTGGCTCTAACATTTTTATAGGAGAGTGTGGGAGTGGAGAAATGAACCCCCTTACTTGACATCTTCTCTTAGAAGGTAACTTAGCTTCTCTGTTTTTCATTTTATGATTGGTTTTACCTCCATTGGGAGAATCTAGGGGCATGTGGCCCATGGAAGATGGACTTGGATTTATTTGTCTCCATTTTCAGCAGTTCCTAAAGAAATATAAGGTATTATTGGAAGTGTAAACTCTCAGCTGATCAATGGAATAAAATCTGGTCCTCGGTAAAATATTGTGGGCAACTTTACTCCTCCCACTCCATCCTGATGGGCATGTCCTCTGTCCACAGTGGTCTTCCTAGACTTTTTCCATTTGTTTGTCCCCCATTTTCCTCCAGTGTCTGCCTCTCTCTGTAATCATCTTCACTGAGATATAATTTACATGTAATAAAATTCACTGATTTAAAGTGTGCAATTCAATGAATTCTGACAAACATATTTTGTCAAGTAACCACCACCACAAACAAGATATAGGACATTTTTATCACCCTCAGAAATTCCTTTGTGCTTAGTTTCTTCTTTTCTCCAGCTTATTTAGAGAATTTACTGGAATTGTGTGTGCCCACCAGGGCAGAGGAGAGTTGTTTGTTTTCAAAAAATATATGTTATGGTTCCACCTTAGCCCGACCCTTAGAGACACCGAATACAGAGGCCTAACCTTGGAACTCACTCCTTTGGAGTGTCATTGAAGTGGGAGGTGGTTTGGGTGGTTGATTTAATCTTTCCTTCACACACTTAGCCCTTTACCTTTCATAATGGGGCTGCACTTGCTGCCTTGTGTCCTTAGGTCCTTAGTGTACTAAATGCCCTCTTGTCAGTTTTGCCCTTTAACAGTGCTCCTCCCCCATCTGCCTTGGCTGTGCTGTCAGTCTGGGTTTGTGCTGATACAGATTTCTGAACTGTGCAGAAACTTATCCCTGGCTTCTCTTCTGCCTCCCAAATTCTGAATTTCTCTGCTAATCCCTCTTCAGTTGGAAGTCTCCTCACCCAGAAGCATTAGCATTAAACATCTTGTAAAGCAGAGGCTCGCTGCCAATTGTAGAATTTAGGGATGATGTAATTATGTTTCAAAATAATGACTCTAGGACTTGATTGAAATCAAGGGAGAAATGTGTTTATTCACCCTGAGTGTTCACAGGGACCATCTATCCACCTCCTTCTGCCTGAGGTGCTGCTATGGCCCCCAAACATGAGCAAGATGTTTTCCGGGAGGGAGACCAGATACAAAAAAGACAAGTTTTATTTGTCCTTGGTCACTCATACAAAAACATGCATTGTCCTGGCTGTGAGTCGTGTGTGTATGATTGGGGTTTCTACTTTTTGATAAATACATGCTGAAACTAGAGGATTTTCAGAATAGGAGAAATAAAATGAATCTGGCTAGTGAAGTGGCTAGACAAATTGAAAGGGTAGAACTCCTTGATTTAGAATGATGAATGCGAGGTTGCAAAATAGTGAAGTATTTAACACCAAGAATGGTAGAAGTTTTTAATATCAAATCTCAGTTCAGTAGGGATAGTTATTAAATCTTGAAATAAATAAATATGTAATTTAAAATGAATTTATACCTCAAATATTAAATTCATATTTATGAAATTTATTGCCTCAAATTATGATAAAAGTTAAGATGTAGTACATAAAGAAAAGATTCTGAATAATTCATAGATGATAGTTCTGACAAACCAACTTACCTAACTTCTTTTTGACATTATTGAATAGTTTACCAGCCTGAACTATTTTATTTTATTTTATTTTTTTATGTCTCAGATATGCCTCAAGTTTATTAATGATTCCCTATATACACATTTGCTACTAAAAATTGAAAGAGTACCTCAAAAATGTGTTACAACTCAAATGAGTACAAGAATATAGTGTATGCCATGTCATAATTCTTTTTTTTTTTTTAAGGGGTGAGTTTTGTTATATATATTATTGATTTCAGAGGCAGGGAGAGGGAGAGAGAAACACATCAACAATGAGATAGAATCATTAATCAGCTGCTTCTGCATGCTCCCTACTTGAACACATGCCCTTGACTGGAATTGAACCCCGGACCCATTAGTCCACAGACTGACACTCCAACCACTGAGGCAAGCCAGCTAAAACCACGTCATAATCCTTAATAATACCAAAAGGACCTGGATCTCATTGCTAATGACTACAGCCACATTGAAGAACTGGCTCATTCTTGTTCTTCTTGCGGTTTTGAATAGCCTCATTCCTTCTCAGCCATATTGGAAACAGTCATTTGAGGTCTTTTTTCAGACTTGCCATTGTCCTCACTCCACATCTCCTCCTGTAGACCAGGCCATAACTCAGCGTCAGTACATATTCTTCTGTGTCCTGTTGGGGTGAGAGGTTTCCTGAATCTTTTTCACCGGACAGCTGAGAAGAGGACCCAGTGGAAGGGCGGTTAAGTTCTGTTGGTGAAGCCATTGCTAGCCCAGTCACAGGCTGAAGTTCCTTCTAGAATCCAAAGGCAGAAGGTGATGCTCCAAAATCTCAAGTTAGCCTGGAAAGAACAGGCCAGCCTGAATTATTTTGGTTGGAAATAATGGAAACCCAACTCAAAGCCAAAAAGGATTTTGTGAAAGTGTAGGCATGGCTGAATTTAAGGCTCAGACGTGGTCTCTGAGGTTCTCTGTCACTGGCTGTCATGTCAGATTGTGCTGTCTGACCTTGGTTTCATCCTCAGGATAGTTCTTTTTGGGGTGAAAATGATGGTCAGTGGTGGCTGTAGATCACATGATCTTATGGCTTTGGACCTGGAGGAAGACAGCTTGAAAGATGAATTGCTTGGGGTCATGTGCCCTCTCCTTTCACTGTGCCATGTAGCCTGTGGGGAGGAATATCATGAGTGGTCACGTCATGCTCACCCTAGATGTCAGGGGGTGCACAGGGCATCAAAATTGAGAGTACCACTCAGACTTGGTGGGGTGCCTAGTACTATTCCTATCAGAAGGAATAGTGCTGGTAAACCAGACAGCTACCCCTAGTTGATGTCCACTGTGAATAAATCACCAAAAATGACAAAGTAATTGAATTCTATCCCTTCTTTTCTGCTCTTTGATCAGAGATTGGGAGAATTTTGCATACACAAGAGGTTATTGGATATCTTTCCCTTAGAGAATCATTTTGATTAAAAAAAAAAGGCATGGAGAATCATACAAGCAAGTGTTATTAAAATCATATCAGACATTGAAGATTTGAACATTATTTTGCATCAGTCTTAATTAGAGGACTGTGAACCCTATATTTCTTTTCCTTCTAATCTCTTTCTCTGCCTATTTCCTCAACATTTTATTTTCCATATTTTCTTCACACCCTTACTTGCATACATTATTCTCTTCTTTCATTTTCATCTAAAGATAAATTGCAAAATTGTTTTTTCCCCTCATTTTTTAAATTAAGGTATTATATGTGTACATACCTTACCAATCCCCACCCCACCCTACTCCCATACATGCTCTCCTGCCCCAGAGTTTTTCATCTATTGGTTATGCTTATATGCATGCATACAAATCCTTTGGTTGATCTCTTATTTTCCCCATATTTCCCTAACCTCCCTGCTGTAATTTGACAGTCTGTTTCTTTTACTGTCTCTGCATCTGTCCTTTTGTTCATCAGTTTATAATGTTCCTTATTAATGAGTGAGATCATGTGGTGTTTTTCTTTCATTGACTAGCTTATTTCACTCAGCATAATATTATCCAATTCCATCCAGGTCACTGCAAATGCTAAGAATTCCTTCTTTTTTATGGCAGCATAGTATTCCATTGTGTAGATGTACCATAGTTTTCTGATCCAATCATCTGCTGAGGGGCACCTAGGCTGTTTCCAAATCCTAGCTATTATAAATTGTGCTGCTATGAACATAGGGGAGCATATATCCTTTTTGATTGGTGTTTCTAGTTTCTTAGGATATATTCCAGGAGTGGGATTACTGGGTCAAATCGGAGTTCCATTTTCAGTTTTTTGAGGAAACTCCATACTGTTCTCCATAGTGGTTGCACCAGTCTGCATTCTCACCAGCAGTGCACGAGGGTTCCTTTTTCTCTGCATCCTCCCAAGCACTTGTTGTTTGCTGATTTGTTAATGTTGGCCATTCTGACAGGTGTGAGATGGTACTGCATTATCATTTTGATTTGCATCTCTCAGATAATTAATGACTTTGAGCAGGTTTTCATGTGCCTCTTGGCCTTCCTTCTATCTTCTTTTGAAAAGATTCTATTTAGGTCCATTGCCCATTTTTTAATTGGATCATTTATCTTCCTTTTATTAAGTTGTATAAGCTGTCTGTAGATGTTGGAGATTAAACCTTTATCAGTGATAACATTTGCAAATATGTTCTCCCATACAGTGGGCTTTCTTCTTGTTTTGTTGATGGTTTCTTTTGCTGTAAAAAAGCTTTTTATTTTGATGTAGTCCCATTTGTTTATTTTGTCTTTAGTTTCCATTGCCCTAGGGTCAGTATCACTGAAAAAGTTCTTTTGGCATATGTCTGAGATTTTGCTGCCTGTGGATGCCTCTAGTATTTTTATGGTTTCCCGTCTTATGTTTAAGTCCTTTATCCATTTTGAGTTTATTTTTGTGTATGGTGTAAGTTGGTGATCTAGTTTCATTCTTTTGCATGTATCTGTCCAATTTTCCCAACACCATTTATTGAAGAGACTGTCTTGACTCCATTGTATGTTCGTGCCTCCTTTGTCAAATGTTAATAGAGCATAGTGATTTGGGTTGATGTCTGGATTCTCTATTCTATTCTACTGATCTGTATGTCTGTTCTTGTGCCAGTACCAGGTTGTTTTGAGAACAGTGGCTTTGTAAAAATAGTTTGAAATCTGGTATTGAGATCCCTCCTACTTTATTTTTCTTTCTCAGGATTGCCTTGGCTATTCGGGGTCTTTTTTTGTTCTAGATGGATTTTTGGAGAGTTCTTTCTAGGTCAGTGAAATATGCTATTGGTATTTTAATGGGGAGTACATTGAACCTATAAATTGCTTTGGGAAGTATGGACATTTTGATGATGTTGATTCTACGAATCCATGAACATGGTATGTTCTTCCATCTGTTTACATCTTCCTCTATCTATTTTTTTCATTGTCCTATAGTTTTCCACATATAGTTCTTTTACCTCCTTAGTTAAGTTTATTCCTAGGTATCTTAATTTTTTTGGTGCGATGGTAAATGGGATTGCTTTTTTGGTCTTTGTTTCTGTAAGTTCACTGTTGGTGTATAGAAATGCCATAGATTTCTTGGCGTTAATTTTGTATCCTGCTACATTGCCAAATTCATTTATTAAGTCTAATAGTTTTTTGATGGAGTCTTTTGTTAGAGCCAGTTTTCAACGACAAAGAATCTTAAAAGCAGCCAGAGAGAGACAGAAAGTTTCATATAAAGGAACCCCCATCAGACAAGCAACTGATTTCTCAACAGAAACTCATCAGGCCAGAAGGGAACGGAATGAAATATACAAAGTCATGCAAAAGAAGGGTCTGAATCCAAGAATACTGTACCAGCAAGGCTATCAATCAAAATTGAAGGTGAAGTCAGGAGCTTCACAGACAAAAAAAGACTAAAAGAATTTATCACCACCAAACCAGCAATGCAAGAAATGCTAAAGGGTCTACTGTAAAAATAAAAAAGAACTAGGAAGCAGAGGAGCACAGGGGTATAGAATAAAAATGGCGTCAAATAAGTACCTATCAATAATAACTTCAAATGTAAATGAATTAAATGCTCCAATCAAAAGATATAGGGTAAAGGATTGGATAAGAAAACAAGACCCGTATATCTGCTCTCTACAAGAAACCCATTTCAGAAAAAAAGAGGCACACAGACTGAGGGTGAAGGGGTGGAAATCAGTTGCTACTCTGATGGTTTTTCTTTATATCTAACTTTCTGTCTCTCTCTGGCAATTTTAAGATTCTTACTTTGTCGTTGGTGTTTGCCAATTTAATTATAATGTGCCTTGGCGTCAGTCTTTTGGGATTCATTTTGGTTGGGACTCTGCAAGCATCTTGTATTTGTGTGGGTTTTTTCTTCTCTATCTCAGGAAAGTTTTCTGTCATTATTTCTTGAATCAGGTTTCCTATGCCTTCCTCAGTTTCCTGTCCTTCTGGAACCCCTATTCTAATATTGTTTTGTTTTGTATTGTCCCAAAGTTCCCATAGGCTCTCCTCCTGCTTTTTAATTTTTTCCCCCTAGAAGCTGCTCTAATTGGGTATTTTTTTCCATCTTGTCTTCTAGCTCACTGATTCGGTCCTCTGCTCCTTCTGGTCTACTTTTGATGCTTTCTATTGAGTTCTTTACAGTAGCTATGTCATTTTTCATTTCTTCTTTGTTCATCTTCATTTCCTCTTGGTTCTTCTTCATTTCCTCTTGGTTCTTACTCATATTGTCCAATTTGTCTTCCATTCTTTTAAGCCATCTTATGATCATTACTCTGAATTCTTGCTCTGGTAGGTTGCTTGCTTCTAACTATTTTACTTCCTTTTCTGGTGATGCTTGCTTTTCTTTCATATGCGGGCTGTTGCTTTGTCTCCCCATGATCTCTTTTTTCAGGATGTCCGGTTATGTAGTTCTCACTCTCCCGCATTGATTTAAAGTTACAAAATACAACACAACCAGGTACAACACACAAGGCACTGAATAGAATTGTGTTTGTGATATTAATAACCTCCAATAAAGGTGACCATTAGAGAAAGGCAAATTGGGAGGTAGGAGAGATAGAAGAGAAAAAGAAAAAAAAAGAGTGGCAAAATGAAATTGGGAGAAGGAGAAAGAAAAAAAAAGAGAGATAAACTAGAAAGATACTAAGAGAGAAACAAGGAACTAACTATATTGGAAGGAAACTCCAATAGAACAACCCTTAATCATAGCAAGTGCCAGCAACAAGTATCTGGAGATTAATACAATTTACAATACCAACTAATATCATGGGAGGAAAGGGAAAGCAGAAGTAAAAACTAACTGAAACACAGCTAACAAAAACATACAAATAAGCAAAAGGATAAGCAAAACAATCTCACAAGAAAGCATAAAACTTCGATATAGTTAACTTTCAATACACAACTACAGAAGGATAGAGAGAGACTTTTTTTGTTTTTTTTTTAGGACAACAAAAAGGGAGGTGTGTATGGGCTTGGAGCAGAGAATTGGAAATTAGATATACGTAGGGTGAAATTTTAGTAGGGGGTAAACAGAAAGAATAGGGAAAATCTAGAGCAGGAAAGGGTTAAGATAAACAGGATACCAAAGCGGGAAAGGTTAGGAAGAGAGTGATGGCATAAAGGTAAAGTTGAGACAGAATAAAGCGTTAGTGAAGGAAAGGTAAAAATAGAGTGTAGAACACTAATCCTGAAGTAAAATAAAGAGCAAATAATATAACACTTAAAAAATAATAAAAATAAACAAAAGTAAATAAGATAAAAAAGGTAAAATAGTAGTAGTAATAATGCTAATTACAAATAAAATGTATTAATTAAAAAGTCTTCTTGGCTAGAGGTGGCATTTATATTTATGCAGTATTGGGTATTCAGATTTATTTCATTTTAAAAATAGCATTTTTTTATGTACATTGCTTCAGGGCTAGGCTGACCAGATGTCCATTTCTGTGAGATGCTTTCTACCATCCAGTACTTTTATTCTGTTTTGAGATATTCTCTTACTGTAACAATATGTCAATTTATTTCAAAATTTAATCTTTTGGGAATCAAAAATAATTGAGTTAAGAAAAAAACTTGAAGCTACTGCTTGAGAGTCTAAACAATGTAATTTTAACTTAAAAAGTACCTGAAAACACTATATTTTATACCACATGTCCTCCTAATTAGAACAAATTACTATTTGTTTGGAATGGTCATGATGCTTTCAGTGGGCAGTCAAGAACTAAGAGACCTTCAGCATCAGTAATTGCTTTAAAATAACTAGAATGGATCAAAATACATTCTGTGCTAAAGATAGCACCTGGAATGGAATCTTCCTAGTGCTCAGAGGTGTTTTGGGATTTGTGAGATCTGCAGTTAGTTGCTGTATACAGCAGCCCTCCTTCAGGCCTGGTAGCCACAAATGTGAGAGGTTGATTGTGTGGATCCTTTGATATTAAGACGCAGTAAACTGATTTGAAGCCTTGGCATCCTTGGGAGTTTCTTTGCTTTTCTTTCTTGATTTTACTTTATTTAGTTGTCATTTGTTTTCTTCTAAAAAGTGTAACTTGCATAAATGCATGACTACATGGCAATATCATTATCAAATAACTAGAGTCCCAGTGCACTAGAGGGGGTGATCCCTCAGCCCAGCCTGCCCCCTCTTGCAGTCCTGGAGCCCTCAGGAGCAGCAAGTGACTTGGCAATCAGGGGAAGGCAACGCCTTATCACACCTCTGCTGCTGCCACTGCCAGCAGCGCAAGGCTCAGCTGGCCCTGGCTACCTGAGCCTCGAGTGGCCCTAGGCAGCTGGGCAGCCACTATCCGAGGCTTGCCTGTGCCTTGGGCCGGCCCTGGGCGTCTGGGGGACTGAGGAGACTGGGGGACTCTGGAGGAAGGTGTGTAGAGTGGTGTGACCCGCCTGGGAGCGGGCCCAGCCATGCTGCAAGTCTGCCGTCCCAGCATGGCTGAGGGGACTGGATGCTGCCATCGCCGCCATATTTGAGGGCATGACAGTAAATTAGCATATTCCCTCCTTATTGACTATTATGGGTGCCATCATCTTTGTGAGGGCATGATGGTCAATTAGCATATTCCCTCTTTATTAGATAGGATAATGGCTTTCGGTGGACCAGACACTAGTCTGAGAACTTTGTTACAACTATTCCCTTCCTTGGTGCCACTGTTTCCCAGTGCCTGAAAGAGAGCCAGTGCATCAGAGCAGTCAGGGACAGGGCTCTAACAACACTCAGTTTGAATTATGGGTTGAATCCTGAATTTACTACTCACTTGCTCTGTGACCTTGACCAAACTACTTAACCTCTCCGTGCCTCAATTTCCTCATTTTTAAATGGTGATTATAATACCAACAGCATATATTTTAATGATGATTAAATTATTTAATTATATGAAAATGTTTAGAATAGTGACCAATATGTAGTATGCACTTATAAATATTAGCAGTTATTATTATTGCTATTGGGGTTATAGCTCCCATTCTCCTTCCTCTCTGGCTGCTTTGTCTTCATAAGCTCACCTGCCTCCTATTGCCCCCTACATATTGGTGTTCCTAGGCGCTGTCTTTGACTTCACACTCCTTCCCACTGCGATCCTCTCCTGAAGAGTCAAATACCAGCTCTGTGCTGATGATTTCCACAACTCTGTTTCTAACCTATTTGCTCTCCCTACAAACTTAGTTCCCTACAAACTACTGCCTTACGAACATCATTACAAGTACCTAAAAATATAATATATTCAGAATTGAACTTGTCATCTTCTCCATTCTCTACTCTACTTAACCTCCATGTCAGTTTCATCTTTTGGATGGGATAATAATAGCACCTACTTCATAGGGTTATTATGTTCATGCAAAGCACTTAAAATAAAGCCTGGTACCAATTAAGAAGTATTAGCCACTACAATTATTATTGTTTGTATTTCTTGTCTGCTGAAATGCACCAACATTTATCCATTCACCCAAGCTAAAATATTAGAAATCATCTTATTTATTCCCCCAACCCAAATAATTAGTTTCCATTTCCTGGTACAATTCTTACTCCACTTGGGCCCTTAACATTTCTTTCCTGGATCCCGAAACAGCTTCCTAAGCAATTTTTTAGTCTTACCTCCTGTAATCTGTGTTTTGTTCTGTTACCAGAGTGATCATCTTTCTGTAACATTCATTCACTGTCTGGCTTGAAATTCCTCAGTGATTTCCCCCATAGGATTTTGCCTTGAGAATAAATTTGTTTGGCCCGACTGTGGTGGCTCAATGGATTGAGGGTTGTCCCATAGACCAGAGGGTCCTGGGTTCGATTCCTAGTCAGGGCACATGCTGGTTTTCCGGCTCTATCTCCAGTAGGAGGCGCACAGGAGGCAGCCAATGCTTCTCTCCCCTCATTAATATTTCTGTCTGTCTCTCTCGCTCCCTTCCTCTCTGAAACCAATAAAAATATATTTTAAAAATTTTGTTCGTGTAGTGCTTCCCAAACTTTGGTGTCCATTTGCATAACCTAGAAATCTTGTTAAAATGGAGATTTTGATGTAGGTCTGTGATGGGGGCCAAGACTGCATTTCTAGCAACTCCCAGGTGATGTCAGTGCTGCCAGATTGAGGACCACACCTTGAATAGTGAGACTCCTCCTTCACCCTGCCTTCACCCTGGGCCTGCCTGGTCTCTTGTGTTTCCCTCTTGGCATGCAGGTTTTTTCTTTAAGGCCAGGAGCTCTCCAGGTTACCTTCTCCCTGCTTTGCAGCACTCTCCTTGCCTGGCCTTTTCTATTCTGTTCATGAAAGATTTTCCAGACTCCAGTCTGGGTAAGATGTTCTGTCTGTGTGTCCATATAGAGCACTCTGTTTATCTCTGCCATACACCACACTGCATTGTAGTTGTCTGTCTCCTCAGTGCTTTTTGAGTCCCTTAAAGACATATAACACTTGACAGTGGTCTTATATCATTTGTTTTGTTTTAATAAGAACTGTAATGAGCTATAATTCATATACCATACATTCATTTAAAGTATATAATTCAGTGGTCTTCATCTGTTTTTTGACCTAATATCTAGACCAGGGTTTGGTACATAGTAAGTAGTAAGTCCATGATTGAATGATTGAATGAATTAAATGACATTAAAGTATTTTTTGAGTGGTAAAAATGAGTTTAAAATGTCAACATTCAAATTGTTAGGTTTGAAAGGAAACAGAAAACAGAACAAAGAATTTTAAAGAAACGTTTATTCCCCGGTAATGGGCAGAAGCCATCACGGGGGTAAAGAGATCAGAATTGGAGGGAGAGGGGACAGGGATTCGGACCCAGTCGGGCTAATGACGGTCAACAGCCAACAGCAACACAGTGTTTTGCCTGGGGTCCCTCTTATAGGAAGGAAAGGGAGGGGGTTGGGCCCAGGGTGGAACAGGAAGGGATGGACCCCAAGGGCACTCTGGCCCGTGCTAATTGGTGGTTCAATGTCTTGGAGATGTCTCTGTGGCAGGTGCCAGTCATGTTGTTAGCTCCACCCACCATTTTGGGAGGGGGGGAACCTTACACCGTCATGTGTTTAAACTCCGCCCACCAGTTTGGGAGGGGGAGATAACCTTTCACAAATAATCTTATTTATTCATCGTAACTCTCAATGAGCTTCCTTCTCCCATCCTTCTTTTTGGCACCAGAGATGGAAACCACTTTATTCTTCTCTTGGTCAGTTTTAATGCATCACTATAGTTAGCTTTCCTCAGTTCTCTAGTACTTCCCTCAGAATCCCTAACCTAAAAATTCTCAATAAAAATTAGTTGAATTGAACTATTTGTTGAGTGTTGGTGGTAAATCTTTTTAAGATGGTCAACCAACTCCCCTCCCCCTGCTATTCTTAATGTTTCGCTTTTAGTAGAATATGTGAGAAGACCTGGCACAAGATAGTGACCCACTAAATATTTTTGCTATTTTTAAAAGTAACTGGAAAAACTGCATTCCTTTCTATTAAAACTTTTACTTATATGATAAAAGATATTCCATTACCTTTACTAATGATAGTTGTGAAATAGTATAAGAAATGACTTGCAAAATTACTTTGGGCGCTATTTTTCTTTAAAAACGTTTTTTAAAAAAACTAAAATAATAAATATTTAGTGCAGAACCTTGAAAAATTAAAAAATACAAAAGAAAAATTGCATGCAATCCATTACCCTTAGATATTCTTAATATTTTGATGTACATCCTTCTAGTTTTTTTCTATGTATATTTTCTCTAGCAAAATGTTGGTGTTTTTTTTTAAAATGCACACTATTATTGTAGCAATACTTTTTTCTCTAGTATATTGTGAACATTTCTCATGTCAACACATTTTCTCCTACAATATCTTTTTTTATGGCTTCTGAGTATTATATTGCATGAATTAGTCATATGATACTCAATCACTCCCTTATGATAAGTACTTCCAGACTTTTGACAGTTTTTACTTTAACTCAAGAGAACCAAAATCCTTTGTGTGTCCCTTTAAAAGGAAATCAATAGTTGCTAATGGATTTGACTATAATTATAAAACATCACATTTGATCATGAACATCCAAGATGGCGGCCTAGGCAGTCTCCTAAGCTGCCGCCTCATCAACAATTTAATTAAAAAAACAACTAAAATCAAAAAGGACTTCACCAAAATGTCAGGAAAGCTGGCGGAGTGGAATAGCTACAACTAGAAAGAAAGAGAGAGGCTCACGGATCGGACTGGGAGCCGAAAAGCACTGAGGTAGGAGACGCTCGCGCACGCGGCCGCCGAATACCTGCCTGGCGGGAGGGGAGGAATCCCCGATTGCACGGAACCCTTTCGGACTGTACTGAACCCAACCCCGGCTGAAATTCCGTGGTCCCAGGCTCATACGGGTGGCGTCTGGACTGCAGAGAAAGGCACCCAGAGACTCAGAGACTCGGAGACTGGGAGACCGGGGACTGGGAGCCGCAGTCGCAGCAGGCAGGGTCTACAGACTCGCGCGCGAGCAAGTACGCGCTGAGGTCTGACCACCGCCCCTCCGGAGCGGAAGGAGCCAGAAGCTCCAGGTCTGACCGCCGAGGCTGCCGCTGCCTCTCTGTACAAGGTGGCGGCCTCTCTGTAGCGGAAGGAGTCGGAAGCTCCAGACTACAGAGACCAGCCCAAGTCCGGGTGAGCCCCTGGGGCACCCACGCTCTTGCTTGGGGAAATTGGGCCGGTCAGGCGAGTGCACAAGGGCAGGGCGGAAGCCTTCAGCCCTGAGACTCCGCCCCATCCAAGCTGAGCAGAGGCTTCTGCAGTTTTTCAAGTCTGATCCTATAAGACTGTCTCCAATACAGAAGTTATCCCAGAGTAGACACAGTGATACCCACATCCAATTGGCCTGAAGGTCAATTCACAACAATAGAGACTTAGCTACAACAAGGCTGTGCACGCAGTCCACAAAGGGGATCACCAAGAGTGTCTACCTCAGGTAACTGAGGAGGCTGACCCACTGTGCTATATAGGACACCAAACACACAGAGCCATCCTACCAACTCTGAAAAACAGCGAAAATGCCGAGACAAGGAAATAGATCTCAAACAAAAGAGATGGAGGATATAGAGTTCAGAACTACGGTTCTAAGGTTATGCAACAATATCCTAGAAAAGCTCGATAAACTTCATGAGACCCAACTAAAAAGTATAGATAAACTGACTAAATTGGAAAATATTATGCAGAGATCCAACAGCAGAATGGAAGAACACAAGAATCAGGTCAAAGAGCCAAAAGACACTCCGCTGAAGAAGGAAGAAGAAAAGAGGATCCAGAAAGTTGAAGATAGTGTAAGGAGCCTCTGGGACAACTGCAAGCGCACCAACATCAGAATTATGGGGGTGCCAGAAGAAGAGGGAGTGCAAAATACTGAAAACATATTTGAAGAAATAATATCAGAAAACTTCCCTCACCTGGTGAAAGAAATAGACTTACAAGTACAGGAAGCCTACAGAACCCCAAACAAGAGGAATCCAAAGAAAAATTCTTCTCGACACATCATCATCAATATGCCAAGGGTAAAAGACAAAAAGAGGATCTTACAAGCAGCAAGAGAAAAGCAGTTGGTTACCTATAAGGGAGCACCCATCCGACTATCAGCTGATTTCTCAACAGAAACCATGCAGGCCAGAAGGGAGTGGCAAGAAATATTCAAAGTGATGAATAGCAAGAACCTACAACCAAGATTACTGTATCCAGCAAAGTTATCATTCAGAATTGAAGGGCAGATAAAGAGCTTCACAGATAAGAAAAAGCTAAAGGAGTTCATCACCACCAAACCAGTATTATATGAAATGCTGAAAGGTATTACTTAAGAAGAGGAAGAAGGTCAAGTGAATTAAAAATCTGAGGAATAGAATAAACTGGTGAATATAATAGAATTAGGGGCAAAGAAAGGGAGTGGATAGATAATTATCAGGGTGAAAGGGGTGTGGGGTGCAGAGACTGGATTAAAATTGTATAACCTATGGATGAGGACAATAGTGGGGGGAGGGGGTAAGGGCAGAGGGTGGGGGTGGGAATCAGGTGGAAGGGAGCTATGGGGGAGAAAAAGGAGAAACAATTGTAATAATCTGAGCAATAAAGATTTATTAAAAAAAAAAAAAAAAAAAAAAAAAAAAAAAAAAAAACATCACATTTTTCTACATAACAATATTGGTACAAAAAGTTGGTGGTTATCATCAATGTTAAGATTAATCCAGTTAAAGCTTAGAAGGACTAAAAATACCACCACAGGAATATCAAAGCACTTAGAATTAAATCTTTAAATATAATTACAGTTTTGGGATCTCAGAGTGTCAGTCACAACAGCCCACTAGAAAGGAATTCTCCAGACTGTAGAGGTAGATAGATCAAGATTATTAATCACAGGTCAGGTGCATCACAGTGTAGGTTAGCTCCAACTTGAGAGGACAGTGGGCCTCTTTCTCCTCTAGTATTTGGAAGCCATATGGTAGAGTGAGTTACATTGCAATCTACACGTTCATATACCTGCCTTTCTTGTTGGTTGAGGAGACTATACCTGACTAATAAAAGCCACTTGGGATCTGACAGGCCCCTGCATCCATGTTTAATGGTTGCTCTGAATCTGTTGCTTTAGAAATGAAAAGGTTAATTTAGGCTAAAGGGAGAAGATTATAGCAGAGATAGTTTTGCAAGAAAAAACCCCACACATTTCCTAAATCAAGAGAAGTAATGTGGGAAATAGTCTCTGAGACATAAGACATTTGGAAAGCTCTGAGAAGGAGGTTTTTTTTTTTTTTTTTTTTTTTACTAATGTATCTCCAATAAGCATCCCCCCTCCTCCTTGATATATAAATACTGTAATTAAATGTTTTTTAAAACAAGTTTCCAGCTAAAATATGTCTGTGATACTGTCCAGGGGTTGGTAGGAGCCTGGCTCTTCAGAATATGCCCGATTTCCTTGGGTGTAGAGGTGGCACTTTCTTGGGTCCAAGATTTTTTGAATCCGTGTCAGGAAAGTTAGAATAATCTGTCAAACACGTGAAATTGCTTCTGTAGTCACTGCCCTCTGGAGTTATCGAAGTCCAGTTTGTCTTTTGGAGCTGGGGCCTCCACTGTAGTGTGTTTAACAAGGATCCAGACAAAACATGTAGAGAACAACTTATTAATTGGTAGAGTGAGAGTTGGGATGTCTTATCTGAGTTCATGAAAAATCTAAGTGGTGGGGAGAGTCAAAAGAAAGTCAATACAAATTTAACAAATTTGCAAGAATCAGTTGTAATCTGGGCTATTCTGCACACTAAAACTGAAACAAAATAATTTTGTTTTAAAAGTTAAACATCTCCTGTATTTTTATTTTCTTGTTTTAAAAAATATTTTTATTGATTTCAGAGAGGAAGGGAGAAGGAGAGAGAAATAGCAACATCAATGATGAGAGCATTGATTTGCTGCCTTCTGAATACCCGTTAGTGGGTATTGAGCCTGTAATCTGGGTATGTACCTTTACCAGGAATTGAACCATGACCTTATGGTTCATAAGTCAACACTCAATCACTGACGCACACTGGCCGGGCTCTCCTGTATTTTTATTTGCCTTGCTTACCCATTGGTTATTTTTTCAAGATTTTCTAAGGTAACTGTCATATGTTACAATTTAATAAATCTGGATGAGTAGAAATCAAATTAATTATTTAAAAATATATATGGGTAAAATAGATGGAGTAGTACTGCTATACTGATTCCAGCTGAAAATTGCTTTTGTTGGGCATCAGTTAAGGATTGGTAAGTATGAAATTAATAGATTGAGTTTATTGAGAATGTGGTCAATATATAAACAGAGTCTCAGAGTGCTGGGACTGCTTCTGTGCGTGCTTTTCATTTTAGTCAACTTAATTCCTGAAATAGCCAGTTGTCCTTTGGTTTTCATTCTTCACTGCTTTAAGCACAGGGGCATCAGACGCAGCTGGAGTTTAATGAAGAAGGGTCACGTTAATTAATTCCAGTGAAACACAAACTGCCTCATAATTAATGGAATAATAGCCTCACTTAAAGACCTTAGACCTTTCCCCCCTGCTCTTCTATTTTTTCAAGGACTAGAGAAGGATAATGGCACAGATTGTTCACTTGAGACTGTTTTAAGCTATTGATCCATTTTATAGTTTTCATCTGATGGTTCTGTTTTCAACAGGAATTATCCAGGCCATGTAGTGATTCTCTTGAGGCTTTCTGTCTTCTGTGACAGTTTTTAAGAGAGCAGTCCATGAACTTTGGCTTTGTCATAATCTAAAAATGGCCTCTATTTAATGTTTTATTTATAGATATTTTAGTTCAGATACAGTACCTAGCAAGCAAACATTTGTGTGCACAAGTAGGATGGCAAATACCAGGTTGCCTGCTGGGTTATTAGAGAGAAGAAGAGGCTGTGTATGTTCCCATCACTGTTCTACTCAGCTAATCATACACCAGCTGATGTTACTTTTATGTGGTTCATTTTTATTTTGTCTTCCAAATAGTTATGGAAAGAGGGACTGTGGACAGAGTTAGGGAAAACCAGGTCAAGACATAATTAGGAAGTTCCTTTCCCGTATGTGATCATCTTAGTTTTCAATCCAACATTCTTGTACCGTGTTTCCCCGAAAATAAGACATCCTCCGAAAATAAGACCTACTTCATGGAAACATAATACATCCCCTGAAAATAAGACCTAGTGCATCTTTGGGAGCAAAAATTAATATAAGACACTGTCTTATTTTCGGGGAAACAGGGTAGTAAGTACAAACTTCTATCTTGTGACCTAACTTTTGAGGATATTGCCTTTGAGCAAACTAGAAAGTTTAATATACTCTAATTTTAATCGATAAAAAGGGAATAAGTGGAAATTAACATGTAATATATGGCTTGCAGGATTTTGACATACAAAATATATGTATTTCATTGTGTTGTTGAAAATATGCTCAGGATCTTACATGTGTGTTCAGGAGCTAAATTTTTGGGAACATAGTAATGAAGATGTAAAGAAAAAGAAAATAAGAAATAAATAAAACAAAAATGTAAAAAATGTGGAGGAAAGAGTGTTTTGAGATTGAGAAATTTGAGTATGATTATTAAATGTGCTACCATATACCAGTATTGTGGGGCAAATAGGGTTATGTGCAGGGAAGGGAAACAACCTGGTAACTCAGGGGACTAAACACTTGTCTACAAATAATATTTGCCATTGCGCTGTAGAGATAGCAAACTCAAAGTAGATGAAATGGGAGGAATTAGAACAAAGAAGACTAATATAGATGTACTAGTGACCCAGTGCACGAAATTTGTGCACATTAAAAGGGTATTATTTAGAGGAAATAATTTAATATGGCTATTTGCCCTTTCTTTACAATAGAAGTGTCAGAAATGAAAGAAAATTAGTAAAATGTATATGAAAACCTTCCTCCTGTTAGAGTCTGGGGCTCAACATGGAACCCAGAGTCAAGTCCCCGCCTACCTATTTGAACCTCAAAATCATGTTACCCAGACCCGGCTAGCACCCCCCACCCCACTCCTCATGGAACCCAGAGTCAAGTCCCTGCCTACCTACGTGCACCTCAAAATCATGATACCCAGACCCAGCTAGCATCCCCCACCCCACCCCCTTCATTGGGCTGGATCCAGACCAGGCTAGTCCCACCCTTGTCAAGCCCTGCTGGGCAGGGGCGTAGCCTCAGGTCCCTTGGCCCGGTGCCAGGATGGGAGCGTGGCCTGAGGTCCCCCAGCCCAGACCGAGGCAGGGGCATGCCTTGAGGTCCTCTGCTAAGCCCTGCCAGGTGGTGGACATGGCCTGAGATTCCCCGTCAAACCCTGCTGGGCGGGGGTGTGGCCTGAGTTCCCCCAACCCAGCACTGGGGTTGCACTTTGAGGTCCCCCTTCTAGTCCTGCTGGATGGGGGGGCATGTTCTGAGGTCCCCTGTCAAGCCCTACCTGGTCGGGGGAGCGGCCTGAGGTCTCTCAGCCTGGAGCTGGGGCAGGGGGAGCAGCCTGAGGTCCCCTAGCCCAGCACCTTGAGGTCCCCTGTCAAGCCCTGCCGTGTGGGGCACATGGCCTGAGGTCCCCTGTCAAGCCCCTGTCTGGTAGCCTCAGATCCCTGCTGGTTAAGGCTTTTTTATGGGAATTTGGCCTCAGCTGTTGGTGCAGCCATCTTTGTGAAAGAGTGATGGTCAGTTAGCATATTCCCTCTTTATTAGATAGGATAGTTTGTTGTTTGTACATTCTCTTTGTGTTGTGTTGTCTTTTTCTGTTGGTTTGCTTTCTAGGTTAGTTGTAATTTTTACCTAAACTTTCTAAATTTAGCTACAAAATTTGTTTGGATTACCTGACTCTAGGTTTTTGAAAGATGTGATTGGAAAACATATCTTTGACACTTTAGGATTTGTGTGAGCCAGATATACTATGAAAAGAAAGAGAAGACTACTGCAATATATAAATAAGATTTAAACGTTATGAATCTGAATGCTTAAATAACATATACGTAAAATGAATGTGAAATACTGAGAATAAAGTAACAAGCAGTAATGTGATATGGTTAAAAGCATAATTTTCAGTGTTATGTTAAGCTTTTTCATGTGTGACTAGGCAAATCAGTGAAAGATATATATATATATCAGCTCAGTACTTTGCATATCATAATGGAGTCCATTATGTTAACTTTTAGCTGGTATTATTGACTTGTCTATTTTAAATGATTTGTAAAACTTAGTTTCCTTAAAAAAAAATATATATATATATATATATATAGAGCCCTAGAGAGATTTCTCCTTACCATGTTCTTAAGAGCTTTTGGAAGGTTTCCGGACATGAGTTATGCTCAGTACTATAGTTTTCTCTCATTTGGTTTGGCTAGAGATACTCCTTCAGTTATAATCTATCTGCAAATCAGCACTGGCAACACCATCTGACAAAGCTGTAGCTTTCTTCCCAGTACCTTTTAAATCTCTCCATCAGCATTCTCAATCTTCTTTTCTGCCAGAAAGAGGAACTTATTCTAAACCAGGGCTCTTAAAGATTCTGCACCCAGTTGTAATTAGCATAACTAGCACTTTATGCATAATACAAACATGTGTCCTAAATTACAATTTGAACCTCAAATCTTCCCTGACCCCATTTCTCTTGCCAGTATAGAGGCTTGAAAGACAAAATACTCCTTTTCTAACTTTTGTTTCAGTTAGAGCTAGCTGTATGATTCAGTTTGTGAATAATGTGATATAACCAAAAATCTTCTACAGGGAAAATAAAAGTGCTTTTCTGATCAAAGGAACAGAAGCAATAGACAGTTTGGATGCATATCCCCTTTTTTCCTTCTGTTTTTAAGTGTGGAATATGATGTGTGGAGTTATGACAGGGTTGCAATCATGAGACAACAAGCCTGAGAATGGAAAGTTAACAAGCTAAGGAGGTAGAGCAGAAAGTGAGAGTCTGGGTTCTTAATGATGTTATTGGGCTGTCAAGACAACCCTGAGATAACCTTCTCTGGATATCTTGTTTTATACATTATTAAAATTCTAGTAGTGTAAAATGCTTAGTCAGACTTTTCTGTTCCTTGTAGCTGAAAGCATTCCTAATTTAGACAAGAAATAGCAGCTTTAATATAAATAAAGTTAATATACACTTAGGAGATTTATATAGTTTTATTTATGTACAAAATAAATACAGGTGACATGGGAATAGAAAATAATTTGAGTTGAAAAATGAATTCTAGACGGACTTTTGACATTGAAAAACATAAGCAGTAATATATAATAATCCATTCTCAGTTGTAATTTCTAGGTTCTCTGGCTACCTTCTGAGTCCTTTCCCACATTACCAGTGACCTCTTGGTGCATAAAATGATGCTCATCTAACTGAGCCACACTGTCCAGGGCAACTTATGTTTTATTATTTATTTATTTATTTATTTTTTCTTTATTGATTCAGGTATTACATACATGTCCTTATCCTCCCATGGCCCCCACTCTCCTGCTTGTGCTCTCACTCCCCTTATGTCTGTGTCCATTGATTATGCTTCTACCCTGTTTCCCCGAAAATAAGACAGTGTCTTATATTAATTTTTGCTCCCAAAGATGCACTAGGTCTTATTTTCAGGGGATGTATTATGTTTCCATGAAGTAGGTCTTATTTTCGGGGAAACACGGTATGCATGCATACAAGTCCTTTGGTTGATCTCTTTCCTTCCCCTCACCGTCCCCTGCCTTCTCTTTGAAGTTTGATGGTCTGATCGATGCTTCTCTGTGTCTGGATCTGTTTTTGTTCATCAGTTTATGTTGTTCATTATAGTCCACAAATGAGAGAGATCATGTAACATTTGTCTTTCTCCAACTAACTTATTTCCTTTAGCATAATGGTCTCCAGGTCCTTCCCTGCTGTTGTAAATGGTAAGAGTTCCTTCCTTTTTATAGCAGTGTAGTGTAGTATTTCATTGTGTAGGTGCACCACAGTTATTTATTAATCAAATTTAATAAATATTTATTGTTCAGATTATTATAATTGTTCTCTTTCCCCCACCCATAACTCCCCTCCACCCGGTTCCCACCCCACCCTCTACCCTTACCTACCCTCCACTGTCCTATTTTTTTTCTAATTTTTTTTATTAAGGTATTATGTGTATATATCTTACCATTGCCCCCCCCTCCCATTCATGCCCTCCTTCCCCAGAGTTCTGTGTTCGTTGGTTGTATTCATGCATACCAGTCCTTTGGTTGTTCTCTTATCTCCCCCCAGGTCTCCTTCCCCTCCCTGCTGTCATTTGACAATCTGCTTGTTTTATGGTGACTATCTCAGGATCACATGAATAGAATCTGCTCCTCATTTGGCAGTCTGCTTGTTTTATGGTGGCTATCTCAGGACCACACAAATAGAGTCCGCTCCTCCTCTGGTTCTCACTGCCCCTCCCCCTGGGTCCCACTGCTTCCCCTGGGACACACGGCTCACCCGGGGCACAGGGCCCCCTGGGACACACGGCTCACCCGGGGCACAGGGCCCCCTGGGACACACGGCTCACCTGGGACACAGGGCCCCCTGGGACACATGGCTCACCTGGGACACATGGCTCGCCCGGGGCACACGGCCCCCTGGGACACATAGCTCACCTGGGACACATGGCTCGCCCGGGGCACAGGGCCCCCTGGGACACATGGCTCACCCGGGGCACAGGGCCCCCTGGGACACATGGCTCACCCGGGGCACAGGGCCCCCTGGGACACATGGCTCACCTGGGGCACACGGCCCCCTGGGACACATGGCTCACCCGGGGCACACACTGTCCTATTTTTGTCCAGACTTCCTGCACCCTCCACTCCCCTTTCCCCCTGAGAATTGTCAGTCCACTCCCTTTCTATACTGCTGATTCTATTATATTCACCAGTTTATTCTGTTAATCAGATTTTTAATTTCACTTGATTTTCAGATTCACTTGTTGATAGATATGTATTTGTTGTTTATAATTTTTATCTTTACCTTTTCCTTCTTCCTCCTCTTTTTAAGAATACCTTTTAGCATTTCATATAATACTGGTTTGGTGTGATGAACTACTTTAGCTTTTTCTTATCTGTGAAGCTCTTTAGCTGACCTTCAATTCTGAATGATAACTTTGCTGGGTAGCTTAATCTTGTTTGTAGGTTCTCGGTGTTCATCACTTTGAATATTTCTTGCCACTCCTGTATGACCTGCATAGTTTCTGTTGAGAAATCAGCTGATAATCATATAGGTGTTCCCTTATAGGTAACTAACTGTTTTTCTCTTGCTGCTTTTAATATTCTCTCTTTGTCTTTTGCTCTTGGCATTTTAATTATGATGTGTCTTGATATGGTCCTCTTTAGATTCCTTTTGTTTGGGGTTCTGTGTGCTTCCTGGACTTGTAAGTCTATTTCTTTCACCAGATGGGGGAAGCTGTCAGTCTTTATTTCTTCAAATAGGCCTTCAATATCCTGCTCGCTCTCTTCTTCTGGTACCCCCATAATTCTGATGTTGGTTCCCTTGAAGTTGTCCCAGAAGCTTCTTACACTATCTTCAGCTTTTTGGATTTTTTTTTTTTCTTTTTTCTTTCCCGGTTGAGTGTTTTTTGCTTCTTTGTATTTCAAATCTTTGACTTGATTCTTGTGTTTCTCTAATTTGCTGTTAGGTGTCTGTTTTCTTTTTTTAATAAATCTTTTTTGTTCATATTATTACAAATGTTCCTCATTTTTTCCCTTCTATTTCTCCCCTCCACCAGGTTCCTATCCACCCTCTGCCCTTTCTCCACGCCCCATTGTCCTCATCCATAGGTGCACAGTTTTGGTTTTTATATTGAACTTTTATTATTGTTCAGTTCAAAATATGTTATTTCCCTTGAGAATCACTTTATGACTTATGGGTATTTAGAAATATATTGCTTCTTTTATAGAAATTTGGTAGTTTTCTAGTTCTCTCTCTCTCTCTCTCTCTCTCTCTCTCTCTCTCTCTGTCTCTCTCTCTCTTCTTTCTCATTTTGATTTGTACCATAATTCCATTGTGGACATTGAAGTTACTCTGTTATCTGTGTATGTTCTTTGAAATTTGCTGAGACTCACCATCTCAAACACACCACCCCCTGCCCACCCCGTTCCAAATGACACCTGCTATGAGCTGCTTTTAAAGTTTTTCTCTTTGTTTATGGTTGTTTTTTAAAAAACTTTTTAATTGATTTTTTTGAGAGAGTTGAAGGGAGACAGATAAAGAAATATTGATATAACATCAATAACTTCTTTCTGCACATTCCCCACTGGGGATCAAGCCTCACAATCTGGTTATGTGCTCTAAGTAGGAATTGAAACAACAATCTCTTGGTATACGGGATGACACTCAACCAACTGAGCCACATTAGCCAGGGCTCTGATTTGATGTTTCACCATGCTGTATCTGCATATGGTTTTCTCATTTATTCCATGATAGACTATGGCTTAATGTTTTTCATCAGTTTTGGAAAACAGTTCTCCAATATCTCTTATGATGTGTCTTGGTGTGGTCCTCTTTGGATTCCTTTTGTTTGGGATTCTGTGTGCTTCCTGGACTTGTAAGTCTATGTCTTTTACCAGTTGGGGGAAGTTTTCAGTCATTATTTCTTCAAATAGGTTTTCAGTATCTTGCTCTCTCTCTTCTGGCACCCCCACAGTTCTGATGTTGGTACACTTGAAGTTGTCCCAGAGGCACCCCAAAAATCCACATGTTGGTATGCTTTAAGCCGTCCCGGAGTCTCCTTACACTATCCTCACACTTTTTGATTCTTCTTTCTTTTTGCCTCTCTGGTTGGGCGATTTTTGCTTCTTTATATTCTAGTTCTTTGGTTTGATTCATGAGGCACATTGATCTATAGTTGAGTGTCTATATATTCTTTATTTCAGATAATGTGTGCTTTATTTCTGACTGGTCCTTTTTCATTTTTTTTTTTGTATTCTCATTAAGGTGCTTGAAGGTCTCACAAAGCTTCTTGGAGATCTCATGAAGTTTCTCAAAGATTTTTAGAAGATTCTTGAGTAACCTTATAAATGTGATTCTGAACTCTGTTGTCCAGTAGTTTACTTTCCTCCATCTCTCCCATTCGTGACATACTTCTTTGGCTCCTCATTTTGGCTGCCTCCCTGTGTTGATGGAGTGGCTTTGTGTGGTTGGTGACCTATAGGGGCCAGTAGCTCAGCTTCCCCAATCAACTGAGGTGGTAGCTTTTGCTATATCCCTTTGTGGGCTTAGGCAAAGTCTTGGTGTAATTAAGCCTTGATTGCTGTTGGTATATTGAGAGGATTTGACCTCCAGGCCAATTGTCTGTGAGGACCTGTTGTGTCTATAAAGGAAGAACTGCTACACTGGACACACGCCTTGTTTCAGTGGGGCCTTGGTGCTCACTGACTCCATCTCCCGAATGTGTCACTTATGGGTGTGAGGGGTTAAAACTGAGCACTAGGAACACTGGCTTCTGGATCTCCAATGGAGTGCAGTTCGGCTACTGTCTGAGGCCACCCTGTAGGAGCTATAGCAAGAACCACAGTCCTGCCGAAACCGGTTTGGCTCAGTGGATAGAGCATCGGTCTGCGGACTAAAAGGTCCTAGGCTCGATTCTGGTCAAGGGCATGTACCTTGGTTGCAGGCACATCCCCAGTAGGGGGTGTGCACGAGGCAGCTGATCGATGATTCTCATCGATGTTTCTAACTCTCTATTCCTCTCACTTCCTCTCTGTAAAAAATCAATAAAAAAGAAAAAATATATATATAAAGAACCGCAGACCTCTCCTTCTTTGCTAGGTTAAACTGCAACTGAGAGGGCCATTCATATGCAAAAGCCACTGCTTGGAGCTTGGGTTTGTTTGCAGGTTGTGCGAGGTGGAGTCTCAGGGCATCACTAGGCTGGGGCGTGGCCAACAGCGATGGCTGCCCATCAGCCACCTCTCTGAGCCTCTCAGACTGCGTCTTCCCTTCTCCAGTGTCTCGCACCACAGCACAGCAAACAAATATTCTTGCATGAAGCTCTGCAACCAAGCCACCTTCACTTTCTGACCCGATGGCATATAATCTAGCCCAGCCGTGGGCAAACTACAGCCCGGGGGCCAGATCTGGCCCGCGGAGCCGAAAGAGCGGAGGGTTCTCTTGCTCTCCCCTCCGCTCCTTCACCAGCAGCCCAAGATGAGAGTGCCAGCATGGTCAGGTTGCTTTTGTTCCGGCCCTCCGGTCCAGTTTAAGAACCCATTGTGGTCCTCGAGTCAAAAAGTTTGCTCGCCCCTGATCTAACCTCTCCCCAGAATCTGGATTTCAGAGAGATCAGAAGCTTGTCTCTCTTTGGGTTGAAGAACTCTGCCAGCCAGGATCCGCCGCCAGCCCGTATCACGTTTGTGCCCCCTACCTCAGTTTTTCGGCACTTGTGCCCTGAATTCTCCTCTTTCTCTTTCAGTCTAGTTGTAGGGCTTCCTTTCAGCCAGCTTTCCCTTGGGTTTAGGGTAATAGACGTTTCATTTTATAGTTGTAATTTTGAAATTGTGCATGGCAGCCATTTAGGTGTGTTTACCTATGCCGATATCTTCGTTCCTCTCCTCAATATATTTTTTCCCCCAGAAATGATTTAATTTTAGTCTGGCAGCCAGACTGATAATTAGAGATTGAGATATTTCAGTGTGTTTTAGGTTTTGTAAGAACAGTCAATTTCCAGTTTGGCCTTAATTTCAGGATTGTTTTAAGGATCTCAACTGAAAGCTGGGTTATAGTCACCAGACCTTTCTTCCTGGTCCTGAACTCTGATTTTTGCTTTCACATCAATTTGAGTTGCTTAAATTTCCACTTAGCTTTTTAGCTTTTTAATGATTGCTTTCTGCTTGGTTTCTCACCCACTTTCCCTGCACATTTACACTTTTGAAACTGACAGAATGCACCAAGGGGAAATTGTGAGCAACTGAGAAAAAAGCCACCTCTTTTTCTTCCTTCGGTTGTAGAGTTTAAGGCTAGTCATATAAGCCAGTTTTTGCCTCAACTTCTGTGTCAACACTCAGCCTCCACACCCCATAAGGTGAATTGGGAAGTTACCTGATGGAAAAAAAGAAGTATCAAATACAGGGCTCACTTAAGTGCATCCATTTTTCCTTCTCTCTGGAATCTTGGTCCCTCAGATTATAATTCTTTGATTGCTATCCAACACCTTTAATCTTGTGTGTGTGTGTGTGTGTGTGTGTGTGTGTGTGTGTTTGTGGTTTCTGTTTATTTGTTTTTTGCTTTTTTTTGGCGTTGTATCCAGTTTCTTAGTTGTTCTCAGTAAGAATGTTAGTCTGATACAAGTTGCTCCATCATATCTAGAACCAAAAGTCCTTTGCTAAGCTATTCTTAAGTATATACGATAGCATTTTCTTATGCAGTTGCAGGAGTAATAATTTGTGAAATTTTATCAGATATCAATCAGACTAAAGATGCATAACCCACCATTGAATGTGAGTAGGTGTGAAGTAGATCCTAAAATAGCTTTCCATTTTTAAAGACAGACTATGTTTTACTAATATTTTTAGAATTTTTATATTTTTGTTGGTTGTGTGGTATACAAAGTGAAAACTTAATTTTGGGTAGTATTCAATTTATGACCTATTTATGAAAACATTGGTTTTGCATTTTTTATAATGTTTCTTAGAGATAAGTTTGAATTTGTTTAAATTTTAAAAATAACAAAACTTAGCTATACGTATAATACATTTTTTTTCTATAACTAAACTTTCTATATACTAATAGTTACTCCTGTTAAGCACATTTATTTATCTATCTAAGTGTATTGGGTATACATTTTTCTAAAATCCATTATTAAAATAGGGCATACATTTTTTTTTAAATTTGGAAAAAAATGCAGGAGTCCCTGGTAAAGAATTAAAATGACAAGACAAAACAAAAAGCTACCAATCAAAGACAGCTATTGCTAATTTTCAGACACAGTCTCTGTTGTAGATAGTGCACTACAATATCCAGATCTTTTAGGACTTCCCACCTCCCTCTTCTCAGATGCTGCAATGTTGCTGAGAATTTCTCAGCTTAAAAGAACCATTTAGCCCAAGGTCACGCTGTTTTCTAGGTCAGCTTACATCCAGTGACTGGTTGATAAAGATATGAAAGTCCAGCCTCCTTGTGGCAACTCAGGACTACTCTTATGGACCATTCCAGTTTCACAACTCTGCGATCTTTGTTAGGCTTACATTGCAGTTCACCTTCTCTCTCTGCCCACCCATTAATACCTGAAGATCCCAAGAGCACTTCCTATAAACTGCCTATATACTAATCTCCACCTGAGAGTATGCTTGCTGGAGAACTCAGACTGCAACAATTCTTTTATAACTTTTTCATTTATGTTTTTACATGTTTTATATAATCAAGATTATTATATATATTTTTTTCTATGCAGCTCTTTTCCCTGTTTATGACATGAACATTTTTCCTTGTTATTTAAATTATTATTTTTTCAGATTATATGCATTAGATCTATTTTACTTAACCTTTGCTCTTTTGCTGGACATTTATATTATTTCAATCATTTGGGTATCCTATCTAATAAAGAGGGGATATGCTAATTGACCCTCATGCCATTGCAAAGATGGTGGTGCTCACAGCCAATAAGGAGGAAATATGCTAATTGACTGTCCCACCCACAAATATGGCAGCTCCCATAGCCAATAAGGAGGTAATATGCTAATTGATTGCCATGCTCTCAAAGATGGTGGTGCCCATAGCCACAAGATGGCAGTGCCCAGTCCCCACAGCCCCGCTGGGGCACCTACCCTTGGAGTCCCCAGTCTCCTCAGCCCCCCAGCCACCCATGTCTAGCCTGAAGCATAGGCAAACCTTGGATGGTGGCTGCCTAGCTGCCTAGGGCTGGCCCGGGGCACAGACAAGCATCTAATGGCAGCTGCCCAGCTTCCCAGTGCCATTTGAGGCTTGCGCTGCCAGCAGAGGTTTGATGGGGTGTCGCCTTCCCCTGATCGCCAGGTCACCTCCCACCCCTGAGGGCTCCTGGAATGTGAGAGGGGGCAGGCCAGGCTGAGGGACCCTCGCCCACCCCAGTGCATGAATTTTCATGTACCAGGCCTCTAGTTACAAATAATGCTATTATGAATATCTTTTAAATTCGTTGTTACTTGTGTTTTGGACTGTTTCCATAGAACCAATTCCTAAAGACACAGTCACTGAATATTTTTAAAGGTGCTTTCTATTTTTTAAATTGCTTTCCAGAAAGAGTATAACATTTTATTTTATTATTTTTTAATCATCACTTGAAGATATGCTTATTGGTGAGAGAGAGAGAGAGAGAGAGAGAGAAAGAGAGAGAGAGAGAGAGAGAGAGAAACTTTGATTGGTCACCTTCCCTGACTGAAGACTGAACCGTCAACCTAGGTATGTCCCTAATCAGAAATCAAACCCACAGCCTTTTCATGTACAGATTAAGCTCCAATCAGCTGAGCCACCTGGCCAAGGCAACATTTAACATTTATTTAAAAGTAGTTGGTTTCCTAGGTATTGAAGTGCTCATGTAAAATAACTTCAGCAGGATCATTAGTACTTGCCCAGAGAGGTTGGCACCTAGAGAACAGATAAGAAATAACATCCTACCTTTTATTTAATCACAATAACTTTTATCTTGATAACAGTTATCTTGATGGAACTCTGTAACTAAATAGGGTGCTACATTTGTAATGCAGTGCTAATTAATGATGCTGTGCTTTATGGAGTTGCTGTGCTTTTCCATTTGCAGGAAAGATCTGTGGACTTTTAGTACAGAATCAAAGAGACCCTTGGTCCCTTGTACATCTGTAGGCTTTGTTCTGGTTCCAAGCCCAGATATTTCATCATATGTTTTTGGTTATATTGGCAATTCGATGAGAGTGTGGATGGATTTGTGAAAAGCCATCCTCTTGAATAGGGAATGCGTTATTGACGAGTCAATAATAGGCAAAAATCCTTATTGTTTGGAGACCAGGGATGGCACCACTCAGTGGTGAATACATATTTTCTTAACATAAGAGAGGGAAGATGTGTAAGTCTGTATAACTGATTTGGGCAGGCCTCCCTGATTCATTCTTTTCCATCTAGGACAGGTTGAACTGTCATATTGTGGGGTATTGGAGTGAGGGGCTTGGTGGTAAAGCTTGTTATCCTGATAGTTCATCCTTGGGCTTTTAGTTGTTGTTTTTCCACCCTTATATAATATAAGCTAAAACAGGGTTTCATTATATTTGTTACAAATAAATTATTATTATTATTATTTTTTAAAATATATTTTATTGATTTTTTACAGAGAGGAAGGGAGAGAGGTAGAGAGCTAGAAACGTCGATGAGAGAGAAACATCGACCAGCCGCCTCCTGCACACCCCTCACTGGGGATGTGCCCGCAACCAATGTACATGCTCTTGACTGGAATCAAACCCGGGACCTTCCAGTCCGCAGACCGACGCTCTACCACTGAGCCAAACCGGTTTCGGCACAAATAATTTATTATTAAGTAGAGATTATTTGTAGCTTCAGAGGTAAGGATATACTCCCCCTTATATTCCCCCATCCTCTTAATTTTCCTATACGCCTCATTTAACTAAAGCAAAATTGAATGCACTCTATGTGTAGCAGTGAGTCAGAATACTCAGGAGCTCTTAATGTTTGGAACTTGTTGCCAAGGTTTTAGTCACTCTTGGGCTGATGTATTTCAGTGTATAATATGGGAGTAGCATGTTTCAGTGCTAAGGAATATATTTTTGAAATGAAAGAAACATTCTCCATTCTTTGTTCATGTGTTATGGGAAAGAGTAACTACATATTTATTTTATGGCTCAGCAATTAATATCGCAAACTATAATAAACCTGATTTGTAAAACTTTATAGATTGTTTAAAGCCTGGAGAGGGATGGGAATGGGGTGGAGGGAGTCAACGGGGGTTTGGAGGGAAGGGACATCTGTAATATTTCCAACAATAAGATAAATTAAGAAAAAAAACAAACTTTACTATAGGTTTCACGGAATGTACAGCTTATTAAAACACTAAAACTAGACCTGTCTCAACAGACTTTACTAGTAGAATTTAGAAATGTATTGGTTTTGCATTATTGTGTAGACTAACACATGCATTGCCTATTTGGAATACATTTCACAAGTGAATTTACAAAAAAACCAAAAACCTTTATAGATTGTTTAAAGTCATTTGCTAGCTGCTTAATCTGTGACTACAATCAGATCACTCTCAAATGTTTGGCTCTGAGATATAGTTTGCTTTCTGCCCCTAGTCCAAGAACTGGGACCTGTTGAAAGCCTGTCACAATGGCCTGGGACAAGCACTCTTCCCCAGACCTTGGTAGCAGCCCAAGGGTTCTGCAAGCTCCAGTTCTCATCCCTATTGATTCATAGCCTAAGCACTGACTTTAAGTTTTCTGCTTTGATAAAAAACATAAAACTTTTTATTGTGGGAAATTTTAAAACATGTACTAAAGTAGAAATAACAGTATAATGAGTTTCCAAATACTCATTCCCCAGCCTCAACAATATCAACTCATGGCTAATCTTCTACTCACTTTTGCCCTCCCATATTGCTTTGAGGTAAATCTCAGACATACATGCTGTTATTTCATCCAGATATTTCAGTATGTATCTGTGCAGAAAGGAGTTCTACCAGGCCTGATTGCTATTCTTGGAAAGGCTTGTTTACAAGTTTGCCTTTGGCTGGCATCTGGGAAAGTGGATTTCAGGAGGGTTCTCCCCACCTTGGTTGACAGTGTCTCACTGTGCCTAAGCTTTGTGTACAAACAATATGGTGTATGCTGAACACCTGCTTTCCTTCTTGGAGTCTGGCATCTTGGTAGGCGCTAGATAAAGTGAGCCAGTGTAACCAGCCCTGGATAAAACCTTGGGCACCGAGTCTGTAATGAGCTTCTCTGGTAGACAGCATTGTCACAATTTGTTGCTGGAGGAATTTGAGTACTTTTCCCTTTGCTGATTTTGCTCTGTATCCTTGTGCTGTAATGGATCTTAGTTTTGAGTATGGTATATAGTGAGTCCTGTGAACCCTCCTAGGAAACCACTGAACCTGGGAGTTATCTTGAGGATTTCTGACACAGTATCTCTAATACAAGCACTTCAAAATTTATATGTATAATGTATATACCTACAGTGCCATTATTATACATGAAAGTCATAATAATTCCTTACTGTCAAGTCAGTCTTTGCACTTCCAATTGCATCATTAATGTCAATTTTTTTTTACAGTTTGTTTGAATCAAGTTGCAGATATTGCAGTTGGTATTTCTTAAAGTCTCTTAATCTATACTCTCTCTCTCTCACACACTCTCTCTCTCTCTCCTTGAAGTTTATTTGTTGAAGAAATGGGTCAATTTCCCAGTCCTGTTTTGTTGATTATATTGCCTTAGTATAGTTTCACATGTTTTCCCCTAAATTGGTGGTTGTATCTACAGGTTTTCTATGTGACTTTTTGAAAGCCTAATGCCTTCAGATGTCCTAAGGCTATGCCTTAATTTTGGTTTGATTAATGTTTGCTAAGCACTTTGAGTACTTGGATAAAAGGGACTCTAACAGTAAATATCTTTGTTTTCATTAGCATGAGACTAGATCCTCTGACATTTGGAGTCTGACTCGCTGCACTTTAGAGAATCCAATAAAAAATACATGGTTTAGTGTTTATTACCTGACTTGGGTACTAAGCCTGGCAGAGTTCCCTGAGCTAAAGCTGGCTTGAGTTATCTTGGGTTGGTATAGTGCTATGGTGACTAGAT
Source organism: Vespertilio murinus (assembly GCA_963924515.1). Taxonomy (NCBI): domain Eukaryota; kingdom Metazoa; phylum Chordata; class Mammalia; order Chiroptera; family Vespertilionidae; genus Vespertilio; species Vespertilio murinus. Next base: position 164,792,039 of record OZ004704.1, on the reverse strand, counting down.
ATTATGATGCAGGTGGAAATGTGGTTTTTAAAAAAGCCTCTCACTATTTTTAAGACCTTAAACTTGATTCAGAAAACATCAAAACCCTACTGAAATCTATGAACTCCAACATGCATTAGTTTGCTGCTATGTAACAGCATCGTTTGGAATCTCAGTAACTAAATTCTTCCTAATTAATGACTTACTGAGTTTCTCTTATTTCAATACTATAGGAATAATTCGACAACAGGGGTCCAATGTAGTTATCATAGGTCATCTTTGGAGGTGTACTTTTTGTAATGACTATATGTGTTTGGGCTTTTAGTAAACATTTAGAATACAGATGTATGTTTTTTAAAACCTTTATTTTTTTATTATTATTTTAAAAAATATATTTTATTGATTTTTTTTTTTACAGAGAGGAAGAGAGAGGGCTAGAGAGTTAGAAACATTGAAGAGAGAGAAACATAGATCAGCTTCCTCTTGCACATCCCACACTGGGAATTTTCCCGCAACCAAGGTACATGCCCTTGACCGGAATCGAACCCGGGACCCCTCAGTCCGCAGGCCGATGCTCCATCCACTGAGCCAAACTGGTTTTGGCTAAAACCTTTATTTTTAATAAAACCCAAAGTATTTTTCTACTGAACCATTTTTAAGTGTACAGTTTAGTAGTGTTAACTACATTCATATTGTGCAACCAATCTCCGGAAGTGTTTCATCTTGCAAAACTAAAACTCTATACCCATTAAACCACAACTCCTTATTCCTTCCTTCCCCCCAGCCCTGGAACTCATTTTCTACTTTCTATCTATTAATTTGGCTACTCTAGGTTCCTCATGTAAGTGGAATCATACAGTCTTTTTTTGTGACTGTCTTATTTTATTGCATACGTCAGAATTTCCTTCCTTTTAAAGGTTGAATGATACATTTTGTTTATTCATTCATTTGTTGGTGGGTACCTTGTGTTGCTTTCACCTCTTGGACATTATCAATAATGCTTCTATGAACATGAAGAATTGAAAGCAGGGTCTAAGAAATATTTTTATAGACCCCGCTTTCAATTCTTTTGGGTATATACCAAAAAGTAGAATTGCTGGGTTAGATGATTAGTCTAAGTTTAATATTTTAAAGAACTGCCATATTGTTTTCCATAGTAGCTGCACCATTTACATTACTACCAACACTGCACAAAGGTTTTAGATCCTTTCCATCATTTGTTATTTTCTGTGGTTTTATGTATGTGTATATTTTATAGTGGGCATTCTGATGGGTATGAGGTAGTATCTCATTGTGTCTTTGATTTGCATTTCCCTAATAATTAATGATATTGGGCATCTTCTCATACATTTGTTGGTCATTTGTATCTCTTCTTTGGAGAAATGTCTATTCAAGTCCTTTGTTTACTTTTCATCAGATTGTTCATTTTTGTTGTTGTTGAATGATAGGAATTCTTTATATATTCTGGATATTAACCCCTTATCAAAAATATGACTTGCAAATATTTTTCCCATTTCTCAGTTGCATTTTCACTCTGTTGAAATTTTTAATTTTGATGTAGTTCAATTTATTTATTTTTCTCTTCTTTTTGCTGAGCTTGTGTGTCACAGCCAAGAAACCATTCCCAAATCCAATAATAGGAAGGAAGCTTTTTCCTTATATTTTCTTCTAAGAGTTTTAAAGATCTTTGACTCATTTGAGATCTTTGAACCCATTTTCAGTTTATTTTTATAAAATACTCTGCAGCAGCTACTTTAAAAAATATATATATTTTTTATTGATTTGAGAGAGAGAGAGAGAGAGAGAGAGAGAGAGAGAGAGAGAGAGAGAGGAAGGGAGTAGAAGAGAGAAAGAGAAATATTCACGAGAGAGAACCAAGGATCAGCTGCCTCCTGCACGCTCCCCCCTGGTGGTTTGAGCCTGTAACCTAGGCATGTGTCCTGACCTAGAATTGAACCTCAACCTCCCAGTGGGTGGGACTATGCTTAACCAACTGAGCCAGAGCTTGAGTTACATTTTATATGTAGTATAAGTTTAGATCTAGCCTCATTCTCTAGTTATATTTTTACAATTTTGCTTAATGATGTATGATCACACCATCTTACAGGTGAGAAGGGAGGCTATCAAGTCAGTTATATTACTGACAACTGCTTGCTTTGAGAAAATGGCCTTAACTCCTCCTCCCTTGTGCTATGATCTAGCAAATTTCCCTTGAAGAGTCTCTCTTAAGTTTTAAGAAGATAGTAGAAATTATTAAACAGTATTTATTAATAAGTACTCATTATTTGTAACTTTATTTTAGATTCTAAAACATTTCTAACGAAAAGTTTTCAAATATGCACAAAGTAAAGAGAATGTGTGTGTATGTATGCATATATATAATATATATATATACACACACACATACCGTATTTGCCAGCGTATAAGACGATTTTTTGGCCCTGAAAAATATGCCTCCGAGTGGGGGGTAGTCTTATACGGCAAGTATATAACAAACTCTGTATTTTGAGTGGAAATGTTAGGGGGTCGTCTTATATGCCCAGTCTCTTATACGCCGGCAAATACGGTATTTTTCAGGGCCAAAAAATCGTCTTATACGCCAGCAAATACGGTATATATATATATATATATATATATATATATATATATATATATATAACGACCCAACAACTGGTCGCCATGAAGTGGTATTGACCACTTCTCGGTCTCTCCCTCCCAGTCTCTCGCTCCCCCCGCCCCCTTACCTATGAGCAGGTATGGCAGGAATGGCGACTGGCAAGTCGGCTGAACTGCTGATCGCTTCGTCCCTCTCCCCGGCCCATAGGCTCCAATGGATCAGTGATGGTGAACAAGGGAATCGGGATAGGTGGCAGGAGGACCGGGCTGGCTGTCAGGCCATTGGAATAACCAGCTCATCCCCAGCTGCTCGGGGGCTCAGGCCTGTGGGAAAGCAGGTCCCAGCAATTTCGCCTCCATGTGTGGGTGCTGGGCTGGCCACTGATGGAATGTACTGCCCACCCAGGGCTGCTCATGCCAGGGTGGGTAGGTCATGGCGTGCCCCGCAGCCTCTGTCAGCACCTCAAGCCTGAACAGCAGTGGCAGTGGCCCAAGCAGGCAGCACCACTCTGTCAGCAGCTGGCCCAGCGCATGTGCATGGAGGTGAAGTCTCTGGCACTCACTTTCCCTGGGGATGAGCTGGTGATCCCAAAAGCCTGACAGCCTGGCGGCAGAGGAGGCGTGCGGCTTGGGAAAGCTAGCCTAGAGATCATACCCACACGATTTAATCGTGTGCTGGGCCTCTAGTAGTCAAATAAACCCCCAAACACACAGCTTCAACAAATACCAGCATCTTGCACATCTTACTTCATTTAATCCCTTTCCCAACTTTTTTCTTTCTGGAGTATTTTAAAGTAAATCCCAATCATTTTATCTCTTTGCTTATATTTCTATGTTTAATGTAAGCATACAGAAATATGTATTATGTCAGAGTGTGCATTTTTATATACTTTACAATGGAATACTTGTATAATCAATTTGTATTGTTTTAAACCCTAGGACTAGGATTTTGGTATTTGAAATTGCTTTAGAGTTTTATAATTTTGCAATTGCTTTATGGCATTTCTTTGATCATCTCTACAACTAATATACAAGTCAACCTCAGTAACCCAAACCTCAGATATAACATTGCTCTTTTGGGGGAAATTATAGCTCTCCATGTTAGAATGTGGTTTCTAAAAATGGATTATTTATGGATATCACCCATATATACCGTATTTGCCGCCGTATAAGACGATTTTTTGGCCCTGAAAAATACGTATTTGCCGGCGTATAAGACGACTGGGCGTATAAGACGACCCCCTAACATTTCCACTAAAAATACAGAGTTTGTTATATACTCGCCATATAAGACTACCCCCCACTTGGAGGAATATTTTTCAAGGCCAAAAAGTCGTCTTATATGTCGGCAAATACGGTACATATGCGCGCGCACGCGAATGTGTGTGTGTGTGTGTGTGTGTGTATTTCTATGATGAGGATTTATAGAAAAGATTACAAAGAAAGGCTTTTCTTTTCTTTTAACTTTCTCCATTGGTGTTTTGAGTCCTAGTGGGTATACTATCTAATAAAAGAGCAATATGCAAATTGACTATCACTCCAACACACAAGATGGCTGCCCCCATGTGGACACAGGATGGTTGCCACAAGATGGCTAGAAGGGGAGGGCAATTGGGAGGGACCAGGCCTGCAAGGGAGGGCAGTTGGGGGCAATCAAGCCTGCAGGGGAGGGCAGTTAGGGGTGACTAGACCGGCAGAGGAGGGAAGTTGGAGCCGACCAGGCCTGCAGGGAAGGGCAGTTGAGGGGATACAAGCCTGCAGGGGAGGGCAGTTAGGGGTGACCAGGCCTGTAGGGGAGGGCAGTTAGGGGTGGACATACCCAGTGAGGAGTGTGCAGGAGGCAGCTGATCTCATTGATGTTTCTAACTCTCTATCCCTTTCCCTTCCTCTCTGTAAAAAATCAATAAAATATATTTAAAAAATCTTTCACAGAGTCTTCTGAAGGTACTTAAGAAGCATTCAAACATAACACAAATACCAATTCATTATTTTCTTAAGAAAGCCACAACCCCGTGCTGACATTTCAAACTCTGAATGTCTATTTCACCCACGTGCCTAAAGGGTGTATCTTTTTGGGGAATCTTCCACAGAGCCGTGATTGTGAACATCTGATTACTCCATGGGGCATGACAGTGGTCAGGTTAGCACACTTGGCCTTTAGAATCTGCTCCCACGCCTCTTAGCCTTTCAGTGAAGAGACATGGGAGGAAGTGCAATTCTGCTTTCCTTCTTATCATCCTTATTTTTCTCATTCTGAGTCATTTCCTTTTTTCGAAAATTTTTTATCCAGGTTACTATTTGAAAAAAATCTGCAAAAGGCTTTTGTTTTCAACTGGAAAAGACTCTTAGGGTCCAGACTCTTTTAAATGTGAAGAAAATAAATCTAACATAAGAGGATGACCTGCCTCTCTGAGAAGGAGACCTTTGAGCTGAGGTTTGAATAAGAAACTTCCGAATGAGCCCATTGTAATGGAGAGAGAATGAAAGTTGGGTTACATATTCTTGGGTCAAATTCTGGCTCTATCACTTAATTAGCCATGTTATCTTGGCCAGGCTACCTTATTTCACCCAATCTCTGTTTTTTCATCTATAAAACAGGGGTAATAATGCCCAATAATAGACCTCTTCAGATTAACATGGACCATGGTTTTTTGACCTCCTTTTGATATTTGATCAGAAAGAGAGGCCTGGACCCGGCATGCAGAGAACTGATTATTGTGTGATCCTCTCATTCCACTTCTATCCTCATAGAATGTGATTTAAACAATTCATAAAAATGAAAAGTAATTTACCTTGGAAATATTGCTAGAACTGTGACCTCTTGACTGCTTGTCTGTGGTGATAATTAGCAACTTAAAATAATTTTATGTAGTTGCTTATTACCAGGCTCTTGAAATCATTTCTGAGGCTCAGCCTAAAGGATTTTTCCATTGCTTTTTTAGCTTTGGAGATCAGAAGCCTTCAGGATGGTATGGTCTAACACACTAGTGGCAGCTGCTATCAAATTTTAAAAAGAACTTTGAGACAAATAGATTTGCTTATTGGTATAGGAATGATTTAAGAAATTTAATTATTTAGCATTACCATAATGCTAAAAAAACACACAAAAAAACAAACAAAAACAAAACACCAAAAAAAGCCACAGGGCAAGAATCTTTATTCTTGTCTTCTCAAAGTTGTGGGGCTTTTACTACCAAAAGTTTGTGGTCTTTTTTCTAAATAGTCTGCCCACTTCACTTCCTAGCTGTGGTATGTAAAATTATATTTGTGTAGTAGAAGCATGTATAGTTAGTATCCATGGAAGAGGTTTCTTAAATCTAAAAAAAAAAAGTATAATTTGATTTATGTTTTTCTTTTTATTTTATTTCAGTAACATTGGTTAATACTACCTAGGGTAAGATTTCTAATAAGACTTTGTTTTTCTGGAATTCAGTATCTCATGATCTCATCAGAGGTTTCATGTAGAGATCAACTGACTTTTCAAAAAGCTGTTTAACTCATGTGACAGAAAATGTGAACTCTCTACGAGTCCCCTTAATTCTAATAGTATTTCTGAATGTTCTCTATCTACTTTGTTCAAACTCAATACTAAAACATGTATTTTTTCCAAAACATCTTTTGATATTGAAATGATTCATCACTTGACAATCTTTTTTCACACAGTGAACTTTTGTCTTTTATTCTCTCTTTTAAATAATAAAAAGATCTAGGACAGTATAGTGTTTTCCCCCTGAATATTCACCTCCTTGCTTCCCAGCAACTAGAACAGGTTGACTGTCTTACCATTTATGTTGTAGTTCTTTGCATTCAATTACTAGAGGCCCAGTGCACAAAATTTGTGTGTGTGTGTGTGTGTGTGTGTGTGTGTGTGTGTGTGTGTTCCCCTTTAGCCCGGCCTTTACCTTCTTCAATCCAGGACCCCTTGGGGGATGTCTGGCTGCCGGTTTAGGCCCAGATTGGGCCTAAATTGGCAGTTAGACATCCCTCTCCCAATCCGGGACCACTGGCTACTAACTGCTCGCCTGCCTGCCTGCCTGATCACCCCTAACCACTCTGCCTGGTGACCTGATCATCCCTAACTACTGTGCTGGCCTGATGTTCCTAACAGCCTTTGCCTGCCAGCCTGATCCCTAACAGCTCTCCCGCACTGGGCTGATCGCCCCTAACCCTCTCTACGTTGGCCCTGCCACCCTGGCCATCCAGAAGACATTGGTCTAATTAGCATATTACCCTTTTATTATTAATATAGGTATTTTTAGGAAAATATAATGTGTAAAAAGCAAAGCACACCTATAAAATATGCATTGCCTTATAATTGTCATATAATACTTTTGAGTCTGCTTGTATAGCCATTTAATGAGTAAACTTAATTATTTTAATTTTTCTTAAGCTGGGACTTCAAAGGTTGGTGCCCCTCCCACATCCCCATGTGTATCGAAGCTCAGCAATTCCAGTGTATACTAACAAATCTTTTTAAAAAATATATATTTTATTGATTTTACACAGAGAGGAATTGGGAGGGATAGAGAGTTGGAAACATCAATGAGAGAGAAACATCGACCAGCTGCCTCTTGCACATCCCCCACTGGGGATGTTCCTGCAACTAAGGTACATGCCCTCAACCGGAATCAAACCCGGGACCTTTCAGTCCGCAGGCCGACGCTCTATCCACTGAGCCAAACCGGTTTCGGCTGTATACTAACAAATCTTTAAAGGGAGAAAGAGGTCTTTTCATTCTCGACTGACTTCCTTGGAGGCTTCTAGAGCTCCAGCTCTGCTGGCTGCTTCCTGATTGGGATAGGGCTAACTGCAATTGCTTTAAGAAGGGATTAATACTGCTAGACACAAGGCTTTGGGTCCGAAGTACTTACTTCTACAGTGTGACATTTGCTGTGTAGACCAGACTGTTCTTCCAGATCACTGTGTTACAGTAATAAAGGTGGAAGAATCATAGTTAGGGCTATGAAAAGATTGTGGACACAGCTCTAAGCTAAGGAAAATGTTAATCTAGATTTGGAATGGACCTCAAATACTTGTCCCTGTGTCTCTTAAGGTCTCATTTGGCTCAATTAAAATGTCTTCCGAACCTAGGATATTGGAGAGTGGGATAGATGTTCTTCTAAATTATGGGATAGGAGTGGGTGGGGAAGGGATGAGTGAGAAGTGCTGAGAATGATTTCTTTTTTAGGAATGTCCAGTTGTGTCTCTGCTGTTAGAGATCTTGCACACATATCTTTTATATTGCTAAACTATACCACCCTCTAGTACCACCCAGATGTCATTTCTTCCATCTCAAGATTTCTGCCAAGGCCTTGCTATCATCAGTGTATCATAAATTAATTTATAGTGAACGCTGTACCCACAGTTCGTGCTAAGGCTCATTATCCCTTCCTCTAGATTCTTGCTGAGGAACCATATGACGCAGTCCCTTTCTGGTCAAGCTGACTGGACTAGGGGAGGCCCTGACCCAAAGGTAGCTCACTCACAAGTTGGCAGTTGTCTTGTGATATTGCCTAGTGTCAAAAGTTCAGATGTTTTGTTTTGGAAATTGTGGCAATTTTCCGAGGAGTCTAGAAAAGATAAAACAGAGAAGAGTGATGTGGACACATGGATAGCGATGACCCCACTAACACCAATACATCAGAAACACCATGGATCTCTTTTTGCTACACCTGCCTGGAAATCAATATTAAATTTAATTGTTAGTCTCTGTGAGACTCAGCCCTCCTTTGGTTCCTTATCCTTTTATTTCCCGTGTGTTCTTAACATATGCCCTTTCCATTCTTCATTCAAATGAACTTATAAGTGAGTCTCACCCCTTGTCATCACAGGAGCCCAATCACAGGCCCTTAGATGCCTAGAGGAGCAAAAATGGGGAGGTGGTCCAGGGAGGTGAGGGTCAGAGTCACAATTCTGGGCCTGGAGATTGGGAACATGGACCTCAGGTTCCCAGTCTTGAGCTGTGTCAACTTCTATACTAATGGACTTTTGTTTTGCTTTGTTTTTGTTAAACACACTTTATATTTTAGAACAGTTTTAGATTTATAGAAAAATTGAGCAGAGTGCAAAGAGTTTCTGAATACCCTTGCCCCCATACATGCACAGCCTCACTTTTTATTTTTAAAAAAAGATACTTTATGAGTAGAAAACCAGCGTTAGAGATAATAAAAACACAAATTTCACCTTGTTGAGTTGTTTTGGTGTATGATGAAAATTTTTTTAGAATTTATGACCAGCAATTATGGTGTCTCCCTCCCTTATTCTGTTTTCTTATCCTTACTGAATATCTACTCTTGGTCAGAATTCCTGTGTGTTTCAGTATGGAATTACTAGACTACGGGTTGTGCTGACTTACTTTTCTCCCACCTCTGGATATCCTCTCCCTCTGCAGCAGCAGTAAGGGACAAAAGCAACCACCAGGAAGTAAAGACGAGTTCTGCTTCCCAGTTCAGGCTTTCCTCCATGCTTTGCCATGAGAAAAGCAGGTAGAGTCACAGGTATTTTATTTATGGTGATTGTATCTAGGCATGGGGTGGGGAGAGGAAAAAGAGATGGTCGTTATATCCAAGAAGTTCTCAAGCTCAGAGACCCCGAGCATGCCCCTTTTATCTTTTTTCATATGATCCCAGCCTGTGTCTTCTGTGCAGCCCCACCCCAGCTCTTTCCTCTCTTATGGTCACAATATCGAAACTGTTCAGCTATTTCCTCTTTATTATGCCTGCATGTCAAAGTAACATGCTGAGTGAGCCATGTTCTTGCTGACTGCATCATGTTCTTATTATTCTATTTATGCATTATATTTTGTTTCTAATAACAACATGAATATACAAAATATGCCCAGCATGCATGACAAATGCTCATATCTTTTCCTTGATGAAAGCTGTAGACAATTCTTTTATCAAGCATATTGAACACTTGTATGTGTCAGATCCTTAGTATCAGAGCTTTGGGTATCTCTCTGGTTTCCTTTCATTTCTTGCTATTGTGATTCTAAACTTCTCATTTCCCCTCACAAATATTTCATTCTGTTTCACATCTTTATGCCTTTATTTACATTATCTTTGTTGGGAATGTTCCCCCATTTGCCTGACTAACTCCTATTCAGCCTTCTAACTCCTGTTCAGGTGCTCTCTCCTTGAGGAAGCCACTGTGTGCTCCATTGCTTTGCCCAAGATGGGTGAAGTTTGCCTCCATTCGAGTCCAATGGAACCGCATGCATACCTCACTACCACACTTACCATGTTACAGTGACTTTCTGTTTATGTCCATCTCGTCGGCAGACCTAAGGGGAAGGATGACCTCATACTCATTTTTGTTTCTGCAGTTCTTAAAACAGTGCACATAATAAAACATACTCTATATAGTAATCACTTATGGAACCAAGCAGAATCAGTCATAGTATAATGTCAAATAGAAAATCTTGTAGAATCTCTAGGCAATCCGTGCTTGTATTTAACATTAATTTTCACTGCTAGAGACCTTTTACCTAAATCTCCAGCAAGGGCATTTCTAGCATCTGTTGTAGCAATATGTCAGTCATGAGTTATACGCACACCACCTGACTTTTACTAACAATAGCTGACCTGGATTTTGGCACTGTGGATAAAGGTGCCTGAGTCAAGTTCTAGTCCTGTCCCCTGAACTTAGTCAGTGAACATGATTATGAAGACTCTTAATGCAATGAGCACGTACAGTGTGACCCAGCACACGATTAATGCCATGGCTCTCACAGACCCTCCAGTGGATGGGTTTGAGTGAACCCAGGCATACTAGTAAGCCCAGCTGCCAGTGCAGATGCTGTACCCCAGGACCTAGACCTGAGCCTGGTATAGAGTCGACTCTCAGTAAATACTTATTTAATGAATGCATACATTTGGATAAATGGATTTAGTTAATGTGAAGGGAGCTATGGTTTGGCACTTAGTAGCTCTGTCATTTTGATTCTGGTGGAGGCACAGCTAAGGCTTGAAGCTAGGAGGAGAGGATGCTAAGGGAAAAGTTTTCTCAAGGGATTTCTTCTTACAGCATGGTCTCCAGTGATAACCCTGTTAGGAAAAGGCCTAGTAATCCCAGTTGTACAATAATGAAGTGGATTTTTGTTGCTCCTGATTTTGCTTTCCTTTTGGCATCTGTGCAGCTGTATAGTTTCTTACAGATCTATTAAGGGAACCAGCAAGAGCCTCAGGACTCTGGACTCAGGGCATGATGTGCTTGATGCTGTGTCTGGTCTGAGGTAGTTGTGTAGTCTGTATTACCCATTGGAACTTTAAGTATCCTTGTGAAATGAGATGTTTGGATTAGATCATCTTTAAGCTTTCTTCTGGTTCTGAAGTTTCACATTCTCAGTGGAGTTTGAAATAGGGGTTTTCCTAAATCCTGCAGGTGTTTCTTGGGTGGGTTAAATACTGAATATAAATACATGGAATTATAGATGATTTAGTTGAGGTTCTTTGAATTTTATCCAAAGACTGCTGATGTTTGGCAATCATATTTCTATGGTGATTAGTATTTACATAGTTCTTATTTCTTCCTTCACAATAATAAAGGCATGCTATAAAAATTAAAGGGACCAATCATCCTGTCATAATCACTAAAGCCAATGCTGTAATTGATATAAAAAGACAAGCCTCATTTATATAAAATTACAAATTTGAATAAAATAGATAATTTTTTATACTGTAATATGTTTTATTTTTCATTAAAATTATATTGGTATCTTTATTTAGATGAAGTTTGATAAAATAATATTTTCTTTTTAAAAATAAATCTTTATTGTTCAGATTATTACAATTGTTCCTATTTTTTCCCCATAGTTCCCCTTCACCCAGTTCCCACCCCATCCTCTACCCTCACCCCCCACCCACTGTCCTCATCCATAAGTGTACGATTTTTGTACATTCTCTTTTTTTTTCTCTTGCACCCTTCCCCCCCTCCCACCCTCCCACTGTACATTCTCTTCACGCACCCCCCACTCCCCTTTCCCCCTGAGAATTGTCAGTCCTCTCCCTTTCTATACCCCTGATTCTATTATATTCACCAGTTTATTCTGTTCATCAGATTTTTAATTTCACTTGATTTTTAGATTCACTTGTTGATAGATATGTATTTGTTGTTCATAATTTTTATCTTTACCTTTTTCTTCTTCCTCTTTTTACAAATACCTTTCAGCATTTCATATAATACTGGTTTGGTGTGATGAACTCCTTTAGCTTTTTCTTATCTTGAGGCTCTTTATCTGACCTTCAATTCTGAATGATAGCTTTGCTGGGTAGAGTAATCTTGGTTGTAGGTTCTCGCTATTCATCACTTTGAATATTTCTTGCCACTCCCTTCCGGCCTGCATAGTTTCTTTTGAGAAATCAGCTGACAGTCATATGGGTGCTCCCTTGTAGGTAATTAACTATTTTTCTCTTGCTGCTTTTAATATTCTCTCTTTGTCTTTTGCTCTTGGTATTTTAATTATGATATGTCTTGGTGTGGTCCTCCTTGGATTTCTTTTGTTTGGGGTTCTGTGTGCTTCCTAGACTTGTAAGTCTATTTCTTTAACCAGTTGGGGAAAGTTTTTGGTCATTATTTCTTCAAATAGTTTTTCAGTATCTTGTTCCCTTTCTCTTCTTCTGGCACCCCCACAATTCTGATGTTGGTACGCTTGAGGCTGTCCCAGAGGCTCCTTACAGTATCTTCAACTTTTTGGATTATTTTTCTTTTTTCTTACCTGGTTGAGTGTTTTTAGCTTCTTTGTATTTCAAATTTTTGACTTGATTCTTGCGGTCCTCTTGTCTGCTCTTAAGTCTCTGTATAATATTTTTTATTTCAGTCAGTGTATGTTTAATTTCTAGTTGGTCCTTTTTCATATCCTCGAGGGGCTTGCTAAATTTATCGGCCTTTTCTAGAAAATTCTTGAAAAACCTTATAACCGTGGTTTTGAACTCTATATCCAGTCTTTTGCTTTCCTTCATTTTTTTTACTTGTGACCTGTTTCTTTGTCTCTGTATTTTCGCTGCTTCCCTGGGCTGTTAGAGTAGCTTTGTGTGCTAGGTGTTCTATATGGCCCAGTGGCTCAGTCTCCCCAGTTACGTGAGGTGGACACTCTTGGTGCACCCCTTTGTGGAATGTGTGCACAACCTTGTTGTAGTTAAGTCTTGATTGTTGTTGGTATCACTGGGAGGAATTGATCTCCAGGCCATTTGGCTGTGAGGATCAGCAGTGTCTATGCTGGGAGAAGTTCTGGGCTGGAAACACCCTTATGAGATAAGACTTGCAAAAGCCTCTGTGCTCAGCTTGGATGGGGCAGAGTCTCAGGGCAGAGCAAACAGCCTTGGCTTCCCATCAGCCCTGCCCTGTGATGCCCCAGGTCTCAGTGTCCCTCGGTTATTGCTGCAAGCACCTCTGAGAGAAAGCCACCTTAGAATTTCGTCCACTTCCAGACAGTCTAGTTTCTCCCCAAATGAGTCTGAGTCGCCAGTGTCTTGTCCAGAAATCGAGTTCAGAGCAGCCAGGAGCTTTTGCTTCCCTTCTGATTGAGAAAACTAGCCGCGTACTCAGTTGCCAGCTCTCTCTACGAGTGTGCCTTAGTACCTCTGTCTTCTGCAGTTCTCTGAGTCTCAGTGAGTGTGCTTTTCTCTTTCCTGACAGTCCAGTTTCTCCCAGAATGAGTCTGGGTCCCCAGAATCTCGCCTGGAACTGGAGTTCAGAGATGTCGGGAGCTTTTGTCTCCCTCCTTGTTGAGAAAGCCAGTCACGTACTCACTTGCTAGCCCTCTCCATGTGCGTGCCTTGGTATGTCTGCCTTCTGCATCTCCTCTGAGTCTCAGTGTGCTTTTCTCTTTCCTTCTAGTTGTAGAATTTCCACTTAGCCAGCCTTCCTGTGGTTCTGGATGATGTCAATTTTGTCTTTTAGTTGTAGTTTTGAAATTGTTGTGTGAGGCAGCTGTTTAGGTGTTTACGTATGCTTCCATCTTGGTTTTTCCTTGTATAGATCATCTTTTTTATTGAAGGATTTTTTTTTTAAAATTCTGATAATTTATTTTTATTTTTATTGATTTTTTACAGAGAGGAAGAGAGAGGGATAGATAGTTAGAAACATCGATGAGAGAGAAGCATCAATCAGCTGCCTCTTGCACACCCCCTACTGGGGATGTGCCCGCAACCAATGTACATTCCCTTGACTGGAATCGAACCTTGGACCCTGCAGTCCGCTGGCCAATGCTCTATTCACTGAGCCAAACCGGTTTCGGCCCCATGACTTCTTTTATCACCAAATCATTTGTCAGATTGATAGATGTACTGCATAGGAGAAATAAATCTAATAGTAAAGGCCTGTATATACTTATTGGGACCAAGTGTTGAAAACGATAGAAAAATATGAGCTGTTTTGCTTAATTGGGTAACTTCAGTCATAATCAGGAGAAACTGATCATTGGAAATATGTCTGTTTTATTATTTTTTACACTATATCCTACGTATTTTTATTTCCTTTTTTGTAGTATTTTTTCCTCTTTGATTTTTAGAGTGGAAGGGAGAGGTAGAGAGTGAAAGATCAATATGAGAGAGACATATGGCTGCCCCCAGGTGGTCAAAGATGACTGCCTCATGTGGACACAATATGGCCGCCACAAGATGGCTGGCAGGAGAGGGCAGTTGTGGGTGATCAGGCAAGCAGGGTAGGGCAGTTGGGGGGAACCAGGCCTGAAAGGGAGGGCAGTTGGGGGGACCAGGCCTGCAGGGGAGGGCAGTTGGGGGCAACCAGGCCGGCAGGGGAGGGCACTTAGGAGTGACTGGGCCAGCAGGGGAGGGGAGTTGGGGATGACCAGGCTGGCAAGGGTGGGAAGTTAGGGGACCAGGCCTGCAGGGGAGGGCAGTTGGGGGGGACCAGGTCTGCAGGGGAGGTCAGTTGGGGACAACCAGGCCTGCAGGGGAGGACAATTAGGGGTGACCAGGCCAGCAGGGAGGGCAGTTAATGGTGACCAGGTTGGCAGGAGAGGGTGATTAGAGGCAATCGGGCCACCAGAGGAGGGCAGTTAGGGGCGATCAGGCTGGCCAGGGAGGGAAGTTAGGGGTGACCAGGCCAGCAGGGGAGGGCAGTTATGGGTGACCAGGATGGCAGAAAAGGGGAGTTAGGGCAACCAGGTTGGCAAGGGAGGGCAGTTAGGGGTGACTGGGCCACCAGAGGAGGACAGTTAGGAGAAATTGGGCCAGCAGGGGAGCAGTTAGGCATCGATCAGGCTCGCAGGAGTGTGGTTAGGGGTGATCAGGCTGGTAGGCAGAAGTGGTTAGGGGCAATGGGGCTGGCAGGGAAGGGCAGTTAGGGGTGACCAGGCTGGCAAGGGAGGGAAGTTAGGGATGACCATGCCAGCAGGGGAGGGCATTTGAGGATGACCAGGCTGGCAAGGGTGGGAAATTAGGAGGGACCAGGCCTGCAGGGGAGGGCAGTTGGCGGGGATCAGGCCTGTAGGGGAGGACAGTTGGGATTGACTAGGCCTGCAGGGGAGGACAATTAGGGGCGACCAGGCCAGCAGGGGAGGGCAGTTAGGGGTGACCAGGTTGGCCTGGGAGGGAATTTAGGGGTGACCAGACCAGCAGGGGAGGGCAGTTATGGATGACCAGGCTGGTAGGGGAGGTCAGGGCAACAAGGCTGGCAAGGGAGGGCAATTAGGGAAAACCTGGCTAGCAGGGGAGCAGTTTGGCATCAGTCAGGCTGGCAGGGGAGTGGTTAGGGGGTTATCAGGCTGGCAGACAGAAGCAGGCGCAATCTGGCAGGCAGGCACGCAAGCGATTGGGAGCCAGCAGTCCTGGATTGTGAGAGGGGTCCCAGATTGGAGAGGGTGCTGGCTGGGCTGGGCTGAGGGACACCCCTTCTCTTGCACAAATTTTGTGCACAGGGCCTCTAATAACAACTATAAAGCCTATGGCAAGAATTAAGTAAAGGAAAGTTAGTAGTGCTCTTCATCCTAATCAAATGAAAAGCCTTGGGATAAAGATGATTCCTTTCTTTGTTGGTGATTCCATTTTAATTTTGATTATTTTTCTTGTTTAGAATTTTGTAATTTATCCTCAGATATCACTAGCTAATTTAATTATAGATGGAAATAATAATAATTTTTCTTAATGTGCATTTTAAAACTATGCTTATAAAGTGAGACCTAGTTCTAAAGATAATCTCTACAGGGTTATTACAGAACTGCAGTATCTGAATATAGTCCTTCAATCTCACATGCAATTCTAGAGAAATAGTTGTTTCACTTTTGCTATTGGATAGTGACAAAATATAAGCATTAGTTTGCAAAGTCCTTGTTTCCTTCTTGAATTTAAAATAATTTTAATGTTTGCTGGAAACTGACTCGAACTTAATTTACTTTTAAACCATGCACATTTTACTGTACATGCAGGGTAACTTTAAGAGTTACAAAGAAATTAAATATCTTAAATCATTTTACTTATTTTAAATATATTTTTTATTTTAGACAGGGAGGGAAGAGGAGGAGAGAGATAGAAACATCAATGATGATAGATAGTCATTGATTTGCTGCTTTTGGCACACTCCCCAGTGGGGATCAAGCTCACAATCCAGGCATGTGCCCTGTCCGGGAATCAAACCATGACTTCCTGGTTCATAGGTCCATGCTCCACCACTGAGCCACACCAGCTGGGCCATTTTGTTCATTTATAGAAGTAAATGAACCTGAAACCATTCATTTATTAAAATTTTAGTCCTTGGCATCTCAAATGTTTTTTGCTATTATTTCCTAAACTCTTTTTTTGGTAGAGCCTCATTTTATGGGCAGAGCCCAATTGAAATGCTAAAGGATGGATGCCAGGCTGATTACTGTGGCTTTGACACATTGTCCTAGATGAGATATTCCTAAGTCTCACCTGATGATCTGTTTAATAGCTGTTTCCATTATGATACCAAGAGGAAGATTTTTGGAGTGAAGGAGGAGAGTTTTTCTTCATGAAATCTACTTTGAAAAAAATATATATTTTATTGATTTTTTTTACAGAGAGGGATAGAGAGTTAGAAACATCCATGAAAGAGAAACATCTATCAGCTGCCTCCTGCACACCCCCTACTGGGGATGTGCCCGCAACCAAGGTACTTGCTCTTGACCGGAATTGAATCTGGGACCCTTCAGTCTGCAGACCAACGCTCCATCATCTGAGCCAAACCGTCTAGGGCGAAATCTACCTTTTTAATAAGGGGAAAGTGTGGTGGAGTGGAAAGAGTAGATATAGATTTGTACCCCAGCTCTACTACTTTTAAGGTCTAAGCCTCCGTATCTGTTAGCAGTAGGGTTATGGTAACGATTGAGTGGAATTATGTATGTACAATAACTAGGCCTCTATTAACACAGAGAAAGTGCTTAATAGATGCTAGCTCTCATTCCTCACCACCGGTGTCAGGTTCTGAGGCAGGTTGGTGTTTGTCACTTTGTTCAACAGCAGCATGCATTGCTGTAAAGCTACCGCAGGACCACAGCGCACTTCGCTCTTCACTTCCAACCCTACCCAGAAGGCACCGTGTGTTCACCCCCAGCCCTTCTTTTCTCTTTCTCCCCATTTTAGTGTGACCTCCTTACCTTGCACTAACTCTCTGGCTTACGTTTCTTCCCATCTGTTCCCCCTTTGCTGCTCCAGGAGATGGCTGTGGAAGTGGTCACAACATGTTTGCCTTCTGAGTGAGGAGTTTTGGGGATTGGGATGGGCCACTCTGTTCTAGAGGTTAGGAGTAGCTTTCACTTTAAACATGTGAATTATGAAGGGATTACAGTGTGGGTTTGTGGTGGGGGAGGGAAGGATGTTTCATTACTTCTCTATTACTTAAATGCCTGTTTCTTTTTCCTTCTGTCACACCAAGATTACAACATAACTCAATTGTCTAGTATTGCTTACATTTTTCTCTGTTTCTGGGAATTGTAGACCTTTTCAGAAGATTCTGAGAGCCTCTTGTCAATACTTCATTTAGTCTGCTCACTTAGAGTGTAATTAATGTCTGAGACCAAGAATATACATATCACAAAAGTTTATTAAGTAATTATTATAGGCACGCCCTGTGTTAAGTGCTGAAAAGGCAAGGCAGAATAAGATGTACCCCTTCTCGTAAGCCGCTCACAGTCTCTAGAGGGTGGAAGGTGTGCAGAATCATTTAATGGGATCAGGTTCCAGTGGAAGATTGTATGAGGTATGGGGACAATGAGAATGGAGTGCCAAATGGCAAGTCAGGAAAGGCTTCTTAGAGGAGGTGCTACTTTAACACAGTATGAAGATAAACATACTGTGTTAAAGTAGTATGAAGGATAAACAGGAGTCTGCTGGCTGACCAAGAGGGGGGCTTGTGTTCCAGTTGGAGGAAATAGCTAGAGCAAAGGCACAGAAGTGTGAGGCAGCAGGGCTTTTTTGGGGTACAGCAAACACATAGTTTGCCATGGAGAACCGCAGTGGTGATGGAAAATGACACGTTAAAGAAGATATTCCACTGAGGAGTTTCAATAATAGTAATGTTCTATTTCTGACCCAAGTGGTGGGTATATGGGAGTTCATTATATTATTCTTTCTTTCAACAAATATTTGGAGTGTGTGTGTGTGTGTGTGTGTGTGTGTGTGTGTGTGTAAAAGTTCTGGAAAGCCCATTGTGTGCTTTAGGCTAAGAGTTTCTGAATTTTTTGCATCAAAACATGGGAGAAGGGTTATATGAATTACTTAGTAACCATGTGGACTTTCATTGTTAATGTCCAGGTTCAGAGACTGGGGTATTACTGATTCAGGATTTCTCTCCTGCTTCAGTTCCTAGAATACTTAGTTTTTATCACAGGATTTTTTGAACTGTCACATAAGGCATTCCTTTCTGCGGATATTCACAATGGGATATCAAAAATGAATCAAGGCAGATTCCATGTTGCCAAGTTGCTTATGGTGTAATAGGGGAGCTAACTAGGAAAGATGTACATGTGTGCTGGGTCAGATTTTCGGGAACTTGCCATTTACTCTCTTAGTGCTGTCTTGTTCTCAAAGTGTCCCAGGCATTGGAAACAACTGCTTTTGGTGCCCACATCTCAGAGTTCCTTGACTAACAAAATGCAAATTAGCAAAACTTCCAGTGAGTCATCAGCACTAATCAGGGATCTCTTGAGTGCTGTCATGTGGTAGGAAACAAAAAGGAAGATGACTGGTGCTTCCTTACGGGCACAGGGATGGTGTAAGCCCTGAGAAGCTATGAGGGCTAGGCTAGGCTGAGCCAACACTGTTTATTACCCCTTTCTGCCAAGTACTAGTGCAAGCATGACCCCCAAACCTGCCTTTCCAGTGTTATTTCATTGGCTTCTGAGAATTACCTCCTCAGTGCCAGCCAGGCCTCATTAAGCTGTATTGTGAACAATACATGGTTTTTATTTTCCTCACAAGTTATTATGCAACTTAAATCTGTGGTAGCATTATTTTCTCAGAGCTGACTGTTATAAAATTAAGCCCATTTCCATTTTGTCCCATCTTTCTAATCAAGTGTTCCTTTGAATTATTTAAATTTTCTTTGGTATGTGTTTACATTTTCACACTATCTGTTTAAATCTTTTTTCTCATCTACAGTTTTCTTGTGTGTTTTGTTTTGTTTTAATTTTAGTGTCAGTAGTACCTCAGATCCCAAATCCTTCTCTTACTAGTTCCTACATCAGATGTTTACTCTTTCTTTGCCTACTACTTCAGGAATCTCTTCTTTAAGTCTGTGGCTCTTCCCCATCTTTGTGGCTTCATAAAAATTTTCCTGAGGTAGTCCTGTGAAGTTTGCTCTGGCTACCTTTCATCCAAGTTCTCCCAATCTTTTAAAAAAATTTTAGTTCTCACCCAAGGACATGTTTTTATTTATTTTAGAGAGAGAAGAGAGAGGAAGGGGAGGGGAGAAGAGGGGAGGGGGAGGGAGGAGGGAGGGAGGGAGAGAGAGAGAGAGACAGAGAGAGTGACAGAGAGAGAGAGAGAGAGTTAGAGAGAGAGAGAGAGAGGGAGATCTGTTGCCTGATATAATCCCTAACTGGGAATTGAACCTGCAACCTGTGTATGTTCTCTGACCAGGAATCGAAATCACCACTTCTCCGTGTATGGGGCGTTGTTCCAACTGAGCCACACCAGTCAGGGCAAGTGCTCCCATCTTTTTTTGTTCCCCTGCCCTACCTCTGTCTTAAATAACATCAACAAAAATGTGCTGCCCACCAGCAGTAGGCAAGGAAGTTGGCCAACTTTAGAGGGGATTCAAAGATGGCTTAAAGATATAGAGTTCAACGTGAGAAACAGAGAGATCCATAAATAACCCAATAGGGTCTGAGGTATCATGAGTGAGATAGATATTTGAGGGACTTAAAAGATAATGAGGGACAAAACTGGAGTAGTATGAATAGAAAAGGGAGTGAGGAGTATTGCAGGAAAGCTCCACCCTCTACTGGCTAATGCTGACAGAGCGACATTGGACCCTCTCTTGTCTTGCTGGGAGCTGTGTCCAGTTTGGGGCTCTCTTTTGCTAACTGCTTCTGTTTCACAGGAAGCCCCTGAGCAGACTTCCAGATATGTGTGTCCACCCCTATTTCTGATTCCTGCCTGTTTCTTGGCTGCCATATCCCATTTCTAGATTTTTCATGTGATCGTGGGGTCTTGCCTTTTTGTCTTTCTTCCTGCAGTCTTAGCACTGAATGTGGCTGGACAAGTGTAATCTTATTCTCAGGGCTGCCATGTGTATTTTCATGGGGGTCTGGGGGAAAAGTGGAAAGTAAGGTTGTTAGTGTCAGAGGCAATAGGAAGGGGTATTGTCAGGTTGCAATTCCTCTGAGTTTCAGCAACTGTGTATTTATACCTCTCAAATTGACCCAGTTCTGCTATAGTTGTTTCTGTAGTCACCATTAAAGGTGGAAAAGAACCATAAAAAGACAGTGGTAATAATAGACTGATTTCTGACCTATTTCTCCTTGGATACTTTCCCAAGAAATAGAGTTAAGGTAAAGGGTAAGTTGTTGTCAGGGAGTGTTTAAATATCTTACCTTTGGAGTGTGCAAAGGCCTCATTTAGCCTTCCTCTCCTTTCTGTTAACACCTAGCTTTTGGAAATCTAGTCTTTGGAAAAGTACTTACCCATTACTGTTTCTAAAATACTTGTGAAAATCGAAGCTGCAGCTTGCTATGGGCTCTTCTTTCTAGATTTAGTTGAAAATCTCATGGTTAGAGCTGGTCAGTCAGCCTTCTACAAACTCACTTGGACCCATTTTGTTTTTTTATGCTTTCATCAGTCAGGGTAGTAGGTAATTTTATGACTCTCTATCTCATATATTACATATCTTTTCTAGAACCAGTAAATCCTTCCAGAGGAAGTTATGTAAATACTGACTTTCTAAAGTGAGCTTCAGGGTGGGGCCAGTTGGTACACAGAAATGTTTATTGAATGAGTAAGATTTTAGTAATGTGCATAGTTAGTACTCAGTTTATGGGCTGTATAGCTAGGGGAAAAGTTATAAAACTAATTTTAGTAACATTTGACATAGAACATTAGCAATCATTTTTTATGGGGAAAAACAATAATTGTACTTATACAGTGCATTCGTTTATCTTTTTCACAAAGTTTCTATGTGTATAATCTCTTTTATAAAAATATTTTTTTTATTGATTTCACAGAGGAAGGGAGAGGGAAGAAGAGATAGAAACATCAATGATGAAAGAGAATCACTGATTGGCTGCCTTCTTTGGGGGATTGAGCTTGACCTGGGGATGTGCCACTGACCAAAATCAAGCCCAGGACCTTTCATTCCACAGGTTGATGCTCTATCCACTGAGCCAAACAGGCTAGGGTTATATGTAAGCTCTTGACATAAACCAGATGAGTAATCAAAATCATCCCAATTTTATAGGTGCCTGAAATAAAGGTTAAAAATGATAGTTTTGGGATTAGAACCCATAACCTAGTTTAGTACTCTTTCCTCTCCAAACTGTTCAGGTAAAAAGTTTGCATGAGTTTGTGATAAGAGAACAATAAAGTAATGGGTGCATTTATTTTACCATACTGTGTTTTTCAATTTAAGGAGATACCTTTTATTCTGAGATTCTTTCAACAAATACTAAGTGCCCCGCCTTATACCAGGTTCACAGGTATTCAATATTATGTTGAATAATACAAATATGGAACTTATGTTCTAATGAATGAAGAGAAATAATAAATAAGTAAACAAGCAATTAGAGCTCTCAAGAAAATTAAGTAGAGAAAGGCTGGTGGTGTTTTCATTTATTCCTGAAAAATAAGGTGACCAGACGTCCTGCTTTTGGCGGGACAGTCCCAATTTTTAACAATTTGTTCCACGTCGTCCCGCAGTGTTTTAAAAAATCCCCCATTTTTGGAAATAATGCATGACAAGCTAGGGAACAGCGGGAGAACGGGAAGGGAATAACTTTAATAATAACAAATAATTGTTGAGAACTGATTATCAAGAGCTGCTTATCAAAGTTCACATTGTTGATCAGTTGTTAGTATTCGACCACCATTGTTAGGACTTAATGAACAATGGCATTTTTTGGGATTGGCAACTACGAAAACATTTTGTAACTGTCTCTCAGAGATACACATCATACTGCGTGCTAGTAAACTAGTTAAACAAGTGATGTCATTACAAATTAGCTATTTAGATAATTTAGGTAAGTAATTTACTTGTTTATTTCATAAATACATACATTTTCTTGAATTTAGCAGACAGTACTCGTATTATTTATATTTTATAGTGGCGGCAAAAAGTCTGGCGCTGGCCTTGAAAGTGACACGACTATACATAAATTTTTAAAATTTATTATATTTGTAAATTATACTTATGTTTAAATTTAAAAATATATTACAATACTATTTTTGCATTCTATGAAAATTTTTGTTGCTCCATATAGACCAAAGTTTAATCAAGAACCCCCCCCCCCCCCGTCAATGGTGTCCCGCTTTACCAATGTTAAAAATCTGGTCACCTTAGTTTATAGTATATATGTTTTTTTGTTTTGTTTTTTAATTTCTTTATTGATTAAGGTATTACATATGTGTCCTTATTCCCCCCTCCCCCATTGATGCCCCCACCCCTGTTGTCTGTGTCCATTGACTAGGCTTGGTTATATGCATGCAAATAAGTCCTTTGGTTGGTCTCTCTCTTACCCTCCCCTGAGGTTTGACATTCTGATCGATGTTTCTGTGTCTCTGGATCTATTTTTAAAAAAATTTTATTGATTTTTTTACAGAGAGGAAGAGAGAGGGATAGAGAGTTAGAAACATCGATGAGAGAGAATCATCGATCAGCTGCCACTTGTGCACCCCCTACTGGGGATGTGCCCGCAACCAAGGTACATGCCCTTGACCGGAATCTAACCCTTCAGATTCAGGCCGACACTCTATCCACTGAGGCAAACGGTTTCAGCTGGATCTATTTTTGTTCATTTGTTTATGTTCATTATATTCCACAAATGAGTGACATCATGCAATACTTATCTTTCTCTGCCTGGCTTATTTCACTTAGCATAATGCTCTCCATCCACGTTGTTGCAAATGGTAAGAACTGCTTCTTTTTTACTGCAGCGTAGTATTCCATTGTGTAGATGTACCACAGTTTTCTAATCCACTCATCTGCTGATGGGCACTTAGGCTGTTTCCAAATCTTAGCTATGGTAAATTGTGCTGCTATGAACGAAGGGGTGCATATATCCTTTCTGGTCGGTGTTTCTAGTTTCTTGGGATATATTCATAGAAGTGGGATTACTGGATCAAATGGGAGTTCCATTTTCAGTTTTTTGAGGAAACTCCATACTGTTCTCCACAGTGGCTGCACCAGTCTGCATTCCCACCAGCAGTGCACGAGGGTTCCTTTTTCTCTGCATCCTAACCAACACCTGTCTTTTGTTAACTTGATGATAGCCATTCTGACAGGTGGGAGATGGTACCGCATTGTTGTTTTGATTTGCATCTCTCTGATGATTAGTGACTTTGAGCAATTTTTCGTATGTCTTTTGGCCTTCCTTCTATCTTCTTTTGAAAAGTGTCTATTTAGATCAGTTGCCCATTTTTTAATTGGGTTGTTTATCTTCCTTTTGTTAAGCTGCATTAGTTCCCTGTAAATGTTGGAGATTAAACCCTTATCATTGATATCATTGGCAAATATGTTCTCCCATGCAGTGGGCTTTCTTATTGTTTTATTGATGGTTTCCTTTGCTGTGCAAAAGCTTTTTATTTTGATATAGTCCATTTGTTTGTTTTCTCTTTAGTTTCCATTGTCCTAGGAGCAGTATCAGTGAAGAAATTACTTTGGCATATGTCAGAGATTTTTCTGCCTATAGTATTTTTATGGTTTCCCATCGTATGTATAAGTGCTTGATCCATTTTGAGTTTATTTTTGTGTATGGTGTAAGTTGGTGGTCTAGTTTCATTTTTTTGCATGTATCTGTCCAATTTTTCCAATACCATTTATTGAAGACAGTGTCTTGACTCCATTTAGAGTACATATGTCTTAAAGAGAGACTCCTTCCTGAGGAAACCAAGAAATCATGAAACATTTTTTCAGTATGGTATTTGGAGGATTCTTTCATATAAATATACAATTTGTTCTTTTTCTTCAACATTAACCTAAAGTCCAAAATTGGCTTAAGTCTAGAGTGTCTAATTGAGGCTAAAGATCTGCTGCTTCAGGAACCCCTGACCCAGGGGTTTTTTCATGACATTGAGGCTATGAGAGCCAAGCTTATTGCTGGCCAAAGATACATTTTTACCATTTTTGCTCATCTTTACAAAATATTGAGGGTAAAATATTGCTTTCTGATTTCTTTTTCATTAGCAATAGAACTTTTCTTCAGTGAAAATTCCTGATACCCAGATTAAAACAGCTATGGCTTCAAGTCCCAGGCTTCCTCTTCTCTTCACTCGAATGGCCTGGAGGAGCAACTGGGAAGTCACTAGGCTTTGCAGAGCATAGAATGAAAACCACAACAAAAATTAAAATTGTAATCCTGGTGTAAAAGATAGTTGTGTGCTGAAACTGGCAGAGCCACCTCACTAGTGATTCAAAATTATATTTTGAAAGCCTAAATTTGGTGAACAAATAGATTTATATGTATATTTTAACCTAAAATATATTTTCATGTAGCATCCTTTCTAATAAAGAGGGAATATGCAAATTGACTATCAACACCATCACAAATATGAAAGTGCTCATAGCCACAAGATGGCAGTGCCCAGTTCTGGAGTCCCATAGTCCTTTCAGCCCAGCCGGGGGTGGGATGGGGGAGAGGAGAGCTATAGCAGGTGCAAGGTACTGCTGGACCCGCCCTGAGCCTCCCAGCCGCCTAGGGCCAGCCCGAGGTGCAGGCAAGCCTCAGATATTGACTGCCCAGCTGCCCAGGGCCAGCCTGAGGTGCAAGCAAGCCTCAGATCGTAGCTGCCCAGCTGCCCAGGGCCACCCAAGGCTCAGATAACCAGGGCCGGCTGAGGTTTGTGTTGCCAGCAGTGGCAGCAGCAGAGGTGTGATGGGGATGTTGCCTTCCCCTAATTGCCAGGTTGTCTCCTGCCCCTGAGGGCTCCTAGACTGTGAGAGGGGGAAGGCTGGGCTGAGGGACCCCCACTCTAGTTTACTATATAAAGCAAAGTCATTCTTTCATTGTAGCTGAAAGTTTATTGAGATACAGTTGACATATAGCCCTGTATAATTTTATGTATGGCAAAGTGATTTAACTTACATATATTGTAAAATTATTACTACAATACAGAGCATAGTTTTTATATTATGTGGGTATGACAGTACTATGAGTTGGCCCTCACAGCCCTGCCTTCATCTGGAAGGCGTTTCGGACAATTGTTCTGCTGTTCGGTCTAATTAGCATATAGTTCTTTATTATATAGTATTAATTTGCCAGTTTCAATTTTTTTTTTATTGTTTTCCAGTTTGCCAGAGTGTGGATACCTGATCCTGAGGAAGTTTGGAAGTCAGCAGAGCTGCTCAAAGATTACAAGCCAGGAGACAAAGTCCTCCTGCTTCACCTTGAGGAAGGAAAGGTAAGAATTTGGTTTTATTTGTTGTCATTGGCAAAAAGTGAAGGGACTTCAAAAGTTTTAAATTTTGAACTAATTTAATATTTTTACTTATTAAATTGATTACAAATAGCAAAATGGAAAACTCACATTTCTATCCCAATGGGTTAGTGAGAATAGCAGATATTTTAAAAATTCATTATTTTTGTCTATGAATTGATTATTACAAAATTTATATTCACACTAGAGACCCGCTGCATGAAATTCATGCACTGGGATGAGGGGTGTCCCTCAGCCCAGCTTGCACCCTGTCCAATCTGGTACCCCTCGGGGGATGTCTGACTGCCGGATTAGGCCTGATCCTCAGTGCCTGAAATATAAATCTTTTTGTTCATCCTGAGGATCAGGCCTAAACCAGCAGTCAGACATCCCTCTCACAATCCAAGACTGCTGGCTCCCAACCGCTTGCCTGCCTGCCAGCCTGATAACTCCCTAACCACTCTCCCGACAGCCTGATTGACACCTAACTGCTTCCCTGCTGGCCTGATTGCCCCCAACTGCCCTCTCCTGATGGTCCTGTAACCCCCAACTGCCTTCCCCTGCAGGCCTGATTGTTTCCAAGTTCCCTTCCCTGTAGGCCTGGTTGCCCCTAACTGCCCTTTCCTGCTGGCCTGGTCACCCCTAACTGTCCTCCCTTGCTGGTCTGGTCCCCCCAATTACCCTTCCCTGCTGGCCTGTCCCCCCCCACCTAAGTGCCCTCCCCTGCCAGCCTGGTCACCCCCAACTGTCCTCCCCTGCTGGCCCAGTCTCCCTTAACTGCCCTCCCCTCTTTGCCTGATTGCCCACAACTACCCTCCCCTGCTGGCCATCTTGTGGCGGCCATCTTTGACCACATGGGACTGACATCTTGTACAAGGGTGAGAGGGTCAATTTGCATATTGCCTCTTTTTTATATAGGATATAATTCTCCAAAATATGCATTTGTTTATCTGTATTTTGTTTAGGCTAGCATTATTTTTATTTTTTATTCATTTATTTATTTATTTAAAAATATATTTTTATTGATTTTTCACAGAGAGGAAGGGAGAGGGATAGAGAGCTAGAAACATCAATGAGAGAGAATCATCAACCAGCTGCCTCCTGCACACCCCCCACTGGGAATGTGCCCGCAACCAATGTATATGCCCTTGACCGGAATCGAACCTGGGACCTTTTAGTCCACAGACTAACGCTCTATCCACTGAGCCAAACCGGTTTCGGCTGTTTAGGCTAGCATTAAAATGCTTCCATATTGCCTGGCTGAAGTGGCTCAGCTAGTTGAGTGTCATCCCATGCACCTAAAGGTCACTGGTTCAATTCCCAGTCAGGTTTTGAGTTTGATCCCTAGTCAGGAAGCATACAGAAAGCTACTGGTCAGTGCTTCTCTCACATTGATGTTTCTCTTCTCTCACATTGATTTTTCTCTCCCCACCCCTCCCTCTTTCTAAGCATGTCCTCATATAAGAATTAAAAAGATAGAAAAAAGTTTTGATATTAACTAACATATTTCATATCATCTAAGGAGCCATTTGGTATTTGCTGGAACTAATTATTTGAAAAATTTTACTGATAAGTTAGTGTGTATAAACACTTTGCTCATGACTAGAAATATTTAAAACCAATTATGTCTCTATATTTCCCTGTCTTCATTTGCTGGATTAGTTTTAGTGTTACTCCTTTTAATCTTTTCACTGCATTTGACAGGCCACATCACACTTTTTTCTTAAAAACCTTTGTGACATTAATTTCCTTTAAACAAGGAAACTATAAATATATGAAAAGTTAAGTAAAGTAAAACTATATAGAACAGTTCAACACCACTAAGATGTGTAAAGGTTAGTTTATGATTAACTACCAAATGAATAATACTCTCCTGACAGTTAACATGTATTGAGCACTTAGTAAGTGCTCTATTTGCTGTAACTCATTCAATCCTCACAACAAGCCTATGTGATGAGGCTATTATTATTACCACTTTATGGATGAAGAGACTGAGGCTCCGAGAGTTTAAGACTTGCTCAGGGTTATATACGTATTAAGGTATAAAGCTGGGATTTAAAGCTAGGAAACAACAGTAGAACAGAGTGGGAATGGTCAGGGGACTGGGGAAGGTAAGGGGTCAGGGAGGCATTCTCTGAAGAATGAGTAGACAAGGTGAGTGCATTTCAGGGACCCAGAAAAGCCAGGCAAAGGCAGGGAGTCATGCATAGCGTTGTGTGTTTGAGGAGCTATCCAAGTTCCATGTTGTTGGGTTGTAAATGAGGTGAGGGTACAGGACCAGCAAGGGATAGGGATGTAAAGTGAGAGTATAAGACCAGCAAGATCATAGAAGGCCTGGTGTTCTTCCTAAAACTCTTGGGCTTCAACTAGTATGCTACGATGAGTGACTATAATATTTTTAAACAGAGGAAGGGTGCCAGTTGTGTGTTAGAAAGGACTCATTGGTGGCAGCATGCAGGATAAATTTCAGAGAGCAACACAGAGGTAAGATTAGTTGGGGAGATGGTAGGGAAGAATTAGGTGAAATTAGGAGAACCTTGAATGCCAAACTAAGAAATTAATTTATTCAGCATTTATTGATCATCTATTGTGTTAGGTACACATTAGGCACTTTAGGCTATATTTTCTTATGTTAATTCTTACAGCAATCTTGTGGGTCAGTAGTTGGTATTATGACTATTTTCCAGATAATGAAGCCAATGATCAGAGACATTAAGTAGTTCTGCCTGAGATGATACCGCTGGAAGTAACTTTTGCATATTGTAGGGGCCAATGCAAGGGTCAGTCAATTTGGGGGAAGGACATTATCTATAATAATAAAAGCATAATATGCTAATTAAACCGGACTACCTTCCAGATGAAATCGAGGCTGCAAGGGAAGCCCGGCTCCCGGTGCCTGCCAATGGCCAGAGGGAAGCCTGGGTCCCAGGTGCCAAAGGGAAGCCAGTGCTGGCAGCCTGGGGGGAGAAAAGCCTACTCTTACACGAATTTTGTGCATCAGGCCTCTAGTGCCCTAATAATTGGCAGAGAGAGGTAGAACGGCAGGTTGTAAAATTTCCTCCCCAGTTGCATCATTTCAGATCTGAATATATGACCTCTGTATATCTCATCAGTATTAGGTGACTTTTTACAAAACCAGCTTGTCCTTCCCTACAATTAAATTGCATTTCCCCCCTGATTCACTTGTCATGTTATTTGCCCTTAATACCTAGTTGAGTTACAGATTCCATGCTTGGCTTTGCCACAGAGTCATATTCTCTTGGCTTTAAGTGAATAAGTACTTCTTAACTTTGAGGCCAAGCACCTCTTTAAAAATCAACTGAAAGCTATGGGCTATCTTTCAAAAAAGTACAAATATGATAAAGCTGATTTCAAGGTATTATTTGACCCTTTGGGGTTCAGTATTCTGAAACATTTACCATGTACCAGGCATTGCCTCATTTAATTTTTACCATATCCCCTGTAAGCAGTTTCTGTTATGCCCTTTTTACAAATGAAGGGTTCAGGTTAGATAACATACCCAAGACCACAAAAGAATTCAGTACTACTAGTTTTAGAATTTGAACCCAGGTCGATCTCACTCTAGAGCCAAACTCTTAATCACTGTTTTATACTGCCTTTTACATCATAGATGAAGATAGAAAAAAAACACCACACACCCTGAATAAAGATTGAAAACTTATGCTCCAGTAACTGGGTAAAAACGTCTAGGCTCAAACTATATAAGCACAAATTGTTAATACATATATATACATCTAGTGAATAAACAAGATTCTCCTTATTTTTTTAATTTTTTGCCATTTGCATTAGTTTCTTATTTTGGAAGGTGCTAAGAAAATAATGAACTTAATAGCTGAAAAGCAAATAGGAATAGGAAATAGGCAAAATGCAATGGGCCTATTTCACATTTACTGTGGTGATTTATCCAGATGTATCTTGTGCATTTTTAGGATTTGGAATATCGTCTGGATCCAAAGACCAAGGAACTGCCTCACTTAAGAAACCCTGACATTCTTGTGGGTGAAAATGACCTCACAGCCCTCAGCTATCTTCATGAGCCTGCTGTGCTCCACAATCTCAGAGTCCGCTTTATTGATTCTAAACTTATTTATACATATTGTGGTGAGTGTACCTTGCTGTCCTCTTTCCTCTAATGGCCTTGGCCATGGAAATATGGCGATGGGAAAGGAAGACTGTGATTAGATTTTCTCTTAGAGACAATTTCACTTCAGAGTTATCAAAAACTCTGAAGTTTTTGATAGCTAGCTGTACTTTATGCAGAATATTAGCTATTTTGTGAACTTACATAATTTTTGTCAAAATACAAAGAACTGGGTCCTTCTTTTGGATCCTCCCTGACAGAATTTAGATGCCAAATTTAATGCCAATTTGCCAGTTATTTTCACCTCTTTTAAAAACATGAAGAGTAAATGTCCAAAGACTTATCGTAGGAGCTGGTTCAGGAAGTTTAGTGTCTTTCTCGATTACTTAGAAATGCAGGATTGACTTGATTTGTAGTAGCTATTCCTGTTTTCCTGTTTGATCTGCTTGCCTAGGCTCTTGCTCATTTTTTTAAACTTTTTTTTTAATTTAATAAATCTTTATTGTTCAGATTATTACAATTGTTTCTCCTTCGCCCTCCCCCCATAGCTCCCTTCTACCTGGTTCCCACCCCACCCTCTGCCCTTACCTCCACCCCCCATTGTCCTCATCCATAGGTGTACGGTTTTAATTCAGTCTCTTCCTGCATCTTCCACACCCCTTTCCTCCCTGATAATTATCAATCCACTCCCTTTCTTTGCCCCTGATTCTATTATATTCACCAGTTTATTCTGATCATCAGATTTTTAATTCACTTGATTTTTAGATTCACTTGTTGATATATATGTATTTGTTGACCATAATTTATCTTTATTTTTTTCTCCTTCTCCCTCTTCTTAAAGAATACCTTTCAGCATTTCATATAATACTGGTTTGGTGGTGATGAACTCCTTTAGCTTTTTCTGATCTGTGAAGCTATTTAGCTGACCTTCAATTCTGAATGATAACTTTGCTGGGTAGAGTAAGCTTGGTTATGGGTTCTCGCTATTCATCACTTTGAATATTTCTTGCCACTCCTATCTGGCCTGCATAGTTTCTGTTGAGAAATCAGCTGATAATCGTATGGGTGCTACCTTATGGGTAACTGTTTTTCTCTTGCTGCTTGTAAGATTCTCTCTTTGTCTTTTGCTCTTGGCATTTTAATTATGTGTCTTGGTATAGTCCTCTTTGGATTCTTTTTGTTTGTTGTTCTGTGTGCTTCCTGGACTTGTAAGTCTATTTCTTTCACCAGGTGGGGGAAGTTTTCAGTCATTATTTCTTCAAATATTTTCAGTATCTTGCTCTCTCTCTTCTTCTGGCACCCCCATAATTCTGATGTTGGTTTGCTAGAAGTTGTCCCAGAGGCTCCTTATACTATCTTCAACTTTCTGGATTCTCTTCTCTTCTTGCTTCTCCAGAAGAGTGTCCTTTGCCTCTTAGTATTCCAAATCTTTGACTTGATTCTTGTGTTCCTCTAGTCTGTTGTTGGGTCTCTGTATAATATTTTTTTAATTTCAGTCAGTGTATGTTTAATTTCTAGTTGGTCCTGTTTCATATCCTCGAAGTATGAAAAAGGACTCATTAAATTTATCGTCCTTTTCTAGGAAATTCTTGAAAAACCTTATAATTGTGGTTTTGAACTCTGTATCCAGTCTTTTACTATCCATTTCTTTCGTTTGAGATCTATTTCTTTGTCTCGGCATTTTCGCTGCTTCCCTGAGTTGGTAGGATGGCTTTATGTGTTTGGTATCCTATATGGCCTGGTGGGTCAGCCTCCCCAGTTACCTGAGGTAGACACTCTTGGTGCTTCCCTTTGTGGACTGCATGTACAGCTTGTTGTAGTTAAGTCTTGATTGTTGTTATCACTGGGAGAATTGACTTCCAGGCCAATTGGATGTGAGTATCAGCTGTGTCTCCTCCGGGTTATCTTCTGTATTGGAGACAGTCTTATAGGATCAGACTTGCAAAATTGCAACAGCCTCTGTGCTCAGTTTGGATGGGGCGGAGTCTCAGGGCTGAGCAGTCAGTCTTGGCTTCTAGTCAATCCTGCCCTTGTGCACGTGCCTCAGACCTCTGCCTTCTGTGGCTCCCCTGAGTTTCCACCTGACAGTCTAGATTCCCCCTGCAAGAGCGTGAGTGCCCCAGGGACTTGCCTGGAATTGGGTTGGGTCTCTGTAGTCTAGAGCTTCTGACTCCTTCCACTATGGAAAGGCTGCGGCAACCTCCGTGGTCAGACCTCTCTCTGCCCACTCACTCGCGTGTGGGCGTGTCTAGACTAGCTCCCTCACATTTCCCAGTCTCTGAGTCTCTGGGTGCCTTTCTCTACAGTCTAGACTCCACCCGTATGAGCCTGGGTCCATGGGGTTTTGGATGGGGTTGGGGTTTAGTGTAGACGGAACTGGAGTTCAGTACAGTGGGGGGCTTCCTTTCCCCTCCTGCCAGCCAGGCACTCTGCCATCCTTCTTGAATGAATATTCTTGAATGAATATTTCTTGAATGAATGACTTAATATACACCTACTGTAAAAGCTAAGGAAATAAAAAAAAGTATAAAAATAGAAAACCATTACATGTAACTCATCACTGAAAAATAAAAATATTTTTTGGTTTATGTGTGTATATGTGAGTATAAATAGTTATAAAATTGGAGTCAGTATATAGTGTGTCACGTTTTCCTATGACTTTTAATATTCTTTAAAAATGTGATTATTTGTAGCATGATAGTGGGTTATATGGTTGTAATAAAATTATTTAATCACTCTATTATATATTTTGTTTTCACTTTTCACTGTTATGAATGACATTTTGATAAACATCTTTATTTAAAGAAAAATACTCTTGCATGAATCTCTGATTATTTCATTTGAAGTGGAATTTTTGGTTTAAATATTATAAAAATACTTAAAGTTGTTTTAGCATTGTCCCAATTGTCATTATTTTAAATAACCGAGTTCAGTGTTTAATTAGTACTGTATTTAGGACTAGTTATAATGGGTTTGGAGACAAAGGCTGTGTCGTATTTTAATTCTTACCAATTTGTTTGTTCAATATAAACTGACATGGAAATTTGTGTTAGCTGTGATTCTCAGTTAACCAACTTTAGTATGCTCATTAGGATATCATTGATTTCTTATTTTGCTTTTTCTCCCCCTTCTCCAGGTATAGTCCTAGTAGCTATAAATCCTTATGAACAGCTGCCTATTTATGGAGAAGATATTATAAATGCATACAGTGGTCAGAACATGGGTGATATGGATCCACATATCTTTGCAGTAGCTGAAGAAGCTTACAAGCAAATGGCCAGGTTGGTGGAAGCTCTATTTATTATTTAATGACTCTTATTAAATGTGATAACTTCTTCATTGCTGAGTCACAGATATTTTAAAATACAGTGAATGGCAGCTTATAAATTATTAAATAAATAACCTTAACTAGTTTGTCTTAGATGATCTTCATTATTTTTTTTTAAATAACCTACATTTGTAAAAGCCATATGATTTTTAAAAACCACCTTTGGAATCTCATTGTGGTCCTGTGACTTTGCAAGAACAGATGTTACTTTTTTTTTTTTTAACAGTTTTACAAGTTTAATGTGAAATTAAAAAAAAAATACAAAAAAGAAAGAAGTCCACTTTTTTTAATGTACAAAAATGTATGAGTAGAAACAAAAGCAAATTAAACATTATCACATATGTTTACATCACTATCTAGGGTCTTCATATCAACAGTACTATTCAAACAATAGAAACCAGGTGGCAATTTAAGGGGTGGGAAAGAGATAAAACAAAAAACCTTTCCTACCATGTTTTTTCTAGACTGTGTAGAGCTGTGCTCACAAAGACGGCTTCTTTTCTTCTCCACTGTGCAGAATTCATTGTATATAAAATTGAACCTGCTCAAAAGCTGAGGGAGACTAGAAATGATGGGTCCATATCCTGGTGCATTGTAATATAATTCAAACAATGTTGTGGCTACCAGCTTGTAATTTTTAAAAACTGCAAACAAGGTTTTCTCTTAAAGTTGAACCAAAAACAACTTCTTTTATTTTCCCTTCATTTAAAAAAAAATTTATTAAGGTATTATATGTGTACATATCTTACCATTGCCCCCCACCCCACCCCACCTCCCATACATGCCCTCCCTTCCCAGAGTTCTGTGTTCGTTGGTTGTACTTATATGCATGCATACCAGTCCTTTGGTTGATCTCTTATCTCCCCCAGATCTCCTTCCCCTCCCCGCTGTCATTTGACAGTCTGCTTGTTTTATGGTGACTATCTCAGGACCACACGAATAGAATCGGCTCCTCCTCTGGATCATCCTGCTCCCCTTCCCCCCCCCCCCCGTCCCACCACTTCCCCGGGGCACACGGCTCTCCCAGGGCACACTGCTCTCCCCCGGGGCACACAGCTCTCCCAGGACACCCAGCCCCCCTGATGCACACGGCTCACCCAGGCAAAAACAACTTCTTATGTTCCTTCAGTTTTATAATATATGCAGGAATATATGGATACTGAGGAGGTTCAAAATTTGGTCTCCACCAGTTACCAATGCAGTCATCAATGACCCAATCTTTCAGGACTCCATCTTGATGACCTAGTATCTCTGTCATTAAGCATTTTAGTCCTTCAACCTCATCTTCTCCTGGGTTAAGTTCACCACCAGGTAGTTTGGAGAAAGTTGTTCCCAACTGTAGCAGTAGCACATGGGGTATTCGGTCCTCATGTACAATTAGAACCCCTTCCACAGTCCTCCTCATTCCAATTTTATCAAATTTCCCCCTCATTTGTTGAAATCTGGCTGCAACAGAGCTGTCCTTCTCGTAGAGGGGCTCTTTTGTACCAAAAGTATAATTGGCAAGAGGGTACAGGTTGATGGGGCGCTCCAAGGTGAGGGGCATGGTCTGCTGGATGTACTTGTTGCCCAACTGGTTGACCCCCCGCGGCCAGCGGTTTGAGAGCAATTGGGCGGCACCACGGACATGCTGGAGAGGATTGGCGGAGAACGGAAAAAGGGGGAGAGGAGAGGCAGGGAGACTTTCCCGGTGCGGGCAGCTGTTATCTGCGGTCCCACCCAGCAGCCGCAGCTTGCCATTAATGTGAGAGCCAGATGTTACATTTTACAGATGAGTGGATCAAGGATTGGTACAACTAAATTGCTTGCCCCATGTCATTCAGCTTAGTGGCAGGCAAGAACTAAAAACTGGAAGAAATCTACTTGTATCTTAGAAAATTAACTACCAAGGAAATTGTGAATTTCAATGTTAGCATTATGTACTATGACATTAATGATCCTGAATAACATCAGAAAAATGTCCTTGGAATTAACCATGGAACACAAACATTTTCAGAATGGAAGATCAGAGGAAAAAAAGCTACTTTTAAGACTAGATTATGCTCTTAATAATGTAATGTTATGTAATGCAAACAGGTCAGCTATTAATTAGTGCAAGTTAATCCACTTTTAAACACCATACAGAAAACTCTCCTTATCAGGTAGTATGCATTCCTTCAAGTCTATTTACATAAGTAGGGTACTTGGTACCACATGGCAGCTGATCATAGATGGATACCTACTAGGTGCCAAGCATGGTGTCAACATATTACCTCTATCTAATCTTCATGACAGCCTGGGAGCGGACAGGTGAGGAAAGTAACTTGTTTGGGTTATCATACTAATAGTTTCTGGGGATTGAGATTTGTATCCAGCTCCAAGGCTGAAACCTTGGCATTTAATTTTATCATTTTCAGCTAAGTGGTCCTGCTCTAACAGGATCTCAAGTTAATAGTGCACAATTCTATTTCTGCACCTTTTATTCAGCTTATAATAGCCTTTTTCAT
This sequence comes from Vespertilio murinus, assembly GCA_963924515.1. Classification (NCBI taxonomy): domain Eukaryota; kingdom Metazoa; phylum Chordata; class Mammalia; order Chiroptera; family Vespertilionidae; genus Vespertilio; species Vespertilio murinus. The sequence goes on along the minus strand of OZ004704.1, from coordinate 164,756,486 downwards.
GCTCCTTATCTGCCTGATTTCTGTTTATTCTTCATGATTCCACCCAAATTTTACTTTTAGACCAGCTCCCAGAAAGTGACGCCTCTTCAGAATTCTTTATTATATGTATTTGGAACTTGCTGAGTACTCTCTACCTCATAGGATTCAGTAGGAATAAAATAAGTGTAAGAGTCTGTAAAAGTTACAAACAAATATAATTAGCTATTTTATGGCATCTTTATATTAATCTCAGAGGCTCTGCACAGATGGAATAAAAAGTCAGATTATGTGAGAGGACCTGACAGCCATATGACAGGCTTCTGACAAGGAATTACATGGTCTCAGCATGTATCTCTAGGGAACACTTATTTTCACTTTCTGATTAGTGTCCTTGCCTCTCTAAAGCACAGTTTTCACCAGTGCCAGCACATTCTTGTATAGTAAATATTTACACTTCAAAAGTAATACTTAATATTGTCATTGTGGACTCATTGTCTAGTATAAATCTTTTAATGTTTAAGTCTTTTCTTCTTGGGATAGATTTCAAAAGCAGAAATCAGAGACAGACAGCAGAGTAGCTTGATTCTGACAAGTCGTAATGTAGGGAAACTTGGCATTTCTCTTATAAGGGAGATAGGGACTAGAGTATCAAGTGAAGCTACATCTTTAAGTAACCACAGTAAAAACACGGCTTTGGAAGAAAGCAATATATTACATGTTTGTGTGTGTGTGTGTGTGTGTGTGTGTGTGTGTGCGCTTTTAATGAGGGATCAAATGAAGAGAGAAATCATTAGATTGATTTCCTACAAAAAAGTAAAACTCTAGCCCTGTCAGTGTTATCTCAATGTGTGGCTCAATGGTTGAGTCAACTCCTGAACCAAGAAGTCCCTGATTTAATTCGCAGTCTGGGCACATGCCTAGGTTGCAGGCTTGATCCCCATTGGGAACAGGCAGGAGGCAACCAATCAATGATGTCTCTTGATGTTTCTATCCCTCTCCCTTCCTCTTTCTCTTTCTCTCTAAAAAATTAATGTAAACATATTTTTTAAGAAAAGTAACACTAGGGCCCTAACCAGTTTGGTTCAGTGGATAGAGTGTCGGCCTGCGGACTGAAGGGTCCCAGGTTCGATTCTGGTCAAGGGCATGTACCTTGGTTGTGGGCACATCCCCAATGGGGATTGTGCAGTAGGCAGCTGATCAATGTTTCTCTCTCATTGATGTTTCTAACTCTCTATCCCTCTCCCTTCCTCTCTGTAAAAAGATATATATGTATGTATGTATGTATGTATGTATATAAAGTAAAACTAGGTTTTGTTTCATGGAGCATGTTCACTTATAAGCTAAAAATTAGACCCAGGTGCTTGTACACTCTATCAGGGTAGGTGGCAACACTCAGTGTGTGATTATCAGAAAGTAAATATCACCATGGGTGGATATATTAAATTGTGTTTTGCATGAATTAGGTTGTAGTTACTTTGCTTCGTTTCCTCATTAATTACCTGGATGTGAATTGAAAGTATATTCATTACATTTACAAAGGACAAGTTGATGGTATTGGAAGATATGAATAGTATTCAGTGTGCTCACGATAAACTAGAGAGTTTACATTTTTAAAGGGTAAAGTTTAGAAGGAAAAACCTATAAAATAATACACTTGATACAAAATGAAAATTTAATAAATATAAGGAAAGGCTGGAGAGACCAAAGAGATATAGATACTAAACAGATATAGATACTGAGGACCATAGAAGGAAAATAAACTAAAGCACAAAACCTCTCTTACATCAACCCAGAGTGGATATTGTGTTCAGGAATGATTTTTTCCTGGGGTCTGGGGTGCCTCCACATAGTTTAATTCTCAGTTCTTTTTCTCAAACAATCTGGTTTATACTAATAACTATATAAGAATCAATTTAGGCATCACCGCCTCTAGAAAACATTTCCTGACGTCCCCTTCTTACCTATTCCAGAAATTCTGTGCCCTTCTTCCTAGTATCCTAGATGGACCTCTTTTATAGCAACTATCCTCTCTATTTTAACCTTGTTCTTTCCACTCTCCTGAAATAAGCTATGACCCTAAAATCTTTTATCTTCATAAAGTGTTTGCACTTGTGGCTGCTCATTACCTGTTTGTTGAATGAAAGAGTAAAGCAATATTTTTAGGTGGGGCTTTTAGTTCACATAAGAGCCTCTGTGCCACCATTGACTGAAACAGATCAGAAGAACTCACCTCTACTCCAAGACACCAGTACTCAAGCCGATTAGAATCACTGTAGGGGCACTTGAAAAGTCTGGCCACACCTGAAATCATAAATCCCTAGGATGCTCCAGATTGATCTGTCCTTGATGAGCAGTGGAGAATCTCTCTTCCTTAATTTGTTTTTTTTTTTTAATCAGGTCCTTGAAGTGTGATATCTGCTATATCCCCAAAATAGAAAGAAGGTTCTTATATAGACAAAAGCACCCAAAGTATTATAAATAGTGATTGATCAGCTAATCAAAATTTTGTAGAATTATACATTTTTTACACGAATCTGAAGGCCACAGCTCAAATGAAAAATAAAAATTTTATCTCTGATGTTTTTGTCTATTTTCTCCCTATCTTTATCATACCCTTGTTTTTCCCTTTGTATGTCATTAATAGGTATTACCTCTCTCCCTTCAGTATCTCTACTTGGCTCTTCATTCTTGTCCTACTTTTTTTGACATTTCTTCCTATGGCCACATAGAGCTGAAAAACATTTTAAAGACTGTATTGTACTTACTTTATAAAGATTTCTGATTCCTGTTCTTAATTTAAAAGCAAGTCAATGGATCATCTTACATTGCTCTCTTTATAGCCCTTTATTGTTCTCTTTGATACCCCATCTCTAATTCAGGGGTTCTCCAGAGAAGAAATGTTGCCCAATATTTTTCTTCTTCATATTATAGGAAAAGGCTCTCCATATGGATTTTTAGTGTTTTTTTTTTAAATACATTTTGTCATTAAAACATGAAATGAGTAGCTTTTCAAATGCAGTGCAGTTTAGGATAGTCTTTCTATTAATATATCCTTTCATCAGACTAGTGGCAGCTTCCTCAGCTTGTTTGCTATTAGAAGTGCTGGGAGAATTTTGTCAAGTTAGCTAGTACACAGGGTATAGTGACAGAACTGATCATGCAAGAATCAGGAAAAGGTAATTTTTCTAATCATATTGTAGAAAGTAATCTGAGGACTGCTGATACTGTTTTTTGTCTTTTTTTCTTTTTTTAATGTTTTTTTATATATTGAAAAGGCTAAATTCTGAGAACTTTGTAATGACTACAAGAAAGGACATTGTAATGATTTAAAGAAAGGACATTGGTATCTTTTAGAACTATTTTACTAGTGATTCATCTTGAAATCAGCCATGAATGAAAAGAAGCCATGAGAGTATCCAGTATAGTCTAGAAATTAAAATAAAAAGGAAATGAGATGGTGAGTATGGCATACAGGAAGTTTCACAAAAATGGGATTACATACAAGCTTGTTCTATGAGGACTGGATGTCCCCTAGTGTGTCATCAAAGTTTTCAATATGGGAGTCAGAGTTTCAGGAACAGCTGCTATGTGGTGCCAGTGTGTGATATGAATTGCTTAATCAGGCATGTATTATACTCCTATTGTATTTTTTTTCTTTTTTTTTAAAATAAATCTTTATTGTTCAGATTATTACAAATGTTCCTCTCCCCCCCCCCCATTGTTCCCCTCCACCAGGTTCTCACCCTACCTTCTGCCTTTTCCCCACCCCTCCATTGTCCTCATCCATAGGTACACAGTTTTTGTTCAGTCTCTTCCCGCACCCCCCACTCCTATTTTCCCCGAGAATTGTCAGTCCACTCCCCTTCCATACCTCTGATTCTATTATATTCACCAGTTAATATTGTTCATCAGATTTTTTAATTTCCTTGGTTTCTAGTTTCACTTGTTGATAGTTACGTATTTGTTTTGTTTTTTTAAATACATTTTATTGATTTTTTACAGAGAGGAAGAGAGGGATAGAGAGTTAGAAACATCGATGAGAGAGAATCATCGATCAGCTGCCTCTTGCACACCCCCTATTGGGGATGTGCCTGCAACCACGGCACGTGCCCTTGACCGGAATCGAACCTGGGACCTTTCAGTCCACAGGCCGACGCTCTATCCATTGAGCCAAACCGGTTTTGGCAATAGTTACATATTTGTTGTTCATAATTTTTATCTTTATTTTCTTCCTCTTCCTAAAGAACCCCCTTCAGCAATTCACATAATTCTAGTTTGAGGGTGATGAACTCCTTTAGCTTTTTTATTTATTTGTGAAGCTCTTTATCTGGCCTTTGATTCTGAGTGATAGCTTTGTTGGGTAGAGTATTTTGGGCTGTAGGTACTTGCTATTCATTACCTTAAATATTTCTTGCCATTTCCACCTGGCCTAAATGGTTTCCGTTGAGAAATCAGCTGATAATCGTATGAGTGCTCCTTTATAAGTAACTACCTGCTTTTTTTCTTACTGCTTTTAATATTTTCTCTTTGTCTTTTGTTTGCTCTTGGCATTTTAATTATGATGTATCTTGGTGTGGTCCTCTTTGGATTCCTTTTGTTTGGGGTTCTGTGTGCTTCCTGGACTTGTAAGTCTATTTCTTTCACCAGGTGGGGGAAATTTTCTGTCACTATTTCTTCCAATAGGCTTTCTTGCTCTCTCTCTTCTTCCGGGATCCCCTCTCCCCCCCATAATTCTGATGTTGTTTCGCTTGAAGTTGTCCCAGAGGTTTCTTACATTATCTTCAACTTTCTGGATTCTCTTCTCTTCTTGCTTTTGCAGAGGAGTGTCCTCTGGCTCTTTGTGTTCCAAATCTTTGACTTTATTCTTGCGATCTTCCAGTCTGTTTTTAGGACACTGTATAATATTTTTTTTAATTTCAGATAATATATTCTTTATTTCTAGTCGATCCCTTTTCATATCCTCATACGTCTCGTTTAGTTTATTGGCATTTTTTAGGAAATTCTTGAAAAAGCTTATAACTGTAGTTTTTAACTCAATGTCCACTCTTTTACTTTCCTCCATTTCCTTCCTTTGTGTCCTGCCTCTTTGCATTTTAGCTGCTTCCCTAATTTGATGGAATAGTTTTGTGTGTTAGGTGTCCTGGTAGAGCCCAGTAGCACAGCCTTCCCAGTTACTTGAGGTAGACATTCTTGGTGCAGCCCTTTGTGGGCTGTGTGTGAAGTCTTGTTGTTAAACTTTGCTTGTTGTTGGTATCACTGGGAAGCGTTAATCTCCAAGCCAATGTGAGGATCAGCAGTGTCTCAGCTAGGGGGGCTTCTGTGCTCCGCTAGGATGGGGCAGTGTCTTGGGGTGGCGCAGACAAGCTTGGTTCCCGTCAGTCCTGCCTTAGGAAAGTCCTATTCATGGCAAAACCCACAAAATTGGTTGCAGGTGATTGTGCGCACCTCTTGGATAAAGGCTGTTCTTGAGTTTTGTCTGCTCCCTGGCAGCCAGTTTTTTCCTGGCTCAGAGTTGTCTGTCAGTGCAGTTGGGAATTTATTTTTTTTCTCCTGAACAAGAAAGCCAGCCTCCAGGAGGGCTTCTGTGATCTGCTTGGATTGGGTGGAGTCTCTGGGTGGTGCAGACAAGCTTTGATTTCCCATCAGCCTCTCCCTGCAAGGGTTCAGTTCCTGAGTCCCACAGTAATGGCTGCAGGCTTCACACCCCTCCGAGAGAGCCTTGCCCACTGCCTGACAGTCTGTCCTCTCCCTGACTGGGGCTGTCTATCTGAGCAACAGGGTGGCTCTGTTTTCCTCCTGAACAAGAAAGTCAGCCGCGCATTAGATGTCCGCCCTCTCCGAGCGCTGCGAGCCAGCCAGCAGCGAACTCGGCCTGCCCTCTCCACACACTGTGAACAAGCCAGCAGTGAAACTGGCAGCCGCCTTTTCCACGCGCACAATTCTCCACACCTTCACAGTTCCTGAGGTTCAGCGTCCCTTCTCTTCCCTTCCTGGATGGTAGAGCCTCCACTCAGCCAGCTGTCTGGTGTTTCCAGGAGATGTTTCCTCTGTTTTCCAGTTGTAAATTTAAAATTGTTGTGGCAGGCTGCAATTAAGTGTCTATCCTATGCTACTATCTTGGTTTCTCTCCTTATTGTATTTTTCAAAGCCTGTGAAATAAGTCAGTGAACCTCATTTTCTCAACAACAACAAAAAAATCTTTTCCTTAGAAAAGTTCTAAATTTCTACTTTGGAAATTTATTACCAAGTACTGTTGATTACTACCATTTTATATCTCTTAAACCATTTGTCTCTCTCAATAATAACCTTTGTACATACTTAAACCTTTATCTCCATATTCCACATTGCTGCCAGAATGATTTTATTAAACTGAGTTGTGTTATTTTCTGTTTAAAGCCCTGCGAAAGCACTCCATGACCTTTAGGTAAACATAAAATTCTTTAACATCTCATGTATAGCCTTTATGACCCAGTTCTTGCTAACTTATGTAGCCTTAGCTGTCATCAATCCATGTTCCAGCCAAACTTAGTTTACCCACTTTTACCTAGCTTCTCATGTATCTGAGCTTTCATTTATGTTACCTCCTTTCCCTGGAATGTTCCCTCCCTAACTTTCTCATCCCTTACTTGTTTTCTCCGACTCCTCCTTTCTAGACCTTGCTCAGGTATCATCTTCAGGGAGTCTTCCTTGATCATATATTATAATCTTGAAATAAACAGTAGTCTGTTTTTCCTATTAAACTATCAGTCACTTGTGGATGCAGATCATGATTTATGTAAATTATATTTCTAGGATTTAGTAAAATATTAGTCAAGTAGTAGGTGTTTGATAAATATTTCTTGGATAAATAAATCTCTTAAAAGATAAAAAGATCACCTTCTGTAGTATAATAACCTCCCCATTTGTGGCCTTGTAGGATAGTTCTACTAAAAACTTTTGAAGTCATCTTGTCTTTGCAAATTAAGGGTACAATTGATACCACATTTATGTATTTGCTTAGTTGTTTTGTTTTTTATTTTTTGAAAGTTTTCAACTTTTTTTCAGAATTTGGTATGGCAGGCATTTCTTACATGTAGCCATCCAGGCAGATCAATCCTTTGCAGCTATTGTCATAATCAATATCAGTATCTATAGTCATATTAATCCAGCAGTGAGGCCCCACTGATCCCAAAACTGGGTAGAGTCTTTGCTTGGCTTCACCATATTCTGGTTATTTTGAACACGTAGATATAGCTTGGGGAACAATTGGTGGTATAAAGGACATAGTTATCCTTTTTTTAAAAAAAAACAAACATTTTATTGATTTTTTACAGAGAGGAAGAGAGAGGGATAGAGAATTAGAAACATTGATGAGAGAGAATCATCAATCAGCTGCCTCTTGCACACCTCCTACTGGGGATGTGCCCGCAATCCAGGTATATGCCTCTGACCAGAATCGAACCCGGGACCTTTCAGTCTGCAGGCTGATACTGTATCCACTGAGCCAAACCGGTTTTGGCAGGACATAGTTATCCTTAATAAAACATGACAGAAGAACAAAAGTGTTACTTTTAGGAAGAGCTCCACGAAATATATATCCCATTTGTATTTTTGGTGGATATGATAAAAATTTTAGCCAAGTCTATCAATATTTCACAATTCCCAGATGCAAAAGTAAAGACATTACAATTTTCTACAAAAACCTCTTTTGTAGGCAGCTATCAAAGTTAATCTAACTTTTTCCTCTGCGTCAGTGGCTTTCTAATGGTGAAAAAAATGGAATGGGAGAGTATATGCATTTTAGATATATAAATGTATGAGAGTCATAGATTTCTGTGGATGAGAAAGTTTCCTATATTATTGACCAAGCATGTATTGTTGCTTAGCTCCACTTGTTTTCTAGCTTGAAAATTATTAATATCTACATAGTTTATTTTCATTAATATTCATCAAAAGTACTTAAGTGGAAAAAAAAAAAAAGAAGGCTTCAAGAGATCCAGTCCAGATTATGGGATCTATAAATATGGTTAAGCTAGGGGACACTTAACTTTCTGAACCCAGTTCTCTCATCTGTCAATGACATCCAGAATGGGCATGAAATTTCATGAAGACACTGTGTACAATTCCTGGCACATAGCAGGTACTCAAAAATGTTACTTAGGATAAGATTTAATAGAAGTCAGGCTGGTTGTAGTAATCTCTGTTTGCTCATTCCATTTATTTTCTTCTTGCTCAGTTATTTTGATGAATTAAAGCTGATGGCTGGCTTTGTCTTAGGATATGGGCATTTAATGCTCCTATCTTAGTTGAAATAATAGACAAAAGTAGAAAGATTGATTTCTAGGCTTGGTTGTTCATTGAAATTCAATTTACTTATAGACAATACAGATTTATTGAGCATTTGTGATGTGCCAGGTTCTGGACTAAGTGCTGGATATTCAAGATAAGATGACATAGGTCCTTATCCCCTAAGAAATGATAGTCTTATGAGCAAGTTCATCACTTAGAGTTTTTAAGTCATTGTGTGAATGAAATAAAGAAATAATAATGACAGTCTTTGAGTTCTGAGCTATCTGAATAAATCAGCCAACGAATGAAGCATTTCTTCTCTGGAGTGAGGCTATTTTGTGGGAGAAACTTCTTTATAAACTATTAGCTAGTAGACAATTTATCATTTTAATTAAATAGGATTTTTTCTAAATTCCTTTGCTATGACTCCTTTCTTTTTAGAGGTGGTAGACAATGGTACTGTAATGTACCAAAATAATTTTCTAGAAATAAAATAATGTTTGAGATATGTACACTCACAAAAATTCAGAGACTTGATTTCAGATTTATCCTTAGATGTGATGCTCTCTAATTTAAAACTTGACATCTTCTCCCTCTCTGTTCCTTGATAGTTTATAAGTACTTATTTTTATTAGGAAATATCATTCTTAACTTCTTTCCCACATAGTTGCATGTATGAACCCATAGAAATTCACCATGGCTCGTTGATGGGAACACAGAGGACATGTTAATTACATTCAGCAGTGGATAGCCCTATCAGTTACTCTTCTTTGTTTTACAGAGATGAACGAAATCAGTCCATCATTGTAAGTGGAGAGTCGGGGGCAGGAAAAACAGTCTCAGCTAAGTATGCCATGCGATACTTTGCCACTGTAAGTGGTTCTGCCAGTGAAGCCAATGTTGAGGAAAAGGTCTTGGCCTCCAACCCCATCATGGAGGTAAGACAGCAGGCTTGCCTTCTTACTCTATTCTCTTGTTAAAAAGATACAGCACATGTGAGGAAGTCTGGGATCTCCTACCCACTAAAAGTAGGAAAATACTTTTTCACATGTTAGTGAGAGATCTAGATACAATAAATATTCAAGAAGTTAGATATTTTGAGTAAAGTTTAGCTGTAGAGGAATTTACCTTATTTCATAATTCTGCATTTTCAACCTAGCATGGAATCGTTGCCTCTAAAGAGCTGGCAATGCTACTTCATTTCTTGAAGTTTCTTTCTCATAGTTAATTGACTCAAATCTTTTGCTCCTTGTTCTGGAAGTATGTTATTAATTTCCCCTCAATCCTGGGTTCTTATTTAAACTCCTTCCAAAATATAGGATTCACTGTGTTCAGGCATGAATGAGTTTCATTATTCCTTTGTTCACATTTCATTTTCTGTACTTAGCCCAACCTGTTTATAAAATTTGAATTTTTTCCCAGATTTGAACTATAAACTTAAATCGTGATCTTGTAAACATTTTCCTTCATGTTTCTGTCAAGCATATCACACAATTTTAGCTTAGAAAAAGAAATTTAATAACTATAAATTCTTGAGAAAGGAAGATTTTTTTAAAAGTGGAATATGTATATCAAGTAGAAAATGCTTGTACCAAAGAAAATGGAACTATTTGTGTGAGAATTTTAGTATTTGTAAGTAGAGAATTATCTGTCTGATATGCTTCTAAGAAAGTTACATTTTAAGTACTCCCATTAAATGGAGAAAAATAAGTCTTATTCAATGGAGAGAAATTAGCTTTCAGAAATAAATCTTTCTTACTAAAACTCAAATCAGCATATTTTATTCCTGTTTTTTCTTTGTCAAGCCTTATTTGCCACCCAAACACAGATGGAGTTTAGAACTGGCCTGGTGCACCTGTGGTACAAGTGGTTTTTGCAATAATCAGTCCAGAGGTAAATGTGCCTGGTTTGCGGTGCTGTGTGTGACACTTCAGAACAGATGCTGTGACCCACTTCTTTTATAGGGCTGCCTCCTAGAAGCACAGGACTTCTGTTCTGGGGGACGTGAAGAGGCCTCCTGGGCTGGGTGCACTATGGAAAGAGAACTGGAAGAGTTTTCTAAAATAGCATGGACTGGAGGAAACAGAAGTTTGTGCCAGAAGAGAGTAGTAAAGATTTTAAGCAACTATTAAGATTGTGAAGAATTTATGCTACAGTAGTGGGTGCTACTAGTATTATTATTATTGGGGCATTTTAGTCTGCAGAGCCAGTTTTGGGATTTGGCTCAGGAAACAACAGGGCTTCACTTCTTACTATTATTTTTACTGTTTTTGGTCATGACAGTGAATTTTTAGTATATGACAATAGTTTAGGCCATTCTTAGTCCCTAATGTTAGAATATGCTAAAGTCTTCATTGTGATGATATCAGGAAATCCCATCTTTCCTAGGCCTGGACCATATAGTAATGTAAGTCTGGAATGAACCTGCTAAAATATGTCAAGTTGAATGAAATATTTTATGACCTTGTTATATTTTCTTCCAAAAATAGCTACATTGGTTTTTCTGCAACAGATTTCAGTTGTGTTAATGGAGTGATATTAAAAATTTGGAATAGCCACAGAGACTAATTTTCAATATGCTGATATAAGGAATTTACCCTCTTTGCTAGGATGAACAACAACAACAACAAAAAGATTAAAGCCATCAGTTATGCTTAGATACTTCCATCTTTATTTTTGTTTAGGTTTTTTTTATAAGAATTTAAAGAAAGAAAATTCAGTAAAGACAGAACTAATTTTAAAAAAACTATCATTGAAGGCATCCCAATTTGAAAGATTAAAATGGAATATGGGGCTTACGAATGGTGACAAGTTTACAATATAAGAAAAAACAACATAGGTACAATATTGAATATGGTGCCCATAAAATTTGTAGCTTTAAACCTGCCTCAAGACTATGTTGTTGTATTAGAGCCCTTTACTTTGATTTCAAGAAAGGCGAGTCCTGTTGCCAATGGTCTGCTGAAATGCCTCCTTGGATAATGAGCATTCTTTATGGTTAACATCACAGACCAGTGGCTAATAGGATTTGCACATTATCCTTCAAAAAGCAAGCTCCTCATCCTCAGCATGGGCTCCTTTTGCAAAATGATTGATTCTTTGTGTTCTATTTTATCACGTTTTCGTTTTCTCCCTTTCTCCTGGAAATGTTTGCCCTAAGATGAGACGTAGAAGATTTTGGGGGCACATTGGGTCTTTCTTAATGGTTGTTTTTCATCTTCAGTAACTGTAGTTGAAGAATTTCATCTCCATTTAGTAAAGAAGAAGAATAAATCACTGAACATTTTACTGAAGTCAATAGTAAAATCAAGATCACAAATTTTCTCCTTTCCTGTAGCAATTTCTTGCTGAATGAAATGAAAATAGCCATTAAGGGAGGCTGTTGTAAATACTTATAAAGCAGAGGAAACAGGGAGAATGGACAAAAAGTACTGTTTATATATAGAACCATCTTCCCATATCAGGTTCAAGGCTTAGTTAGAATCATGTCTTTTTATTTTAATAGAACCTGAGAGCTCATCTATCCTAGGCAGTTTATACTTCGGGACACTAAAGCTCCTCAAAGGATTAAATCAGGGGAGGGGGACATCCAGCCCACAGGCCGTATAAGGCTCACAAAATCCTTTGGTCTGGCATGCCAAGACATTAGGGGTGAGTTAATTAAATGTTTGACCAAATAGAGCAGGCTAATTTTTAAGTTGATAATTTTGTATGGTCCTTGAATGATGTTATAAATATCCAAATGGCCTTTGGCAGAAAAAAGGTTCCCCACCCCTGGATTAAATGATGGCAAGTTGGTAGTAGGGTCTGGTCTGATATCCACATCTTTAGACTTCTGTTTCAATAAAATATATTTTTTAAAATATTAATTGAAATACAGCAGTATTCTCATTGCTAAAACAAAATAGAGCAATACCTGCTGTGTATTTCAGAGAGCAAAAATACATTTTATATATATATATATATATATATATATATATATATATATATATATATATATATATATATTACAGAGAAGAAGGGAGAGGGACAGAGAGCTAGAAACATTGACCAGCTGCCTCCTGCACACCCCCACACTGGGGATGTGCCCGCAACCAAGGTACATGCCCTTGACTGGAATCGAACCTGGGACCTTTCAGGCAGCAGGCCGGTGCTCTATCCACTGAGCCAAACTGGTTTCAGCCAAAAATACATTTTCTTTGATGGAGAAGATAGTCTAATATGTTGACTTTTGTGGCTATGCTACTTTTTTCATCACCTATTTCCATTGCTCCCCCTCTTTTTTTTTAACACTCCAGAGCATTTTCATATTTTTCTTATTGCTTTGGTTTTAATATATGAATCTTGATAGTCACAGACTTTGCACAAGTACAATAATTAATCTTATGAAAGTATCATTTTGAAGATTTAATATATGCATTTTATGAACTCTTGCTTTTCTAACTATACCGTATTTTTTGCTTTGTTGAGAGAAAAAATGTTAGAAGCATGTTATCTTAATTTTTAAGATTAAAAATTTAGAAGAAGGTTATATTCTCTGCATTCTGTAGCAGATATTTTGCAAGTTATATAATACTACCAAAATTCAAAGCCAAATTTTACTGTCTCTGGTTTCTGAAAATGGTTTTAAATGGAGTAATTACTAATTCTCCAACTGGACCTTCGTTGTCACAGGATGAGCTGATAGGAACTTCTGCTAAAGAGATCCTGAATACCAGCGGCACATTTTCACGAGAATATTAATTTGGCTTAGCCAGCTTATTAAAATAAAACAGACTTAAGATTTTTAAGAAATCAAAACCCTGATGTTTAACTAAGAGGGTTTGTGCCTTGGCAGCTCCCAGTGCCATCCGTTCTGTTTCTTTGCTGCCATGGATCAACACGTGCAGATATCACACATGGTGTATGAAGACCTCCCAGCGGTGGTTTCAGGTTTACTGTTTATGAAAATAATTTGTGTGACAATAATAGGGAAAATGGAATCTATTAGTATATATCTGTGTGGTTGTGCAGTGAGCAAAACATGCACTTGTGCCCGCAGACGCGATATTCTTCTGGTCTTAAAAGAATCAGTTTTAAAGGGTTGTCCTACTCTTGTCCTTTCTGTGAACCAACTCGGTAAATGCCATGTCATGAATTGCACTTCTAAAAGATGGTTTGACTTTGGGTGGTGGGCACGCAGTGCAATATACAGGTCTGTACACTTGAAATCTATATGATCTTATTAACCAGTGTCACCTGAATAAGTTTATTTAAAAAAATAATAAAATCTTACCCCTCCCCCTCCTTGTTTCTTAGTCAATTGGAAATGCTAAGACAACCAGGAATGATAATAGCAGCCGTTTTGGGAAGTATATTGAGATTGGTTTTGATAAGAGATATCGAATCATTGGTGCCAATATGAGAACTTACCTTTTAGAGAAATCCCGAGTGGTGTTCCAGGTAAGTTGGGCATGTGCACATATATGTATGTTAGGTGGCCATGGAATTCCAGAGCTCGTGCTTGCTGGTTTGCATTTCATTTCCAGATATTCTTGAGTGTATTGTGACATTATTAGCACAAACCACATTTGGACTGAAACATGAAAATGATGCTTGCTGAAAGTGGGATAATACCCATCAGACACAGCATGTCAAACTCACTGCTGGCAGGCTGCATGCTTCATTTATTTAAAGGAGGCATACAGTTCACCGGCCGGGAGTTTGACATGCTTGCATCAGAATAATGGTCTTTGGGGCTGGGCACTCGTTTAGGTTTAATAGTGTTGACTGTTTCTAGCAGATGCTTGTAGGATAAGCTTAGTTAAGAAGAGATGCTATTATTTTAGTCTTGTCTCTCATATATTTCAATTGAAAGAAAAAAAATTGGTTGATGTCTTCAATGAGTTACAGTTTGAACTAAGTTTAAGAAAAAATTATTATTGTTTTCTTTCCTTCCTCCTTCTCCTCTCTTAGAATATGATATTATTTAGATAGAATAATGAGGGTTTAAAAAATCTTCACAACTCATTTGTAAACTACTGTCAACACACTCAAGTTTATACATCTCTGCAGGAAATCCTTCACAAATCTGCTCCCGGTCCTTTTTTATCTGTAAGTGGGAAATAGTATAGATTACAACACGGTCAGGCATGATTGATATATTTACAGGCATGCAAAGGAAATATATTCTTATTATTGGAGAACTCACAGTAGAAAGCTCCTGATGCCCCATTGTACACTGTGGGCTCAGGGTTTCTATGGCCCCTTCACTGGATGCCCACTGCACTGAAGTTCAAATTCCTCTGGCATTGCCATGTAGCAGCATCTACAGTTTTCATTGCACAAGTCAGTTGTGGTTTTGAAAATGCCTGGGACATACTGAGAGTCATGAGTTTTGGCAGCCTGCAGTAGCCCTGGCTTTGACATTAGTCATGTGCCTGATTTGTGCATCTGTTTAGTCACATTCAACATAAAATATCTGATAGTAATGTGCATCTGTATAATACCTGAGTAAAGTAATAGCCACTCTTCTCCTTTGTTTTAATATGTAAGTACACACAGAGCAATGTTAATACTTACAACATATATACCTGCATAGGTTTTAAAAAATAGTTTAGTAGCCTAAAGAAAGAATGGGGAAAATACATAGATTTAAGAGAAAATTGGGTTTAAATAGTACACATATGATTGATAGATAAACAATTAAAGGTGAAGTGGGTATGGTGGCCAGAGGCTAGTAGGGCTTAAGACAAAATGTTAAGGCCTAATCTTATCTTATCTAGTGATATTGAAGCAATTCTAGTTGTTGCTCAATTCCCAAGGCTAAGTAAGATTGAGGATGTTTGGTATGCCAAAATGAGTCAGATAGAGCCTAACTGATACTGACCTCCATATACCGAAGACCAAAGCATTTCTGCACATTCACCCATTTTTCTTGTTGTCTGTGAGCCAAATTACCTGATCATGCTTGTGATTATTTGTTGTTCTGGGTCTTCTGTTCCTGTAATAGGTTTTCTTGATCCAGCATCAGCTCCCTTTGGGCATCAAACCTGACCTTGACCTTACTTGCACTATTCTTTAGTCAGCTGAATACACTGAATAATTCAAGGATATGATAATAGAGTATAGAATTTAATTTTGCATGAATATTATTCCAATATTATTACAACTCTATTTTTAAAGTATATACTAGTATGTGGGAAAATATTCAAGATATACTAAGAAATTATTTTAGATTTGTATATGATTTATTTTATATTTTATAAAATATTTTTATTGATAGCCTATCTAATAAAAGAGCAATATGCAAATTGACCATAACTCCAAGACATAAGATGGTCGCCCCCATGTGGTCAAAGATGGCAGCCCCCATGTGGACACAAGATGGCCACCACAAGATGGCCAATAGGGGAGGGCATTTGGGAGGGACCAGGCCTGCAAGGGAGGGCAGTTGAGGGTGATCAGGCCTGCAGGAGAGAACAATTGAGGGGGACCAAGGCCTGCAGAGGAGAACAGTTGGGGACGATCAGGCCAGCAGGGGAGGGCAGTTGAGGGGGACCAGGCCGACAAGGGAAGGCAATGAGGGGTAATGAGGCTAGTAAGGGAGGGAAGTTAGGGGTGACCAGGCCTGCAGTGGAGAGCAGTTGGGGGGGACCAGGCCCACAGGGGAGGGCAGTTGCGGGGACCAGGCCAGCAAGCGAGGGCAGCTAGGGATGACCAGGCCAGTAGGAGAGGGCAGTTGGGGACGATCAGCCCGGCAGGGGAGCAGTTAGGCATCAATTAGGCTGGTAGGGGAATGGTTAGGAGGTGATCAGGCTGGCAGGCAGAAGCAGTTAGGGGCAATCAGGCAGGCAGGCAGGCAGGCAGGCGAGGGTTTAGGAGCCAGCACTCCTGGATTGAAAGAGGAATGTCCAACTGCCATCCGGATTGGGCCTAAACGGGCAATCAGACATCCCGCAAGGGGTCCCAGATTGGAGAGGTGCAGGCTGAGGGACACCGTCCACCCTCCCCCCATGCACGAATTTTGTGCACCGGGCCTCTAGTTAAAATATATAAGCCAAAATACATAAGATGTAGTGTATTTGTGAATTTCTTAAAACAACCACAGTCCTGTTTACATTATGGCAAAGGTAACATACTCTTTGTTATCCAAGGTGTTAGGAAGACCCGAATCTAAGAGGCACTATGAGAAAATATTGAGTATTCTAAAGAAAATATTTTAGCTTCCCTCAAAGGCAGTGATCTCTTATGACAATGGCATATATCAAGTTGTTCACAAGTTTAGAAAGCATTACTATATGATATTTTATGTTGAATATGACTAACAGATGCACACATACTCATTTGCACATGGCTAATCATAAGATTTAGTAGTCATAAAAACATGTTAGGAAATTTGGGAAGGGACCATTTATTGCACCACGATAATTAAATATTAAACTTTTATTTATGTTTGAATTTTCTGAGTTTGAGATTAAAATGTGTAATTGAAAACTCTTCTTATTTTAAAGGCAGAAGAGGAAAGAAACTATCATATCTTTTATCAGCTTTGTGCCTCAGCAAAGTTACCTGAATTTAAAATATTGCGATTAGGTAAGAATATGGCATTAGACTTATTGTACTAGTATTGTTTTCTGTTAAATTACATTAATTAGGAGTTTATAAGCTTACTTGTTAAAAAGCAGATTATCTCATACTAAAATATTTATGGATGACATAAGAGGTCTGCAATTGGCTTCAAGATAACCCATGGGATAGAGACGGAGGAATAGCTATCTAAATGAAACAAGATTGGTCTTGTTTAAGATGAATGAGAGTACACAGGTGCTCATTACACCAGTCTCTCTACTTTTGTATATGTTTGAAATTTGCATTACTAACAAAAGTTAAAGGAGTTATGTGATGGAAGCCTGTGAAGTTTCTGATGAGGGGAGTGAAGTGTTTAAAGCATGTTGACTGGAATAATACCAGTATAGGAAAAGACTATTCATTTCACCAAATAAGATAAATAAACTATAAACATTTAACTTTATTATATAATTTTGAGTTTTGTATTAAAATATAATTGAAAACAGGCAGTGGAACTCCTGACTCTATACGCTCAACTGCGCTGACATTGCTCAGAGTAGACAAAAGGGTAGAAATCTTTTTCATAGACTGCAAATCTTTTTCTTCTTATTTGCAGGAAATGCAAATCACTTTCATTACACAAAGCAAGGTGGCAGTCCAGTGATTGAAGGAATCGATGATGCCAAGGAGATGGCCCATACCAGGCAGGCCTGCACTTTGCTAGGTAATGTGATTTTATTCTTGAGGTCTATGAGCAATAGCTTTTTGACTCAAGAAACCTTTATTTGGATTGTTGGCTTGGCTTCATATTAAGTGGTGAGTATAGTTGAAGGATATTTAACATTCCTTATAAAACATATTTGGACAGCAAATGGGCACTAGTTTTTTTTCTTTGTGTGTGTGTGTATGTGTGTTTGTGTGTGTGTATGTTTTGCTGAGGTGGAAACTGTTCTAAAATTAGATTGTGGTGATGGTTGCACAACTTTGTAAATTTAGTAAAAGTCATTGAATTGCATACTTACAATGGGAATTTTAAGGTATGCAAATAATCGGTCAATAAAGCTATTTAAAAAGCACTTTCGGGACATCAAGGGAGGTAGGACTAATTAACTGTTTAAGTGTTTACAAAATCTAAAACCTAGAGATAAATGAAATGGATTCATATTTTGCAGGGTGTTTTTTTGTTTGTTTTTTGTGGCTAGGAAATGTGACTGAGCTAGTTGGGTAACAAAACAATGTGTTACGTGTAGTTTTTTTTGTTGTTGAAATGACTCAGATGTCACTTCTTTCTGATATTTAAAAAATATTGAATCTACATATAAGTAATTCTTTAGAACTTAGTGTATGACTTTAATTATGAATTATTTATATAAAAACTTCAGAATATGAATAAATCTAAAATTGTATGTGGGTAATTTTGAGGGTACTCTGAAGTGAATTAATTTAATTGAAAAGCATTGCTATTCAGAGTATGGTCCAGGACCACAATAGAGCTTGTAAAAATTCAAAATCTCAGATCTAACTCAGACCTACTGAGTCAGAATCTGCATTTGAACAAGATACATGGTAACTCATATGCATATTAAATTTTGAAAAGCACTGCCTTCTCGGCATAAATCTGTATGTAAGTAGAAAATCAGAAAACAAAACATAATGCAGGAGATGGCATGAACATTCATTATAAGATCAATGCTTAGTTCTCCTGGATATGATTACATATTTGGAAATATTTTACTATATTTACTTGTATGTATACACATTTAATATTTTGGATTTTCTTACCTTATTGAAAAAAGAAACCAGATCTGATCAAAAGCCAAGAGCTCTCCAGCTTTCTTATCCTCCCTTATACTTAGGTCCCACTTTAATGCTGCGCTTGGACAGCCTTCATCAGCCTGAACACTTCTAATCCTGGGGTCTCTTTGACTTATACTTTGTCTGTAGTTAAAAGAAGTAATTAAAAAATTTGACTTAAAATTGCCTTTCTGGGCTATAATTTGCATTTGAAGTAGAGATAAAAACAAAAAGTAATAGTGTTAATAAAATACTTAAATCTAGTTTATGACGATGATGATAATTGCTTAGCATTTACCATGTGTCACATTTAATGTTCATAATCACTCTTTGAGATAGTCACAATTATTCCCATATCTCAGATGAGAAAACAGAAGCTTAGCAGGATGAAGCAGATGTGAGATGGCAGGTCTGGAGCAGAGCCAGTTGTGTCGTACTCCCCACCTCATGATCTCAACCATGATGGAAATAATGTTAACTATGATACATTATAATGTGCACAATATCTGGCAATGTTTTTTAAAAAATAGGCTTAAAATTATCTGCTATAATTATTTAAGAATTAAAATAGGCACATAGGCTTAAAGTTGTCTGCTATTTTAAAATTAATCACTGCTTGTTTATTGTTTCAGGAATTAGTGAAAATTATCAGATGGGAATTTTCCGAATACTTGCTGGCATTCTTCACCTAGGTAACGTTGGATTTACATCTCGAGATTCAGACAGCTGCGCAATACCTGTAAGTTCAGAACAAGCTTGATGTGATGGCAGTTGATTTGTATTAGATTTGTCACTTCTTTATGGAAGAAATATATTTGAAGTCTGTTAACATCAGAGAGATAATTATCAGACATGTGAAAATAAATACGGATTCTAATCCCTGGTGCACAATAATTGTGTGTGTGTGTGTGTGTGTGTGTGTGTGTGTGTGTGAGAGAGAGAGAGAGAGAGAGAGACAGAGAGACAGAGAGACAGAGAGACAGAGAGACAGAGAGAAAATAAGAGACTCAAACTTGTATATATGTCTGATCTGTATAAACAGAGGTCAGAAATAGATGTTGGATTGATGAGTCTAGGGAGAAGGTTTTATTTGGCACAAGTGCCAAGAATTGATAATTTTATTTTTTCTCCAGCTCGTATGGTTAAAAAACTATTGAAGAAACTGTTAGCAGTGGTTACTCCTAGGAAGAGGGTCTAGATGGCTGTGAGACAGGGTGTCTTCATTATGATTTACATATTCTTCCGTACATAGTGATGATTGCACACAGAACTAAAACACACTTCCATATGTGGAAACATTTGTTTAAACTAACAAACCTGACAGTCTAAGTTGTCCTCATTGGGTATTTGTGATTTGTAGTGTTTGCTGATTATTATCCTCAAAGATAACACACACACACACACACACACACACACACACACACACATCTGAGCATATGTATTATTAGATATCTTTTAACTTTATTAAAATAGAGGAAGTTTTAATTAATTTTTTTCCAACCTGCTTCTTCAAGGACTGCAATAGAAGATAATCTTGAGATTTGTGTTTCGTTCTTCAGATATCGTAGTTGATATTAGCAAATTTATATGTAGATTATCTTGTGACTTAAATTTGGGTAAATTCAACTTAGTTTTGAAATACATGTTTCAGTATCTCTTGTTTCAGTTCAGTCCCAAATCTGCTATTTACTCTGTTTTTGGGTAAGTAGCTTTGCTTCTTTGAACCTCAGTTTTGGACTAAGTGCTCTGATTGACCTTCATACTGAATAAATTATATTTTTAAATATTTTTAAAAAACACATAAGAACCATTCAGAGGCTAACACTTGGTAGAAATAAGGATGCAGAGAACAAAGCAGAACCCTGAAGTTAAGACTCATCTTGATGAAATTTGCAAAACCCAGTGACCATGAGCTTTGGATTTCAAAGCCAAGTGGGATGCAGAAGAAAAAAGATAAAGTCTAGTACTTTCATAAACAGCGCAACAAATATGGGAACCACTACTAAAATGGAGACCCTAATCGGGGAACCAATAATGAACTTGTCTACTACCCACTACAAGAGTACAAAGAAAAATTCATCAGGCTCAAGCTTTTGTGCTAAGTAGAGGAGGAAAATATAGTTTCCTAAAAATTTATAGCAGTGACTTGACCATCACACATACTCCCAGGCTAATTTCATAGTTCCGGGATAATCCCAGAAAGCTACATGGAGAAAACTTAGCTAAATTTGTCCTTGAATGGAAGTGCTCTAGATATTGGACCAGAAGCAAGGGCAAATTTACTTTGGAGGATCCAGCTTCAATCAGGGCCTCAATGGAGTTGAGAAAAGTTACAAGAAATACTGGCTCATGGTAAAAAATCATAAATACCTCAATGAAGTGAAATAGAAGGACCTATGTAAATTAACAGAATAGCAAGGTCAAATCTAAGAAAGAAATTAATAGCAGATTTGACACAACTAAGGAGAAAACTGATTAGCTAGAAGCTAAATGGGAAACAAATTCAACAATATGTGTAAGAACTAAGAGGAAATTAAGAAGAACCAACAAGAAATGTGGCCCATGCCTTCCCCCTCCAAGTTGGGGGAGGGTCCAGCCAGCTGGGGCTGGTGTCCATTGCAGGACTGCTGCATTATGTGCTCACGAGTTGTGACGGGCATGCTTGCACAGGCACCGTTAGGGCCCGACTTGTCTTGGGAAGGGCGTGTTCTGCCCTGGATGCAAGTCCCCATCTGGGTCGGACTGGGCAGATGAATGGATGGCTGGCTGGAGAAAGCTACAACGGCTTCCCTGTGGTGTGAGAGTCACCTGTGGTCTCCACAGTGGCAGGGCTGGGTCTGCGAGGCCGTGTCCCGAAGCTGGATCTGTGCGGCTGGAGGAGACTTTGAGGTTGTGTACTTTGGAGATCGACCAGCGTCCCGAGCGTTGTGGGGTTGCCCTATGTGTCTGTAGCGGTGGGATCCTTGTGTTGTTTACCCGGTGGCCCATCCAGGTCCGGTGCCTTACCTCAACATCCACTCTCTGTCATTGTGCCTGGGCCCTTCCTTTATGTTGGGTCCACACCCTCTCGATTTGCGTGTGCGCAATCCCTCCCGGTGGTCACCGCAGATGCATGAGCTCCCCGTTGGTGTTTGCCGACTGTGCCCCTCAAACCAGCCTTCTGCCATGCGGGTGTTGACCCTCGGACCCCCCCACCTCAGGTGTAAGGAGTTGGTGGCATCCCCAGGCAGAGTGCTCTCAGATGGGGCATGGTATTGTGGGGTGTTTGTCAGGTGCATGCAATCACGAGAAAAAGAGGACTCTGGGGCTGGGGCATGGAAGCAAGCCTCATGCAAGGGCCCCTTGCTGTGTGCACAGCCTCCTGTTGGTCTGTAAATATGCAAATTGGTTGTTACTGTGACACTGTTAGGATCAATTTGCATATTACCTCTTTATTATATAGACTAGAGGCCCGTTGCACGATGATTTGTGCAAGAATAGGTCTTCCTTCCCCTGGCTTCACTCCCAGCTGCCAGGGAGCCTGCAATCTTCACTTCTGGCTGGAGCACTGCTCCTGTAGCTCTCTCCGCTCCCTGCTCTCCTCATAGCAGGTGTCCCGCCCCATCAAGTCGCTTCATGCCTGTGTATGCAAATTAACCCATCTTTGTTAGGTTAATTCACATACTCACTCCTGGTTGGCTGATGGGTATTGTAGAGGTATGGTCAATTTGCATATTTCTCTTTTATTAGTGTAGATACCCTAGATATGTAAGTGATTAAAGAGATTCTAATGTAAGAAGTTGCACGCATAACTAACAAGTTATCTTTTTAAAACCCTTCAGTGGCCTCCCATTGCTATCAGGATAAAGACCAGCTGTGGTATAGCCTCTGCCTGTCTCTGGCTTTATCACATAGACCTTCTCCCTCTCTCAACTTCAGTCCCACATATTGATGTTACCCTCCCATCGCAGGATTTTTATATCAGCTATTCCCTCAGCTTGGAAGACCCTTTCCTCCCCCTTTCACCAAGTTAATACATTCTTGTCTTTCAGATCTGAAATCCTTGTCTCATGGCAGCTTTCTCCTGTCTCTCTGAAAAGGGCACATGCATCTCACCTGCAATCTGATTGTAGTGTCCTTCTCCTTTACAGTAATACTAGAGGCCCAATGTATGAAATCATGCAAGGGACTTGGCCTTTGTAGCCCCAGCTGCCTCGCAACCCTGCCCCCACCCACTGGTTGTTCCAGAAGATCATTCTGGAAGTTTGTACTGCCATCCAGTCTAATTAGCATATTAGCTCTTCATTACATAGGATTATATGTTGGGGAGCAATTATTTGTTGAATATCCATTTCCCCTAGGACTATAAGTTCCAGGAGGACAGAGACTCTGTTTTTGTTTATTGGCATATAATAGGCACTCAGTAAAAATTTGTTGACAGGCTGATTTTCTGATTGTCCGACTGAGTGTGTCTGAAAAATGATATAAACAAGTACTCTGAAGAGACAGGTGATTTTTGAAATGAGCCTTAGAAGAGATTGCATTTGCTACTTAGATGCTGGTTTGATGAATAATTTTAATTATCATCATCACTGGTCAGCTCTCAGTGATTTGGGTGTTTGTTATAACAAAGAATTTGCTGGGTGTTATTTATTATCACTTTGTTAATATTTTTCATACTTGATTGATCTTGTCACAGGAGATAACCCATTCTCTTTTGGCAGCCCAAGCATGAACCTCTCAGCATCTTCTGTGACCTCATGGGTGTGGACTATGAGGAGATGTGTCACTGGCTCTGCCATCGAAAGCTAGCCACTGCCACTGAGACATACATCAAGCCCATCTCCAAGCTGCAGGCCACGAATGCCCGCGATGCTTTGGCCAAACACATCTATGCCAAGCTCTTTAACTGGATTGTAGATCATGTCAATCAAGCGCTCCATTCTGCTGTGAAGCAGCACTCTTTCATTGGCGTGCTGGACATTTATGGGTAGGTATATTAGGCTTCGTGGCCTGTCAGAGACCATTTCTTTTTAGAGATTTTCTAATAATTCTACATGGGTATTTGATTCTGACTCCTACTGGTAAGAAGGAAAAATTACAAGAGAATTTCTAAAAGTATTAATTTCATTTGCTAGTTTTCCTTCTCTGGGTACCCTTCTTTAAACTGTTAAAATCCTTCTTTTATATTGTGCTTTTTGATGCCTAATTTCTCATTAATGGCTTCAATTTTTCAAAAGAACATATGAGATATCTATCCCCAGTTCCCTTCTATGTGTGTCTATACACTGATAAGAGCAATGACTTTATCATAATACCAAGTATTCCCCACTTGGGGATGGATTAGCCCTCAAAAACACTGCTGAGTTCATCTACATGTCAGAATATTTTTAAAAATCTCTCTGCCACTTGGTTGATGCCTTTCTTCTGGGTACATACCCTATCTATTGACTTAAAAACCTTTATCTTCACTGATATAGTAAGCAAGTTTCACAATGTTGGGGAATTTCTATTTCTTTCTAATATGCACATTTTGAATATTTTTTTACAAACTGGTTGTTACCTTTTCTTCTCTTACCATATTTTTTTGTTTTACAGATTTGAAACATTTGAGATAAATAGTTTTGAACAGTTTTGCATAAATTATGCAAATGAAAAACTACAGCAACAATTCAATCTGGTAAGAATTATTTTTTAAATATTCTGATATAAATTATTCTATTGAATTCCTAGTCTGCATTTTAAAGTCTGATTCCTAAAATGAAGTTATGAATTATAACTATTATCTGGTGTTTAGAACAGTTAAAGTGTTGAGGAACTTTAAATGATGCCACATTAGAAAACTGTTTATCGTCTAGATGGGATTCAAGGTCATCCTTGGATTGTTGTCTGAGAATAGTGAAAATTTTGTACAATAAGTTGAGTGAGGGAAACAAAAAGCTTTGAGCGTAGGGATATCCTTCAGTTTCTTGTCCTGAGGCTAACTATATGTGGAGTTATGACTACCTTAACTCTTACTTGTTGTATTTTCAAGATGCCAAAACAAAAACTCAGAACATATTCTCTTTTCTACATATTTGTTACATATTTTCTTTTCAACAGTTAGAGATACTCAAAGAGACAATGGCAATGAGTGTATTTTGAGAAGTAAAGTGTCTCTTGTGAAGTAGGAATATCAAATATCTAAGAACATTATCATGATGCTGAGGGATTTGAAGGTGCTTAAAAATGAGGGGTAGTCAGAGGGAAAGTAGGGAGGGTGGGGGTAAAGGGGAGAGATCAACTAGAGGACTTGTATGCATGCATATAAGCTAACCAATGGATACAGACACCAGGGCGGGGGGGGGGGGGAGGGCATGAGTGGGGGGTGGGGATGGAAGCGTAATGGGGGAATAAGGACACATATGTAACACCTTAATCAATAAAGAAATTTTTTTAAAAATGAGGGGTAGCACAGATGCCCTGAGCTGAATTGCTTGGGTTACAGTCCTACTCTGCCAGGGGACCTTAAGCAAGTTAAGGGTCCTTCTTGGCCTTAGTCTCCTCATCTGAACAGCGGGGAAATAATAGTACCTACTGCATATAGTTCTATGGATTAAGTAAGTTGGGGTGTGTAAAGTGCTCACCACATGCTAGGCACAGTTCTAAAGTGCAAGATTAGGGGTAGTTATTAGTATTGATGAAAGAGGATATTAAAAATGAGTAACCCATAGGAATTGGAAGATATATGGAAGAGAAGAGAGCTGAAGGACAGAGCTTAATAACTATCTTCATCTTACAGAGAGAGAGTTCAAGTGATATAGTCTATGGTTGACGAAGTTTAAAGGTATTATTATTTTTTAATCCTCACCTGAGGATGTTTTTCCATTGATTTTTACTTTTATTTTTTGGTTTAAAAACAGATAAATGCACTTTATTTCTTTAACATTACACATGTTGGTTGCTAATTCCTGGCAATTTTCTGGACTCCCCCCCCCCCCCGCCCAGTTTCTTTTATTTTTATTTTTTTATTGTTTAAACTGTTACACATAGTAGTACATATAACTCCTTTTTATCCTCCCATTGACCTTCCCCCAGCCTCCCCAACTTCCTGCCACATGCCCTCATCACCCCCCCCCCAAATCCCCAGTGTCTTGTGTCCATTGGTTGTGCTTCCATGTATACAAGTCCTTTGGTTGATCTCTTTCTCCCCCTCCCCAACACTCCCCAGCCTTCCCGCTATAATTTGACAGTCTGTTTGATGCTTTACTGCCTCTGCGTCTATCTTTTTGTTCATCAGGTTATAATGTTCTTTATTTTCCACAAATGAGTGAGATCATGTAGTATTTTTTTTATTTCATTGCCTGGCTTATTTCACTTAGTATAGTGCTCTCCAGTTCCATCCATGCTGCTGCAAATGGTAAGAATTCCTTCATTTTTATAGCAGCGTAGTATTCCATTGTGTAGATGTACCACAATTTTCTAATCCACTCATCTGCTGATGGGCACTTAGACTGTTTCCAAATCTTAGCTATGGTGAATCGTGCTGCTATGAACATAGGAGTGCATGTATCCTTTCTGATATTTCTAGTTTCTTGGGATATATTTCTAGAAGTGGGATTACTGGGTCAAATGGGAGTTCCATTTTTACTTTTTTGAGGAAACTCTATACTGTTCTCCACAGTGGCTGCATCAGTCTGCATTCCCACCAGCAGTGCACAAGGGTTCCTTTTTCTCTGCATCCTCACCAGCACTTGTTGTTTGTTGATTTGTTGATGATTGCCATTCTGACTGGTGTGAGATGGTACCACACTATCATTTTGATTTGCATCTCTCGGATAATTAGTGACTTTGAGCATGTTTTCATATGTCTCTTGGCCTTCCTTCTGTCTTCTTTCAAAAATTATCTATTTAGGTCAGTTGCCCATTTTTTTAATTGGGTCATTTATCTTCCTTTTATTAAGTTGTATGAGTTCCCTGTAAATATTAGAAATTAAACCTTTATCAGTGATAACATTTGCAAATATGTTCTCCTATACAGTGGGCTTTCTTGTTTTATTGATGGTTACTTTGGCTATGCCAAAGCTTTTTTTTTTTTTTAAATATATCTTATTGATTTTTTACAGAGAGGAAGAGAGAGGGATAGAGAGTTAGAAATATCAATGAGAGAGAAATATCGATCAGCTGCCTCTTCCACACCCCCTACTGGGGATGTGCCCGCAACCAAGGTACATGCCCTTGACCGGAATCAAACCCGGGACCATTGAGTCCGCAAGCTGACGCTCTATCCACTGAGCCAAACCGGTTTCGGCAAAGCTTTTTATTTTGATCTAATCCCATTTATTTACTCTTTAGCTTCTATTGCCCTAGGAGCAGTGTCAGTGAAGAAATTGCTTCACATATGTTGAAATTTTGCTGCCTGTGGATTCCTCTAGTATTTTTATGGTTTCCTGTCTTATGCTTATGTCCTTTATCCATTTTGAGTTTATTTTTGTGTATAGTGTAAGTTGGTAGTATAGTTTCATTTTTTTGCATGTATCTGTCTAATTTTTCCATCACCATTTATTGAAGAGACTATCTTGACTCCATTTGACTCCTTTGTCAAATATTAATTGAGCATAATGGTTTGGGTCAATATCTGGGTTTTCTATTCTATTCCATTTGTTTATGTGCCTGTTCTTGTGCCAGTAACAGGCTGTTTTGAGAACAATGGCTTTGTAATACAGCTTTAAATATGGTATTGAGATCCCACCTACTTTGTTCTTTTTTCTCTCAAGATTGCTGTGTCTATTCGGGGTCTTTTTATTTTTTTTATTCCATATGAATTTTTAGAGCATTCTTTCTAGGTCTGTGAAATATGCCATTGGTATTTTAATGGGGATTGCATTGAATCTATAAATTGCTTTGGGTAGTATGGACATTTTAACGATGTTGATTCTACCAATCCATGAACATGGTATGTTCTTCCATCTTTTTATGTCTTCCTCTATCTATTTTTTCAGTGTCTTGTAGTTTTCCACGTAGTTCTTTTACTTCCGTAGTTAAGTTTATTTCCAGGTATCTTAATGGTTTTGGTGTGATGATAAATGGGATTGCTTTTTTAGTCTTTGTTTCTGTAAGTTCACTATTGGTATATAGAAATGCCATAGATTTCTTGGCGTTAATTTTGTGTCCTGCTACATTGCGGAATTAATTTATTAAGTCTAATAGTTTTTTGATGGAGTCTTTAGGTTTTTTTGTGTACAATATCATGTCATCTGCATATAAGGACAGTTTTACTTCTTTTCCAATTTGGATGCCTTTTATTTCTTCTTCTTTTCTAATTGCAATGGTTAATACTTCCAGTACTATGTCAAATATAAGTGGTGAGAGTGGGCATCCCTGTCTTGTTCCTGTTTTTAGGGGAAATGGTGTTAGTTTTTGCCCATTGAGTATGATGTTTGCTGTGGGTTTTTCATATATGTCTTTTATTATATTGAGGTATGATCCTTCTATTCCCATCTTGCTGAGAGATTTTTATCAAAAATGGGTGTTGGATTTTGTCAAATGCTTTTTCTGCTTCAATTGATATGATTATGTGGTTTTTATCTCTCAATTTGTTTATGTGATGTAACACATTTATTGATTTGCGGATATTGTACCATCTTTCTATCCCCAGGATAAATCCTACTTGGTCATGGTATATGATCTTTATGATGTGCTGCTGGATCTGATTTGCTAGAATTTTGTTGAGGATTTTGTAATGTATATTCATGGGGGATATTGACCTGTAATTCTCTTTCATTGTGTTGTCTTTATCTGGTTTTGGTATTAGGGTGATGCTGGCTTCATACATGAGCTTGGAAGTGTTCCTTCCTCTTGAATTTTTTGAATAGTCTGAGAAGGATAGGTTTTAGATATTCTTGAATGTTTGGTTAAAACTCCCCTGTGAAGCTATCTGGCTCTGGGCTTTTGTTTGCAGGAAGCTTTTTGATGACTGCTTCAATTTCTTCCATAGTTTTCAGCCTATTGAGATTTTTATATTCTTCCTGATTAAGTTTTGGAAGGTTGTATTTTTCTAGGAATATGCTGCCCATTTCCTCCAGGTTGTCCAGTTTGTTGGAATAAAGTTGTCCATAGAATTTTTTAACAATCTTTTGTGTTTCTGTGGAGTCTGTTATTATTTCTCCTCTTTCATTTCTGATTTTATTATTTGGGTCCTCTTTGTTTCTTGGTGAGCCTGGCTAGAGGTTTATCAATCTTGTTTATCCTTTCAAAGAACCAGCCTTTGGTTTTGTTGATCTTTTGTAATTTTTTTTTTTTTTGGTCTCTATGTCATTTATCTCAGCTCTGATCTTTATTATTTCCTTCCTTCTGCTTACCCTGGGATTTTCTTGTTGTTTTCTTTAACTCTTTGAGTTGTAGGGTTAGTTTCTCTATTGCCATAGTTTCTTGTTTTTTTTGGGTTTTGTTTTGTTGGTGTTTTGTTGTTGTTGTTGTTGTTGTTTTGCAGTAGGCTGGTAGATCTATGAACTTCCCTCTCAAGACTACTTTTGCTGTGTCCCATAGATTTTGGATTGTTGTGTTTTCATTGTCATTTGTTGCCATGATGTGTTTTATTTTTTCTTGATCTCTCTGGTAACCAAGTCATTGTTTAATAGCATGCTATTTAGTCTCCAGGTGTTTGATTTTTTTGGATTGTTTTTATTGTAGTTGATTTCCAGTGTTATGCCATTGTGATCTGAGAAAATGCTTGATATGATTTCTACCTTCTTGAATTCTCAATACTAATAACCCCAAATAAAGCTGACCACCATAGAAAAGAGAATTAGAAGATAAGAAAAAAAGAGGAGTGGAAAATTAATTTTAAATTATATAATTATATAAATATATACAATTATATAATTTTAACTTATAATAATTATATAATTGTAACTTGTAACTGGCCCAGCAGTTATAAGTTACAAAATTAATAAATACTTGAAGAAGATTTAAAAATAGTAATAGTGGGAGTATAGAGAGAAGCAATTAAGAGTTGGTATATGTGAATTTAGACTCATCTACCTTATTAAGAAATCAATAGGTAAGGTTTCAAATAAAAGCATGTTCTTTAAAGGCAGATATCAGAAGAAATATTTAAGAGAGTATGCCCTGGCTAGATAGCTCAGTTGGTTAGAGCATTGACCTGATATCCCAAAGTTGTAAATTTGATCACTGATGAGGACACATATAAAAATAACCAGTGAATGCATAAATAAGTGGAATAACAAATCAATTCTCTTTCTTTCTCTCTCTCCCTCTTTCTCTCTCCTTTGTTCTCTCCCTCACCCACACACACCACACCCATACTGCATCTTAGCTTCTCTCTGCACAACTGTTCCGCTCCTTCTTATTATCTGGTGGTGTATTCTTTCCTTCTTTATGTATTTTCTTTACCTTAAGGTTTCTGTTTATTCACTTCAGACTTCTTGTGAACCCAGCAGTTGTTGGAGTGTGCCTACCATACTCTTAACTTGCTTAACTTCCATTTTTCTTGACTTCTTTAAGCTACAGTTTCCACTGATAATCACTTCATTTTTTCATTAGAAGTTTCTGGTGGTAGAGTGCCCTTAAATACCTACACTTAGTCAGCCATACCTGGGAACATGGGGTCTCACAGTAAAAACTTGGCTGCTCAGGGCTGCTCCCCCAGCAAGGCTGTGGGTATGACATTGGTCATGAAAACCATGTTTACTGCTTGGAGGCATTACATGTTGACCAGGTTCTCTTGCCGTATTGAACCCCATGCCCACATTGTCTTTTTGACAATTGAACATTCAAAAGTTTGGAGCCCCATCCACTTTTCCAAACTTAGATATGGATATGTGTGTGAGAAAAAAGCCTGTTTAAAGCCTGAGCTGTTTCTGTTGTCAGTGTGGAGACTGCATATAAATTAATGAATTAAAAAGGAAGGCTCATTTTTTAGAAAATATTGGTACCATCAGTCACGGCATCCTGCTGACACATGACTCTTATTAGCCTTCTCATTAATAAATAAAAAAAGAAGAAATCTGCTTTCTATTTAGCATGACATTAATATTCATACACGTTATGTTTTATGGCTTTTTTTGTTTTGTTTTTTACTAAAACTTATTGCAGCTGGTTAGACTACAAATGCTGCAAATGGGCCAAGAGCAGCATTTAAGAGAGATTGTATCAGAAATCTTTTTTTATTTTTTATTTTTACTTTATTGAGTTTTTACAGAGAGAAAGATAGAGGGATAGAGAGTTAGAAACATCTATCAGCTGCCTCTTGCACACCCCCTACTGGGGATGTGCCCGCGACCAAGGAACATGCCCTTGACCGGAATCAAACCTGGGACCTTTCAGTCCACAGGCCGACGCTCTATCCCGTGAGCCAAACCAGTTTTGGCTGTATCAGAAATATTAGTGACACTTAAGTTTTATGGGTTTGGGAACACTTAAGTTTTATGGGTTTGCCTGCTCATAGCCACAGAGGGCTAATTTTACCAGAAAAGTAGCAAGAAGTGTGTGCAAGCCAAGAGAGATAAGAAAAGACTAGTGAAGGAAAG
The DNA here is from genome assembly GCA_963924515.1 of Vespertilio murinus. NCBI lineage: Eukaryota > Metazoa > Chordata > Mammalia > Chiroptera > Vespertilionidae > Vespertilio > Vespertilio murinus. The sequence continues at coordinate 164,725,386 of OZ004704.1, read as the reverse complement.
CAGAAACCTCCAGAACTAACAAATGTAAGTCATTAGCATCTGTAGAGACCAGAAGTCGTGGGTGGGCTGATTGGCGTGGTTGGAACAGAGATGGGATTGCTCTTCCCATTGGACTCCCATTCATCTGTGGAGCTCAGATCACACAGCCACACAGCCTTTCCTCGGACGTCTTCCCTCACCACCCTGTATCCAAACCAGATGAGGATGCTGGCTCTCATAGCTCACATTATTTTCCTCTGTAACATTACAGTTTGTAATTATATTCCTTGTGATTATTTTATTTCTGTCTGCTTCTTCCACTAGTCTCCAAACCCTATGAAGGCAGAGCCCACATCTGTTTTGTTAATGGTGTTTGGTGACTGGCACATAGTAGCAGTCAATGCATATTTTTGCTTAAATGAATGAATGGAGATTAGAAGCAATGGTGAGGGTGGTGGCTGAAACATTTAACAGAAGTAGCATGAATTGATAGTGGCTCCAGCAGAGTTGGATGTAGAATCCAGGAAACTGAGCGGAGGGTTTCCTGACTATGGAGAATAATAAAGGCAGACACCAAAGATCACTGTTACATAACTCTGAGACACATGGACTTCAATACCACAGTCCTTTCAGGGAATGTCTGTGTTGTACTGTAAGCATCTCCCTGCATGGTTCAATAGTCTGGAGGATATCCACTCTGCAGAGGTGCTCACGGCCAGCCAAGGCAGACTGTGCCCATGTTCTAACACTATGCAGTAACTTAAGATGCCAAAAAGTATATAGTTGGAATGAATACATATCAAAAATTGAAAACTGCTACATTTATCACCTATTTAAAACATTCACTTACCTAGATTTACTTGTTCATCAAGAACGCTATATAGTTGTTTACTGTCTGTGGTTTTTATTTGCTTTATTTTATTGTTCTCTTTGTGGAAATCATGTTTCTCCCATGAGATTGTTGTTCCTAGAAGCCATGGACTATCTCAAATTATCTTAGCATCTTAGAGTGTTTTATATAAATACTAGAGTTCTGATGCACGAAATGTGTACACTTGGCGGGGGGTGGGGATAGAGTGGGTATCCTGGCCTGTGCCCTTTCGCAGTCCTGGAGCCCTTGGGGGATGTCCCATGGGGAGCGGGCCTAAGCCATTAGTTGGACATCCTTAGTGCTGCCATGGAGGCAGGAGAGGCTCCTGCCACTGCCTCTGCACTCGCCAGCCATGAACCCTGCTTCTGGCTGAGCAGTGCTCCCCCCCCCCCTCTGAGAGAGCACTGACCACTAGAGTGTAGCTTCTGCATTGAGCATCTGCCTCCCCTGGTGGTCAGTGTGTGTCGTAGCAACCAGTCATTCTGCCTTTCAGTCAATTTGCTTATTAGCCTTTTATTATATAGGATTGTTTCTTGACTAACATTACTTATGATAATAATGCAGTAATGCCACTTTTTTTCTTTTTCATCTTAGCATGTCTTTAAATTAGAACAAGAGGAATATATGAAGGAACAAATTCCATGGACTCTCATAGATTTTTATGATAATCAGCCTTGCATTAATCTTATAGAGTCTAAACTGGGCATTCTAGATTTGCTGGATGAGGAATGCAAAGTAAGTATGATTCCCTGATGTTCTTAGTGTATCCAAATAGATATCTCAAGGTCAGAAAGTTAAGTGGGTTTAAGCAGAGATTCATAGTGTTCCATGAGTTGCCATTGTGAGGTCACTCTAACTTGCATTCTAAAGGGTCACTAGATCCCAAGGCCTTTAAATACAAGTTAAATTAGGAGAATTCCCTTTCCTTTTCACTTGATTCTAAATTATGTGAAAAACTAGAAGCCTGGTACACAAGATTCATGCACTCAGTGGGTCCCTCAGCCTGGTCTGCACCCTCTCACAATTCGGGATCCCTCAGGGGATGTCCGACTGACAGCTTAAGAGCGGGCCTAAGCTGGCAGTCAGACATCCTTAGTGCAGCCATGGAGGTGGGAGAGGCTCCCACCATTGCCACTGTGCTCGCCAACCATGAGCCCAACTTCTGGCTGAGCGACGCTCCCCCTGTGGGAGCACACTGACCACCAGGGGGCAGCTCCTGCATTGGGCATCTGCCTCCTGGTGGTCAGTGCGCATCATAGCAACCAATTATGCCACCTTTTGGTCAATTTGCATATTAGCCTTTTATTATATAGGATTAACATTTGATACAACTACTACCAATTTTAGTTACTTTCTATTAATCAGTATGCTTATGTTTGGTACTTTTTGTTCATTAGTATTATATATTTAAAGGAATGCAATAAATTACAAAATATATTTGAACAATAGCTCTAAATATTCATAATTTAAAATTTGACTAGTTCTTTATTACTGATATGTATGTTAGGGAGGGAGTTTTAGCTTTAAATTTGAAGATGTACATGATAGAAAAATATGAGATTCCCAGCTCTATTGCTAACTGAGTGGTCTTAGACAAATACCTATTCGTTCTCTTTATTTACTTTATAAACATCCAGGTTTTCTACAGCATTCAGAATGCATGTAGTGACTAGGTCCTTGCCTCACTCAAAATTAAATAAAATGTGAGTCAAAACAAAAACAAGTTACTGTTTTACCTATCAAGAGATTTTAAATTTAATAATACCTTTGATTTTATACTACCAAATGAATATTTATTGTGTATATATTCTTGATGAAGGGCATGCATTAGTACAACATATTTTAAAGGAATTTGGCAATATTCATCAAATTTATAAATACATATATATTTTGACTCAGTAGTCGAACTGATGGGAGTTTACTCAACAAATATATTTGCAAAAGTATCCAGGATATATATGTAAAATAAGTCATTGTTACAAAAATCAGTAAAAACATAGTGATCATAAATACAAGACTGCTGTTATTAAAGAGAAAAAGATGGATTAAGTTTAGAGAACGAGCCTATTTGTGTATATGTGTTTAGACACAGAAAGATAAAGAAGTCATTGGAAGTTGTGATAGGAAACTACCCTCCATTTCATACCTCTCTGAATTATATAAATATTTCACTATATGCACATGTTATCCTTAACATATTTTTAGAAAATACTTGATAGTCATGTTATTTCATCTTTTACTAATAAGGCTTTTATTGTTTTAAAAGCAAAGATTACTTGATGATTCCATCTAAAGGCAGACTGAGCTGCCCATGGGGAGGTCTCAGTCTTTGTTCTCCGTTAATAATTGGTTTTAGGCTACTAAGAGATAAATGTGGAAGAAATAAATTCCTAATTTGAATATAAAAATTGGCAGGTGAAGCCAAAAAAATGGCCTCTTAATTAATGCATTAGAAAAGTCTCGTAACAATATTCACCTTTTTTTTTCTTTCCGTTTTTCTTTCATTAAATGTAGATGCCTAAAGGTACAGATGACACTTGGGCCCAGAAATTGTACAACACACATTTGAACAAATGTGCACTCTTTGAAAAGCCTCGTCTATCAAACAAAGCTTTCATCATCAAACATTTTGCTGACAAAGTAAGGAAGCTGTATTATCTTTTTTCTTTTTGAATACTTAAGTTCAAAGAGGAAAAAATGGATATTCAATAGGTATCATATTTTTTTTCTTGGCTAAAGTTTGCATTTTTCAGGGCCTTAATAGGAAAGTAATCTTCATTGTTGGTGTGTTGTTTTTCTTTTTCTTTAACCTAAATGGAACTTTGAAGTAATTGTGGGTCTATAATCTCTATCTATAATTTTGAAATTCAAGAAATTCTGAAAACCAATCATCTTTTTATAATTTATTTAGTGGCTAAACCTGATCTCTGACCTGAACTAACATGTGATTATTTATAGTTTATACTTATCCTATTTAGGCTGGATATTTACATATTGCACTGTAGAAATGATAATGTATTTGATCACTGTTGCCTCGTACTTTGCTGAAAAATTCCGAGTTTTAAAGCATAGCTGATCCCAAGGGTTTCAGAATAGAAATTGTGGACTTGTGTAACCCTCTGATATTGATTCATTGGGTATCTGGTAATAAGGCAGGCAGACTTGCTACTCCATAAGTTCTATAGTCTTGAGAAAAATCGGGAGCTGTAAAACTAATTTATGTTCCAAGGAGGTTGTAGGCTAGGCTATGGAGTAAGCTTCTCAGTGTCTCTTTCTGAGTCCACCTTAATTCTGGCTGGAAACCTTAGAATGACTTTAGGGCCGCCTAAGGGCTTTGTGGTGCACAAACTGGGAGCCCCTTGATTAGTAGATGGTTAAAGCCACTGGAGTTTTGAAAGCAGTAATAGTCCATTCTGAAGTAATTCCACTAGCCAAATCAGACAGTATTTACCTGCCTCCACTTCCATCTGTCATCAGCTCTTCTACTTTCTTTCTATCAGACAGCTATTTGTTCCTTTTGATCTTCTCTCCGAAGAGGAGACTTAACCCTGCTGGATGGTGAGCTAGGTTAGGAGGAGATGTACTGGGTCAGTGTTGTAAGAGTTGCCAACATGGCAGAGAATGAACTTCAGATGAGTCAGCTAACCCACGACGGAAGGATCTTTTAGACCACAGTTATTCAGCACTAAGAAAAACAATATTTCTTTTACTCTAGGGTTAACATACTTCTTATCAAGTTTGTAGTTGCTTAGAATAAAACCCCAGTCATATAGCCTGAGCTTAATAAATATTTTGTTGATGATGATTATGATTTCTATTCAAAAGTTGTAGAAGTTGAGATTTTTTTGTGTTTTCAGGTGGAATACCAGTGTGAAGGCTTTCTGGAAAAGAATAAAGACACTGTTTTTGAAGAACAAATTAAAGTTCTTAAATCAAGCAAGGTAACCCACATACATAGTTTTCTTCAGTCAGGATATATTCAACAAAATATTAAGCATTATCTTTTAAACAATAATAATGATTTCTCTAACAAAGTCAGCTTTATTGTTAGTTTTTTACTTGCCAGATGTACAATGCTTACTGTGTGTTAGGTCCTGATTTAAATGCCATACAAATGTTATCTCATCTCATCCTCATACTGAGGTGACATTCTCATTACCCTGCTGGTTTTACAGATCTGAGGCACAGGGACTTCAGAGCTAATGAATTTTCAAACCAAATTAAAGCCTAGGCTGTCTGGCTCAGAGTCTGTGTCTTAACCACTATGCAGTGTTGTCTCTCAGTTTTGTGGGACATTTTTGCTTGCACAGCAGTTCTGGGCTTTTCTTATGCTTCTGTGAGAGACTATGAGAGAAAACCAGTATTTTTGCTGTGTCATTTTAAAGGGATGCACTTGAAACATGGCCTTACATACTCTGTTCAGACGGAGATTGATCTCTGGATCATTGATTGTAGTTTCAGGTGTGGTCCAAAGCATTTCAAAATTATATTTCTTTGGTATAGACTCTAGAAACACTGCTTTCTAGTAGGAAAGAAAATTCCAGAGGGCAAGGAACTATGATGGTTACTCTGGATTGACTCCAGTCTCATATATATATATATATATATATATATATATATATATATATATATATGAAATTTTTATTTTTTAAATTGATTTCAGAGAAGAATGGAGAGGCAGAGAGAGAAACATCAATAATGATAAAGAATCATTAATTGGCTGCCTCCTGCATGCCCCCTACTAGGGATCGAGCCTGCAACCCAGGCATGTGCTCTTGACTGGAATTGAACCTGGGATCCTTCAGTCCACAGGCTGATGCTATATCTACTGAGCCAAACCAACTAGGGCTCAGTCACATTCCTTTGATTCTCGTCAGGAAAAGATGGAAGGGGAAGGACAGCTCACTTTCATTCTATAGGGAACGAACCAGGAAGCCAGCTACTCAGTTTAGCGAAATTAATATTCAATAAAAAACTAGGCATTTTCATCAAATTTTTCTAGATTACTGGTTAGCACCTTTTTTAAAAGTTTATTCTAAAACTGCCAGTTTTTCTGGTTTATCCTAAGGCAATCCTTTTTAACTTCAATGGAATATTATATGAACACTAGAGGCTCTGTGCACAAAATTCATACATGGGGCAGGGGAGGCTCCCTCAGCCTGGCCTGCACACTCTCCAAGTCAGGACCCCTCAGGGGATGTCCAGCTGCCTCTTGCAATCCAGGACCGCTGGCTTCTAACTGCTCACCTGCCTGCCTACCTGATTGCCCCTAACCCCTCAGCCTGCCTGTCTGATTACCCCTAACTGCTCCCTTACCGCCCTGATCATCCCTACCCTAACTACTCACCTGCTGACCTGATCACCCCTAACTACCTCTGCCTCGCCCCACACCCAGGACCCAGGCTTCCCTCCCTCTGGCCAGTCATAGGCACCCAGTACCTGGGTCAGCTTTGCCCCAGCTGGCCACTGCCACAGGGGACCGTGGGCAGGTGGCTTTGCCTAGGATGCAGCCATAAGCACCCAGGACAACAGTGTGGGCAGCTTATCCCTCTCCCAGGCCACAGGTGCAGGCGTAGCCGCTGGCGCCTGGGACTGTGGGGCTTGTCCCTCTCCCTGACTGGTCCCCATTCCTCTCTTGCAAGCTCATTTGTTCCTGGCTTATCCCTATTCTTTCCCCAGTATTGAGTGTCTGAGCCATTAGAACATGAGGGTATGATGACCATTTGCATATTAGCTTTTTATTATATAGGATTTTTACTCTTGTTTTTAGAAGAAAATGTTTACTTTCAATTCTTTTGATAATAGAAAGATCATATGAATATTAAGTTCCAATGTTATGCCTCAGGAAATAATGGTTATAGTATCTTCTGAGAAAGTCAGTGTTTCACTTATCCTCATAGGCACTGGGCATTAATGCTTGATAGCTTATGGGACTGGCATAGAAGAGAAAATTCTTTCACGGGCCGATGCCTGAGTATTATTCAGTTAAAGGTTATAAGTCATTTTGATTCATGAATAGAGATGAAAATCATGACATTCTAACATCACTACTCTGCCTAAGTAATTAGCTTAAATAGAATATTCACAGGTTCCCATCCCCTAGGCACCCATAACAATTGTATCTTTATTCTGGCTTAAGTTTTCTGATTGGCTAATTATCAGCTTGATTATCAGCAGGTAGGTATACATTCTAAGTAATCATTTGGAGTGACTACCCGTCTCTACAGGATTGTTGCTATTGGAATGGGGACAGTGTGTGATTTACATAGAATCTCAAAGGCCTCCGTGCTCCAGGCCAAAGCCCATTCCCTCAGAAACCCAACCTGAATGGATGGACTTTAGATGTTAATGTTTGTGCACCTGATAGGAAGAAAGTATAATATAGTGTTTACTTGTTGGATGTACTAATTTTAAAAGGGTAATATTTGTGTTATATGTTTTATTTTTATTTTTTGTGTGTGTGTTATATGTTTTAAATAGAACTATTTTGTGGTAATACAGTGTGAGATTGAGTTTGTATGTGTTTGAGAAAAGTTTGTCTTTTTTTCTTTAATTTTGCAACCTCTAGCCAAATTTTCAACTAGAAAAAAAATCAAGATCTTATAAACTTAACAAAAAGTGTCTTAAGATTTCTTTATGGTTATAAAACATATCAGAGAGCACATAAATGAATTGGAACCCAACCAAATACTACTAAATTGCAATTCTACCAAATACCATTAAAAAGAGTTTTAACCCCTATTTTCCATGTTGCTTTTTGACGAGGGGAAACAATGAGTTTATGCGTTAGGTCTCTCATCTATGAAATAGAATCATAATAGTATCTAAGGTGTTCTTATGAGGATTAAATAGGTTTCATTAAGCCCTTAGAGTAGTGTTTCATTCATAAAAAGCTCTTAAAGAATAATGTTGTTTTTACAGAAATGATTTCCCACATTTTCATGAAGCTGCTACTTGGATTATTTTGTTTTCTTTAACATTGTTTCCTAGACAGATCAAAGAAACAAGATGGAATGTCCAGCCATACCTACCTACTTATATATCTATGTATCTATTTTTTGTTGTTAATCCTCATCCTCCGATATTTTTTCCATTGAAGTTTCTTTTGTTCCACAAAATTTCTCCCAGTCATATTGCCTTATACCATCCACCCAATTACAAAATGACAAACCTTTTGAAAATCTTTCTTTAAAAAAAATGCTTTTATTGATTTTATAGAGAACAGAAAAGAGAGAAAAAGACAGAGAGAGAAAAATCAATGTGAGAGTGAAACTTGAGCCCACAACCTGGGTGTGTGCTCTGACCAGGAATCGAACTGGCCACCTTCTGGTGTTTGGGACAATGCTCCAACTAACTGAGCCACACTAGCCAGGGCTTGATAATCTTTCATATTGCTAACCTGATAGAACACAAAATTGATTATAGGAGTTATGCAATCAAGTTAAAGTTCTTTGAAAACAAATATAACAGTTACAGGATAAGGACAGGGTTTTTTACTTGCCCCTTCTAGGCTCCATAATTCAACTTATTTTCTAAAAATTTTATTGATTAATAATGATTTTAATACTATAATTCTGTAGAACTAGTTTATGACATTCTTCCTGCTGAGATTTTCTGTGGTATTTTTTAGCTTGGACTCACCATTTGAATTAGTGGGTAGATAAATAAGGCATGCTGATAAATGCTGATAAGGTCTTATAAACTTGATGGTTTACTGAAAGCATTTCGTGGAACTAAAATAGGACTTTCAATTAGTATTTTTCTCAAACTCAGCAATATATTTAGAGTAGCCAACTAGAATTTCAAGTCTTAGTGGAGTAGGTTTTATTTTGTTTGCCCCAACCATAGTTGTAGAATTGTTGTATTTTTTCCACCTATATATAGTTAGACTATATATGTCACCTTCCTCTCATACTCCTGGCTCCCAACACAGATATTGATTACTTCTGGTGTGTGACTCTGAAAGAGTTGGCTTAAGGAAGGGAATCACTATGGATTGCAAATCTTCATGTTTCCATAAAGGTTTACATTTAAGTTTGAGATTACTTTTATTTATTTATCTTGAGTTTGAATTTAGAGTATAATATTCTTTTGCTTTTTCTGAGTCAGTTTAAGATGCTACCAGAATTATTTCAAGATGATGAGAAGGCCATCAGTCCAACCTCAGCCACCTCTTCAGGGCGCACACCCCTCACCCGCATTCCTGCAAAGCCCACTAAAGGTCGACCAGGCCAAACAGCCAAAGAGCACAAGAAAACAGTGGGGCACCAGGTGAGTTCAGAAAACCACTGCTGTGGTGTCCTTTCCTCCTTGGCTCTGCGGAAGCCTCAGGTCTTCCTTCCTCAGCCTCCCAGGTGAGGAGAGGCTAGAGCTTTCACTGTGGGAACGTGTATCACCATCCACTCCTACTCCTCTCTACCCAGCTTTAGACCTGTGACTGGCCTTTTCCAAATAATGTTTTTTGCATCTTAATTCTTCTTTCTTATGGACCGCTATTGCCTTTGTTTTGTTGTCTGGTTGCTTCCTCTCTGGATTTGTACGGAATATCAGCTCCTTCAACTGGAACAGTGCCCTCTCCTTGTTTTTGATGTCTTATCCTCCGTGGGGAGTAGAAAATGTAACATGCATATTTAGTGCCTGAACAGTGGCCCGTGCTTTGGACAGGCGTCTAAGCACTGGTCAGCTTGTTTTTCTGTGTGTGACCCTGTGCCTGGTGCAGACAGGAAACAGGGCCAGACACAGATCTATTGCCTCCATCTGGATCATGGTCCCTACTGGTAATTCCACTTGGCTGTACTCTCCCATTCTCCCATTCTCCCATTCATTGCTCTTAAGTCATCTGTTAAAATTTCAGTATCTTACAGAAAAACTCCCACTCTACATAATTAAATGGCTTTAATATTAATAATGCAAGGTTATATTTTTAGTCAGAATTTCGCATTCCCAACAGAAAACAGCAGAGTTGTGTATTAAAAGGAGAATAGGAAGACAGAATTCCAATGTAAACGATGGACTTTGGGAGATTATAATGTTTATGTCCATCAACTGTAACGTATATACAACTCTGTTGGGGGATGTTAATAATGGGAAAGGCTGTGCATGTGTGAGGATAAGGGATGTATCCTTTATATTCTCTCAATTTTGCAATGAACCTAAAACTGCTCTGAGAAAACAGCCTATAAAAAAGGGGAATGTGGGAAAAGGCATGGGAGAGAGTGAATGTGTATTTAGTAGAGTAAGTATATAAATAGTAGAATTTAAGCAAATTGTAACATAAAGCATTCTTGTTTGATAGTAGCTCCCCTTCTGAGGGTGGGTCAATCTCTACTACTGTCATTAGAATAAAATTTTTTAACTTGTTTTACATCATCTTTGGCTTTGACAAAACCTTAATGCCCCTTTCTGCTCTTTCCTGACAGTTCCGAAATTCCCTTCACCTGCTGATGGAGACCCTCAATGCCACTACCCCTCACTATGTGCGCTGTATTAAGCCTAACGATTTCAAGTTCCCATTCACGTAAGTATTTCTCAACTACTGAATTTAAATGTATCCATATATCAAAAGGATTACCAAAGCAATGGAAGGGAAAAATATTTGGGTAATTCTTCATGTTTTATATAGGGAAACAACTACCCTGTTTCCCCGAAAATAAGACAGTGTCTTATATTAAGTTTTGCTCCCAAAGATGCGCTAGGTCTTATTTTCAGGGGATGTCTTATTTTTCCATGAAGAAAAATACGGTACACATTTATTGTTAAATGAAAATAAAGGAAATTTATTACCTGTATACGGTACGGTAGTACGGTAGTTGTCAACACAAACCAGACAAACTGTGAATCCTACAGTATCAAGAATTTACTCATTTATTCAATGACAATCATGTCATCATCTTCTGGAACATCATCATAACAATCCAATTCCTGAATTTCCTGGTGAATTTCTTGTGACTCCATTTCTTTCAGAATCAGTGGACCAAATCTCTCATGTTTAGCAATAGCACTGTCTTTAAATGAGTACTTCTTATCAAGGTAGCCTGCTCCCAGTGCATTTGCAATGCAACTGTCAGTGATTTTCTCCCATGAATTCTTCACCCAAGTCACAACTTCTTGTAGTTTAGGTTTCACAAAGTTTCCACGCTGATTTCTCTCCATTCACACAGCAGTGATGTCAGGACTCCGTGTAATGTCACTGGTTGCTAGACGCCAGTCGGGGCAGCCCTAGCAAACAGTTTACAGTAAATTAATTTTCATTCTGAGACAGAGCCTGGGGGCCTTATTTTCGGGGGGATGTCTTATATTCCACTCAGAAGGAAACCTTTAAGTAGGTCTTATTTTCGGAGGATGTCTTATTTTCGGGGAAACACAGTAGTTAATAGAACTTAAAAATAATCTTTTTAACCTTTTGACACCTCCCCCCTCCTTACCCATTTCTCTTACTTATCAACCCCTACCTCTGGCAATCACCAATCTGTTCTCTGTATCTATAGCTTAAATTTAGTGTGTGTATGCTTGTGTTGGTGTGTGTTGTTTTGTTTTGCGATTTTTATTTTTTATGAGTTTATTTGAGTCAAAATGATGACAATTGCCAGGAAACAAGATAAAATGCTCCATATTTTATGTTTTTTTAGATTTCACATATAAGAGGAATCATATGGTATTTGTCTTTCTGACTTAATTTCATTTAGCATCATGCCCTCAAGGTCCATCTTGCCCAAATGGCAAGATTTCATTTTCTTTCATTATTTTTTAAAATATATTTTTATTTATTTCAGAGAGGAAGGGAGAGGGAGAGAAGGATAGAAACATCAATAATGAGAGAGAATCATTGATTGGCTGCCTCATTCACGCTCCATACTGGGGATTGAGCCAGCAACCCAAGCATGGGCCCTGACCAGGAATCAAACTGTGACTTCCTGGTTCCTATGTCAGCGCTCAACCACTGATCCATGCCAGCCAGGCTCATTTTCTTTTATGGCTAAAGAATATATATAACAGTTTGTTCATCTATTCATTGGGTTGTTGCCTTATCTTGGCTATTGTAAATAATGCTGTAATGAACATGGGGTTGCATATATATTTTTGAGTTAGTGTTTTTGTTTCCTTTGCATAAGCATCCAGAAGTAGAATTACTGGGACATGTGGTAATTGTATTTTTAATTTTTTAAAGGAATCTCCATACTGTTTTCCATAGTGGCTGCTTGTTTATTTTTATTTTGTTGCTTTTACTTTTGGTGTCTGATTAAAAAAATCATCACCAATACTATGTTATGGACCTTACACCTATGTTTTAAAAATTATTATTATTTGCTAATTATTGTTTTATTTTCTTTTTAAATTTATTTTATTGTTGACAGTATTTTAGATGTCTCCCATTTTCCCCTCATTTACCCCACTCTGCCAACGCCGAACCTCCAAGTCTTCACTACCTTATTGCCTATGCCCATGGCCTATACACATCTATATATATAAAAGCCTAAGCAGCTGGCTGACTGGCCTGTAGCTATGACACATAGTGACCACCAAGAGGCAGATGTTTCAACTGGTAGCTGTGGCATGAACTGATCCCCAGGGTGCAGACACTCAACATAGGAGACACAGAGCTGCGGTGACTTGGCAGCTGCAGTTCTCGGATGACGCACCTGGAATCAAAGAGGAAGGAGCCCAATTCTAAGGTGCATCACCTGAGAACTGCCCTCTTGCAATCTGGGACCCCTCAGGGAATGTTGGAGAGTCACTTTCACTCGAGCCCCACAGGCCAGGATGAGGGACCCCACTGGTGCCCGAATCCGCGCACTGGGCCTCTAGTAAGTATATAAGTTCTTTGGTTTCTCTTTCCTCTCCCCCCACTCCCACATGGAGGTATGTCAGTCTGTTCCATGCCTCTATGTTTTGGGTCTCGTTTTGTTGGTCAATTAGTTTTGCACCTATGTTTTCTTCTAAGAATTTTATGGTTTTACGTTTATGAGCAAGGTTTTAGTCCATTTTGAGTTAATTTTTGTGAATGGTATAAATAAGGACCCAGTTTCATTGTTGGGATGTGGCCATCCAGTTTTTCTAACACCATTTGTTAAAGAGATTGTCCTCTCCCCATTGTATATTCTTGGCTTGATTGTCAAATTAATTGATCATATATGTGTGGGTTTATTTCTGGGCTTTCTATTCTGTTCCATTGATTGATGTGTCTGTTTTTATGCCAGTGTCATACCATTTAATTACTATAGTTTTATATCAGTGTTTGAAATCAGGGAGCATCATGTCTCCAGCTTTGTTGTTCTTTCTCAAGATTTCTTTAGCTCAGGGTTTTTGTTTTGTTTTATGTGTTTGTTTTTTCAGTTTTTGTTCCCTTTTGAGAATGTGAGAACAAATGAATAGTTGGCCTTCTGAAGATTTTAAAAGTTGAATTTAAGCAAGCATTCATAGTTCTATTTTTTATTTTGAATTGACTTTAGTTTAAGATCATTCTGAGTTTTTGTTAATTTGGGCATTAGTTAAAACCAGAGCTGGGCACCCTAACCGGTTTGGTTCAGTGGGTAGAGTGTCAGCCTGTGTACTGAGGGTCCTAGGTTCAATTCCGGTCAAGGGCACATCCCTAGTAGGTGGTGAGCAGGAGGCAGCTGATCAATTTTTCTCTGTTATCAATGTTTCTATCTCTGTCCCCCTCTCTCTGTGTAAATATATATATATATATATATATATATATATATATATATATCCTACCTAATAATAGAGTAATATGCAGATTAACCATCACTCCGCTACAAAAATGGCAGCCCCCATAGCCACAAGATGGCGGTGCCCAGTCTCCTCAGCTCTGCTGCTGGAGTGCCTGGACCTGTCCACAGGAGCAGCGAGGCTGGATCCGCCTCTGCAGGGGTTTTTGATCCGCCCCAGGCAGGACAATCAGAGCCTGGACAGCAGTTAGCACAGCAAACAGAGCCTGGACAGCAGGGCATGGAGGCTTCGTTCACAGGATGATGGCAGAAGCCCCAGGCCCTGCAAACAGAGCTCAGACAGCAGGGCATGGAGGCTTCCTTAGAGCAGGGTGGGGGTGGGGAGGGAAGTCCCCAGACATGGAAGATGGAGCACAGACAGCAGGGCTTGGGGGCTTCCTTAGCGTGGTGTTGACAGGAGCACCCCCAGGCCCAGCAGTCAGAGCCCAGACAGCAGGGCATGGAGGGTTCCTTAGCCCCAATGCAGCGGGGAAGACCGGGCCCAGCAAACAGAGCCCAGATAAGCAGGGCTTGGGGGATTTCTTAGCACAGAGGCGGCGGGAACACCCCCAGGCCCAACCGACAGAGCCAGGACAGTAGGGTTTGGGGGCTGCCTTAGTGTGGAAGTGGCAGAGAAGTCTCCAGATATGGCAGAGAGAGCCCAGACAGCAGGACTTGGGGGTTTGCTAACACCCCCAGGCCCTACAGACAGAGCCAGGACAACAGGGCATGGGGGCTTCCTTAGTGTGTTGGTGTTGGCGAAGACCCCAGGCCTAGCAGACAGAGCACACTGTAGAGCATTGGGGCTTCCTTTGCATGGTGCATGGCGAAGCAGGCAGAGAGCGGAGACCAGGGCATGGGGGCTTCATCTCCATGGCTGCAGCAAAACCTCCAGGCCCGCAGAGAGCAGAGAACCATGGGGAGTGGGCCTAAGCCATCAGCAGGACATCCCCTGAGAGCTCCTGGATTGTAGAGGATGCAGGTTGGGCTGAGCGACCCCTGGTGTATGAATTTCGTGCACTGGGCTATATCCAGAGTTGGGTGGGTAACACTACTTTGGCAAATGCTTAAAGTTATCCCTGCTATTTTCCCACTGTTGAAACATAGAATGTCTGCTTTTACCGAAAATCTTGTTCTATGTCAGTTACCATATGTGGAGAGAATGGTGGTTTTTATTCTCAGAAGAATCATATTTCTCTAATTTTAAAAGTAATGTGTGTACAAAGAACAATAAAAAGAGAAAAAGTTTTAAAAATCAACAAAAATAGAAGTAATGTGTGTACATTGTAAAAACAATTTCCAGAAGCTATAGAATAGTATAAAAATAAATGAAAAAGTATTCATTATACCCAGAGAGATAACTAGTATTAAGTGATCAACAATTCTTCCCTTTTGTATGAGTGTGTGTGTGTGTGTGTGTGTGTGTGTGTGAAAGAGAGAGAAAGAGAGAAAAAGACACATTAATGAGAGAGAGGAGCTCATGCTGTAATTGCTGTTTTGTACCTGCTTTTATTTTAATAAATTGTGCATACTTTCCAGTTAGTAAATAAAAAATCCACATCATCATTCTAATGGCTACATAATGTCCCATTGTTTAGACATACCATCATTTATTTGAGTTATTTCCTATTGATTGCCATTTAGGTTATCCCAGCAGTGCTATGATAATCATCTTTTGCCAAACTTTTTTATATTTTTGCCTGACTACCTCCTTAGGATAATGTATTTCTAGAAGTGGAATTTGTGAGTTAGAAACTAGACACATTTACCAAAGTTTGTAGGAGTTTCAACTCCTACTCTACAGCATAGGAGTGCTCTTTTCCCTACACCCCTGCCAACTCTGCCCTTTGGCTATTTGCCTTAGACTGGAGGGCAATTCTGAAAAACTGTTATATCCTCCTCATTGCCAAGAAGCCCTTCCTAGAGGAAGTGGGAAGCAGAAGAAGTTGCCACGCCCTGGGCCACTCTCCAGGACGGCCCTAGCTAACCCTATCTCCCACCACCACCACTACCAGAACACTTGAGAAAATAATATAGCAGAGCTTTGGAGAAGTTGCTCAGAGCTTAACTGGGAGGGTACGAGGAGTGATCATTCAGTGAGTGGCAGGCCTAACCACTTCCTCTTTTAGGGTCAATTTATTTTAAGATGCCAGTTGTGTAGAATAAAATAAACATCCTATATAATAAAAGGGTAAGATGCAAATTGACCCTAATGGCGGAATGACTGGAATGACCAGTCTCTATGACTCGCACTGACCACCAGGGGCAGATGCTCAATGCAGGAACCAGGCCCCCTGGTGGTTAGTGCACGCCCACAGGGGGAGCTCCACTCAGCCTCAAGCCAGGCTGATGGCTGTGAGTGCAGCTGCGGTGGCAGGAACCTCTCCTGCCTCCTCAGCAGCTCTAAGGATGTGTGACTGACAAACATCCTCCGAGGGCTCCCGGGCTGCCAGAGGGATGTCTGACTGCCAGCTTAGGCCCGATCCCCCAGGGAGCAGCTGGCCAGGTGGACATCCCCCACGGGCTCCCAGACTGTGAGAGGATGCAGGCCAGGCTGAGGGACCGCTTCCCCTCCCGAGTGCACGAATGTTCGTGCATTGGGCCTCTAGTAAATTATATAAAATTTAATACAAAACAAAAATATTTTCCATTGATGTGGACACTGTAAATGCTTAGTATGTACACACCAATAGCTTTTAGAACACCAATAATTTTTTTAAAAGAATAACTAAATGAGTTATATTTAATTTGTCCTTCAGAGCTGGCCAATCTTTATTACAGAGGAAATTTGTGTAGTGAGCTAAAGAATTATAAGCACAGTTATTCAAGCCGAGCCTTGTAATGAGTATGGGCAAAGTACAGAGGGTTTTTTTGTTTGTTTTAAATATCTTCACTGGTACTTCTTTTGAGTTGTGGTATGAACAACAGATAATGTTTATGGCTATTTAGTTTCACTGCTAATTGTCTTCTCCCCACTCACACGTGGAATTTTCCATTTTGATCACTACTATGACTTTTGAATGTTTTCTTTTCTGATGTATCTATTTGGCTCTTTACAGAAGAATCTCTGGATGAGGAGGATAATTGGCAGCTTTAGCCAGGCTACTTTGTGCAGTAATGATTTTCTTTTTTACATGTAGGTTTGACGAGAAGAGGGCAGTGCAGCAGCTGAGAGCATGTGGTGTCCTGGAAACCATCCGCATCAGTGCAGCAGGCTTCCCCTCACGGTGAGCTTGGCATTTTCAAATAGAAGGGATCCTAATGAAATCAATTCCTATTTATTTAAATAAGCTAACGTGAGTTTCTTTTTATAGGTGGACTTACCAAGAATTTTTCAGCCGCTACCGTGTCCTAATGAAGCAAAAAGATGTGCTGAGTGACAGAAAGCAAACATGCAAGAATGTATTAGAAAACCTTATCCCAGTAAGAAAAAATTTCACTTATCTATACTGAACAGATTATGGCCAAAGGTCTTGTGATTATAAACTGTGGAAGCCTTGGGAACATCCAAATACCTCTACTCTAGATTATTCAGGTCTGGGAGGGTGGAAGGCACTCGGGCTTGGAGATCAGGGCTCCCTGTATTTAGCGTGCTCGGGCTTACTCGTGAGGACGGTGGTCCTCCTTCAGGAAACTGGTTGGCGAGGCCTGGACCCTGGCTTGAGTCTCATTCTTTTTAGAGTTTTATCATTATCAATAAAAATTTACCTAGTATTTACCTATGGGAAATATCAGGCCTGATGCTGTGTGATTGAGAAAGAATAAGTCTTATCCTCAGGTAACGTATTCTATCTTGGAAATTAATGTATTTTAAAGATAAGTATAATATAGCTTAGTGTCTATCAAATGCTGAGTGAGTGAGACAGGAAATCAGCAAAGCAAAGCCACATCTGCCATGTAAAGGAGGAACAATTTCATGGGAGACCTGTGTTTGGAGTTGGACTGAATAACATTGTATAAAAGTAGGAGGAGAATATTATAATAGGAACCATGGTGTGAAGAAGTAGGAAAACATAAAGTTTGCTAGGAAAACATTAATGTAGTTTCTCTGCAATCTAAGATTAGTCTGGGGGACAGTAAGGAAATGCCTACGAAAAGTAGGTTGGTGTTTGGAGAGTCCTGCATTCCAAACTAAGGCGTACTCAAACTTTAAATGTATCAGTCCCCTAGAGGGCTTGTTAAAACATAGATTGCTGGGCCCCACCCCCAGAATTTCTGACTCAGTAGGTCTGGGATGGGTCCAACAACCTGCATTTCTAAGAAGTTACCAGGCGATGCTGATGCTGGCTGAGGACTACACTTTGGGACCCACTAATCTAGGCCATGGAGAATCTAAGATTCATGGAAGATCTTAAAAAGTATTTTCACTTGTTTGACACTAGTTTAGGATGGGTTATCTCACTCTGAGGCAGCCATAATTAACTAAATGGAATAGCTTCTTTTTGTAATAATAACATTTTCCCCCTTTTGGAAGAGCTAAGACCACTTTCTTTATAATGTGTAAAAGAATTGAGAACTTTCTGAGTTTGGCCTGATTCCTTTCTAACCTGTGTTTAGATGGGACTGCAGAACAGAAAGTAAGGACAGTCTCCCATGACTAACACCCCAATCTAGGTCCAGTTTAAGGACTTGCAGGGTTGTGGGGTGGAGTGGGGGAAGCTGAGATTGGACAGGGGGAAGGAAAGGTAACCACTTTTTAGCTCTTCTTATATCTATCTTCAGCTAGGCTTCCTCTGTAAATTTTATTAATTTAAATTGAAATAATTTTAAATTTATGTGGAGATTTCTGATTTTCTGATTTCGTGTACAAGATAAGAGATTTCTGCTTACAGTGAAAAGTTACTTTCTGTTGCCCTGGCCAGTATGGCTCAGTTGCTTGAGCATTGTCCTTAACACCAAAGGGTCATCAATTCAATTCCCAATCCGGGCACATGCTCAGGTTGCCATTTTGGCCCACAGTCTGGGTACATGCTGGAGGCAACAAATAGATCGATCTCTCTCTCTCTCTCTCTCTCTCTCTCTCCCTCCCTCTCTCTCTCTTCCCCCCTCCTTCCCTCCCTCCCTCCCCTTCTTTTCTTTCTCAAATAAATTTTTAAGAATCTTAAAAAAATAGTTTTCACACAGATTGTATTAGTGACCATTATAAATTCCACTCTTGTTGTATGAGAATAACCATTGCAGGCTTCCAAATAAGGTGGATCAGAGTGTAATGGACCAAAAATTTCATGCATCTCTGTGTTTACTGCTTGGCTCTGCTTATTTTAAAAAGGACAATATAAGTAGTTATATTTTTGTAAAAGGAATTTTGAAATTTGTACAAGTAATTCACAGGGTTTTATGTATATATTTTCAGATACCATTGACAGTGCAAAGATATAACAAGAAATTTAACTCTTTTAATATAAGTGCACAAGGTTTTTTTGTTTAATTTTTATTTCGTTTGCATTGCTTCCTGCCTTATTCTTTATACTGGTGTTTTTGTCCCTTCAGCTTTCACATGGAACACACAGCCCGATGTAATCCTTACAGCCTGGGTCAGTCAGAGGGAATGTCAGCATCTCCATTTCCTTGAAATATTTAATATACAAACAAGCAAATAATAACTACCTATAACCCACAACCAAGGTTTTGGCCTCAGATAATAATTCCAGGTAGAATAATTATAGAAAATCACTCTCAAACTGCAGTTTTCCTTAAAATCCCTTCTATTTGCTCAACTTGCATAAGATAAAAAATCGGGCTTCATTAGTCAATCATGATGTAGCCCAAGTTTTAGCTAATAGATTCATCCCTTTACTGATTCTGCTTTTAGATGTATTTTTTCTCTTTTACAATTTTAATTATATGTTCATTATTTCAACTTCTAAGTGTACAATTTCTTCCAAAAATAGGACAAGGACAAATACCAGTTTGGTAAGACAAAGATCTTTTTCCGTGCTGGTCAAGTGGCCTATCTAGAAAAATTGAGGGCAGACAAGCTGAGGGCTGCCTGCATTCGGATCCAGAAGACAATCCGAGGGTGGCTGCAGCGGAAGAAGTACCTGCGCATGCGGAAGGCGGCCATTACTGTGCAGAGATATGTGCGAGGCTACCAGGCCCGATGGTAGGTCTCCTGGGGACAGCTCATCTGATTCATTATCCAAACCAGGACAGTTTTGAGTGGTCACCCAATATGAGAAGGCAATACCTCACCTCTTCTTAGATTCAAGGAATAACAAATAAACTCATTAGACAGTTTAATAGAAAAAAATTTCACCCTTAGGATTTCTTCAGAAATATCTTCAAAATAATTACAAATTATTGTGTGCTCATGTCTTCAGTATATTTTATTTTTTATATTTTTATATAGGCTTGAAGAAGTTATCTATAAACTAAAACAGTCATGAATATGAGCTAGTTAGTAATGACTCCATTGAGAAGTTTTCAGGAGCAATAAGCTGTGAAAGTTTCTAGAATTACACTTCAGTGTGATTATATATTAGAATAATTTTAATTTATAAATATCAGTAGAAATGAATTAGTGATAAAGAATTTATGCACAGACAGAAAGAGTTTGAAAAATATTGTACATTAGCAAAGGATGGATTTAAGAAAGCTAGTGATGAGTAAGTATGAGATTACTGTGTACAGTCAGTCTACTGTGCAAGGGGGACATAATTTGGGGTAATGAGTTCTGTCTTAGAAAGAATGAATCTTTATGAGCTTCATTCTCTTTATTGTAAAATCAGGTAATATGGGACATTATGATCAGGAAGGCTTGAATAATATAATGAATAAAAATATTTATGGGAACTATAAATTGCTATAATATAAGAAGTATGAATGTATACTATTGGAATAATACAATGGAGGTACTACTTATGCCGAAGATATTGGTTCTTTTTCCTGACTACTAACAAATGCACTGCTTTTTCTTTGGTCAGCTATGCTAAGTTCCTGCGCAGAACCAAGGCAGCAACCATCATTCAGAAGTACTGGCGCATGTATGTAGTCCACAGGAAGTACAAAAGTAAACGAGCTGCCACTATTGTTCTTCAGTCTTATTTACGAGGCTACTTGGCCAGAAATAGGTATCGCAAGGTGAGCTGTTATTTTCAACTTCGTTTATTTATTCCATTAATATTAATCAAATTTCACATCTGTACACCAAAGAGGTTCCGATGGACATAGGCATATGGAGACAACCAACAATTAAAATATACTTTAAAATATTAAATAAGTGCATATATTTAATTAACAATTAAATAAGTGCATATATTTAATTATTCCCTTTTTATCCCTCTTGACAATGTGATGTGAAGAAAACTTAATGTATTACTTTCCTATAGATGTCATCAACTTGGTTGCTTAAAACAATAGAAATGTATTTTCTCACAGTTCTGGAGGTCAGAATTCCACAGTCAGTATCACTGAGCCAAAATCAAGGTGTTGGCAGGGCTGTACTCCCTCCTGAAGCTCTAGGGGGGAATCCATTCCAGCTTCTGGTGGCTACCAGTATTTCTTGTGTTTATGGCCATATCGCTCCAATCTCTGCCTTTTTTCTTTAAATTAATCCTCACCCTAGGATATTTTTCCTTTCTTTTTTTTTGAAGAATGGAAGGGAGAGGGAAAGACAGAAACATTGATATGAGAGGAACACATCAATTGGTTGCCTCCTGCACAAGCCCTGACCAGGGCCCAGACTGGGGAGGAGCCTGCAACCAATATATGTACTCTTGACCAGAATGGAACCTGGGACCCTTTAGTCTGCAGGCTGGCACTCTACCCACCTTGCCAAACCGGCTAGGGCCAATCTCTGTCTTCATCTTTTTTTTTGAGGGGGGGCTCTTTGAATATTCACAAATAATATTTGCATTTTATTACCTACTGCTGACTCAATGGCCTAAAGCAAACTCCTCCAACCTGATAATCTTACTGTTTACTAAACATTATCATTGATTTGTCTATTTGAATTCCTAAAAGGCAATTGTGTATTCCAGTAAATAAAAGCAGATAGGAAAAGAGACTCAGTGGAACTTGGCTACTACAGCTAAGCTTTCCCTGGGTTCCCTCATAATTTCAAATTTATATTTCTTGTATTGTGTTTTTATTTTATTTTATTTTATTTTAATAAATCTTTATTACTCAGATTATTACAATTGTTTCTCCTTTTTCTCCTCCAAAGCTCCTTACCACCCAGTTCCCTTCCCACCCTCTGCTCTTACACCTTCTCCCCCGAATTGTCTTCATCCATTGGTTATAGGATTTCAATCCAGTCTCTCACTGCTTCCCCACCCCCTTATCTTCCTGATAATTATCAGTCCACTCCCCTTCTTTGCCCCTGATTCTACTATATTCACCACTTTATTCTGTTCCTCAGATTTTTTTTTCCTTCTCTTTTCCTCCCCCCCCCCCCCCCCCCGTATATGAATTTCAAGTGGGACACTCTCTCTCATTTGTTTTTGTAGGGAAATACAACAGAGTGTTCTGTAGCTAATGGCTGCAGACTGTCCAAATGTCTCAGCATCACATGAATAGAATCCACTCCTCCTCCGGCACACACACACACACCACCGTCCCACCGCTTCCCCGGGGCACACGGCTCTCCCAGTGTACACGTCTGCCTTCATCTTCACGTCATCATCTCTGGATGTCTAACTTCACTTCTTTTGTCTGTCTCTTATAAGAATATTTGTGATGGATTTAGGATCCACAAGGATAGTTCAGTATAATCTCCTCATCTCAAGATTTTTAGCTTAAACACATCTGCAAAAACCCTTTTCCCAAATGACCTACCATTGACAGATTCCACAGGATCTGATATCTTTGGGGGCCTCTATTTCTCAGTGTGGTGAGCTTTGAAGAGGTAGAATATATGACATATGTGTGGAAATTTGTTCCAAGAATGAAAAAATCTTGGAATTATTTACTGTAGTGAAAAGGAGATAAATAACATTGAGGTGGTTAAACTTGTACTGACTAGAATAAGATATTCTGAGCATTTTTGACAAATAATCTTTATATCTGGCAATAATCAACATGACAAAAAAATGGATCACTAGATTAATCTTTTTAAAGAATATTTTTATTTTTTCAGAGAGGAAGGGAGAGATAGAAACATCAATGATAAGAGAATCATTGATTGGCTGCTTCCTGCACGGCCCACACTGGGGATCTAGTCCATAAGCTGGGCATGTGCCCTGATCGGGAACCAAACTGTGACCTCATTTGTCACCTCCGACAATATATGATTTGGTTGAAAGGTTTTTCTCTTTCATTTTGGCAAGGTTTTGAATTTGTCCTTCATGATATATTCCTAATAAGCCAGATCTTGGAGCTCTGTGGGCACCACTGGAAGAAAGAGCATCAGTAGAGCACTTTGAGGGGCAGGTCTCTAATCACAGACAGTCTGTGAGGGTGGCCTACACCCTATTCGTGTATGTATTTTACATTATTTTGAAGTAATTTTAGACAACAAAGAACAACTAATGAGGCTTGAATGAGGATATTTAATGGCTGTGTTTTGAAGAAAATTTGAGAATAGCTACTCTAGCTCTTTCTTTCTGCCCATGCTGGCTTTATACTCTGGTGTTCTTTCTCTATAGGCATGAGATTTCAGGGGAAGGAAACGCCTTATTCAACTTTTAGATACACCAAACTGGTTACACTCCAGTTTTCTTGATGACTCTCCTCAGGATCATCTGAACTGGGTTTGAAGGCCATTGGCTGAGCAGTAGTAGTCTCTGGTCTGCTCAGCTCAACTGATGACACATGGGGATGGCAGTTAGGGGCCAGCTCACGCATAGGCCACTAGTGCTCCTTTTGGTCGTGTTTTTGATGTATCCAGTCCAGGCTTCCCCTTCTTATGGCTTGGGAATCTAAGGGAGAGGAAGCATTGTTTAATTTCTCTAACTCACTAATGGAGATGAGATTGCTAATGGAAGATCCAATTATATACTGTTTCCACTTGACTGAAATTACAGAAATGGACCAATGTCTGAAGTTACATGGAGAGAAGGAAATGGAATAGGAAAATTGACATTCATATCTTTGCCACTCTGTGCTGTTTGATTTTGAAAGTCTGAAATTTGCCATTACTGAGTCTTATCCAGTTGGTCACTAGTCATCAGGATAAGACAAGAGGCTCCCTTGGGGTCATGATGTTCGGGGAGGGCTCAGGATGGGGCCTCACTGCAGCATGATGCACAGTGACTGCATCAGTGGAAAGCAGACTGTCTTAGTGTGAGATAAACAGCCACAGGGGAAAGGTCTCCTGCACACTGAGGTTTATTTTGTATTTGGTGGTTTCATACTTAATCACGTATTTCTTCACTTGTATCCTCTAAAATGGCAGTTTTCTTTTGTTGTTTTTCTCCAAAAATAGGAACTATTGTTTTAATGATTTTATTAAACTGCTATCTATTTGAATAGATGGTTTTAGAATTTAAAAAAAATATATTTTTAATTGATTTCAGAGAGAAAGGGAGTAGGAGAGAGAAATAGAAACATCAGTGATGAGAATCATTGATTAGCTGCCTCCTATACACACCACACTGGGGATAGAGCCTACAACCCAGGCATGTGCCCTCACTAGGAATTGAACCATGACCTCCTGGTTCATAGATTGATGTTCAGCCACTGAACCATGCATGTGGGGCCAGAAATGTTTACATTTAGAAAGTTTCATGAGAGATACATTGTGCTCATTCATAATAATCCTATATATAAAGCCTAATATGCTAAATGTCTGGTCCTCCAGTCATTCATTTAACCAATCAAAGCGTAATATGCCAATGATATGCTAAGGCCACTCAACTGCTTGCTATGATGTGCACTGACCATCGGGTCAGACAATCAACTGGTTGTCCAGTCACTATGACATGTACTGACCTCCAGAGGACAGACTCTCCAACCCATAGGTTAGCTTTCTGCTGGGGTCTGGCCAATCAAGACTGAGCAAGATGGCCAGACATGCCCTGGAGCCCTCCACGACCTCTTTCGCTGGCCAACCTTTTGCATGGGTCCGTGAATGTGCACCGGTGGGGTCCCTCAAGCTGACCTTCACCTTCTCACAATCCAGGACCCCTCGGGGGATGTTTTGGTCTGATCCCGCTGAGGCCAGGTCAAGGGACCCACACACACACAGGTGCACAAATTCGTGCACCAAACCTCTAGTTACTAATAAGTAACCATTTGAGTGCATATATTTAGATATTTATATCATACAAGAGTTTTTTTTTAATAAAAGCATAGACTTAGAAGGATCTCAGAATGTTTTGATAGTTTACCCTTTATTAATTTCAAGATTTTCTTTTCCATCATTCCTATAAATCGTTTAGACTAAGCATGTCAAACTCAAAGGCTAACATGGGCCAAATAAATGAGGCATGTAGCCCGCAGGTCGCAATGTTGACATGCTTGGTTTAGACAATCTCTGCATATTGTTGTTAATCCTTACCAGAGGGCATTTTTTCCATTGATTTTTTTTTTTTTTTAAGAGATAGTGGAGGAGAGGGAAGGAGGAAGAGAGAGAGAGAGAGAGAGAGAGAGAGAGATCCATGGACTGTTTGCCTCCTGCACACATCCTGGCCAGGGCTGGGGATCAAACCTGCAACCCAGGTATATGTCCTTGATTGGGAATCAGATCTGTAACCCTTCAGTGTGTGGGCTGACGCTCTAACCATTGAGCAATACCACCCAGAGCTAGACAATCTCTGCTTGATGATAAAGTCTTATAAGGCAATCTTTTGTTATGAGTAATTTACAAGTTTAAGGGAATATCTTCTTATTTAGAACGTATAACAAACTCAAAATTAAGATTTGTTTATTTCCCTCTATTTTACTTTTAGCTTTCCTTTTAAAGCTTTATCTTTACTACCTTTGACTCACATAAGTGGATTTCTGTTACATTTGAAACAGCAATGGGAAATCCTCATTAGAATAGTATTCCTCAAATAAGGCAACCAACAGTGTCATTTTTTGTTTGTTTCTGGCCTCTACAGTCAGCTTATTGGCCATATTCCATATCCTCAAGCATAGACCTAATGTATGGTGAGATAGTATCAGCAGTGAGGGTGGTGGCCAAGTCTTTTATTTTAATAGCATGTAATTCACAGGGTGCCAAGTTCTGTTCACTTTATAGAGGATCGCTTGTTGCCGACAGATATACACCAATAGGAAACCAAGTGTGTTTTTTCTTTATTTTTAGAATTGTTTTCCTTTTATTAAGCTGGTGCCTTTTATTTAGATAAATTCTGAGTGTACACCAGGCATGTCAAACTCAACAGCCATCAGGCTGCAAGCCTCATTTATTTAAACAAGGCCTGTGCCCCGCCTACCACAAGTTTGACATGCTCAGTGGTCAGCAAACTCAGTCAACAGAGCCAAATATCAACAGTACAATGATCAAAATTTCTTTTGAGAGCCAAATTTTTTAACTTAAACTTCTTCTAAGGCCACTTCTTCAAAATAGATTTTCCCAGGCCATGGTATTTTGTGGAAGAGCCACACTCAAGGGGCCAAAGAGTGCATGTGGCTCGCGAGCCACCGTTTGCTGACCACTGTGCTAGGTGTATACTCTGTTTCACAAATCATCCTTTAAAGTCTACTTTTTAAATCACCTTGTAAACTATTTTGTGCTTGCATATATTTATGATACGTACAGTCTTCATACTACATTGTTACTTCAACTTTTGTCTTTCACTTTGTGGGTTCACAGCCATAGTTTGATAGAATTGAACCCTGAGTCTAGAGTAGAGTCTGACGTTGTGCATACCTTTCTCTGCAGATACTCCGCGATCACAAAGCAGTCATCATTCAGAAGTGGGTCCGGGGCTGGCTGGCTCGCATCTATTACAAGAGAAGCCTGCATGCCATCATCTACCTTCAGTGCTGCTTACGGCGGATGTTGGCCAAGCGGGAGCTGAAGAAGCTCAAGATTGAGGCCCGCTCCGTGGAGCGCTATAAGAAACTCCACATCGGCATGGAGAACAAGATCATGCAGCTGCAGCGCAAAGTTGATGAACAGGTGCGTTTTGAAGGGCCCTGAAAGTGAGCATGCCTAAAGAAGCCCACTGGGATTGTGGTCAGCAGTCTCTCCCCTGGACTTTACCTTTTAGTCTTAGCAGAGAAGTAAAATAATGGCAGTAATGAGAATGGAAATAGTGATGAGTTCATAGGTAAGAGCATCATTGCCGGAAATTATTCTTGAGAATACAGCCAGATTTACTAGCACTCCAAACCTTTATGATAAGAGCCATCGTGTGCTTTATACTTCACAAAGCTCTTTCGTCACTGCCAGTCATTTGCATGTAGTATAACACTCCTTTCTCAGGTGACTTGTTTAACATTGAAGTGACAAAAGAATCAGTAAGACGTCTATGCTTCTGAGGAATCTACAGCCTGTTTGCAGAGATAAAAGTTTGGTTTCTTAGAGATAGTTACTAAGTAATATTTTAGCACATGCCAATGAGATGAAGGTAATTAGTACTACATAAATACTACATAGGGCAAAAAAGCCCACAATGAAATAGTTTTCATCAGAAATGTTTTCTGAGTGTGAGGAGGAGTTTGAGGTAGTAAACAAAGAGATCTGTAAGAAATTTGTGATTTTGAGGCCATTTTATCATTCTTAATGCAGCACCTGGCTAGCACATGACTTTTAGTAGCACAGTGATTTGTTTTCAAAAGCAAGTATAGATTTTCCTATTTTGGGATTAAAAATCAGAAAATTAAGAATTTCCTCTGGTAACTCACCTTGCAGCTAAGAGAAAAATCTCATCTATGTTGCTCATCGCGTAAAACAGAAATACTGCTATTCTCTTCTCTCTATATATCACTAAGAGTATTGATTATGTTACTATAGATGTTGTGGTTAGAATTTTGGTTTAATACTATAATATTATGATAATATAGCATGACTATGATGAATGAGCCTAGTTTCCTGACTATATACATTTGATGGCATATCTATTTACTTATTGTTTGTGTGTGTTTAAAGAACAAAGACTACAAATGCCTCATGGAGAAATTGACCAATCTGGAAGGAATATACAACTCTGAGACTGAGAAACTACGAAGTGACTTAGTACGTCTTCAACTAAGTGAAGAGGAGGCTAAGACTGCCACTGGACGGGTTCTCAGTCTGCAGGAAGAAGTTGCCAAGCTCCGGAAAGACCTGGAACAAACTCGGTCAGAGAAAAAATCCATCGAGGAACGTGCAGATAGATACAAGCAAGAAACTGAGCAGGTAGGAACTAAGTTCACATCCATTTTACAAAGGAAATGTGCCATCATCTTGACCAGTCCCCTTGTGGCTCACTGTAGGTTTCAGAGCTGAAATTTTATTATTTGTGTTTCCCAAGCATTTCTTCCACATGATGAGTCAGTAGCTGTTTTGTAGAACCTTTTGACTCTAATGAGAACAGAGGAAAAGCAGTATTGTAAGAAGAGAATTAATAGCCATGTCCCCACTATATATACTATATATATTCTTTTTCTTTATATACATAGGTCTGGATAGAGAGTAGACTCCTTTTTCTTGGGTTAACATGATTAAGAGGTAAATCAAACAATGAACTCTCAATAGCTGATACTAGGGAGCTTTATGAAAATGAAGTAAGACTATGTTGAGAAGTCCAATGGAGAAATCCACATGTCTGCACACTGATTGTAGCCAAGAGCTGCTATGTAGATAGAACAAAAAAAAAAAAAAAATTTCCCCCCACAGATTGACCAGTGTTTCCAAAATACAAATTTGTGTTTACTTATGGTAAAACTTGACTAAACACAGAAAACATTAATGTTCTCAAGCAGCAGTGAGATGCATTGCTTAAACAAAATAAAAATGCCTCAACATAAAAGGCTTACTGGGGAAAAAAGTAATTTTCAGGGAGTCTACTAGTGTGACGATCTTTAAGTGAAAACAGAGTTCACTGTGTTGATTGTAACTATGAGCAAGAATCCTGATGCTCTGTTTCTGCTCTGACAGCTGAACATTAACCTTCTGAGCTCAGTGGAATCTCCGAAGGAGCGTAGATGCAATCCTTCCATGGCATCCAGGTCCCAATAGAACAGTTCCTCCTATTTCTCTAGTAGATCTGGGCTCATATTGTGGAAACAGCAATGCCATTAATGTGTTATTTGACGTGGCCACTTTGTTCGTCAGAATTTAAATATGCATTCAAAGTAATACCCTTGAAGTTTAAGATTTTATCTTTTTTCTTGTTGTCATTTTCTGAGTCCACAGAAGCTTTCCTGATTCCTCCGAATCTAGAGTATTTAAGCTTGGTAGGAAAATTCTCTTTCCTCTTTAAAGTCAAGTTCATACCTTTCTAGTCTGATAGAATAGTACACATAAACAGATACAGATTTCTCCTTTCTTTTTTTTTATCTGCTTTTCACAGGCTAGCCATAGGCATTATCGCTTATTCTTTTGGATGGAGTGTAGTAATGTGGAATGAAAAAACTTCACTGTGATAGCCAGCTTTATGATCAGGAAAGCTATATACCTTCAAGGAGCCTAGAAGGTACACTAGAACTGTAGCTCTTAACCAGGAGTGTGTATCAGAATCTGCTGGGGAGTTTTTAAAGATACTTGCCCAAGTGCTGGGAGTGTGAACAAGGCACATGTATTTTGGCAAAGCATACCCTTGATAAAGAGCAGTTTCTCTCAAGAGCATAGGGAACTCGGGCCTCCCTGCTGAGGTGGAGGGTAAGGCTAGGTCACTTCGGAGGAAAGAGACTGGACCCTCCGAAGGAACACCTGGCGACTTCAGCTGTGGCAGTGTTGCTGTCCACTTCCCTGTTTTCCAGAGATCCTGTCACAGAACCCTCACTCTCTATCTGAACTCCTGACATTTATCTTTATTATTAGCTATCACTTTTAGAGTTTCTTAAACTTATGCTTAGAGAAGAAATCTAGATTTCACTCATTACAAGTACATTATTTTATTGCAGAAATGAACTGAGTAAATTATGAACTTTGCAAAGTTATCTTTGGTTTTGACTTTTGCTTCCTGGGAGTCCTTATCCAACTAGAAACTAGAAAGTTAAAATTGGTTTTTTTTAATATTAAAATGTACATAGCATAAAATTTACCATATTATCCACTTTTAAGAATACAGTTCAGTGGCATTAAGTGCATTCACTATAGTAAGGCCAATGCTTAAACATGGGATAAAAGGACTAGTTTACAACCTTGCAAAACTCTTAAAAGGGGATGAAAGGAAAATTCTCTTTTTCAAGACAGACAGCAGGGAGCATCAGAAAATCTTCAGTGAATTTCCAGAACCAAAATGCCCTTCAAGTCTTTCTTAATCTTTTCAATCTTCTACCTGAATCATGGGTAAGTGTGTAGCTTTGTGTTAGGCTGCTGAGGTGAAAAGGCATTATCGTTGCTTTAAAAGCAAATGCTTACGAGGTGCCAGGCAATTGCTAAATGCTCAAGGTACAAAGTAAAACAACAGCAGTAATCATCTTTGTCCTCCAGGAATTTCTAGTCTATAAAGGAAGTAAAAGTAGAGACTATAAAGAGGCATATACAGGGCTCTATAGTAGCCCAGAAAGGAAACGTCTATTTGAAGAGAGTTCCAGGAAGGCTTTCTGGAGGATACATTGCTTGAACCAAATGTGAAAGATGACTAGCCATAACTGCAAAGAAATGAGGCACAAAGATGTGGAAGTAAGGAGTGACTGCAGTGTGGTCTTTATATTTAGGACCTGGTTTGCTCTGTCTGTTGCAGCTACCTTAGTTTATTTCATTTCATAGGTGGTATCAACTCTGAAGGAAGAAAATACTTTGCTGAAGCAGGAAAAAGAGGCCCTCAATCACCTTATTGTGGAACAGGCTAAGGAGATGACAGGTAAGGCTCACGTGGGCTCAAACTAATGCATGCTAACCAACCTCCCAAAGTTTTATAAGATGCCACTTTTTAAAAAATCCTCCTTGAAAGAGAAAGGGGGGAAGAGAGGGAAGGAAGGAGGGAAGAATTGAGGGGGGCGGAGGGAGAAAGAGAGAGAGAGAATGAAAGAATCATTAATCAGTTGCCTTCCATAAATGCCCAAACTGGGGATCAAACCCGTAAGCCAGGAATTGAGCCAGCAACCTTCCAGCCAGGCTATAAGATACAACTTTCCTTAGAGCTTACATTTTTTTAAAAAAGGTAAGGCTGCCATTAGTAAATTTATAAAATTCTGAGAGGCAAGCGCTCTATTTTGTTGAAATACTTGGTGAACTTAAATCTGGTCTCTCTATATACAAAGGTGAACACATATTTAGTCAATATCATATGTAGTTAAAAATATTAATTGTTCTTCATGTATGATTTATCAGTTATGACTTAAAGGATTCCTGTTGATTTAGGAAGAATCATTGAGTTAATGTGTATATGTGTCTATGTGTATTATTTTTATTTACTTACTTTTTGCTAAGCTAATGGATATTATTCTCCCCAAATCCACCACTCTTTGCCAACAAACTAACTAACTAACTAACTAACAGTAAAGCCCACTGATATTTTGAATAGAGGACTAACTAAATATAAACATTTATTCGCTTTTTATGAGAAAGATTAGAATGACGATAATTAATAAGAAATCCCTATGTTCATAAGTAGGTACAGATCTAAACTGCAGTAATGGGTGGTGGAAATGGAAAGGAAGAGATGGATTGGAATGAGGATATATAATATGAAAAGAATCAACAGAATGTTATTTTCATATGGTATTCAAAAAAGGAATAAAAATATTCTAATGTTTTAGTTTACAACCTTGCAAAACCTGTTATGAGATTTCAAAAACAATAATGGTGTTTTATTAGTAACAAGGAATTTGAGTAAGAAAAGTAAGTACCTGTTTATGTGGAAAATTAATGAGATCAGTTGTTAGAGTGTTAAATTTTGGTTATCACCTGTGGCATCCAGATAAAGATGTTCTGAAACCAAATTAAGATGGAAGATTAAAGCGAAAAGAAATGAGCCTTAAGGTACCCATCAAAACTGTGATGATAAGAGAACCTTCTATATTTTCTCCCACACTGCCCCCTTTCTCCCAAGGGAATAATGTAAAGGAAAGAGAAGAAAACCTGGAATTAAGCCTTATAGGATAGCCATATGTAAGCAGTAAGGTGGGGGGAAAATATTCAGAAGAGGAGTAAACAAAACAGACACTGAAGACGGAAATAAAGCTGCTAGGATGCAGAATGTGATGGGGGGCTCCAGAATGATGAGAATGCTTCTAGGAAAATAGACTTGCCCAGGGACAATTTATTGGTAGCTTTGGGCAGCTTCTGCAAACTGATAGGAATAAATGGCAATTTATAGAATGTTATAGAGAGAAGATATTTTTCCATTCATTCATTTACAGATTATTAAAGCCTTATGTAGGGAAACACTGTGATGGCACCAGAGAAGTAGTTGAGACAAGACACTTGGCAGCCCTTGCCCTCATGGAGCTGACAGAGAAAGAAATGGTGAAGTAATAGAAGTGAGCAGGGCAAATTAAGATTTAGCCACAAATAATGAGGGTATAGTGGACCAGAATGGTAGCAAGCTTAATATTTATAAATGTGACTGGTTGGTTTATCAAGTTAAAACATACAGCTGATGTTTGAGGTTTTTTTATTTTGCTTTAGCTGTAGTCAGGGGCTAATCTCCAATCTTTTTGACAGAGTATACTAATTTAGACAAAACAATTTATGAATAGCCTGAAACAGAATACTATTGGAATAAAACATGTATACTTTTGTTACTAGACAATGACTAGTGGAAGTTCTTCAAACATGTGCTATGACCAGAGAATGAACTAGAGGTACTAAGTCTGTAGTTCATGGAAGAACTCCACATATGATTGTTACTATTATCAATAAATTATTTCAGTTTTTAGTTATGATATTTTTTCTCATTTTTTTTATTTTTTTATTTTTTATTTTAGGGAGAGGTGGGAATGGGGAAAGAGAGAGAAACATCATTTTGTTATTCCACTTATTGATGCATTCATTGGTTGATTTTTGTGTGTTCCCTTACAGAGATCAAACCCTCAACCTTGGCTTATAGGGATGATGCTCTAACCAATTGAGCTACCTGGCCAAGGCTTCTCTTTCCCTACATTGACTGTGAAGATACTTTTCATAGATCATATTGGTACTAAAAATAAAAGCCCTGTGGAGAAACGGGAAGTCAGGGTCCATGCTTGTCCTGTTGTATTCTGTGGTGCCATCTTAGATATGCTGTTTCCTCTTTTCTTCAGAGACTATGGAGAAGAAGTTAGTAGAAGAAACGAAACAACTGGAACTCGATCTTAATGATGAAAGGCTGAGATATCAGAACCTTCTGAATGAGTTCAGTCGCTTAGAAGAACGATATGATGACCTCAAGGAAGAGATGACTGTGATGTTGGTAGGTCATCTAGTTTTCCTTTTTTAAAATGAAAAATGTTAAAACATATACAACAGTAGATAGAATAGGAGAATGAACTCCCTTGTATTCCATGTACTCATCACCCAGTTCCAAAATGGAAAACCCTTTTCTGCCCCTCCATCCCACCCCATCCAATGGGTTGGATAATTTTAGAGCATATCTCAGAAATCATATAACTTTATTTATAAATAATTTATAAAGTCAAACACTTTAAAGACTGGAATGTAAGGTAGTATAAAGTCAGTATAGCTGGACTTGGTTTCATGAATTGAATGACTTAATGTAAAATTTGCATACAAAGCAAATATTTACATGATTATTTTCCTCTACTGGTTTTTATTATAATTTCAGAGGTATATCCCTACAAAAAGAAGATTCAGCCCCTATTTGTAATAACTTATCTATTTTAAGGACTCTTCTGTATCTGCCAGTGTACCTTTTTAAGAGTTCTCCCTATTTTACTTAACCTGCTATCAGGAAACAAAGAAATTCCTAGCTCTCTTGTTCCCTAAAGTGTCAGCCTTTAAGGTAACTTCATGGTACAAATAGCCAGAAATAATTTGAAATATCTTTTAAACAAACAAACAGATAATTTGATATCTGTGGGGTTCAGTACTTGCTTCAAATTTTGCCTCAATCTGGATCCTTTGACAAAGTACTTTAAAATATGATGTTTAAAAAGTCAAAATAAAGGAGATTAGGTAACAAAAGAAATGAAATAAATTTACCACCTTGAAATGAGAAAGCCTAGACTCAAAGAGATTAAAATGCCAACTTAAATTCCATAGTTGGACCATTATTTCAAACCTCACTACTCTACTCTGGGATTTATATGTGACAAAGAGAAATTATACGTAGGAGTAGGTCACCGTTATCCTGGCAATGGATACATTGGAAGGACCCTCATTAAGTCTTGTCCTCTCTGCTCTCCCTGCTGCACTTGGCCTTGGAGAAACCTTTCTTTGTTCACATTCTCTCATTCCCAGCTTTCTCTAGAGTCCTGTGTGGTTAATGGGCCTTTTTAGTCAGAGGGGCAGCCACCTCTAGAAAAGACCCTCCCGTGATTTCCATCAGTAATTTCCTTCCTGCTGAGCAAGTCTGCCTGCTATTTGTTTTGTTCCCAGCTGTGCTATGGAAAAACAAAGATGTAACCAAGTTCTAGGAGTAGGTTAGCTGCTTGTTTTCTGATTTCTCAGCCTATTTCCCTCTCCACTGGATGCCTGTGACTCATTGTCATTCCTCTTGGGTAGCAGAATGGTCAGAGGAAGGAGCCTCAGGGGTGGTTTGGTTTCCTAGCTCCAGATACAATCAAGATTGCAATCTTTTCAGGAAATGTTTGGTGAGAATAAAAAATTTGACTTTGTATTTAGGAGTATTGAAATATTAATAGCAGCATCGTATTTTAATGATTAGAACTTAGCAACTAACTGATAGATCCTCTCTTCCTCCAGTTGATGGACAAACAATAAACCTCACCTTCGGCCAGACATACCTGGGCACTGAACCACCAATCAGCACCTGCCAGATACCCTAAGAGCCCCCCCCCCCCCATTCCTTAGTCCCTAGGTCCCTAATCACCAATCTGCGTGCTGAGTACCCTAAGCCCTGTCCCCTGTCCTCTCCTTAAAAGCAGACCCTGGGTTTCTTCTGGCCTCTTTCTCTCTGGACACAGCCGGTAGAGGTACCCTTCTCTCCAATAAAAGCCTGTATCCTGCCATCCCGATCTCCGGCTACCTTCTCTATTTAATTTATGGGCTCTTGGCCAATATTTCATTGACATTGTTCTACAAATGAGCTCTCACTGCCCCAATGCTAAGGAAGCATTTTGTAGTAAATATGTTATCAGTGAAGAGATCTCCAAGTTCCCTTCTGTTGCTCTTGGGAGTGGGCTTCTTGTGATCCCAAGAAAAGGAATTTTCTGAGACCTGCATGGGAGGATTAGGTATTGTAGAGAGCTTTATTTCTGTGGAATTAACCCCCTAGGTTTCCCAAGGTCCCATTTCCCTTTGCCCTGCCATAGAAGAAGTATAGCTGTGGCTTCAGCAGAGCTAGAACCAGTATCCAATCCAGCATCAGGGTCGCTTAGTTTGCGTTCCCAGTTGCCGTACATCAGTCCATTGCATGTGGGGTTCATAGGGTCATATGGCTATGGAGGAAACACCGGCAAATACAAGAGAGTCACAAGCCAAGAGAATGAAATCCTTTGTTTGTGGGATTATGTATTCCCAAATTTACTAGGGTTTGCAATGGCCTTGCCTACTCTAGCCAATGATCTGTTTCCAGGTTTGACTAACACATACCTTCCCTAGTCACCCCAGCTTTACTGGACAGGTGTCTGTCTCCCCAATTGTCCCAGTCTCTTCTCTCTGTAATCTTCGGGGAATAGGCTGGTTGTTCCCTGGAGAATGTGAAGTTGCAGCTTCCTGGTGAAGCTGCCCAAATGACAAGACTATAATGTCTAGCCTCCCCTTTGTTCCTTTTATATTATTAGTTACTAGCTAATTCAAATGGATGTGGGGAAACTTAAGGGAGGAAAATTGATAGACTGCCTCAAGGCTTCCATTATGTGAAGATAGTGCCACTGATTACAAGAGTCTAGGTTTATTTTCCCTGGTACTAAGAAGTAGTGTGGGATTTTTCTCCAGGAACATTAATTTGTAGGGCAGAAGCCAGTAAGGGGTTCCGTGGTTTAAGCCAACAATAAAAGGATAATGAGGCCAGCGAATCCAGGTTTATGACGTGTTTGTAGATAATTAATTCCAAGTAAGGAGGGAATCCAGCATGTCAACAATAGGGTCAATAATCTTGACAAAGGGAGTAAACAAGAGTCAAGAGAAGAAAGAATTATGGAAGAAAAGACAGATAAGGAGAAGAGGAAGTGCTGCACGTAGATCTTGAAGGAGAACAAGTTGATCAAGTCAAATGTTCATCCTTGTAATTGAATAGCATATTGAATGAAAATGGAAGGGCTATCAAGGGAGTTGAATTATTACAGGGTCCTAACAATTACTATAGCAGCATCAGCTACCATTCATTGAATGCTTATGTCCTAAGGGTCCTAACAATTATAGCAGCATCAATTACCATTCATTGAATGCTTGTTATGTCCTAGGTACTATGCTAAATTCTTTACTTGCACTCTCTAATGTAATCCTCGAATAAACCCTATGAGGTAGATAATATTATCCCCTTTTTCTGGAAGATGAAAATGAGGCCTGGAGAAGTTGGGTAAGGGACAGGCAAGTGGCAGAACTGGGATTCCCACCCAACTCTCTGCTGTTTTCAACCCACACCACTCAACCATTGCCAAGAATGCAAAAGTTACAGTAAATAGCAATTCTATAGTATTGCTTCTATTCGTATCTGAAGATATTTGTTTTTCAAAAATACATACATGTGGGAAAATAGGGGTCTCACATATTTTTAATAAATTTATTAAAAATTATTGTCCTAGTATTTACGGACCTGATTTTCTTAAGAACATACCATCCTATATAATAAAACCCAAATACTCAAATCAACTGAATGATGGAAGATCAGCAGAATGACTGGTGGAACGACGTGCACTGACCAGCAGGGGGCAGAAGCTCAATGCAGGAGCTGCCTCCTGAAGGTCAGTGTGCTCCCAAAGGGGTAGTGCCACTCAGAAGCCGGGTTCATGGATTATAGCTGGCAAGCACAGCCCGGGTTGTGAGAGCCTCTCTTGCCTCCGCTGCAGGCAGATAGTAAGGAATGCGAGGTCCCAGACTGCAAGAAGGATATCTCACTGCTGGCTTAGGCTCGGTCCCCCCAGCAGGCGGACATCCCCCGAGGTCCAGACTGTGAGAGGATGTAGCCTGGCTGAGGGGACCCCCCTCCTCCCAGTGTACAAATTTCATGCACCGGACCTCTAGTTTATTAAATAAACACCATCATATGCAACCACTGTCTTAAGTCAGAGTGCCTGAGTGTGTAAGCAGAGTAACCTGAGCACGTTGGGCTTTATCTGTGGCAGTTCTCCTGTGGTGTGCGCCCAACTGCTAGATAGGTCAGAGGTTCTGGTGTTCTGGGTCTTCCCTATGCACTAGCATGCATGATGGGCTGGCCTGGAAGACTCAGTTGCCCCATTTGCCAGCTTCACTTTGGTTGCACTGATGGATCTGCTCCCTATACGTCTGAATGGCGGAAGGAAAGAGGCAAAGAACCACCTTGTGGCTTCTGGCTCCTTTCCTGCATTTGGGGGAGTAATAATGGAAATTGGACAGATCAGAAAGCCCTTTGAGGCCTTTCTGAAGCTCCCAGGATTGGTAATCCTGTGAGATCTAGGTCACCAAATTTCTCCACTTCATCTGCTGGGGGCACCTAAGGAATGAGGGGCACAAACCCAGCCTTTTTCTTCCTTCTTTCTTCAAGTCATTCTCCAGCCCCTACTACAGAAAGGAGGGGCGTGCAATTGCTTAACTTTTCTGTTCCCTACAAACTTTCTGAATGCAATTTCATAAGTACCACATGCCATAAAGTGTCACCTGGACTCCCTGAATGAATAACCCAACGATCTTCAGAGCTTTCTTAGAGCAGTTTCCTTGACTTTGTTGCTCATCCTTCCCACTGCTGACTCCAGAGAGTTACCTTCATGTATAAAAGTGACAGAAATTACAGTCACTTTGTGGAAACCCCCTCTTTTTTTTATTAACTATGCCCAAACACAGCACAATAAAATGACTATTCTGTCATTAAATACACCTTATGAACTTTTTGGTAATGTTTACTTGATTGTGACATTGAAGTCATTGTGTGGATGCTGAAGCATACTACTTATGCTCCACCAGTGTGGGTGGCCACTCACAATGAAAAAACCCAGAGGGGACTCTGCTGACAGTGACTCTCATTCAAGCATTTGGTTTTGCCACTGTTCTTTCATGTCTGCTGGGGCATTTCTCTTTCTTTTGTGAGAGTTTGGTCAAGACAACATGGAATAGATCATTTGGTCATAAGAATAGCAAGTCATTGAGTGGTGATTAAAACCAGATTAAGATGGATGCTGTCTTAACTATGCGAGGTTTAATTTTAATATGTGTATTATATCCCGTTTGCCTTGCAGAATGTGCCTAAGCCTGGGCACAAGAGAACAGACTCCACCCACAGCAGCAATGAGTCTGAATATACCTTTAGCACTGAAATTGGAGAAACTGAAGACATTCCATTGAGGACAGAGGTACGCTTTGTTTTATTATTTATTTATTTATATTAAGTTGAGGGGAGAGAGAGAGAGAGAGAATATCTATGTGAGAGAGTAACATCTATCGGCTACCTTACATATGCACCCCCAACTAGGGATCAAATCCATCCCCTTCTAGTGTATAGGATAGCACTCCAGCCGACGGAGCCACACCGGCCAGGGCGAATTCAGAGGTACATTTTAGATACCTCTCACTAAAAGTAGAATATGACCAAGCTATTGTTAACAGAGCACATTTCCATTGCAGAGCAGATCCCATTTGCCCATAAATGTGTAATTTGTTTTGAACTGTTTATTATTCAGATGTGACTTATAGGTGCTTAATTAGCCATGTACTATATACTTTTTGCATATATTTTTTGTCAGTAGCCATTTTAATTTTAATGTAATTTTGATTACCAGATTTTCCCTTCGTAATTCCCTTTTTAAAATATATATATATATATATATTTTTTTTTTTTAATTTTTTTTTTCTTAATTGATATTTTACAGAGAGGAAGGAAGAGAGATAGAGAGCTGGAAACGTCGATGAGAGAGAAACATCGACCAGCTGCCTCTTGCACACCCCCTACCGGGGATGTGCCTGCAACCAATGTACATGCCCTTGACCGGAATCGAACCCGGGACCTTTCAGTCTGCAGACCAACGCTCTACCACTGAACCAAACCGGTTTCGGCCATAATTCCCTTTTATACCTTAATGTAGTCTATGTATTCTAGTAACAAAAATATAGCCTATCATGAATTTATTTCCAACAGAGGAAAATTATTTAAAAAGTAAGCCCTTTGTCCTTGAATATTATAAATACCAATGCCCAAGAGTTTTGTAAGACTGCTGCCTCTGTTTGATGACAGTTTTTAAAAATATATATTTTATTGATTTTTTACAGAGAGGAAAAGAGAGGGATAGAGAGTTAGAAACATCAATGAGAGAGAAACATCGATTAGCTGCCTCCTGCACACCCCCAACTGGGGATGTGACCACAACCAAAGGTACATGCCCTTGACCGGAATCGTACCTGGAACCCTTCAGTCCACAGGCGGACGCTCTATCCACTGAGCCAAACCAATTAGGGCTTGATGACAGTTTTTACCAATGTAATTTTCTTCCACAAAAATACTCGAAAAATAGCTTATAAATCTGCCTTAGGGTTTTGTGTTATGTGGTATAAAACCAAATGACATATTCCTGTAACTACAAGAATACAGTGATGTTTCTGTCTCTTTCCTTCTTCCTTCCTCTCTCTGAAATTAATAAAAGCATATTTTTTAAAAAGAAAATGCTTTGATCATGCCTATCTTTAAAAGATAACACAAATATATAATGAAAATATTATTTCACTTCCATAAATCTACAGCAGGAAGACTGAACAAAGTTATGGTTTTCTCTGGATAGATTGATTATGCTTGCATTTCTCTTCTTTGTACTTTTCTTATTTCCTAGATTTTCCCTAGAAATGTATTTTGCTTTTATAGAGGCCTGATGCACAAAATTTTTGCAAGAGTAGGCCTTCCCCTGGTTGCTGGCACCAGCTTCCCTCTGGCACCTGGGACTGGTCTTCTCTTGCAGCCCCAGCTTTGTCCGGAAGGACATCCAGTCTAATTAGCATATTATGCTTTTATTATTATAGATTAAAAACCTTTGTTTTAAAAATTGACAATTAGAAATATAAGATTAGCTAATCAGTTAATTATCTTTTGACCATTTAGTTAAATAAATGTTATTATCTTTCTCTCAAACAAAAAGAGACTCATTATTCCATTAAATCTAAAGGTGCAATTCTTTATCTTCTTACCTCATTAAAAGTTCAAACCCCAAGTATGCTAGGTGAAACAATTATGGCTCTCTCAGAACTTCCATGATGGTGGTTAGTTCTTTCTGTTTGCTTAAATTAATTAGTGTGTCTTTATTTATCCTAGTAGTTCTCTCTGTGGTTCTGTTTTAGAACCAACTGTCATACTTTTTAAAATGCTACTAGGATATCTTTCAGTTTATTAAGGGATATATATGTTTTTGTTTTCTCTCATTCTGATCTCAATATGTTTATGCTGACCGCCTTTTCAAAATTATTTTTTCCAATTACAAAAATTCAAATATAAAAATGTCTAAAGTAAAAAATAAACTTTCCCATAGTACCTCCCATTCTCCAAGGTAACTTATGAAGGCCTTCTAGATGTTTGTATGCTATATGCTATTTATTTTTAAAACTCCACATACATTTATGTTTTTTCTAAATAAAACATAAGATCATAATATAAAAACTGTCCTGCAACTTGTATATTTTACTTTTAATACTTTAATCTGGGAAATATTTATCTACTCATATAGATCTATTTAATTCTTTTTAACAGCTATAAAGTATGTCATAATTTGGCTCTACCATAATTTATTTAAAAACACTCCCATTAACTAACATTTGGGTTCTTTGCAGTTTTTTGTAATTATAAAAATAATGCTACAATAAACATATTTTCCCATATATTTTTGTGTATTTGTGTAAGTAGTATATCTGTGGGATTAAATTTTAAACATAGATTGCTAGCTTAAAGGGTATCACACATTTAAATTTTAATAGGCATATCTAACTTGCTCTTTTTTTAATTAATATTTTTTATTATTTTTTACAGAGAGGAAGAGAGAGGGATAGAGAGTTAGAAACATTGATGAGAGAGAATCATCGTTCAGTTGCCTTTTGCACACCCCCTACTGGGGATGTGCCCGCAACTAAGGTACATGCTGTTGACCAGAATCGAACCCAGGACCTTTCAGTCTGCAGGCCGATGCTCTATCCACTGAGCCAAACCAGTTTCAGCTAACTTGCTCTTTTAAAAGGCCTACTTTTACTTCCACCAATATCATGTAAGACCCTGTTACTAAAACATGGCACTATAAATCTTTCTAGTCTTTGCCAACCTGATAGGGGAAAAATAATACCTCACTGTTGTTTAATTTGCCTTTTTCCTAGTAGCTAGGCTGACCTATTACATGTATATTCTTTGGCCCTTTATATTTTTTCTGTAAGTTTGCCTGGTTTTTCTGTTGGGCTATGCATCATTTTCTCATTGGCTTATACATCTTCTGGATTGTCTTGACCATCTTATTTTTCCCGGGACTTAGGAGCCAAGTGAGAAGAAGGTGCCACTGGACATGTCATTGTTCCTCAAGCTCCAGAAGCGGGTCACGGAGCTGGAGCAGGAGAAGCAGGTGATGCAGGATGAGCTGGACCGCAAGGAGGAGCAGGTGCTCCGCAGCAAGGCTAAGGTGCGCAATGCCGCCCACCCAGGCCCGGGCAAGCCCGCAGTGAGGCTGAGGCTGCTATCCAGTTCCATAGTTTCTTCTCTTTCTTTTTCCAGTTTTTTATTATTTATTTATTAAGGTATTACATGCTTCCATATCCCCCCACCCCCCTCCCACCCCACTCCCATACATGCCCTTACCCCCCAGTGTCTTGCATCCATTGGTTGTGCTTATATGCATGCATATACTTCTTAATGGAAGCCCAGCCTGCACTTTAACCAAGTAGGATTTAGTTCAAGTAGTGAGGGCTGACCTCTCCTCACTGTTTTCTTCAGAGCAAGGAAATATTCTAAGAGTAAAAATGTAACAATTAAAATGTAACTACTTATTTATAAAGTTTTTAATTTATCTTTTCCTTAGGAAGAAGAACGGCCACAAATTAGAGGTGCAGAACTGGAATATGAGTCACTCAAGGTAATGGAATATTTCTGTTCAAGACCTGAAACAGGGATCTGCTGAGAGCCTCCCTTTTTCTCAGAGAACATGTTTCAGGGCACCTGAGGCCCTAGCTTAAGCTTTATTCAGGCATTACGTCTAGCCTTGTATTTTTTCCTTTTATAAGTTCTATTCTGTATAATATGGGTTTCAGTGAAAGAGAAACAGGACTAGTAGCTGAAATTTGAGGCTGTTTAAGGTGTTAAAGGACATGGACCCTAGCATCAAACTGCCTGGGTTCAGATGCTAAATCCACCAGTATATGGCTGTGTGCAAGTCATGCATCCTTCCTGTGTCTCAGTTTTCTATAATATGGGGAGAGGACTTTTATGAGGGTTATATGAACTAATCCATGTAAATAGGTTAGAATAGTGCCCAGTACTGTATTTAATAGTATCCAACAAATGTTGGCTGTTATCATTATCATCATCATTTAAAAAATATAGGTATTTTACACATCAGCTCTAATTTATACAACAGTCCTGCAAGTCAGTATTTTAGTTCCCATTTTATAGATAAGAAAATCGAAGCCAGGAGATTGAAGTAAGTTCCCTAAGATCACCCCACTGGAAACCTACAAGTATCTCTGACTTCAAACCCCATACTTTAACCACCAAACTCTACTGAAACTATGTCTTTGAAGAGAAAGACTGCTAAGCATTAGTTTCTAGTTTCTAGTTTGTAGACTAGAAACATATTCTAACTTATTTAAAAAAAAAAACAACAGTTGGGAAGAAGGGGATAAAGGTGGAAAGTTGTGTTTTCTTAATGTTTAAAGGCAATGTCTAACTGGACAGTAATAAGCCTCCACTGTGTGTCCCAGAGCACTTGAACAAGGCGACAGGTGCTGGATTGGGAGCAGTAGTTCCTGACACACAAAGCACCTTGGTAACACAGGAATTGAAGTTTAGGGATGGGTGGGGAAGAATCCATTCCTTGATAGCAGGCTGTGCCCTCCCCCTCCCCTGCCCCTTCCCCACACACACATACACACCTGCTCCCAGCCCCAGTCCCTGGCTCCTTCCTCTAGTTTCCAGAATGAGAACCTTTTGAGCCCTGCAGTGTCTGAGATATCAAGCTGACAGCTCTCAAAACACCCAAGCTTTAGAAGTTTTCTAGGTTGTTAATTAATACACTAGAGGCTCAGTGCACGAATTCATGCCCCTGTGGGGTTCCTCAGCCTGGCCTGCAGGATTGGGTGACACTGGCTCTCCAACATCCCCTAAGGGGTCCTGGATTGTGAGAGGCTGCAGGCCAGGCCTAGGCACCACACTGGTGCATGATCAGGGCCAGGGAGGGATGCAGGAGGGCTCCAGGGCATGTCTGGCCCATCTTGCTCAATTTTGATTGGCTGGACTCCAGCAGCAAGCTAACCTACCGGTTGGAGTATCTACCCCGTGGTGGTCAGTGCATGTCATAGTGAGCAGTTGAATGACCTTGGCATATCTTAGCATATTACACTTTGATTGGTTGAATAGACGACTGGACACTTAGCATATTAGGCTTTTATTATATAGTATTAGTCTTAAATTTATTTTTCTCAGATATTTTTTGTGCCAATTTTTTACTATTTTATGCTTTTTAAAATTATAGTCTAGGGTATAAAATTATAGTAAGGTTTATGATTAAAACAAAACTAAAAGTTAGAAAAGCCACAAAATAGTTAAGGAAACTCATTATTTTAAAGACTTTGTGTATATTTGAGATTTCCCAGGGTCTCTCTAAGCTGTTCTAATTTTTTTTTCCTTTTTCAGTAATATTACTCCAAGTCTAGTCCTGATATATTTTTCCCAAATACTGTGACTTGGAATGTAATTTATGCTCATTAATAGACCCTTGTCCCCTGTGGATTTTCCACTTCCCACTGTCCAGAACTGCTGACTATTGCTTCCTCTTCAGGCTGTCTGGCATCTTGGTACAGAGAATGCCTGTCCTTTACTGTGCCCAAACCCACACTCTTATCAGCTTCTTCTCTGAAAGATAGTTAGAATTTTTGAACTAATATTTTAAAAATGCTTGACGTATAATACCTGTAATTA
The DNA here is from genome assembly GCA_963924515.1 of Vespertilio murinus. Taxonomy (NCBI): domain Eukaryota; kingdom Metazoa; phylum Chordata; class Mammalia; order Chiroptera; family Vespertilionidae; genus Vespertilio; species Vespertilio murinus. The sequence goes on along the minus strand of OZ004704.1, from coordinate 164,681,443 downwards.
TAGTTTGAAAAGTTTTTCCTACACCTTATCTTATTTAGTCATTGTCATAACTTCTGAGATAAGTTTTTTATTTTTAAATATTAGTACTCTGAGGTACTAATATTAGAAGTTAGAAGTTAAGAGATATACTCATAGGTGGTAGAGTCTTATCTTGAATCCAGGTCTTCAGACTAAGAAAACTTTCGTGGTGTGTGTGTGTGTGTGTGTGTATGTGTTTTAAAAATATGTATTTTTATTAATTTCAGAGAGGAAGGGAGAGAGATAAAAACATCAATGATTAGAGAGAATCATGGATTGGCTGCCTCATGCACACCCCCACTGGAAATTAAACCCACAACCAATGCATGTGCCCTGACCGGGAATCAAACCATGACCTCCTGGTGATGCTCAACTACTGAGCCATGCTGGCCAGACTAAGGAAACTTTCTAAACATCTTAGGTTCCTATCATTACTTGTTTGAAAACTAATATATATATATATATATATATATATATATATATATATATATATATATATCCTTTTCTCTTCCTCTCTTTCTCTCTTCCTCAATAAATAAATATATATTTTTTTAAAAGACCCTTTTATCCTTTCTAATTACAATAGGAATGGATCTCTTGCTCTTGCAGTAAATGCACTACTTGAGTTTCATTTGCAGAAGGAGAAAGGGGTGGCAGTAGGTGGGCACCTCTGTTATTCCTACTTTCATTGCCTTTTGCACTCTCTGTGCAGCAGACCAGAACCTGCTGAGATGGGATGGGACAGGTCAGAGGAATGGGGTTAGGAGTCTGATTTCTAGCTCTACTCACACTGCCTACCTCACACAAAAATGAACAAATAAAGACATTCTCTTTATATGAAGAAGCCTAGATCATAGAGTTCCCAAGTATTAGCTTGGGTGTTTCTCAGAATGTGTTTCTGGACCAGGACCATCCCCATCAGCTGGTAACTTGGAAATGCAAATTTGTGGGCCTATGGAATTGGAAACTCTGTGGGTAGGCCCTGCACCTGTGCTCCAAGCAGTCTTGATGCTCAAGGAAGCTTAGGAAACAGTGCATCAGAGCGTAGGTGTCAGAGCGAAGACAGCCATGCTTTCTGTTGCAGACATGAGCAACGCGCATCTGAGAACCAGCTGGTGGGAGACAGGATAGGAAGGAACATTCTTTTGCACATAAGGTTGAACTAATTCATGAAAGAAAGGTTACTTATTCTTAACTAGGAAAAAAAGACAACAGTTTTACCAAAACATGTTAAAAAGTCTGATATGGTTGCCTCTGGGGAAAAAGCAATAAAATATTTTATCTTTATACAGAAGTATTTCATGTCCACCATCATAAGGCCTTATCTCATGTGCTGAATAAGTCATCATGCTGCTTTTATTTATTTAGTTTTAAAAATTTTGATTACAGTTCACATTCATTATTATTTTGTATTAGGTTCAGGTGTAAACATGGTGCTTTTAAATGACTGTCTACTGCACTGTTTCTCAACTGGTATTCTGTAACATTTGTATTCTAGTGCCAGTAAATGTAGTTTAATGTGAGAACTCTATTCTGGGTTCCCATTGCCATTGCTTGAGCAGGATGTGCAGAGGGCAGCACCTTGCAGCATAAGGATGGCTGCTGGTATGTGCAAGTGTAAAGGATGTGTGCGTCCATCTGAATGGTGAAGGAAGAGGTGGCCCATCCTTTCTCCCACCTCTCAGAACTCTGCTGGCAACTTCACAGGCATGTCACACAAGAGAGAAATGTGAAAAAATATATCCGTGCTTGCTTCGGCAGCACACATCCTAAAATTGGAACAATACAGAGACTAGCATGGCCCCTGTGCAAGGATGGCATACAAACACGTGGAACTTTTTATATATTTAAAAAAAAATATTATTTGTTTTCATCAAAATACTAAGGGGAATTAGTTTAAATGATGTGGTAATTTTTTTTTTTAATTAGAGGTTAAAAGCCTAAGATTTCAGTGGTCCTTTCATTCTGTTTTACAAAGGAAATAAAAAGATGTTCCTCTCCTTTCAGGGAGCCACTCATTTGAACTATTTATTGGAAATAACCTGACTAGCTGGACCCTCATAGTTGCCCTTACATTTATTTACCCACAAACAAAACTGGGCTTCCTAGGACTGGGCTAACCTCACCCCTTGGAACTCAGCAATCGCCAGGCCTGGGAACACACCCTGGGCAGGCCTGGAATAAATTAGACTCTGGAATTTAGGTTGATGAAACAAACTACCATTCACCTTGCTCAATTCTCCTTGATGTCAGACTTCCTGAATTTGCAGAGTGGAGTTCCCAGTAGAACCTGGGAAGCCATTCACTAGGGTAGCTCTGACAGTCTTTTCCAGCAGAATTCTTCTACCATCTTGGGGGAAGATGAATATTCCAATGTAAAGTTGAGGATGACAGCAATGAACTATTCTTTTGTCTCTTTACACAGCGACAAGAACTAGAATCAGAAAACAAAAAACTGAAAAATGAGCTAAATGAGTTACGCAAAGCGCTTAGTGAGAAAAGCGCCCCAGAGGTGACTGCTCCGGGGGCACCAGCATACCGTGTCCTCATGGAGCAGCTGACCTCTGTGAGTGAGGAGCTCGATGTCCGCAAGGAGGAGGTCCTCATCTTGAGGTCTCAGCTGGTGAGCCAGAAAGAGGCCATCCAACCCAAGGTAAGCACAAGCAAGTGGCTGAGGAGGGTGTTGGGGTTTGGGCCTCTGTTTCTGTCTATCCATTCCGTCCATTGTATAATGAAGGGAACACGTAAGAGCATTTTTAGTCTAAATGAAAATATTATAATTTATTTTTATTTTTATTTTTTAAAATTTTATTTTATTAAGGTATTATCTGTGTACATAGTTTACCATTGCCCCCCCCCCCCACCTCCCATTTATGCCCTCCCTCCCCAGAGTTCTGTGTTCATTGGTTGTACTTATGTTCATGCATACCAGTCCCTCGGTTGTTCTCCTATCTACCCCCAGGTCTCCTTCCCCTACCCACTGTCATTTGACAATCTGCTTGTTTTATGGTGACCATCGTAGGACCCCATGAATAGAATCTGCTCCTCATTTGGCAGTCTGCTTGTTTTATGGTGACTATCTCAGGACCATATGAATAGAGTCCGCTCCTCCTCTGGTTTACACCGCCCCTTCCCCTGGGTCCCACTGCTTCCCCTGGGACACACGGCTCGCCTGGGGCACACTGCACCTTGGGACTCTCGGCTCACCCGGGGCACTCGGCCCCCTGGGACACTCGGCTCACCCGGGGCACTCGGCCCCCTGGGACACACGGCTCACCCGGGGCACTCGGCCCCCTGGGACACACGGCTCACCCGGGATCCCCTTCCCCTTTGGGGGGGTACGGCTCACCCGGGGCACACGGCCCCCTGGGACACTCGGCTCACCCGGGGCACTCGGCCCCCTGGGACACTCGGCTCACCCGGGGCACTCGGCCCCCTGGGACACACGGCTCACCTGGGATCCCCTTCCCCTTTGGGGGGGTACGGCTCACCCGGGGCACACGGCCCCCTGGGACACTCAGCTCACCCGGGGCACACGGCCCCCTGGGACACTCGGCTCACCCGGGGCACTCGGCCCCCTGGGACACTCGGCTCACCCGGGGCACTCGGCCCCCTGGGACACACGGCTCACCCGGGGCACTCGGCCCCCTGGGACACACGGCTCACCCGGGATCCCCTTCCCCTTTGGGGGGGTATGGCTCACCCGGGGCACACGGCCCCCTGGGACACTCGGCTCACCCGGGGCACACAGCCCCTCTAGGGTGTTGGGGTCGCATATTGGAGGCGCCGCGCTAGCTCCTTGCTAGCATGGCGGGCAGGCTGGGACAGCTGCAGTTGGGCTGAGATGGTTGCAGGCGGGGGGACCACCTTCAAAGGTGTCTCGTTCGGTGTGGGAGTGGAGCAGCTGCAGACATGGAGGCTAAGTTCTGAGGTCGCCCACTCCCTGAGCCCAAGGCGTGGTGAGTTCTGTTCTTGGTGGATTTCCTTTATTCTAGGCGGCAGTGGCGGGTGGCAGTGCCAGGTGCAACATTGACGGTCGCTCCTGTGGTTCAATTACCACTGTAGTTTTAGAGTTCACATGGCGGTGGTGGCGAGAGCTTCGGCTTGGCCATGTGGCATCGGAGGATGGGCTCGCCTGGGCGGCTAATGGAAGGCGTTGTGCCATTTCCTCACCAGCGCGCTCCATCTCCCTCCCAGCATGGTGGGTGTGCTGGGAAGATTGTGGGCGGGCTGTGATGGCTGCATGGGGAGAGTCCGCCCTCAATGGTGTCCTCTTTGTTGCGGATGTGGAGCTGCTGTGGATGCAAAGGCTAATTTCTGAAGCCACACTCTCTATGAGCCCGGTGCGTAGTGAGCTCTGATTTCGGTGGATTCCCATTCTTGGGGGTGGCAGTGGGTGCGGCAGCGATGGTAGCTCCTGTGGCTCAATTTCCCCTGTAGTTTTAAAATCCGCATGGTGGTAGTGTCTGATGCTTTGGCCTGGCCATGTGGCAGCGGAAAGAGGATTCTCCGGGTCTGCCAATGGAAGGCGCAGCGCCAGCACAGCGCACGCGAAGGCCTGGCAGAGCAGGCCGCGGGCGGTGGCAGAGAGTCCCCACGATGTCTTAGTCTTTCAGACTTAGTGGAACGCTTCCCTTGAGCCAGGACAAGCAGCACCACCACAAATATTGGCCAGCTCAGTGCTGCCCCTCTACAGGTGACAGTAGGGGCATCCTCACCTCGGTAGGCCTTTGCTCTTGGAGGTCTTAATCAGTGGAAGGCAGCACGGTACAGAACTGCCCCACCTTCTCAGTCCTCCGCGAAAATATTATAATTTTTTAAAAAATCTCAGTGTTATTTTAAAACGATTGCAAATGTCATTTGGAGTGAGCAAAAAGCACATGAAATTCCAAATGGTATTCAGTTTCATCTCTCACTCATGAGCCAAGTGCTTTTAAAGTTATTTTTTTGTAGTAATTTGGCCACAATTTTGATAAAAATAAAATGCTATTAAGTACACAAATCCATAAATTGTCTTGCAGTGGGAAGGCATGAATGACTTTAAAATTATTTGTTGAAGGTAGCCTGTGTAGCTGGAAAGGTAACATGGAGAGGAGATCAGTGGTGGAAGTTGCAGGGAGATTTCTGCCATTTCAGGGAGTTGTGTTTCCTAGGGAAGCTGTCCCAGCGGGAGGGGCTGTGGTTAGTGAGGCAGCAGGAAGGCCATGCTGGAAGATATAGATGGCCCTCTGAAGTCCTTTCCTGCCCCCAGGTATTTTGAGACCGTGTGCTCATCAAAGATGGGCCTTTTTGTCATGTGCCATCAGATAAAAATTATCGGATTAATCACCTTAAAGCCTGACCTATGTCCCTGACTGTGTTCATGCAGCAAAGTGTTACCAAAGCTTCAGGCAATCAACTATCCCAACTGCGTGACATGCCAAATGAAATATGACTGTGATATATGATGAACTGGATGCTTGAAAGATGTGAGAGGGCTTCTCTTAGAAATGGTAGTTGTGCAGGTGGCTGAGATACATAGGTTTGGATCTGATAATGGCAACTCTCACCTAGGATTAACATTGATCCAGAAAATATAAAATTCTGGAAAATCCCAGTAACAAATGGATTTATATGAAGAAATGACCTTCCTTATTTTAAAACAAATCCCAAGCCCCTTAAGTCTGAAATGAGAAGTTGGACATTGGGAGTCTCTCCCTGGGCTTGGCCCTATATGTACATCTCGCCTTCCCTGGGGCTGATGACCACTCAAGAAACAAGTCCTCGCCTCTGCTTGTTAGCTGAAGCAGAGTCCACAATCAGGATTCCTTCCTCTGGTTCCCTTGTGACAAATTGGTATTCTCATAGGAAACTTCAGTAAAAGTTACAGGAAAGGGGGAAAAAATTGAATCAAGGGGCATAAAAACAATCTAGCTAACAGGGCCGTGGTTCTGGGATCACACACCCTCACTTACCCAGTTCATATACACCACGTGATAACTGCTTTGTTAGCCCCTAATGGGCTGGCCCTGTCTAATTGAGGTTTCTGCTCTCTGAGCTTCCAGCTTACACATGGTAGCATCTTGTCCTCTCCTGGGAAAAATGCCCACGATGCTGACTGAGACCTTTCAGATACCCCAGGGCTGTTCATTCCACTCAGTTTCTAGTTATAAACACATGTCACAACTTCTTTGCAGGACAGAGGTGACACCCAGTGCGCAAGGTGATGATCCAGCCTAGCCAGGTCTGGTGTGTCTGCTCCACCCCCATGAGTACTCTAGGAGGCTTCACTGTAACTCTCACAGACACTGGGAGAGGATTTTCCCCGTGTACTCTAACAGGAGGGTCATTCTTTCACATACTAAAAATACTTTACAATAAAAAAAAATAAAGAATTTCATGCACTTATTTCTGAAAATTAAGACTTGCCATCACATAAATACATGTTCATATCTACCTCATGTCAGTTTCATGAATATCTATTGAGTTAGTTTTAGGGAAACAATTCATGGTTGTTTTTTACAGTTAGCTCTTATTTGTTATGATGGAGACTTAATGATAGAATTTATTTATAGAAGTAAGGTTTATTGTTTTCTCCATTTATTTTTGTGCTTGCCAACTTGGGATTTTCAGGATGACAAGGTAATTATAAAATTTTTAGTATATTCTATTTATTCCTAATGTTAGTTTACAAATATCCCTCGTTATATGCAATTGATGCTTTTTGGCCACCAAGTCTATTTTTATATTTGGGAAGTCAATTGGAAAACGTGGATAATAGTAGTCTCCAGTCTGGCTCACAGAGAGGCCTCCCTGACTTCTAATTCACAGCCAGCTCTGTGCTTCCCTGTGGTGGTTGTAGGCCATCCACAGAGTGGGGGGGAGGGGGAACCTTTAACTTGGAGAATCTCCCGTGCTCACCTGTCTACCACCTGTGGGTCTGGGGGGGGGGAGAGGAGCCTCAGTTGCTGAGCACACCTGGAAGGGTGGGATTTTCCTACATGATTCAACCCTTTCAGGACTTCCGGTCACTGGCTCGGGAGACACACTGAGCAGAGAGTCAGTAACTTGCTAACCCTGGCGGTCTAAGCCTGATCCCATGCCCCAGCCACCACTCTTTAGCTAAGATAGGCCAATTGAGGGAAAGATGGGCAACACACTAGGAGTCCTGGCTCAGCATAGCAACACACTGAAGAGACTCACCTTTCCTCTGTTAATTGATCAATTTACCTAATTATGAAAAGTTCAAAACCACATTCTGTAAGTAGGTCCTCAGATATCAGAGAATATATGTAGCATTAGAGAACCTGGGCCTTTGAGAGTTATTACTTAAAACTTAAAAATTTGAGTATGGCCCTTTATAGAATAGAAAGAGAAAAAGGAAGTTTTTCTATGAGATGTGTACTAAAATGCTTATTAAAATAGCTAAAGAAATGCTGTATGTGGTGTTTCTGGAAAAGATGTTTAAAATGTAATAAAATATAAGCTTTTGTTAATAGCTTTTATCAGATTCTTTTGGTCTTCTCTAAGGATACATTTATAAACTCACAAAGAACAGCATTAGGAGAAAAGTGGGATTATTTTTTTTAAAGGATGCTTCTAATAAATACTGATGTTCAAAAGCAAGTGTTGATAGGCCTCTAGTTGGCATTCAGGTTATCTAAGATCCTGGTATTTGAAGTGGATTCTATGAGTGCCACTTCATTTTGAGATCTGGCTGGAGCAAACTTGGACGAAAGGATCAGATATGTACTATTTAGACAAATAGGATGGCCCATTGGGTTATAAAGTGTATTCTTCTTTAGAGACTATAAAACAGTGGTTCTTATTGTGTATTTTTGCTTTGGTTTAGGAGAGATAAAAGAATAGCTGAGTAGAAGCAAAATTTTGAAATTATAGTAGTTTTCAGACAGATTAGACCACAAAGGAAAAATAAAAAGGAAGTAAAAAGGTCTAACAGAAAAGTCCTTTTTATATAAAACTCGAGGCATGGCAGACAAAATTGTTTGCGGGTACGGTTCCGAGGCCTAGCCTGTGATCAGGGCTACCTTCCCCAGCTGCCACCCACCCGTTCCCCATTCCCCATCCGGTGATGGGAGCCTGACAGCTGGAGGAGGGACTGAGAGGTCAGCCATTCCCGCCTGCTCACTGGCCCCACCCCAACACCCCTTGCCCTCTGTGTGTGGGGCGACTGGCGGGGTAGGAGCCTTGGCCTAGTGCCTCCTGCATCCCTCACCACCCACCCCAGTTCCCCATTTGCCATTGGCAGCGATCGGAGTCTGCCGACTGGGGAAAGGGACCAAGGAGGTGGTCAGTGTACCTTATAGTGACTGGTCAGGTGGTCACTCTGACCATTCTGCCATTATGGTCACTGGACTTTTATTACAGAGGATCATTAGTAATTCTGACCTGCCAGGTATTTATTTCAAAAGCTTATGTACCATGTGATACTGTAACAGAGGAAAAAGAATTGAATAACAGCAGATGGTAGATATTTATAAGAAGCTAAATTCTTCCCATTTATATATATCTAAAGATGCGAGGAAAGGCTTTTCATTTTGCTAAGCATACATCTGAATGCTACCTCTTTGTACTGAGTTTTTCATGGAAGAATGAGATTTGTGTCCAACTTTTAGTGTGTTATTATAACTGATATAATATTATAAGTATTACAATAACAGATGTTTTATTATAATAACTGATCAAAAAGTAGTAGGAAGAACAGTTTTGTCCATTTTACTAAATACTCAGTGTTCTTGCCTGGTTTTTATTCTAATGCTGTGTATATATTTTGAATATATATATATATGTATTATGTATATATACACACACACATATATATACTAAACATATGGAACCTAATTATATACGTGTGTGTATGTATGTATATATATGTGTGTATATATATACATATATATATATATATATATATATACACACACTAAACAAATGGAACCTAATTTATATGTATAAAGTATATATAGCATTAGAATATACAGCATTAGAATAATACATATACAGCATTAGAATAATAACCCATCAAGAACGCCTTAGAACTATATAATGGAATATAGATATTCACCCCCAGCACACATACACATAATGTAAAAGAACATAGCCCATCAATTATTTTATTTATAGGGCTCTGGTATTTGGAATCTCATCATGTTCATAGCAGCACATTAAGAATTCTCAAGAGAAGGACTGACGGCTCCCCTTTTCCTTGACTGCCTGTGCCCCCTGCCCCTGGAGTCTGGAGGGGCACAGTTGTGGTAGACACATAAACACATGAATATGTCGTATGTGGGCCAAATCTTGTGAGTTGATTCTTCATGTGGAAATGTGTCATTTCCCCTTCAGAATACAATGACAGATGCCACAGTACTTTTGGAAGATGTACAAAAAATGAAAGATAAAGGCGAAATAGCGCAAGCATACATTGGTTTGAAAGAAACAAACAGGTAAGTTGATACTGTTTTTATTCCATTTTGGTTTAATCATGTTGATCTTTGGTTTTTAGCCTCTTGTACAGAAAGTCAACATATTTATACATTGCTTTAGCAAACATCAACTAACCTTCAAAGAGAATCCAAGTTTTTCAATATGTTCAATAAAATCTCATAACAAGGTAGCATTATTGATGAAAGGTGTCAGGGGAAATGTTCTTCACATCTTGGAGATATATATGTCTGTATCTTTGAGGTCTTAGCCTTGAGGAGAAAACCAGTTGCTCATTGTTGATTGTCTTGGGTAGTTCCTTTCATTCCGCATTCAGGCTGGTTATTTGTGAGTGTTGTTAGGGGCAACTGCAGTTTCCAGTAATCAAAATTTAATGTGAAGGGAAATGATGGAGTATCTGAAATTATATTAGTGGCAGCCACATAATTCTCTAAGGGTTCCATAATTTCTAGGGCAGAACCCTGCTATTTGAGACCACATTTTTGTCATGTTCCTTAAGTTGTTCTAAGAAAATCCTAATTGGTTTTATCCCATTTACTGTAAATGTGAATGAAATTGCAGATGGCACTTAGCTCAGTCACTCTACACTTAAGAACTTGAGGGGGGCTGGCTGAGAATGCAGAATTTGTACCATCACTAAATGACTGAACTTTCCTGAGGCTTTTTCTGTAGCTGATTTTATATAACAAAATAAAGGCTGTCTCTAGGATTCCCTCAGGCTTCTTCTCACCCTCTTCCCAGCGGAGCCTTGGTGCTATTGAACTTGCACCTAAAAAGACTACATGTTTTAAAGAATATGGCCAGTGATGATCACAGAGAAAGGCAGTTCTGGAGATTCTATTGTCAGTGTGCAGTCTGGGTCTCCTGGTGCATAGTACCACGATTGGCATATAGAAATACTTCATAAACTAAAGAATATCTTCTTTTATGGGGGGAAAATGTTGATAGGAGTATTTGGTTAAACTTGAATTTTAATTTATGAATGTAAAATATAAATGGCACATATCTTGTATCTAAGATTGTGTAAGTATAAAAATAGCTAGATTACGCTATTATTTCATCTACTGAGCTATTCAGTTAGCAGAGATGTATTGCATGCCTGTTTAATGCCAGCTCCTGTGCCACACGCTGGGAATATTAGCAGTCAGCAAGGTAAATGCACTCCTTATTCTCACAGGGTTTATGGGCTGTTGAGGAGACAGCTTAGAGAATTTGGACTTCACTTCAATGACAGTGGGAGCTGTTGGAAGATTTTAAGTAGGAAAATATGAGATTTGAGTATTATAAAGCTAACCCTGGCATTTATGTTAGAGGCAAGGAGGCTAGGTTATGGTGACTTTGATTTAGTTTATGGTATTAGAGGTTGAGAGAAGTGGGACACTTTGAAGATGCATAGGAAGATGAGGTCAGTAAAACCTTGTGTTTTATTGGAATGGGGGTCGTGCAGGATGACTCTGAAGTGTCTGCTGTGGATACTTGGTTGGATGTGGTGATGCCATTTGTGATCCTGGTCTGGGGTGAAGGGAAGTATGGGGCGGAGATGATTGGTAGATTTACAGATATTGAATTTAAGGAGCTAGGAAGACATCGAAGGAGAGAAATCCATTAGGCATTTGAAATATAGATCTAAAGCAGGAGAGATGTATGGGCTGAAATATAAATGTTGATGTCATCAGCATATACTATATACAATTGAGACCATGCGAATAGATCAACTCTCCAGGGAGAGATGGTAGGTGGAAATAGAACATGCTCTGGAATTTGTTTTATATAAACACCATATCAACACGGAAGTCTTGGAGGTCTGAGAACGTGGGCTCGCGCCAGGTAGCCCTGAAGCCACTGCTTTCCAGCTGTGTAACCTCCATAGGCATCTTACTTCCAAGCCTCACATCTTTCTCTGCAATGTGGCAAAAGATGTGTATTGGGTGACTGGGAGAGCTAAGTGAAATAATATATGCGGGAGTTATAGACAATACCTGGCACTTAGCAAACACTCATGTATATCATTTTAAAAGCCTAGATAGAAGAAATCCTGTAACTAAGCGTGCCGTTATTATTATTTATTAATACCTATTACTAAGTATACACACTTTTAATAAAATGTGTCACATCACTAATATAAAAACAGTTTCCTTAGGCCTTAAAATTAATTTTGAGACAAAGAAAAATGTCTTTTAAAAGTTGTATCATAAAAGCTGTGAACTTTGAACATATTCTTATTTATAAGTTACTCCTATAAGAGTTTTTTAAAACTAGAAAACCAGATTTTATTAAGTCAAGACAAGTTCCTACCCATAAAACTTAAAATTTTATTTTGAAATGGATTATGAAGATTGCCACATGAAGACAATAGCTGCAGTTTTCATATTATATATGTGTGTCTGTTGTTAGTCTTGAATATAATAAGTGGCATATAAGATCATTCTGCTAGCTGAATAAAATTTTAAAAACAGAACTTCTCTCTCACCTTTTGAATCATTTCTTATTTTACAGGAAAAATCACTGTAGATCCTTGATTCATTTGTTTTACTTTCTACCCAATTAGATATTACACATTTTAAAAAAATTAACCAGAAATAATTTTTTGTGATAATGTCTTAAGTTATCTGTAATTAACAAAAACAGTATGAAATGTCATGTGGTGCTGTTGACATCATCATCTCATTCCCACCCTGTATCCTTTGTGTTTTGCATTGTTCCTTTTGCATGGAAGGTCGTCTGCTATGGATTACCATGAGTTGAATGAGGATGGAGAGCTGTGGCTGGTTTATGAAGGGTTAAAACAAGCCAACAGGTTATATTTGTGTCCTCAAAATGCAATGTTATTAATTTATTGTTCTTCTTACTAACAGTGGCCTCCTGACTTTAAATTTCATGTTTCTTGTACATTGTCTTCCTAAGTAAATTTTAGTAAAACTTAGAGCATTCAATCAAATACCTTCCTAAAAACCTTCTTTAGTAAGGGATGCTGTTAAAGCTGAAGTAGATTGATGATGAATAAGAGGTGCTTCCCATAAGTGAAAGATGCTATCTGGACTGCCCTTCAGACACTAACATTTGTGAATATCTCACTAGGAGTTGGGGAAAAAACACACAACAACCTTTCAACTAGAGTTCAAACTACTGTGAACTCAACTAGAGCTCAAATTAATACCTATTAGTAGTTTCTTGTTTGGAATAATGATCCATCTAAAGGATAAATATGCCAGTGGATGTGTGGCTGCATTCCTATATGTTGTTGCCATGTTGCTTATTGGCAGTATTAGGTGCCTGACTTGGCCTTCTGTGTGGTTACTGTGAAGTTCCAATTTGTGAAACAGCAAATCAGGAGGGTTTTCTGCATTGCTGCAGTTCAAAATAATTACCCAGACTCAACATGTTAAATATGTTTAGGGGGAAGCAAATAAAATTGAATCAGCAGCACCTTTCTAACACAGATACTTCTCTGCTCTAGTGATGTTTGTGTCCTAAAAATCTCATAAAAATACTATTTTAATGTTTAAGTTTGAGAAATACGTAATATGCTGTTTGTTCAAGGGGCTTCTGCTTTCCTGCTTTGTTTGTTCTAACCATAAACTATTGTCATTAACTTTGTGGTGTTATTGGTTCATATCCTCTTGAAATTTTATACTCACTAAAATATTTTTAGTTTGCTATTAACAGTTTGCTTGCTACGGCATCAATAAATCTTGCCCAGCAGTTGGTAACCAAGGAGATTAAAATAAAAGAACATCCTTTCTTTCTTCATGTTAATTAATTACTAACTATAACTTTGTTTTGTGTTTAGAAAGGGGGTGAATGTGGGGAGCAGGGTAAGGGGGGATGCTATTTCTCTCTGCTTTGCTCACTGCTGATGCCTGGGCATAGCTGACTTGAGTGTTTGCTCAGAGAAGCAGCAACCACTTTGTTGGTCCTGTTAATACTTATGTTCTAAAACCATGTCTTGTTAGGATTCTTTTATTGATAGAGAAGTGTATGGGGAGAAAGAAGATGACAGGTTTAAAATATTTGTATATAAAATTTCAGAACTACCTGTCTGAATTTGGTAAATCTGTATATATTTCAGAGAAGCATTCAGCTATTCCTTCATCACAGATAAGAGTAGAAAGCAAAAAGGTTACACCCTCTGCCTGAAGTTAATAATGCTGACATTCTTGAAGTCATATGAATTAGATAAGTTGTTTGTAATCTTGGATCCATAATGCAGTTATTTTGTGGCAAAGGTACTGTCTTTGCCAACTTGAATGCTTGTTTGTAGTCAGCCAGAGTGAAGCTGCCTTTTAATTGGTTATTTTATTCATCATTCCTGTGAACTCTCAAAAGAGCTAAAACTCCCTTGCTTCTTAGGGCCTTTAGGACTTTATATTCTTAGCAGGGCCCATAGTTCAGAAAGACACAAACATGTCCAGTTCTGGTCTTGAGTTTCCTGACTTTAACCTAAAGTCAGAAGTTGCGCAGACACTCGAGCCCCCGCTTTTCCTGCCCTTGCTAGTGAGCACGAAGCCTCGCCCCACCAGGCAGGGACTCGGGTGTCATCACCCTTTTCTTCCCGTGTGGCTTCTCCACAGGCTCCTGGAATCCCAGCTCCAGTCACAGAAGAGGAGCTATGAGAACGAGGCCGAAGCCCTCCGTGGGGAGATCCAGAGCCTGAAGGAGGAGAACAACCGACAGCAGCAGCTGCTGGCCCAGAACCTGCAGCTGCCCCCCGAGGCCCGCATCGAGGCCAGCCTGCAGCACGAGATCACCCGGCTGACCAACGAAAACTTGGTAAGGCCCCAGCTCTGCAGGGTGCCCCACACCGTCACCCTCTCACTCAGCAGAGATGGAGTGAGGGAAATAGGACTCTGTTGGCAGAAATGGAAAAGGCATGTACAAAAGGCAGGTTGTGTTTGTCGCAGGAGCTCTCTCAGACCCACTTGAAGGGTCTGGAAGGTATGAACCAGCTGCATGCTGGGCTCTGAGATCCTTGAGAACTCACATGGCCTCTTTCCACTTTCCTGTAGAACCTCTGCCATTCTCTGCCCTTGGTTATGTGGTTGTTGTGACAGAGATTGGGGCCAACGTCTGTTCAACTTTGGTTCCCAAACAGCCACTGAGGCCACCCCAGCCTCCATCTGTAGCAGACAAGTGGGGGTTAGAGCTATGGTCTGCAAGGCAGTTGGCAGAACCAAAGGGAACTTTTGGTTGACATTGAATGGAGCTAGAGGAGAGAGAGCAGTGTGCAATGAAATGAGGAGAGGGTTTGTTTTTTTTCACCCCTTCTCAGATTCTGAACAGTGGCACAAATTGTTTACTTTTTCTCTTCCTTTATTTTATAGAAAGTATTTTCTAGAATATTTATCAGTCAAAATAGCTTTTATTACAGATTTATAGATTTTTAAAAATCTACTTAAATTTGGTAATATATTTATTAAATAAAAGGTCATTGAAAAGTAATGATTCCATTTCTATATAAAATCTAAATTAAAGTGTCAGCCTGGTTTTGAGAACAGCTCTTTGAGACTGGTAGTGTTTTGTCTTTTTTTATTTAACTCAGGACTTTAATCTATAATAAATAGTTTGGATTTTCTCTGAAGAGTTAATCTGAATTATCCCTCCATTATTCCATTAGTGATCATTTTATGTTACAAATAGTTTTCTAGTGTCATCTATCTAACTGTCTTTTATATTAATCAGAAGCAAAACACAAAGGTGTTCTTTTCAGAGCCCATCTGTCCCCTCGAGGACAGAGGACACATGTGGGAGGCTCCGTTGTGGGAAGGGGGGAGAAGGCTGAGGTGACTGAAATATCACTGATTTCTGGGGGGAAATCTTCCAGATCATGGACTCAAATGTCTTTTTATTACTTTCAAGTGTACTGTTGCTTAAGTTTAACTAACAATGCTTAAATGCCCAAGAATTGATAAATATACTAAATAATATAATACGATTGATCAGTGCATAAATTATCTGCTTATAAATGATTGTCTTCAAATATAAGGTGAAACCGTGAAGTAAAGATGCTTCTGGGTGCATATTCCCAGTTTTTTCATTAAGCTGATTAAGCATTTCCCTTGCAGCCTTGTCTGTAGTAATCTTTTTCTTGATAATTTTGCATAACTAATACAAAAGTAAACTAAGTCCTCAAATTCTAAGCTGGTAGTCTAGATAATGATTTTGTCTGCGGTTTAGGAAAATCCTTTGTAGCTCAGCCGCTCCTGCCTCACTGACTGGAGGTTGGATTCAAACATAAGTACAGGGAGTGATGCACTTTTTCAAAGTCATTGTAGTTTCTCAGTGTTCATTGTGCATTTCTTTAGGAAACGTGAGCAGAATATTAAAACAGCTGGGAACCGAGGCTTAGGCCTTGGAATGCTGCCCTGAGTAACCCGTCCACACACCTGCCCCAGCTCAAACGGAAGGTTTCCTCCTCCTCTAGTGAACGTGCCTCCCAGGCCTCCATGCTGCCTTTCAGGGAAGGAAGGCACACAGCTGCTCTCCGGCCTTTTCCACCTTCAAACAACAGTGCCCATATTGCCATTAACTCTATTTGCCTGCCCTACTCTTGCCACAACTACTGGCAACAAAAAGTGCAGCAACTTGTGAGCAGGTCTAAGGAGTGAAATTATAGCAGCCTTACCCCGGGACTTAACCACCACTTTGTTCCCCTGCTAACCGATGGCATCCTGGCTGTGGCCTGTCACCTCTGAGCATGGGACAGTGTATGTCACAGCATAAAGCTGGAATTGTCTGTACCAGAAAGGTCAGAGGGCAATGGCAGATGACAAATTAGTAGATTCAGTTTCATCATTTAACTTAAAATATTTTAAAATTTGATTTTGCTGCCGGGTAATATTCCCCTCAACAACACAGAGTACAACAAATATCCATTATGCCTGTTTTTTCAGTATTTTGAGGAATTATATGCAGATGACCCTAAGAAGTATCAATCATATCGGATTTCACTTTACAAACGGATGATTGTATGTAAACTCAAGAGTGCTTTTCTGTTGCTTTCTGCACTACTTCTAGCTCTCTGCACCGAGGGGCTGCTTGCTCCTCCCAGGAAGCCTCTGCAAAAACTCCGATGAAACCCGTTTCTCCCCACAGCTGTCTGTCGGCGAGTGGTGTCACTTCTACCAGTGTCCTGCGTCCATTGTCGTGTTTGGTTTGTTACTGACTCTAGGCTTGCAGTGTGATGGAAGTCAAAAGTCAAAAGCTCCTACCCAAGTTCAACTGCCCTTAAAACTCTCCACAAAACATTTTGTGCATTCATCAAAAATTATTTTGCCTCTTCCCCCTTTAAAAGAAGACATTGCAATGGAATAGTGGTACATTTTACAAGCACTTAATTGTTTTGCCCACGTGGAGTCTACTGGAAAAAACTCCCCAGTGAGCCTGTATCCGTCACGCTGTAAAGGATTGTACTGCATCGTGTATTTTAACATTCGGCTTGTATTATAGCTGCATTTCCCATGCCTGCCAGTTTCAGCCAGGTGGTGGCTCCACCAGTGAGCTTTTCTGGAGCTTTTATGTGAAACTAACAGTGCTATTTCTATCATTTTGTGTCTGCTTTCCTTCTGTGCATTTTAGACCTATTTTGATCATTCTGTTGTATTTCTCACTTTGACCATTAGGATTTGATGGAACAACTTGAAAAACAAGATAAGACTGTCCGAAAACTGAAAAAGCAACTAAAAGTATTTGCCAAAAAAATTGGTGAACTAGAAGGTATTTTAAACATGTTTTATAACAATTGCTGAATCTTGGTTGTGTATTGCTATACTAGTGTCCTAATAGGTTTGCATGTGAATATCGGGGATGATAACAAAAATTACTTTCAGCAAACCTAGTGTCTGTGTAGTGGATACTAACATTTTGAGGTGTGTGTGTGTGTGGGGGGAGATATAGTTTTCATTGTAGTAACAATTCACAAAGCAAAAGAATCCATTTTAAAAATATCAGTTACTACTGCGTTAGGCACTGTGCTAAGTTAGTCTTAATTCTGAGGTGATATTGGAGACTTTTCGAATCCTTAGTACTATTCTCTAGCAGCTGCTGCTGACAGTAGTGACCACTTTTAACCTCTGAATGGGTTAACCAGTAGCTGTGCTTTAATGGTTGCAACTTCATGGTAGGACTGTTAACACTTTACTAGAAACAAATAAAAACTAAATAGTATGTAGGAAATTACATTGAATAGAGGTGGTTTTATCTGCTCATTATTTCTTTGGGAATGAGGGATGGCGGGAGCAAGTTCAGTCTTCGTCTTGGGAAGCCTCTATAAAAAAGAAAACATTTCACATCAACTAGTGTGAAGACACACTATCCTACCAGCTCTCTCATTGGTTTGAACTGATTGCAACGATACATTTAAGATAAATGTTCTTTTTCTTTAATGACTAGATTCATAGAGCTGAAAGTGAGGGGAATCTTTCATAGTTTTTCTTCCTCTTTGTAGAATATTTAAAGTCTAAATATATTTAACTATTTATGATTAATCATTAACCAAGAAGTTAAACCCCTAACTTTGGGAACATTTAATCTTATTACAAAGTAAATTTATTACCTTCCCTTCCCCCCAAAAAAATGCTTTTGAATCAAGTAAGGTTCTCTGACGTTAATAGTAGCCCAGCACTGGTGACTGTCAGTGACATCACCATACAATTTTGCCATTTACAGGCAATTTTAGCAGAAATGGTAATTAAAGAGGGGAATGGGGTGGGGGGCCAATAGGGTGATATGGACACGTGTAATAACTTAAACAAGAAAAAATAAAAATAAAAAATAAATAAATAAATATATTTCCTTGGGGGAAAAAAACAAAACAAAATAAAAAGGGGACAATTAGTGGCAAACATGGCACATTTTTATTGTTATAGAGTTTATCATTTAAAATTATAGGAACATGTAACCTTCTCATCTTTTCTCCCTGAACAACCTTTTCTTCTCCTCTTTGTTTCTCACGAAGTGGGCCAGATGGAGAACATATCCCCAGGACAGATCATTGACGAACCCATCCGTCCAGTCAACATTCCCAGGAAAGAAAAGGATTTCCAAGGAATGCTGGAATACAAGAAGGAAGATGAGCAAAAACTTGTTAAGAACCTGATTCTGGGCAAGTCTTTTCTTTCTTCTGTTCTTTCAGTTCTGCAGGCTAGGGTCAAGGTGCCAGTTAGTTTGGTTCCTGGTGAGGCCTCTCTGGCTGGCTTGCCAACAGCCCTCTTCTGGCCGCCCTCACAGAAACAAAAGAGAAAATGGAGGGGGAGGGGTGGGCGGGAGAGGAAGGAGGGAGGAGAAAGGCGAAAGAAAGAAAGAGATCTCAAGCATGCAAGTATTTTGTGCCTGGGTTAAAAGGTCTTTCTGGTACACATGTCAGTGATGGGAAAGACTAGTCACTGACTTTTGAAATATTCAAGGCCAGTTTCTTTTTTTAAAATTTAATTTTATTGATTTTCCACAGAGAGGAAGGGAGAGAGATAGAGAGCTAGAAACATCAATGAGAGAGAAACATCGACCAGCTGCCTCCTGCACCACCCCTGCTGGGGATGTGCCCGCAACCAATGTACATGCCCTTGACCGTTATCCACTGAGCCAAATGGGTTTTGGCAACACTAGTTTCTTCAATCCTCATTATATACTGCGCATTTGATGCTGCAGAAGCATCCTGGCCACCATGCACTGTCAGTCAAACAGCAGGGATGCAAGTCCATCCATACAGATCCCTGGAGGCCAGGCCTTCTCAGCTTTGCCATGGTCAGCAAACTACAGTTCTCAAGCCACTTGCAAATCTTTGGCCCCTTGAGGATGGCTCTTCCACAAAATACCACGGCCTGGGTGAGTCTATTTAGAATAAGTGGTGTTAAAAGAAGTTTAAGTTTGAAAAATTTGGCTCTCAAGAGACATTTCAATAGTTGTACTGTTGATATTTAGCTCTGTTGACTAATGAGTTTGCTGATCACTGGATTAGACTAACCTGGAAGCTTTTGAAAAGTATTATTGCATGGTCCCCACCACAGATTGATCACATTACCATCTAGAGGGAAGAGCCTAGCCATGTCTAATATTTTTTTTAAATCTTTCAAGGAATCGATCACACTGCTCTAGGCCATTTGCACTCCTGAATTTCTGTTTTCCTTGCTTCCCTACAAAGTGTACGATTAAATATATCAACAACAACAGCTCAGTAATAGAGGAAAAATACACACACAAAAGAATTAAGGAAAGTATCTTAGCAATGGAAGGAGAGGGCGGACAAATGAAATGGATGTGGAAGAAGCATCTCAGAGCAGCCTGAGTCTTGCTCTGAGGAATACTTTTTAGGGGAGGGTGGGAAATGGTTAGGGAGTGTACACAGTTCTGAACTGGATGCTGAGCCCCTCTCAGCCTTGGCATAGCATTCCTCCCCTAGGTGACAGCAGTGTGATTGGCAGTTACATCTGATTTAAAGTTCCTAAGGTTCCTGGCATTGAACTTAGTACTATATTTAGGTGCAGAGGTGCTAAAGTTTCAACTTAATTTGCATTTACCAAAAATATTGAGCCACTGATTTTTAACTATAGAGTTTAAGCAAAGATTCATCAGTTCAATAAACATTTAATATGCTCTTACCAAGTGCCGCACCTTTTCTGTGCTGGGCAACAGAGAGAGAAGAGTCCCTATTCTCATATAACTTATATTCCAGTGCAAGAGAAGATAGAGAAAAGCCCTAGCTGGGTACCTCAGTTGGTTAGAACATCGTCCCGATATGCCAAGGTTGTGGGTTCCATCTCCAGTCGGGGTAACTACAAGAATCAACCAGTGAATGCATAAATAAGTGGAGCAACACAAATTGATGTTTATCTCTCTTTCTCTCTTTGTCTCTGTCTCACTCCTCTCTCTTCTTTCTTTTTTCTCTCTCTAAAATCAATTAATACTAAAAGAGAGAATAGAAAAAATAAATATATAATGGGGTAAAAAAAGGTGAAGAGTGAAGCCAGGTGTACTAATTTATATAAAACTGTTAGGAAAGGCCTCTTTGACAAGGCAATCTTTGGACAGAGACTGAGGACATAAGGAAGCAGTTTATGCTGATGATATCTGAGGAAGAACATTCCAGGCAGAAAATAGTTAGCACGTAAGCCCTGGGGTGGGGGCATGCCTGGCACATTCAGCCACTGCAAGGAGACCCACTTTACTGGAGCACTGTGACCTGGGGCAAGGGATCAGACCTGATCACACAGACCATGCTGAGCATTTCGTTTAGAAATGAATGAAATGAGAAGCTACTTGGAAGACTTTCATAACAAGAGTGACATGATCAGCCCTGGCTAGATGTCTCACTGGATAGAGCTTCAGCCTGGGGACTGAAGGGTCCCAAGTTCGATTCCAGTCAAGGGCATCTACTTTGGTTGTGGGCACATCCCCATTAGGGGGTGTGCAGGAGGCAGCTGATGCAGGAGGATGCTTCTCTCTCATTGATGTTTCTAACTCTCTATCCCTCTCCCTTCCTCTCTCTAAAAAATTGATAAACTATATTCTTTAAAAAAAAAATGAGTGACATGCTCTGACTGACATTTTCTTATAGAATTACTCTGGTTGTCAGGCGAAAATGTTCCACTGGAGAGCAAGGGATGGATCAGAGACCACAATCCAGGAGGAGATGGTGGGGACCTAGACCAGGGCAGTTGATAGCTGGATTCTGGATGTGTTTTGTAGGTAAAGCCAACAGGATTTTTTGATGGATTAGGTGTGTAGTGTGAGAAAAAGAAAGACATCAAAGGTGATGACAGGTTTATAACCTGAGAAACAAAGGCTGGAACTGCAATTTACTGAGAGTGGGGCAACTCCTAGAAGAGTAGGTTACCACAGGAATGGAGTTTGGTTTGGATGGGCTCAGTCTGACATGTCTGAGCTGAGATGCTAAGAAGGCAGTGATCCAAGAGACTGGAATTCAAGGGAAAAGTCAGGGCAGAAGATAGAGATTTGGGAGTTGTCTTGGCAGAGACAACTAAATTCACCATGTTCCCACCCTCAAGAACTTCTCTTCCTGAGCTATTAAAATACGCTTTTTATGTGACCTATTTACCCTGAACGATTGGACTCTCACATGAGAACTGTGCTTTCATTGTCTCTCAAAGGGCTTCTCATGAAGACTGTCAGTGTTAGGTAAGATTGTTTTCTCTCTCTTTTCTTTTCAGAACTGAAGCCACGTGGTGTAGCAGTCAACTTGATCCCAGGATTACCAGCGTATATCCTGTTCATGTGTGTTCGACATGCTGACTACCTGAACGATGACCAGAAAGTAAGGTCGCTGCTAACATCCACAATTAACAGCATCAAAAAAGTATTAAAGGTCAGTCATGTTTAACAAAATTCTCATAATGAGTATAATGGCAGAATCTGCATGTAGGGACTTTTTCTCCCTCAGCCTTGAGGAAGGTGTGAACACTTTGCCATCTTAACGGCTACCTTCCACTGTGAAAATGTACCCCAGTAGGAAATGTTTTTTCTTATAGATTGTCTATATGCTTCTTTCAAAACAGGGCTCAGAATAAACAATAATCAAAACTAATTTTATTTAATTGCATTTAATTATGGGAAAATTGTTTATTCATAGACAGAAATAGTCTGCTTTAAGGTTTTACTTAGAAGTAAATTTAAAATATTTAATGGAGTCCATCATATATAGGGAATATGATGCTGTAGTTAAGTAGGTATAAAATAAGTTCAATAATATATGGCTCATTCATATAAGAAGATAGTTGATGAAATAAAGTTTTTCTTTGAACTTTTCTTACCATTTTACTCCAAATCACCCATAATTTTTCTTGTAACCTGTGCCTGATTCTACGGGAGAAGCAACACACAGATACTAATCAAAGGAAAGGCTTGGAAAAGACAGAAAAATTATGTACTGGAGCAGGAAGTCCTACGTAATGACTCAGTGATCATGTTGCATAATCCTCCTCCTGACTCTAGAAAAACAATGAACGTTATTCTTAGTTTTAACTCAGGTGTTTCTGTGAAGAGCTAAGAGAATGTGTTCTACTTTGCTTTCTGATATCTGATTTAAGGAGAATTTTTACAATGGAGATAAGTGGATAGTTAACATGCCCAGTGGGCGCTCAAATCTAAGATGTGTTTCATGAAATACTTTTTTATTGTGGTAAAATTACATAACAAAAATTATAGCATTTAACCATTATTTTTATCCTCACTGAGGATATATGGAGTTTTGTTGTTTATTTGTTTGTTTTTATTAATTTCACAGAGAGAGTGAGAAACATTGATGTGAGAAAAAGACATTAATTGGTTGCCTCCCATATGCGCCTCGATCAGGCATCCAAACCAAAATCTGGGTATGTGCCCTGACCAGGAATCAAATCCTCGGCCTTTGGTGCATGGGCTAACACTCCAACCAGCTGAGCCACCTGGCCAGGGCTTAACCAGTGACCAGCTCTGTGCATAAAGTGCATTCATATTGTTGTGCAGCCATCACCACCCATCTCCAGAGCCTTTTCATCTTCCCCATCTGAAACTCTGCCCTCAAGAAACACACCCCTCCCCCTTCTGACCTTTTGACAGATGCTAGTTCTCAGTCCCTATTGTTAAAATGTTCTATGTAGTTACGATCTACAGTAGTTACTGTAGATTCAGTAGTTACTCAAGTGTGGATTTTCTGAAGATTTAATATTTAAAAATTGTTGAGCATCTTCTGAATAGAATTCATTTCATTTTTGGTGTATTAATGCTCCATTGCACTTAGACTATAAGTTTTGCTAATTCTTAGGCCAACTTTTACAAAAACAACAAAATAAACTCATAAAGTTTTCTCCCTTTTATCTTAATTGCAAGGAGGCATTTATGTAATTGACTAATTATTGTACCAGATTGTTTCAAGATTACAAAAGAGAGGGTACTAGAACCTAACACCCTTTTTAAAAAATATATATTTTATTGATATTTTACAGAGAGGAAGGGAGAGAGATAGAGAGCTAGAAACATCGATGAGAGAGAAAAATCAACCAGCTGCCTCTTGCACACCCCCTACTGGGGATGTGCCCAAAACCAATGTATATGCCCTTGACCGGAATCGAACCTGGGACCTTTCAGTCTGCAGACCGACGTTCTACCACTGAGCCAAACCGGCTTCGGCCTAACACCCTTTTGATACCATTTAAAATTGATGTGCATTTGTCACACATCCCTTTCTGAATTAAAGTATACTAGTATTTGTCTTGTATCCTCCACAGAGGATAGCTTTTCATTTATGTGTTTATTTTTAGAGAGAGTGGAAGGGGAGGAAGGGAGCGGAAGAGAAAGAGAAACATCAATGTAAGAGAGACACATCAGTTGAGGCTGGGGTTAGAAACTGCAGCCCAGGTACATGCCCTTGACCAGGAATCGAATTCGAGTCCCTTTGGTGCACAAGCTGCCACTCTAACCACTGGGCACACCAGCCTGGGCTCTGTTTGGATTTAGCAATGATGGACATGTGCCCCAGGCCTGATAAAGAGACAAGTAGCTTCCTTTGTATACTGCTTTGCACTGGACTTCCTTCATCCCATTTCTGATTCACTGCTCAGAAATTGTATCTTATCACTCTGGCTGGTGTGGCTCAGTTGGCTGGGCGTTGTTCCATACACCAAAAGGTCACCAGCTCAATTCCCATCAGGCACATGCCTGGGTTGTAGGCTTGATCCCTAGGAGTGGGTGTGCAGGAAGCAGGTGAGAGATGTTCCCCTCTTACCTTAATGTTTCCTTCTCCTTTCCTCTTTCTAAGAAAACAACTTAAAATCTTTTTTTTTAATTGTATTTTATGACTAACATGTTTAACCTAACCTGGGTTTCAGTCTTTCACAGTGAAATCTCCTTTGTGATTTATAATTGTTTATGATGGTAACTGAAAGAATGGGCCTTCTGGTATCTGTTCATTTATTTTTCAGGTTGTTATTTCCCCAAGAAAAAAAAGTAAATTTAGGCTTATTCTCTCTTTCAGAAAAGAGGTGATGATTTTGAAACCGTTTCCTTCTGGCTCTCTAACACTTGCCGGTTTTTGCACTGTTTGAAGCAGTACAGCGGAGAAGAGGTGAGAAAAACCTGGTTATAAAACCAACATGCTGTGCCTTCTCTGATCTTTTTAAGGAAAATGTTTAACCATTGGTTAATTTAGAAACCTGAATTCAGAGGTGGCTTGGAAGTTCATAGTTTTGTTTGATGTTTATTATTTATGGAATAGTGTGACTATGGGGAACAACCAAGTTTCTTTCCTCTGAAAGTTTGTATTATAAGAAAACACAGTACAAATAAAATGAGCATTGGTCAAAGAATAGTTTGAACAATGAAACTTTTTGTCAATATGTGGAAGTGGACTAGTCAAGGACTCTTTAAAAATTAAACAGTTGTAGCTTACTATAATGCTGTAAAGGTGATAAGTTAAGACTGTCTTTAAATTTGTCCAAAAATCTGTTTGGCTTTTGTTTGTAGTGATGTATTCATCAATTGTTTGACAGACTTTATTTTTTCAAAAATGTAATATGTTAATAATTACTGTTTATTAAGGGCTGCTATGCATCAGACAGCACTTACTAGACACTGTCACTTAATTCTTACAACTTTCTGTGCGATAGGGGTTATGACCAAGCTTTACAGATGAGGAAACTGAAGCTCAGTGAAGGCCATCCGTTTGCCCAGTCCTCTCAGCCGTAAGGAGCAGGGCCTGCCTGCCTCTGAGAGCCTGTGCCTCTAGCCACCCCCTGTACCGCCCATCCTTGGCCAGGAGGGTAAAAGAGAAGCTGAGCTGTAGCCCTTGCTGAACACCCAGACAGAGGCGTGGGGCAGAGGGTGGTCCTGGCAAACGATGGGAAATACAAATGTGAGCAAGATGTCCCTGGGAAGATGGTGCTGGCAGACCAGAATTCCCCAGAGGGGCCATTCGCTGCCCTGTCATTCCCACTTCTGGGCCGTATTGTTAAGGACCTTGGGCAGAACCCATCAAGTAGGCTGCTGCCTTTGGCAGGCCATATCTGACAGAAGTACTTTCTTGTACCATTGTCTTTCCATTTTAACAAATACCACCACCAAAAGATGAAAACCTTCTGTGGATGCCATGAAAGGAAAACTTTTTATGATTCTACCAGTCTCTGTAGAAATCGATCTGTTTTAAGCTATGAATACCCTTTTGGTACAGTATTTATAAATATGACTATATTTAATGAACTGAAGTTTAAACATGTTAGTATTAGTACTTTAGATAGTTTAGTGTTTAGCAGTAAACTTCATTTTCATAAGTGAAACACATTAATTTTTTACAATCCTCATCAGAGGGTATGTTTTAATTGATTTTAGAGAGAGAGGAAAGAAGAGGGGGGAAGAGAGAAAAATATCCATCAGCTGCCTTCCGCACACACCCTGACCCAGACCAGGGATTGAACCGAGACGTTCTGTTATTTGGGACCATGTTCAACTAACTGAGCCACACCAACTAGGGCAATTTTTTTTTTTAGATTAAATTCTCCCATCCTATTTTATTGACATTGCTATTGGAAAGAAAATGGTAGGTTTCCAAGTTTAGATATTATTCAAAAGCTACTAAGAAGTGGAATTTTAAAGATGGAAACACACACTGAAAATGATTATCCTGGCAT
Organism: Vespertilio murinus; assembly: GCA_963924515.1. Lineage (NCBI taxonomy): Eukaryota > Metazoa > Chordata > Mammalia > Chiroptera > Vespertilionidae > Vespertilio > Vespertilio murinus. The sequence goes on along the minus strand of OZ004704.1, from coordinate 164,655,377 downwards.
TTATGTGTGGGATATATGGAAACTCTATGAAGAGAGAAAAAGAACAGGAAGATGCTGATCAGGTGAGCCTGACAGACAGCAGACATGTCACTTCCTGTGCATCATTAACTCTGCGTTGTGGCTCTAGGGCTTCATGAAGCACAACACATCTCGCCAGAACGAACACTGCCTCACCAACTTCGACCTGGCTGAGTACCGGCAGGTGCTAAGTGACCTGGCCATTCAGATCTACCAGCAGCTCGTGCGGGTGCTGGAGAACATCCTTCAGCCCATGATCGGTAAGGCCAGGGCGTCGCGGACATTAAGTCTGTCCACCTCACATGCCCACCAGTGGCACATGTCTCACAGCATGTTTTCAAATGGAGAACATTAAAATGGTCCTACAAGTAGCTGAGAAATCCCAGAACATGGGATGTTAGCCACGACTAACTGGGATTTCAGAATCACTGCTTCCACAAGACCAGACGGCAGTATCTGGTTCCCCTCCCCAGTGTGCAGTACCTCTCTCTAATATTGGGTAATGCTGTGTACCCAGCAATAGACCTTATTGTCCAGTTTTGAAAAACACTTCAAACTTTGGTCTAGGACCATGGTCAGCAAACTGTGGCTCTCGAGCCACATGTGGATCTTTGGCCCCTTGAGTGTGGCTCTTCCACATAATACCACAGCCTGGGGGAGTCAATTTTGAAGAAGTGGCGTTAGAAGAAATTTAAGTTTAAAAAATTTGGCTCTCAAAAGAAATTTCAATGGTTGTAATGTTGATATTTGGCTCTGTTGACTAATGAGTTTGCCGACCACTGGTCTAGGAAACTACTACACTACATCTAAAACTCATAAGGCTGGGGAGGGTTTGCACTTTGGCTAGTTAATAGGCTACAGTAAAAGAGGTGGGAGGGTACCGTGGTAACAGAACAGGGCTCAGACTCCCCAGGCTGAGTTGTACATCTCATGGCCCCTCTGGAATTGCTAAAGGCAATTTGGTTTAATGCAGCAGTTTCTAATTCAATGAGCCCCACTGGTTGTGTCTGTGTGGGTGTGTACTTTGTGTCTTTCTGTTTCTGTGTTTTCAGCTAATGTGATTCCATGTACCTCCTTTCATATGTGTGCACTCATTCTGCATGTTTGTTTATGTATCATGCTACACTGTGGAATGTGTAGCATGTTTGAAGTCAGACTTAGGGGGCATGTACAGATTGCAAGCTGCTAACTTTAAATGCATTAAATAAAAAAAACCAAAACAGGCAGACACACTTGTTTTTAATTTACCAAACTCTCATTGTCAGGCAGATTATCAGCAGCCTCCGAAGACTGCTCCCAGCTGCCCTTTCTTCCCCACCCATGAGTTTTCCTCATTTCCACAATTTCTTTCCCTTCTGTGGGCTCAGAGTGTTCCATTTCCTATCGTAAGCCCACAGTCAAACTAGAAACATAACAGGCTGAGGAAACCATGTGAATCTGGTGATTTCTTCAATCATTCCCTGAAAAGTCATGAGTTTAAAGCAGCCCAAGTCAGCTAAAATGCAAGAGGTGCGGATGCAAAGAAGATCAGCTTCAGTCAAACTTTTTTCCTATTTGTGCCTGTTCTTATTGGCTACACAAGAAGTTTACCGTAAGGTGTCCCACTTAAGCCCACCACCCAATCCCCCAGTGATTCGACAGCAGCTGTATGAGGTTCTTGGAGGCTGAGGTTAGCACTAGGAGAAATCAAAGTGAGTCAGGCTTGCCCCTTGCTCTCGAGGGGCTCCCAACCCAGGAGTAGGCATCCCAAAACCGTCCTAGAGGACACGTAGGCTCCATGTTATGAGAGCACAGGAGAGGAGCAGCGTGCCCCAGAGGAGAAGGCTGAGTCCTGGGAGCGGAGCTCAGGGCAAGGAAGGGCCCAGCTCCCAAATGTTCTCCAAGACCTCTGCCCAGGCTCCTACCTGTCTTCTTCTTTTTTTTTTAAAAAAATATATATTTTATTGATATTTTACAGAGAGGAAAGGAGAGAGATAGAGAGCTAGAAATGTCGATGAGAGAGAAACATCGACCAGCTGCCTCTTGCACACCCCCTACCGGGGATGTGCCCGCAACCAATGTACATGCCCTTGACCGGAATCGAACCCGGGACCTTTCAGTCCGCAGACCAATGCTCTACCACTGAGCCAAACCTGTTTCGGCTGTCTTCTTCTTTAAACATATATTTTATAGATTTCAGAGAGGAAGGGAGATGGGGAGAGAGATAGAAACATCAATTATGAGAGAGAATTAATGATCAGTTGCCTACTGCATGCCCTCTACTGGGGATTGAGTCTGCAACCCCGGCATGTACCCTAACTGGGAATCATACCATGATCTCCGGGTTCATTGGTCAACATTCAACCTCTGAGCCACACCGGCTGGGCAGGCTCCTGGCCTTGCTACTTGATTTGTTTGCCTCTGGGGCTCACACAGCACTGGAGAATGCTCATCTTCTCCTAACTGCTGCATACCTCTCTCAGAACCTTCCCAAGGTGCCACACCCTGGTGCTAGTACAGGCTGCTGCTTCTTAGTTTAGAAAATACACCATTAAGATTTCTTAATAAGTTTTTGCATTTAGGAATTATTCCTTTATTAAAAATCTAGAAGCTCTTTTGGGGGGGAGTTCTTTTTTCCCTCTGTTTAGATGCTCAGATCATTTTCCTAAACTGAATGTGTGAATGTGTGTGCACATGAAACGGTGTCCTTCCAGATCCTCTCTTTTAACGTGAACTCCTCGTGCAGTCTCAGGCATGCTGGAGCATGAGACCATTCAGGGCGTGTCCGGGGTGAAGCCCACAGGGCTGAGGAAGAGGACCTCCAGCATCGCCGATGAGGGCACCTATACCCTGGACTCCATCCTCCGGCAGCTCAGCTCCTTCCACTCGGTCATGTGTCAGCACGGCATGGATCCCGAGCTGATCAAGCAGGTGGCCAAGCAGATGTTCTACATCGTGGGGGCCATCACGCTGAACAACCTCCTCCTGCGGAAGGACATGTGCTCCTGGAGCAAAGGCATGCAAATCAGGTGAGAAACGCCAACAGTGATGGCCTCTTCTCGCTGCCCCACGACGGCCTGCCAGCATGCAGGGAGGTGATGGCTGGCTCGAGGTCAGTGCACCTCATGTCTGTCTGGGTCACAGCCAAGCAGCAAAGGGAGCGTGGGCATGGAGCCACGTCCTGCGGCCTGCTGGCCCTCTTCTCAGTCATCATTGCTCCACTGTGCCTCCAGCAGGTTCCACTCACAGCTAAGCTAAGTCTTCAGAGGGATTGGGATGATGATGAAAAATACATAAAGATGGGATAGTTGCTTCCTCTTCTTTTGTGTGTATTTTATTTATTTTTAAATATATTTTTATTGATTTCAGAGATGAAGGGAGAGGGAAAGGGAGAGAGAAACATCAGTGATGAGAGAGAATCATTGATTGGCTGCCCCTGCATGCCCCCTAGTGGGTACTGAGCCGAAACCTAGGCATGCACCCTTGACCAGAATCGAACCTGGGACTTAAGTCTGCAGTCCAACTCTTTATCCGCTGAGGCAAACTAGCTAGGGCTTTTGTGTGTGTTTTAATTGTACAATAATAAAACCTATCTAATAAAGAGGGAATATGCTAATTAACCATCGCTCCATCACAAAGATGGCTGCACCCACAGCTGAGGCCAAATTCCCATAAAGAGCCTTAACAAGCAATCAGGAGGGACCTGAGACTATATCCTCTCCCATCCCCATGGAGCTTGACAGGGGACCTCAGGCCGCTCCCTGCCCTGACATCAGGCTGGGGAACCTCAGGCCACACCCCCTGCCTGGCGGGGCTTGACGGGGGAACCTCAAGGTGTGCTTCCTGTCCTGTTGCTGGTCTAGGGGACCTCAGGCTGCTCTTCCCACCCCAGCACCAGGCTGGGGGACCTCAGACCACACCCCCCACCCAGCAGGGCTTGACAGGGGACCTCAGACTGTGCCCCCCGCCCCAGCACCAGACCAGGGAACCTGAGGCTGCCCCCTGCCTGGCTGAGCTTGACAGAGGACCTCAGGCCATGCCCCCCACCCAGCGGGGCTTGATGGGGGACCTGAGACTGCACTCCCCTGCCGATGGGGTTGATAAGGGACCTGAGGCTGTGCCCCTCCTGGTGCTGGGCCGGGGGACCTGAGGCTGCGTACCTCCACCTGGCAGGGCTTGATGGGGGACCTCAAGTCATGCCCATGCCCCAGTCTGGGCTGAGGGATCTCAGGCTACGCCCCCTGTCCAGGCCCGAGCCAGGGGACCTGAGGCTACGCCCCCCTGCCGGGCATGGCTTGACAAGGGTGGGACTGGCCAGGTCTGGATCTAGCCCAATGGGGGTGGGAAGGATGGCTGGGTCTGGGTCTCATGCGATTTTGAGGTGCACGTGGGTGGGCAGGGACTTGACTGGAAGAAGGTTTTCATATATATTTTACAAATTTTCTTTCATCTCTCACGCTTCTGTTATAGAGTAAGGGCAAGTAGCAATATTAAATTATTTCCTCAAATTAATCCCCTTTTAATGTGCACTAATTTCATGCACCCAGTCACCAGTAAAATTATAATGAAGAATTATAATGCTTGGTGGCTCTTGGAAATTTATTTTAACAAAATACATTTCGGTACTGTGGCAACAAGAGCATGTTTAATGAGTCTTTCATTAATATTTGAAATGTTCCCCTTGGTGTTTTAGGAGGAGCTGCACTCTGTTTGATGCCAACTACTCCTCAGTATAACCTTATTATCATAATAGAATTGATTTATTTTATAACTAATTTATTTTAAAACAGCTAGAAAATTCACCAAGGGAGGCAGGAATTCTCCTATAAAAGTCTTTAGTTACTCAGTCTCAGGAAATGTTGGCATTCTTTTCAGATTTCCCATTCTGACCCTCATCCATTGTAGTTAACATTTGAGAAGCTAATGCCTTACCTCAAATAGAAGAATCTCTTTCTCTGTAAGCTGTTTATACATTTGCAGCACCTAATAATTCCTCTTGTTAGCGTAATTATTCACTCTGTGTGTCCATCTACCTCATTTTAGTTTGAAAACCGCTGTTACTTGGTTGGCCATCTCTTGATACCTCAACACCCATGTAGTTTTGGGATCTTCCTCTCCTCTGGTGGCCCCCACTTGCTTTTCTCTCCTCCCTCCCTGAGCTTCCTTGGGCCACTGCCTCCGTTATCCATGCTCTTCCCTAAAGAAGGCTGCAGCACAGAGCATGTGTATGGGGTGGTGGGGTATTATTCAGATGGACTTAAGAGAGAGGACTTAAAGAATTATTACTTCTCACCTCTGAAGTTGTAGGAGAAACTATAAAGTGTTTCTGGTCAGCTGTTTTAGGAGGGCACAGCCACATAATATGTTCTTTCTTATCTTTTAGCCAGTCTCACTTCATAATTTTTGCTATGATGGCTACTTTTATATCTTGCATTAAAGATAATTATATTTTCTAGTCATTTACTCTTTTATAATTGTGATTATAAACCTCATGACTTTTTATAATGATAATTTTTAAGCATAGCTGATAAGATTTAAGAAAAGCAAACAAGAATACTGCTTGTCATTTTAATAAATTCCTGACAAAGCCATATACAGAAAATTAAGGCATTTATGACAACTTCAGTAAATTTGCATTCTTCCCCCTTCTCTCTCTTTCTCTCTCTTTTCTTCTCTCCCCACCAGGTACAATGTCAGTCAACTGGAAGAATGGCTGCGTGACAAGAATCTGATGAACAGTGGGGCTAAAGAAACCCTGGAACCTCTCATTCAAGCTGCTCAGCTTCTGCAAGTGAAAAAGAAAACAGATGATGATGCAGAAGCCATCTGCTCCATGTGCAATGCTTTAACTACTGCCCAGGTAACACACCTTCCCTCCTTTGACATTTCACATTCGTCAAAGGTGATATTGGGGGGGAAAGAAGTCCTCTAGCAATTGCTCTTGTCTGAGCTGACTTCTCTGTGTCAGAGAAGACATATATCTGACAGCTCCTGAAGTAGGATTATACCTTCCTGAAGTAGGAAGACACACATTTTAGTGCACTGAGACATAACCAGGAACGAAAGAGTCCCTGCTCTGAGGAGTTAGCATCCTAGGCCTGCTATGGAGCTTGTGTTCCAAAAATAATTTTCCATGTTATTTTATAAGTCTTTTACCGTCTCTATTTTAAGACAGATAATTCTTGTTTCTGAATTGAGTTCCTATCTCAAGGGACCACACTTGTTGGTGGGGAAAACACTTTCTACCTAATAAAAGAGTAATATGCAAATTAGTCATCACTCCACTGCACCCACTAGCCACACCCACCAGCCAATCAAAGCAAGTATGCAAATTAACCCCAAGCAAGATGGCTACAGCCTCAGAGAGCAGGAGGGAGGCTTGGGTTTCCCAGGCAACGGAAAAGGCCAAGCTTTCCATGTGCCCTTGCCAGCCTAAGCCTCCACTCCAGGCTACAAAGTTTCAATTATAGAATATAAATAAATTCCAATTATCAGGGCCTCCTCTTGGGTGGCCAAAGGGTGTGGCTGGCCTGCAAACCACCACAGGCTCCTCTCTCAGGCCGCCCCATGCCCCAAGGGAACCCCTACCCTGATCCAGACACCCTTCAGGGCAAACCAGCTGGCCCCCACCCATGCACCAGGCCTCTATACTATCTAATAAAAGGGTAATATGCAGATTGACCATCACTTCAATACACAAGATAGCTACCCCCATGTGGTCAAAGATCCTGCCTCCATGTGGACACAAGATGGCCACCACAAGATGGCCAGCAGGGGAGGGCAGTTGGAAGTACAGTTGTGGAAGATCAGGCAAACAAGAGAGGGCAGTTTGGAGGCACCAGGCCTACAAGGGAGGACGTTGGGGGTGATCAACTCTGCAGGGGAGGGCAGTTAGGGGTGACCAGGCCAGCAGAGGAGGGAAGTTGGGGGCAAACAGGCTGGCAGGGGAGCAGTTAGACATCAATCAGGCTGGCATGGGAGTGTTTAGGGGGTGATCAGGCAGGCAGAAGCAGTTAGGGACAATCAGGAAGGCAGGCAGGCAAGCAGTTGGGAGCCAGCAGTCCTGGATTGTGAGAGAGATCCCAGATTGGAGAGGGTACAGGCTGGGCTGAGGGATACCACCACCCTTTTCCCCCTCTCCCCTCCCCTCATGCACGAATTTCGTGCACCAGGCCTCTAGTCAATATTATAAGGGACAATCCCTGCTGAAAAGGAACTGCAAGTTTAGAAGAGAGGACAGGTGTGCCCAGCTGATTCTGCTGGGAGGGATTCTAGTGAGCTCAGTGGTGAGGTGTCTGAAGGAGTGCTGAGGGCGATGACTGACTGACTGTTCAGAGGAGGGCCTGTCAGGCACGGCATTGAGTTTAAGGAGGGAGCAGAGAAGGGAGGACCCTGAGGACCAGCAGCCGCATGAGGGGAGGCGAAGGCATGAGCAAGCCCACTTCTCATTTGCCCAGTTATTTCTGTGCTTACTCTTGGTCTTTCTTAGTGTTCATCACATATCTCCTAGCATAGAAAGCTCACAGAGGTTACAAATAGAGTATGTGCAGAAAGCAACTAGAGGGATAGTAAGGATCCTGTCAAAAATTGCCACTTTGGGAAACTGGGAAGATGGAAGTGGGGGCACTTTTGCTTTTTATGTTTTGTTCTTTTTGTACAGTTTGAATGTTTTTCCAAATTTACATTTCTCTTTAAGATGTACAAAGATTAATACATTTTTATTATAAAAATTTAAATAGTAAAAATACATGTGCTCTCAGACCATCTCATCTCCCTTCCTGCCCCACCAGCCCTGGGAGGAATGGAAACTACACTGAGATCTTTTCCGTCTTCTATATTATGAGCCCAGTGCACTTGACTATATACTGAAAACTTTGATCGTTTTATTTCTCACAGATTGTCAAAGTGCTGAATTTGTATACGCCAGTTAATGAGTTTGAAGAAAGAGTCTCTGTGTCATTTATTCGTACTATACAGGTAAGATCGCCCAACACAGTTTTTTAATGGAAATTTTACAATTTGTTGAAGGATAATTTTTTTTTAATTTTTTAATCATATTTTTACGGTGCATTAAGTTTTTCTTGTAACAGCTTATTGGGAAAATGAAGTGAATTTAAAACAAATGTAAACATTCTTCATTAGTTGGGGAATTTGGGGAAGGATTTTTGGCAGAAGAAAATTATCTTTATAGATTCAAAGAACTGATGCTCTGCTTTTTTGTTTGTTTTTTAATCTTAGATGCGTTTACGAGACAGGAAGGACTCTCCTCAGCTGCTCATGGATGCTAAACACATCTTCCCCGTCACCTTTCCTTTCAACCCGTCCTCCCTCGCCCTGGAGACCATCCAGATCCCAGCCAGCCTGGGCCTGGGCTTCATCTCCCGGGTCTGAAAGCCACATCGAGGCAAAAGGACAGTACATTTCTTGCCTGAAATAAGAACCCATTATTTCCAGTCAGCTACTGAAAACACACTTTTAAAGAAGATGTAGTCATTATCTTCCAAACAAGAGGTTATTAACTGGAAATCTCCCTAGAATACTCTCATCACCTCGGAAAGAAAGTCACATTCCTTCGTGCTGTTACCTGTAGCACCGTGCACCCTGACTCATTAGGTACCCCGAGTTCACATGCAGGTGAATGATGGAAGGAAGGGGGAAATGTATCTTGCCAGCATTTATTTTAAATCCTTAGCACTACATCTAAATAGTGTAAAAAACCATAAATTCCAGATATGAGTGGTTGTTAGGAAAGTACCCACAGAGAACGTCCTCTGTGTAACCAGAAGAAAACCACTATTGAGTACATATATCAGTTTAGGAATCATGGTGATGTTGAACTGGATCACAGAAATCAACTGCAGTAGGTATAGTAGCTGGACAAGTAACATCCTTTATGTGTCATTATGATGTAGAGAAATGCTGTTAAGAAATTTGATGTATTAAGAAAATGCTGTTTTACTGTATAGCATAGAAGTCCATTTGCACTGTAGTTTCCTGAGCATTTTAAACTGCTGCTACATACTGGGTTCTTCAACATGTACGCGGTATTCTTGTTAGGTACTACAACAATAAGCTTCTCTTTTATCGACTGTTTACAGTACAATCAGATCAGTTTTAACTGGATTCTTTGCAAACATCTATAGATTCACCTGCACAAGTAGCAGACACTGGGAAGTCATGTAGTAATATGACAAAACGTTTGACATTCAGGGGTAGGATTAGTCAGAAGGGCAGTTGTTGGTGTCATTATTTATTCAGGACATATTACTGAATAGTGGTGTGCTCATTATTTTTCCTTGGTGGATACCACAACATGGTACAGTGTTCTGTAAAGTGGCTTATTTTTAGTTCCCAGATCTGATTTCTGCAATGCATATAGTCAACCTTGACAGGTTTCCTTTCTTCTTAATTTATTAAGAATTAATCTCAGTCACTATCTAGAGAGCATTGTCAGAATATTCATGACTCAGGTCTTAAAACCTTGATTATCCTATAAATTATGCAAAAGAAGGTGTGCAATGAATAATTATGATTCTTTTTTTTAGCCTTTGCAATTTCTATAAATGTTCTCAGTAACGCTAGATACTTTAAAGAGCATCGTGTTAGAAATACTTTGACTTATCTAAGAAATATTAGAAGATTGCTGAATTTTACAGAGGATTGGGCTTCATAAGAACCAGATTCTATGTTTTCACCCCTAAATTTTAATTAAACATATTCTGCATTTTTCCTTAAAAATCTTATACATAAATCTTTCAGGTTGTGCAAATACAAATCCTTAGCTTTCATCAGAAACTCTGGTTCTTCATTGCAATCATAGATTTATATAATTTAACTCCCAGATGGTTTATAAAAATGCATCTTATTAAAATATGTGCAATATTATTAATGGAAGTCAAACAGTTTAGAACCAGTGATAAAGATTTTATTAAAAGATAAATACTATCTGTTAACTTATTTGGGTCTCAGATTCCTCTTTTATAAATAAGAGGATTGGACAACTGACTCTTAAGGTCCCTTCCACATCTAACCTCTCTCCTCTCGGCGCTTAGATCTTAGAGAAATGAGCTGTAGTTCCTCAGTAAATTTATCCTCTGGTGTAGAGACTGGTGTCCAGTGCCTGTTAAGTCTGAGGGATTAATAAAACTATCACAAGTCTGTTTAGTTATAACCTTTCTTCAACGTGCATGATCTGTGCCCATGCTTTTAGAAAATTAATAGGTCTAGGTGATTTTTGTTGAATCACATACTGTGGTATTCAATTGGATACATTTATTTGCAAAACCAACCCAAAACATTACTAATTCAATCAGATTCTCTCAGTTTTTGGTTTGTCACTGTGGTTTTCAGTGAACAATGAACTCATAACCAGGTGGTTCGTACTGAATGTGTCACAGTCTAAGAGCATAAGAGGGTCTTGAGTGGGGAGAGGCTCACAACAAAATGCCACCGTCGGCAGGCTGTCCACCGAAGCCCCCGACCTCCCCAGCTCAGTCCTGTGCAGCGTGTCCATGCGACCCTCAGTCTTGTCAGGTCTTCAAGATGCGCTGTGGCTCCCGCTGCCTCGCAGCCCCTTTTCCTGCTCCCAGACAGCTCGTGTCCTGAAGCATCTCTCATCGAGGCCTTGGTCTCTCCCTGGACTGCTGTCCTGCTGGGCAGTGCTGCAGCCTGTCCCCCGCTGGGCCGGAGGGCCTGTGCAGGGACGGCCGGCCACGCAAAGCTCTGCTGTTCCGGGGCTCCCAGGACCCGGGTGGGGGGTCGGAATTAACTTCTCTTAGCAGCCTAAAGACCTCTGGTCATGACAAGAGTGCCTGAAGGAGGAGCCCCGTGGCCTGGTAACGACTGCTACTTGAGGATGCAACACTGTTCTGAGGACTACTCACCCACCCTTCTGTCCACCTGCGCTCTCATACAGCTGCACAACTTCCTGCAGCTTCCACCTGCCCACTTGTCTGTTCGCTCCTCCCCTTCCGTCCAGCAATCCGTGTGCCCCCTCTCCGCTCTGACCGCGTTGAAGGCGGTAGTGGATGTCGTCAGTCCTCAGCTGCCCCCTGGCCCGCCTGGTGGTTTACCTCGAGGCTAATCTGTAAAACTTGTTCTCCTTCTCTGTAGTACATTTTTATCATTATCACTAATTTACTTTCTCATAATTCCTCTGTGACACACATTAGGAATTCAAAGAAAGATGGGAGAATAGCAGTTCATTGTCTTAAGCCCTTCTCAGTACTCAACTCCCCGCTCTCTCACATCTAGATTAGCTCGCACTTTGGAATTCAAAGTTGAAAAATTAGAAGCAGTTTCCCTTCTTGTAGGCTTTGATCCACCTGAGAGGAACTACAATGATGGGAAGAGATGAATATGGTATATGATCCACAAATGTGGCTTCATGATTTCTTGGGAAGCTTTGAAAAATCCCCATGTACCTGATACTTTTGTCAGGATAAAAGTACGTATCTGTATATTCCAAAGCCAACTTAAAGGAGTTTTGGGGATTGGGATCAGTTAGTATGATCTGCTTTATTTCAGTGGATAATTGAGAGTTGGCTCTTTCTGAGTAATAGTGTATAATATAGAGCAAATCTTTTCATAACAGTGGGGGAAACTATGAAAATTACTTTATGAGAATCTCAGTACAGTGATTGTAGAGAAATTACTTTCCTGGTAACCCTAGGTAAAGAGGCAACTGTCACCATCTGAGAAAGTCTCTCTCTCACTCTCTCTCAAACACACAGTCACCAGTTCATAGAATTGCCCAGGAGGCATACTCAAGTGTCCTCTGGGTAACTTCAACTACTTAGGATAAAACAGCAACGATTAGTGTTTGACCTTTAAGTTCTCCTGTAGAACATACCTCGCATCTGGCTCTGCTTTCCTCCAGCGTGCTTTCTCGTTACCTCACTGTATCCTCACAGCAGCGCCGGAGGGTAGGACTGTGGCTGCAGTCGTCTGCTGATGGTGGTCTGGGAGGTAGGTCAGACTTGCCCGGGTCCCGCAGCCCTCCAGCCCAGCTGCTCTCCCCACAGCAGCGGCAAGTCCTGGGCTTACATCTGCTCCTCGGCACCTGTGGGGTGCCCCGGGTCAGCGAGAGGTGCTCTTTCTCCTTATCAGAGTTGGCAGCTGGCACACGGGAGCTGAGCAATGAGCAATGCCAAGTTCTTTTTGCTGACGAGACAGCGCCTAGAGCCAGTGGTTTTCTTTCTGTCACAGTTTCCTGCTACCACTAGGCTTGGCTTTGTAATGACCCAGGGCTCCCTTGCAGGGTGTAACGCTCTGTGTGTAGGTGATTAGTTAGTAGCAGGCTGTCTCAGCCTGACGGAAAGCAGTGAACACCTCCCAAAGTGATGAGGAAGGTCACTCAACACACAGCCGTCTGTTAAGAGCCAACAGGTGAGCTGTGAGAGCCACCAGGGAGCTGTGCAGCCCTGGGGGAACCTGCAGCTGCAGGCCAAGCCCGAGGGCGCTTCTGAGAGTCATCCCCCGCCCGGCCATGCACAAGTCAGGGTGTGCTTAGACGTTACTGTGTGTGCATGCTGCCAGTGCCTGCTTTGCAGCTAGGAGGTGTGCTGTATGCATGCGTGTGAGGGAGGCTGTGTGTTGCTGTGGCCTCCGTTCGTGGATAAGGGCATCGTCATTTCTTCTCAGGCCGTGCTGTGAGGGCCGCCTTAACCTCTGCTCCCTTCCCTGCTGGAGCTGCCTTAAGTTCTCCAAAACTTTTCCTCTGTACAGGGATGTCTTGCCTGGAGAGAATATCAAGCCCTGTTTCTCAAGGTCTTGTGAGGGTTTTGGTTTGGGTGTGGCCTCCAACCACTCATTCCTTTCCCCGAGTCTGCATGCTCCTCCCCCACCGGTTACTTCTTCCTTCCTTTTCTGTTATTTCTGAACAGGTAGTAGAACTCTGAGGCGGCAACAATCTCAGAGTCAATGGAATGTGGGCTTAGAAAGCCTTCCTGAGTTTGGGCGTCATGGGGTGGGAGGACTCTGTGTCACAAGTAGGCAAATGAACATATGGAACAAATGTCAGGTTTTTGGTAGTATTTAAATGGCTCGTTTTCCACCAGCCTTTTCTTAATAAATAAAGGCAAAGAGTACCACTGTAAAACTTTCCATGGACATTCTTTAAAAATATTTTTTAAGACCCCGGTACTATAAAAGGTTGAAAACAAGAAAAAGTGCTATAAATTTGAACCCATTGTATTACCCTCAATTAAATCAGCCTGGAGTTAGTGGGTTTTCAGAAGATCAGGAACAGAGAAGTACTATGTAACATAGCTGCCAAAATGTGTTTTATACATTTTTTAATTTTATAATTTGGTCTAGCTAAAATGTTCATTAGCTTAACTTAATGGGTGTTAGTAGAGCCATAAATATCTGAAAATGACTAACCTTTTTAGTACTATAATATTGCCTGAAATATTTGAAAGAAAAATGTTTTTAATTTGAAACCAGAATGTATAATTCAATGCTTGGTAGGTGAGTACATTTGAAAGCATTTTTCAGAGTCATTAATTTCAAACATCTTACTGTTGCCATATATGGTAAGATTTTAGCTCACATTTCAGGCTTTCTAAATCATTTGAGCTATTTAATTTTTTCCCAACAAATGCTGATATTTCACCCATTAAATGTGGCTATGTGTGTTGTGATTTATGATTCCTAGCTATGTGTTTCTGTGGAATCCTGGAGTAAAGTTGACATATTTGTTGGAAATTTTAATTGCTCTAACAGTGTTGCACAGAAAGGAGCTCATGACATTTAACATACTGTATTTTAATTATTAACTTTAAATTATTAATTTATTGTGAAATGGCTATGCCGTTTAACTAAAATGAAATTGAACATTGTAATTTTCCAAACAGTTTTTCTTCTTGGGCCTGGAAAAGTTTTTAGGTACAGTATTCACTAAAAAGGAAGCAGAAGTACTGAGAAATGAAGGAATTACCAACCAACTCTAGTTTTAAAGGAAACCCATCCCAGAATATCTCACATGTAGTTTTTAAAAATAATAATTCACCTCATTTTAACAAGAGCCTTTGAAACATGGGTTTTTCACTAGATATCACCTAGTGCTAAGATGGAAACCAAAACAATATCAGATTGACATTTAAGCTCTAAATTTGTAGTTGTCTAATGTACTTAGTAAATGTGTGTCATTAATGCTGTATTCTCCTAGCTATTATAGAAAATTCTTCAAATAAAGATATGGATATAAAGGATTTTTGTTGGTGTCTTATAAATAAATCCACAACACATGAAATGTGGAATATACATCAATATAGACCACATTCTGGACCACCTTTAAATTTTAAAAACTAGAAATCCTATAATGTATGCTTTCAGATGAAAACAGAATTAAACTAGAATTCAATGACAAGAAAAATGGTTGGAAAATCTCCAAATACTTGGAGATACAACAACACACAAGGACACATACCTTGGTTGCATGTTTGGGCAAAGTGAGAGGCAACCAAATGATGTGTTTCTCTCACTCCTCCCTTTCTTCCACTTTGTTTTAAAAATCAATGGAAAAAAAATATCCTTGGGTAAAGATTTAAAAAAAAATAACTTAAGAAATATAGTTCTTTTAAAGGTAGGAATTAAAATGGTCCATTAAAAAAAATCTATCACCACAAATATCAGTAAAAGAGAAGCAGAGGAATAAAAAAGACCTGAGCCATATAGAAAAGATGTCAATCATAAATCCACCCACATCAATGGTTACATTAAATGTGGACGGATTAAACACTTCCACCAGAAGCAGAGATTATGAAACTGGATTAAAAAAAACAAAAAAGCAATAACAACAAACAAGGCCCAACAGTATTGCTGTCTATAGATTAAAAAACAAACATGGAATGAGAAAAAAGAGAAAAAATATATCAATCCCATTCAATATTGAAAAAACAAAAACAAATATAACAAACTAGGAGTAAGAGGAACTTCATGTATGGAAAGACCTACTGCTAACCTTATAATTAATGACAAAAAAACACAAAACAAAAAATGGAATACTTTCCTCCCTAAATTGGGAAAATTTGTTCTTACCACTGCCACTCGACATTGTGCTGGTGGTTCTAGCCAACTCAATAGGCACATACGGAAATAAATGCACCTATGCTGAAAAGAAAGTTTAAAAAAAGTATTCATTTGTAAATGACACTTTGTATGTGGAAAATCCTAAGGAATCCACAAAAAAATTACTATAATAAATTTATTAGCAATAAACAATTGGGAAATGAAATTAAGAAATCACTTATATACATTTATGATAGCATAAAAAAGAATAATATGCCTGAGAACCAATTTAGTAAAAGAAGTGCCAGGCCTGTACACTGAAAACTACAGAACATGGCTGAGCCACCTTGCAGAAGTTTTCCAGCAATCCACACACTTCCCAGAGGCTGGTGCTCAACCAGGATGGGACTTTAGACCATTAAAAAATGTCAAATAATTCTACAATTTTCCAAAAGCCCAGCTAGGGTTTTTGTTCCAAATATATTAGGTTTATATATTATTAATTTGAGTAGAATTGACACTTGTACAATATTAAATGTTCCCATCCACGAAAATCACATGTCTCCCCATTTACTGAGGGTCTTTTATGCCCATGAAGGGAAATTTAAACATTTTCTCCACAAAGGCCAAGTGCGTTTTTGTTAGTGTAATTTCTGGACACTTCGTATTTCCGTTGATATTATACATACCTTATTTTCCTGTTATCCTTTCTTCCTATTTTCTATATGGTTATTATGGTTATAAAGAAAAGCTACTCGTGCTGAAACCGGTTTGGCTGAGTGGATAGAGCGTTGCCTTGCGGACTGAAGGGTCCCGGGTTCCATTCCAGTCAAGGGCATGTACCTTGGTTGCAGGCACATCCCCAGTGGGGGGTGTGCAGGAGCCAGCTGGTCAGTGTTTCAGACTCTCTGCCCCTCTCTCTTCCTCTCTGTAAAAGATCAATTAAATATATTTTAAAAAGAAAAGCTACTCGTTTTTATATTGTATTTTGAATATGGTCACCTGGCCGAACTCTCACAAGGCTGTTGATTCTCCTGGGTTTTCTGTGGAAATGGTCATCATACCCTTCTGCTCGGGGCGGTAAACACGCAGAGACTTAGGGAGCTGAAGCGGAGCCGGGACAACCTGGGACACACCTGCTGCCCGCGGGCCGGTCTTGGCCCCGCGCTCCGCCTTGGTTCTCGGAGGGCGCTGGCCCGCGGGGGGACCCACTCCCCCGGGAGGAGGGTCGCGCCCCGCCCCGCCCCCGCCCCCGCCCCGGCCAATCGCGGCGAGGAGTCGGGCCGGAGGGGCCAATCCGCGCTTCCCTCCCGCGGGCCGCAGCCCTGGGAAAGTCGGCGGAGCCGCAGGAAACTTCTCCGCCGGAGCCCCGCACGGCCACCTCCCGGGCCTCGGAGCCGCCGGCCCACCCCGCGCCTCGCCCGCCCACCCCGCTGCCCCGGCGCGGCCTCGAGCCGCCCAGGCTCCTGCGCTCATGGCGGTGGCCGCGCTGTACACGCAGGTAGGCGGCGGGGGCGGAGCGGGGGGGAAGCGGCCGGTGCTGACTGACTGTACCGGGCCGGCCGCCCCGGGGCACCTGGCGCGCCGCCGCCCGGAGGGGCCGCGGAGCCCGGGGACGAGGGTCCCTGTCCGCGGGAAAGGCGCCCCGGCGCCCCTGGGGCCCCTCGGGACGGGCAGACCGAGCGTCCGGGGGCCTGAGCTTCCAGGGGCCGCGCGTCAGGCCCCGCCTCCGGGTCGCTCGTCCCCCTTCCCGAGCCACAGGTGCAATCTGCTGTCCGCGGGCTCGCGGAAACCTCAGACGCGGGAGAAGAAGCGCATCCATCATCTTCCCGGCCCTCGGGGAGCCTCCTGAGCCGCCGGGCTCGGACGTGTAGGGGCGCTTTGGGGGCTGCTTTCTAGAATGACCGGGTCTTCCGAAGGCCGGTGCGCGTGTTTTCAGTTCATATGAGGCCAGAGCTGCAGCAGCCTGGACGGGGGGCCCAGGCCTCCCCCTACACGTTGGGGGCTTCTGGAACCCAGGGCTCCGGACGACCTGCAGTCACGGGCTCCTCACCCAACACCGATGTGGTGCGTGCAGTTTGTAAACCACGGTCCACACACGCCCCTGACCGCAGTAATCACGAGAGCGTTCCTCGGACACCGTATCTTCCGTGGGGGCCGAGGGCTCCACACTTCAGGTGGGAAGGACCGCATTCCCACACGGTGTCCAGAACTTTCTGAGTTGGATAAAAAAGTGTGAAAAAGTGTTGGTCCTTTTGGGGAAAAAAAATCCACTTCAATCGCCATAAAGCCAGGTCCTCCTATACCCTCATCCCCAGGATTCAAATTGGTGAGACTACAGCCCATTCATTTCTCCCGACACATGCCCCATCTGTATAGTTAAAGACACTTTCGCTATAGATGGAAACAATAGTTGTAAGTATTTCAGTAGCCTGAGCAAGCTTTTTCTTCTACCTTGTTTACTTAGTAACAGACCTTTTCCCCTCTAATGCATGTGCTTCCAGTAACTAGTGTCCTAAATGGACAGTGTTTGAATTGCCTCTGTTCTGGGCAGGTTTTACCAATGAGAATACGAGCCATCAGATATCCAACTGTGCTTCTTTGGTCTTCAATTTACTGGTAAAAAAAAAAAAAAGTTCTTGAACAAAACCATTCTTGGAAGATACTTTGGAGGACAGAGAAAACTGTTAACCCATTAGTAACCATCCCTCCCACTCCCTATTATCAAGTGCCTCATAAATATAGGTAGGTTTTCAGTTGAGAGTACATGAAACACAGAGTTTATTCTTATCCGGCCGCCCGCCCAGATGGGGGCCCATCAGGCTGGGCTGATGGGGAGGAGGGGCTTCAGCCGTTGGCGGGCCAGCCCAGCCCCTGATGGGGTGTTGGGGGCCAATTAGGGGCCGGGCCGGGCCGGCCGAGAGGGGTGGGGGGACCTGATCGGGGCCTAGATCAGGCTGGTGGGCTGCCACAGTGCGTGTCATAGCCACTGGCCGTTCCGGTTATCCTGGTCATTCCACCATCTGGTTGCTGGGCTTTTATATAGATAGATAATTTATTAATTATTGTATTATTTGTTTGTATTACAACTGTAAACCTATGTTTGTCCACCCGTATATGAAATGCTAACTCGGACCAGGCACAGTGTAGGAAAACGGATGTGGAAGAGCTTTCTAGAGACGAGCTCGAATGGATAGAGAATCTGAGAATCCCAGAGCCAGAGGAACCTTGGTGGCTGCCCCTACCCACGTTGGGTCCAAATAGGCACACGTGTCCCTAGGCTGCCGCTTCCTTCCAGGTGGCAGCCAGCCCCCAACGGGGTCAGTTCCAGAGGTGGATACTCCCCCGTTTGTGTAGCTGCCTGTTTAGGCTTTAGAGAGCTTACTTCGTTAAAGATTTTTTTTTTAAATATACTCAATTTTTCTTTCCCCACATTCCTCTCACTACCCTATTTCTCTCACAAGGAAAAAAACCTACAAAGTAGCCCTAGGTGGTTTGGCTCAGTGGATAGAGCATTGGCCTGAGGACTGAAGGGTCCCGGGTTCGATTCTGGTCAAGGGCATATGCAACAGTTGTGGGCTCCATCCCCAGAGGGGGGCATGCAGGAGGCAGCCAGTCAACGATTCTCTCTCATCATTGATGTTTCCATTTCTCTCTCACTCTCCCTTCCTCTCTGAAAGTAATAAAAATATATTTTAAATAACCTACAAAGTATACTGTGTACATTTTCAGAGAAGGAAAATGGTAATATGTATTCTCATATATTCTTTACTATAATTTTCCATATCAGCACACACTTAATTTTAAAAATTTACTTACTGACTTTAGAGAGAGAGAGAAGGAGATATAGAAGGAGGGAGAGAGAGAGAGAGAGGGAGGGAGAGATAGAAGGAGATAGAGAAGGAGGGAGGGGTTATTTGTGCATTCGGTGGTTGATTCTTGTATGCGCCCTGACCAGGGATGGAACCCACAACCTTGGCATATTGTGATGACACTCTAACCAACTGAGCTACCCGACCAGGGCAGCATACACTTCATTATAGTTTATATTCAATAATATTTTGTGTTACTTTCAGGTGTATGCATAGTGGTTAGACATTCATATACTTTACAAAGGGTTCCCCCCAATATTTCCAGTACCCACCTGGCCCCATACACAGCTATGACAATATTATTGACTACATTCCCTAGGCTGTATTCTACATCCCCACAGCCATCCTCTAGCTACCAACCTGTACTTCTCAATCCCTCACCTTCCCACCCGGCTGCCCAACCGCCCTCCCCTCTGCAACCATCAGTCTGTTGTCTGTATCCATGAGTCTGTTTCTGTTTTGTTTGTTCGTTTGCATTGTTCCTTAGATTCCACATAGAAGTGAAATCAAAGATTTCTTTCTTAGATGAAATCTAAACCCTCTCCCTCGCTTCCCTCCCCCTCCCCCTGCCCATTCCCCTCACCCCAGTCCTGATCCACCCTCCTGAGTCTAAAGATCTAGCTGATTGTCCTAGAATACAGGATTGGCCTAAGTCAAATGTTCGTGACTGGAGACCCTTAGCCACATTTAACCCACACACCATCTTAGCCACACAATGTTGTAAAACAACCCGAAACTCATTTCTGCGCCCCGGCAAATAGGGACCCTGCAGTAGGGTGGCGGTGGGCTGTCCATTCAGGGCTCCCTGTGTGGCGGCCACACCGACCCCAGTCACCCCCTCACACAGCTACCTGCATGGCCTCTGTCTAATCCAGGGGTAGGCAAATGACTCGAGGGCCACAATGGGTTCTTAAACTGGACCGAAGGGCCGGAACAAAAGCAGCCTGACCATGCTGGCACTCTCATCTTGGGCTGCTGGTGAAGGAGCGGAGGGGAGAGCAAGAGAACCCTCTCCTCTTTCGGCTCCGTGGGATGGATAGAACAGCCGAACGGGCCGGATCCAGCCCACGGGCCGTAGTTTGCCCACGGCTGGTCTAATCTCTTCCTGTGTAGGCCTTGAAGACAGGCATACTCTCTCCCATAAAATATTTATTGGGCACCTTCTGTATATAAAACTTTATGCTTGGGGAAGGTTAGAAAGTGTTGTGTGTGTCGTTAAGTGATAGACCTGCCTCTCATGGAGTTTTCTGAGTAGTGAGAAATGAGAAATGGCACGTAACCCAGCCTGCTGAGGCGGAGAAGGCAGGGGGGAGCACGCTGGGCAACGAAGCCGCGAAGGGGAGGGTCGTGGCAGCCAGAGGCAGGCCAGGGCCTTACACGCTGGTGAAGGTTTTACGTGGGGGAGGGGGACGGGATCAAGGGCAGTGCTTTAGGAAGTTGGGTGTGCCAGCAGGCCCGTGGGACTCTGTGCCCACGGGAGAGAGGCCAGAGTCACATTGCTGATGTGTCAGGTCATCTCGACTGCCCGGGAAAGACTTAGGGCTGAGTATTAGAAATGGAGGATGAGGCGGAGTCCGGAGAGCAGGTGGAGCTGGGCAAGAGGAGAAACTGGACTGGCGTGTGTGCGGGAGAGGGACGAGCCAGGATGACATGGAGGTTAGCGTCCGGATGATTGAGAGTGGGGCACACCATTGACACCACCAGGGACAGCAGGACGTGGGGATGTTTCTTAGGAAAGTCACGAGGCAAATCCCGGCCAGGGTTGAGGTGGGAGGGGCTGCAGGTTTGTATAGACTCCAGAGGATGGGCCAGGAGTCTTGTGCCCGGAGGCGGAGCTGAGGCCCAGGCAGTGAGGGCCTCGCCGAGGGAGAGAAGAGGCCACGACATGCCCCTGGGAAATGCATCTGGTCAGAAAGGGAGGGAAGCAGAGGGGCCCGGGATAGAGCCAGGCCAGGGAGGGGGAGACGGGAGAGCCGGCATCCGGACCCGAGGAAGAGAGGTTCCAAGAAACAGGGACTCCTGGGAGGAAGTGGTGAGAGCAGCAGCTGCTTCGGGGAAAGTGTACGGCGGCCCATCTCTTTTCCAGGGCAGCTTGGCGACATGCCTGAGAAATGTCCAGAGCGTTTACCCACCAGCTCCACGCTGGGAGAACCAGTCCGGTCATTCTCTTCTTGAGGCCTCTCGAGGCTCCACCACTTTCAGACTCGCTAACCGGCTGAGGTCCCGCCGCTCCGCCTCACTCCCGCCCCCTGCCCACCAGCTGCTGCCTTGGCACAGGCTGTACTGACTTCTTTTTTTAAATTTTTTTATTGATTAAAGTATTACATGTGTCCATATTCCTCCACTGTCTCCCCCACCACCACCACACCCCCATACATGCCCTCATTCTTAGTGTCTTGCATCCATTGGTTATGCTTATATGCATGTATACAAGTCTTTCGGTTGACTTCTTACCTCCCTCCCCCTTCCCCAGCCTTCCCGCTGTAATTTGACAGTCTGTTCGATGCTTCTCTGCCTCTGTATCAATATTTTTGTTTATCAGGTTATTATGTCCTTTACTATCCATAAATGAGTGAGATCATGTGGTATTTCTCTTTCACTGACTGGCTTATTTCACTTAGCATAATGTTCTCCAGTTCCATCTATGCTGTTGCAAATGGTAAGAATTCCTTATTTTTTTATAGCAGCATAGTATTCCATTGTGTAGATGTACCACAGTTTTCTAATCCACACATCTGCTTATGGGCACTTAGGCTGTTTCCAAATCTTAGCTATTGTAAATTGTGTTGCTATGAACATAGGGGTGCATATATCTTTTCTGATTGGTGTTTCTTGTTTCTTGGTATATATTCCTAGAAGTAGAATCACTGGGTCAAATGGGAGTTCCAGTTTTAGTTTTTTGAGGAAACTTCATACTGTTCTCCACAGTGGCTGCACCAGTCTGCATTCCCACCAGCGATGCACGAGGGTTCCTTTTTCTCCACATCCTCATCAGCACTTGTTGTTTATTGATTTGTTGATGATAGCCATTCTGACAGGTGTGAGATGGTACCTCATTATCATTTTGATTTGCATCTCTACGATGATTAGTGACTTTGAGCATGTTTTCATATATCTCTTAGCTTTCCTTATGTCCTCTTTTGAAAAGTATTTATTTAGGTCCATTGCCCATTTTTTGATTGGGTTGTTTATCTTCCTTTTGTTAAGTTGTATGAGTTCCCTGTAAATGGTGGAGATTAAACCTTTACTGGAGATAACATTGGCAAATATGTTCTCCCATGCAGTGGGCTTTCTTGTTGTTTTGCTGGCTGCACTGACTTCTTGCTGCCTCTCAGTGCACTCCTCTGCCTGGGCACCTGGGTTCCCCTGCTTGAAATGTTTACCTCTCTCTCTCCTTTGCTCACCCCTGCCTGCACCAACCAGATTCCATTTGAGCAGCGCCTCTTCTGAGAAATCTTTGCCCACCAAGGGGCACCTTTAATGTGACTGTTAACGGCTCATTAGCTCTCTGTCTCCCCTGATGACCGAGAGTTTCTAGAGAACACGGAGCACTGGGCACCCAATATGTGTTTGATGTGTGCATGCATGAGTGAATGCGTTTTTCTGCTCTCAGAAAAAGCTACGGGCATGACAATGAAGATGTTAATGATGGTTATTTGTATCTTGGTCACTGAGTACTTTTTATGTGCCAGATACGGTCCTCAGAACTTTATGTGCCTTCTTCTACTTAATCTGAATAACGAATTTCCCAGCCTTACAAATGACCCAGGTTAAGTTGGCTAAGGTTCCATAGATGTGATGGAGCCAGGATTAAAAGCCCAAATTCTTAACACCTCCCACTACCATCCCCTTGGTTTTATAGCCTTATCATCTTCCCCTCTTTAAGAGAGCTGACCTTCCTCCCACACAAGTCCATCCACTTCATAGCTGCTGGGCTGTTTGTCACATCATTTCTTCTAATAACACACGGAAACAAAACCAATGTCCAGAAAAAGGGGTAGGATTTGGTGGATTATAGAAGACCCGCAGGATAGAGTAACGTGAAGCCATTAAAAATGCTACTTAACAAAGAGTTCTTAGCAGAATGGGAGAAAATGCTTGTGTTACATAAAAGATGAGGGCACAAAAATTATGTATGCCGTGTGATCATAAACATGTAATATATGTGTTTATGTGTGGCCTTCTTCCTTTCTAACCAAGGAGGAAGACCGAGCACAGTAGCTGAAGAGTGGGCAGTCAGTCGTTTTATAGCTGCCAAGAAGTCAGGGAGGATGGAGGCCGAGGAAGGGTCATCAGGTTTGGCCCCTGGGAGGTCCTTGGCATTGCTTCTCTTTCAGTAGAACTGTGAGGGCGGAAGGGGACGCCTGAGCATGGTCACGGGCTGAAGGGAGGGAAGTGGAGGACTAAGACAGGCACCAGGCAGGGGATAGCCTCAGAGAGGAGGCGGGACCTGAGGCTGTGGCCGCAGGAGTTGAAGACATGGGGATATTTAGAAGGAAGGAAGCCCAGAGGCTTGGTAGCTGCTGAGAATGCCATGTGGGGGGGCTGAGAGGTTGGGGAGAGTGACAGTACCTTCCAGACCCTCAGCATCAAGGCCGCCTTCCTCTGGGGGAGTTTCAGTACCTGATATCTATCTTAGCTCAGTGGACTGTTTTCTCGAGCTGGTCTGCTGAGCCGTGAGTGTCATGGGTGCAGCCTCCTGTGACTGCCCTCAGCGCAGCCGGCATGAAGTCCCTGTTCCGTTTGCTTCCAGGACAGCTGCTGCTGTGGTGGTGGCTGAGGTTGAGTCTGGTTCTGCCCCTTCTAGCCGGGTGACGCCGTACAAGTTACTTAGCCTCCGGGTTTCCACGTTCATAAAATGGTCTTAGGTTTTCCAGTCATTGTAAGGATCAAATCATCTGTGTAAAATCGTTAGCAAAATACCTGACACACAATGCTTAATAAAAGTTTTTTTTTAATATTGGTGTATTATAATAGTGTTGATTTGGGGTGCCTGTATACTGGATCTTACATGTATCCCTACTAAATGTTCCAACTTGTTGTTTAGAGTTCTGAAGATTGTTTAGCAGTCCTGATCATCCTTGGCTAATAACATTTCATCTGATATTTGATGCACACGTGTTGTTTTTCATCTGAGATGTTGGTGAAAGTGGTGAGTGGAGGTGAGGCATAGAACTCTGTGGCACCTCTAAAGACCTTCATCCAAGTATCCTCACCCATTCATCAGAACTCAGGTTATGACTGGCTTTAGCCACAGATCACAAATTCTGTTATCCTTCAACTATTTGTTTCTTTCACTTGTGCATGAGGAACTCACAGACATCTTCATTGAAGTGTTGCTTAAATTCAGATGTGAAGTGTTGTGGGGTTTTTTTTTTTCCTGCAGCACTTTTATTTTGAAGTGTCTTGACTAGCAGTCTGGGGTCCCTGGCTAAACTCAGGTCAAAATTCAGTTTAATGACTTTCCTTTTGGCTCTTCTAAGCAGCCTTTAGAATTTTATAGATCATTAACAAGTCTGGAAAACTAGATTTATCTGTTGTGTTGTATATGGGTGGTTTAAAAGAGTAAAAAAAAAGGGGGGGGGACTAAACTGAACTACTGCAAATTCAAGTTCTTGTTCAAAGATGTTCACTGAACATCTAGTGCTAGCTAGGGGGAAACCATTGTATTGGGTTCCAGGACGAAAAGACAAGGCTCTTTAAGTCCAAATGTCAGTGGGGGAGATGGAAGTAAGCCGGAAACCGGGGAAGGGTGGAGGAAGCATTCAGCTCTGCCTGAGGTGAGGGTGCCCGGGAAAGAGCCACAGAGAAGGGGGTTTTGAGCTGATCCAGCTGCGCTCAGAGCTGGGAGAGGAGGGGGCTCAGGGTGGAAGGACTCGAAGTGCTCAGGGTGCTCTGTGAACCGCTGGTGGTTTGGTGGGAAGCGGACAGAGGGCGGATTCACAGGAGGGTGACCCAAGGAGGAAAGTTGGTTAAGATAGGCATAATGATCACTTGAGCTTGGGATTTGTGTCTGAGGACATTTGGGGGTTGATGTCTAGAATAAGGTGACCAGACGTCCCGCTTTTTGCGGGACAGTCCCGATTTTCAACAATTTGTCCCGAGGCGTTTTAAAAAAGTCCCAATTTTTTGAAAGATTCAGGACTTTTTTAAAACGCCTCAGGACGCAGGACAAATTGTTAAAAATCGGGACTGTCCCTCCAAAATCGGGACGTCTGGTCACCTTAGTCTAGAAGGCAATGGGAATTATGGTCTAGACTCATGAGCTGGAGGACTCAATGGTACACAGTATTGGAAGCCATGTTGTGAGAAGAGACCAGGAGGGACTTTGGGAGACACAGAGGAGGCCTAAGAAGGGCCATGGGGAACGAGGGAAGAGGGGGAGGGAGAGAGGGAGCGCTGGGTCACCCTCTGGCCTGGCTGATCCAGAATGGGTAGAGTCCCTTCCAGGCCAGAAGGTGCCTGAGGAGGAAACCGGTGACATTCTGCGATCCCTGTGAGGTCTGCAGATGCCAGTAGACCCCCTCAAATGGCCAGGGGTTTGGGAAAAGGAGAGGGGACAGGGGAGGGGCAAACCAGAGAAGATGCTGCTCTCTCTCCCGTGAGCATGTGGGGTATGCGGATTGGACATGCTCCTGGGAACATATCACTTCCTAAGGGTCATGCCTTTGCCTCATTCCGGAGCCTCCCACGGCTTGGGGACTCCACAGTCTCCTGGCCGGGGAGGATTCCCAGGAGAGGTGGGAGACTGGCCTGCCCCAGAGCGTGGCCCGAGTCGGCGGCTCCTGCTCCAGGAAAAGGAGCCACACTGGGAGATCACATGAGAGCTAGTCACACTGTTTGCAGGAACTGCGTGTTTGTCTAAAAGCTGTAAAGTTAGCTCTTCCTCCACTTTGAAGTGCTGCCTTGTGGGTAAAGGAACGAGAGGAAGAAGGGAGGGACCGAATGGGTGTAACTTATGTGGAACTGGGTAAACTTTGGTGTGTTTACTTACCAGGCTGGGTTTCAGCCTAAATGACTGGCAGCAGCGTTGTGGGTAGAGGCACGGGGCCCAGTGGGGGGAGGGGAGCCCGGGAACTCGGGGGGCCACGGAGGCCACTGTGTGCTCACCAGAAGAGGAGCAGACACATCCTCATGGTGCCTGCCATTTGCACTACTCTGAGCTGAAATACACCGATGGAGCAAACGTAACGCGAGTGCTGGGAGGATCTGTGTGCCCTCAGCAGGCGGTTGCACCTGGTCCCGGGAATGTGTCCGCGCCGCAGACCCCCACGTGCTCAGGAAAGGTCAGAATTATTTCCAGGGCCAGCCTCGTGGAGCTAACGAGTACCCCATTTCCCCGAAAATAAGACAGTGTCTTATATTAATTTTTGCTCCCAAAGACGTGCTAGGTCTTATTTTCAGGGGATGTCTTATTTTTCCATGAAGAAGAATACGGTACACATTTATTGTTAAATGAAAATAAAGGAAATTTATTACCCGTATACGGTATGATAGTACGGTAGTTGTCAACACAAACCAGACAAACTGTGAATCCTACAGTATCAAGAATTTACTCATTTATTCAATGACAATCATGTCATCATCTTCTGGAACATCATCATAACAATCCGATTCCTGAGTTTCCTGGTGAATTTCTTGTGACTCCATTTCTTTCAGAATCAGTGGACCAAATCTCTCATGTTAGCAATAGCACTGTCTTGAAATGAGTACTTCTTGTCAAGGTAGCCTGCGCCCAGTGCATTTGCAATGCAACTGTCAGTGATTTTCTCCCATGAATTCTTCACTCAAGTCACAACTTCTTGCAGTTCAGGTTTCACAAAGTTTCCACGCTGATTTCTCTCCATTCACACAGCAGTGACGTCAGGACTCCGCGTAATGTCACTGGTTGCTAGACGCCAGTCGGGGCGGCCCTAGCGACCAGTTTACAGTAAATTAATTTTCATTCTGAGACAGAGCCTGGGGCCTTATTTTCGGGGGGATGCCTTATATTTCACTCAGAAGGAAACCTGTAAGTAGGTCTTCTTTTCGGAGGAGGTCTTATTTTTGGGGAAACCGTTCAAGTCGGAGTCCTGGCTCTGGCTCCCCGGGAGGCCGCGCCTTTGAGACGCTCTGTGTGGTACCTGGTGGGTTCCTGACCTCTCCGGGCTCCGGGTTAGGGATCAGGAAAACAAAGGCTTAGGTTGGTTGGGGGATTTGAACATTGCTTCTCAGACCCCAGCTTCCGTGGAGGACTTGACAGACCTCAGCCGAAGCCCCCTCCGGGCTCCCGCCCGGACACCTTCATTTTCCCCTCTTTCCCCGTTTCTCTGAAGCCGGCTCTCTGCGGCTGTGCGAAGAACACCTGGAGGAGGCAACCTTCACGGGCCCTTTCAGCTCTAAATTCCTACCGTGGCCAGTTCGTGATAAATTGGGATATTCTGTTAATGATTTCAGCTTTATGAGGTTAGTAAGAAATACTTTCAGTAGCAGACCTGAGGTAGAAAACGGTAGCCCATGGCAACAAGGATGCATAGAGTGCGGGCGTCTGCGCCTGAGAGGTGTGTGTCTGTGTGTGTTTATTAGGCTCTGTCCACCTGTTTGCAGGGGGAGGGGTGTATCTGAGTGTGTGTCATTGCCTGCCAAGTCATGTTTCCTCTCTCTCCCTCCCTCTCTCGGGTCTCACCCTCCCATGCCACATTTCAACAAGCTTCTGCTCTTAACTAGCTGTCAATAATTAAAGCAACCCAAATAACTTAGGGAGTCATGATTGATATCCAACCAGTTTTAAATATATACATTTTATTAAGTGAAGCAATTTATTTAACTAGCAGATAAACAGCTATGCTCCTCAGCCAACTTTGCCCAAGCCTAGTACTAAACCCTGAACTGTGTTTTATATACTTATTTTTTATTTCCTCCAACATCTTGTTATGAAAATTTAAAGCGTAAAGTTGAAAGAACTCTGCAGTGAGCATCTGTCCCACCACCTAGAACTGAGCATGAACATTTCACCATATTTGTTGTGTCACATATCTGTCCATCTATCTAGCCCTCAACCCATCATAATATATCTGGAAGCATTTTAGAGTAAATTGTATATATCAGTACCCATCCTCCTAAATACTTTACTATGCATATTGTTAAGAGTTCCAATTTGTTCTGTGTGTAAAATTTCCAGACAATGAAATGCACAAATCTTAAGTCTATGTTCTCTGAAGTTTGAAAGTGCTTTGCGCCTGTGAACCCAAACCCAGTCAAGACATAGAATGTAGCCATCACCCCAGAACATTCCTCCAGGCACCTTCCCAGGCCCTGACTACCCCCAGAGGCAATACTGCTTGGATTTTCCCCACTGTTCGTTAGTTTTCCCTGTTCTAGCACTTCATGTAAAGGGACCTATACAGAAGGTACTCGCTTGTGTGAAGCTAGTGCTTCAAAGATTCATTCAAGTTCTTGCTTGTATCAGTAGTTGACTTTTTATTGGTTAGTAGGATTCCATTGTGTGAGTATGCCACAGTTGTATGTCTTTCTCTTTTAAAAATGTATTCTCACATTAATGGACATTTAGCCTGTTTCCAGTTTGGGGCTATTATGAAAACTGTGACTCTCATCTTAGCTCTGCTCCTGGGAAACTTGGAGGCCAGTGTTCTGTGGGCGATGAGGGTCAGACCCTGCCGGCCTCTCGGGCTTCATCCAGATCTAGGATCCTGGGCTACTTCCTTGCCTAGGTGCTGCTTACTGTCTTCATGGGAGTGCTTTCCAGTTCTTGTCCCTGCCGGCCTGCTTATGTCCCAAGACATTAGGGCATCCTGAGGAGTGCCCCACTGACAGAAACTGCTGGTACTTGATCTGAGAGATGAAAATATGCACATATGCACAGGCCAGTGATTGGCTGGTTAGTAGGAAGACCATGGTGACTATGAGAAGATGCCTTTCCTCTTTTGTAACCTGGCACTGTGCATCATAGATGTTTAGCAATTGTTTATTGAATGGATGAATGGATGAATGAGTGGGCAGAGGAATGAGTTTACAGACTGCTACAGGAGCCTTAGATGTGGGGTCTGGGGGGAAGGGCATGATGCAAACAGCATGTCTGGAGGAGAGAGGGGAACGGATCATGGACCCTAGGATGGCAGCTGCAGTGTAAGCACTTGGCAGTCATCTTATGTGTTTTTTTCTTCTAAAAAAATAAATAAAATAAAATAAAAAATATATATTAGAAGTATTTCTTTATTTCTTACCTTTTGAGACAGCATGGAGGGACCTAGAGAGTATTATGCTAAGCAAAATAAGCCAGTCAGAGGAAGACAAGTATCACATGATCTCACTCATATGTGGAATCTAATGAACAAAATAGGTCCAGAAGCATAGAAGCAAAGAACAGAATGTGAAAGGAAGGTGGGGAGGGTGGGGAGGTGAGAAGTGATCAACCAAAGAACTTATATGCATGCATATATGCATGACACATGGACACAGACAATAGGGTGGTGAAGGCCTGGGGAGAGGGGCAGAGACAGGATAAAAGTGGTCAATGTGGGAACAAGGGGGACATATGTAATACTTTCAACAATGAAGATTTTTGGGGAAAAATATTGATATTGATTTCAGAGAAAGGGAGAAAGAGGGAAGGGAGAGGAAGTGGGAGAGGGAAAGGGAGGGAGAGAAACATCAATGATGAGAGAGAATCATTGACCAGCTGCCCCCTGCATGCTCCCTACTGGGGATTGAGTTTGCAACCCGGGCCCATGATCTGACCAGGAATCAAACCCTGACCTGCTGGTTCTTGGGTCGACACTCCTCCACACAACTACACAGACTGGGCACCTCGTCTTTATCTCAAACAACATTCAGGTGTGACTGGTAAATTTTGGAGTGTGAGACCACCCTCTTCCTAATATGTGGATTATTAGGCGTGTGTATTCATTGGCTTGGGTTG
Source organism: Vespertilio murinus (assembly GCA_963924515.1). Taxonomy (NCBI): domain Eukaryota; kingdom Metazoa; phylum Chordata; class Mammalia; order Chiroptera; family Vespertilionidae; genus Vespertilio; species Vespertilio murinus. Next base: position 164,625,578 of record OZ004704.1, on the reverse strand, counting down.
ACGTAAGACTGTTCCACAGCCTGGGTGCTAGACAACAGACACTTATTGCTCACAGTTCCGGAGCTGGGCAGCCCTATAGCAGGGCCTGGCAGGTTGGTGTCTGGTGAGGACTTCTCCTCTCCCCCTGGGAGGAGACAGCTGCCTTCTCACTGTTTCCTCACGCGGCCTTCCGGCAGCGCATCAGGTGGAGAGAGACTGTATGTGTGCCAGCTCTCCGGGATCTCTTCTTAAAAGGATGCTAATCCTAAAGAGCAGGGCCTTATGACTTCATTTAACCTTAATTACCTCCGAAAGACCCTGTCTCCAGTCACATCGGAGGTTGGGCCTTTAACATGAATTTTGGAGGGGACACACTCCAGTACCCAGCAGTGTGGTTCTGCCTGAAGCCTTGCACGTCAGCACGGGGTGTTATCGGTGGCTGGTCGGGAACTGAGCTCGGCGGCTCCATCTGGACTTGCATTTCCCCCAGTGGGAGCCCTGGGCTGCTGGCCTGGATGGTAAGATGGGGGTCATGCTGCTGCGACATTACCTCGACAGCACTTTGCAAAGTGCTTTCAAGTACTGTGTCTAATTTACCCTCCCAGCAAATCTGTGAGGTGGGCCTTGTTGTACCCATTTTATGGGTGAGAAAAATGAGGCACAAGAAGTTAAGTGTTTGGCCCAGATCCCCGTGGTCCATCAGCAGTGAACCCAATCTCTGCGCCAACGCTTGCCGGCAGCGCTCAGGTCTTCCCTTCAGGGGCGCCCAGGGGCTTCTTGTCACTCCAGGGATTCAGCTCTCCAGGCGGATGTAGGCGGCTTTGGGAATCCTGTCGTCTAGAAAACAAAGCAGCCAGGCCTGACGCATGGCAGATACACTAAAGCTTACCTCCTAAGCAAAAGCTAGGTGCAAGTGTTCCTATTGAAGGAACAGAAACAAACCTTCCCAGTCTAATCACCAGGGGATCTGTGTCCTATTGTCCAAGTGCTGGAATTAATCCCGTCTCGTTGTGCTGGTCAGTACAACAGGGTTTGGATTCCGGATCCTGAAGACGTATGGAAATCTGCTGAAATAGCAAAGGACTACAGAGTCGGTGACAAAGTCCTGCGGCTCCTGCTGGAGGATGGAACGGTAGGTCCTCGCTGGCTGTGGCTGCCGTGGCATCCGAAGGGATGACCGGAGTATGTGTGTGTTGGTGGGGCAAAGGGGGGGGGCAGATAGTATCTGTGGGACCAGCCACGGGAGAGCCCGTAAGGAGGCACCCAGAATGGCCAGGTGGTGCTGTGGATGCACATGTGTGTGTACCACTCTCCCTTCTCGCCCCCCCCCTACTCCCACCCCAGGCTGCCCAACTGAAGGCCAAAAGTGCCCTGCCTCAGCTAGGCTCTTTTGCACTGAGGTGGGGCAGGCGGGCCTGTGCCCTCTGCTGCGTTTCCAGGGAGTCCGCGCTGTTCGGAAAAGGCTGAAAGGCAATTAGCCATTTTGGTTTCCTAGGTCTTAGCTCAGAGACTGGGCAAAGACAAGAAACTTGGAAGGGAATCGTTTGAGCCCAAAGTATAAACTGGCAGAAAACAACATCAAGATGGGAAGAGAGCCTTAGCTGGTTTGGCTCAGTGGATAGAGCATCAGCCCATGGCCTGAAGGATCCCAGGTTCAATTTCTGTCCAGGGCATGTATCTCAGTTACAGACTTGATCCCTGACCCCGAGCAAGGCAAGTGCAGGAGGCAACCAATCCATGGGTCTCTCTCAGTTTGATTTCTCTCTCTCCTCTTCCCTCTCTTCTCCCTCCCCCTAAAAATCAATGGAAAAATGTCCTCGGGTGATGGGAAGAAAAAGATAAACATAGCGGGGAGATAGAAAATAAAATGGGAGTGGGAGGCGTGAGAGGAGAGCAGAGGGAGAGCGAGTCCGACCGCAGGTGGATAAAAACATGAAGAACTGGGACCTCCACAGGGAGCTGATGGGGCGATGAGGAAAGGGACGGGAGGTGGGACAGGTGGACAGAATGTCCAGCTTTGTGTGACATCATCGGAGCCTCTGTCCGTGTTGGTGTGGCGAGGGAGAGACGGGGCTGAGCGGTGCCTGTGGTGGAGCATGCTGGCGAGCACTTCCTCTCGGGGCTGAGTATGACCAGCTTCCGCACGCTTGCCTTTGCTTTACCCATCGTGCGTCATCCTGTTCCTCCCCGGTGCTGATGCCATCCCACTCGGCCCATAGCTAAGGTGGCTTCACCTTTTTAGAACCAAGTATGAGGATGCAGAGCTGGACAGAGGATTCCTGACCCACCTGGATGCCAGAGTTGGTCTGGGGAAGATCATCTGAATATTACCATAAAATGCTGGAATTTTCCAAGCATGCACATGGCCTCTGTAGAGACAGGACACCCTATTTCCATTCAGAGTATGCTGGATTTGGGGGCCACTTCCTGAGATACTGAAGGAAGATGAGCATAGAAGTGAAGGGTACATCCCCTAGAATCAATATCTGGATTCAGATCCTGCCACAGCTACTCGCTGGTCTGTGACCGTGAGCCCCGTGATTGCTCCGCATGTGAAATGGATTAGTAACGGCATCTCAGCACAGGGGGGGTTACCGCAGATCAGATGAGATGACCTAGGAGTGCGTGTGCAGATGCAGGAGACACGCAGTGAGAGGGTGCTGTGCCTCCATTAGCCTCTCCCTTCCCGTCCCAAACTGCTCGCAGCATTTGTGGAAGCCCTCCTGGGCACAGCCAAGCTTCTAATTAGGGATCAGGTGGCTCTGGGAGGAAAATCTCAGACAGCAGATTCCGTGGCAGCTCGTGCCTTAGTAATATCAGCAGGGCCTCAGGTGGCGACATTCCTGGCCCCGAGCCAGCTGCCGGAGGAGGAGGAGGAGGAGGAGGAGGAGGAGGAGGAGGAGGAGGAGGAGGAGGGGGGGGGGAGGGGGAGGGGGAGGGGGAGGGGGAGAGCCAGGTGGAGGGAGCCTGCCGGGCTGCTCTGTAACGTGACTCTGTCTGTGCCGTGAAGGACAGAGCCTGCTTTGTGCGGAGAATGGCAATTCTGCCCGACTGCCAAGCTGATGTTCTTCACGTTTTCTCTCTACCCCCGCCCAGGCTCTCCCTTCTGTTTGTCTTCCCTTCTCTCCCTCTGCTTCTTATACACACCCACACACACACACACACACACACACGCTGGCTGAACTGGAAAAGGAGGCTGTTGATTTAAAATAGAAAGCTCGGGAATGTAAAAATTATGGATGAGCAGCATTTTTCTTTTATTCTCAAAAGTGTGTGGATGAATGGTCTGCAAACATAATGACACTGACCGTGGGACAGGCAGCTGCGCTGAGGACTCACGTCCAGTTGTCCTGGATTGTGCGGAGCTGCTCTCCGTACGCAGAGCAGAGCGAACAGCCAACAAACCACACCCCCATCGGCGTGGACAGGGGCCAGCCTGATGCAGGCTCCAGGGCCAGCCAGACCCGTGTCATGTGTGACCCTGGACAAGGGCTGAGCCTCTCTGAACCTGTCTCTCTCACCGTTAGTCATGCCCTCCTTGGAAGGCAGCTTTGAGGCTTAAACTATCAGAGCTGAGTGCTGACACTTGCTAAGGGGCAGCTGGCTCACTTTGAGCTGGTCCGGGACCAGGTATCGAAAGGAAGGCAGCCTGGGGAGAGGGAAGGGAAGGCACCAGGCTTGCTGGGCGCCTTGTTCAGCCACTTCCCCAAGCTGTGAACGGCCAGTGGAGGCGGTTAGAGCAGGCAGCCATAGGCCCCTTGGCGCTCTGACGTCTGGAAGGCACAGTTGTCTGCGGTGTGGACACCACCCGGCAGGCTAACCCGGCCTTCCCTCCGCTCAGGCAGCTGCCTCCGGAACACAAGGGGCACTCGGCAGAGGCCAGCCCGGGGTTCCCCGGCCCGGGGCTGGGGTTGGTAAGCACAGGCAGCCCTGCAGGGGGGGCCTCGCTCAGAGAGACCACCACCTGCACGGGCCCCTTCGGACACTTCTCATCACCAAGCGTGTCCGCTTCCAACAGAGATCCGGCAGCCGGAGAGCTGCAAGGGACCTTAGGCGACCACGTCATCTTTAGCATCAGGATTCTGTTTTCAAATAAAAACTTCCATGGCGCCCAATGCCTAGACCACATACAAGTGGTGGGACTGGGGGTGAGGCACCTGGTCTGGTCCAGCCAGTCTTTTCACCGATGGGAGAGGAGAGGCCCAGAGAAGGCGAATGACTTGTTCTAGGACACACAGCCAATGCCCCAGCCCCTGGCTCCCTCTTCTTAAAGGCCAGCCAGGAAGATAAGTTTCTCGTTGCTCTACACAAGTTTGGTTTTAGAGTGTCGGGGTCACTCTGAAGGGAGGAGGTAGGACAGAGATGATGATGATGGTCCAGCAGAAACACCCAAGATCTTTCACTTCCAGAGCCTGACGCTTATCTTTGTGCACAGGAGCTGGATTACTCCGTGGACGCGGGATCTCTGCCTCCGCTCCGGAACCCTGACATCCTCGTGGGTGAGAATGACCTCACGGCCCTCAGCTACCTCCACGAGCCCGCGGTGCTGCACAACCTCAGGATCCGCTTCGCGGAATCCAAGCTCATCTACACATACAGCGGTAAGGAGGCTCCGGAGAGGCCCGCGCAGACAGTGTGCGCTGCCCTCAGCGTCCTGAGGGTGCGTTCCATATTACGTTTATATTAGAATTGCCGACTGCTGTCAACATGTGTAGTCCAGGGGTGAGCAAACTTTTTGACTCAAGGGCCACAATGGGTTCTTAAACTGGACCGGAGGGCCGGAACAAAAGCAACCTGACCATGCTGGCACTCTCCTCTTGGGCTGCTGGTGAAGGAGCGGAGGGGAGAGCAAGAGAACCCTCCGCTCTTTCGGCTCCGCGGGCCGGATAGAACAGCCGAACGGGCCGGATCCAGCCCGCGGGCCGTAGTTTGCCCATGGCTGGTGTAGTCACACCTACACATGTGCCTGCATCTCCACCTAAACGGTACAGGCATTGGATCTTAGAGAGTCTGTTATAAAAAGAAGTGTCTGGGTGGAGAGCATTTCCAACAAGAGCTAAGATTGGACCACCAAGGAAAACACATGTGGATGAAGCTTGTGTTTGAGTTTCCCAATGGGGTGGATACATTTATTACTTATTTGGGGCAATGACGTAATCATCATGTTTCCAGTGAGAATTGCCAAAGCCTCTCAGTGTCAGCGCAGTCTCATGGGTCCCCTCATCGGTCCCTCCTGGAGTAGCCCAGCCGTGGGGGTGGCATCGGCCGGGAACTGATTCAGAGCGCCGAGTGAGCGGCCCAGAGCCACACAGCAGGTTTTGTAAGTGGCAGAGCTGGGGTGACGACAGTGAGAGCCCCATCACCGTGTCTAACGTCTTTTCTCAGGAATCATCTTGGTGGCCATGAATCCTTACAAGCAGTTGCCCATCTACGGAGACGCCATCATCCATGCCTACAGCGGGCAGAACATGGGCGACATGGACCCGCACATATTCGCGGTGGCCGAAGAGGCATACAAGCAGATGGCCAGGTAGCCTCCTGCGGGTGGGCTCGCTCTTGCTCTCCCAATGCTCCTGCCTTTGCTGGGTCCGCGCCGGGGAGGGGAGACATCAGGCGCGGGCTCGTTAGCTGTGACCATCAGGCCGGAGGGCGCTGGTAGAGCAGCCCACCTGTACCAAGGAGCAAATGACTCCCAGCGCATGCCTGACCCATTTAAACCGCGTTTCCTGGCTTTGGTTCCTTCTGGGTGATCAAAAGTTGTTCCTACAGATCCGGGACTAGCAGGTGCCTCTCTTGCAGTGGGCTGGATTGGAGGAATACTGACGTATTCTCCGCTGTGAGATCTCGAAGCTTTCTGGCCCACGCAGGGCAGCAGAGCCCAATGGAAGATGAACACGGGTTTCAGTGTAGATTCGGGGTTTAGCCTCATTTTGCCACTTGCTTTTTTTGTGTGGCCTTGTGGAGTTCTTGCTTTGCTGGCAAACATTTATTAAAAGCCTCCTGTGGACCCGTGACCACGCACCCATGCCCAATACATCATCATCCCTGCGCCCTCAGGATGGCCGCGATGGAGACGCCCGGCCAGGAAACAGGATCCAGAGCCACCGCACGCACGAGGCTGGGGTTGGCACGCAGATATTTGTACTCCAAATGTGATTTCTGTTTCCCGTAACCAGGCTCTTTTGGCTTCCGTGTCCTCATGTGTAATACATGAAGAATAAGACACCGCCTTATCTTTGTAGATCCTTTCACAGTTTGCAAAACAGCTTTCACGGTAATCTTTGAGTTTTCCAGCACTCCAGTGAAGTCAGCTGAGCTACCATCGCTGCCCTCATTTCACAGATGAAAACCTGAGGTGAGGGACCTGGGCCTGCTCTTTATTTACCATGAAACCTTGGGCCCAGTGCCTGGTCCCCTCAGCGCCAGGGTCCTCACCGGGGAGCTGGATGTACCATTCCACGCTCCTCTGCTTGTCACCAGGAAAACGTAATGGCGGCTTACACAAGGTAGATGCGTGTGGTTCTCTCCGGCAGAGGCGTCTGCCCGGCAGTCAGGGCTCACACAGGACCTCCACCAATCACAGGGCCCTGGTGCCTTGCAGCTCCCCACCACCGGGGCCCAGCTGGTACTTTTATTTTTTAATATACTTTAATATATTTAATATATTTTTATTGATTTCAGAGAGGAAGGGAGAGGGAGAGAGAGAAACATAAAGGATTAGAGAAAATCATTGATTGGCTGCCTCCTGCACGCCCCCTACTGGGGATCGAGCCTGCAACCCAGGCATATGCCCTTGATCGAATCAAATCCGCAATCCTTCAGGCCACAGGCTGATGCTCTATCTACTAAGCCAAGCTAGCTAGGGCCAAGCTGATACTTTTAAAATAAAATTTTAAAATGTTTTTTATTGATTTTAGAGAGAGACAGAGAGTAAAGGAGAGGGATAGAGAGGTAGAAACATTAATGAGAAACATTGATCAGCTGCCTCTGGGGGTCAAGCCTGCAACCCGGGCATGTACCCTGACCAGGAATCAAATTGGTAACCTCTTGGTTCACGGGTTGGTGCTCAACCACTGAGCCACACCAACTGGATCCAAACTGATACTTAGCATTTCCTGCACATGCTAGGCGACAGGGTCCCAGGGAAGGTTGTGCCCCTCCAGGTGAAGGAGACTTTCCAGAAACCCCGCAGAGCACTCTGATCACAGCTCATTGTCCAGGCCCCGCCCACATGGCCATGCCTAGCCACAAGGGAGCCTAGGATATGTAGTTTTTCATATGGGCAGCACTGTGCCCGCTAAAAATTGGGGCATAGTCCCTAGGAAGAAACGGGAGAATGAATGTTGGGTAGAGAATTGCCAGTTAATAACCAAATACCTTGGTTTCTGCCACAGCAAGTTTTCTCCAAACTCTAAAACACCTGTGTTGTCACAGTGCATTCTGGGATTTCCCCTGGCTCCCTGCAGGGCCAGGACATCCGCTTGATTAGTGTCCCTGGCTCAGGGCCCTGGTGGCCAGGGCTGCTCCTGGGTGCCTGCAGTATGTGCTACTTGAGTGCAGGGCTGAGCCAGCTTCAAGCTTGAAAAGCCAGGTTTCTACGGGTCTGTCTGTCTAACTGTAGGAGCAGAACAAACATAAGACAGGCTCCTGTGGGACTTGCCGAGGCTAGACTGGGATCGGGAGAGCCCGGCTTTAATAACCCAGCCCCATCGTGCCCGGCCGGCCAAGGGGCACCGAGGGTGGCACCCACCTCGGATTCTTAGCTTCCTCCTTTGAACCAGAAGCGCTCTCTCTCTCTCTCTCTCTCTCTCTCTCTCTCTCTCTCTCTCTCTTTCTTCCTCTCCAGCATTCAAAGGGAAGCTGTGTGCTCTGAGCCCTGGGACAAATCTCTTACTCTCTCTGAGTCACTGTTTTACTTATCTGTAAAATGGGTATAGGCAGCATAGGATTTTTGTGAGGCTTGAATGAGAAACCCTGTAAAGTATTCACAGAGCCCTGACACATCAGCCGTACCGGATACATAAAATGACATTACAGTAAAGTTCTACCACCATAATCTCTCGACATGAAAAGTTCAGTGCATTGTTGAAGCTCTCTGAGTTATGCAGCACAGCATTTTGTCTTGCAGAGCACTTAAATATATTCCCAAGCATATTTTGAGTTACTGCTCTCCAAAAAATGTTTCATATTTAAGTGGGGATATGCAGAAAGGAGTTGGCATAGGCTTGAGACTGCTCTCATGAGAGGCCTGTTTGCAAACATGGCCCGTGGCTGGCCTCGGGGGGCCTGCTTTCATGAAGGTTCCCCCCATTTCCTAATTGATGAGAGTGGCTCGCTGCACTGACGCTTACTTCCGTGGTTCATGCTGCACATCTGATTTCCTCTGGGCACCTGCACTGTTGGTATCCGTTAGGGCAGTGGTCAGCAAACTCATCAGTCCACAGAGCCAAATACCAACAGTACAACGATTGAAGTTTCTTTTGAGAGCCAAATTTTTAAAATTTAAACTTCTTCTAAGGCCACTTCTTCAAAATAGGCTCACCAAGGCCGTGGTATTTTGTGGAAGAGCCACACTCAAAGGGCCAAAGAGCCGCATGTGGCTCACGAGCCGCAGTTTGCTGACCATGGCATTAGGGGATGCCTGAGTGACCAGCCCCAATGGGAACTCTGGGGACAGCATCTGCGCGTGTTGTCACGTGTGCCGCGGGAAGAGTTAAGTGTGTCCTGTGGGGCTCCCCTGGGGAGGGCTCCCGGAAGTTGACGCCTGGCTTCCTCTGGAGGTGGCCCCAGGTGTCCCTGCCCTACCCTGAGTAACTTCGTTTCCTTTTGGTGTAATAAATCTTAGCCGTGCCTGTGACTCCATGCTGAGTCCTGTGGGTCCTCCTAGCGGACCACTGAACTGGGATTGGTCTTGGGGACCCTCACCAGGAGACGGGACACAAAATTGTGTCTTCAGCATGGTCACCTAGGAGAAAAGACTGGGAGGAGATTCTCTGGAGTGCTGAACACAGGTGCATTGGAGCAGAGATTTTCAACCTGTTTCATCTCACAGCACATAAATTACTAAAATTCTGAGGCACACACAAAAAAATTAATTTTGCTGATTTAACAAGAAAGTACGTAGAATTTTGATTCATTCATTCACACTGGACAGCATTGTTGTGTTGGTGGTTGTCATTTTCTTATTTGACCATCTAAGGAAGAGGAGGTCAGTGCCTCTGACTGATAGTCAGGTAGTGAATGTTTTACAGATTCTGTGGGAAAACCATTGTGCCTGCCGCCAGCAGCCTGGCTGAAAAGCGCTGCTTTGGAGTGATGAAAGTTTCCCCTTCCAGCTCGTCTGTATTTTTCTTAGTGACTAGATATTGCTCTTTTAATAAGAAGGAATGTACATGTTAAAATCCTTTCATTTGTTTGCTTTAGAAACAATAAAAATCAGTCAATAATTGTGAGCGGGGAGTCGGGTGCCGGGAAGACGGTGTCTGCTCGCTATGCCATGAGGTACTTTGCCACCGTCAGCAAGTCGAACAGTAATGCCCACGTGGAGGACAAGGTGCTGGCGTCCAACCCCATAACCGAGGTGTGTGCCCCGGGTGGGTGGGGGCAGGCTGGGAGGCACTGGCGTGTGGTCATGGAGAGGTGGTCTGGTCTGTGTGTGTGTTGTCCTGACTAACCATAGTTCCCTCCCTTGAAAGACTTAACTAACCAAAGTTCCATGCTTCTAATGTCTCTGTCCAACCTCAGAGGGAAGGTGAGGGTGGGTGGGAAGAGATTAACCAAAGAATGTATATGCATAAATGCATAACACATGGATGCAGGCACTAATGTGGTAAAGGCCTGGCGGTGGGGTGGGAGTCGGGGGCCAGATGCAGTCTAGCAGGGGTCAATGTGGGGGGTGAAAAGGGGACACCTAGTGGGGGGTAGTCTTATACGGCGAGTATATAACAAACTCTGTATTTTTAGTGGAAATGTTAGGGGGTCGTTTTATACGCCCAGTCGTTTTATACGCCGGCAAATACGTATTTTTCAGGGCCAAAAAATCGTCTTATACGCCGGCAAATACGGTGTATATGTGTATATATATATATATATATATATATATATAGAACCAGGGGTCATCACATCCAAAACAACCAAATGGATGACCAAACAGGCTGTGTGGGGTGACCAGGCCGGCAGGGGGGTTAGTGAGGGACAACTAGCCTGGCATGGGGGATAGTTGGGGGCTACCAGGCTGGCAGAAGGAGGCTGATGGGGGTGACCAGGCCAGCAAAGGGGAGCAGTAAGGGGCGACCATGCTGGCGGGGGTGGGGGGCAGTTAGGAGCAATCAGGCAGGCAGGCAGGTGAGCAGTCAAGAGGCAGAGGACCTGGATGATGAGAGGGATGTCGGACTGCCGTGCCCACCAGCCTATAAGCTCCATGAAAGCAGGACCAGGTCTGTTGGGTTCACCTTTGCCTCCCCAGCTCGTGGCCCATAGCAGGGGCTCAGTAAACACACGTCGTAATGGAGTGTGGCGACCGGGCAGGAAGCATGGTAATGTGCATAAGAATGTACACTTCCAGACAAAGGTGCTCAGGAGGGGAGACAGGCAGAAGAGGCGGAATTCAAGGATGGGAGTAAAAATAGCTGAAATTGTGCTCAGAGTGTGTGTGTGTGTGTGTGTGTGTGTGTGTGTGTGTGTGTGTGTGGCAGGGAAGGCAGTTTTTTCGGTTAAGGGAAGTGGTAAGGGCTAGGGATAGAAATAAAGGTTGAATGAAGGATGTGGACTTCCAGTTGAGCATTTATACTATGTGGGGCATGGATGAGGCACTTTGTATTATCTCATTTTCCTCCCAATCCTGTAGGGTCCTTATTTCCCCATATTACAGAGAGAGCTGAAATAACATTTCTAGCATCACTCAGATAGTAAAAAGGAACCTAGGGACCTGAAACATCACAGCCTGCACTCTTTCTGTTCTGCTCAGCGTTTCCCAGAGATTGAGCTGCATTCCCACTCCCCAGCCTCCCTCTGCTAATACCCCTCTCCCCCGCCTCCCATCACATACAGGATTGGATTTTACTAACACTGCTCCAAGAATGTGAATGAACGATCTTTTTAATGTGGTTATTTTAAGGGAGTTCTGTGCTTTGCAGGCTGTTGGAAATGCCAAGACCACCCGCAATGACAACAGCAGTCGGTTTGGGAAATACACAGAAATCAGTTTTGATGAGAGAAATCAAATTATAGGAGCCAACATGCGAACTTACCTGCTGGAGAAATCCAGAGTGGTCTTTCAAGTAAGGATAAAAATATTCATTAAATTTTCCTTTTCCCAACTTTCAAGTATTATTTCCATTTATATACTCATTACACAGCCTACATTGTTCTGTGACTTGAATAAAGTCATTTCATTTACAGTTTGTTTGGTTTCTTCAGTTCTTAAAAAATGTTTTTAAATTTTTGATTAAATTTATTTGGGTAACATTGGTTAATAATGTCATATAAATTTCAAGCATATAATATTATAATATGACATCTTTATACTATATTGTGTGTTCATTACCTGAAGTCTAGTCTCTTCTGTCACCATATATTTGACCCCTTTTATCCTCTTCATCCTCCCCTACTCTCCTTTCTCTCTGGTAAGTACGAAGCCAAACTGGCCAGGCCCATTTGTTGCTTTTTCTTTTATATCCCTGTGGGATTGGGCCTAAACCGGCGGTCAGACATCCTTCTCACAATCCAGGACTGCTGGCTCCTAACTGCTCACCTACCTGCCTGCCTGCCCCTAACCATTCTGCCTGCCAGCCTGCTTTCTCCCAACTGCCCCCCCCAGCCTTCTCACCCCCAACTGCCCCCCCCTCTTGCTGGCCTTCTACTGCTCCACCCCACCAGCCTGCTCAGCCCCAACTATGCCCCCCTCTTACAGGCATGCTTGCCCCAAACTGTTTCTCCCGCTGGCCTGATCACGCCCAAGTGCCCCCCACTGCCCCCCCCCTACCGGCTTGCTTACCTCCAACTGGCCCCCTGCTGGCCTGCTCATCCCCTACTGCCCACCCCTGCTGGCCTGCTTGGCCCCAACTGACACCCCCCTGCTGGCCTGCTCACCCCCAACTTCTCCCACCACCAACCTGATCACCCCTAATTGCCCTCCCCTCCTGGCCTGATCACCCCTAATTGCCTCTGCTGTGGTCCTGCCACTGTGGCTTTGTCTCCGTGGCAGCCACAGAGCCAGCTGGGGCGACCAAGGAAGCCAAGCCCCGCCTCCTGCCCGCTCTTCAGCTTCCTGGCTCGGGCCAGCACCACCATTTTTGTTGTATCAATTTGCATATTCCCTCCTTATTGGCTGTGGGCACCACTATCTTTATGATGAAGTGATGGTTAACTTGCATATTACTCTTTTATTAGATAAGATAGGATTGAAATCCTATTGTTTTTACCTTTTTTTTCCATCAAACTTACTAGTATTTCAGTTTTAATACCCTTAAGATCCATTCATATTGTCACAAATGGCAATATTTCATCCTTTTTATGAGTAGTATTCCATTGTATATATGCCCTACATCTTCTTTATAGTCTTCCATTGTAGGACAGTTAGGTTGTTTCCGTATCTTGACTATTGTGAATAATGCTGCAATGCACTTAGGGGTACATATCTTTTTCTTTCTTTTTTCAGAGTAGGTTATTGATTTTTAGAGAGAGAGGAAGGGAGAAAAGAGAAACAGTGTGAGAGCATAGCATCAATCAGCAGCCTCCTGCGTGGCCCTCTACTGGGGCGACCCCAGAGACCAGACTTTAGGTAACGGGTGTCGGCCTGTGCACCAAAGGGTCCTGGGTGCAATTCCCAGTCAAGGGCATGTATCTGGGTTGCAGGTTCCATCCTCCGCTTCTGTCAGGGCACATGCGGAGGCAATCAATGTGTCTCTCTCTCACATTGATGTTTCTCTCTCTCTCTCTCCCCTCTCCTTACCCTTTTACTCTCTCTAAAAATCAGTGGAGAAAATATATCCTTGGATGAGAATTAACAAAAAAGTTTTTAAAATAAAAAATAACATTTTCTCTGGGGTCATCATTTGGAGGGCCATCAGAGCCACCAGTTCTCTGTCTGCAAGAGGCAAGGCCAGCCTATGAGGGAGCAGGGTGGGTCCCAGCATTGCTGATGCAGCAGAAACCAAGGTGCCTGGGTCCCCAGAACAGAACTGTCAATCCAGATCATCTAAGACCCTCTGGTAGAAACCTCACATTTTCATTTATAAAGGATTGGTGTAATCTGGGGACTTTTCTTTCTTTTACAGTCAGAAAATGAACGAAATTACCACATTTTCTATCAGCTCTGTGCATCCGCACAGCAGCCGGAATTTAAACATCTTAAATTGGGTACGTGATGGATGGTATGTGGAAGAGTCTCTCTTTTAAGTAGGGGTTTAAATTCTAGGTTAACTTCTTACAGTAACACCACTTCAAAAATATATTCTGTCCAAAGGTACAAGATCTTTGGGTTTTGGCGTGGAATGGGTGCCTCCAAGGAGATAGATAAGGACCACAGGGTGGGGTGGGCCCATGGCTTCCTTTCAAGGTCATGGTGATTGTGTCATCCAGCTCGAGCCACGTGGATAAGGCCTCCTGACAATTAGGGCTTATGCTCTAAGTCTCCAAACTTTTCTTTTTATCTGAACTCTTTGGTCATTTTTCTAATGTGTATGACATATTTGTGCCTTCTCAGATAGAGTACTTTTATCATAATTTGAACTTCCTTGATGACTCAAGGTCACCATTTGGGAAGTCATATGAAGTCACATAAAGATTGTGAGTAGTGAATGTGGAGGAAGGGGTTACCTATTATCCAAATATCAGATGCACAGAACATCCTGATCTTGTGTGTGGTGATGTTTATCAGGGTACACATATATCAAAACTTACCAAATTGTACATCTAAAATGTGTGTGGCTCATTGCACATTTAATAGACCTCACTAAAAATGTCTGTGACACAGACATTTGTACAGAAGGTTGACACAGAAAGCTGCCTAATAAAATTGTTAGATGTGGGATCAGAAGCCATGAGCTCTGGAGGCAGCCTGTGTTTAAATTCTTGCCCCGCCATCAGTGCGGGGCCCTGAGGAAGTTACCTCTCTTCGGAGCCACAGCTTCTGAGTCTGTAGGTAGAATTCTAGGGAATAAACGGGATAATGTGTGTAGCATGGTTACTACAGCTTATGAAGAACTTTCCTTTTTGATAAACTTGCATGCCCAAGTTTTTGTGCTCCAGATGCAACAATCCTGTGATTTCAGGGAGTGCGGAAGAATTCAATTACACGAGGATGGGCGGCAGCACGGTTATTGAGGGGGTGAGTGACCGTGCGGGCATGGAGGAGACGCGGAAGACCTTCACCCTGCTGGGTAAGGGGGACACCCTGTCCACGGCGTGGCCATTCCCTCCTTTAAACTAATTTAAAACGTTTAAAAGCAGGGTGCCCAGCATACATGTGTTCAGAATATTCCTAGTAAATCCTAAATTTAGAATGAGCCGATCAGAACGTAGAGGCCAAATGATGAAGACTGTGTCTTTCCCGGAAAAGATGGAGCCCCAGCTTCTTTGTCCTCTGCCTCGCTGCTGCCGGGAGACACCGGGGCTGTGGCCCTGTGGGTGCTGGGAAGAATTTCTGGGTTCTGGGCTGACCAGGGAGTAGCTGACTCAGCTCAGAAGTGCAGTGTAACCCCAACTGGCCTTCGTGGGTCTCCTGAGGATGATAAAATGGTGGGCACTTACATGGAGCTTAGTGAGCACTTTACCACGCTTATCAGCGCATCTAAAACTTACAGCCGCCCAGGGAGGTAGGCGCTAGTATTTCCTGCATTTTACAGGTAAACTGAGGCACCAGGATGGTAAAGGATTTACCCGAGGCCACATGCCAAGTATAGAGAGAACTGGAATTAGACTCAGGGTCTTAAAATTTCTCATTAAAAATTTGTTGTTTTCAATTACAGTTTACATTCAATATTATTTTGTACTAGAGGCATAGTGCACGACATTTGTGCACTGGGGAAGGGGGGGTCCCTCAGCCTGGCCTGTGCCCTCTCACAGCCCGGGACCCCTCAGGGGCTGTCCGCCTGCCACAGAAGTGGGAGAAGCTCCCGGCATTGCCACTTGCACTTGCCAGCCATGGACCTGGCTTCTGGCAGAGCAGTGCCCCCCATGGGAGTGCACTGACCACCAGGGGGCAGCTCCTGCGTTGACTCCCAGTGGTCAGTGCATGTGATAGCTACCGGTCATTCTGCCATTAGGTTGATTTGCATATTAGAGTTTTATTATATAGGATTAGTTGCAGAATATGGCATAGTTATTTGATAATCACATACTTTATGAAGTGTGTCCTCCTGATATTTCCAGTACCCACTTGGCACCATACACAGTTATTACAATATTATTGATTATATTCCCTATGCTGTACTTTACATCCCTGTGACTACTCTGTAACTTCCAACCTGTACTTCTCAATCCCTTCACCTTTTTCAGCCAGTCCCCCAGCCCCTCTCCCCTCTGGCAACCATCAGCTCAGCCTGTTCTCTGTACCTGAGGGCGTTTAAACATCTCATTTTATATGGAAACCAGATCTTGAATTGCTAGGAGGTTGGCACAGGTGAAGCAGTGCTCTTCCCAGTCTTTCTCCAACTGCTTTCCCTGCCTGGAGCTCATGTTTGGAAAGACTGTCCACCAAATGGTTTATAGCAATAGTCATTCTCTTTCCCTTTTTGTATTAGTCTAGGCATCCACACATCACTGCCAACCAGAGCTTCTGATCCGAGTGAGACCTGAGCCAGCTCAGCAGGTGGCAGGGCGTGGCTGGCAGAATGCCAGGACTACAAAGGAATCTGCATGCTTTCCTTTCCATGTGCCTGCTGCTCAAAGATGCTAGCCCCAGACCGTGTTCTCTTCTGATTGCCTGTGCATGGGCCATTTGACCTCACAATTTAGTACTTAATTATCTGTTGTCATGTGTTTTCTTTTTAAAAAAATTCTTACCCAAGGATATGCTTATTGATTTTAGACAAAGGAGAAAGGAGGGGTGGGGGAGGGGAGAGAGAGAGAGAGAGAGAGAGAGAGAGAGATGTGAGAGAAGCATCCATGTGAGAAGCATCCACACAAGTTGTTTGCCTTCTGTATGTGCCCCAACCAGAAACTGAACCCAAAACTTAGGTATGTGCCCTGACCAGAACTTGCAACTTTCAGGTGTATGGGACAAAGCTCCAACCAACTGAGCCACACTGGCCAGGGCATGCTCCAGTTCCCATGTGTTATAACACAGGTCCTGGATCTCATGCAGGTCCGTTATTACCTCTGAGCATCAGTTTCCATCTGTAACCTGGAAGAATAATGACAATATTTAGTTCCAATTGTCTTACAATGACAATTTATTGTCTCTTGTGATTTTGGGTGGACTGGGCTCACCTGGGCACGTCTCACCTGGGGCTGTCATGTGATGGTGGAAGGGGCTGGATCCCCTGGGAGCCGTGGCAGCTGCAGCCACGGGGGCTGGGCGGTGTCTGTCTCTCCACGTGGACGTCCTCACAGCTGCCGGTCTCACAGCGAAGGGACTGCATGTGTGCGGATATCATCTCTCAGAGCCGGTTCCCACAGGCTCAGGTGGACTCTGCAGGGCTTTTTCTGAGCCATCCTCCGAAGTCATGTGGTCTCACTACTGCCACGTGCTAATACCCACAGCAAGCAATAGGCCAGCTCAGACCAGGACTCATGGAGGGAGCCACGCAGGCACCAGCTCTAGGAGGGGGCCCGGGGGCCCTGGGAGTAGCCGCCACAGTAGCCGTGAGTGAGGTTGCGAGATGAAGAGATAATGTCTAAAATGGTTTATGAACTATGCCATGCTCTATCAGAGGTCAGTACACATGAATGAAAGCATGACCTCACTGCATGAGTCACTAAAAAATATCCTAGACCAAAGGTTGGCAGATGGCATCCCATTTCTGTAAATACAGTTTTTATGGGGACCCGGGCACACTCATTTGTGTAAGTATGGTCTGTGGCTGTTTTCACGCTGTGGTGGCAGGTGAGTAATGGTGACATCAGCGGCCCTGCCTGCAAAGCCTCCCAAGAAAACATGGCTGCCCCTGGTCCTAGATGGGAGTTTTCTTGCGATGTGGGAAAGCCCCAGGGAGGTCATGAAGCCATGTAGCTTCACCCAGTGTGTCCAAACCGGAAGTCCCCTGATCCCCCAGGGCCAGGCAGAGGGGAATGTGATTGACTCTAGAGGTCCAGTCGCTGGATTCATGCGTGGGACCAGGTGACCCCGTAACTTCAAGATGGCCATCATCCCGTGACCCTGCAGCCAAGGAGATCGTGCTGTGAGGTGGCTTCACGGTCTCTAAACTGATGTCGTCCAACACAGTAGCCACCAGCCCCAGGTACTTTAATTAACGTGGAACGAAATTGAGTTCCCGTTTCACTGGGTGTATTTCAGCTGCTCGTATCACCTGTGGCCCGTAGCGCCTGAGCTGCACAGCGGAGACAGCGTGTCGGAGGGGTCTGTCTCCTGACGGGAGAACGCTGCACCTGCTTTGCACTGCCCGTCCCGTTGGCCCTGCCCTCCTGTTTGGGCCGCAGTGTTATCGGCGTCAGGCTGAGCCCTCCTCCGGGGCAGGCGGCCTAATCTGAATCTTACGTAGGCTTTTCATGCACTCGGGCACATCATCTCCTTTAAATGTGATTGCTAGTTGTGGTTGACTTGTCCGTGCCTGTGTTCCGTGATGGAAACAGGAGAGAGAGGCGGGGCGGGCAGCAGTGAGGTCATCTCGTTCAGTTCACACGCCGCTTCGCACCAGCCCAGGAAGTGGGTCTCAGAGCCCGCACGTCCTCTTTGCCTGGCCTGGGTCACCAGGGCACCGCCACGTTACTCACACTGGGTAAAGCTAACGGGCTTCCCAAACTCCAGTCTTTCCACACACCGCAGTGGTCTGTTCAGGTAGGACGTACCCAGGCTGACTGCGGGCCAGTGCCCCAGCCCTCCTGTGCCTTAGATTCCCTTCCGTACAGCGGGAATAATCTGAGCACTTGCTTCATAGAGTAGTTGTAAGCATTAGAGAGGTGACCGTGCCCGAGGGACATGGGGTCCCGCCACGTCCCCTTCCCGCCCGGCTCCTGAGGCCGCTCGGCCAGCCGGCCAGCTGCACAGCTGCCCCTGAGCAAGCGGAGGTGGTGCGTGTCGATCATAAGCTCCTTCCTTTGTTCGCCTCTGACATGGAACCCGCCTGTCCTTGGATCCTCGCCTGGCCGGCTAGAGCTCCCACAGAAAACACCCTGGACACGGTCAGACCCAGCCGGGACTCGGCCCCGGGGACCGGATCATTGTGCTTCTCACTGAAATCTGACTCAGGCTTTTGTGGGATGTCTCCCTCGAGGAACGGCCATGCTGCGAGCTCACGCTCTTTCCCATCGTGGCTTTGGACTTGCTTCCCCTTTGCCGAGCCTGGAGGGCATGGAGTGGTGAAGAGGCTCAGTTATGGACCATGCGGAGAGGAGTGTCCCTTTGGTTGCTGTTCCTCGGCCTTGCCTGCCACTGGTCTTGGTGGCGGCCGGGGAGGTGGTTTCTGCCAGGGGTCCTGTCCTGCGGCGGAGCTGTCACCGCCATGCGGCGAGGCGGCGAAGGCCTGGACGCAGTTTGAGCCGGAGTCTTCCGTGCATTTTTGGTCTGAAGTCTTTTCCAACTTTGATTTTGTTTAATCTTTGGAGTAGAGAAGCCGCCTAGGTTTTGAAATATTGAAGAACAGGACCTCGCTGCCACTGAAACATCCCAGGAGTCCACAGGCAGCGAGCGGTGGGGCCAGCGGCTCTCGCTCACCTTAGGGCCGGCCGCTCTGTGCCCGGGGGGCCTGGGGGCAGGTGGGGTCTCCGTTCCAGGTGCCATCCCGGTGCAGACCAGGGAGCTCGGACATCCGCCGGGATGAGCCTGCCCACCGGCTGAGTGCATCTCCAAGCCCTGGGCGCACTGCAGTGCCATTGCCACCGCCTGCGCTCACCCCTCCACCCACCCGCACCCGGCTCCCGGCCTGGCCGAGCCCCGCTCACCACGGGCAGGTTCTCCACTGTGGCCTGCGGGAGTCAGACACAAAGGCCTTCCTGGTAGCCCGTTCGGTTTACTTTCAGTTCTGGGAAATGTGCGAATCCCTTCCTGGTGACCAAATGTGCCAGGCATCCATGATCTGTATTCCGCCCACAGCAGTCAGGGTGCCAGTGGGAAACACGGCACATGCCAAGTAGGGGGAGGGCTTGTTCCTGGAGGGAGCAGCTGTACCAATGTGGGTGGGCTTCGGGGGCCAGAGAGGCAGCAGGGGCCCAGTGCAGCAGCAGAGCTGTTTGCTGCACCCTCCCCTCGGTGTTACAGGCCCAGCGGTGTTACTGGAGCCAGAAGGAAGGGTTGGGAAGGTCAGTGCTGGACCAGGAGCAGTGACCTTAGGTCAGTGGGCAGCATAGTCAGCCTGGGGCGATGTTACCAGAAAAGAGATAAGCGAGCAGATCAACCCCTCTCTCCTCCTCCTCTCTGAGCTCCTCCCCACAGCCCCCACTGGTCAAACCCATCCAGAGGCCAGAGGGCCTGACAGCCCAGGCCATGGTCCACACAGGTCAGCCCCCTAGGGCAAGTGAGATACATTCAGCACCCCACCATAAAAGTAATTCAGGCGGCCTGTGAAGGAAAAAGAAAAATGCACATTAAAGATGAAGCAAGTACATCACAGGGTAAACAGGAGCCGATGCTCCCAGGCACCTGACACGAAATGTTACCTGGATATTAAGTTGTGTGGAACTGCCGAAACTGGTTTGGCTCAGTGGATAGAGCGTCGGCCTGCGGACTGAAAGGTCCCAGGTTCGATTCCGGTCAAGGGCATGTACCTTGATTGCGGGCACAACTCCAGTAGAGGGTGTGCAGGAGGCAGCTGATCGATATTTCTCTCTCATTAATGTTTCTAACTCTCTATCCCTCTCTCTCTGTGTGAATATCAATAAAAAATAAAAAAATTTGTGTGGAACTTCTAGCAGCCGTAGCTGAGGGGGACCTCGCAGGTTACAGAGTTCACCCTGTGCATTTGCACAAGCCCACCCAGGGGGAAGAGTGAGCCAGGCTCACCTCGGTCCTCTTCGTGCTCCCTGTCCCAGCTCTTGGCACCAGGGTCCGAGAGTATCTCAAAGGATCCCAGGTGTCCGCTTACTAGTGGCTAAGTAGGAGAAGAAACACAATATTCCTAATTTGGGAACATTTTTGTCTTCAGGTTTCAAGGAGGATTTTCAGATGGATGTGTTTAAGATCCTGGCAGCCATCCTACACCTGGGCAACGTGCAGATCGCAGCAGTGGGCAACGAGAGATCCGCCGTCAGCGTAAGGGGCTCGCGTGTTCCGCCCGGCCTGTGTTTGGAGGGTCCTGGGTAGAGCGTCTCAGGGTTCCCCTGCTTTTGCTGTTTAGCACCAGGCATGTTGGACCACCTGGGGAGGCCAGCTTACCAGGAAGAGGAGAACAAGGGTTTCCAGGGGTTGTCTTCAAAGAGTAAAGCTTCTTTCTCTTGCAATAGAAGAGGAGGGGGAAGTGCATTTTTTAATGTATTTTTCTTTTAATCAACAAATGTTACCGGCACTGCTATGTGCCAGGCACTGCTGTAGGCTCTGGAGAAACAGCAGTGAACAACACAAGGCAAGGAGCCCCCGGAGGAGCTTTTTTAAAAATATATATATTTTATTGATTTTTTACAAAGAGGAAGAGAGAGGGATAGAGAGTTAGAAACATCGATGAGAGAGAAACATCGACCAGCTGCCTCTTGCACACCCCCTACTGGGGATGTGCCCGCAACCAAGGTACATGCCCTTGACCAGAATCGAACCTGCGACCTTTCAGTCCCCAGACTGATGCTCTATCCACTGAGCCAAACCGGTCTCGGCTGGAGGAGCTTTTAATCGGAGGAGAGGCGACACTCTGAGCAATGCCGGGCTCTGGCAGCGGCTGGCGGCTGTTCCAAAGGAAATGAGGCAGAGGAGGGAGGGGTGAGAGGAGCAAGGCCTTGGAGGAAGCTGTCTGAAGGCCCCCTGTGAAGGGCCGCCGCGCACCTGAGTCCTCCTTCCTTCTCCCCATACGGCAGCAGTGGGCAGGGGCCTGCTCACAAGGACGTGAGCGATGCCGGTGTCTGGGGCAAGGGGGTGTAACTTCGGAAATAGCAAAAAAGCCAGTCTATCCCAAGAGGAGCGAGTAACAGGAGGGGTGGAAGGTGAGGCTGGAAAATGGGGGGTGGGGGGGTCGGAGGGGTACAGGCTATGCAGGGCCTGAAGGGCACGGGACAGTTGGAAGCAGAAAGGACACCTTCTGCCTCTTACCGTGTAGATTCTTTTATTAATGGACACTAGGTAAGTCGGTGTGTGCGTCTTCTGTGACACATGTGAGTGATGCTTGGTCGGGGGCACGTGTTTAGTTGTTCTCATTAACATCTGCACGAGGAAGAAGGGAGAACTAGTAAAAAAAAACACTGATGGCAGATGGCAGCAGTGTCCTGCCAGGGGCAAGGTGCCGCTCCGGCCGCTGGCCCTCCCGCTCATGCCCAGGCCTGGCCGTGTGTCTGAGTCCTGGCCACTCTCACGCCAGCTCGTCCTCGGCTCATGCAGGCTAAGTGGGGGCCCGGGGGTCCTGGTGGGGGGCCCCCCCGTGCTGGCTTTGTTGGCTGACGGCCCTGGGGGGCCTGTGTGTGTCTTCAAAGGCGGAGGACAGCCACCTGCAGGTGTTCTGTGAGCTCCTGGGCCTGGACCGCGCCAGCATCGCCCAGTGGCTGTGCAATCGCAAAATCATCACGACCTCGGAGACGGTGGTGAAGCCCATGACCAGGCCCCAGGCCGCCAACGCCAGGGACGCGCTGGCCAAGAAGGTCTATGCTCACCTGTTTGACTTCATTGTGGAGAGAATTAACCAAGCGTTGCAGTTTTCAGGCAAGCAGCACACTTTTATTGGTGTTTTGGACATTTATGGGTAAGAGCCTGTCTTTCCCCGTTTGAATGTCGAATGCTCGCTATCCTTAGATCACTTGGTTCTGGCTCCTCCTCTGTGTTTCTTTCACGTGACGTCCTCGGTTTTTGCACGCACGGATGTTAAGTCCAGTCTCCCGGGCAACAGTGTCTCATTTAGTGTGTTAGTAAATGCTAACGTAACAACGGCCACCTCGAGAGCTCACCGTGGCCAGCGACCGTGCTGGGCGGTTTCCATGGGCCCTGTCACTCCGCCCTGAGATTGTCCCCCATAGGGTGGAGCCACGAGGCTGAGAGGCCGGTGGGAGGACCCAGCACCGAGGGAGGCGCTGGCCCACTTCTGCCTCCTCTCCTCTGGCAGAGACCCCATGAGGTGCGGACCCCGTGTCCCTGCCCGTTTCACAGGGCGGTCCTGCCCTCGCCCAGACCCACAGGCTGGAGGAGGACTCACACCAAGGCCTCCGCCAACCTGCCTCCCACACCTGCGTCCTCGTCCTTTCCCAAATAATGCGGATCTTGCATTTGCCCCAGTCCTACCCCAGGAGCCCTCACGTTGGAGTCTGTTCTCCTTCCTTCCTGTTGCCCCATCGTGCGTTCCTAAATCCCAGGTCAGACTCACACGAACGATGCTCACAGCCAGCCAGTGGGCGTGTGTGGCCGGCCCGTGTGGAGGTGGGCTCGAGGGGCCATCGCGTTCCGGCGTTATTTGTTGGCACCTGGCCTTCCACGCCTGAGCCCTCCCCTCCCAGACCAACCCTGGCTTCTCTCTGGGGCAACTTGTCCCGCCCAGCCTGGGAGGGTCCGTCCCCCAGGCCTGCGAGAAGCAGCCCGGCCCCTCCTCGTGCAGAGGGGGAGCCGGCGGGCCTCCCTGCCCGGGGAAGGGTGGGCAGGGGCACGCTGACCCCAGGAAAAGAGGGAGCCTTAGGGGAGTTAGTTTGTTTAACGTAGACTCACTAATGCAATAACTGCCAATTAATAGTACATGTCAACAGTTATAAACTACTGAGACATTTGGGGATCTCGAGTAAATTATTTACCTTTCCTTGTTCTAAAAAAAAAAAAAAAAAGGCATGTGAGCAGCCAGTGAGGGTGTAAGTAGACTTGTAAAAGGGAACAGTCCTGCCAAACAGCAGTCCCTTTGTGGTGGAGACAGGTGATGGGTGTATCATTCTCTCTTGTTTTCTGTGTTCTTAAAAATGCCTTAAAAGTAAATGGGCTTTTATTATAAGAATATATTATTTCATTCATCCAGCAAATATCTATACAGATATCTAACTGCCAGGCCCGGTGTTGGGTGTGATCGGTGAACAGCATAGACACACGGCCCCTGCCCTTTGGGGAGGTAAATTTTAGTGGGGTGGGCAGGTAGGTAATGAGGTGGGGATGTTTGTCTGAAAGGAGTGTGTGGGGGTTAGCTGGGGGCGGGGGGGGGGGGAGGGGGAAGGCAGCTGGGTGCGAGGAGCAGTCAGTGCGGGGAATGGCATGCGGGCCAGAGTCAGATCCGGGAACCTGAGTTTTTTGGCTCAGTGTGCAACCTGAGACCGAAATAATTATAAATTCATAAGAACTTCTTAGAGTATGTGTTCAGTTTTAACTTTAAATTAAATTCCTCTTCAAAAGGTATAAAAGTAACATGCTTGCCCCCACCCCTCCAAATAAGTGATAAATGGTACTCCTCCACATAAATGGTATCTCTCCAGAAAAATAAGCACCCTTTTTTAAAGTAATGGCGCTGTTGCCTAGGGTGAGTCCTTTCACGCCTTTCTCCAGCATGCCCATGCCTGTGTGAGCTTTGTTCCGGGTGCACCCTGAAGCCTTGGCGAGGACTGAGCTGTTTGGCCTAGACACCAGGCAGCCTCAAAGCCTCAAAGCATCCCTCCCTCAGAGCATCGAAAGAGGGCTTGGGTTAGGGTTAGGGTTAGGGTTAGGGTTAGGGTTAGGGTTTGTGCTCTCTGGCCCCCGAGCTGTGAAGCCTGGGCTGGGAGGTGGGACCCCTGGGAGGGCGCTCTGCAGCGTACGGGACGTGTGGCCGCGAGAAAGCCACAGAGCCGCTCCCACCTCAGCGTCCCCATCTGTAACATGGGGCCCCTGTCGCAGGGCGTGATGAAGACCAAATAGGAGAATCGGTAAAGAAATCTTCAGAACCATAAGCATCGTTCAAACGTGAAGCGTTGCCGTCGCCAACGAGCTCCTGGCATTTTAAGTCATAGATTTAGTTCTTTCCATTGGGCTGTGAACTTTAGCTCTGGGGAAGGTGGGCAAAGGGCAGGAAAATAAACACAGATGAGTGACATTTCCGTTCCTGCTCTAGAAAGGCCCGCCTCTGGCCTTGGCTGTGCGTGTGGAGCACAGTGAGGCCCTTTTGACCCTCCCCCCCCCCAACCAGCCCCGGCCTGGCCTGTCCGCAGTGGCCAGGCTCACGACCCCCCCCCCCCCGGCCCTCGCGTGGTGTGGATGGGGCTGTGTGGGTTCGGTTCCTGCTCCAAGTCAGCCCGGAGCTGTTCAGAGAAAGTCGAGGCCCTTCAGCTGCCCAGGAAGTCTAAACTGAGCCAAGCTGGCTGTCGAGTGACACTCCCCGGGGACCCATGTTGGCAATGGCGGGAGCCCCAGGGGAGTAGGGAAGTGAAGAGCCACAGCTTTGGAGGCACCACGAGCTGGGGTCAGATTGCATGTCTGGCACCACTCGCTGGCTGCCTTCTTCGTGCTGGTCTCCTGGGACCCTCAGGTGTGACGGTGGGGTGGCTGCAGCCTCCACCAGGGGCGGTGCTGGGGCTGGAGGTGAGGTGTGTCTGTGCTGATGGCCGAGCACCGGGGAACCTCCTCCGGGCAGAAGGAAGCATTCCCCTGGCCGGGTGGGGAATTTCATGCATGAGTTTTGTGCAGCCGATAACATGGGATAATTCACACAAACGTCCAGATTTCTGGCTTTTCTGGAGAATCGGGTGATCTAGCACCCCGGCCCGCATTCATCCCTGGCCACAGCTGGAGGGAGCTGAGCAGCAGCTGCCCCGCTGGGTAATCCTGTTTGCCACGGCCCCGCGCAGCTTACTGGCCGCCCCCCAGCCTGCCTCCCCTCTGTCACCTGCCCACCTCCTGCCAGCCCACGAGTGGGCAACTTCAGGGCGACGCCAGCGGCAGCACTGGGAGTTTGAGGAGGGGGGCAGGGCGTGTCTGCTGCAGGCCTGACGGGGATGCTGGGCTGTAGTGTTAAATGCCCTTGCCCTTTTCTTCCAGGAACTGGGAAAGCACCCTGGCGGGGCAGAACTGGGCTGCCTTCTCCCCAGCGGGTGGGCGGCGAGTGGGGAGTGGGAAAGAGCATTGCCTTTTCACCGAAAGTGCCAGTGTTCTAGCCCGAGGCCCACGGCAGCCTGGCATCGCTGTGTGGCCTTCGGCAAGTTCCCTAACCTCTCTCGGAGGCTTACTTCCTCATCTGCAAAGTGACGCTAGGCTGTGCATGGAATGACACGTGATATTGTGGGGGGCCTGATTAGTGCCTGCCTCAGCGTGGGGGTTTTGTACATACCGTTCCTTCTGAGGCAGCCTGCGAAAAGCCGATTTATAGACTGATTGTCAAGCGTTCAGGGGTGCTTAAAACTTTTAGGCAGCACGGCAAACTTTTAAGCTATGAACTTTGTCCAAAAGAAATACTGACCGATAAATGATGTACATGTCTTCCAAGTTACATTTTATCTTGTTTAACTGCATTTCAGCTTTGAAACCTTTGATGTGAACAGCTTCGAACAGTTTTGCATCAATTACGCTAATGAAAAACTGCAACAGCAGTTTAACCTGGTAGGTGGCTTTTCTCCCCTCTTGAAACGCCTTCTTAGCGCTGAGTGCAGGGAATCTGGAAGAGGCAAACCGGACTTCCCTCTCCAAGTTGTGATTAGTAAAGGAGCCGCACGCTGGGTCACTGCACCACCTGGTGGCCGTGTCTGAAATCACACCTTCCCGCCTTCCCATTTCATCTTTTTGGAGCCACCTGCCGACTCTTCAGTTCCAGGTCCTCATCTGCCATTCTTGGGTACAGACCCCGATCTGCAGCCAGACCAAGTGGTTTTGTTAGCTTCCTGAAGCCCCCACGTCCTTGCAAAACTCTCTATCTTCGCACCTGCTGCTCTGTCTGCTGCCACCCACCTGCTGTTCCCATCTTTTCCCCACACCTTCATCTTCACCTGGTGAACTCTCCTGCTTGTCTTTTGAGTCATCTTCTCCCACGCAACCCCGAAGAAAAGATAGAATGACATCCTGGAGAGCGTGAACTTTTCCCTAAAGTGAACTGGTTTGAGCCTCAGCTCTCCCACCAGCTTCTTCTGGGACCTCAGCCTCTCTGAGACTTCGTTTCCTCACTTTAAAAATGGTTCAGTAGCACCCGCCCGATATTGTTGAGAAGATCAGTAAGTGTTTCTTTTCTTTCCTTTCCCTCACCCCAGAATTAACCCATGTGTAAGCATTAAATGTTATGCTATTGCAAATTTCTATTTTTTTTAGCATTCTCACAGTCCTGTGTTTTGCGTTTAATGACCACAGCAAAGCTTTATCCCTAGTAGATATGCAGTATAACTAAAGTATAAATCTGCAGATCCTGCCCTCCTCCCAACACAACTTAAAATAACGCACATGCAAGACACCTCCTGGAAATAGCATAGCAGAGGCTGCAACTCTACTCTCCTCCTGTTCTTCTCCGCCTCCTTTTTTTCAAGTCATCTGTCAATGTGCGGAGCTCCCGGGAGCGGCAATGCCTTAACATGTCCGCACTGAAGCCCCAGCGAGGCCCGGCTCCTGGCTCCTGGCCCGCGGATCCTGCTGCTGCCGGCCCCGCACCTGGTGGCTCAGGGAGCTCGGCAGTGACAGAGGGAACCCACCGCCTTCCCCTCTGGGCCTCCGTACCCTCCCTGCTTAATTCTGTGGTTAGACCACGGTCATTGACACAGTGGCCTGGCCTAACGTTTGTCCTAACTATGGCTCTTGGTCATCTTCCTCCCCCAGAGTCCTCCGGGTCACCTCCTGAGTGTCCGTCCACAGCAGAACTGAGTCCCGACGGGCTTGTCAGCCTCCAGTTCTGCCCCCCCCCCCCCAAGCTGAACTACCAGGCCTGCTCCTGACCCTCCCTCACTCGTCCCTCCCCTTCCCGGGTCCTCACTGCCCATAGGAAAAGCCCACAGGGCCAGATTCTCTACAGCACATGGGTGCTTTCATCCCACCCACCTCCCCACCCCCATCTTACTGTGCTTTCCCATCGCCCCCTTCGCTGCTGTGCTCTCTCTCTGGCTGGTTCTCAGCCACCTACTGTGCTTCGGAGCTGCTCCCACTGGATGCTTCTGTGAGAGGCTCTCTCCTCTCAACCCCTACCCCTGCCGCCTGCAGCCGGGCTCTGGGAAGCCCCTGATACCCTCCCAAGTAGCAAGCAAAGCTCTCTTAGTGGCTGGCTCCTCACACCGGCCCCCAGCCAGCGTTCTCGGCAGGCTGGCTCCATCCTGGAGAGCAGCGGCGTGTGAGAGGGAGGCCCCGGACCACCCTGAGTGCCATCGGTGCTGGAGGTGATAGGGTGGGGGCACCCATCCAGACCGGGTGGGGGAGGGAAGTCTAAACCCGCAATAGGAATTCAGTGCACTGGTCATGGATAAGGGCGTAGCCTGCCCCTCTGGGTCCTTGACATAGTATATTGCAAACCTGTCCCGTATCTAACATCTTCTGAATGCTCACACCTACTCTTCAGAAGCACAGCCCAATATTTTGTTTTACTCTGCATTAACTTCTGGATTCTTCCCAGCATGTCTTCAAACTGGAACAAGAAGAATATATGAAGGAAGATATCCCTTGGACTCTCATCGATTTTTATGACAATCAACCAGTTATTGACCTGATTGAAGCAAAGATGGGCATTTTGGAGCTGCTGGATGAAGAATGCTTGGTAACATAAAAATTCCCCCCCCCCCCACTTGTGAATAGTAACAGATAAGCATATTGTAAAGTGGATTTTTAAAAAATGTACATGTAAATTCTTGATGTTGATTGTATATTAGTGCTGGGCAGCGTTCACAGCAGGAGCCCATGAGGGCCAGGTGAGCCTCGCACCTCAGCGTGTGGGGCCCACCGTTGGGTCACAGGCACGACCTCTTAGGTCACATCCTTTGAGGCGGTCCCTAGGTGTGTACAGAATGCACATGAAAGTAGCAAGTGACCCCATGCCCATTAATGACTAACAAGAAGTGAGTTCCTGGTCCTATGACTCGCCCATCGGGGGGTGGCTGAAAAGTCGGTGCCATACCCTTTAGGAGAAGAGGCCCCTAGGCGTCCTCTCCTCTTCATCCCCCTGGGAGGGGCAACTTCATGTGAGTCAGCCTCGCAGTGCCCTCCCTGCCTGGGGCCCCAGGAGCAAATAATCCCCAGGACACTATCATTTTTTGGTTTAAAGGTGATGTTCAAACATAGGTTGTGTTTCTTTTCCAGAAAAGATTATAATGTTGAGGACTTACTGGTGTTTTCTCCCTAGAATTCTCAGCCCCTTGGTTTTTATCACAGATCATCTGTTCCACTGCCCTGAGCTCTAGTACCTGCAGGGATATAAGATTAAAGGGCCAGCATCAGTGCCATGCACTCTGGAATGATCTACTTGGGACAGGAGACAGAGGACAAGGTGGTCTCTAGAAAATCAGTTATCCCTAGGTGACCAGTGTCACACAGCAGTATGAAGGAGTCATCTTATATAATAAAAGGGTAAAATGCAAACTGTTCCCTTAACCGGGAGTTCAACGGGAGTTCAAGCAGGGGGTGGGGCCTGCCAATTACCCTGGGCCTCTCCCCATCCCCCAACCCCATCTCTGTCCCCAATTGGCCCTCCCCAATTGGGAGCAGGCCTGGCTGGCCAACCTCCTGCATCCCCCTCCCCCACAGTTGGCCTGGCCCATCAGGGCAGGCAAGCCAGGCCCCACCTGTGCACGAATTCATGCACTGAGCCTCTAGTTTGAACATAATAAGGTATTAGATTCACAGCGTTCAGGCTGAATAAACTCGGTATCTTTAAAATCACCAGTATCAAGAACAAGTTTTGCAGCTAGCTTGGTTTGAGGAGGTAAGATCTTAGTGCAAGGAGGTAGTTATTTATTAGGCAGTGGAACAAAAGAAAAACTTCTCCGGAGATGGGGGGGAAGACTACATTTAGGTGCCAGTCTTTCCCCATAAAACTGAGAATAAATTCTTGTGCACATAATGGAATCAATGCTACTTTCCCCTGAATCTTTGGACTTATTTGGAGAAAAATATAAAAATACTGCCTATTTTATAGAAGTAAAATTCTTCATTCTTAAGTTATTATACGACCATTTCCTTATAGTTTATAACATTTAAAAATATATATATTTTATTGATTTTTTACAGAGAGGAAGAGAGAGAGATAGAGAGCTAGAAACGTTGATGAGAGAGAGAAATATCGACCAGCCGCCTCCTGCACAACCCCCACCGGGGATGTGCCCGCAACCAATGTACATGCCCTTGACCGGATTCGAACCTGGGACATTCCAGTCTGCAGACCGACGCTCTACCACTGAGCCAAACCAGTTTCGGCATAGTTTATAACATTTTGTTCTAAATGGGCATTAATATAGACATTTAAATATTACTCTGAAGATTGTTGAGATCAAGGACAGATTTATGCATAGAATTGCTTTTTTATAAAAGCATTTATTTATTTTATCCTCACTCAAGGTTATGGGTTTTGTTTTTTAATTGATTTGAGAGAGAGAGAGAGAGAGAGAGAGAGAGAGAGAGAAATGTCTATCAGTTGCCTCCTGTCGTGTTCCAACCAAGGATTGAACTGGAGAACTAGTATGTGACCTGACTAGGTATTGAACCCACCACCTTTTGGTGTACCAGACAACACCCCCACCCACTGAGCCACACGGCCAGGGCTAGAGTTGCTTTTAAAAAGGATCTGTGGATGTAGAGTCCTTCACTCCTAAGGCCCCACATGTCCTGGTTTCTTAGAATAAGTGCTTTTCCATAGAAAGAAATTAAATCTTAATTATTTGTGACAGCATGGATTGACCTAGCAGGTATTATACTCAGTGTAAATCGGTCAGAGAAAGACAAATGTATGATTTTGCTGATATAAGGAGTCTAAAGAAAAAACAAAAACAAAATAGAAATAGACTCATAGACACAAAGAGAGAACGAGTGGTTGCCAGAGGGGAGGAGGGATGGGGGAAAGGTCTCATTCGATTGGAATGGTGTCCCATATACCAAAGGTTGCAGGTTCCACTCCTAGTCAGGTTACACACCTAGGTTGTGGGTTCAGTCCTGGTTGGGGCACGTTCAGGAGTCAACTGATGTTTCTCTCTTACATCACTCTCTCTCTCTCTCTCTCTCCCTCTCTCCCTCTTCCCACCCCTTTCTCTCTGTGTCTTTAAAAATCAATAAAAACTTGTCCTTGGGTGATAGTCACAGGGATGTAAAGTACAGCATAAGGATTATAGTCAGTAATATTGTAATAACTATGTATGATGTCAAATGGATACTAGATTCATCAGGGTGATCACTTAGGAAGTTATATAATGTCCAATCACTGGGTTATACTCCTGAAACTAATATAATATTGTATATCAACTGTAATTGAAAAATAAAAAAGTCATTTTTAAAAATGAGCACCTTTCCTTGCCTCTACTCAACCTTCCTGTTTTATTTACTTGCTATTTGGTTTGCTCTCTCTTCCAGTTGCCACATGGAACTGATGAAAACTGGCTTCAAAAGCTGTATAATAATTTTGTCAACAAGAACTCTTTGTTTGAAAAGCCCAGAATGTCAAATGCATCATTTATCATCCAGCACTTTGCTGATAAGGTACAGTGAGTCCGGGAGGGTGCTGTGTGGGGAGCCAGAGCTGCTTCTCATGGGAGAGGCTGGCCAGGTCAGATCCAACTCATGGGGACATGATATACTCAACAATTCTTCATCTGTCTTTGTCACAAAATGCATGCATTCCTGTTGTACTTCTTTAAAGATAAACATATTGCTAGTGGACCCCATTCCTGAGTTTGGATTTATTGTGAATTTATCAACCTCTTGTCATTTTATTTCTCCATGAAATTGTTATAATCAAGACAGCATAATTGTTTCTTACAACAAAAGCTATGCCTTTTTTTTGAGGTTTTCCTTTGTTACTAAGTTGTAATGTATTTATTATATTGGTGACATAGGTTGACTGAAGATGGTGGGTTTCCTAGGTGATCTTTATTTTCTTGATATACCTCCTGTTTTTAATGAAACAAATGTTACTCTATTAAAAAAGAAAATTAATTTTAAAAATCACATTGCAGAAAGCTTAGAAAATACAGGGTGAGGTAAAAGTAGGTTTACAGTTGTGAGTACCCAAACAACTTATTCTTATATTATTATTTATTAACTATATTATTATTTATTAACTAAGAACATTTATTATGTCCCTCAGCCCGGCCTGCACCCTCTCTAATCTTGGACCCCTTGGGGGATGTCCGACTGCGGATCCTCTGGAATCCAGCCTAAACCAGCATTTGGACATCCCTCTTGTAATCTAGGACCACTGGCACCTAACTACTCACCTGCCTGCCTGCCTAATGCCCCTAACTGCCCTCCCCTGCTGGACTAGTCCCCCCCAACTGCCTTCCCCTGCAGGCCAGTTCATCCTCAACTGCCCTTCTTTGCTGGCCTGGTCACCATCAATTGCCCTCCCCTGCTGACCTCTGCCAGCCAGATCTTGCCCCTAACTGTCTTTGCCTTGGCCCCCACCACCATGGCTTTGTCTGGATGTCTGGAAGATGGCCAGTTGACCCAGTCTAATTCGCATATTACCCTTTTATTAATATAGATTATATAGGATAGGATTGCTTAAATGGGGAGGGAAAGCCTTTTTCAACAGGAGAAAATGCTCTTGGCAGACACAAAAACATAACCCCTGATAGCCAGCCATTTGCACTGCCAAACCAGTTATTTAAAAAATTGAACCACTTTCTTATACCTTACACCAAACAGCTGTTGCCCTTAAAACCCCTCTTCATCCCTCACCTTAGGATCTGCCTTTGCAGTTCACCCAGATTAGGTTCTGATTGGTCAGTTTCTATGCCAGTCAGTGTCAAAAGCTCTGCCTCCTAGGCAGCCATTGGCTCCACTGGGAAATCCAAAATAGCCCTGCCTTCATGTCAGTGCCAGCCCTTCAGTCACTCCCCCAGTTTGCTACCAGGCGTATCTCTGAGAAGCGGATTGGCACGTGCCCAAGAGAGGCACGCAGCTCTCTGCACCTTCCTCACAGATGGTCTTCCCGCATCAAAAAGGCTCTACGTTTGTCACAGCTTTGCACATTTCAACAAGTAGCTCACACCACCAGCCTGGAAGAATTTATACAAGAATCCAAGTACTATACTTCATTCACAGGGAGTGTTTGCAGACAGTCAGTGGTCCCAGTGAGGCCCCTTCCTCACCCAGAGGGACCCAGAGTCCTTGCTCGGGGGTTGCTCAACACCCTCCCTGCGCCAGAAGCCTGTCTCCTCGTAGTTAATATTTTATTTCAAACATTTTTTTAATTTATGAAGGATATGTCACATATTAAAGTACATAACTCAGAGGCAGATTCCTGAAGCCTCGTGAATCTGGAGGGGCTGCGTGGAGAGCTTTTCTAAGCCCGATTCAAGCAGCCAACACTCACCCACTCTCACCCCGACGCTAAGAGCTTTGCTGGCGCCGGGAAGCTCTGTGGTCAGGTGGTCAGGTGGTCAGGTGGTCAGGTTCTTTCCTCTCTGCCCCATTAATGCTGACTTAAAGAAGAGGTTTCTGGTTGAACCCAAAGAGCACCACTGAAATACTTCCTCTCCCTGGTGGCTTCTGAGGCCAGCTGAGCCCCAGTCCGGGTCTCCTCAGACCTTTGTGTACATTAGCCGCCCACACTGCAGAGAATGGTCAGTGAGGCCCGAGGGCACGGACAGGTGAGAGAACAGAGTGGTCAGCGGCCAGTGGGGAGTCCGGGCAGTGGGCAGCCGGCCCCTTCCATCCGGGACGCGTTCCCAGCTTTCTAAGCTTTAGTAGCTGTTGGGGTGGCTGTGATCAACAGAAACCGAATCTCTGTTAGGAGATTGCCTTTAGAGTCCCTTCGTGCCCTTCCTGTAAAAAGCAAAGAAACTCCTGGCACTTAGATGCTGTCTGCTCTTGTCTTTTTGGAAATAATGAATTCCTTTCTCTGCATAGGTTGAGTATAAATGCGAAGGTTTCCTTGAAAAGAACAGAGACACCGTCTATGACATGCTGGTTGAAATCCTGAGAGCGAGCAAGGTTTGTCAAGTCCCGAGGGGTAATTAGTGTTCTGCATTATGCAGATGCGTGTCAGGAAAAGAGTTCAAAGTGTGAGTGTGCGTGCGTGCGTGTGTGTGTGTGTGTGTGTGTGTGTGTGGCAGTGACAAATTGTAAGTCAGACATACAAAAAACTATTTTAGAATTGGGACTAAACTATGTGTCTAGCTTCTGAAAGTGTACAACTCTCCTCTGTATACAAACTCAGAAATCAAATGTGCAAATAACAGGGAGGAAGGGCAGCTGACCCAGCCACTTAAAGAACCACAGCTCACATTTTATTTATTCAGTCACAAATATTTATGCAGCTCCTACCTTTTGCTAAGCACTTGCCTAGGTTCTGGGGATGCAGCAGTGAGCAAGGCAGACGGGGTTCTGCCCCGTGGAGCTCACACCCTGGAGGGAGCACCGGAGTTAAGCACGTAATCAGCAATGGCAGGCGGTGCTGGGCGTATGAGGAAACCCAAGCACGAGGGAGAGAACCACACAGGAGAAGCTGTGGCGGGGACGCTCCTCAAACCCACGGTCCTGTGTGGTCACTAGTGTCACCAAAAGAGTGACTTCTGTTTTTTTTTTTAATTTCCTCTTTGAACATGTCTTTATTAAAGAAAGGATATTTCATAAGCCTTCATTTTTGTGAAGATTTGGTTATCGTAATTATTTTTCTTCTTTTAAAAGATCCCGGTCCTTTGTTGACGTCAAGTATGTTGACCATTTCCCATGTGAGCACGGGCACTCCCACTAATGACAATAAATCCCTCACTGGCCGTGACACCTTCAGTTATTGAAACTGATTCATGACAGAGAATCCATGTCCATGTGCCCCATGGAAATGGCCTGCTGCTTGTGTACAAATCAGTTGACTTAAGTCGCCAGTTGTTTGCTCACCCCCACGCGTAGCCTGGGGTCCAGTCTGGAGACGGAGGCAGGTCCCGGGGAAGCCCCGATGAGTCTCCCGTAAGGCACACAGGCTCTCGGAGGCTCCGGCCTCAGACCCGCTCCTCCGTGGACACACCAGGATGCATCCGGCAGGGATTCTGCCCTGAAGGAGATCAGGGTCCGATTTAAAAAAAATAAAAAAAATAGGAGGTTCACTCTAAGAGAGAAGATGGACATTTAAAGAAATAACTGATTAGGTAGAAAGTAATGCATGTCTTAGAAGAGGTATAAATAAAAGATTAAGACAGTTCAGAGAGATTTGGAATTCTTTCCTGCTGGGCACCAGGGAAGGTACTGTGAAGGGATAGGTGAAAAATACGTTAACAAAACCTTGACTGATGGGTTGGGTTTGGGTCTGAGGGAGTGAGGGTGTGGGGTGGGAGGTAGGCCTTGTAAGTGTTTCCCCTGACAAAGAGTGATGCCACCCACCTATGGACGTCCTCTGCTCCCATTCCCGGTCATCCGGAGGGAGGAGATCGCTCAAGGAATTGAGACTTGATGTAAAGACTGTCATTTGGCCGAAACCGGTTTTGCTCAGTGGATAGAGCAGGGGTGGGCAAACTTTTTGACTTGAGGGCCACAAGTGATTCTTAAACTGGACCGGAGGGCCGGAACAAAAGCAACCTGACCATGCTGGCACTCTCATCTTGGGCTGCTGGGGAAGGAGTGGAGGGGAGAGCAAGAGAACCCTCCGCTCTTTCGGCTCCATGGGCCGGATAGAACAGCCGAACGGGCCGGATCCGGCCAGTGGGCCGTAGTTTGCCCACAGCTGGGATAGAGCATCGGCATGCGGACTAAAAAGGTCCCAGATTCAATTCAGGTCAAAGGCATGTACCTTGGCTGTGGGCATATCCCCAGTAGGGGGTGTGCAAGAGGCAGCTGATCTATCTTTCTCTCTCATCGATGTTTCTAGCTTTCTACCCCTCTCTCTTCCTCTCTGTAAAAACTCAAAAAAAAACAAAACAAAAAAAACCCGTCGTTTGACCCTCCACTGGTTTGGATGGGCTTGTTGTGGCCATTTACGTGGCTTGCACCAGCTGAGGCTGCGGGTGAGCACTTTCAGACACTGAAATCCTCTCTGCTCCTTCCAGTTTCACCTCTGTGCCAAGTTTTTCCAAGAAAGTCCAGTTCCCCCTTCCCCTTTCGGTTCAGCGATCACAATGAAATCTGCAAAGCAAGTCATCAAGCCCAGCAACAGGCAGTTCCGGACCACCGTGGGGAGCAAGGTACGGGAGGTGTGGAGGGTGAGGGGCCACGGGCTCCGCCAGGCCCCAGGGAGCCGGCCCGGGGCGGTCACACATTGCAGGCCTGGACACGGCACCGCGCTCCATCCAACGAGGTGTAAGCTCAAGTGCAAAGAAAAGCAGTAGTTCCCCGTGGTCGCACCTCAACCTCTGAGGCTGCACACGCCTGGGCAAACCGCATATTTGCACAGGAGCGTGGCCTACCACACTCCCTGCTGCGTGGGAATGTGGGACAGAGCCGTGTTCCGTCCAGGGCAGTAGGACATGCTGATAACCGTGTTGATAACAGGTTGAAAGCTTTCATAATAGATGTTTAGCATGAGGTTAACTTCTCCTCTTTACTTACCAAGGTGGGGCCTTTTATTTGCGGCAATGTAAGCATTCCCTTTTAGCACATGTGTTGTCTGACCCTGTCTCCTAGTTCCGCAGCTCTCTGTCCTTGCTCATGGAGACCCTCAACGCGACCACGCCCCACTACGTTCGCTGCATCAAGCCAAACGATGAGAAACTGCCCTTTGAGTAAGTGCTCTCACGTGGCAGAGTGTTTCCGTCATAATATTGGAGAATATGGCTAAAATTGCCTTGAACTTGACTGTTTCTGATTCCAAACGATCCTGTCCTGTACACATAACGTTAGCACAACCTCTGTG
The DNA here is from genome assembly GCA_963924515.1 of Vespertilio murinus. Taxonomy (NCBI): domain Eukaryota; kingdom Metazoa; phylum Chordata; class Mammalia; order Chiroptera; family Vespertilionidae; genus Vespertilio; species Vespertilio murinus. The sequence goes on along the minus strand of OZ004704.1, from coordinate 164,589,462 downwards.
GCCACGCTCCCTTACCTCCCGCACGAAGCAAAGTGGCCAGAGGTGAAGGAACAGTCTGCACTTGAAGTTTATGCACCCGAGAAAGCTCGAGTGTGTTCCTTGGCTCTCAAAGACTTTGTGTGTGTTTAAAGGAGAGAGGCTGAAGGAGGGGGCCACAGTTTCACGCTCTGAAGGAGATCAGGGAGCAGGAGCCATGAGACTCTCCTCTGGGGCCCCGGGAAAGGGCTCCAGACCTGTGAGTGGGGGGTCTCGAGTCCCTCTTAGCGGATGGAGCGGAGGGCTGGCTGAGGGACGTGCTGTCCCGGAGGTGGTGGATGCGGTCACCAGAGGGGCAGGCCACGGCAGAGGGCTGCCTGCTGGGTGTCTTGTAAAGGGAGCTCAGGCGTCAAACGAGCACTTGGACAAGGTCAGCTTGAACATTTCTTCCATTCCTGGCATTCGAAGCTCATCCCAGTGGTGTTTCCCCAAAGGCCTTCTCCCTGTCGCCCACCTCAGAACCAGCCGCTCCTTTCTCTGTGTCCTCAGCTTCCTGAGCTGAGTCACAGAGGTGCCATTTTCATGTGACAGCCACACACACTCACTAGCTCTCTGCCGTGTGTGGTATGTGGGCTGCAGAGACGGCCCTGCTCCCCGGAGCTCCCGGGCACGGTCCTCCACGAGATGGCCTAACGCCTTGTAAAATCTCTTCTTTAAGGTTTGACTCCAAGAGAATTGTCCAGCAGCTGCGAGCCTGCGGCGTCCTGGAAACTATTCGCATCAGTGCGCAGAGCTACCCATCCCGGTATGCGGCCTGTCCTCGTTCCGGGGGAAGAGGCCCAGCTCTAGGTCTGGGCTGAGACCGAGGGAGTATCGGCCACATACTTTCCTAAGATGCTCCCGAGTTTTGTCCCGCTGTGCTAGGCCAGAGCAGGGTGATGGGCAGGCAGCGCGGGGCTGGGGAGAGAGTGGTGAGAGGGGAAGCCGTTGCCATCACCACCACCCTGTCCTCAGCTGCTGCCGAGGGTCACCCGTGGCCTCCCAGTGCCTGGGGAAGGAGTGGGGGTGGGGAGAGGACATTGCTGGAGCTGAGCATTAGTAAAATCAGTCCAGGTATAGACACACGTGCTCTGCATGAGATTTGGGTGGTGTCCCAGCCGGGGGGTAGGTCAGAGGTCAGGGCCGTCACCCCAGAGCAGACTGCACCCCACCAGCAGTGTCGGGTGACACGCTCCCTGTCTGGCACGCCTTCTTACATCCACTTTGACTTTCCAGGTGGACGTACATCGAGTTCTACAGTCGCTATGGCATCCTCATGACCAAGCAAGAGCTTTCGTTTGGGGACAAAAAGGAGGTCTGCAAGGTGGTTTTACACAGACTCATCCAGGTCAGGTTCGCTCGCCTCGAGTCGCGGGCTCAGACCATGAAGCGCGTCTCCCAAATGCGTTTCCTCGACTTTGCCTCAGTCTCTAGCCTGTAATTGTCGCGGTGGCCAAGAGGGAAGAGGAGGTGCCCTAAGCCTGCACGTGCTAAGGAGGCCGGAGCAGCAGGCTCCTGGGCACCACCTCCTGGCAGCAGGCCTCCTTTAGGGGCCCACATTCCAACCGTGGCCTCTCCCACGTCCTCCTGTCCGGCCTTGTCCTCCCACATCCGGGGACCTTCCATGGCCTGGTTTATGTCACACAGTCCGCCAGACGGCCACCGAGCCAGGGCTCCAGACGGGGCCCTCGGTGTGGGTTTAGATTATCGCCAACGCCGTGAGTTATGATGGGAAAAGATAGGGAAGGAGTCGTGACGGTCAGGAAGGGGGTCAGAGAGGAGCCAAAACGAAGACAGAAACCAAGTTTTTCCCGGTGCCTGTGCCTCTTTGTGGACAAACAAGTCAAAATATAAATTTCTAGATCATGATCAGAGTTTTTCTGCTTTATGTCAAAGAACAAAAATGTAAGCATATCAAGGTTTTGGGCATCTTTGAATCTCTAACCATCTTTTCCAAATACTGTAGAAAAATCTGAAAAGATTTTGTGTCTGATTGTTCTCTTCCAGGATTCCAATCAGTACCAGTTTGGTAAAACCAAAATTTTCTTCAGAGCAGGACAAGTGGCTTATTTAGAGAAACTCCGACTGGATAAACTGAGGCAGGGTTGCGTCGTGATACAAAAGCACGTCCGTGGCTGGCTCCAGAGGAAAAAATTCCTCCGCCAGAGACAGGCCGCCCGGACCATCCAGCAGTACTTCCGGGGGCAGCACACGGTCAGGTAGGTGGGAGCCGAGGAGGCGCGTGCGGTTGTGCAGCTTTCTGTGCCGGTCACGTCCGGGAGGGGGGGGGGGGGGGCCTGCCAAGGACAAAGGACCTTCCCTGTGGGACTCAGGGTGCACGTCCCTGAGGTGGCCATGAGCCTCCGGAGGAGAAGGGTGTGTCCCTCAAGGCAGGGGGTGCTGACTCAGCCCACCGTCCCCATGTGGGACAGGTGACAACCAAGACCCAGAAGAGAGGAAGCCCCGGTCAGGGTGTCTCGGAGGAGGTCAGAATTCCCCATGAGACCAGGTGGAGGGGCTGGCCCCTCGTCTGTGAGAACTGAAAATGCCTAGGAAGGCTGGGTCTTGGTGAAGCCCCTGAGTAAAGATGCCATAAATAGCCACTGACCAGCGTCCTGGCAGAGGACAGGAGACAGAGCACACCTGAGGGGATTGGCGGGGAGGCCCTACCAGCAAACGCAGAGCCCTTCGGCAAGGTTACCTGGTGGCCCAAGGGGATGGCTGAGCCCAGGGCAGTCCCACCAGCCACGCCCGTCCCACCCTCCGTGGGAGCTCCCAAGAGGCCATGCGGGGCTGGCCAGGGAGACGGCCTTGTTCCCAAGCTGCACCGTGTGCTTCCATGTGTGTAGCACGGCTCGCTCCCTGGCATGCCCTAGGTCAGTGGTCGGCAAACGCATTAGTCAACAGAGCCGAATATCAACAGTACAACGATTGAAATTTCTTTTGAGAGACAAATTTTTTAAACTTAAAACTTTTTCTAAAGCCACTCCTTCAAAATAGACTCCCCCAGGCCGTGGTATTTTGTGGAAGAGCCACACTCCAAGGGCCAAAGAGCCGCATGTGGCTCTCAAGCCATGGTTTGCCCTAGGATAGTTGCGAAAGCAGGTGTATCACTGAGCCCGACCTCTTCCTGCGCTTCTCCACGTGGTTGGTGCACCACCATCTTCGCCTCAGCCCGCCCCAAACCGGACTTGCCCCAGGCAACCGGCTTACACGCACATGCAACCAGGCTCGGCCTCCTGAGCCTCTCAGTTGAGTTAACTACGGCAGCCTCCAGGGCAGGAAACCCCAGACTTACCTTCTTCCCAAGAGTGTGCTCCCTTCTCAGCCGGGAATCACAAAGCCTGGCTGCATTCCACGTACCCTTCCTTGCCTCTGTGCCAGTCCCCCCTTTCCATTTCATCATCACTCCCTTACACCCTGAGAGCATACTCCTTCACCTGCCGCCTCTCTCTCCATCTTCCTAAAGTGGGGCCTGATCGAGCCACTGCCCTGCTCCTGGTCTGGATGCCTCCGGCAGCCCCTGCTTCCTACCAAAGAGTATTCAATCATTTCAGAGAGGAAGGGAGAGGGAGAGAAAGATAGAAACATCAAGGATGAGAGAGAATCATTGATTGGCTGCCTCCTGCATGCCCCACACTGGGGATCGAGCCCACAACCCGGGCATGTACCTTGACTGAGGATCGAACTGTGACCTTCTGGTTCATAGGTTAATGCTCAACCACTGAGCCACACTGACTGGGCAGCATTCAATCTTTGCTATGGCCTGGATGCATTCATAAGAATGGAAGCTCCATGAGGACAAGGATCATACTTGTCTGGTTTCCATTACATCCATTCTAGGACCTAGCATAGTGGCTGTCATATATATATATATATATATATATATATATATATATATATATATATATATATATATATATTTCAACTACTCGGGTAGGGTTCCTTGGCCTGGCTGGCTATTGGGGCTGATTGGGGCCAATCGGGCCAATCGGGGCCATCAGGGGTGGCTGGCCAGGGGGAGGGACTACTGGAGGTTGGCTGGCTGCAGGAGCGCACTGACCACCAGAGGGCAGATCCTGAGTTGAGCGTCTGCCCCCTGGAGGTCAGTGTGTCATCAGAGCAACCAGTCGATCAGTCACAAAGATTGCTCTGATGACACACTGTTTCCATCTGTTTTTCTAACCTCATTGACTACTAATTTTCTGCATGTATATCATACTCTAGGAATTTTAGACAGAGTCTCTTTTTCTGCCAGGCTTCCAGTATGAAATGCTTTTCCAACCTTCGCTGTCTACACCCTTTTCCTTCCAGGGCTGGCTCACAGACCAGCCCTTCCCAAGCAGTTCAGTAAGATCTCGCTTATGGGTCTTCTAGCAGTCATTCTATTTCTCCCATAACCCACTTGGCCACTTACAAGTCTGTCTGGGTCACAAGGTGGTAAATCCTGAAGGTAAGAGCTTTGTCATCTTTTCCAGTCCTTTGGATAGAACTCAACAAGTGTGTTCTGTGAGATCTGCTGGGGTCCTGCGGTTCCTCTCAGTTATTCACCGCCGCCATGCAGCATGACCTCAGGCCCGCACAGGGAGTATTGTGAAGCATAGGTGTGGCGTGTTCCTGTAAAACCTGACCATCACACGTGGACAGCTGCAGGCGTGGCCCTGAGGCCCTGGCTTGCCACCCACTCCCTGTCTACCACCTTCAGCCCAGTGGCCCACAGAATGAGTAAACAGGTGGAGGAGCAAGAACAACGCCAGGGCGCAGGCTTGTGGCCACCGTCCCTGCGGGCGTGAGGGAGGTGGGTTATCAGCCTGGATGTGAGGAGTGTGAAGTTCCTCGTGCCTGGAGCCCGCATGTTCAGGTCAGGGTGAAAGGGGAGACAGTAATGACTGACCTCAATCTGGCATTGCCATAAACCACTCACAGAGCACAATGTGTAGGTTTGCAAAACGTGTGACTGTTCCTTGGCAGCAAAGAGCACACGCTGTAGAGGCCAGTGCTCCGTGGGTAACAGGCTGACGCCCCATTCTTCTTAACCAAGGAAAGCGGTGACCGCGGCGGCCTTGAAAGAGGCCTGGGCAGCCATCGTCATCCAGAAGCACTGCCGTGGGTACCTCGTCCGCAGTCTGTACCAGCTGATCCGAGTGGCCACCATCACCATCCAGGCCCACACCCGAGGGTGCCTGGCCCGGAGGAGGTATCGCAAGGTGCGGCTGGGACCCCGGGCTTCCCCAGAGCTCGTGCTATTTTTCATCAGCACTGCTGGAATACCTCATTTTCTTGCTCTTCACAGATATTGTGGGGGTTTTTTAATATGTAAATTGAAGGTTTGTGGCAACTCTGTGTTGAGCAAGCCCATCAGCACCATTTTTCCAACAAGCTCAGGTGCTGGGTAGCATTGTTTAGCAATAAAGTATTTCTTATTGTTATGTGCTTTTTTAGACATAATACTACTACACATGTAATAGACTACACTATAGTGTACATATAACTCTTACATACCCTGGGAAACCCAGCAATTCATGATACTTACTTCACTGTGATATTCACTTTATTTTGGTCTCTGGAACTGAGCCACAGTACCTCTGAGGAGTGCCTAGAGCAGCCGTGGGCAAGGCTCATTTGGCTGTTCAATTTGGACTGCGGAGCCGAAAGAACAGAGGGTTCTCTTGGTCTCCCCTCTGCTCCTTCACCAGCAGCCCAAGATGAGAGTGCCTGCATGGTCAGGTTGCTTTTGTTCCGGCCCTCCGGTCCAGTTTAAGAACCCATTGTGGCCCTCGAGTCAAAAAGTTTGCCCACCCCCGGCCTAGAGTGAGATAGTGTTTTGGCATGAAGACCTTCCTAGAGCAGGAAGCTCTGGTATGTGAATGTCCAGGCATGGCTGCTACAGGTGGGATTTGGCCATTGTTTCAAAGTCTGTTGTAGGTCTCTGTGGGTAGATTATAAGAAATCCATCTTTTGCACTGTGGGAACATTGTGGTAGTTGCACCTCCCAACATTGGAGGCGATGATGAGAGAAAGAATGGCGAGCCAGTTTGCATTTCCAAAATCTTGTTTTAAAGATGCTGGAGGAGCACAAGGCTGTGATTCTTCAGAAATATGCTCGGGCCTGGCTGGCCCGGCGCAGGTTCCAGAGCATCCGACGGTTCGTGCTCAACATTCAGCTCTCGTACAGGGTCCAGCGCCTGCAGAAAAAGCTAGAAGATCAGGTAGGTATCCCTAATGAATCTTTATTTTTAATTTAATAAATCTTTATTGATCTGATTATTACAACTTTTTCTCCTTTTTCCCCCCATAGCTCCCTTTCACCTGGTTCCCACCCCATCCTCTGCCCTTAACCCCCTCCCCTCCCTGCCATTTTCCTCATCCATAGGTGTATGATTTTAGTAAGTCTCTTCCTGCATCCCACACCCCTTTCCTCTAGAGAATTATCAATCCACTCCCTTTCTTTACCCCTGATTCCATTATATTCACCAGTTTATTCTGTTCCTCAGATTTTTAGTTCACTTGATTTTTAGATTCACTTGTTGATAGACATGTATTTGTTGATCATAATTTTTATCTTTACTTTTTTCTTTTTCTTCCTCTCAAAAAATACCTTTCAGTATTTCATATAATACTGGTTTGGTGGTGATGTACTCCTTTAGCTTTTTCTTATCTGTGAAGTTCTTTAGCTGACCTTCAATTCTGAATGATAACTTTGCTGGGTAGTGTAATCTTGGTTGTAGGTTCTCACTATTCATCACTTTGAATATTTCTTGCCACTCCTTTCTGGCCTGTATAGTTTCTGTTTAGAAATCAGCTGATAATCGTATAGGTGCTCCCTTATAGGTAACTAATTGTGTTTCTCTTACTGCTTTTAATATTCTCTTTTTGTCTTTTGCCCTTGGCATTTTAATTATGATGTGTCTTGGTGTGGTCCTTTTTGGATTCCTTCTGTTTGGGGTTCTGTGTGCTTCCTGGACTTGTAAGTCTATTTCTTTCACCAGGTTGGGAAAGTTTTCTGACATTATTTCTTCAAATAGGTTTTCAGTATCTTGCACTCTCTCTTCTTCTGGCACCCCCATAATTCTGATGTTGGTACGCTTGAAGTTGTCCCAGAGGCTCCTTACATTACGTTCAACTTTCTGGATTCTCTTCTCTTCTTGCTTCTCTGGAAGAGTGTTATTTGCTTCTTTGTATTCCAAATCTTTGATTAGTTTCTTGTGTTCCTCTAGTCTGCTGTTGGGTCTCTGTATAATATTTTTTATTTTAGTCAGTGTATGTTTAATTTCTAGTTGGTCCTGTTTCATATCCTCAAGGGTCTCATTAAATTTATTCCCCTTTTCTAGGAAATTCTTGAAAAACCTTATAACCGTAGTTTTGAACTCTATATCCAGTCTTTTGTTCTCCTCCATTTCTTTTGTTTGAGATCTGTTTCCTTGTCCTGGCATTTTCCCTGCTTCCCTGAGTTGGTAGGGTGGCTTTATGTGCTTGGTGTCCTATATGGCGTGGTGGCTCAGCTTCCCCAGTTACCTGAGATAGACACTCTTGGTGCTCCCCTTTGTTGACTGTGTGTACCACCTTGTTGTAGTTAAATCCTGATTGTTGTTGGTATCACTGTGAGGAATTGACCTTCAGGCCAATTGGATTTGAGTATCAGCTGTGTCTATGCCGGGATACCTTCTGTATTAGAGACAGTCTTATAGAATCAGACTTGCAAAATTGCAACAGCCTCTGTGCTCAGCTTGGATGGGGCAGAGTCCCAGGGCTGAGCTGACAATTTTGGCTTCCAGTCAGTCCTGCCCTTGTGTGCACACCTCAGATCTCTGCCTTCCAGGGATCCCCTGAGTTTCCACCTGACAGTCCAGATTCCCCTTATAAGAGTGTGAGTGCCCCAGGGGCTCACCCGGAACTGGGTTGGGTCTCTGTATAATATTTTTAATCACAGTGCAGTCAGAACTAGGATTCAGAAATTTGGAGCTTCCAACTCCTTCCACTATGGAGAGGCTGCAGCAACCTCCACAGTCAGACCTCTCTGTGTGCACTCACTCTCACGCACATGAGCACCTCTAGATCCTGCCCACTGCAGCTCCTACATCCCCCCAGTCTCCCAGTTTCTGAGTCTCCGGTTGCCTTTCTCTACAGTCCAGACTCCACCCGTATGAGCCTGGGTCCATGGGGTTTCAGCCGGGGTTGGGGTTCAGTGCAGTTGAGGGCTTCCTTTCCCCTCCCGTCAGCTGGCCTTTCTTTTTGTGTGCACGTCTCCCTACCTAAGCGCTTTGCAGCTCCCCTGATCCGTGAGTCTCTCTCCTTCTTTCTAGTTGTAGATTTCCCACTCAGCCAGCTTTCCTGTGGTTTTGGATGATGTCCATCCTGTCTTTTAGTTGTTGTTTTGAAATTATTGTGCAAGGTAGCAGCTTAGGGGCTTACCTAGGCCACCATCTTTGTTTCTCTCCTGAATCTTTCATACTTGCTTTTACCAATAGATATATTTTGTCCTGGGACAGTTCCTTAGCTATGCAGTCAAATTTATATTCATGCCAGGAGGTTCAGTTCACACGGACTCTGAGCTGGGAAACAAGCACATTTTAGAGGGCTGCTGCATGTGGTCATGCAGGTTGTACACATGTAGCTGCCCAGGAGGGCCGGTGGGGCTGAAACCCAGCCTGCCTCTGATTGCCAATCCATGTGTTCTGGCACAGAGACGGGCTGCCTGGGGGCAGGGGTGCCTTTTTAATTTGCACAGAGCTGCTGTCTGGGTGCCAAGCCAGGCTCTCTCAGGGAGGTCTTGGCTCAGAGGAGCTGCCATTTCCTAATCTGCCCGAAGGTCCATCTGGCCTAGCTGTAGCCCTGCCTAGTGTGAGAAGACTCCCCGTGCCATTTCCACTGCTGTCGCCCATGGGCAGGGGCTGTGCAATATGCAGTGTCCAGGTCTATGGAGCTCACTCCTGGGCTGCCTCTGTTTATACTGAGAGTCTCCTGAGGTGAACTTTAAATGCAGCCTTAACTGTACCATGAGGATCCTTAATGAATGGATCAGCGTGCAAGCAAATACACTTGACATTTTGACGCAGTTTCCCCTATTGCACTGCTGTGTGACAGGCCTGTGTTACGTGGCTTGTGCAGAACATCGTACCACGTTCGAGGTGTTGGCTGAGCTGGTTTCCACTGAATTGTCTCCCTGGGCTTTCAGATGGCCATCTCCTCACCATGTCTCTCTCTCTCTCTTTCCCTTCAATAGATAGATAGATAGATAGATAGATAGATAGATTGATTGATTTTAGAGAGGAAGGGAGAGGGAGAGAGATAGAAACATCAACAATGAGAGAGATTCACTGATTGGCCACCTCCTGCATGCCCCATACTAGGGATCGAGCTGGCAACCCGGCATGTGCCCTGACCGGGAATCAAAGACCTCCTCCCTGTGTCTTCGCATCACCTTCCTTCTGTGTGTGTCTGTGTCCCAATCTTCTCTTATAAAAACACCAGTCATACTGAATTAGGTCTAGCGCATGGCCTCGTTTTACCTGAATTGTGTTTAAAGTCAGTCATATTCTGAAGTGCTGGGTATTAGGACTTCACCATGTGATTTTGGGGGGCACTGGGGAACCCGATTCAGCCCACATGAGAGTTGCCTGGTGCTCTGGGATTAGACCGGCCCCACAGTAAAAGAGCGCCATCAGCTCAGGAACGTGAACCGACCAGCTCTGTCTCGCTGTTTTCCCTGGCACGAGGATGCTCACCCACGCCTCACAGTGATACACGAGGCCAACGTAACTGGACCTCTGAGGCTTAGATGCCGTGTTAAAGGCTGTGAGAAGCCAAGGGAGTGGCGTCTTTATCTGGGATAGACCCCTGAGCACCTGCTGTTCTTCTCTAGAACAGGGAGAACCACGGGCTGATGGAGAAGGTGACCAGCCTGGCTGCCGCTCGGGCCGGTGACGTGGAGAAGATTCAGAAACTGGAATCGGAACTGGACAGGGCAGCTGCCCACAGACACAATTACGAGGAGAAGGGGCAGCGATACAAGGCTGCCGTGGAAGAGGTCGGTGATGGTTGTGATTGGCGACAGCTGTGAGTCTTCCCACGGGAGGGGCCTCAGCGTGTGTCCCCACCGAGCTCCCGCTGCCAGAGGGGCCTCCCTCTCCGAGGACAGAGGGCAGAGCCCAGCCCGGGGAAGAAACACAATATGACGTTGCCTCTTCCTTTCGACTTTTGTCAGGAGACGAAGGCCAAGAAGGAGCCCTGCGGCTGCTTCCCCCTCTGCCAGGACCATCTTGGTCCCCTGCTGCTGGCCCATCTGGTGTGAGCCCTGGGCACCTCCCCCAGAACAGCAGCGCAGAGCTCAGGCAGGGAGAGGGGAGGGGAGTGGTGTCAGAAGAGCAGTAGATGCAGAAATCCAGCGTCCCTGCTCTAAGCTTGTCTTTGCTGCTGTCTGGCTGGGTGGCCTTAGGCAAGTTGCCCTCACCCTCCCGGAACTTCAGTTCCTCATATGTAAAACAGAAATGACCAAAAGTGACTCGGCAGCGTTGTTTCGAGGATGAAGTTTTCAGGTGAAATCATTTAGCTAAATGCCTGTCACAGAGCCCTGCACGAGCCTGAGCTGGTATTTTCTAACAAGGTGTCTTTATTCCCATCCATCCTCCTGCACTTTTCGAAGTCCTCAGCACCCCGATGTTGTGGCAGCCTGGAGTCCTGGGCATCTCTCTGCCTCCCCAAGGCCTGGTGCCTGGCTGCTGGCACTGTTCACACTGCCGGTCACTAACCATCCATCAGCGCCTTCAGCTGCCAGCCCGGCAGACACGTGACCAAGAAGAGCTAAAATAGTACAATTTACATCACAATCACACAGCCTGCCTTCCTGAGTCATAACACTCTCAAAATGTGAATCCACAGTATACCACAAATAATTTACATCACATTAAGTAGATAAATACCCTGTGTGTTGAGAAGCTCAAGAAAGAGATAGAGAAGATTCCTTGACATGTGAGGTGACCTTGGTTTGGTCTGGTGCCTTGATCTCAGCCCTTGCAGGCTGGGAACTGGTGTCGTCTGCTTGCAGTCACCTGGCGCTCTTGCATGCAAAAGTAAATGCAATGTGATGCTGTGCACTGGTGCTGGCCGCTATCCACGGATAGTGTGTGTGTGTGTGTGTGTGTGTGTGTGTACACATGCATACATACACACACATACACGTGCACACATACTATTTTAAAAAGACATAGCTTTTCACCAAGTAGGACAGTGGTAACAAAACTTAAAATGAGGTTTTCCAAAAAGTTTTTGCTTCCCTTTGCTAGAAATTGGCAACGCTTCAGAAGCATAATTCGGAGCTGGAAGTACAAAAAGAGCAGATACAGCGGAAGCTTCGGGAGCAGACTGAAGAGCTGAAAGGTAAAGCCCGAGGCGGCCTGATTCATGCACCATGCGTTCGCTGTCCGGTCATTCTGGAATAACTATTGGCAGTGAACCGAGTGTTAGGCCGAATCGGGAATCTCTGGTGTGTACTTAGCATAACAAGAATGTTGTTGCTCCACATAAAGTAACTATATTTAAATTGCGGTAACAGTTCCCTGTAGATTCATCTGTTTATTTCCATCTTTGTCAGACAGCGCAGCAATCCCTGTCTCAGACCCTCCCTGGGCCACTTGCGAGGTACAGATGTTTGGCCATAAGCCTGGAGCCTTTTCATCACAGGTGGAAAAGGATGTGTGTCTCTGTGTGTGCATGGGTGTTCTGTGGGGGCTAGGATAATGTTGGAGTCGTGTTTCTTGTTTGCCAAGGATTTGCTGTCAGAGTGCATAACTGTCCACCTTCCTTGATCTCAGGGGTACCCCGGCCTGAACTAAGGGTTTGCTTACCTCATGAGCCACGGCACCCCCAGGCTATCAGGCACAGATGCTTGGAACCTGGGGTGGTACCACTTTTATTTAGGGGTGTGAAGCAGCCACTCTTAGCCTCGCTCTGTCCATTTGTAGCTTTCCAACTTGAATTCTAATCGTAAGCACTTGCTAAACCCCAACAGGCTCATGAACCTGGCGGTTCCTGACCAGGTGGTTTAAATCACCACACTCAATTGCCTGCCTTTTCCAGGGGCCTTTTTCCGTAAGCTCTAACCTGGGCACACGAGACCCAAGGGTTCAGGCCTGGGCACCTAGCATACCCTCGCTGGCCTGCTTGCCCCCAACTGCCCCCCCCTGGCCTGATCACCCCCAACGACCCCCCCTGCCAGCCTGATTGACCCCAACTGCCCTCCCCTCCTGGCCTGATCGCCCCTAACAGCCTCTGCCTTAGCCCCGCCACCATGGCTTTGTCCGGAAGGATATCCAGAAGGTCTAATTAGCATATTACCCTTTTAGTAGTTTAGATAGACATGCTGGCTTCTAAATTTAACCTTAGGCGTCTTCCCTCGTGTTTTCTGGCTGACTTATGATGTTCTAAAGTAATCATTTGATTCAGGGATATTTGACACTGCACTGGACAAACTATTAAACTGTTGGCTTTTTTTTTTAAGCAAATAATTTGGAGGATTGCTATTGTAACTTCATCCCTGGGCTCCCCTCTGGGGCAGGACTCAGAAACCAGGCAAAACTCAAGAATGAGGTGTCAGCTAAGTACAAATAGAGACACCCGGCTCTGATGGGCTGCATGTGTCATCTGCTCCTGTTTTGAAAGGCACCTGTCGTTTGTGGACGTGCTGGGGACGTGGGGTTGTCATGGCCAGAGGCTGTCCACACCCCATGCTACCTTAACCTGCACTCTGTGTTAGAGGCCCCGTATCTAGATGAAGACATTTTATTATTTTCTTGGTTATCGTGAACGACTGGTTTCAGTCAAGGTGCCCCCCAGGACACTGGGCAGTGTCTGGACACATTTTTAATTGTCACAAGTGGAGAAGGTGCCACTGGATTCTAGTGATTAGAGGCCAGGGATGCTGATCAATATCGTACAGTGCACAGGGACCCCCCCCCCACGATAAATAATTACCTTCCTTAAAGTATCATAATGCTAAGATTGAGAAACCCTATCATAAATTGATTATTTTCTCCCCAAAAGGTTTCTGTTTACTTTTAATAAAAAAAATTTATTATCTCAAAGCCAATATGCCTAATTTTAATCAAACAAATGATATTCAAACCAATCAAAGTAATATAAATGAAACTGTAGATTTCAATATGACAAATTTGTGAGGATTATTATTTTGAACCCCCGGACCTGTATTTCTAGTTTATAAAAGTGACAGTTACACTCATCGTCCTCTTAGGAATAAATACTCCATGACTGTTCTTACATTCACACTTCCTTAAATAAGACATGAAGCAATCCAGGCACTGGTGTGCATTATGTAAAAAAGCGCTGTCTTTTCACAGGGAAAATGGATAACCTCACCAAGCAGCTCTTCGAGGACGTGCAAAAAGAGGAACGACAAAGAATGTATGAAAGATGGGGTGCCTTACAACTGCCGCTGTCCCTCTCTGCTGTTTCCCACTTTGCTTCCTGGCTTGCAGATAGCAGGTCACAGGCACAGGAGGGCAGGGCGTGCGTATTTGTAGGCAGTGAAGACGGGAGGTTGGCGAGAGCCAATGCCCTCCCTGGGCACCTGGCAGACACTGCCCGGGTTCTGCAGTGTGGGCAGGGGACCCGGGAGTTTCTTGCTTTCCCTTTTTTGCCAAGACTGTGAGGAGTTCAGACACTGCCACCCTTTCAACTCCCTTGAAGCCTAAGAAGTAAGAGTATTGCCTAGGAAATACACCTCCCTCTCCCCCCACTCATGTTACACCTGTTCACGTGACTCTCCTCCCACACAGTGAGGGATATGAAACCCTCGCAGAAACCAAGGCAGCTAGCTCCCTGTGACCTTGTCAATATCAAACCCTTTACCAATCTCCAATCTGGGCTCCCTCCTCTTAAGAAGTCAACTGAAAGGTTTTGGATCTCAAAGTAGGGGTGCGGGGCAAGGTGTTGGGAAGAAATGGAACATTCTTCGCATCCAGGGTGTAGGGGGACGAGGCTCAGGGCTGCCTGGATATGCAGCCCCTCATGCAGTTAGTCAGTATCTGGGTCTGGGTGAGGAGGAAGAGGCCAAAAAGTTAGGGGAGGGCACCCTAAGCTCTTTGAGACCTCGTCAGCACTCACCTGTAGCTCGGTCTGGTCCCTGGTCAACTGAAGGGAGGCATCTTGGCCACTGTCACAACCCTGCAGAGGCGCAAAGAAGCCCACAGTCTGTGGGGACACACCCACCTCATTTAGATTACAAATTTAAGATTGTTTTTACATGTGGCTGCTGGTTGCAGTCTGCTTCTTCAAAGGTATTTTGTTGGCCTCTTAAGACTACTGTGGGGTTTTTTGGTTTTGGTTTTTTAATATATTTTTACTGACTTCAGAGAGAGGAAGGGAGTGGAGGAGAGAGATAGAAACATCTGTGATGACAGAGAATAATTGATTAGCTGCCTCCTGCACGCCCCTTACTGGGGATCGAGCCCACAATCCAGGCAAGAGCTCTGACCAGGAATCGAACTGTGACCTCCTGGTTCATAGGTCTACGTTCAATCGCTGAGCCACGCCGGCCAGGCGACTGTGTGTGTGTGGAGCAGGGCAGGGGGTAGGGGGGAGATTAAAAACCTGAAAACAAAGCTTAAATTTTTAATAATATCTATAAAAGTAAATGAAACAAAAACCTTTTGAGAATGTGACTCTCTTCCTCAGGGATTTTCCTTTCGTGCTATAAAAGCAAGTCATAAACCTGTCGACAGTTTAGCAAGTAGAATGATAACTCATAAACTCATAGAGCCCCTAGGTCTGCTTCAGTTCTAACTGGGCTGCTGTGGACTGTGTTGGCTGGTCTAGGTCATGGATCTCTCTTCAGTTATTTTCTTGGTCATTCATCCATATTTAATTGAGCAGCCATCTCACGAGGAATTGGGTTTTCCTGGAAGTTGGGTGCCTGAATTTGCTGAACCTTATTCTAGAATCTTTGAAGGGCTGGATGCTTTGACATATTAAATGACTGTGCTGTGCTAACTTGGGTAGGACCAGGCCAGAGCCCTCCCGGATCCTTGGGACTTGGCAGGGGCCAGGACTTTGCCGAGGGAAGTGGCCCCTCCGAGGCTTTGGGAATACAGTGCCCCAACCACCACTGAGACTTTAAGTTCAGCCTCCTGCGCTGTGTGTCCTCTGTGTGGGGCCGTGTTAGCTCCACACTTCTCAGATCAGAAAGTGTGAGAAGCTTCCTTACCCTAAGGGGTCACGAAACAGTCAGCTAAAAATAAGGCCATTATTATGGGAACTGTCACTATAGATCCTAATTAACTCGTCTCCTCCTTTCTGGAATCTCCTCTTATTTTCAAAATGATGTATTGTTCTAGCTCAGGGGAAAGACTTTAGAGACAATTCTGAATTATTTTTCCTTTTGCTGCCTAGTCTTCTTGAAAAAAGCTTTGAACTAAAGACACAGGACTATGAGAAGCAGATGTGCTCTTTGAAAGAAGAAATCAAAGCTCTCAAGGATGAGAAAGTGCAACTGCAGCGCCAGCTGGAGGAGGAGCGGGCCACCTCGGGCGGCCTGCAGGGGGAGGTGGCCCGGCTGAGCCAGCAGGCCAAGGTAGAGGCTTCCGCTTCCCCAGCCCCCTCTGAGTCAGGTCACTGCACAGGGTGTCTGTGAGGGGTGTGGAGAGGGGGAGGGTGAAGGGGGAGCAGCTTTAGTTTCCCACAGGATGAGATAGCTAAATGCAAATACATGTGTGAAGCCAGAAGTGAAAGGACCCTGATTCCTTCAGTTCCTCCCAGTATAAACCCCAGCCACCTTTGATTTAGCAATAATGCTTTTCCTATTTTAAAGGTCAGCTCTATTTTTTTTAATTACATTTACATAAAGTTATTCAAATATCTTGACCTAGAGAATACGTCCAAATTAAATTATAAATGGATATGAGCTCTTACACAGTCCATCATGGTGTTATCCTATATAATAAAAGGCTAATGTGCAAATTGTCCCCTCAACCGGGAATTCATGCACCGGGCCTCTAAGTGTAACTATAAATGCCTGTATTAAAAATGCATTGCCATACTGTCAGAATCTTACATTTTAAACTGTTACCAGCAACTCTCACAAAAGCAATGATGCATGCTTGGACAGTCAGGCTTAACTGGAATTCCTTCCCTGCCAGAATGTTCCTGTGTTCTTAAATGAAAAACATGTCTCTGCAAGGTTGGAAAGTTTTTAAGCTTCCACTGAATATGTGAAACACATGTTAGTAGATGTTTGTGAAGATTTTGCAAATATTCTGGTTGTATGGAAAGGCCATGCATGGTTTAGGAGAGCTCTAGGAATCACCCCGGACTTGCCTGTGAACTCCACAGGCAAGATCCCGGGGCCCCTGATGCTTAAAGTGGGGGGTGGGACCACCCAGCCCTGTGTCTGTCTCACTCTCAGCAGTCACATGAGACTGCTGTCCCTCTGGGAGGTGGGCCATCTGGCTACGGTCTGCATCTTGGAAAATCGTGTGGCTACACTTGGAGTAAGGCACCGATATTTGTCACTTCCTCTTTGGTAACAAAAACTATGGTCCAAACTCTCTAGTGTGGCGATTAGTCTCATTTGCAAAGAAAGTAAATGTATCATCATCAAGTTATTTGTGTGTTATAATCCATCTATATAAATATACTTATAACTTACAACAATGACTGAAACATTACAGAGAGCAGGGCTTTCAGATTGGATAGTCCTGGGGCCCCATCAATTTGCCGACCGATCCTGAACATGCCATTTGCTCTATGCAGCTTTAGTTTTCTAACCTATAGAAGGTCACCCTATGAGCCTGTTTTAAGAAAGTGGTTGTGTATGTAAAATGACCAGCAAATGTCAATGTGATCTCCTTTCCCAGGCCCTGTAGAAACAGGAGTTGTATGTAGGCCTTAAACACTTGGACTAACTGAGAAAATGTCAGCGAGAGCTTAGTCACCTCTGCCCCCAAAGATGCAAGCACAAACATGACATCTTTGCTCAGGCTGAGCTGATCGGTGAAAGAGGCAGGATACAGCCTCCCCCCTACAACCAGGGCTGCCCCTCAGGGGACCCCCAGCACACCCGGTGGCCACCCCCCAAAATCTGGGTGTGCTTGGCTCTGCCGAGGCACCACTCCTAAACCCAGCTGGAGCCCAAACCCGTACTTCCAAACGTTGATATGACTGAGTAGATCTAGAAATAATTAACAGTATTTGGGAACAGTTAAACATGTATTAAGGCCACGCTGTATGTATGGGCAGGGATGGTTTAACAAGAGTTTAGCTAAGAAGCAGCAGTGGTAGTGGGTAGACGGTGCTGTAAGAGTGTTCCCCCTATCTGATAAAAATTACAACAGCTCTTTTTTCTTCACCTGGTCATTGCTGTGATTCAGACAATCTCTGAGTTTGAAAAGGAGATAGAGCTACTTCAGACACAGAAGATAGAAGTGGAAAAACATGTGCAGTCACAAAAGCGGGAAATGAGAGGTAAGAAAACCATGTGGCACCGAGCTCATGGGTGCAGACCGAATGTATCATAAGTGTCACTGGTAAGGAAATGCTCCTTTGACTGGCATGAAGCTGGTTGGTTAGCTGGTTGGTTGGATATATGGCAAGCTGAATAGCTGGTTGGCTCCATAGCTAGTTGGTTGGTTGGTTGGTTGGCTGGTTGGAAAACTGGTGGGTTAAATGTTGGTCATTTTCTTAGCTGAAGGGATGGTTAGCTGGAGACTCTTTGAAGGTAACTGGGCCCTAGAAAGGTAATAGGAGAAATCAGGCAAGAATGTAATTTATACCAGCTCTGTCTTTTCCTCTCAGAAAAGATGTCGGAGATCACCAAGCAACTCCTCGAAAGCTATGACATTGCAGATGTGAGAAGCAGGTAATCATTTTTGCATTATCAAACAGTTAGAAACATGCAACACATGAGAGAGACGATAGGCTTTCTCACCCTCCTTATTTTCCAGGCTGTCTATGGAAGATTTGGAGCATTTAAATGAGGATGGAGAACTTTGGTTTGCTTATGAAGGACTAAAGAAAGCAACCCGGTGAGGAATTCCCCTAGAGATAACAGACGATTGGAAAGTGAAAAGTTTATCTTACATAGATTTGATACATAAAATAAATTTTTTATAGAGAATGATCTAGTAATCACTGAAAATATTTCTTTGAGAATTAAGTAATTGGTAAAAAATTATGGGATAAACTCTTTATAGGATAAAATGCTGAGTGATAAAACTCATAACCTATACAGTAAAACTAATTATATCAAACGAGGCCCAGTGGCCCAGTGCACAAAAATTCATGCACTTGGGGGGGGTGGAGGGAGGCGGTACCCTCAGCCGGGCCTGTGCCTTCTGGCAATCCGGGACCTCTTGGTGATGTCCACCTGCCAGGTTAGGCTCACTCCCTGGGGGATCGGACCTGAGCTGGCAATCAGACATCCTTTGGCAGCCCAGGAGCCCTTGGAGGATGTCCGACTGCAACTTGTGGAGAGCGGGCCTAAAACTCAGTCAGACATCCTTAGCGTTGCCAAGGAGGTGGGAGAGTTTGCTGCCGCTGCCTCTGCTTGCAGCCGCCAGCCCAGCTTATGGCTGAGCAGAGCTTCCCACCAGGGGGCAGATGCTCAATGCAGGAGCTTCCTCCTGGTGGCTCCCCTGGTGGCCAGTGTGCGCCATTGCAACTTGTTATTTCCAGTTGCTGTTAGGGTCAATTTGCATATTACCCTTTTATTATATAGGATTTGTTTTGACAAATGTTTAATGAAATGTGTCTTTACCATTATTGCATCATAGACATTTTTAAACGATTAGAGTAAAAATGTAACTTTAATAATATCTAAAATAATATTTGTTATTAACTGCATGTTAATGCTACATATGCTTTTTAAATTTTATAATTCTGTGTTCCTAGTTCCATACCCTGTAGCGATGTGCACATAAGTACGCTTTCTGTACTTAGCGCTTGGCTCTTGTGGTGGGTTTTCATAACTGTTGCATGTGCACACACTCAGAGCAAAGACCAAGTGGCTAATCTCTTGCTCCCTCTTCTAACAGCGTCTTGGAGAGCCATTTCCAGTCCCAGAAGGATTGCTATGAAAAGGAGATAGAAGCTTTGAACTTCAAAGTGGTGCATCTAAGTCAAGAAATAAACCACCTGCAGAAATTATTTAGAGAAGAGAATGACATCAATGAAAGTATTCGTCATGAAGTTACCAGGCTGACGTCAGAAAACATGGTATGGTCTCAGCCTTGGGCCCCAGGTGTGGGTCCTGTTCTAGAGATGTTATTCATTAGCCAAGTCATATACAGTTTCTTGGCAATAAAACAATGGATCAGACTTATGTTTTCTAGGAGTGGAATGCATGGGTCAGAAGAGAAACTTATATTACACCAGGCTGGAGAGCACTCTGATTTGAAAGTATGTGTTTTTTCCATAGGATGGGTCCACATTCTCTGTGTGTGTGTATGTGTGTATGTGTTCTAAATCTAGCCAATACCCCTTGGAAATTGACAAAAGCAACATTAAAGAAAAAGAATAATTCGAGAGAGGCATGCATCCAGGCCAGTCTCTCTATTCCCCTCCTCATCTCACCTTTTCAGACGCCTCCCTTCCTGTGATGCCCATTCTTTCCCCCTGCACATATCTCATCCTTTCTTCTAACTCACGCCTACTGGCGTGGAAAAGGCTTAGAAATCTCCTCACTCAAAACTATCTCTTTCTTGGACCCACATCCCCTGTAGCTACCACTCCATCCCTTTCTTTTTTCCTTTTTCTTTTTTGGTAATCCTCATCCAAGGATTTTCCATTTATTTTTTTAAAGAAAATGGAAGGGAGATGGAAGGGAGAGGAGAGAGAATCAACCTGTAACCCAGGTACATGCCCTTGACTGGTGGGACCTATGACCTTCAGTGCTCAGGCTGACAGTCTGCCCACTGGGCTATGCCGGCCAGGGCACCACCCCATTTCTTTGGGGATGTTGTCAGACTTCTCAGCTGCCATCCAACTGCAATCTCTCCGTTCACCTCCCATTTGCTCTGTAGCCACCCTATTTTGTCATGTGCCCCTACCACTATCCGGTCTGTCTGCATCCAGCTGGGCACAGAGGGTTCACTTCCATCCTCCTCATTGTCTCTCAGCGGCATTTGATGACTTACTAGCTCCCTTTCCTTCCCTTTTGTTCTGCTGGCTTCCCGGGCACCACCCTCCTCGATTTCTCGTCCCCTTCACCGTTCATGGGCTGCCCCTTCTCAGCTTCTTTGCTGTCTCCTCCTCCTCTGCCGAACCTGGAACTACTAGGACCTCTCAGGTCTGTGTCAGCAGGTGAGGAGCTGTGGCCCCGCCATAGCCAATACGTGGAGCAGGAGTAAGGACCTTCATATCTTTGGTCCTTGGGTGAAACTTTCATGAGGAATCTGTGTTGAAATCCAACTGCACAATCAAACAAGTATTCTTCATTTGAGCGTTAGCAGTGTGGATGCTTTTATAAACTTGGACAACAGAAATACTGTTTTTACCTGCTTGAGAGTAGAGGTGACAGACATTTAAAAAAACTATACAGGTCGACAAGGACAAAGGGTTGAGCCCCGCCTAGAATGCAGAGGGCCCAGTGCGACCCCTTCAAGGTGGTCCATCCTTAGATGAGGAGGTGAGGTCTCTGGCTGCCACCTCCTCACATCACGCTCCCCAGCATAGAATTCCCATCTGCCCCTGCCCCTCCACTAGACACCCTGCTCTCCCAGAGACATCCTGATGGGGACCGTGGCTGTGTGGAACTGCTTCCTCTGAGTGTGCTGGTATTTCTTGTGACTATATAGGTCTCGAGGTAAAAAATCATAACACCAATTCAGTACAATGTCTTAGCTGGCCTTCTTATACAATTTACTAGAGGCTCAATGCACAAAATTCATGCAAGAGTAGGCCTTCCTTCCCTTGGCTGTCAGCACCAGCTTCCCTCGGGCACCCGGGACCCATGCTTCCCTCGCAGCCCGGCTTCGTCCAGAGGGTCGTCCTGAAGGATGTCTGCAAGAACGCCCAGTCTAATTAGCATATTACCTTTTATTATTATAGGTTATATGTATGTTCCATGGAGTTCATCTCCTCAGCAGTTAGGTTTGCTTCCGATGAGCTCTGATATTTTAAAGTTCATAGATGAAATTATTTCATAATCTAATATTTCTAATTCTTCTCTAAAGATGATCCCAGACTTTAAACAGCAAATCTCAGAACTGGAGAAACAGAAGAAAGATCTTGAAATCCGTCTGAATGAACAGACTGAAAACATGAGAGGTAACTGGACCCCCTCAGGGACCTGCTTTTAGAAAAAGGTTTTCTCCACCTAGGACATGACAGAAGTCACTGCACTCTGACCCCCTGTGGGCCAGGCAGGGTCATGAGTGTGAGCAGTGGGCTGGGTGGAGGGTGCAATCAGGTTCATGGGCATCAAAAGGGGGGCGCTGCCTCAAGCTCTGGGGATTGTTGCCACATAGGAATGCAGGCCCAGTGTTGCTTGATAGTCCTGTTTGTTTGTTTTTTGTTTTGTTTTTGTTTGGTTGTGATTTGTGTGTGTGTGTGTGTGTGTGTGTGTGTGTGTGTTAAGAGAAGCCATTGTTATGTGAAGTAAAACTTTTATGTGAAATATAAGTTTTAAATAATGACTTTAAAATATTTTAAACATTGTTTACGCCAAACAAAACCTAATCTCTAGCTGGATACAGCTTGGGACCCCTGACAACTATACATAGGACCAAACCCAAATTGGAATCCAGTGATGTGGCCCCAAGTACTGACAGTTCTTCTCACTGTAGGAAAATTAGGAGAATTGCCTGATCAGTTGAATCACACTCGAGAAGAGGGAATACACACCAAAGAGGAGGAAAAGCTGGTGGGTGACATTCATGCAATGGCAGAGGACAGCGAGGGCTTGAAGAAACAGGTTGAAACTGAACGCCGAGTGGAGAGTAGCCTCCGGCAGGAAGCGTCTCGTCTCACCATGGAAAACAGGGTGAGGAGCTGACCGGGTTGTTGATAAATGACCGCCTGCCTGTGTGCAGATGTCACAGAAGCGGGGACAGGCCACCCAGAGCACACGCTGAGCAGCTGTGGGCCAAAGCCACAGTCAGAGCACTCTGTTTCCTTTTGCAAAAGACAGGTGGTCTCGGAGGTTGAGCAGCCAGGTGGGGCAGGAAGCCTGCTATGAGGGGGAGGGGAGGGAGTGAAGGGAGCTACAAGAGTGGCACTTGGCTGGAGCGAAGACTGAAGGCTTCGGCTGGAGCGAAGATGAAAGGCGGTGACCAGAGCAAAGGCCTGGGTCCTGGATGCCAGAGGAAAACCGGTGCTGGCAGCCAGCGGAAGGAAGGCCTATTGCACGAATCTTCATACAACGGGCCTCTAGTAGCTCAATAAAGCTATTACCAAAAAATCAAGTTAGATGCTTCTAAGCCAGTGATCTTGTTTGTTTTCATCTCTGCAGGATCTGGAAGAAGAGTTGGATATGAAGGACAGAGTGATTAAAAAGCTACAAGATCAAGTCAAGAGTCTAACTAAGACAATTGGAAAAGGTGGGAGAAATAACACTTTCTTATTTCTTGAACGTTCAGCTAAGGTCAACATGTGTTGATGCAATGTTTAGTTTTTAATGTGGCCCAAAGTCTTTGAAACCCAAAGGAATGATTCTCAGCTGGCGGAGTTTGGGGCTCAGTGATGGGGAATGGAAAGAAAGATCCTTTGGGGCAGGCACATGGCTCACCTCTCCTCAGACACTACCACGTCTGTCCTTCCCAACCCTCGTTGTGTCCTCCTCGTTGGAAGGGATGAGCTGGCATCTCTGCATAAGGACTTCCACAGCCCACCTCCCACTCCTCACCTCTTTGCGAGAGTCTCAGTCCCTTTTGCCTCTAAGATTACTTCCTCTGCCTTGCTCTTATCACCTGAAGCAGAATGCATCAGCTTCCATTCCTGTATTAATTTTCTATTGTCATAACAGATTACCCCAAATTTAGCAATTTAAAACAGCAGCACAGTTTCTGAGGGTCAAGAATCTAGAAGCAGCTTAGCTCAGTGCTTCTGGCTCTGAGTTGCAGTCAAATTGACAGCAGGGACACAGTCATCTGAGGGCTTAGCTGGGGCTAAAGGCTCGGCTTCAAGTTGATTCACATGACGGTTGGTGAGAAGCCAATATCTCCTGAACACTGCATACGTGGCCTTAGCTTCCCGGGTTCCTGCAAGGAGCATGCCCACCTATAAGTCTTCACACTCAAAAATATCCAAAGTTATGGGGGGAAAGGAGGATCTATGTAATACTTTCAACAATAAAGATTAAAAAAAAGAAAAGAATACTCAAGGTATGATGTCTTTATCAGATACAACTGCTTCAATTATTGTTCTTCCTGGCCCAAATGCAATTTGCCAATCAGAGGTTATTCTTTTTTATTCTTATTAAATGCTTTTTAAAAATCTTCACCTAAGGATATGTTTTTATTGATTTTAGAGAGAAAGGAAGGGAGGGAGGGAGGGAGGGAGAGAGAGAGAGAGAGAGAGAGAGAGAGAGAGAGAGAGAGAGAGAGAGAGACATCGATATAAGAGAGAAACATTGATTTTAGCCACCCAGCCGGAGCCAGAGGTCATGCTTCCATAAACAGTGTTGCTTAGTAAAGCAGTTGACACTCTACCTTTGTCAGTCTCCAAGGGAACAGAGCTAGTAAGTTAAAAGAGGAACTCTCACGCAGTAGGAAGAGAGTTGTGTAACTCTTTATCTACACCACCTTCCTTTTCACCCACCAAAAGCTACTCACTTTTCTTGGCCCCACTGGAGTGCTGCCTCCTTCAAGAAGCATTTTCAACAGCTTCAGTTCATCTCTGTGTGAATCCTTTTGGCCCTTGTATTAATTTCCTGTGGCTGCTATAGCATCACCACAAAATTAGTGACTTAAGAGAGTACAGATTCATTCTCTTAGAGTCCTGGAAGTCAGAAGCGCAGAATGGCATTCCCTGTGCTAAAATCACATGTTGGCCAGGCAGCATTTCTTCTGGAGCCTTCAAGGGAGAATCCATTTCCTGGTCCCTGCCAGCTTCTAGAGGCCACCACATTCCTTGGCTTATGGGCCTCTTTCCCCATCTTAAAATTCAGAGGCATGGCATTTTTTAAATCTTCCTGACTCTCTAACCTCTGCTTCTGTCATCAGACCTCATTCTCTCAGAATGTACATGAATCTTTGAGGATCAGAAGGCGGACTATGGCCCACCCAAAATGCCCCTCTCCCAATCCTGGGAACCTGTAAATATGTTACCTTACATGGCAGAAGAGATTTGCAGGTGTGATTGAGTTAAGGGTCTTGAGATGGGGAGATTATTCTGGATTATCCACATGGACCCAATATAATAAGAGGCAGGAGTGTCAGAGCGAGAGAAGGTGATGTGAAAACGGAAGTAGATGGAAAGGAGATATGATGATGGAAGCAGAGATCAGAGTGTGGTGGCCACAAGCCAAGGAATTCACATAGCTTCTGAAAGCTAGAAAAGGCAAGTAATGGTTCTCCCCTACAGCTTCCAGAAGGAGCACAGCTCTGCTGACTGATTGATTTTAGCCCTTTGAAGTCCATTTTAATCTTCTGATCTCTAGAACTATAAGCTTAAAATTTTATGTTGTTTTAAGTCACTATCATGTTAATTTCTTACAGCACGTGGGACACTAATACAGTCCCCTCAGGGCCATGCACTTTGGTACTTTACACACAAAATGTTTCCTGGATCTTGCTTCCTTAACTGTAGCATCAGATCTTAAAGACAGGGGCTACCTCTTTTTTTTTTTTTTTTTTTTTTTTTTACAGAGAGGAAGGGAGAGGTATAGAGGTATAGAGAGCTAGAAACATCGACGAGAGAAAAACATCGACCAGCTGCCTCCTGCACACCCCCCACTTGGAATGTGCCCACAACCAATGTACATGCCCTTGACAGGAATCAAACCCGGGACCTTTCAGTCCGCAGGCCGACGCTCTATCCACTGAGCCAAACCGGTTTTGGCATAGGGGCTACCTCTTGAATTGCTTTTGTATCCCATTGTGCTGGATGCATGCCAGCCACTCTTAAGGATTTCTTCAAGGATAACGCAACCTTTTCAGCAGAAGCTATACTCGCTGACATACTCACAGATAAGAATCACTACCAGAAGTAATTCTTAAGCATTCGAGAAAGTTTCCATTGATCTGAAATCGCCAGAAGTTCAGGTGCCCACCAGTCAGAATAGGGCAGGAGATGAAGAGTCCTATTATAACGCCTGTGGAAGTTGTTTTTTAGTATTTAACTAATTGTTTACCTCTGTCTGCAGCCAACGATGTGCACTTGTCCTCGGGACCCAAGGAGTACCTGGGAATGCTGGAGTACAAGAGGGAAGATGAAGCCAAGCTCATTCAAAACCTTATTCTCGGTAGTAAAACCTGGAACTCTGAATTTTTGCTTTGTTTTGCGAACTTGAACATCAGCCATTGCCACAGTCCTGCGAACTGGCAGTCCCTTCTATTCTTTCACTGCTTCCTGCCCTAGCCCAGAGTTCCTCAGCGTCAGCCATGTTGAGCAAATACTAGTAATTCTTTTTAGGGGTGCCGTGCATTGTAGGATATTGAGAGGCATCCTTGGCTTTCACCTGTAGAAGCCAGTAGCAACTTTTAGTCATGACAATAGAAAGACATCTCTAGACATGGCCAAATACCCCGTGGGGAGGCATTGCCCTCGGCTGAGAAGCACTGCCCTACCCTCCTCGCAACCCTAATCACAGGGCCCAGATGGAAGACCCACTTCCACAGCTTCGGGTCTCAGAGCAGGGTCCCTGGTGGGAGGGAGCGTGGCTCCTGTGCCCTATCTGACTTCTGCTGAGAAGTGTAGTGCAGGCAATGTGACTGGGGCTTCCCAGCAACACCCCAGTAGCGCGAATGTCCATGTGCATCATGCTCAAGGGTTGGTGGTCAGAGAACTAAGGGGAGTAGACCAGGGGTGGGCAAACTTTTTGACTCGAGGGCCACAGTGGGTTCTTAAACTGGACCGGAGGGCCGGAACAAAAGCAACCTGACCATGCTGGCACTCTCATCTTGGGCTGCTGGTGAAGGAGCGGAGGGGAGAGCAAGAGAACCCTCCGCTCTTTCAGCTCCGCGGGCCAGATAGAACAGCCGAACGGGCCTGATCCGGCCCGCAGGCTGTAGTTTGCCCACGGCTGGACTAGACTGTCCTCACCATGACAACCACATGCCTCTTTATCAACTTTATCCCAGGATTTCAGCAGAAAGCCACTGGGCAGCCTTTCTTCCTCCTCAGCTAAGGGAGAAAGGAGCACCTCTACCCTTCCTTTCCACCCTCACTGGGGCACAGCTTTGGAGCCTCCTTTTTGTCTCCCTCCCACCCCATCCCCCATTTGTATGTAGCCATCGGGAGGTCTTTGTTTGCTTATCTTAATTTGTTCTATAAAGCTCCTCTCTCCCCTTTATCCCATCTGTCTCCCCACCATTCTCTCCTCTCCAAGCCAGCAAGGCCTCCTCTGTGGAACTGCTGTGCTCCCATTTTCCAGGTTCAAGGCGTGTGCATGTGAGCACTGAGATCATATTGCATCCTCATCCTAGAGACTCGGGCGGGGTGCTTGGAGAGGGGGCTCCTTTCTTTTGCTAGAGATCTGATCCAGGGTCTCCACACCAGGGAGAGGGTACTTTGCAAGTGAGAAGGAAGAGGAGCAGGTAGCATCTGAACATTTTTGCCAAAAGGAGAGCCAAACTAAATTCCTCAAACAGAAAAGACACCCCTGGGCATTCAGGCGTTGCTTCGAGTGCATCGAGCACAGAAAAGCAAACAACCTTTGCCCCATAATCAGAGGTTCTTTCAGGGGGGAGCCAGCCACCTACGGTCATCCTCACTGACTCTTTCTGCTCCAGACCTGAAGCCCCGCGGCGTGGTGGTGAACATGATGCCTGGGCTGCCGGCTCACATCCTGTTCATGTGTGTGCGCTACGCAGACTCTCTCAACGACGCCGGCATGCTCAAGTCCCTCATGAACAGCATCATCGATGGCATCAAGCAAGTGGTTAAGGTAGGAGCCACCTCTGACATTGGCCCTGGGAATTATAGGTCCGTTAGCAACGTCCGGGGGGGTGACCAGATGCCCGTCCTTCACCTCCTGGCTCTGGCACACCACATGATTCCTCGAACCAGTCTGAGGCCCAATCGGGGAAAGAAGCCAAGTTGTTAGGAAAAGACAAGTTAAGTCAGGGATCCCCAAAGGTAGGAATCTGCCAATTGACCTCGAAGCCTTACCTGTGAGACTACAGCCTCGTAGCCACCACCCCACTATTTCTATCCCCTCGGGGTGTCAGAGTCCCGGCTGTAATGTAAGAAGTGTGAAAGGTGAGGGATGGGAAGGCCTGAAAAATTACTCATCTATCTAAACTGTCCCTTCTAAAACTACATTGTGCACCCTTAGTCCCAACTCGGAAACAAAGACGAGGTGCATGCTAGTAGGAAGCAGTAACATATAGATCCAATATCCTCATTCTCCTTCCACATGGGGAGCAATGTTTGATGTTGGGATACATTTGAATTCTTAGTTGCAAAAGGTCCTGTCTCACTTTTAGTAAAATATATGTTTTAGTAAAATCATGAGTAATTAAATCCTATTTAAAAAATCCTAGGAAAAGAGAAGAATAAAAGCAGTGGATACATGAGAGGTTAGAGTAATTCTTCCCTCCCCTCCCAAATATTTTGCACCAAGAATCCATCAGGAGTTAAGAGGAGAAAGTTAGCATTTGTTTGGTGCCGGGTCCTTCATTGTCTTTGTCTTCATAGCAGCCACCAGAGTGTCCTGAGAAGGGCCTCCCATATCTGGATATTTTCCCTGTCCATATTATCATAGATGGGGTTTTCTTAGGACACATTTGCATTGTATCCCAGGATGCAGGGACACAGTGTTTGCCCCATCTTGCTGCTCTGGATTTTTAAATATTTAGAAAGTGAAAGATGTATGGCACGAGGAGTCTAAGTACTTTCCCACCAGCACCTTCTGTCTCAGCTTCCGCAGCGCCCCCTGTCCTCTGCCTCTGCTGGTGCCAGTGCCTGCCCCTTCCGCTCCGGAGCACCGCACACCGAGCAACCCTCACTTGGCCCCACACCTTAGCCACGTGCCTTTGCCTCTACCCCTTTGTCCCCAACTGCCAAGAGCATTTACACTAGTGCTCTCTGCCAATTCTCTTTTATTTATTTATTTATTAAATAAATCTTTATTGCTCAGATTATTATAATTGTTTCTCTTCCCTCCCCCCCCATAGCTCCCTACCACCCGATTCCTGCCCCACCCTCTGCCCTTACCTCCTCCCCCCCATTGTCCTCATCCATAAGTGTACGATTTTAATCCAGTCTCTTCCTGCACCCCCCAACCCCTTTCCCCCCTGATAATTATCAACCCACTCCCTTTCTTTGCCCCTGATTCTATTATATTCACCAGTTCAATTCTCTTTTTCATCCCTTGCCATCTGGCTTCTACCCCGATCACTCCACAAAAAGACCACCGGTAATTTCGCTTGCTGAATCCAGTGGTATTGCTGTAATTCCTATTCTTCTTTAATGGGAGAAGCAGTAGCAACATCTCTTTGAACATCTTGTTTTTCAAATCATGGGACTTCCCCAGTGTTCCTTTCACCTCTCTGATCACCATACTTCTGTCTCCTCCATTGTTCCTTTTTGTCCTATCCCATAAATGGGGGTGTTCTCCCCAATAGTCCTGCATCCTGAGCTCTTGTTTGTCCCCCACTTTCAAGGAGACCATCCTCCCGCTTCTCTCAAGAGGTTTTTTTCAGCTGCCCTGGTTTCCCACGGTCCCTCCATCCTCTGCGCACAGTCTACATCCACTGCATGGGCAATCGGCCACCTAATCACCGTGTCCCATATGCTATGTCCGTCCTCCCAGCAGAGGGTGAACTTTGGAAGACAAGGCCTGAGATTGACATTTCTTCGGCATTCCTGCAGGGTCTGATTTAAGCTCCAAACAAATAATCTGCTAAATACCATAAGGGCCTATCGTTATAGCACAAATTTAATAAAGGCTTTAGTGAATAAAAGAGGACTCCATTTTGAGCAAAGACACTAACCAACAGGTAAGGTAAGTCTGATCTTGCTCAGAGGCAGCAGTAATCACCAACTCCACCTTTGACTTCTTGTTTTGTTTTGTTTGTTTTTCTAAGGAGCATTTAGAAGACTTTGAGATGCTGTCCTTTTGGCTATCCAATACTTGTCATTTCCTCAATTGCCTGAAGCAGTACAGTGGAGAAGAGGTAGGGAAGCTTGCCTGCCCTGTGTTCTGTGCTGACTGCCAGTCTATACCCTCCTCATGGGCCAGAGCTCACTATGGGGGTGGGAACTGGGGCGCCCAGCTCCAGGGACAGCCTCAGCCTCACTGGCTTTATGGCCTCCTCCTCACCCAAGACGTCAACCTCCTGTCACCATGTAGACAGAAGTGACAAGCAGAAGACTTCTGAAAAGAGGCTTAGACTTCGGGCATGGTGTCCTTGAATTTTAAATGAATGAGGTAGACTAGATGATTCTTAGTTTCTTTCTGATTGTGAAATTCTGAAGTTTTTAGTATTATGACTGTAAACTACAGCCTTTATTCAACATGCCTGTTTCTTCAGAGCTGTTTGCTATAAAATTCTGGTTGTTCCTTCATAGTCTGTAAATCCTTGGCCATTTTGAAAACATCATAAAGGAGTTTTCCACCTTCAAGTATTCACAGAGCAGAATTTCAGTGATTAAACAATAACAAAATGGCTTTTAGGGTTTTTACTGCTCTCCAAAATAGTTGCACCATTTTATAAAGTCTCTCACTCAGTAGTGTATGAAGTTTCCAGTGTCTCAGACCTTCACCAATACTTGGTATTGACAGACATTATTTACCAAGCTCATGGGCATAGAACAGCCGTGAGCAAACTATGACCCTCAGGCCAAATCCAGCCTGTTCGGCTGTTCTATCCGGCCCTCAGAGCCGAAAGAGTGGAGGGTTCTCTTGCTCTCCCCTCCGCTCCTTCACCAGCAGCCCAAGATGAGAGTGCCAGCATGATCAGGTTGCTTTTGTTCCGGCCCTCCGGTCCAGTTTAAGGACCCATTGTGGCCCTCGAGTCAAAAAATTTGCCCACCCCTGGCATAGACCAATACCTTATTGGCTTAAGTTGAAATTACTTGATGCCAGTGAGATCAAGCATCATTTCATATGCTTATTAGTCTTTTGGGTTTCCATTTAAATTACCCATTTACATCTATTCTTTATTTTTTTAGAGGAGATTTTTTTTTCTTATTTACTTATAGAAAGTCTTATATGCTATGGAAAGATTGGGTATATCTTCTCATTTATGGAGTTCTTTTTCAGACAGTTTTTTAATTTTTAAGTACAGAATTTATGTACTTAAATTATGCTTTTACCTATCCCAAATTGGTGTGATTAGCTATTCTACATTAATTTGTGAGGTCATAATCTCATATCTTCTTCCACATAGATAGCCAATTACCCCAATGAAGAGAGAGTAAAAAAAATATATAAAAGTATGCCTACTGGAACTATAGAACAAAAGGAGAAAGAAGTAAAGAAGATCCAAGCTCTGACTAAAAGCAATGCCAAAGTGTGGGGAGGGGAGGTAGAAAAGAGGGGGGAGACACAGGTCATCCATTTAAGAAAAACTTGCATCTACGAGGCATTAATGGAAAAGGATATTATATTATACAACAGCATTTACTTTTTGATCCTATTTTTGCCCCCTTCAGCCATGTACACAATGTTCTTTCCCCTGTCTGTTTTTCAATTACTCTATTTGTATTTCTAAAATTTTAATGGGTTTTTTTTCACCTCTGCCTTTTATCAGTGTCCTATTCTTGCCTTAATGTTTTCCTTTTATCTCTTGGGGTATGTTAAACACATTGTATTCACCTGCTTGGGATGCTGCATACAAAATACCACAGACCAAATGACTTACACAACGGAAAGGCCTTTCCTCACAGTTCAGGAGACTTACGTCCAGACCACGGTGCCAGCAGGTTGGTACCTGGTGAGACCGCTCTCCCTCTGGCCTGCACACAGCCACCTTCTTGCTGTGCCCTCACAGGGCCTCTCCTCTGCCTGGGGCGGAAACAGATTGAGCTCTTTAGTGTCTCTTATTATAACGCTAATCCTGACAGATGAGGGCCCTACCCTTATGACCTCATTTGACCTTAATTACTTCCTTAGAGGCCCCATCTCTAAATATAACCACAGAGCAGGTACAGGCTTCAACACAGGCATTGGGGGCCAGGGGGAGGCATGATCAATCAGTCCAAAACACACATCTTATAGTATTTCAGAGTAGTCTGTAATCTGTAATTATAAAGTTATGAATCTCATTTATCTACTGTCCTCTTAGAGCAGTTTGTTTCCTTGGGTGCTTTGCAGTTTTCTCCTGTGAGCTCCCATGGGAGTGGTTTCCGACTGTGGTGTACAGGCCTGGGGGCACGTGAACATAGGAGGAGTGGCCTTTAGTTCATTATAGAACGTAAGTGCTACTCCAAACATCAAGAACCTTTTTGATGCAAATCATACATTAAGTTGTAAAGTGTGGGAGCAGAGTAGAAGCAGATTATAGCATCATTAATAGAGATAGTATTTTCATTTCCTATGTGTCTATATTACTTTAATATTTATATGCCCCAAATTACTTCCAGGAATTCATGAAGCATAACAGTCCGCATCAGAACAAGAACTGCCTGAACAATTTTGACCTGTCAGAATACAGACAGATTCTCAGTGATGTGGCTATACGAATATATCATCAGTTCATTATCGTAATGGAAAATAACATTCAACCAATAATAGGTAAGAAAAGACTTGATAACCAAAAATATTTATAGTAATAATGAGACCTTAAAAATAAATCAGGTGTATGGTTAAATGTGTTGTTATAAAGAATATAATTTCTAAAACCAAGAAAACTTAGTTGTATACCTTTTTTAATGTTTATTTATTTATTTATATTTTATTGATTTTTCACAGAAAGGAAGAGAGAGGGATAGAGAGAAACATTGATGAAAGAGAATCATCGCTCAGCTGCCTCCTACACACCCCCCACTGGGGATGTGCCCACAACCTAGGTACATGCCCTTGACTGGAATCGAACCTGGGACCCTTCAGTCCGAAGGCCAATGCTCTATCCACTGAGCCAAACCAGTTTCGGCGGTTGTGTACCTTTTAATTCTTTGTTTGCTTGAAGCAATTCCATATATAAAAGCACATGGTTCATAGTTTTTTCCTGTAAGAGCAATTCATCCCGAGGGGGAAACCTTTGGGAGAACTACAGCCACTTACATGGCTAATCCTGGGTCTTAGACACGTGTTTCTGAATCCTAAAGTCTGCCTCAAATTCCTATATCCTTTCTTCAGTTTTCTGAAATGTAAATACTTTAAATGGTCCCACACCATGAGCTACCATGCAAACCTGCCCCCATTCCTGCGATTTTGAAAGAAGAAGTCTCCACGCTGCTGCCCTGTTGTAAACAGCATCTGCTCCACCCACCCCCGGCCTGTGCTCCCAGGCCCTGAATCTATTGCTTTGTCACAACTGCACACACTACCCTGTTTCCCCGAAAATAAGACAGTGTCTTATGTTAATTTTTTGCTCCCAAAGATGCGCTAGGTCTTATTTTCAGGGGATGTCTTATTTTTCCATGAAGAAGAATACGGTACACATTTATTGTTAAATGAAAATAAAGGAAATCTATTACCTGTATACCGTACGGTAGTACGGTAGTTGTCAACACAAACCGGACAAACTGTGAATCCTGGGGGCCTTATTTCCAGGGGGGATGCCTTATAGCTCACTCAGAAGGAAACCTGTAAGTGGGTCTTATTTTCGGAGGATGTCTTATTTTGGGGGAAACACGGTACTAAGTCTTGTAGAAAGTGTCGCACCTCCTGAAGCAGACACGGAGAGCAGTGAGACAGTCCTCTGGGTGTCCCCCCCACAGTTCCGGGCATGCTGGAGTACGAGAGTCTGCAGGGCATTTCCGGCCTGAAGCCCACGGGCTTCCGCAAGCGGTCCTCCAGCATCGACGACACGGACGCCTACACGATGACCTCGGTCCTGCAGCAGCTGAGCTACTTCTACAGCACCATGTGCCAGAGCGGCCTGGACCCCGAGCTCCTGCGGCAGGCGGTGAAGCAGCTCTTCTTCCTCATTGGGGCGGTCACACTCAACAGCCTCTTCCTGCGCAAGGACATGTGCTCCTGCCGGAAAGGGATGCAGATCAGGTAAAACCCAGACGCCCCCGCTTCCTGCAGGGAGGCTGGCGGGGAGTAGTGCTCATCAGGTCCGACACACGCTCCGTTCTTCCTTCCCCGAGAGCTGCAATGCCAGGGGTAAAGGGCGCGGGGCAGCGTGACTCTTAGAAGCTTAGAGTGTCTGCCATCCACTACCCAGGCCGCCTCCCATCACTCCACGCTGAGCTCATTTGAGCTGTGGCAGAGTGGCTTTAACTGGGAACTGGGAACCCTGTATTTTAAAAGCCTGCCTTCTGTGGTTATCACAAACCCTCCCAGGGTTTACTGACCATGACCACCACCTCTGTGAGCAGCACTGCCTGGTGCAGGACAGAGGAAAGGAAGGACAGGGCTCTGCGCCAGATATAGGCATCTTGGATGTTTAGTAAGTGTTTATTGAATGGTTGAATGGATGAATGAATGGGCAGAGGAATGAGTTTACAGGAGCCTTAGATGCGGGGTCTGGGGGGAAGGGAATGATGTAGACAGCATGCTAGAGGAGAGAGAGGAGTGAATCATGGACCCTAGGATGGCAGCTGCAGTGTAAGCACTTGGCAGTCATCTTGTCTTTATCATATATATATGTGTGTGTGTGTGTGTGTGTGTGTGTGTGTGTGTGTGTGTGTATAATTATTTTTTTAAGATAAAGATTGATTTCAGAGACAGGGAGAGGGAAAGAGAGAAACATCAGTGATGCATGTCTCCTATTGGGGATTGAGCCTGCAACCCGGACATGTGCCCTGACTGGAAATCAAATCATGACCTGGTTCATAAGTCGGTCGACGCTCAACCACTGAGCTACACAAGCAAGACTGTGGTTTGTTTTTGTGAACATTCCATGTGCAGTTGAAAAGACTATATATTGTGTGGCTGTTGAGTGGAATCCTATCTAATAAAAAGGGAATATGCTAATTGACCCTCACACCATTACAAAGATGGTGGCGCCCACAGAAAATAAGGAGGGAATATGCTAATTGACTGTCACACCCTTAAAGATGGCTGCTCCCACAGCCAATAAGGAGGGCATATGCTAATTGACTGTCATATCCTCAAATATGGCGGCACCCACAGCCACAAGATGGCAGCGTCCAATCCCCTCAGCCCCACTGGGCAGCAGGCAAGGATAGGTGGGCCCGGCTGCTCTTCATGCCTACCTCTGGAGTTCCCCAGTCCCCTCAGCCCTCCAGCTGCCCAGGGCCAGCCCAAGGTGCAGGCAAACCTCAGATGTTGGCTGCCCAGCCAACCAGGGCCACCCAAGCCTTAGGTAACCAGGGCCGGCTGAGGCTTGTGCTGCTGGCAGTGGCAGCAGTAGAGGTGAGATGGGGGCATTGCCTTACCCTGATCACCAGGTTGCCTCTTGCCCCTGAGGGCTCCCGGATTGTGAGAGGGGGCAGGCCAGGCTGAGGAACACCCCCTCTAGTGCATGAATTTTCATTCACCGGGCCTCTAGTGTTCTATAAGTGGCAGTTGCTGATGATGTTTTCACTTCTCTACAGGACAGGAAAAAGTAGGTTTATAGTTGTGAGTATACAAAACACAAAACAGTTTATTCCCTCCATATCTCATTTGGATATAATATCCCTTCTGCCTGAGGAAATTCTTTTAGTAGGTCTTTTAGAGCAAGTTCACTGGCAATTAATTCTCTTAGTTTTCTTTTACCTGAAAATATTTTCATTTCACCTTCATTCCTAAAATATATTTTTGCCAGCTTTAGCATTCTGTGTTGACAGTACTTTTTTTCCTATCTCTTTAAAAATGTTTTACTTTATTCTGGCTTTCATGATTTCTGATTAGAAATGCACACTCATTTGAATTATTATTTCCATACAAGTAATGCATAGAATTTTTCTGATTGCATTCAATTTTTTTCTTTGTCTTCAGTTTTCCACTGTTTGATTTATGATGTGTCTGGGTGTGATTTTCTTTGGGTTTACCCTCTTTGGGAGTTCCTTGAGCTTCTTGAATCTGTAGGTTTGTACATTTCACAAATCTGTGACATTTCCAGCCAGTATTTCTTCAGATACTGTGCACCATAATTTCTTTTTTCCTTCTGAAACTTTGATGATATAAATGTTAAATCTTTCATTATTGTCCTTTGAGTCCCTAAAGTTTGGTACATTTTTTTCAGGTGTTTTTCTTTCTCTGTGATCTTCAGATTGGGACAATCTCTATTGATGCCTTAAAGTTCACTGGCTATACCCTCTGCTATCTCTATTCTGCTATTGATCCTATTCAGTGAGTTATTTGTTATTGTATTTTTTATGTCTAAAATTTTTAAAAAATATCTTCTGTTTCTTTTCTGAGACTTTCTATCTTTTCATTTATTTCAGAATAGTTTGTCTTTACTTTTTGGAGCATTTTTATTATAGCTTCTTTATAGTCTTTGTCAGGTAATTCCAACATCTGTGTCATCTCAGTGTTGACATCTATTGATTATCTTGTTTAAATGTGGGTTGAGATTTTCCTGGCTCTTTCTATGCCAAGAACAGATAATTCTCAACTTATGAGGGGTTACATCCTGATAAATCCATTACAAGTTGAAAATATTGTAAGCTGGAAATGCATTTAATACACTTAGTAGCAATATCATAGCTTACCCTAGACTACCTTAAACGTGCTCAGAACACTTACATGAGCCTAAAGTTGGGCAAAATCATCTAATATAAAACAGAGCCGCTTTTATATTATATCACTTCACATCATCATAAAATTGAAAAATTGTAAGTCAAACCATCATAAGTCAGGGACCATCTGGTAATTCTGAATTGTTCCCTGGACACCTCTAATATTATACTACAAGACGCTGGGTCTTTAAGTCCTATAGAGAATGTGGATATTTTTATCAGATAGTCAACCCATTTGGCTTCAAGCTGCAAGTTCTGAGTATCCCTTGGGGGCTGTGTTCCCATGTCAGCTCATTTTTCAAAGTCTTTGTAATGCTCTTTAGTTCTATTTCATCTATTTTACCCAGTGGCCAGACTGAAACTTGGCTCTTGCTCTGTCCCATAGTTTAGTCCTCAAATCTGTATGTGCTATTGAGGGTCAGATCCATGTGTGGGCTCAGGGGTGCTCCCAGGAGTTCATAAACAACTTTAAGGGGTCCCTTTCTCAACCTTCTTCCTCTCCATAACCTCCCTGGTACTTTCCAGCTCCCTGCAGATGCCCTGTTTGCTGCCTCCCCCGCCCCAACTGAAAATGGGGGCTTTACTTTATTTTATTGATTTGTTTGCTTGTTTATTTATTTCTTAATTCTCACTGGGGATGTTTTTCCATTGATATTTAGAGACAGTAGAAGGGAGAGGGAGAGAGACACAGAGAGAAACATCGATGTGAGAGAGACACATCAATTGGTTGCCTCCCGCATGCACCCTGACCAGGGCCAGGGATCGAGCCTGAAACCGAGACATGTACCCTTGACTGGAATCAAACCTGGGACCCTTCAGTCTGCAGGCCAATGCTCTATCCACCGAGCCAGACCAGCTAGGGCTGGAGGCTTTACTTGCTGTGTGACACAATCCCTAGAAATGTCCCATCTGGGGGCCAGGTGGTGGGAGGATGGAGCAGCGCGAGTTCTTGGACTATAGCTCCTCCACTTGCAGGAACTTCCCTCCTCTCGGAGTTTCAGGTTTCTATTGGACCCTTTGCCACCATTGCCATCACCATCTGATTGTTTGGGGATTGAAAGGAGAGAATGAAGAAAAGGAAAGAAAATGGAGAAAAAAGAAAAACAGGAGATTTCCATCCTCTCGCTGAGCATTAGGTCACCCCTCTTCAGCTCCTTGAGCCGAACTGGATTCCTTCCCCTGAAGCTCGCTATTGGCCTCAATGCTCACTACTGAGTCTCAGGCTGCTGAGTTCAGGCCAACAAACAGGAGGAGGGGAAAACTGGCAAACTCACTATCGAGTGAAGATACTTCAAAGTCTGGTTTTCTTCCCCGATCCACCTGCTACTGTTCACTTTTCAGAGTCCCCAGTCAGCTGCTCCAGGAGCATGCAGGCTTTGCAGCTGCATTTGGGGGGAGAGGAATGGTGGGGGTGCTTTCTCCACCGTACCAGGAGCCGGGACCCCACCGCAGGCTTTTGAGCAGGAGGATTAACATGTTCAAAATTCAGATTTAGAAAGTGCTGTGGCAGGATTACGACAGATAAGAAGGGGTGAAATGGGAGGCTCATTGGGTATCTATTGTAATAAGAACTCAAACGAGCAGGACAAAATAGACAATGAAAAAAAATGGGGCGGATGAACCAGTGCAAGAAATGTCATTCCACTCATTGCGTTCCTGCAGAATGCACTAATTCAGCATTAGCGTCTCAGTGTTATAACCAAAGAGAGGAATCCCCGTCCCCTGATCACCTAGTTCAGTACTTCCTTTCTTGAAACATTGATATGTAATTTATCTGTCATGAAGTTCACCCGGTAAAAGCGTATAATTCAGTAGTTTTTGGTATATTTACAGAGATGCACAACTGTCACCACAGTGTAATTTTAGAACATTTTTGTCACTCCAGAAAGAAACCTTATGCTCATTATCAGCCACTCTCATCACTACCCACATCCCACCTCTCCAGTCCCCTCGCCCTCAGCCTACGCAACCATGAATATATCTTCTTTCTCTATAGATTTGCCTATTTTGGACATTTTAATAAATGGAATCATAAAATATATTGTCTTTTGTGACTGGCTTTTTTTCGCTTAGCATAATGTTTTCACAGTTCATCCATATGGTAGCATGTGCTAGTTCCCCATTCCCCTTCATTGATGAATAACATCCCATTTAGGGATATAGACCAGTTTCTTTATTCATTAGTTTGTAGACATTTGTGTTGTTTTCATTTTTTGGCTAAATTGAAAGCTATGGCCTGGCCAGTGTGGCTCAGAGATTGAGCACTAACCTATGAACCAGGAGGTCATGGCTTCTTTCTAGGTCAAAGTACATGCCTGGGTTGCAGGCTCAATCCCCAGTAGAGGGCATGCAGGAGGTAGCCAATCAATGATTTCCTGTCATCATTGATGTTTCCTATCTCTCCCTCTCCCTTCCTCTCTTAAATCAATGAAAATAAGTTTGTTTTTTTTAAATTAAATACTATGAACACTTGTGGACAGTGTTTTTTGTGTGGACATGCTTTCTGTCTTCTTGAGTGCATATCTAGAAGTTGAATTGCTGGGTCATATGGTTCTGTTATGTTAAACATTTCGAGGAACTGCCACACTATTTTCTTTAGCAGCTATACCATTTTACATTCCCACTAGCAATGTCTGAGTGTTCTTAGCATTCATTTACCCAGAGAGTTGAGTAACTTCCCAAGCTCACACAGTGGACTGGTGAGACAAAAACCCGTGCTTCTTAACTCGTAAACCATTAGTGTCAGAAAGGAGAATTAAAAACTCAGTGGACTGAAAGAAAGCCTTCTGCCAGTTGAAAATGTTCTGCCAATTTAGGAAATTAGTTTTCATACCAATGTAAGTCTTCTCTTCAGATACCACTATTTTTCCCTTTAATAATTTGCAAGTCTATTAGTGACTATTTTAATAAATTACTTTATAAATTTTGCAGTCACAATACTTGGCTCAGATTTCCCCCCAAAGTTTATAGCTGTTATAGTCCCTCACCCTAGACTGTCATGATCCTTAGAACCAGGAATCATGGTCCTACACCCTCCTATTATAAATAAAGAAACTGCTAGACTGTGGTCCTGGGCTCCTCAGTGCACTCTCAGGACATGCTAGGGGACTCGGTACCCTGCCCTAACATGTCTTATATAGATTGCCCACCGTTCTCTCCTCCTTTGGCTTTTACTCCAGGTGCAACATCAGCTACTTAGAAGAATGGCTTAAAGATAAGAATTTGCAGAACAGCTTGGCCAAGGAAACTTTAGAACCTCTCTCTCAGGCAGCCTGGTTGCTTCAGGTGAAGAAGATCACAGATAGTGATGCCAAGGAGATCTTCGAACGCTGTACCTCACTGTCTGCTGTGCAGGTAACCAGGCTTGCTGAGTGTCTCCCTGGTCTTCACTGACAGACCCTCTCATTGGTGTCAGCTTTCCTGGCCTAGCCAACCATGGAGTGCACCTGAGTCTGTGTGTTTTTTGGTAGCATAGTATCCCCCATAGCCCACTCTCTTATCTCATAAACATTTATTAAATACTAAGTCCAGGCCTTAAAAACACAAAAGTGCATATGACATATTGCCTACGCACTAAACTTTCAGATGTGGATGGGGGCGGGAGGCTGGAAGAGAAGAGTTGTCTGTCATCTAATTGTGTGATTTGTCTTTGCTCCCTTCCATGCACTTCTCACCTTATTTCCTTTCCTTGGAAAGAAACAACACATGGTTCCTAGAGCCAAATCCTATATAATAAAAGGGTAATATGCAAATTGACCTAATTGTGCAACTACCAGGAATGACCGAGTGCTATGACTGCACTGACCTCCAGGGGGCAGATGCTCAATACAGGAGCTACCCCCTGGTGGCCAGTGCGCTCCCACAGGGGAAACTCCGCTCAGACACAAGCTGGACTGACAGTTGTGAGCACAGCAGTGGTGGTGGAAGCCTCTCCTGCCTCCACATCAATGCTAAGTATGTCCAACTGCAGCTTAGGCCAACTCCCCCAGGGGGAAAAGGCCTAAGCAGTCAGTTGGACATACCCTGAGGGCTCCCAGGCTGTCAGAGGGATGTCTGACTGCCATCTTAGGCCTGATCCCCCGAGGAGTGGGCCTACCCAGCGGGTGGACATTCCCCAAGGGGTCCCAGAATGAGAGAGGGCACAGGCCAGGCTGAGAAACCCCCCCCCTCCCAAGTGCATGAATTTTTGTGCACTGGGCCTCTAGTTATAGTGTAAAAGAGCTACTTGTGGTTCCTAGCTGTCCCAGAACCATTATATCACAGGCAGAGCTGTCTTTTTTTCATGGTCTAACATGTCTTCTGTATGGTTTGCAGATCATAAAGATCCTTAATTCATACACACCTATAGATGACTTCGAGAAAAGAGTGACTCCATCCTTCGTTCGCAAAGTACAGGTGAGATCCTTAAGAATGTGCCTTTTAATTTTTAATAGAAGACAGTTATATTTAACTAGAGGCCCGGCGCACATATTCACGCACCAGTGGGGTCCCTTGGCCTGACCTGTGGGATGGAACCAAACCCAGCTCTCCAGGATCCTCTGTGGAGTCCCAGATTGCGAGAGAGCACAGGCCAGGTCAAGGGACCCCACCGGTGCATAATCGGGGCCAGGGAGGTTGGCCAGCTGGGGAGGGACTGCAGGAGGGCTCCAGGGCATGGCCAGCCCGTCTTGCTCAGTCCTGATCAGCCAGACCCCAGCAGCAAGCTAACCTACCAGTCAGAGCATCCACCCCTTGGTGGTCAGTGCACATCATAGCAACTGGTCAGCTGTCTGCCTCTTGGTGGTCAGGGCACATCATAACGAGTAGTTGAGCGACCTTAGCATATTATTAGCACATTACGCTTTAATTGGTTGAACAGATGATGACCAGATGACCTGACACCTAGCATATTAGGCTTTTATCATATAGGATTAATATTATAGAAATCCAGGATTAAAGCACATTCACCAAACAAGCAGACAAAGCAGCAGGAATTTTCCCTGTCAGGCTCCCAGTTTTCAGAACCCGTGTTCCCTGGGGGAAGGGAACAAACGCACCAGAGGTGACTGGGGTTCTTAGCTCCTTCAGCAGGTTCTGTTTCTTCTCAGCCTTTGAGAGCCACGCAGGTGGGCAGAGGCTGACTGGAAGCAGAGACCTATGTGCCCGCCTTCCTTGTTTTAATCCCAAAAGTTTCAGAAGCAGATCTGAGATTCATTCCCCCTATCATATTAAGTCAGACATTTAAAAGATCTAAAAAAACCATAAAATAATACCACTTTCCACTAATCATTTTTGTTTTAAAAAATATAGTTCTTTTTCAATTAAAAATATATGAACATGTGTTGGGTTTGCTCTTGTCATTTTATTTATTTATTTATTTGTTTATCTATTTATTTTGCTCTTGTTATTTTAGTGAATGAATACATTTTAAGTTATTGCTTTAATTACTAATATGGTAAATATCAGTAGTTAGACCCATATACATGAAGGCTCTTGGAATCCTCACTCATTTTTAAGGGTATAAAAGAGGTCCTGAGACCAAAAATGTTTGCAAACCCTTGAATAAAAAGAAACCACTGAGGGCAATGAAAATTTAATACTTGAGATCTATTCATGTCTGGGCTTGGAATTCTGCCCTGAGAATAGCGAAAAAGAGGGAACAGATGGATTTAGTGGGAAGTTATCCTCTGGGGTGAAACAGACAAGGAAGCACTCAGGAGAGCCGGTCCGGAAGACCCGCCAGACCTCTTCACCCGGACCCGTGCTGTTAGAGGCTCTGAGTGTCCTCACGGCCTCTGGAAAGGAGGGTCTCCCTAGAGAGGAGGTGTTGTGTTTTCCTCCCTCCTGGCTTGCAGATAGCAGTGAAGCAGAATGCACCCGTGTCCTTACTCACGTCCCCCCGGTTCTCATTGCAGGCTCTCCTCAACAGCCGGGAGGACTCCGCGCAGCTGATGTTGGATGCCAGCTATCTCTTCCAA
The DNA here is from genome assembly GCA_963924515.1 of Vespertilio murinus. Lineage (NCBI taxonomy): Eukaryota > Metazoa > Chordata > Mammalia > Chiroptera > Vespertilionidae > Vespertilio > Vespertilio murinus. Next base: position 164,547,580 of record OZ004704.1, on the reverse strand, counting down.
GTCGTCTTTCCTTTCACGCCCTCTCCCCACGCTCTGGAGATGATCGAGATCCCCAGCAGTTTCAAGCTGGGTTTTCTCAATAGATTGTAGCAGGGGAAGAGAATAAATGCCCTTTTCCCTCCAAAGCTAAACGAAGGTCAAACATGAGGGATGTGGCATGGAACTGGAAATGCTCTGGAATGCGATTTAAGGGAGAAAATGAGAACTCTCCCAAATGGGCCACATCTCCTCTCGCTCACAGTGCTGATGTTGCCACTGTCATTTTACAAAAATTAACACACACCAGCTGTGGCCTTGTCTAGCTCCGGAATCCCAGCTGGCTTTTACTAGAATTCCTGGAAGCTCCCATTTTCTTCAGGTATCTCTGGTCTCCATCTGTCTTGTGACAGGGCTCCACCCACAGGGGCATAAGATCCGGGGACACAGTGTCTCCCAGATTTTCTAAGGTTCATGTGAAGCTTGTGTACATTTATGAAGCCACAGTGGGGTCCAGGGCTGAGTCTTCCAAAAGTCCCCTCACCCCATGCCTGTTTTGGGGAGAGTGAGGAGGGGGGGGGGCAGGTGGGGAGATTCCCACTGACTACTAAAAATGCTCCTGGATAAAAATATATTTATTATTTCAGATCCTTCTAATTTTTAAGAAAATATTCAATCTGAATGAATTATATGAAGTATTTCTATGTATTTGTCTAATTAAAACCAACATATTATTAAAGCTTAATTGCCACACCATTTTTCATCTACTCCAAAAGAACATTTCTTAAATTTTGTCTGCCAACACATTTGCCATCATTTTTTATTGTTTAGTATCTTTCACACAGTAACATTTTTTAAAGTATATTTTTATTGATTTCAGAGAGGAAGAGAGAGGGAGAGAAAAATGGAAACATCAGTGATGACAGAGAATCATTGACCGGCTTCCTCCTGCATACCCCACACTGGGGATCGAGCCCACAAACTGGGCATGTGCCCCTGACAGAATCAAACTGTGACCTCCCGTTTCATAGGTTGATGCTTAACCACTGAGCCATGCCAGGCAGGCTCATACAATAACTTTTAAAAAGAGCGTAGCCAAAACTGGTTAGGCTCAGTGGATAGAGCATCGGTCTGCGGACTGAAAGGTCCCAGGTTCAATTCCAGTCAAGGGCATGTACATTGGCTGCGGGCACATCCCCAGTAAGGGGTGTGCAAGAGGCAGCTGGTCGATGATTCTGTCTCATCGATGATTCTAGCTCTCTATCCTTCTCCTTTCCTCTCTGTAAAAAATCAATAAAAAATATATTTTTAAAAGACCACCTAAATTATTTTCTCTATCTTATCAGCATTGAAATATGTTTTAAATTTTCTCATAAAAATAACTGAAGAATTATGTTAGGTCTTTCCTTTTGAGAAGTCTGTGTTTCCCACGTTTTATGACTATTCCTTGTCTCCCGAGATGTCTTTTTTCCTTCCTTTCAGATCATTAAATGTCACTTGGTAAGCCCTCCTAGCCTGTGGCCTGCAGACCCAGAGCCCTTTGCAACACCCCAAGAATCCCAACCAGCCCTTCTGTTTCTGACAGTCACAGGCAAGAGGAGAGATTCTGTAACGCAGACATGTATCTTAGAAGTGGAAGTCATACATGATTACGAAGCAACATCACCCTGCTAACATGGAATAATGTCTTGTCTTATGATAAGTAATTTAATTTAGTTCATTTAGATACATGTATATGAAGAAATGAAAATAGAACTTTGTAATATTTTAATCAATGAAATAAATTCCCATATGAACTGGGTCAGGTTCTTTTAATTGCTAAGAGATTATATTTTCCTTAAGTACACAAGTTTCAGGGCCTTTCTTTAAGGGTCACGTCCTGCCAGGGCTGACCAGCGGCCCCTGAAGGACGGTGAACAGGTTACTCCGGCGCCGTTTCACTGTGGGCAGAGGGCTGGGGGGCGGCGCTGAAGGAGCCAGGTTGCCTGCCTCTTGGGCTTTTATTGGGATTTTTATCTTTGGTTGCAATCAGCAGGGTGAGTAATCTTGGGAAGACACATGTGTTTACATTGTCCTCCGGACAAGGGCATCCCGGGGTTAAGCAAAGGACTCCCGTGAACACCCGGGCTGCCCATGCACAGACTTGGTTGGAAAGGTCAAGGAATAATTAGGGGTGCCGCCTTAGACACTCCCCTAAGTCTCCCCTATATCTGATAAAGGGGATAAAGAATTCTGATAAAGAGGCCAGGCAGCCCTCCCCACGCTTCCCTTTTATCAGAATGTCGTCCTTACGAACTTTCCAACCCAGTCTCCTGTGCTCCCCAACATCTTCTCATGCTACCTCACAAAACATATTATGAGAATTCTCAGAAAGGAAGGAAATACGCCCTTAGTCCTGCCTCGGGCCGCAGCTCCATGGGGCTCCCAGACATGCCTCCTCTGTGCCCCTTCAGACCTCCCTCTGCCACCAGGAGCCCATCGCCCTTCCTTGTCCTGCTCCCATAACTCAGCCCTGACCCTCGGCTAAAAGCCCATCACGCTGCCCAGCCCTCTGCTGGCCTGGCCTGTGGACCTGGAGAGCAGGTCCGCTCTCCCTCATCCCCGTGTGACCTTAATGCTGGGAGGTGGGGGCACTGCAGGAGCCAAGTCCTGCTGGAGGCGGCAGGATCGGGGTGGGTGGTGGTGGTCAGCCTTGGGAAGGAGCAGATCTTGTTTGGGAACCTGCAGAGGCTGAGGCGTGCATACATGGGAAGGGGTGGGGAGTGGGGGTTTCATCCCATAAGCTTGACCAGTTCTTCAAGGCTGAAGGGGGTGGGGGTGGCCAAAATTAATGAGGTGCTGGTGAGATGCGGACTGAGGAGACAGGAGGTGCAGATGACATCCAGTCACAGGTGAATGTCAAGGTTGCCCAGGAGAGCAGCTGGTGGATCCAGCCTGTGAACTCTGCCTCCTCAGAGGGCAGACGGAGAACTAAGCTCAACAAATTGGTCAGCAGGGGGTTCCCAGGGCACCTGGCAGCGGGGTGGGCAAAAGGTTCAAGGAGCGAGTGCCTGATGCAAATGGCAGTGCCCCACAGTGCTCGAGGGCTGCCGGTGGGCGGTGGAGCAGCTGCGTGTAATGCCCAGATAAGGGGATTAGAGGTGTCTCAGCCCCTTTGCACCTTGGAGCTGCCGGCTTTAACTTCTCACCTTTCTGCTGATCAATTCCTAGCGCTAACTCTGTGGGAGGTATATGTGAATTGATATTAAATTAGAATACTTGGACTTCCGTAAGAGCTCAGAAAAGTGTTCAGGTATGTACCCAGCAAGGTGCTGGCCGTGGGCTTTCTGTGTGGCGGGAGCACAGGCGAGGGCTGGCAGTGTTTGTTAATCTGCATGTCCTACTTTTTCTACAATTCATGTGCATTTCTTTGGAAACAATGTTTTGTTTTTAAAATATATTTAGTGTGGGATCAGGGGAAAAGCTAATCATCTTTAAAATCATTTAATCAGTTTTAAAAATGGATCCAGGTTAATACTCTGTCAACATAAGCCTCAAGAGTGCAACTTACAGAATTGAAAGAGGTTTTTGACAGTAAACATTAGTTACATGAGTCTGAGATACATCCAGATTGTCACATGTTCCATAGTTTACTCTCTTTTATTGCATATATCATAAATTGTTTATCTAGTCTACTAAAGATGAGCACTTGTGTTTTTCCAGTTTGGTGCTATTATGAATAAAGCTGCTATGGCATTCTTCTTTCTCCTCCTCCTCCTCCTCCTCCTCCTCCTCCTCCTCCTTTTTCTTCCTTTGTACCAATTTAGACTTTCCACAGCAAGAAAGGAGGTCCATTGTCCACATCCTCACCCACACTTCCGATTGTTAGTATCTTTCATTTCAGGTATATTAATGGCTCAATAATGACAGCACAGTGTGATTCTAACTTTTCTTTGATGACTGTTGATTTTTTTATATGTTTACTAGAGGCCCAGTGCACGAAATTTGTGCAGAGGGCAGGGGCGGGGGCGGTGTCCCTCAGCCCAACCTGCACCCTCTCCAATCTGGGACCCCTCGAGGGATGTCTGGCTGCCCGTTTAGGCCCTATCCTACCTGGGCAGTTGGACATCCCTCTCACAATCCAGGACTGCTGGCTCCCAACCGCTCACTTGCCTGCCTTCCTAATTGCCCCTAACCACTTCTGCCTGATCACCCCTAACCACTCCTCTGACAGCCTGATTGATGCATAATTGCTCCCCTGCCAGCCTTTTTGCCCCCAACTGCCTTTCCCTGCAGGCCCAGTCACCCCCAGCTTCCCTCCTCTGCTGGCCTGATCACCCACAACTGCCCTCTCTTTCAGGCCTGGTCCCTCCCAACTGCAGAGGGGGCAGAATCTTTGACCACATGGGGGCAGCCATCTTGTGTGTTGCAGTGGCAGTCAATTTACATATTACTCTTTTATTAGATAGGATTTACCATATGAATATCTGCATTTGTGAAGTGTTTGTTCATATCTTTGCCCATTTAAAAAATAATTTTTACCGAGATATAATGCACCTTCACCCAAAAAAGGAAGCCCATACCCATTAATCAGTCATTCCTGACCTCTCCTCACCTCCCCAGCAACCTCTAATCTACTTTCTGTCTCTGTGGATTTGCCTATCTCGGACATTTAATACAAATAGAAACATAATTTGTGGCCTTTTGTGTTTGTCTTACTTAACATAATGTTTTGTAAAGGGTTCATTTCATAAAGGGTTCATTCAGGTTGTAGCATATTTCAGAACTTCATTCTTTTTTATTGTCAAACTAGAGGCCTGGTGCACAAAATTTGTGCACTCGGGGTGGGGTGGGGGTCCCTCAGCCTGGCCTGCACCCTCTTGCAGTCCAGGAGCCCTCGGAGGATGTCTCACTGCTGGTTTAGGCCCACTCCCTGGGCCTTGGCCAGCAGGCGGACATCCTTAGTGTTGTCACAGAGGTGGGAGAGGCTACCCCCACTGCCGATGTGCTTGCCACCCATGAGCCTGGCTCTTCTGGCTGAGCAGTGCTCCCTATGGGAGTGCACTGACCACCAGGGGGAAGCTCTTGCATTGAGGGTTTAGGTCAATTGTTCTGCCGTTAGGTCAATTTGCATATTAGCCTTTTATTATATAGGCTAACATTCTACTTTTGGATGTACCACATTTTGTTTACCCATTCATCAGTTGATAGCCATTTGAGTTGTTTCCACTTTTTGACTTAAATGCTGTTACAGGCACGTTTTTATGTGAACATATATTTCAGTTACCTTGGGCATCTAACCAGGAGTGGCTTTGCCGGTTCAGATGGTAACAGCCCTGTTTAAGTTTTAGTGACTACTAAGCATTTTCCACAGTGGCTGTACCATTTTATATTCCCACCAGCAAAGGATGAGGGTTCTTCTGCCCATTTTTAAATTAAGTCAATGAAGCATTATTTTGAAAGTAAAAACTGAAGATAGTCTATATATCCAACAATAGGTTGGTTTAATAAATGATGATACTCCATAGTAAAAAAATAATACTAAAGCTATCAAAAAATACAGATAGATCTAAAGTACTGACAAACTAATTAGTCAACAGAGCCAAATATCAACTGTACAACGATTGCAATTTCTTTTGAGAGCCAAGTTTTTTAAACTTAAACTTCTTCAAATGCCACTTTTTCAAAATAGACTTGCCCAGGCCATGGTATTTTGTGGAAGAGCCACACTCAAGGGGCCAAACAGCTGCATGTGGCTCAATCACCCTGCCAGTCACCCCACAGACGGGCCCTGATTGCTGGCCAGGCCTAGGGACCCAACCTGTGCATGAATTTCGTGCACTGGGCCTCTAGTTATTTATAATGAACATAGGCAGCTCTTACAACTAAAAAATGGGAAGGAAAACATTGTCCAGATTTGGAATATTGACCTTCTTTTCTACTTCTGTTTTTCTTGATCTTCCATAACTCCTAGCCTCCTCCTATTCCTTCTCCTCTCGGTTCTGGTCCCTCTCGCCTTTCATCCCTGCAGTTGCTTCTGGCCAGAGCTCATTTTCTCTTCCCCAGAATTGATAACAGTCTCTTAACTTAGTTGGTTTTCCTGCTGTACATTCTGTCTCTGACCTACTTCTGGAAGCAATGATGCTGGAATAATCCACTGGACATTGCTCCCTTGCTGAAAATCCATGGCTTACCCTCCTAATGCTATTACTTGGAGTCCTCAGCTCGACCTTGTGACTGCCCCCTGGGCAGTTTGGCCAGTAGAGGGCAGCATCACCAGGGCCCCACCACAAGCCAGGCTCTCATGGGCAGAACCTTTCACATTCTCTCACTCCCTCGTTGTGGCAAAGCAGAGCAGCTTCATGGTGCCAGCTTGACAGTAAAGGTAGTGGAGTCCCACTACACACAGATTCAGGCCACACCGCTGACCTTGAACTTCTTTAACCCTCGGCATTTCCTCAGCTGTCGTACAGATGTCCTGCCGCCCTCCCAGGGTGGCTGTGAGGGGCCAGGGCTGAGCACGCTGTGGCTGGCAGGAGCTGGCTCCCTTCTGTCCTCATCCATCCTTTAGGGCTGACCTCCACTCCTCGGTCACTTGGAGATCCCAAGAACTGTCTCAGCTGCCCCTTGGCTGTAGGAGTTCACCCCAACTCATGAACCCCCATTCTCTCTGCAGCCCTGTGGTGACCTCTGCTTTGTAGACATTCCTCTCCGAGGTATCCCCACTGTCGCCTGCCCCTCAAACACATCCCTCACGAATTTGGCTCTGTGGAAAAGGTAAGACAAGTGCCTCAAAATATCTGTATAGTCAGGGGGTCATTTCGTTGAGCCTTGACGTGGCCCAGTCTGAGGAACACCTATTCAATCCGCATGGCCACATGGCTGTCTCCCCCTCACACCCCCCTTAACCTCCTGTCTCCCATCTCTAACAACGGCACCACAAACCCGCAGCCTCCCGAACAGAATCCTGGGAGTCACCGTAGACCTCTCCCTCTCCCTCTCCCCGTCTCCAGGTCCAGCTCCTTCTCCTTCCTAACTGTGGTCCACATCCTCCCCACAGCTAAACCCCTGGTTTAGCTCAGGCCTTTGTGTGTCTTGCCTGAACTTGGCAGCAGGCTCCTCTCTGCTCTGTCCCCATCTCCAGCCTCTCTCCCTCCTTTCTGCTGCTGCTGCTGCTGCTGCTGCTGCTGTTACAGCAACTCCCACGGCAGCATAACATCTCACTACATCCCAGCCCTGAGCTAAGTGCTTCCTGCTTAAAACCCCCTGACAACTAAGAGGTGGACTGAAGCTCCTCATTTTATAGATTAGCGAACAAAGCTTCAGAGAGATGAAGCAACCTGCCCAAGCAGCAGGCCAGGGTCCACGCAGCCAAAGCCGGCACCTTAGCCACTGGGTGGGTTGGGCTCACCGTTGCCCTCCCTTCAGCGGCTTGGGCCGGCGGACTTCTGGGTGGAGAGGCGGGGACCCTGGGTCTGCGCTGTCACAGTTTAGTAAGGAAGTGGGATGCTGCGTTCCTGGCAGGGAGCCAGCATGTGTTTACACCGACTCATCCCTGGTTGGAGTTAGGCTCTGCCATTTTCTGGCTCTTGACTCCAAAAGTTCACCCTGAAGGGAGGAGTTGTTTGTTTTTTAAATTTCATATTATACTCTTCATTACAACAATGCTCTCCATGTTGAGCCCCGCAGAACTAATACTGTGCTGCAAAGATTAATGGTGTCCACGTCTGCAAGCTGCCAAAACAACCAGTTAAACCTAAGTTCAGAAGACCTATTGTCTGATGCTTCCTGATAGATAAGCGAGTTGGTGTTGCCCCAGCACGTGGTAATAAATCAGAGGTTACAGGTGAAGTGCAGATACTTTATCCCAGCGTAGAGGTCTGGGCAACTACCACGATGAGCTTTAAAACAGCTTTTTCTGTTGGCATTTCTCACACACGTCCCTTCTCTCTCTCTTTCAGCTTCATCTTGCATTAAAGATGTGTGATCAGACCTTTCTAGTTAACGTATTTGGCTCCTGTGACAAATGTTTCAAACAAAGGGCTCTGAGGCCAGTTTTCAAGAAATCTCAACAGCTCAGCTACTGCTCAGGATGTGCAGAAATTGTAAGTGTAACTTTAAAATTTTTTAAAAATAGTTACCTATCTTAAAACAATGTCTGATGTGCGGGTCCTGTGACAGTGAGTTGCCACAGAATCGGGGTACACACACAGACGTTTTCAGGGTGGCCGGGCGGGTGAGGCAGAGCAGCATGGGGGAGGGTGCGGTCTGGCCTCTGCCTCCCCGGGTTCGGTCCCAGTTCTGTGCCGTGGCGGTTGTGAATCAACGAACTCACCTCCCTAAGGAGGTCTGTGTCCCCACCTGTACTGGCAAAACAGGAGTAATGGCAGCTATCTCATCGGGCTTTGTGAGTATCAGATGAGTTCATTTGATAAAGGGTTTTAAACAGTACCCAGCACAGGAAGTGGCCAATGAATGTTTCAGCGTTTCAGCTGGTACGCTTTTCTAGAGCTGAGGCTTTTCTCTTTTGTCCCCTATTCGTCTTCTTGGCAAGCAGCCAAGCTGAAGGGACACTGGCAAGTCAACAGCTTGGGAGCATCTTCCAAAGGCCCCGTGCCCTCTGCCCCTGGGGACAGCTCTGTTGAGACTGGACCTCACAGGGCCGCAGTAATGAGCACCATCGAGCTGCAGGGAAAGAGCTCCTTGGACCTAAAACCCAAGCTTTCAACAAGGGCTAGGGACTAAACATAAATCCTGACATTTTCCCCAAAGTACACAAAATCAATCCTCACCAGCGGTGGCTATGCACAGGTCTTATATTCAGGTCTTTAATTATGGAAGATCTGTATTCAGATATTGCAGGAAAAAAGAAAGAAAAAAGGCCAGAGCCTGACTGAAGCCCTAGAATTAGATCTATCTCAGAGAATTTGCAAAGCTCTGCTCTAAAGGGCGGCTGAGCCCAGCTGAGCCCCCTCCTGGTTGAAGGTGGTAAAGCACTAACCAGGGCCCAGGTCAGGGGTGGGCAAACTTTTTGACTCAAGGGCCACAATGGGTTCTTAAACTGGACCGGAGGGCCGGAACAAAAGCAACCTGACCATGCTGGCACTCTCATCTTGGGCTGCTGGTGAAGGAGCGGAGGGGAGAGCAAGAGAACTCTCCAATCTTTCAGCTCCGAGGGCCGGATATAGAATAGCCAAATGGGCGGGATCCAGCCCTTGGGCCGTAGTTTGCCCATGGCTGGCTCAGGAGATGCCAGCCTGAGAGGGCAAGGAGGGGATACTGCTTTGATGACCCCGTGAGGAGTGTCCCTGACCTAGGGTCTCCTCATTTAAATTAGTTCACATGAGCTGCTCCAGTGTACTGGCAGCCTTAAAAAGAATAGCAAGCAACCACTGTGTGCCACACACTGCTCAGAATGCTCTACTCGAGCATGTCAAACTCGCGGCCATCAGGCGGCAAGCCCAGAGGCACCTGACCCGTCAGCGGTGCGTTTGACAGGTTTGCAGCCATTCCTAAAGAGCGCCCCCTCTGGACTGTCTGATCTGTCTGGAACCTGTGCTCTTAACCTCTGCTCTGCAAACTCTTAAAACAGATCTATGAAGAAGTGAGTGTATCTAAAATATGTATACACTTTATACACTTGATATTTTACTCAATTACATTTTTTATATCTATACATTCTGCCACAGACCCATTTAACAAACTAACGTTAACTGGGCACCTAATACATTTATTATAGAGATTAATATTAGTATAGATTACTGCCAACTTTTCTTAGAGAGGCCTCAGGATAGCAAGTCCAGGCTGGGTTCCTCCAGAAGGGAGGGGCTACAAAGAGGCGATGTTTCCCTTTAGAATGTGTCCTGGGACCTGCCTTCTCAGTCTGTGCGCGTGCACACACACACACACACACACACACACATGTGTAGGGTCATGGCAAGGGGAGAGGAAGCAGCCGAGGGCGGGGGCCTCCACACGCATCCTGAAGCCTGTAACTGACCGGACCAGGCTGCCTGGGCCCACGTCTTGCCTTTGCCTTTCTGGGAGTGTGCACCCAGCAAAGCATTGAACCTCCCTGTGCCTCAGTCTCCTCATTTGTGAAATGGGGTGGTGACGGTACCCATTCAGGGTGACTGTGGTGAGTTATTAAGGTAAAGCACTAGGAACGGGGCCCGGCACTGCAGGGCACTGGAAAGGGGACGCTTGATCATCACAATTTGCGTCCTTGAGCGAGTTGTAGCGACCCCGCACTGCAGGGTGGAGGAAGGGACTGGGGCGAGGTCCCCGGGCCGGGGCTCAGAGGCCGGGGTGTGGCCCCCGTGTGCCATGCCCTCCCCCCCCCTCCCCCGGGACTAATCCCCCAGCGAAGAAGGGAATAGCACACCCAGCAGCGGGCCGGCTAAGGCCCCGGCGCTTCTCGGAAGCTCACTATTTGCTTACATTGAAGTCAACAAACCAGGAAGGCTTCCGGCCCGCCGTGGGGGAGCCAGACCTCGCCGCCCACCCGCTCCTCTCCGGTTCCTGCAGGAAGAGCCCTCGGGCCAGCGAGCGGAGGGAGGGCAGGGTCGCTGGGAGTTCGCCGGCCTCCCAGGAGCCGGGCCGCGGGGCTGGCGATCCCAGCGCGGCCCTCGCCCCCGGCGCGCCCTGCACCCACTCGCGTCTTCCCGGCCTCGGTCTTCCCGCCGGGAAAGTGGGCGCCGCGCCCCCTGCCTCCCCCGGCGGAGCGCGCGGCCTCGCTGACGGGGGCCTCGCTGACCGGGGCCTGGCTGACCGGGGCCTGGCTGACCGGGGCCTGCGCCAGGCGCGGGGCGGGGCGGGGGCCGCGGGCCGGAGCGGGCTGGGCCCCCGCGCGGGCGGAGGGCGGCCGCCGCAGCCCCGCTCGCACCGCCGGCGTCAGCGCCGGGGGCGGGGCCGCGCGGGGGACGCGGCGGAGCGGCGCCCGCGGCTCGGGCCTCCTCGGGCGGCTCGCCGCATCCCGGCTCTCCCTTCCTCCCCGCCGCGGCCCCGCGCGAAGATGGCCACGGACGGGCTGCACGAGAACGAGACGCTGGCGACGCTCAAGAGCGAGGCCGAGAGCCTCAAGGGCAAACTGGAGGAGGAGCGGGCCAAGCTGCACGACGTGGAGCGTGAGTGCGGGCCGGGGGCCGGGGAGGCTGCGGGCGGCCCGGCCTGGGCGGGGGGCGGGGGGCGGCCCCGGGGGTCCCCCCAGCGCCGGGGGGAGGCGGGGAGCGGCCGTGAGCCCCGGGGCGCGGGTGTGCGGTCCGAGGAGGCGGCCCCGGAGGCTCCGGGCGCCGTGCGGAGCCCCTGGAGCCGCAGCCCCGGCCCTGGCCCCCCAGGAAGGAGCCGGGGACCGGCCCCCGGGGCCACCGTCACCTGCCGGGAAGGTGCCCACTGGCCGCCTGGGAGCGTCCCCGGGCGCGCGGAGGGCGGGGGTGTCGTCAGCGGTGCGGGCGCGTCCGCCGTGGGGGCGCGGCCTAGCGGAAACTGTTTTGGTTTCTCATCATTTGGGCTCCTCCATCGCTGTTGTGTCTCTTCTCAGTTTTGCGTTACAGGGAACCAGACTCTGATTCCAAAGCTCGTTTCCCCCCATCTGCCCCCGGGTCCGTGGGGGTGGAGAGCCGGATGGGGGAAGGGAAGGAGAGGAGCTCACCGCGGAGTCCATTTGTGGCTGATTTAAAAGCTTTGGATGGATGAGGATGGACTGGCATACATTATGATAGCAGTCTTAAGCTTACATTATGGACCGCTGCCATCATGTGGGCCGGCTCTGTGGGTTTTATTTGAGTGAGCAGTTAGGTCAGCTTCTCTTGACCATGTGGGATGGCTCGCCCTCAGCAGAGCTTGGGCTCAGGGCCGAGCTTGGGAAAGCGGCCTTATCTGCTGACTTTTCCGCTCTGGGGGTGGCAGCCCCCCTTTGCTGAGCACGACCGACCACCGCTTGGTGCCCTCGGGCACACCTACCTATACACTGTGCTCCGGCCACCTGTATTTGGTACCATCCCCTTCACACTCCGTGGGGGAAGAGCGATGGGGTTCACGCGAGGCCCTGTAGCACCCGATTCCTTTCTTTGAACGTTACTTGGGAGAAGCAGGTGAGCTGGATCTAGAGTGTGCTGTGCTTTGGTAGGGGCCTCCTTTAAATAGGAGTCACACTAAGCCCCTATATCATGTATATGCAGCTACAGCGAACTGTAAACCCCTCATAAAGTAGGTAAGCAAATTGGTAGTTACTTTTCGTACATGACAAGAACAAGGGAAGGCAGTCACCAGCTTTGGTTCAGCTGCCCAAGGTGCCATCCACGCTCCTGTCTCTCTTCACCCCCCAGAGAGCACTGGCCTTTGCCCCATGACTATACTCTCGCTGCCACAGCTCCACACATCACCCCTGTATCCAGGACAGGAAGGGGGGGAGGATCTGGGTACCAGCCCCTCTTTCTCCTTTTTTAGGAAAGCAAAAGTTTCCCCCCCCAAAAAAAAATTTCTTTCTTCCCCGCAGACTTTTGCTTGTGCATCACTGGCCAGCACTAGGTCACATGGCTTTTGCAAGGGAGGCTGGGAAAGGGAGCGCTGAGCTGGGCACGTTGCCACCCTCACACAGAGCTGGGTTTCTGTTATCAGGAGAAAATCAAGGCCTGGGTATCGGGAGGCCTGGGGCAGAGTCTTCCTCGTCTCTTTTTGCAATTTTGTGCCCTCTGCGGAGGATGGCGACGATGCTGTGAGCGTGGTGTTCTCTGAGGTAGGTCTGAGGTCTCCATTTTACAGATGAGGAGACTGAGTCACACAGAGACGGCAGGACTTGCAAAGAAAGACCCCAACTAACAGGTGGTGGCATCAGGATTCCAGCTTTTCTGCGGAACCTTCGTGCCCGGCGCAGTGGGCTCTCCAGAAACTCTCTTACTCAGGGGTACAGCTGCCCACTGGGATATTTTTAGCCTTTTCTGTGAATTTGTAAATTTTCTTACCGCAGAGAGAGAGATAGTCAAGATGCAGCTTTGCCACGGGGAACCTGTCCTATCAAGGTCGTAAGGCCCTCAGAGATCCGGACCAAATTTGGCAGGGTGGAAGGAGCTATCCTCCCCCTGTCCAGAAGTCAGGATTTTTGAGTGGAAAAGAAGTCACTTGGTCCTGCTTCCCTTTATGCCCCCTGCAGCTTCCAGACCACGTCTGCACCCCCTCATAGAACCCCGTCTGCTGCAGGTGTCACCCAGGCCTTCCGCTCCTCCCCAGTGCTGCTGTCTCCTGCCCTCCCAGCCAGCTCCTTCGTTTCTTAAGGACTTTGGCACATGGTTTGAACCTTCTTTTTGACCCAAAATATGCCTGACTTGGTCTCTTCAGGGTGACCCTCTAACACAGCCCCCTGGGGTCTTGTTAGCAATCAGAACTCTTTCTCCATCAGAACCCGTCCCCCCCCCCCCATGGAGATCTCTGCGATCTAGGATCCCTGCGCCCTTCTCTCCTCCAGTCCCCCAGCCCTTTAGATCGTTGTCATATAGATGGCCCTGTGACCCTTACCCTGGTTGGGGAAACCTTTAAACCATAACCTTAAAGTGACCAAGTCATCTGGGTTTGCCTGGGACACTGGGTTGTAACATGGACAGTCCCGTGTCCCTGGGAACCCTTCCATTCCGGGCAAAGCAGGACAGTTGGTCGCCCTTCTGTTCGCGCTGACCTGCCCAGATTCTTGGCTTAAAAAAGTCACGGCAACAACAAAAGTCACAACAAAACTGTAGAACATAAACGGGGAGGAAAAGTGAACTTTTCCCTATTCCAGACTCTCCTAGCTTCTTCACCTCTCATCCCTTTGACCTTCAGACACCATCCTCCTCAAGTCAGACCCTCTGGTAACATTACATACAGGAAGTGGCTCAGGTGGGTGGTCTAGGGCAGTGATGGGCAAACTCATCAGTCAACAGAGCCAAATATCAACAGTACAATTGAAATTTCTTTGGAGAGCCAAATTTTTTAAACTTAAACTTCTAACGCCACTTCTTCAAAATAGACTCTCCCAGGCCAAGGTATTTTGAGGAAGAGCCACACTCAAGGGGCCAAAGAGCCGCATGTGGCTCGAAAGCCACAGTTTGCCGGCCACGGGTCTAGGGGGAAGCCAGCCCGTATCAAACTCCATAGCGGGAGGCCCCACCCCTCTATCCCTGCTTTGCCGTTACTCCCCCGAGCTTCCTGCCTGGATGTATCTCCTTTTCCCTTCCGCTTGCCTTCTGCCATTGGTAAGTGCTTCCTTGCTTGAGTCTAAGGTATTTTAGAGTCGCGAGGTTCCAGCTTGTAATAGTTTCTCACGGCTGTTGTACGCATTTCGACGTAGTGGCTTAAAGCTACAGAAATTTGTTCTGCTACAGTCCCTCCTTTCCCTCCCTCCCTCCCTCCTTTCCTTCCTATTCTCACCCAGGGATATGTTTATTGATTTGAGAGACAGAGAGAGAAACACCCATTGCCTCTCATACATGCCCCCACCAAGGATCGAACCTGCAACCTATGAATGTGCCCTGACCAGGAATGGAACCCAAAGCCTGTTGGTGTGCAGGACAATACTCCAGCCAGCTGAGCCACCCAGCCAGGGCCAACCCCCTCCCTTTCTTTAGGACGCTGGAATCTGGGAAGGGTTAGGGGGTTTCCCTAAGGCCGTGGTCGGCAAACTGCGGGTCTCAAGCCACATGCGGCCCTTTGGCCCCTTGAGTGTGGCTCTTCCACAAAATACCTCGGCCTGGGCAAGTCTATTTTGAAGAAGTGGCATTAGAAGAAGTTTAAGTTTAAAAAATTTGGCTCTCAAAAGAAATTTCAGTCATTGTACTGTTGATATTTGGCTCTGTTGACTAATGAGTTTGCCGACCACTGGCTTAAGGTTATACAGCTACTCTAAGGGGATGGGGAGTAGGCCCCAGGGGTCAGCCTCCTAGTCCAGCTCTCCTCACCTTGCCAGGCCATCTCTCAGAAAGTTGTGGTTCCCATTAAAAAGGGGGGAGGAGTGTGTGTGTGTGTGTGTGTGTGTGTGTGAGAAAAGTTGTCAATATTGTGGGTCGGGGGAGGGGAGCAAGTTGCAGAACAGTCTATATAACATGAGCTCTGTAGCTTACTCAAGAGATGCCCCAGGGAGTGGGGAAGTAGAGATACTTTTCACTTTACCCCCATCTGTGAATTTACTGCTTTTATAATTTTAAAAAATGAGTTCTGGAATGGGAGTCACGATCAAGAACAAAAGGAGAGTGTTCATCTTACAAAGAGTTCTTACCTTGAAAGTGAGCTGGGAGCGATCTGGGTCGGAGACGGGTGGAAGCCGCCAGAGCAGGGTGGACGCTGGGCTCCTCTCAGCCAGCGTGGACGGCAGCCGCTGGGCTTGGGGGGGGGGGGGCTCATGCAGGCTCCCCGTTCCTCTGGCCAAATCTTCCCCCGTTCCTCTGGGGAAGATTCTGATGTTGCCTAGGAAGCAGCTCAAAGAAGATGTCTGTAGTTTCTCTAAGTACAGATCCAGAGGAAATTTGGGCAAATCACAGGATTTATCACCCAATGCTATTTGCTTTTCTGCCTGTTCTAAATGTAGAAAAGTTTTATTCTCAAAGGCTTGTTAACCTAAAAATAAAAAGGCCTCTCAAAGTGGAGGCAAGAAGCGTTTATTTGAGATCAATAAGAACAGCTATTCGGGGAGCATTGATTCAGGCAGAGCCCAATAATGTCCTGATTAGGAGACGAAGGCAACGGGTATTTGTGAAAATGGAAAGGGGAACATTGTATCAGAAGGAGGAGGACATTTCTGTTGGTGCAGATAACAGTGATGTTAATTCTAGACAAAGTTTTCAATTTTCAGTCTGGTTGTCATCAGTCCAGTAGTCATAACTGCATACTTTTTAAAAATATATATATATATATTATTGATATTTTACAGAGAGGAAGGGAGAGAGATAGAGAACTAGAAATGTCGATGAGAGAGAGACATCAACCAGCTGCCTCTTGCACACCCCCTACCAGGGATGTGCCCGCAGCCAAGGTACATGCCCTTGACCAGAATCGAACCTGGGACCTTTCAGTCCGCAGACCAATACTCTACCACTGAGCCAAACCGGTTTCGGCTGCATACTTTTTAAAATATATATATATTTTATTGATTTTCCTCAGAGAGGAAGGGAGAGGGATAGAGAGCTAGAAAGGTCGATGAGAGAAAAACATCGATCAGCTGCCTCTTGCACACCCACCCACTGGGGATGTGCCCGCAACCAAGGTACATGTCCTTGACCAGAATGGAACCTGGGACCTTTCAATCTGCAGACCGACGCTTTATCCCCTGAGCCAAACCGGTTTTGGCCATAACTGCGTTCTTATTACCTGTGCAAACAGTTCTTTGAGGCACAATGTTGCATTAGGCCCAGCCCACAGGTTATGTTGCCCTATTTTAATGTTCCAGAGGGATTTTTTGTTTCATTTTTAAATACATTTTATTGATTTTAGAAAGAGAGGGAAGAAAAAAGAGAGAGAAATAGAAACAGCAATCAGCTGTCTCCTGTATGATCAATGGGATTAAACCCACAACTGCCCTGACCAGGTGACTTCTTGGGACATGGGGTGACGATCACCATGGAGCCACACCGGCTGTGCTTACCCAGAAGTTTGAGGCATAAGATGTACAAAGCAGTCCCCCTGGTACGGCAATTCCAGCTCCACTTTACAGTGGCTGCCTTAGTTTGTTTTGTTTTGTTTTGCTTTGGACAGACTTGATGATGGGAGTCTTGGATGATTCTGACTTTAGGACGTAAGAAGTCTAGGAAAACCAAATTTCTGGGTTAGTCTGGAACAAACGTGTGGATCCCCTTTTTCCTCATTCTAGGGAAGCAGGCTGCGTGCACTGAGGCTCGTAAAGTGCGTTTCCCCGCAGAGTAATCCTCGCCCCAGCTGTTCCCCCTGTGCAGCCTGCTCCATCCGAGGAGCAGGAGGCACGCCCGCCTTTCATTCCCTCTCCCTTTTCTTCCGCTCTGCATCCGAGTGCACACAGCCAGTGAATGCCAATGTCCTTAGAGCACGTCATAAACTAATGCCCTCTGTAGCAAAGTTAGGGATATACTAGTAGAAGGATGCAGGCCATACATAACCGCGCTAATCCAGAGGTAGCCACTTTGAATATTTTTATGTATTTTGTAGCTTATGTGTTTATGTATCTGTGTATATCTATACACATCCTTGGGCCTGTCCTGGGCATTGAGTTGGAGCCTAGTTTGAATTTATCACAGTGGACTGAAAAGCTCCCCAGGTCTGTGCAGTTCCTTTCAATGTCAGCATTTAAAAATTACTAGGTGGTATTCTACATGGCATTCCATCTTAAATGCTGTGCACCCTGGCTTCACCCTTCCAACTTTCTTTTTTTTTTTTTAATATATATTTTATTGATATTTTACAGAGAGGAAGGGAGAGAGATAGAGAGCCAGAAATGTCGATGAGAGAGAAACATCGACCAGCTGCCTCTTGCACACCCCCCACCGGGGATGTGCCCACAACCAATGTACATGCCCTTGACCGGAATTGAACCCGGGACCTTTCAGTCCACAGACCGACGCTCTACCGCTGAGCCAAACTGGTTTAGGCCCAACTTTCCATTAGGGAATTGTTTGTACTGTGGCTAATGCATGGTTTTAAAGAAACTCAAAAACCTGTGACAGATGCCCTGAGGTAATGTGATGGTAGATGTTTCCCTTCCATCCAGGTGTGGAAGGGTGTGTATACCTCCTACCCCTTTGAACCTTGGGGTAGAATCAGACTGTTTTTGAAAATTAGCTTTGGAAAATTTTCCCTCTTTGAGTTTTGATTTACCAAAATAGTGGCCATCAAAAGACTGTGTATTGGTAGAAAACTTACAAAGTGATTCAAGATCTTTTTTTATCCTCACCTGAGCATATGTCTATTGATTTTTAAAATTTTATTTATTTAATAGAAGCCCAATGCATGAAAATTCATGCAAGAGTAGGCCTTCCTTCCCCCGGCTGCCTGCACCCGGGATCCAGGCTGGTTCCCCCACCGGCTGCCTGCAGGCACCCAGGACCCAGCTGGCTTCCCCCCGGCCCTGGCTTCGTCAGGAAGGACAGCCGGAATGATGTCCGGAAGACTTCTGATCTAATTAGCATATTACCCTTTTATTATTTTAGATTTATTTATTTTAGAGAGCAAGAGAGAAACATCGATTGATTGCCTTCTATATAGGCCCTGACCAGGGATCAAACCCACAACCTGGCTACGTGCTTTGGCCAGGAATCAAACTCGAAACCTTTTGCTGTATGGGCGGATGCTCCAACCCAACTGAGCCACCTGACAAGGGCAAGATTAATTTTCAAATCGTTCTATTTTCCTATTTAAGACAGCTCACTTGTCTCTGACTTTCTCTCCCACATTTATAACAAACCTCACAATGCTGATTTTCAGGGAGACTTCAGAGCTGTCCGTGCTCAGGCCACGTTCTCAGGGCCTTGTGGAGTGACCAGAAGGACCCTGCTGAGTGTTCTCACTTCATGAAGCTACATGGCCCGAAAGCTTGTGTACTGACCTGCGCACTGTACATTTGACTCTAAACTCATGTGTGCACAGGTTATAAAATAAATAGCAAAACTATTCCCCAAAAGGAAGCCACATCTTGATGAAAAAAATTAATCTCTGCCTGAAACCAGAATTCTAGATGTTTTCTAAGGCCCCGTCTAGATGAACTCTTAGCCCCCTGCTGTACAGAGCAGGGCCTGGCTCACAGGCATTTGTGTGCCACTAACTTACAAGCCGGCCCTCCCCTCAGGCCTCATTGTCCTTCCCTGAGCAGCGACAGGGCTGGTGCCACTCACGGCGCCGCCCTGGCTGTTTGGGCCGTGGGGCCAGCGGGCGGGAGGCATGCCGAGCAGGCAGATGTGATTCCGAGCCCAGCGCCCTTTCCCGGCCCACCATCCACCAGCTCGCTCTGCTCTGTTTTCTGTAACGGGCTTCTAGCAAGAGTCTGTGTGTGAAAGAGTAGAAGAGGGCAGGGGCAGGGGGACCTGTGCAACTCACATCGGAAAACCACTGACAGGCCCCGGCTCAGCCCTGCCTTCCGGGTGCCCTGTCCAGGGCCGGTGCTGGGCACGACTGGGTGAGTCGCCCAGGTCTCTTCGGGCCGGAACTTTGCCTCCCTCTCCCAGTCAGTCAGGTGGTGGCCGAGCCGGGAGCAGCGTGGGTTTCTTGATTCCTGGTCTAGAATCCCGAACTGACCCATCAGGAAGTGTGGGGGACCCAAGGTTGGGGTGTCTCCTGGACTAAGAAGTCGTTGTCACTGCCTTACCTAATCTTTAATTGTCTACTGGCCCAGAGTTTACCCTTCTGTGGGAGGGGTTTATCTTATTTGTGGGAGGGTTTGAGTGTGTGTGCGCGTGTATCAGGTGTGCCCTTTTCTGTAGAAATGGGGGTAGAGCCTGTGTCCTCAGCCGTGTGTAAATCTCGCAGCCCAGCCAGCACCTGCACCCAGGAGACATGCAATGCATGGTGGAAAACAGTATGGCGTTTCCTCAAAAAATTAAATATGGAACTGCCATTTGATCCCGTGACCCCACTTCTAGGAATAGATCCCAAGAAATGCAAAGCACCAATCAGAAAGAATATGTGCACCCCTATGTTCATAGCAGCACAACTTAACAATCGCTAAAATCTGGAAACAGCCCAAGTACCCACCAGTAGATGAGTGGATAAAAAAGCTGTGGTATATTATTTATAAAATGGAATACTACACAGCATTTTTACACAGTAAAAAAAAAAAAAAAAAAAAAAAAAAAAAGGATCTCTTTCCCTTTGAGGCAGCATGGAGAGACCTGGAGAGTATTATGCAAAGCGAAATAAGCCAGTCAGAGAAAGACAAGTATCACATGATCTCACTCATATGTGGAATCTAAGTAACAAAATAAACTGATGAATGAAATAGATCCAGAGACATAGAGGCTTGGTACAGACTGCCGAATCTCAGAGGGAAGGTGGGGTGGGTGGGTGGGGAGAGATGAACCTAAGAACTTATATGCATATATGCATCACCCATGGTCACAGACAGTAGTGTGGGGAAGGTCTGGGGCGGGGTGTGGGGACAGGCTAGAAGGGGCAAAGGAGAAAGCACAGCTGCTCTGAACAAGCTCCCACAAATTATTTACAGAACATATTCGGCTCACTTCCAGTTGTTTTTATTTATTTACTTATTCAATATATTTTTTATTGATTTCAGAGAAGAAAGGAGAGGGAGAGAGAGACAGAAATGCAATGATGAGAGGAATCATTGATCGGCTTCGGCCTGCATGCCCCCTACTGGGGATTAAGCACACAACCCCGGCGTGTGCCCTTGGTCCCGAACCGAACCTGGAACCTTTCCGTCCGCAGGCTGACTCTCTATCCACTGAGCCAGACCACTAACGAGGGCCCAGTTGTTTTTAAAATGTTTTACTGTTACATTTGTTTGAACTAATTCCATAGATGTGAGATTTGACAGAAACAGGATAGAGTGGTGGGAGGGAATTGTATGTGGGAAGGAGAATGGCATCGAGTAAAAATAATTAGCAGTTGGGATGTGTTCAAATTCTCATTATGTAAGAAGAGCCCTATTTTGGTTGGTGAATCATCATTTTTTTTATTTTTTATTTTTGGAAGGAGATTAAATAGCTGTGGTTGTCCTAATGCTGAATGGGGGGAAGCAGTAATGATATCGATGTGACCCTTCAAAGTAAAATACTAGTAAGTAGAATATAATCGCAACTCTGAGCTGCTTTAGGATTGTGTGCAGGCCTATAAAAATTTAGAAAATTCAGTCTTTTTTTAACTCCATTTAGCATGGTTTTGTGAGGACTGTGCCTGTAAGAGACCCACGTGCTGTTTGGGGCAGTAAAGAAGGCGGTGTTGTAGCGGAAGTGATGGCATCATCGTCACGCACCATATGGCACTTTATCGTTCAGCAAGTGTTTTTTTAAAAATATATTTTATTGATTTTACACAGAGAAGAATTGAGGGGGACAGAGAGTTGGAAACGTCGATGAGAGAGAAACATCGACCAGCTGCCTCTTGCACACCCCCCTCTGGGGATGTGCCCGCAACCAATGTACGTGCCCTTGACCGGAATCGAACCCGGGACCCTTCAGTCCGCAGGCCGAGGCTCTGTCCACTGAGCCAAACCGGTTTTGGCATCAGCAAGTATTTTTGACCTCTTGGGATGTCACAAAGACTTTCTAGCCTGTTCACATGTGCTTTTTCATCACCAAGAAATGGGGCAGCTAAGCAAAACCAAGATTTTTTTGGAGACATGGCTGGTTCCAGGGCTAGGTTAGGGAAAGAACACGAGCCCGCCAGGAGAGGTGCTCAGAGGATGCTGGGGACACACCACAAGGTCACGAGAGCACGCTTGATGTGGCTCCATCTGAGCAAATCAGGGACTCTATTTAACTCACCTCCAGTGGTGTTTATTTATTTAGTGAGTAATAATAGTTAAGGACTTATAACCTTCTGAGTGCAGTAAGAATTCATGAGCTTATCTTTGTACAAAAGAATAAATTAATAAGTTGGGGTGGAGGAAAAGCCCTTTCTGTATTAGAAAGCCAGCTTGACAATTGCAGAAGAGATGATGGAACTAGAAAAATCAACACTGGCCAGCCCTCCCAGTCACTGGCTCAGGCAAGAATCATTAGCGGGTGGATGTTGCAGCCAGGGATTCGAGTTTGAGGAGTGAGAAGATATATTTATGTAGTCTCAGCGTGCATCCCCACAAGGTGCTTTTCATTACAAGAGGCAACACGGTCACTGCAGAGAAGCCTGGGAGATGCCCCTCAGCCAAGCGCGCGCGCAGGTGCGTCCCGGCGGCTCACACGGGCAGGAGCTCGGCTCATCTCAGCTGGTGTGTTCCTGCCGGGCGTGCGTCCCCGGACCTGGTCCCGGGGAGCAGCAGACGAGCCCACACGGGAACAGAAGGCCTGGACCTGAGAGGAATGTGAAGACGGAATGCAACCCTCAGGGTCTTGGGGCCTCCATTGCTCTAAAGCAAGCGCGTCAAACTCAAAGGCTGACACGGGCCAAATAAACAAGGTTTAGGTTTATAGGGGCCAAAACAAACAAACAAACAACCCCACAAGCTTCAATTTTCATAGAAATGTAGGTTTATTTTAAATAGTATAAAATAGAATAAGAGCGATGATAAAGTTAACATTTTCGTACATACCGTTATATTGGCTAGGCCACAAAAATATCTGTTGTGGGCCACAGGTTGACACGCTCGCTCTAAAGCTGTGTGGGACGGTAGAGGACCTCTCAGTGAGGCCTGTGGGTGAGGCGTGGAATGGTTTCAGCGTTCATTTTCTGACTTGGGCAATTACACTGTGGTTATGTAAGAGCTCCTTCTTTTTAGGGAAACTCTGAAGCGTTTAGGGAAAAGGGAGGGAGGGAAGCAGGAAGGAAGGGTTTTCCTAGAAGGCGCATCAGCCCTCTCCCGGGAAGGAAGCTGGTGGGCAGCGCAGCAGCTCTGGCTGAAGAAGCCCCGGCCAGCCGGGAGGGTCAGAGGAAGGAGACTTGGACTCAGCCTCCGCCAGAAAAAGAATGGGGCTCCGTGAGCAGGAGGGGTCACGGGATCCTCATCTGCACGATGTGGGGTGGACAGGTCAGCCTCTGCAACCTCCCTGCTCAGAGGAAACGGGTCTCCCTCTGAGACTCAGCAGTGGCAGCATCTGGATAAGCCCCAGAGCTCTCCCTGGGCCGCAGGAAAGGGGCTGTGACCCCGGCCCCTGAAAGGCTGCTGTTTGGAGCTCCTTCCGGTACAGGCACCTTCCCTGGATCCTGTGTTTGGACTTGTAGAGCATGGCATTGATCTCTGCCGACACTGGGAGTTTCTGGTAAACCCAAAGTGGTTTCCCGCAGCACGCGAAGGGGTCACCTACTGTGTCCCAGGCCCGCACTGGGCATGGGGGTCGGTGAGGAGTCCCAGGCCTGCCACAGAGCAGCGTGAGCACACACCACGGCACCTGCTGGGGTGGTTTCTGTCAAGTCACTTTTCCTTGTGACGACCGAGTGGCCGATAAAATAACCACAAGCCGCAGCTCCCCTCCCAGGGAGTTGTGTGAACTCGTGTTAGCCAAGTGACCCCTGTGCACCTCCATCTCCTCACCCTCTGAGACGTGGAGACAGCAGCCGCCCTCTGCTGCCAGCTGCCCGCTGCAGAGCTGTGGCCCCTCAGCTGCAGGATTCCGCTCGGGGCTCTATGGATGCGAGGCGGTCTTGTCCTTAGTCCCCCAGCGTGCACACACGGCCGTGGCTTCGGAAGCACAAAGAGAATGGCACCGCTGTCTCTGCCCTCTTCTAAGCCTAGAAGAGAGCGTGCGGGGGCGCGGCCGGTCGGGGAGACTCAGCCGGGCAGCCCCGTGTCTTCCCTGGGCCTGCGTGTGGCCGGAGCCCGGCCTGGGCAGCCGGCTGACCGTGGCCCTGTCCTCCCAGTGCACCAGGTGGCGGAGCGGGTGGAGGCGCTGGGCCAGTTCGTCATGAAGACCAGGAGGACCCTCAAGGGCCACGGGAACAAAGTGCTGTGCATGGACTGGTGCAAAGACAAGCGGCGGATCGTGAGCTCCTCGCAGGTACGTCCCCTGTGGTGTGACGGTGAGCGGCGGAGGGCAGGAGCCGGCCTCCTCGAAATCTCAGGCCTCCTGCCTCTGCTTCTTCGCCGAGGACGCGAGGGCGGCGTGGCGGAGGAGGGGGAAGATATTTATGGGGCTGCACCCATTTGGGGAGACTGGGAACGGGTCCTGCTGAAACGCTGTATCCTCGATGTGGCTCGCCGTTGAAGACCGCTGCTTCCTGAGCACACCTCAGGGTCTTGTGTGGGAGGGGAGCCAGCTGAGAAACAGTGCCTTTTCCCAGATGGAGGGCCACGTGGCTGAGAGACCACCGTGGCTTGTTGTGCAATTTTATGCCTTAAAGAACAAATTTAAGATATATATATTTTATAAAGGCTATTTAAAAACAGATCAACCAGAGGACTTGTATGCATACATGTGAGCATAACCAGTAGACTCGGACAGGAGCCTGCGTGCTGGCCGCGGCGGCTGCAGACAGCCCTGAGGCCGGGGCTCGCTCTGAGGCGGCTCACGCTCTGGCTGTGGCTGCAGGTCTTAGTCCCACTCCCTGGGGACTCGCCACAGGGCTGCTCAGGACGTGGGGGCTGGGCTCCCCAGAGCACACCATCCAGGAGAGGGGAAGGGGGCAGAAGCCACGCCTCCACACCAGGCCTCCCTGCCCTGGCCCCACACAGGCTGTGACCCTCGGTCCCCCAGGCCGGCCTGACACCCTGAGGGAGAGGCCCATCGGCTGTGAGACCCGGGTGGCCGGGGATTCCCGGAGCCGGGCAGCCACTGCGCAGTACTGTGTGGGTTTATTGTGATGGTACGTGCGCTGAACATCCACCTGTAAACTGAAGTCGTGTATTTTCACAGCCAGGTTGGGCTTCCTTTCACCCTTGCCTTCATCCCAGCTTTTTCCAAAGGCCAATTTGTTGTTGTTTTCAATAACCTTTTACACTATAAACACTGTATGTGTCTTAACGTGAGCCACAGCTCCGACATCCACATCAGGGCTGTTTTGACAGGACCCGGGTCATTACCCTCCTGTATTAGCGACCCGTCTAGGATGTCACACAGCGCTTGCTTGTTTTTATGTCCATAAAACGCTTAGCGCTCGCACTTCACCACATTTCGGAAACCCTGGAAAAGAGGACCCAGAAAAAGTTTTGCTGCCACCACCCTGCCACAGCCATTCTTTTTATTTCAGAGCACTTCTTTCCAGCCCTTGTGTTCTCACGTGCTCACTTTGACAACGTGGCTATTGATATGTGCGTGTTCCCACCTCGACTTTCAGACTGTTTTACCCTTAAAAGAATAGTGTATGTTGGATTTTTTTGTTTGTTTTTGTTCTTTTTTTAAATATATATTTTATTGATTTTTTACAGAGAGGAAGGGAGAGGGATAGAGAGTCAGAAACATCGACCAGCTGCCTCTTGCACACCCACCACTGGGGGTGTGCCCACAACCAAGGTTCATGCCCTTGACCGGAATCGAACCTGAGACCCTTGAGTCCGTAGGCCGATGCTCTATCCACTGAGCCAAACCGGTTTCGGCTGGATTTTTTTTTTTTTTTTTGTCACTCTGGTTAGAAAGGGAGGAGGGGCGGAGGGCTGTCAGGCTCCATCCACCCGTGTCTGCCGCAGAGGGTGGCTGGGGGGTGGATGGGAGCTGGGGGCAGCAGGAAGGCTCTGGAACAGACCTGAGTGACTCGGAGCCGCCCTTCTCCCTGAAAAGGCAGGAGATGAGTCAGCCTGAGCGGGTGGGTCAGGCTGGGGTGGAGGCTTCCTCTCTCCGGGCCCGCAGGCCCTGTCGTATACGCTGTGCTCACGGAGGGGCCACAGTTAATTTTATCATGGTTTTAGCCTGGTTTTAGACTGGTTTTAGCCTCGTGGGCGCCTTTTTCTCTCCAGAGCGCACAGCAGGCGGGCATCGGGGACGGGCAGGCCGGCCGCGCGGTGGAGGGAGCCACCGAGTGGAAGCCGCCTGTGGGCGGGAGGTGGGCAGGGGGTGCTCTGCACCGTTCCCTAACCCTCCCCACACATCCTGCTTGGGGTGCAGCCAGAGAAGCCAGACCAGGAGACCGGTGTCCTTAGGGATCTCGAAAGGCCCAACACTGTCGACTTCGACCTTGTTTGGGGCCCTCAGCCACACTCGGCGTGAGCACGGACGTCGGGCAAGGCGGGCAGCGGCGTCACTTCAGATGATCAGACCCTGCTTGTGCCCCTCAGCGGCATTACCGCCCCTCCCATCACCTCATTCGCCAGATTTGGCTCAGAATGGCTTCGGTGATTAAAGACATCAAGCCTTGCCGAAACCGGTTTGGCTTAGTGGTAGAGCGTCGGTCTGCGGACTGAAAGGTCCCGGGTTCGATTCCGGTCAAGGGCATGTACCTTGGTTGCGGGCACATCCCCAGTAGGGGGTGTGCAAGAGGCAGCTGGTCGATGTTTCTCTCTCATCGACGTTTCTAGCTCTCTATCCCTCTCCCTTCCTCTCTGTGAAATATCAATAAAATATATATATATATTTTAAAATAAAGACATCAAGCCTGCTATGGAGACTGCAGAGTCACCGTCTCCGAGGATGCCCCAGGGACCCATGCCCTGAAGGAGGTCAGCTCGGCCACGCTCCGCCGCTGCCGCCCAGAGCCGCCGCACCGCGTGTGCTCAGGCAGCTGTGCCGTAGGGACCAGAGCCCCTGGGTTTCTCTCTGGGCCGTTCGTATGACACACAGAGGACATGGTGGTCCCTCCCCACACCCCCGTGAGGGCTGCAGCATGGTTACGAAGGAGGTGGACTTGCTGACAACCCCTCAACGGTCTTCTCTTCTCCCTCCAGGACGGGAAGGTGATCGTGTGGGATTCCTTCACGACTAACAAGGTAAGGTGTCCCCGGCGCACTGGGGGCCCCTCCGAACCCCAGCCTCGTTTAAAGGTGCTCTGGTCCAGCTCCCCAGCCCTGTCCCCGTTTCCTGCCTCTCGGGGAGCCTGTCTCGGGGTGAAAGCCCCACAAAGCCCATCTGGTTAGGACAGCACCGCAGCCCACTGCAGCGTTCATTCCTCTCTCGAGCCGACACCCCTTGCCCACAGCGGAGCCTGCGGAGCCCACGGAATGAGCTCACGGTGGAACGGGAGGGGGTGAGGCCTGGCACACTGGCCCTGCACACAGGCAGCCGAGTTTATTCCTCCTCCGAGTGAGGATAAGAGGTTCCCGGCTCCCCAGCTCCCTCTCCCCTCCGTCTTTGGCCAGGCTCCGTGGCGCCGTGGACATGAGCAAACAGGGGGTGCAGCCCTGGCTGCGGGGGATTCACATGCTCTGTCCGGGGCGCAGTGGCGTCTGAGCCCCTCACAGCTCTGGCCTGAGCGTGCACAGCTGCAACATAGACCTAAATTCAGACTCTTTCTTAAAGAGAAAGACGGAAATCTCTAGGTGTGCTTGCATGCCTGCATCGCGTTGGCATTTACAGTAACAAGTATTGTCTATTGAGTATGGATTCCAATCTTTACTTAGAAGAAAACCTTCCTTTTCACGATATTAGTATGGCTCAGTGGATAGAGCGTTGACCTGCGGACTGAGAGGTCCCAGGTTCGATTCCGGTCAAGGGCATATACCTTGGTTGCAGGCTCATCCCCGTTGGGGGGTGTGCAGGAGGCAGCTGGTCGATGTTTCTTTCTCATTGATGTTTCCAGCTCTCTGTCTCTCTCCTTTCCTCTCTTTGTAAAAAATCAATAATATATATATATATATATATATATATTTTAAAGGAGACATTATGACAGATTTGAGCAATGCCCATATTCTGCATTATTGAATGTGTTTAATAAGTGCCAGGTAGGCAGCTGTTACCTAACCAGATCAGGTGAGGCCCCAGAGCCATCTGTAGAGCAAGTCCCTATGGTTTAGGCCCCTTGGGAAAAAGAACAGTTTGCAAAGGGCCGTGTACATCCCTACCTCCGTGGAGGACTCGGCCTCTCCCCGCATGCCTAAGCAGTGCGTGCATGGGGTTGTGTTGCTTCTGTTTATACCTTAGTGTGGCGTAGAGCACACACTGCCCGGTGTCTGGGAGCTGTAGGGTCACCACTTGTGGCCTCTGGCCAGGAACCGAGCCATCGCTTGTGGGGAAAGGGGCCTGGGATGCCCTGGGCTGAGAGAGCAGCCTCCTCGCCTCACTCGCTGGGGGGGCAGGAGGTGGTTCCCCGCCTCCGAGAGGCTGCAGGACTGTGAGTGGCACCAGGATGCTGGCGGGCAGTTCTGGGCCTATGTTTCCCCATGAAACACAGAGAACCTAGAGGAAAGGCCAGCGCTGGCCTGTCCTGCACAAACTTGGTCCCGCCCCTCCCTTCACAGACGAGGACGAGGCTGTGCTAGTGCCAGTGGCCGGTTTGCTGGTTGCGCATCTTGTTGCTGTTGGATTCACGCTGTTGAATCGTGGCTTTGTTGTTTGCTCATGTGCACGCAGGAGGAGGTGGGTGACTCGACCACCGTCCAGGAGGCGGGGACTGTCAGGCCTCACACTTCATTCTTCCACTTCACGGGTTCTCTCACCCCTGAGCACAACACAAGATCAGCCTCCCACCCCGTTCTTCCCTCCAGGAGTGGTGTAGGACTCAGAGGGGACCGAGGCGCTTGTGTACTCGCAAGGAAGCAAACTTATAATATACACATATTAGAAGTCATTCAAGGTTATATTTTGAAAATGGAAATCAGAGTAAGTAAGGTGACGTATATGTTGGAAATGAAATTCGGATGGGCCTGTGAAAGGAAAGGAGCCCCGTATTCATTCGTGCAGAACAACAAGTGGGGTATAACCTTAAGAAAAAAGTAAAGCCGTAAGGGTGTTTTTTGTTTTTGTTTTTGTTTTTGTTTTGTTTTTCTAGTCGGGATTTTAACTTTTAGAATATATGACTTAACAGCCTGGTCAGTGTGGCTCAGTGGTTGAACATCAACCTATGAACCAGGAGGTCACAGTTCAGTTCCTGGTCAGGGCACAGGCCTGGGTTGCAGGCTCGATCTCCAGTGGGGGGCATGCAGGAGGCAGCTGATCAGTGATTCTCTCTCATCATTGATGTTTCTATCCTTCTCTCCCTCTCTGAAATCAATAAACACATATATTAGAAATATAGACTATATGATGTAATGTTCGGTTGATTACATGGGGCTGAGTGAGATTCCTTGTCAGTCACAAGCTCATTGTTACCTCATTCCCCTGCCCTTTGAAACTATCACATAATTCAGTAAGATGGCCAGTGACTAAGAAGTAAATGTTGAGGTGTGTGTGTGTGTGTGTGTGTGTGTGTGTGTGTGTGTCTGTGAAGCCTCCCTTGTTTATTCTATGAACGGTTCACACTGTGTTTCAGGAGCATGCGGTCACCATGCCCTGCACGTGGGTGATGGCGTGTGCGTACGCCCCATCGGGCTGTGCCATTGCGTGTGGGTAAGTAGGCCCCACGACAGCTTTTCAGATGTCCTGTGACCCAGAGAACACTGTTGTATGGGCAGAAATACACAGACAAGAACTTGTAATTTTTATTGTTCGCTTGTTAAACAATGTGTTAAATTGCTCCCTGAACATTATTTTTTTTTAAAAGCACAAAAATCTCTTTCATGATTATTTTCATTACAGAGTGACAGTGGTATAAGCTTTAAAACTATGCCTCTGACTCAGATGCAGACATCTTGGAATGCATGTTGGTAACATGTATCAAAAACCTGGAAAAATGTAGAACCTTTGACCTAGTGATTTTACATCTAAGAACTTATTCGAAGGCAATGACTCAGAATATAGGGGGGAAAAATATGAATAATAACATTTATTGTAGATTTATGTAAAATAAAGCAAAAGACAAAAAAGGGAAACAATATGTCCACTAAAGGAAATCCTATATAATAAAGACATAATATGCAAATTGACTATAGCTCCAACACACAAGATGGCTGCCCCCATGTGGACACAAGATGGCCAGGAGGGGAGGGCAGTTGGGGGTGACCAGGCCAGCAGGGGAGAGCAGTTGGGGGCAACCAGGCATGCAGGGGAGGGCAGTTAGGGGTGAACAGGCCAGCAGGGGAGAGCAGTTAGGGACAATTGGGCCATCAGGGGAGCAGTTAGGTGTCAATCAGGCTGGCTGGGGAGTGGTTTGGGGGTGATTAGGCTGGCAGGCAGAAGCACTTAGGGACAATCAGGCAGGCAGGCAGGAGAGTGGTTGGGAGCCAGCAGTCCTAGATTGTGAGAGGGACGTCCCTGATTGGAAAGGGTGCAGTCTGGGCTGAGGGACAGACACCGCCCTCTCTAACCCTGACCCCTGTGTACAAATTTCATGCACTGAGCCTCTAGTCGTTGAATAATTGTGGTACTTGAATTGAATGGAATATTAACAGCCATTAAAAGGAAAATGCTTGACCACAGTAAATGAAAAGAGCATCTAGGTTATTAGGAAGATTGTACCTTAATCTCTGTTCTCCTAAAGATCAGTTTAACAGGGTTCAGCGATGAGAACTGCAGCCACGTGGTTCCCTGTCCCAGGTTAAACAGTTGTAGGCCATTAAAAATATTTCCACAGTAGAATCTCAGCTATATTTAGAAAAGAGGCATTAGTATAAAAGCTGTGGTGAACTAGACCAGCGATTTTCATCTCATAATACATGTAAACTAATTACTAGAATTCTGCAGCACACCAAAAAAAAAAATTTTTTTTTTGCTGCTCTAATAAAAAAAAGAAAAAAGAGGTATAATTTTGATTCATTCACACAAGACAGCTGTTGTTGTGTTAGCTGTTGCCATCTTTTGACTTGACAGCCTAAGGGAAAGAGGCTAGTGCCCCTGACCAAACAGTGAGGTGCTGCATGTTTTACAAATGCTGGTGGCACACCAGCTGAAAACCTCTGGACTAGACTGAAAATGCAGTACTAGTTCTTTCTGGATGATGTGACTATGGATGTTTTTCTCCTTATAATTTTCTTTATTTTCGGTTTTTAAAAGTAAGCACGTGTTTTTATAATCGGTACTCCTGAAGTACTGTTTGCTTAAACACAGGGAGTCGTGCTGAAGCCATTATATGAAAGGCTGCCGGGGAACAGGGTATTCTCATGCTCTCAAAGTATCACACCACACGTAGCACTAATTACAAAGGAACCCCCTTTCCCCAGGGGAAATAATCTGACCGTCCCTCCTTTAGCCTCCCGAAGTCAGCATCACCACCCTTGGTGTGACAGGCACCACAGCCTCCTGAAGAGGGGCAGGAAGAGAGACATACACGTGTCACCTCTGTTGTTGCCAGAGTGTCATTCTCCAAGCTAATCAATCAGAGACAGTGACAAGTCCAGGATGGGTGACATTCCATACAAGTAGCCTAAGGTCTGTGGTTGTGAACATCAAAAAGTAGACGGAGGAGGGCCTGTGCTGCATTAAATGATCTTAGGAAGACATAAAAACCTAACGCACTGTGTGACCCTGGATTGGGCCCTTGCAAATTCAGGTGTTTAGATGTCACATGTCATGCCTGCAATTTGCATTCCAATGGTTCCGAATTTGTTCCGGCACAGTGTTACATTAGGAGTTTAGGTGAAGGGATTGAGTGTTCATTGTGCTTATTTTCTCTCCGTTTTACTGTGCATTTGTAAATCTTCAAAGTGAAAGCTGGGGGAAAGGTCACAATGTGTGATACTGCTCCAGGGAGCATTTTTTTTTTTTTGAAAAGTCTGTGTGAGTGAGAAAGTGTGCACACACTCTCCGTTGCCCTCCATCAACCGTGGACACCCCTTTCTTCCCACGCCAGGGGTTTGGATAACAAGTGTTCTGTGTATCCGCTGACCTTTGACAAAAACGAAAGCATGGCTGCCAAAAAGAAGTCTGTGGCTATGCACACCAACTACCTGTCGGCCTGCAGCTTCACCAACTCCGACATGCAGGTGAGTGAGGGCCGGCGGGAGGGGCCGGCCGGCGGGGGGGGGGGGGGGGGGGCCGGCCTGCGGGTGTGTGTGTGTGTGTGTGTGTGTGTGGCAGGGGCGGCTTTCCCAGGTCCCTCTTAGCAGGAGGGTGCTCCAGAGGAAGCGCCTGCTCCTCGCTGGTGAGTATTGTTTTAAATAAAAGCAGAAATGAGGACAGCCAGGGCTAGTGGCTGTTGCTAGAGGAGATAAGCTACATGCCATATGGAGCATCCTCCTCTAATTGCCTTGTTGGGGTGGATCAGGGAGCCTGGGGTGGGACGTCCGTCTCCCGGTCCGAGAGGTGGGTCCAAGCCCCGAGGTGAGTGCAACCGAGCAGCCGAGAGTGTGCGCGTGACGCGCCTCGCCGAACCTGCTTCACGCTCCTGTTCGGACAGGTGCAAAAGAAGCAGCTTTAGGGAGTAAATCTGTGCCCTCCTCTGAGTAAACCCAAAGTAAAAACACTACTCAGCACCCTGGCCACATTTTCTTAGCGAGCTGTAAAAGTGCACTGTGGTTTATTTCAGCAAACCTTTCCGGGTGTCCACCACCCACGCCGCCAGGCTCTGCCTGGCTCTGGGCCACGGGGACGCTCGGTCTCTGCCCTCGGGGACCTTCACGGAAGCCAGTCGGGGCTGAACGGCGGAGAAGGCCGGGAGCTCGGGGCGGGAGGGGTGGTCACAGACCAGCTGCTCGGAGTTGCCTGGACCAGCCTGGAGGGTGAGGGTGTTGCCTGTGAGGTGTGAGGGGAGCCCAGTGCGGGGCAGGCAGCCCTAGAAGTGGGCAGGGACAGAGCCCAGGGCTTCCCGGATGCCCTGTGGGTGGAGGGCAGCCCTGCAGGGTCTGGGTCACATTTGGACTTGTTTTAAGCAGGAGAGTGTGCGGCAGAGAAAGCCTTCCCTGGCCCACTCTGGCTGCAGCCGACTCCGTCAGGAGACCGGATGACCGGATGACCGGGTCATTGTTTAATTGCCGGCAAGAGGGGTGTCAGGCTGACGTGTAGTATTTACACCCGGTGTCTGGGACCAGGAGCCTTGCAGACCTGAGCAGTAGGGGGTGCTGTGGGCCCGGCTGGCTGCAGCAGCCACAGCCTGACAGGAGCCTCTGAGCTGAGGAGGAGCAGAGCGGCAGAGGGTCCTGGTGTGGAGGAAGGAGCCGCAGAGGGACGCAGGCATCTCAGGTGTCTCTGGTGGAGACCGACCACCCTCACTCTGAGTTGGGGACGGAAAGGGGCAGCGGATAGGCAGAAAGTGCTTGTTTCCTAGCAGCCAGCCAGAGGGAGATAGACGGAATAGAGGGAAGCCACTGGCCACGCTGGCCACCTCGCCAGGGCACCGGGCACGGGGCTTGGCTCAGAGTCAGACAGGGGGATCGAATCCTGGCTCCACTGCATTCAGGCTGGTCCGTTCTAAGCAAGGCGCGTTCCCTGTTTTGTTTTCTCACCTGCGAGTGAGGATGGCAATAAATCCCTCCCTGGTGAGGTTTCCTGAGGATTAAACTAGATGACCTTGAGGAGGACTTCCCAGCAGGACGTCCACGCCCTGACAGCGCCGCCTCAGGCACAAGGCCAGGTGGGAGCAGGTTCCCTCCTGTGCTGTGTCCCCTCCCTGCAGAAGAAAGGAGAGTCCTCCTCCGTGCGAGGCCTAGCGAGCAAGAGAGGGGGAAAGGGAAGGTGGGAGGGAGGGGAGAGAAGACGCCAGCAAATGGCAATCAGAGGTGCAGCAGGTCAGCGGGCCTTTGCATGCCAGCCGACCTTAAGGCCCGATCCCTGTCTTCTTTCCTCGGCGCCAGTAACTGTCACCCACCGGGGGCTCTCTGCCGTGGGCACTTGGCATTGCACAGCCACTTCCTGCACTGTCTTATCACCTCCTCCAGGCCCTGGAGCAGCCAGAAGGTGGGGCACAGGGAGGTTCTGCTGTGGCCTGTGATCCCCCAGGGCTTCTCCTGGCTCCAGGGTGCTGCGGCGCCGTCAGCTGGGACTGGGAGCCCGTGAACCCCGGATCCCACTGTCTTTCTCCCAACCCCACGAAGGCATGCTCAGCCGGAGCCCACGCCCCATGCACCGGCTCCGCCCAGGCCTTTCCCCAGGCAGCCAGCGTTCCCCGCCCTGAGTGGGCCAGCCTTACTCGGCTATGCAGAGGCTGCTGTGATCACTCCACTGAGCTGACAGTCTCCGAAAACATACCCTGAGCTTATCGCTCCGATTGGAAGCTTTCCATAGCTTCTTTCTGTCTGCAGACTGAAGTCTTCACTCTACACAGACACACCTTTCATCCAGAGCAGAGGGAGGCGGTCACGGCAGTGCCCGCCCTCCTTCACCTGGCAGCGGTCACTCGGTCCTCTAGGACCAGCTCAGGTGCCCCCAGAGTGCGTTTGGTGCCCCTCCCGGGGGTCCACCTGTATCTCAGCACTTCCCACACGCTGTCATAGGGCTCAATGTCTTGTCTACAAGTGTCTACAAGACAGTCAGAAAAACATGCCATTCGGCAATGCTAAGTTCCTTAGACCTGCAGTGAGGGAGAGAACCCCAACCTGGGAATCTCTGGAGGCCTTAAGGGGGAGAAATCAGGGAGGGTGCTTGGAGGGTTTCAGATACTGACCTGGGTGGTTTTAAGGTGGAGCTCTCACTATGAGAAGCTGGTTGATGATATAATAGCTTTGCATTGGTGAGTCCAGTGAGATTAGGGTCTCAAAGCCCATCTTGGTGAGCAAGCAATTAGTTTTGATAAGTTGTTTACTTGGTTCACAGTCTTATTTTGCAGGAGCAGGTATTACCTAGACCCGTGGTCAGCAAACTGCGGCTTTCGAGCCACATGCAGCTCTTTGGCCCGTTGAGTGTGGCTCTTCCACAAAATACCACGGCCTGGGCGAGTCTATTTTGAAGAAGTGGCATTAGAAGAAGCTTAAATTTAAAAAATTTGGCTCTCAAAAGAAATTTCAATCATACTATTGATATTTGGCTCTGTTGACTAATGGTTTGCCGACCACTTTTCTAGAGAAGCAGGGAAGTTCTTTTTACTTGGTCACAGTGTTATTTATCAAGAGAGTATGCCTGGTCCCAGAGCTGAATAACACAGAGACAGGGGATTAGGCTGGTTTCTGCTTTTACAGCCAACCCTGTTAAACTGAGCGAGCTTCAGGAGGGTGGGGGCCAAGACCCAATCCGCCTGCAAACCCTCACCCCCGCAGAGCGCTGGGACATCATCAGTGACCAGGCTCGCTGGCATTGTGCGCGCACCTCTCAGTGGCCCGGGGGGCTCTGGGGAGCGCCCTGACCGGGGAGAGGCAGCAAATGGCGAGTGTCTGACCGAATGCTGCCTCAGCCCCTGCTGCTCCAGGTGGGGTCCAGGGACCAGCGTCACCGGGGGCTTGTGAGAACTGCAGAATCTCGGGACTCGCCCCACACTCTATAGTGGCAGCCGGTGACCGGGTGCTCGTGAATGTCTGAGGAGCACTTCTCCTGTCGCCTGTACAGCCGTGGGCGAGGCTGCTGGTGGAGCCGGTCACGGTTCTGTTCAGCAAACGTTCCAGGTCGTACATGCCAGGCAGGGAGAGCCCCGGTGCAGCAGGAGGCCTCCGAGCCGAACCCTGGAGGACAGGCACCGGAACGCGGCAGTGACAGGGTGTCCGGTGTGTGTGTGTGTGTGTGTGTGTGTAAGGAGCCTCTGTGTGTGTATGGGGCCTCTTTTCCCTGCGGCCTTGCCCCTCACAGAGCTAACAGTGACAACCCACTCTCCCGTCCTTCCCACGGCAGATCCTGACGGCGAGTGGCGACGGGACGTGCGCACTGTGGGACGTGGAGAGCGGGCAGCTGCTGCAGAGCTTCCACGGGCACGGGGCCGACGTGCTCTGCTTGGACCTGGCGCCCTCAGAAACCGGAAACACCTTCGTGTCCGGGGTAAAGACCCGAGGAAAACGTCCAGAGTCCTTTGTCTGCCAGGGAGGATGGTGGTGCAATTCATGCCATTTCCTGGGGCTAGATGGGATGGGTCCCTGAAAGGGTGTTCAGGTCCTCCTTAGCTCCCCTCAGCACCCCCAGCTCCCCACTGTGCCCTCAGGTCCCCACTGCACTCCAGTCCTCCACTGTACCCCCAAAGACCCATTGCACCCCAGCTCCCCACTGCACCCCCACAGGTCCCCACTGTACCCTCAGGTACCCAGTGCACCCCAGTTCCCCATTGTACCCCCAGGTCCCCACTGCACCCAAGCTCCTCACTGCACCCCCAGCTCCCCATTGTACCCTTAGGTGCCCAGTGCACCCCAGCTCCCCATTGCACCCCCAGGTCCCTTCTGTACCCCCAGGTACCCACTGCACTCCAGCTCCCCACGGCACCCCAGGTCACCACTGCACCTGCTCCCCATGGCACCCCCAGTTCACCACTGCACCCCCAGCTCCCGCAGCAGTGGTGGTCTGGGAGGACTTCCCATTCTGCCCCAACATCCAGCAATCACAGGAGGATCTGGAATGTTCTCCTGGTGTGATTGCTACCACTCAGGGCGTGTATCTGCCACATTTAAAAATAATTCCTCGGGCAAATAGCGGAGTTTGTATCTGTCAGTGTTGCAAGTGGCCAGCGGGCACACGCTGGGTGAGGCAACACTGTGTTGTGAACAGGGCTTCGGGGCCGGGGGCACTCCTGCCCCACCCCTGCCCATCGCCGTGGAGCAGTGTATGTGAGGGCTCAGCGCTGGCAGACGGGCCTCGGTGACACACAGCAGCACGAGGCTAGGAATCAGGACGCCTGGGTCCCGGCTCTGCTGCCTCGCTCTAAATGTCATCATCGGTAAACTGGGCGTGATGCACAATAGTTCTCACCTCCCCCTTTCCTTCCCCCAGGACATTATGAATAGTAGATAGCAGAGTTTACATTGTGTTATACAAACAGTAGGGGCGAGTATTTTGTGGACAGCTAGGAATAAAAATGGGGGAATTAAGTTGGCTGACCTGACCTCACCTCCAGTCAGGAGAGAGTGGGGAGAGGCCAGTGATGCTACACCATCAAATTGAAACGTGGGGTTCAGGGTGCAGACTTCTCATGGATTCCTGTCTGGAGAAGTTGAAGAATAAATTCGTGGACTAACATTTCTTTTATAAAAATGAGGAAGTTTATTGGAAGCATATACAAACTCCATCTGGGCAAGAATCCCCAAAGGGGACACCCAAATGGGAAAAAAAACCTCTGTCTATCTATCTATATCTATCTATCTATCTATCTATCTATCTATATATATATATATACACAATATTATATCTCTCTCTAAATATATATATATATATATATTTCTATCTCTCTCTTAAAAGAAAAACCTAAGTCCAAAAATCTAAGATCTGTCTCCTGTCCCTTTGTCTCTGGTTTATGTGTGTTGTAGTTCTTTGTCTGAATCTGACCCTTTGCAATCAGACCCTTTCCTTAATTTAAGACCTGGCTTTCCTCATTGGTCATTCTGCTTCATAGTATTAGTTTTAAAGTCTAAAGTCCACATGGTCCCTCCCTCACCCTCATTCTCTCCCCCTTTATTTTGCAACAGTATCCATCTAATCTGTTCAGGCTGGAGTTGCTTTTGATCTCCCTTATGGCTTTCTCAGGTGCCTTGGCCAGAGATGTTTTATTACCTCTGTGGCTCTCCCAGCTGCTCAGCCAGAGATGCCTCTGTCCTGGTTTGTGGCCATTTTAATTGCTCAGGCCAGAAATCCTCCATCCTCCCTGTCCCTCCCTTCCTACCTGCCTAAGTAAGCCAGCTAGCCAACCCTTATCAGAATGATGTTTGCACCTGGAAGACATAGGTCCTTTGCTCTCAGCTGGCCCTCTCTCAGTTCTGGGCATCAGGTGTGGGCTCTCTGGCCTTTAATAGCAGGGACCTCACGTTTGTTCTTAGACATCTGGCTGTCTCTGTGTATTTCATTCCTAAACCTTTGCATAACTCTTTATCTCTCCTCAGCTACACTCTTTACTCAAATCGTCAGTGTCATGGTAGAGTCTGTTGCCTCTTTCAGAGCACTGAACTCCTCTGAGTTAGTGTCCTCTAACGACCAGAGGACACTCAGTGCTGAGCCCACAGCAGGTCTTCCTGAGATGTCGCCCCCTTCCTCTAAGTTGAAACCAACACTTTGGGCACCGATTTTAATCCACTAGTTCTTCTATTTGACAAGTGAGAGACCCTATCACAGTGCCCAAGCCTGACAACAGGACTGCTCTGCAGGACTTTATCAAAATGCTCCGAGACCCATGCTCTTATAGTGTAGGCATCTTATATGTATGAACCTCTGGGTCGGGCTGGCAATCCAGAGACAGAGGTTTCAGGTCTTGAGGTGGAAGGCAGGCAGGTGACTGGCCCGGGCAGCCAGCTAACCGCTGCAGGGCCACGGCTGGGCTCCTGCTCTGCCGGTCCCAGCGGGTGCTGCTGGGTGCAGCTGGCCCAGAGGCACCCGGAGCTCCACTGTGGCTCGGGGCTGCCCCTGACGCCCGAGACAAAGCTGGGAGGTCCCACCTGGCAGCCACTGTCTGTCTGTCCTCCCCTCTGGGCTCAGAGAGGCAGCCATAGAGGGAGGAGGAAGGAAGGGGGAAAGGAAGGCCTGGGACATGCCATGGGAAGGTGAGGCGTAGGCTCTGGACAGTTTGTGCCCAATCAGAAAGCTGCCAAAGAAGAAAACATGCTCCAGGGAGAAGCTGGTCCTTCCCTTGTCCCCGCCCAATCCGAGACCTGGTTCTGGCCTTCCAAGGGCCTGAAGCAAAGCTGGTCTCCGACATACGTGGTCTGTGTTACGTAACTGGAACTCATGGTGTCTGGGCACAGTCCTTGCCGCGGCCTTACCTCTGGGTAACTTTGCATTTGCAGGGATGTGACAAGAAATCCATGGTGTGGGACATGCGCTCCGGCCAGTGCGTGCAGGCCTTTGAAACCCATGAATCAGACGTCAACAGCGTCCGGTCAGTGAGTAGGGGGTTCGGCTCCTCCTCTGTGCTCCCGGGCTCCCTGGCCTGGGTGGTCCTGAGCCCACCACCGCCTCCAGGCTCAGGGTACTGGGCGAGAGGCCTCCCAGCAAGAATGGCTGCTCGGTGGTGGGATTGACTGGCGCTCCAAAGCTCTCGAAGACTTTTCATATAATTGTACCCGGGGCGCTGGTGGCGTGCTGCCTATTGAGTCGGTATTTCTCGTTCATTCAACAAATATTAGTTGAGTACTTCTAGGCTAGACACTATTCCAGGAACTGGGATAGACCAAGCCTCTCCTTTCCTGCAGGCGACAAGAAAACACACAAGTAAACAAATGTATGATTTAATTTGAGATACTGGTAAGTGCTGTGAATGAAAGTAAGACAAGGAGAAGCAGTGGGATGGGTTGTTTCTTAGAATGGTCTGGGAAGGCCTCTCCGAGGAGGTGATATTTAAGGTGAGACCAGAATTATAAAGAGCTGGGGGGAGATGCGAGGTTCAGGGACCTAGAAAAGGCCAGATTATTGAGTTGGGAAGAGGGTGGATAACATGATCTATGTTTTGCTTTTAAAAGATCATTCTGGCTGCTGAGTGAACAGGTTATAGGGGAGCAAGAATGGAAGGGTGCGTGACAGCTGGTGAGAAGAAAGTTGCGTGAGATCAAGAGAGAAAGGATGGCGGCTGGAACTAAGAAAGCATAGTAGAGACAGGACTGTCTAGCATTGGGAATGTTCTGCGGTCTTACCTGACCTGCAGGCTATCAAGTTAGGCTGCCACACGTTCATAGCTGCTGGTAGACAGAAGACAGGAGACCCCAGGATCAGAGATGAAGGACAGTTTATTACTCAGAGCAGTGGCAATAGCCAGAGTGTCAGCATTACTGTGCCGGTTACTGGAGCCCAAATTCCACAGGATGGCATGAGAAGGGCCAAATGACATGCAGGATCTATGAATTGGATCCTAACAAAGAGGTCAGTACTTGACATAAAAATTTGGAAGATGACACTGTCCAGACAGTATATATAATGTAATCACCCAGGGATCTTCAGTATGCTTAGTGGGCAATACTAGGCTTATTCCCCTTAAAAGCAAAAGCAAAATGAGACAACTTAATTACATTAGGAGTAGAAATGTTAGTAAGAATTTTCTAGCTCCCTGCCCTCAAATATGGGATAAGGTAAAAGGAAAAAAGGCTATCGCTTTTTGCAAATATGTAGCAATTACCCAGGAAATCAAAGAAAATCCATCCAGAAATTACTGCAGATAGAAAATGAATTTACTGCAGGTAGAAAGTGAAGTTGCTAAGGTGCAGGACAGAATATCCACAAAAGTGAAAGAAACCCTTATGATGAAATTCAGCTTAAAAGGCGCAGTCTCTCACCCATGCTTTTGCCTTTACCCTGACCCTCTCCTCTGAAGGCCGTTTTCCACCAGGTCTCCACTGAGGCCTGCCTCTCTCCGGGGAGCGGATTATAGAAAAGAGAGTGACGGTGACAGGAAGCATCGTTATTTACTGGAAGCTCTTTATTCAGCACCATGCCACATTCTTTGTTGTCTTATTCCCCCTTGACGAGGAAACTGAGGCTGTGTGAGGTGAAGTCACTTTGCACCAGTTTCCCACGTAGTGAGCGGTCAGTGCAGAGATCTGCATGTGGCCCTGTGTGTCTGGTTCCAGTGTCTGTGTTTATAACCACTTTCTTATCCCTGAGCTCCGGGCCATGTCTTAGGAGTGAGGTATGTGGTCAAGGGTCCGGGGACCTTGCCCATGTTCCATGCCTGGTACAGATACCTGTATTATCACATTTACTCTCACCAACACTCTGCAAGGCCAATGCCACTGACCCCCATTGACAGGGAAGAAAACTAGAGGCCATGGGTCTGCCGGATGAGCTTCCCTCTCTGGCCTCTGTAACACATGGTCCTCGCGTCCCTAGAAGTGGCGATTCTGGTTCCGAGGGCCTCGCATGGAACAGCCTTCCCAGCGGTGATGCCGGGCTCCAGGGTTGGGAGTCACCGCTCTAAGTGCGTTCTCCCAACTTCCTCTGCAGGT
The DNA here is from genome assembly GCA_963924515.1 of Vespertilio murinus. Taxonomy (NCBI): domain Eukaryota; kingdom Metazoa; phylum Chordata; class Mammalia; order Chiroptera; family Vespertilionidae; genus Vespertilio; species Vespertilio murinus. Next base: position 164,507,151 of record OZ004704.1, on the reverse strand, counting down.
ACTACCCGAGCGGAGACGCCTTCGCCTCAGGATCAGATGATGCTACGGTATGTTTCTAAGTCACTGAGAGCTTCCTTATTTGGGAGACAGATGTGCTGCCTTCATTTTATTTTAAATAACTTTTTTTCTGATTACAAAATTAATGTGTGTTCGTTGAAGGAACCTTGGGGAGAAATTAAATTACTTTAATCTCCCTACCCAGGAAAAAGCACAATGAGATGAATTCCTTTCTGTCTTTTTCCTTGTTAAACAAAATTTGCTTTTTTTTCACTTACTAATAGATTGTGAACATTTTCCTATGCCAATAAACATTGTTCTATATTATTTTTTCTCAGTGACTGAATAGTTCCCCATGTTATAGACAAAACGATCATTTACTTAGCCAGTCTTCAATTTTGAGACATTTGAGTTTTCAAGGTGTGTTGTGTTTTTTTCCTATTAAAAAGCACTGCTATAAGTAAGCATTTTTGGAGCTTCTCATTATTTCCATAGGATGAATTCTCAGACATGAACTTACTGAGTTAAAAATAAGCCTAGTTTAAAGCTTTTGATACTAATTGAAAAATTATATTCACTGATTTTTTAAGATAAATATCTTCTTGTGCCCTGAAAATACCAAATAAATTATTAAATAATAGTAATAATAATTTTGATTCTGATTCAGTACTATGGAAGAAATTACAAAGGAACAGATTGAGAGTGTTGATAATAATACAAATTTAAAACTTATGGGTGTCAATAATATGTAACCAATGTAAGTGCATACATTTTGGAAAAATCCTTTGCTACATGTAGGAAAGGCCAAGTTGAAATCCTCTAGATATGAATGAGGAGGCATAATCAATAAGATGTATACCCCAATTTTAAAGAAAGAAAGAATGCAGACCATTTATAAAGCAATCCATCCAAAATGGCAAATAAACTGGAAATGTTTTCAAAATCACCTCTAATCCAAGAAATGCACGTTTCAGTGATCAGTGCTCAGCTGCAGGAGATGCTCCGTGTGGAGGTGGTGCCCGGGCACCTGGGGCCAGCCTGATCGGGACCCTGGGCACCAGCCTTCTAGAAAGCAGTTCTGAGATAGATGAACTTTCAAAATATCTCTGTCCTTTGATCTGGGCATGCTATTTCTTGGAAATAATTCTATCCTAAAGAATCTATTCCATAGCTATTAGAAGGAAAATACCAGGGACTTTTACATAAGAATGGTCACCGTGGGAGAGAATCTATATACATAAAAGCCTAAGCGACCATTACAACAGAACAACCGGTCAACTAGTCGCTATGATGCGCACTGACCACCGGGGACAGGTGAGACTGCCCCGCAGTGGTCAGTGCATTCCCACAGCCAACCTCCCACAGCCAGGCAACTGCGTCAGCACCTGGTGTCCGTTCCTTCCACGCCTAGCCCCATGACCATTGCCTCCTCTCCTGACCCTGCCCGGGGCCTTTGGCGCCTGGCTGGACAGGGAACCAGGGCTGGATGGCGGTGGACGCAGCCCCTTTCCCAGAGGGGCTGAGAGCCGGCTCCCTCCTCGGGGCCAGTGCCAACCTCCCATGCCCTGTCCCTCCCCTCGGCCAGCAGGCCCCGATTGGCCGGCCCTGATCAGCCCTGATCACCGGCCAGGCCTACGGACCCCACCCATGCATGAATCCATGCACGGGCCTCTAGTTTTATTATAAAAAGAGAAAAACTAGACACAAACATCTTTTTAACAGTGTATGGCTAGATTCTGATATATCTACATGAAGACTAACAACGTTAATTATAGTTTTTTTGGGAAGATTATTTAATGATATGAGATAATGCTCATAACATAATGAAAACGTAATAAACATCACCCTGTTATTTTTTATTTCATCATTTATTTTTTTAATACACACATAAAACAAGTAAGTCTGAAGGAAATAGATGTTAGTCAATACCTCTAGGATTTGGGGTGACTTTTATTGTCTGTGCATTTTGAGTTTTTCTGAATTTTCTACAATGAACATGTATCCTTCATCAGAAAAAAAGGCTGGGTTTCATTTTAGGATTTGTACCTGAAGAAGGCTTTTATATGTGCTGTGTCTTTAAGTCTCCATTGGAGATGAATAGGAATGGGGACTGAGGGAGGAAACACTAGGAGAGAAAACGTGAGAGGTGTTTCCCTTACCTCTCAAACTGCACAAGCCATTGGCACCTGCTGGTGGCTCTGTGGTGTCGCCTCTCCGAACTGGAGCCAGAAGTCAGAGCTTCTTTGTTTGCACCCCAGTGTCGCCTCTACGACCTCCGGGCAGACAGAGAGGTCGCCATCTATTCCAAGGAGAGCATCATATTTGGAGCGTCCAGCGTGGACTTCTCCCTCAGTGGTAAGATCTTCTGTCAGAAACTTCCCCGGGACACCCGGCTCCCTGCCAAGACGCCCCTCAGCTAAACTTGCTGTGGGCCCACCTGCCAAACAGTCTCCTTTGGTGCCAGTGTCCCCCCACCCCCACCCGCCCGGCCTTGTGAGCCCTACTTCGCCTGCCCTCAGCGGCTGCCCAGCCCCAGGCCCTCGGGGGAAATGAAGGCTGGGCCCATCGAACTGTCCTTCAAGGCAGAGATGGACAGACAGACAGTCACATGCTCAGGGCCTTGAGGCATTTCTTCCCCAGCCTCCCATTCTCCCTTCACACCTGAAAAGAGACCTTTTTTCCAGAGGTGAAGGGTGGGTGACCCTTTCTCAATGCCCTGAAGCTCATGGCACCGCTGCCCTCACAGGCGGGGAGGCTGCTGGTGAACATTAAGGCAGCACCGATCCTCTGGGTCACTGGACCATTCCCGTTCCCCAGACACTCCCCGGTTCTGCATCTGAGCCTTCGTGCATGCACGCTGCTGCCCTGCCGGAAACTTCCTTTCCCTCTTCCCTCTGCATGGCAAACTTCTGGTCAGCCCTCCAGAGCCCATCGGATGCCATTTCCTCTGCATTGTCTCCCCTGAAACTTCCTCTGCGATGGCATAGCACATTACACACAACGAACACTTCCTTTACAGCCCTTACTTAGCACGTGGTGCTGTGACTTATGTGTCTGCCTACCCAGACCGCCCTCCACAGCGGCAGCAGCTGTGCTTTCTCCTCCGAACCCCCAGGGCAAAGCACAGTGTCTGACACACGGGGGCACTAAATCACTGTTCACTGAAGGAATGAACAAATGAACGAAGGAATGAGTGAATGAGTGAATGAACCAACAATCAAGCAAGTGAGTCACGAAAAGAGAAACAGGAAGGAAGGAACAGGTTTGATGACTGTCACATCCTCCCACTTGCAGGCCGCCTGCTGTTTGCCGGATACAACGATTACACCATCAACGTCTGGGACGTGCTCAAGGGGGCCCGAGTCTCCATCCTGTTTGGGCACGAAAACCGCGTTAGTACTCTACGGGTTTCCCCTGACGGCACTGCTTTTTGCTCAGGATCCTGGGATCACACCCTACGAGTAAGCGGGGAGACTTTCTGTTTTACTCCGCGTGTGAGGAGAGGAGTGATTGGCCTTCCTGAGAGCAGGAGTCCGAGTGAGCGAGGAGAGGCCCGGACAGACAGCCACATGGAGCTCAGGATACTCAGGGCCACGGGAGGAATGAGTGGCCCGGGAGGCAGTGATGCCCCGTCGACACAGGTGTTCACGCATAGCCTACACAGCTCTGTATCCGCATGTAGTTGAGGGAATAGCTGGACTAGGTGATTGAAAAGGTTCCTTTTGACCCTAGAAGTATATATTCTTCTGAGTCTAGCCTTTGGCAAACCGCAGATTGCCAGTCTCGCCTCCTAGAACCGCAGGGTTCTTGCGTGGTCACAGACCCCTATGAAACCCACAGAGGGGCTTTTGGAGGGGGGCATGCAGCCCCTGCAATCATATGCCAGATTTTGTGTGTGTCCTCCTCGTGGCTTTTTAAAAATATATTCTCAAAAAGCTCCAAGACCTTGTCAGGTGTTGGCTCCCCAGAAATACAGTTTGCAAAGCAAAGCTCACCGCAGTGTGGACCACCACCAACTTGACAGTCTCAGTGGTGTCTTAGGAGAGAGAGCAAAGGCACATCCTTGAGGTCTCAGGGATTTGAGGCAGACCTGTTGGTGGCTTAGAGGTTAGGATTGCTGGACACGGGCTGGGGGAGGAGGAGCGTTTCCAAGATGGGCTTTAACAGGGACCAGTCACTGACGCTCTGTTGTTCTGAGAAGTGCGTCTCTTCTGAAGAGGATACTTGACTCGTGTATTTGTAGGAATAAAAAGGGTGAATGGACTTTTGCAAAGTTCCTGAAAGAAATACTAAAGTTATTTGTGAGTTCATTCATCTTCCCGGTCAGGAGTTGCCTAAATTAGTCAAGTTGTGTTCATGCACTCAGAGGGCTGTCTGGGAACAAATGGCTTCTGTTGCCAATCTAAGAGTTACCAGCCCCACGTAGGAGGCCACAGATACCCTTAGACCAGCCATGGGCAAACTACGGCCCGTGGTTCGTCTGTTCTATCCGGCCCGCGGAGCCAAAAGAGCAGAGGGTTCTCTTGCTCTCCCCTCCGCTCCTTCACCAGCAGCCCAAGAGTAGAGTGCCAGCATGGTCAGGTTGCTTTTGTTCCAGCCCTCCATCCAGTTTAAGAACCCATTGTGGCCCTCGAGTCAAAAAGTTTGCCCACCCCTGCCTTAGACAGTTAACTAAGGGGGAGGGGCATCAGGTCCAACACACACCTTTCTCCTCTCAGTCCTCAGGGCAAAGCAGAATAGCTGGCACACCTGGGCACTAAGTCGCTGTTTATTGAATCCATGAACAAATGAGATGCTAAGAGGAAAGTGTTTTATTTTCTAAGACAAGCAAGTGCTCCATTTTGGATGGACTGTGTGTGTGTGTGTGTGAAGAGACTTTGATTTGTCCCTTTGAACTCAGGTTTTGTACGTTGTTAAGTACTAAAGAAACTAATAGTTATCTGTTTGTGTCTTTGCAGGTCTGGGCTTAATCGTTTCCTCACAATACACTTTTAGGTACCTGAGGTTAGAATCTGAAGTCGCCACACGTCAATAGATCTTACTTCTAGAGGATTTGAGAGTTTATCACAGCGTGGCTCAAAGGTCACCAAACCTATCTCCAATATTACTATTCAAACTACCGCCCCTAGAAAAGTACCTCTGTCAGCCTTCAGCACCAGGAGAACACCTTCAAGGACAATGTTGCTGGGGGTTTTGTTGTTCTTTTCATTCTGAGCACTTTTTAAATTTATTCATTAAAATATATATATTTATTGATTTCAGAAAGGGAGGGAGAGAGAGAGACAGATAGAAATATCATTGACCAGCTGCCTCCCGCACGCCCCACACTGGGGATTGAGCCCACAACCCCGGTCGATGCTCAACCACTGAGCCACGCCAGCCAGGCTAAAATGTATTCATTTTTAAGGTTATTCTTAATTATACTCAGCTCAACTCATTCAGTTACCAACAGAATCCAGCGTCTAACATGTTTCCTACGGCTCCTTTGCATCGGATTTGTTTCGGAGCACCTCAGAGCCCGGTCTCTGTCCGCTGCGCCGGCCCGGGCCTGCCTCCGGAAGTGCGGATTTCAGCGGCCGTAGGAGGAGGGTCGTGGTGACTGACCTGTGATGGGAAGTCATTCCAGTTCCGGGTGTAATTAGACAGATTCGCTTTTTTAAAAACCTGTTTTTATTGTAAAACTGTCTTTCCCAGTCGTGCATCATATTGTCTCATTTCACATAAAACACTTTATGTGAACTGTTATAAACGGAGCAGGTGTGCGTAAGGTGGACAGGAGGTTTACTTTATGAGTCAGGTGATGATGTGATAGGAGTGTTATCACGTGGACAGAACATTTTCTTTCAAGGGCAAAGCTGAACCCGGTTTGTGACACACACGCTTCTCAGAGCAACCAAAACCTTTCTGTGTGGGACACAGGACAGCACTCAGTGGAAGACCTATCACTAGTATAGACATGTGAGGTTCGGTGGCATCCCTCAGCCTGCGATGGGTCTCGTCCATATCCCTTCTACTCATATTTATTGCATTATGGATGTAATTGCATATGCAGATTAATTACTAGGTTTCGAAAAATAATGTTTTATATTAAGAAAAATAAAAAAAGATATCTTGTCTTTATTTGAGATTCAGTATTCCTCCTGGAAGATACTAAGTGCTTTCTTACAAGACCCTTTTTTTAAATCTTGTTTCTAAAGGGATAGAGAGGCGTAGTCTTTGCTTTAGAAAACTCCTCATTCATCAAGATGGCATGCATTAGGGGAGTAAAAAGTCACCTCAAATTCCAAAAATCACTCCTGGGTGAGGCTTGCCCGCGGCTCCTCTGGTGCCCAGGGGAGGTGTCTGCTGCATCCTCTGGATCTCCGGTCCCCTCTCAGCCTGTCCCGCACCCCCTCCCCCCTCCCCCATCCCACCTCTGCCCTTCTCCCAGGGCTAGTTCTGGCCCCTCAGGCCCAGCCCCAGGCCCAGCTGCTCGGAGAGGCCCTTCCAGAGTGGGCACAGCCATCGGATGGGCCTGAGCCTGGCACCCGTAACCTCGGGGGTGCAGGGCCACCCGCAGATCTACTTGGTCAGGTGTCATAACGGACCAGTCAGGCCATCTTTTCCACTCGCTTTTAAAAAACACACAGAATGGTTATATTCAGTCATTTGTGAGGGTTTTACTGTGCAACAGCCCTGGCGAGAGAGCAGCAGAAAGGCTCCCGCTTGCCTCTGAGGGGCCCAGCGGGAAGAGGACGTGGTCCCCAGGGGCCGTGTGCAGCCACCTCCTCTCCCCGCAGAGGCCGCCTGGACAAGGGCTCTGGGAGGTGGGCACAAGGTCCACCCAGCCGCTGAGGGGGCAGGTCCCACAGTGTCCACGGAACCCCGAGCTGCACTCCTAGAACATTCCAAGCCGCTCCTCGTCTCCTAGCTACGGCACCCCTGCCTCTCTCCCACAGGCCTTGCCTGCCTCTGCACAGCTAACGCAAGCTTCCTGTTTGGAGAGGCAGAGCATTCTTCAAGGCAAAGCAGTCCATAACTTTCCCGTTAACTGTAAGGGCCCCATTGGGAATATTTTGTGGATTACTCACCCCAGGGCAGAAGGCCACCTCCCCTATAAGTATTTTATCTCGCAATGTGTGCTGCTTAGTACTTATTGATGAAATACTTGGTTGGGAATATACTACACTGTATGGACACTGGAGGGGGAACTCCAAGTAATACCGTATTTGCCGGCGTATAAGACGATTTTTTGGCCCTGAAAAATACGTATTTGCCGGCGTATAAGACAACTGGGCATATAAGACGACCCCCTAATATTTCCACTAAAAATACAGAGTTTGTTATATACTCGCCATATAAGACTACCCCCCACTTGGAGGCATATTTTTCAGGGCCAAAAAATCGTCTTATACGCCGGCAAATACGGTAGATGGTATTTTGCATATTGGAAAATAATGCCAACTGGAGTTTTTCAACCAGTCTGTCATTTTTTTTAGAGGACTTGGGGGCAAACCCACCAAAGGGATTGTGGGGAAGGAGCCCAGTGAGTGGGCCCCTGTGCGTAGCCCTCCCAGCCAGAGGAAAGGAGTGGGAGGCAGGAAGGGAGTCACCGGAGGAGGTGGCGGGCAGCGGTGGGGGTTGATGGGAAAGGCCTGTGGCCTGAAACCAGGCAGCTGCTCGGGAAAGACCCAGAAGCAGGCACTCCACACCCCTTTCCTCTCCCGCTCCTTGGCCTCCTCCACTCCCTCCCCTGGATTAATGGAGCTTAATGGCAGCAAGGGTTGTAAGGGCCTTTGCGTCCTGGGCTTTCATAGTTGTTTGGCCAGCTGGCTAGAAGGTGGCACACTGACAATTAGGACTCATCGGTAAGCTAGAGGAGGACAGCATGGTGACAACAGATGTGACCTTAGGTTCAGACCCAGCTCTGCCCCTTTTACAGGATATAGGGTATCATCCAAATGTCTCCCAGCTCGGTGTCCTCATCTATGAAATGGGAATGGGACAGCACTAAAGTATTTACCTCAGCCCTGACACATCTTCACTAGGGTCAGTTCCCTGCTTCTGTCTGTCCGCCCGTCCTCCCTTTCCCTTCTCCCTTTCCGGTTACTTCCATTCCCTTATCTCTCTCTCTCTCCTCCCATCTCCCCCCTCCTCTCTTCCTATCTCACCTCTCTCCCTGTCTCCTTTCTTGCTCCTCCTTTTCTTCCTCTCTCTCTTCCCTTTCCACTCCATCCCTCCCTGTTCTCCATTCCTTTCCTTTTTCTTCCCTGTCTCCTCCCCGCCATTTCCTCCCCTCCCTAAGCAGCCTCATTCAACTATCAAATTAGTAATTATCATCAATTAAAAAACCATCTGGGCCAGGGTTCTCAGTTTTTGGTCTTCTAATCCCTTTGTACTCTTAAAAATTGAAGACCCCAAAGAGCTTTGTGTGGATTATATCTGTCAATATTTATTATTAGTAATTAAAACTGAGAAAAATTGTAAAATAAGAATAGAGACTCACTAACCCATTCCACTAGAACACTCCTGAGAGAACGAGCATTTAAAAAGCCACACATACAAAAAGAAAAGGTATTATTATTATGAAAAAAGTGTTGACCTTGGGGATCCTCAGGTGGGGACCACACTTTGAAAACAGCTGATCTGGGCTAACCAGCTCTCTTTAAGCACCTCCGTGGGAGGCTCCCTGCGGCCAGGAAGGCCCTGGTAAGGAGCTCAGAAAAGGGGGAGGGGGGAGAAAGGAGGGTGACTGGGGGAAGAGGACTTAAGGAGAAGGTCTCAGAGGAGGCTTTGGGGTGACCACAGGCCCTGTAAGAGGCCTGGAGAGGCAATGAGAAAGGTTAGAGACCAACTGAGGCCTGTGAATGGCTCAATATCTTTTTCAAAGGAGGACACTTGAAATCCTGAGTAAGCAAGCCCAGCTGATGGGTTAGAAGATTAACTGAGGTTGGGGTGGGGACCATATCCCTTCACCTGGCTTCCCCCAAGTCCAGGAGAGCTGACTGAGCAGGGAGATCTGCATTGCCCAAAGGTGGCTGCTGGCTCAACAACAGGTTAAAAATACAGATCCTTGGGGCCTCCTGCACGAAATGTCCAGAATGGGCAAATCCAGAAAGACAGAAAGCAGATTAGCAGTTACTTAGGGCCAAGAGTGGGATGAATGGGGAGTGACTGCTAATGGATATGATATTTCCTTTGAGGAAATGGGATTCTAGCAGATAGTGGTAATGGTAAAAACAAAAACAAAAACAAAAAAAACAGCCTGTAAATATACTATGAACTTGAACATTTTATGAACTTGACCCCAAAGGCAAGGTAAGTAAAGGCCAAATTAAGTGAATGGGACTATGTCAAACTAAGAAGTTTCTGCACAGCCAAAGAAACGAACAAAGAGGCAGCCAACCAGATGGGAGATGATATTTGCAAACAGTAGCTCCAACGAAGGTTTAATTTCCAAAATATATAAAGAATTCATAAAACTCAACACCAAACAAACGACCCAATCAAAAAGCAGGCAGAGAACCTGAAAATACACCTCTCCCAAGAAGACATACAAACAGTCAATAGATACATGAAAAGATGTTCAACCTCACAGGCAATTGGGGAATGCAAATCAAAACTACAATGAGACACCACCTCACACCTGTTAGAATGGCCATTATCAACAAGACGAGCACTAACAGGTGTTGGAGAGGTTGTGGGGAAAAGGGAACCCTCATCCAATGCTGGGGGGAGTGTAGACTGGTACAACCACTATGGAAAGCAGTCTAGTGGTTCCTCAAAAAATTAAGAATAGAGCTACCATATGGCCCAGCAACCCCTCGCCTGAGTATATATACCCCCCCCAAAAAAAGAAAATCTCAAAATCATGTATTCACGAAGATATATGCATCCCTGTTTTCATTGCAGCATTATTCACAATGGCCAAGGCACGGGAACAGCCTGCAGTGGAGGACTGGATAAAGATGTGGTACATACACACAATGAAACGCTACCCAGCCATAAGAAAGGGTGGAATAGCGCCATTTGCAACAACATGGATAGACCTAGAGAACATTGTGCTAAGTGAAATAGGTCAGTCAGGAAAAGCTAAGAACCATGTGATTTCACTCAGAGGCGGGATATAAACCTGAAACTCGTGAACACAAACAGCAGTGTGGTGGCTGCCAGAGGGAAGGGGGTTGGGGGTGAAGGGGGTCCCAGTTAAGGTGACAGGAGAAGACCTGACTTTGGATGGCAGGCAATATACAGATCTTGTAGCACAGAAGCCCACTTGAAACCTCTATGTTCATGTCAACCAATGCCCCCCTCCACCCCAATCAATTTAATTAATAAATATCCTTTAAAGAAAAGAGTTATCTCCCACAGACACCTGGCTGCTTCGGTCCAATTGGGAGATGCTGGTCATCCTCGCCAGTGGCCCTTCGTCAGCCTCTCCTTAAGAGAAGGCAAGCATGCTGAAACCGGTTTGGCTCAGCGGTAGAGCGTCGGTCTGCGGCCTGAAGGGTCCTGGGTTCGATTCCGGTCAAGGGCATGTACCTTGGTTGCGGGCACATCCCCGGTAGGGGGTGTGCAAGAGGCAGCTGGTCGATGTTTCTCTCTCATCGACGTTTCTAGCTCTCTATCTCTCTCCCGTCATCTCTGTAAAATATCAATAAAATATATTTTTTTTAAAAAAGAGAGAGAAATGCCGAAACCGGTTTGGCTCAGTGGTAGAGCATTGGTCTGTGGACTGAAGGGTCCTGGGTTCGATTCCGGTCAGGGGCATGTACATTGGTTGTGGGCACATCCCCCGTAGGGGGTGTGCAGGAGGCAGCTGGTCGGTGTTTCTCTCTCATCGACGTTTCGAGCTCTCTATCTCTCTCCCTTCCTCTCTGTAAAATATCAATAAAATATATATTAAAAAAAAATAATAAAAATAAAAAGAGAGAGAAAAAGAGAGAAGGCAAGCGTCTACCCACCTTCCCAGACTGTCCCCTCCAGGTTCCTGGGCCCCAAGCCAAGAGCTGGGGAACAGCCCCAAAGACGCCGATCCGCCCAGATGACCGCGTGCACACGTGCAGGCGTGCGCGCTGCTGCGCCTAGTTTTCGGGCCGCACGTGCGGGTGGGATGCGCCTTACAGGCCCCTCTGGGCCTAGAAAAGCTGCCCCCGGGCGGGGCGGGGCCGGACTGCCCGTCCCGGACACAGGCGAGCGCCGCCGGGCCCAGAAAGCCACCAGGCCATGGAGGACCTGCTGGAGCTGCGCACCCTCCGGCTGCTCACCGACTACCTGGAGCACTGCGCCCGGAGGCCCGGCAGCGCCCCGCGCCCGCCCACCTCGCTGGAGGCGGCGGTGGTGCGCTGCATCGCCCCCAGGATACAGGAGCATTACCGGCCCTCCTGGACCCGCTACCGCCTGAGTCCCGGGAACCGCGTGGAGCTGGTGACGAACGCGGTGCAGAAAGTATTCCGACAGCCTCCGGGCCCCAACTGGAGCCGAGTGGCGGTGCTCCTGGCCTTCGCGGGGTTCCTGCTGGAGAGGCCGCCGGCGAGCCACCCGTTGGCGCAGGAGGAGTGGGACGCCAGGGTGGACGGGGACTGCCAGAGCCTGGTGGCCCTGCTGTGCGCGTGTCTCACCGGGCAGCACCGCGCCTGGCTGGAGGCGCAAGGCGGCTGGGTGAGCGGGGCGCGGGACCCTGGGCGGGCGGGCGGGGGTGCGGGGCGGGCACCCCACGCAGCTGGCACCCACAGGGACCTAGGGGCGGCGTCAGTCCTTGGGCCGTTCGTTTCAGCAGTGGATCCCGGTTTTCTTCTCTCTCGGCCGCCGTTCCCAGACGGCTCTCTGGCTCACCGGCTCCCAAGCAGCCGCTTGGGACTTAGGTCTGCACCCCCTCCGGGTTTTAGGATGCGCCCAGGTTAGGCCTCGATGCTTTTTGGTCATGGGAGATGCGCAAGCTGGTGAAGCCAGCAGGAGGGTGGTCCGGGCCAGGTGAGTGCTTCCTCCTGAGCCTCGTCTGGGCCCCTCTTTGGGGAGAAGCACACGCATGCACTCCGCAGCTCTGCGGGCTGGGACACCCCGGGGCAGGGCTGACTCAAAGCTCCTTAACCTCAAATACCCTGCCCCCAGCCCTAAGTGGGCGCACCTCGGCGTCCTGGCTCTCAGCTGTATCTCATTGGTCTCTGCGGTTTAGGCTAGAGCAGCGATTTTCAACCTTTATCTCATGGCACGCATAACCTACCATAATTCTGTCCCACACCTATAATTCTGTCCCCAAAACTACATTACTTTTTGTTTGTTTGTTTTTGTTTGGCCAATCTGTCCAAAACAAGAAGGTATAATTTTGTTTTGTTTTGTTTGTTTTTTTTTAAATATATTTTATTGATATTTTACAGAGAGGAAGGGAGAGAGATAGAGAGCTAGAAACGTTGATGAGAAAGAAACATCGACCAGCTGCCTCTTGCACACCCCCTACCGGGGATGTGCCCGCAACCAATGTACATGCCCTTGGCCGGAATCGAACCTGGGACTTTTCAGTCCGCAGACCGACGCTCTACCACTGAGCCAAACCGACCTCGGCAAGAAGGTATAATTTTGATTCACTCACACTGGATAGCTATTCTTATTTTGTGTTGCCATTTTGTATTTGTATTTTTATAATGTAAGGGAAAAGAGGCCAGTGCCCCTGAGTAAATAGTTGGGTATTGCATGTTTTGTTTTGTTTTTAAATATATTTTGATATTTTACAGAGAGAAAGAGAGAGAGCTAGAAACGTCGATGAGAGAGAAACATCGACCAGCTGCCTCTTGCACACCCCCTACCGGGGATGTGCCCACAACCAATGTACATGCCCTTGACCAGAATCGAACTTGGGACCTTTTAGTCTGCAAACCATCGCTCTACCATTGAGCCAAACCGATTTTGGCGGGTATTGCATGTTTTAAAAAACACCTTGTGGCACACCAGTTGAAAATTGCTGGGCTAGAGGACCAGGCCCTTGGCCTACCGCTCCCAAATCAAGCGAAGGGTCAAATCGAGCCGCCATCCTTCAGTAAGAGGGTCGCCTATCTCTTGGATTCTGAGCGAGATCCCTGTTTCTCTCCTCTCAACTTTGTTGGAGTTGAACCAACGACTGAAGTAACCCACATTATAGAATAAATAGAGCCAAAACTACTTAAAAACAGCCACTAAAAGAATCCAGGGTGCTAGGCAAGACATTGTAGGAAATTTAGCCTCGTGTTGGCCGTTCTGTAGTGATGAATCAGGCTCCATTTGTGAAGAATAGGCAGTATCTAGAACCTTGACTTTGTATAAACAGTTTTTTAAAAATATATATTTTATTGATTTTTTTTTTTTACAGAGAGGAAGGGAGAGAGAGAGCCAGAAACATCGATGAGAGAGAAACATCAATCAGCTGCCTCCTGTACATACCCCACAGGGGATGTGCCTGAAACCAAGATACATGCCCTTGACAGGAATTGAACCTGGGACCTTTCAGTCCATAGGCCGATGCTCTATCAACTGAGCCAAACCAGTTTGGGCTGTATAAACAGTTTTGGGTGTTAAGTTTCAATTCCTGCATACTTTGCAATGTGTGTGTGTGTGTGTGTGTGTGTGTGTATGTGTGTGTCTGTCTATCTTCGTCTTTAATCATGGCAACCTGTGAATTCTAAGAACCCCATCTGAGCCCTTTGTCTTAAGGCATTTGGCCCCTAAAAGCCCTCAGTTTAGAGGGAACTGATTAAATTGAGGCGTGGGGGGAGAGGAGGGCATAGTTTTTGCTCTTTAGCTAATCAACATTAGCAAAGGACTATCCTTTTAACATGAAGTCAAATTTTCCCAATCGCATAAACTGGGGCATGCCCACCACTCTCCCAGATGCCATTAAAGTCTGGAGTCTGGACTCCAATTCACTTTCTCCCCACTCTTCTGAATGGAGTTGCTTGTTGCGTTTCAGGTGATAGCTTTCAACCTGCTGATCTGGCAGTTTCCCACAAGGCATCTGCCCTTTGCTCAGGGAAGAACATAACGTATAGGCCTAAGTCAGGGATTTTGTGGGTCCGTTGCAGAACACCGCACTACAGTGAGCATAATCTCTTTGTGGAAGAAGGTCTTGTCTTCAATTTATGTTTAAAAGCAAAACAAAAATAATGCAACACTGTGAAATACAATAAAGCGAAGTGCAGTAAGACTGAGTGAGGTATGCCCCCTAGGAGTCTCCCTCGCTGTTGGATTTTGAAAGAAGTGAATCAGAAGAGAGTATTCCTGTCCTAAGTGACGACCTGAAGCGTCCCCTACGTCTTTCTCTCTCCCGTAGTGAATTACTTAACAATTCAGAACTCGTCAAAAGTTCCTAGTTGCAGGTTGCCTATTTGGTATTTCCTTTTTTTAAAACTTTTAAAATCTGGAAGTTATCTTACTGTTTCATCTTGAACCTCCCGTGTCTTTTATTGAGTTCAGGTTTGAAGCATTATGAGACCATCTAATTTCCCTCTTCTCCCTCCCCCTCGTAGGATGGCTTTTGCCACTTCTTCAGAGCTCCACCGTCACAGTCACGTCGAAGGAAAGTGATAGTTCCGTTACTTCTGTCATGCCTCACACTAATAATAGTGATCTATTGGTTTAAAAATTGAGTTGCAAAAATTTTATCCTATTTCTGCCTGCCTACCTGTGACCAGCCAAGCAAAGGTGAGATGTGGAAGAACAGAGTAAGGCACCTCCTGAGACATTTTTACCTGCATCCCTATTCGGAGTCCTGTGGTGACAAGTCAGCCGGTGCTTTAACACCTGACAAGTACTCAAAGGAGTGTTAGGACAGAGGCACTTGAGTGGCTCCTCCCCGACGGAGGAAAATGGGAATCTAAAGGCTTATTGCTCCAAAAAATTGTAAATGGGAAACCTGGTGCTAATGTACTACATTTAGATAAATATAAATATGAGACTCTCATTTATCCACAATTTCATTGCTACTGCTGGGTCGGGGTGAAATGATAATCCAAAGACTCCAAGTACCAGGCTAATGAAGAATGTAATAGTAACACCTTCATAAGGAATTCTTTCTCAAGCCTTTGAAATTGAATTCCCATTTCTAGAATTAATATTAAGAATTTACATTTTCTGACTTTTATAAATTGTTAAATGTCTTCAATGTTTTAATAAATGTATGAATCTTTTAAAAAACCTTAGTTGGTTTTCCTTTAGGATACAATAAGCCATTAGTCTTAAAATAACTTGAATTGATGGCAATTTCCTTTTTATTATCTCTTTAAATGCAACGTGCACAATTCTTTTTACAGTTGATGTATGTACAAGATAATGATTAAACATTTATATATCTTAGCTGTTCACCCTGATGAGTTTACTACCCATCAGACACCATACAGTTATTAAAACACTATTGATTCTACACACATACATATATGTGTATATATGTATATATATATATACATACACACACACACACACACACACATATATATATATATACACACACACACACACACTAGTACCGTGCTTCCCCGAAAATAAGACCTCCTCCAAAAATAAGATCTACTTACAGGTTTCCTTCTGAGTGAAATATAAGGCATCCCCCCGAAAATAAGGCCCCCAGGCTCTGCGTCAGAATTAAAATTAATTTACCGTAAACTGGTCGCTAGGGCCGCCCCGACTGGCGTCTAGCAACCAGTGACATTACACGGAGTCCTGACGTCACTGCTGTGTGAATGGAGAGAAATCAGCGTGGAAATTTTGTGAAACCTAAACTGTAAGAAGTTGTGACTTGGGTGAAGAATTCATGGGAGAAAATCACTGACAGTTGCATTGCAAATGCACTGTGAGCAGGCTACCTTGACAAGAAGTCCTCATTTCAAGACAGTGCTATTGCTAAACATGAGAGATTTGGTCCACTGATTCTGAAAGAAATGGAGTCACAAGAAATCCACCAGTTAATTCAGGAATTTGTTATGATGTTTCAGAAGATGATGACATTATTGTCATTGAATAAATGAGTCAATTCTTGATACTGTAGGATTCACAGTTTGTCTGGTTTGTGTTGACAACTACCGTACTACCGTACCATACACAGGTAATAAATTTCCTTTATTTTCATTTAACAATAAATGTGTATCGTATTCTTCTTCATGGAAAAATAAGACATCCCCTGAAAATAAGACCTAGCGCATCTTTGGGAGCAAAAATTAACATAAGACACTGCCTTATTTTCGGGGAAACAGGGTATATATTACTTATGCTGTACTTTACATTCCCATGACTATTTTTATGAGTGCCAGTTTATATTAATCCCTCCCCTTTTTTCATCCATCCTCCCCAAACTCCTCTCACTTGGCAGCCATCAGTTTGTTCCCTGTATCTATAAGTTACTTTTTTTCACAGTTTATATGTACTAAAATCTGGCTACTTCAAAGTTACTATTCAAAACTAGAGGCCCAGTGCATGAAATTCATACATGGGGTGTGGGGGGGTGTCCCTCAGCCCAGCCTGCACCCCCTCCAATCTGCAACATCCCTCTCACAAGGACTGTTGGCTCCCAACCACTCACCTGCCTGCCTGCCCGATTACCCCTAACCACTTTTGCCTGCCAGCCTAATTACCCCCTAACCACTCCCCTGCCAGCCTGATCAATGCCTATCTGCTCCCCTGCCAGCCCGAATGCCCCTAACTGCCCTCCCCTGCAGGCTTGGTCACACCTAACTGTCCTCCCCTGCAGGCCTGGTTGCCCCTAACTGCCCTCTCCTGCCAGCCGGGTCACCCCTAACTGCCCTCCCCTGCTGGCCATCTTGTGGCAGCCATCTTGTATCCAAATGGGGATGGCCATCTTTGACCACATATGGAGGTGGCCATCTTGTGTGTTGGAGTGATGGTCAATTTGCATATTACCTCTTTGTTATATAGGATAGGATCTGCCAATCTAAACTTCACAAAGGTTGGGTAGGGAATGCTTAGCTCCTTACATACTTGCTGGTGTTAATTCATCCTAAATTTTTGCCTTTATGGCTTTTGGAGTTTGGGTTTTCTTTGTCATCCTTGTCCCAAAATTATAAAGAAAGTATTCTATATTCTTGGTCACTAATCCATTCTGGAATTCTTTTAGTGTAGTGTGAGTGGGACTTACTTCTTCTGAAAGAAGAATCAAGGTAAGTATTTCAGCATTGTTTATAGAATACCTATTTTTCCCCTACTGACTTGACTGTGTGCTCTAGTTAATTGGCTTAATTTTCCCTCTACCAATAGCACTTTGTCTCAATTAAGGTGACCAGATCTTCCTGCTTTTGGCAGGACAGTCCAGATTTTTAACAATTTTTTTCCACGTCTGTAGAGGGCCAAATGGGAAGATACCTGGACATTCTATAGATTGTTGCTGACTGGGCCCGGGATATTGGCAGAATCATGTCAGTTGCACTCCCGCCCTAGGAGGGCGGAGATATTCTTAGCTCCTGGCTTGTGTTTTTCCAGGAGGAAGGAGTGGGTGGGACCTGAGCCCTCCCAGGCTCCTTGTTTTCCTTTGAAACCCCCTTGTTGGATTGGAGTATAAATAGATGTACTGGGTGGCTCAGAGGGTCGTCAGTCTGCCTCTCCAGCAGAGGAGGTCAGCGGCCCTCCTAGCTCCCAGCTTAAAATTTCTCTCTGTGTCTTCTCTCTTTATTTATTTCTCAATCCCTGGCCGCCTCCCCTTAGAACGGGTTCGTTCATCTCTTTTTCCGTGCGGGACGCGGAGAAGGGAGATCCTGCCACATCAGGCCCCCGCACACGTCCCACGGCGTTTTTTTAAAAAAGTCCCGATTTTTAGAAAGAATCTTTCCAACCTTTCCAAAAATCAGGACTTTTTAAAAACGCTGTGGGACATGGGAAGAACTGTTAAAAATCTGGACTGTCCCACCAAAAGTGGGACAAAATATGTTTGACTATCTGGTGGTATTAAGTCTTATCTCCTCTCCCTCTGTTCTTTTTAAAATTTTTCTTGGCTGTTTTTGTCAATTGCTTAAAGTAAATTTTAAAAACCAGTTTATAAAAAAACCATTAAATAAAAATTGCTTTAGGATTTTTATTAGAATGGGACTGGATTACACATCAATTTTGAAGTAAGCAGTATCTTTACAATATTCTGTCTTCTACAAACACAAACTGCTGTTCCATTTATTTAGTTCTGATGATTTTCATCATATAGGTCCTATGTTCTTGTTGAGGGTATTCCAACTCTTTGAGTTCTGTTGCTATTGGGAATGGAATCTGAAGAGGCTGTTTTGCCTTCCCAGAAGCCCTTTCCCATTTTTTTTTATGGGAAACTCCTCCTCCCTTTTTTTTTTTTACGGGAAACTCCTCCTCCTTTGTTCTTAAGTCATCTAGCTCTGGTGGAGTTGACTTCTCCGCACTTTGCCCCCCTCCAACATCAGGAACATGACCCAGACCTGGCCTAACAGGGCCCATCCCTAAGTGAAGTTAACAGGAGGACCCAATTCCAAGATTGCTGTAGACACTATCAGGTGAGTGCCTTGTCCTGCTTGGGTATCTCCACTGCACAGAGAGCCTGCCTGGAAGAGAAGACCTTGAAGCACAGAGGTCAGAGATTTGGGGTGGGACGGACTATGGAGAAACAGTTCAGGTGTGTGACATTTTGGAAGTCACACCCATGTGGCTGTACCTAAAGATACTTGGGGCTCAAATTTCCTTTTCTTCGTAAACTGATTTTTTCTTCTTTTTAATTTGTATTTGCCATAACCTTTTAAAGCAGAATGTGACTGGAGCACTACACTTCTGTTCACAAAACTTGCTCTGAGTTACTTTCAAATGGCTTTACAACGTGCCTACGTAGCTTGTATTTCTGCTATGCTAAACAATTTTTTTCTTTGGAGACAAACCCTATGGATAGTTACTTCCATCGTGTTGGTCAGCTTAGCATACTAACTTCTAGAGGCCATACATGCAGTTGATAACTTCAAGGGATGTTAGGCTTAAAAAGTAGATCTTAGGGGATAATGGTTGTTTTAACCATGCATCTCAGAACACTTTGGAAACAAAAGATTCAGTCTACTTAGGAATTTGCTGAGAGCTAAACACTTCAGACCACAAAGCTAAAAAACATTAGGCTAGATGTATCTTACAACAAGCATAACCTCACTAGAGGCCCAGTGCACAACATTTGTGCACGGGGGGGTGGGTCCCTCAGCTCAACCTGCACCCTCTTGCAATCTGGGACCACTTGGAGGATATCTGACTGCCAGTTTAGGCCTGATCCTGCAGTGGGATCGGGCCTAAACCAGCAGTCGGACATCCCTCTCACAATCCAGGACCACTAACTCCTAACCGCTCACCTGCCTGCCTGCCTGCCTGATTGCCCCTAACCACTCTGCCTGCCTGCCTGCCTAATCACCCCTAACCACTTGCCTGCCTGCCTGATCACCCCTAACTGTTCACCTACCTACCTGATCACCCCTAACTATCTCTGCCTCAGCCCCTGCTACTGGGGCTTCATCCAGAAGGATGTCCAAAATGACATCCAGGAGGTCATTCAGCTGTCCAGTCTAATTAGCATATTGCATTTTTATTATTATAGACTAGAGGCCTGGTACATGAAATTTATGCGTGGGGGTGGGGGATGTGTGTCTCTCAGCCCAGCCTACACCGTCTCCAATCTAGGATCCCTCTCACAATCCAGGACTGCTAGCTCCCAACTGCTCGCCTGCCTGCCTGATTACCCGCCTACCTGATTGCCCTTAACCTGATTGCCCTTAACCACTTCTTCCTGCCCACCTGATCACACCTAACTGCTCTGCTGCCAGCCCAATTGCCCCTAACTGCTCTCCCTGCTGGCCTGGTCACCCCCAACTGCCCTCCCTGCAGGTCTTGTCCTCTCTTCCCCCAGCTGCTCTCCCCTGATGGCCTGATTACTACCTCCCCTGCCAGCCATCTTGTAGTGGCCATCTTGTGTCCACATGGGGGTGGCCATCTTGTGTATTGGAGTGATAGTCAATTTGCATATTACCTCTTTATTATATAGGCCTAGAGACCTGGTGCACAAAATTTGTGCACAGGAGGATGTGTCCCTCAGCCTAGCCTAAACCCTCTCCAATCTGGGACCCCTCTCACAATCCAGGACTGCTGGCTCCCAACCACTCACCTGCCTACCTGCCTGATTGCCCTTACCTGCTTCTGCCTGCAAGCCTGATCACCCCGTAACCACTCCCCTGCCAGCCTGATTGATGCCTAACTGTTCCCTGATGGCCCAATTGCCCCTAACTGCTCTCCCCTGCAGGCCTGTTCTCCCCCTCCCCACCCCACTGTTCTCCCCTGCAGGCCTGATCACCTCCAACTGCCCTCCCCTGCAGGCCTGGTCACCCCTGACTATTCTCCCCTGCTGGCCTGGTCCCCCCAAACTGCCCTCTCCTGCCAGCCTGATTACCCCCATCTGCCCTCCTGTAGGCCTAGTCACCCCTAACTATTCTCCTGCAGGCCTGGTCACCCCCACCTGTTCTTCCCTTCAGGCCTGGTCCCCCCCAACTGCCCTCCCCTATTGGCCTGGTCGCTCCCAACTGCCCTCCCTTTCAGGCTTGGTCCCCCCAACTTCCCTCCCCTGCTGACCTTATCATCCACAACTGCCCTCCCCTGTCGGCCATCTTGTGGTGGCCATCTTGTGTCCACATGGGGGTGGCCATTTTGTGTGTTGGAGTGACAGTCAATTTGCATATTACCTCTGTTAAATAAGCTACATTCCCTCTATACCTACTCTGAGCATCTTTATCATAAATGGATGCTGAATTTTGGCAAATGCTTTTCTGCATCTATTGAGATGATCATGTGATTTTTATCCTTCATTTTGTTAACATGGTGTCCACATTGATATTCTAATTTGTAAATGTTTAATAGTCCTTGCATCCCTGGAATTAACCCATTGATAATGGTGTAAGATCTTTTTAAGTTTTGCTAAATATTTTGTTGAGGATTTTTGCATCTATTTTCATCATTGATATTGGCCTATAATTTTCTTATGGTGACCTTGTCTGATTTTGGTACGAGGGTAATGCTGGTCTCATAAAATGAATTTGGAAATGTTCTCTCTTCGATTTTTGGTAGATTTTGAAAGGATTCCCATTAATTCTTGAATGTTTGATAGATTTTATCAGTGAAGACATCTGATCCTCGACTTTTGTTTGTAGGGAGTTTTTAAATTACTGATTCAATCTCCTTACTAGTATTTGGTCTGTTCAGATTTCTATTTCTTTATGATTCAGTCTTGGTAGATTGTATTAGGACTTTATCAATTTGTTGTCCAATTTGCTGGCATATAATTTTTCATAGTATTCTCTTATCTTTCATGCCTCCGTGGTATCAGTTGTAACATCTCTTTTATTGCTTTTATTTTTGAGCTCTCTCTCTTTTTCATTAGATTTTTAGAGACCTTCTACATACCCAGAATCACATTAATCAACCATTAGTTCACTACATACTCATCATTGATCCGTGCCTGCATGGATTTCTTATTTATTTTTAATAAGTCAAATAAGGATCGTGAACCTACCACATGGTATAAAAGCCTGGACTTTAACCAAAATGTATATAGCTCTGGCGTCTTTTCAAAGCCTTTCCTTCTTCAAGCACTTAAAACTACAAAATTAAGTGCTGTGCTATGATGTGACAGGGCTAACCTAAACTGAGAATTCAAGGATGGCTTCCATGTGGAGATAATGTTTGAGTTCCAGGAAGATGAAGAGCCCCAAGGAACAAAGAGGAAGAAGCCATAAATTCGATGGAATTAAAAAGGAGGCAATGCTTTAAGAGAGCAGTCACCAACCTTTCAGACCTCACGGACCACCAGTTGGCGACTGCTGCTTTAAGAAGTCAGGCCTCCTTAACATCACATGACAAAGACTGCAGGAGTACTTTAGAGCTGACTTGATTTGATCCACAGGGCTTTTATCTGGAGTGGAGGTCCTAATTCTCTTTCCACTGGATCTTGACTGGCATCTCCACTCCATTTTCCCTTTTACCAGCAGGGCAATGATCCAATGAGGTGTCAAGTGTATACTCTATATCTAGTTGCCACGTGGACATATAAGTGGCTCCACATAGGGCAAACCAATGTTCTTCAAGGGTCAGCTATATAATCTAAGTTGGCTTCTGACAGTCCATGCCTAATGCAGCACACAAGTGATCATGCATATTTTATGTGTCAATTGTCTAACACCCACCTGATTAGTATGCTCAGCCGTCAGGGCTTATGTCCATGACCACTGTTTATACCTATGAAACTTATATTGAACATTGTTGTGTTAGTGTGCTAGGGTTGCCATAACAAAATACCATACATGGAGTGGCTTAAACAACAGATATTTATTTCTCACAGTTCTCTAAGATCAAGGTGTCAGTAGCATTGGTTTTCTCCTGAGCCTCTTTCCTTGGTTTGCACTCAGATGACCATCCCTTATATCACACATCCCTGTTTCTCTCTTGTGAGGACACCAGTCCTATTGGATTAGAGTCCTGCCCTTATGACCTCATCTAACCTTAATTACCTCTTTGAAGGCCCTGTTTCCAAATATAGTCCCATTGGGGGATAGGACTTTAACATATGAATGGGGAGGGAGACACAACTCTGTCTTTAACAACTGTCAGTCCCTCATCCACTTTGAAGTAGGACCCAAGCAACTGTTTCCTCCTAGTAGTCTTCCATGTTGAAGCCAGAAAGCTTACTTAAAAGCCAACCTATTGGTGTCAAATTCCCAGTATTAAGTCCTATAATGGTGTCCTCAGCTTTCAATACAGTTCAGATTGCTTAAATTAACTCATAAGCATCTATGGCATTGACATCTTGGTCAACTCTCTGGTCTTAAATTCTGCTATGTATAAGCCACACACTGCCTTTTCCCCCTCCGCCTGCCTCCTCCCTCCCCCCTCCGCCCCGGTCCTACAACACACACACACACACACACACACACACACACACACACACACACACAACACTGAGTTTCTTCTTTATGGAAGTGCTTACAACTTTCCAATTTCAGGTTTTGTTCTGTGGGTTTCCATCTGCTCTTCTACCTATTGCATTTTTAAAATTGATTTGAGACAGAGAGAGAGAGAGAGAAGGAGAGGAAAAGAGAGAGGACATCAATTTATTGTTCCACTTACTTATGCATTCACTGGTTGATTCTTTATGTGCCCTGATGAGAGATCAAACCTGCAACCTTGACATCTCAGGACAACATTCTAACTGAGCTACCCATCCAGGACTACCTGTGATAGTCTTTGTACAGTTGAATCTTATTGCTATTCAAAACTTGGCTCAAGTGTTTCTTCCTCTACAAGCCCCCTTGGGAGAATCCTCTCCTTCACAACACCTTCCCTGTGTTCACATTCATGCCTCAAACTGTGTCACTTGACTTGTCTGTACCCATTTGCTACCTCTTTAATAGCAGGGGCTGTGTCCTACTTAATCCAGTTGTAGTCCTGTGCTTCACACAGTGTCTGGAATGAGACAGAGGAAGGGTCCTATGGAACTAATTTGAATACTGATGTGAATGAGACACTCTCAATTCCATCTCCTAAGCAAGTAGCTCTGTGTGGGGCTGTTGTGGATCCCTGCCTGTGTGGATGATCGTGGGCCATTTTTCTTATTGATTTGCTCATCTATCACTAGCTGGTCCTGGCTGCTGAGCTGTCTTGTTAATGATCATGACCCAACCTTTTTTTTTTTTTTGCTTTGGTACATTTATATATTATAATACGCTTGCCACTGTACCATTATTTATCAGATAATATAATTGCATTATATTATCTATATTTATAATGTGTTACAATACTGTGCTATGCCGTGTGTCCCAGGGGGCCGTGTGCCCCGGGTGAGCCGTGTGTCCCAGGGGGCCATGTGCCCCGGGTGAGCCATGTCCCCCAAAGGGGCCGGGTGCCCCGGGTGAGGCGTGTGTTCCAGGGGAAGCAGTGGGACCCAGGGGAAGGGGCGGTGAGAACCAGAGGAGGAGCGGACTCTATTCGTGTGGTCCTGAGATAGTCACCATAATACAAGCAGACTGCCAAATGAGGAGCAGATTCTACGCATGTGATCCTGAGATAGTCACCATAAAACAAGCATATTGTCAAATGACAGCAGGGAGGGGAAGGAGACCTGGGGGGAGAAAAGAGAACAACCGAAGGACTGGTATGCATGAATATAAGTACAACCAATGAACACAGAACTCTGGGGAGGGAGGGCATGAATGAAAGTGGGGGGGGGGGGGTAAGCTATGTACACATATAATACCTTAATAAAAAAAATTTAAAAAAATACTGTGCTATGCTGATCTCTATGGCTTATTTACATTCATTGTAAGTTTTTATTCTTAAACATTGATCTTATCCCCCTCCCCACCCCCTAACACCTATTTCTGGGTAATCATTATACCCTGGGGTTTTTTAAGTTTGACTTTTTTAGATTCCACATATAAGTGATATCATATAGTACTTGTCTTTCCCTGCCTGTCTGCTTTATCTCATTTAGAATAATATGCTCCAGGTCCATCTATATTGTAAATAGCAGAATATCTTCCTTTCTCATGACTAAATAATATTCCAGTGTGTGTATTTATGTGCCAGATCTTTTTAATCCCTACATCTGTTGATGAGCATTTAGGTTGTTTCCATATCTTGGCTATTGTGAATAATGCTGCAATAAAGTTGGAAGTGCCTATATCTCTTAAAAATCTTGTTTTCATTTCTTTTAAGTATATACCCAGAAGTAGAATTGCTGGGTTGTTAACGATAGGCCTACTTTTTTTTCCTTTCTTTTTCTTTTTTCTAATGGTAGATCTACTTTTAATTTGTTTAGGAACCTCCATATTTTTTTCATAGTAACTAGAGCAATTTACACTCCCACCAACAGTACACAAGGGTTCTCTTTTCATCACATCTTCACCAGCACCTTTGTTTTCTTGTCTTCTTTTTAAAAAAAATATTTTATTGATTTTTCACAGAGAGGAAGGGAGAGAGATAGAGAGCTAGAAACATCAATGAGAGAGATACATCAACCAGCTGCCTCCTGCACACCCCCCACCGGGGATATGCCTGCAACCAAGGTACATGCCTTTGACCGGAATCGAACCTGGAACCCTTGAGTCCGAAGACTGACCCTCTACCCACTGAGCCAAACCGGTTTTGGCTGTTTTCTTGTCTTCTTAATGAAAGCCATTATGACAGGCATGAGGTAGAGGTCTCATTGTCGTTTTGCCTCGCATTTCCCTGATGATTAGTGATGCTGATACCTTTTCATGTGCCCTTTTACCGTCTTGATGTCCTCTTTGGAAAAACATCTATTTAGCTTATGTATATTTTTTAATTGGATTTGTTTGGTTTTTGTTATTCAGTTGTATGAGCTCTTTATATATTTTGCATATTAACCCCTTATCTGGTATATGGTTTGCAAATATCTTCTCCTATTCTGTAGGTTGCCTTTTCATTTTTTTTAAAGGGTAATATTTTTATTCATATATACTAACATGTACAGATTGAACTTAATGAACATCAATAGAATATAAAATGGAAACTGGTCACAATCTGCAGCCAGTAAAACATTGCTTTCGCCAAAACCAGTTTGGCTCAGTGGATAGAGTGTCAGCCTACGGGCTGAAGGGTTCCAGGTTTGATTCCAGTCAAGGGCATGTACCTGGGTTGGGAGCACATCCCCAATGGGAGGTGTGCAGGAGGCAGCTGATCGATGATTCTCTCTCATTGATGTTTCTAACTCTCTATCTCTCTCCTTTCCTCTCTGTAAAAAATCAATGAAATATATTAATATATATATTATTTTCTCCCCCCCTTTTTTTTTTAATTTGAGGTATAATTGACATATATAATATGACATTCAAGTATACAGGATAAAATGTGATATTTGTATATAGTATGAAAAATAATCACCACAGTAAGTCTAATTTAAATTCATCACCATACAGTTACAAATATTTTTCTTATGATGACCTTTTAAGATTTACTTTTTGCGACTTTCAGATATGCAATACAGCATTATTAACTCGAGTCACTGTGCTATCACATCCCCATGACTTATATAAAACTCAAAGTCTTTTGATCCCCTTCACCCATTTCTCCCCCTTCTTGTCCGCAACCTCAAGCAACCACCAATCTGTTCTCTGTATCTATGAGCTCATTGGGGGGGGGGGGGGTTCATTTTAATTGTTACTTTTTCTGTATAGAAACTTTTGAGTTTATAGCCCCATTTGTTTTCGTTGTTTGTGCTTTTAGTGCCATGTCCAAAAAAAATCATTGCCAAGACCAATGTTGAGGACCCTTTCCCCTACATCTTAATCTAGGAGTTTGTGGTAGTAAGTCTTACATTTAAGTCTTTTATCCATTTTGAGTTAAAGTTTGTGAGTGGTGTGATATAGGGATCCAATTTTATTATTATGCATGTGTTTCTCTAGCGTTCTCAACACTATTTGTTGAAGAGACTATCCTTTACTCATTGGGTGTTCTCAGCTTCTTTATCAAATATTCGTTGACTGAATATGCCAGGATTTAATTCTGGGCTATTCAGTTTCTTCAGTCTGTAGGGTCTATTTTTGTGCTTATTATTTGGAAATAATAATAATAATAATCACATTAATCAATCATTAGTTCACTACATATTCATCATTGGCCCGTGCCTGCATGGATTTCTTATTTATTTTTAATAAGACAAGTAAGGATTGTGAACCTACCACACGGTATAAAAGCCCAGACTTTAACCAAAATGTATATAGCTCTGGCATCTTTTCCAAGCCTTTCCTTCTTCAAGCACTATTTGTTGAAGAGACTCATTGGGTGTTCTCAGCTTATGAGAACATAATACTGTTTTTATTACTATGGTTTTCTACTACAGTTTGAAATCAGAAAGTATGATACCGCTGGCTTTATTTTTTGTTTTTGTGGGTTGTTTTTTTTTCAGGATTGCTTTGATTATGTGGCTCCACACAAATTTTAAGATTGTTTCTATTTCTGTGAAGAATGTCTTTAGTATTTTGATGGAGATTGTGTTGAATCATGGCTTTGGCTCATATGAACATTTTAACAATATTAATTCTAACAATTCGTGGACACATGATGTCCCCACATTCGTTGTGTCTTCTTTGATTTCTTTCATCAAAGTTCTGTAGTTTTCATTATATAGATTTTTCACTTACTTGATTAGGAAAAATTTAAGTGTTTTATTGTGAATGGGACAGTCTTTATTTCTTTTTCAGATTATTATAAAGTAATGCAGCTCACTTCTGTATGTTGATTTTGTATCCTGCAACTTTACTGAAATTGTTGATTGGATCCAACAGCTTTTTCCACTAACTCTTTTGTGTTTTCTCTATATAAAATCATACCTTCAGGCTCACTCGCTGATCCAGCGGCTGGTGGCTACTAGGCGTGGAGCAGGCATCTACAGCGATGGAAAATCCAGTTATCAAAATTGGCTCCAGAAAAGAGAACCTAACATCCATTGACAATGGAAACATTTGAGAACATTACAAAAAAAGCCATCATTCCTCAAAACACCAGGCTCAGATGGTGTTACAAGTTTAAAAAATCCTTCATGAAGAATACAGATGTTAAGCCACATGATGGATTCAGAAGCTCATAAAAAGAGGTTGCCAATCCTATCATCTTCAAAACAAGGGATAGCAGCTCACATTACAGATATTGGTGGAATAAAACCTTATTTGTGTGGCTGCGGCGCAGCCCTCACCAATGTAGCATTCACATTTCCCATTCAGAAGGTGCTCTTTCGGCAACAGCTGTATGGAATCAAAGTCAGGGATGCAGTGCTTCAGGTGAGGAGGGATGGATTTCAAAACTTGTATCGTGGAAGTCTTCCCCCATTAATGCAGAAGGCAACGTCATTATCACTTATGTTTGGTGTGTATGAGGATTTAATTTTCTTTCTCCATAAGCATATCCATAGCCCATATTTTGTAACCCATAGCATGGCAGCACTACTTGCAGGGACAACAGAAGCAATTTTCACTCCATTGGAAAGAGTTCAGACACTGCTTCAAGACCACAAACATCATGGTAAATTTACAAATACTTACCAGGCTTTCAAGGCACTGAAACGTTATGGATTTAGAGAGTATTATCGAGGCTTGATACCTGTTCTTCTCCGTAATGGGCTCAGCAATATGCTTTTTTTTGGCCTTCGAGTTCCTCTTAAGGAGCATCTCCCTACTGTAACGTCTTACAGTGCTCATGTGGTCACTGATTTTATCTGTGGAGGTCTATTGGGTGCCGTGTTGGGAGTCTTATCTTTTCCAATTAATGTTGTAAAAGTTCGCATGCAGTCTCAAATTGGTGGGGAATTTCAGTCTTTTCCCAAGATTTTCAAAATAATCTGGTTGGAACGAGACAGGAAATTAACAAATCTTTTCAGAGGTGCCCATCTAAATTACCACCGGACCATCATCTCTTGGGGCATAATCAATGCATCTTATGAATTCCTGTTTAAGATTTTATGAAAGAAATAATCAACTAAGTGCCGTTTACCAATTGACTAGACCTTCAAAGAAGAATGTAGTTTGGCCTCATTCCTAATTGGCCAAATATAGGTTGGTATAAATTCAGGGCACAATGAATTATGGCAAAGCTGTTTCCCTTAAGCACCAACAAATTCAGAATAAAAGGTTTCGATAGGAAAATTTAAGGATTTGGGTTTTTGTTTGTTTGTTTGTTTTTAAATATGTTTCTATTGATTTTAGAGAGAGGGAAGGAGAGAGAGAGAAACAACAACGATGAGTGAGAATCATCAATTGTCACCTCCCACATATCCACTACTAGGGATCGAGCCCTGGGCCCGGTGCCTGGTACCGAGCATGTGCTGTGACCGGGAATTGAATGGCAATCTCCTGGTTCCTGGGTCAATACTCAATCACTGAACCACATCACTCAGGCTGTTTTGTTTAGTTTTGTTCTCATTATTACCTGAGAACTTCGGGCTAATTGCTTGGTTGATAGCTGTCTAGCTGATGGACAGCTTTTGATGAGGAAACTAATAGCCAAGATGGTCTTCCCCACCCCCCCCAAAGTCTTTAAATCTTCTGTATTAAAACATTAAGTGGCCATGACCAGCCAGAGAAAAGGCTCCTAGGGCCCCTTTAATTTGGAAGGCTTACTCTTATTAATCCATTTCTTCTCTCCTCTTAGGAGGAGTTGCAAAGTATAGTCTTTGCTAAACTGAAGCATATACATAAGGAACACGACAGATAAGAAAGCTTAATGGGCATAAGCTTTGCATGATAAATTGCTTGCATTAGTTTTTAAACAAAGCACCTTTTGGGATAGTCATTATCCATGCTGCTTCTATTTAGGCATGGTAGACTCAAGCATCTAATGAAAGCTCCCATTTGCTTTCTAGATTTGAAAGTTTCTGTCTAGTTCTGAATGTGACCTTCAACCTGTCCAAAATATCCTTGTGTTAATTTCACTTATTCCGTTGTCATAAGGTGAGGAGACTTAAATTTTGTCATGGGCATTTCATCTTATTAAGTTTCATATCTACACTAATAAAAATATGTAAATTGACCATCACTTTGCAAATGCCCACCAGCTAATTAGCGGACAAAGATGGTGGTGGCCACAGAGCAAGCGGGAGGCTTGGGTCGCCCCTTGCAATGGAGGAAACCAAACTTCCCACCCACCTAGACTGGCTGCAGAAGGAGGGGCCTGTGGGCAGTGGGCATGGAGCCGGCCCTGGTGCATGCCGAATGGGGGGGGGAGGCTGTGAGCAGAGGACACGGAACCAGCCCAGACACATGCCAAGGGAAGGGCCTATGAGTGGAGGACATGGAGCTGGCCTGGGCAGCCACCGAAGGAGGAGCCTGTGAGCAGAGGACACAGAGCCAGCCCAGGTGCACAGGAGGCTTGGGTCACCATTGCCCAGACCAGCAGCCAAGGAAGGGGCCTGCAAACAGTCCTCAGCCCCTTACCTAGGCTGGCCATGTTATCATGGGGTAAGGGGTCCCCACTGGGGGCCATGGCCAGCCTGCAAATAGCCATCAGTTCTCCACCCAGGCTGGCCAGACACCCCAGTGGGGACCCCACCCTGAAGGGGGTGTGGCCATCCTGAAAACTGCCTTCAGCCCCTCACCCAGTCTGGCCACACCCCTCAGCAGGGACCCTTACCCCATGGGGGTATGGCTAGCCTGCAAACTGTCCCAGACCCTTGCCCAGGCCAGCACTGTCTCCAGTGGGTACCCCCACCCCAATGGGGGCATGACCGGACTGCAAACCACCACAGGCCCCTTGCCCAAGCCACCCCACCCCCCAAAGAAACCCCCACCCTGATCTATGACACCCTTCAGGGCAAGCCAGCCAGCCCCACCCATGTACTAGGCCTCTAGCTATACTAATAAAAGGGTAACATGCTAATTAGACTGGGAGACCTTCCAGGAGACCTTCCAGATGTTCTTCTGGACAAAGCCATGCTGGCAAGTCAAGGTAGAGGCAGTTAGGGGCCAAGAGGGGAGGTCAGTTGGGGGTGAGCAGGACAGAATGGGAAGGCAGTTGTGGATGATCAGACCAGCAGGGGGTGAGGGGGAGGGCAGTTGGGGGTGATCAGGCTGGCAGGGGGCAGTTGGGGGCAAGCAGGCCACGGTGGGGGGGGGCAGTTGGGAGGGAGCAAGTCAGCAGGCAGAGTGGTTAGGGGTAATCAGGCAGGCAGGTGAGTGGTTAGGAGCCAGTCCCAGATTGCAAGAGGAATCCCAGATTGGAGAAGGTGCTGGCCAGGCTGAGAGACACCCTCCCCATGTGCAAATTTTATGCACCAGTCCACTAGTTAATTATATAAAGATCAAACTCTCTTTAGATCAATTTCTTTGAATTATTGTTGCCAACTTAGCAAAAAGTCGGGGGGGGGGGGGTTCTCTTTAGGTACTAGTTCATCTTACCAAGTATTCTGTTCTCTTGAAACACCTTTTAAAAAATACTTCCAGCCGAAACCAGTTTGGCTCAGTGGATAGAGCGTTGGCCTGCAGACTGAAAGGTCCCGGGTTCGATTCCAGTCAAGGGCATGTACGTTGGTTGCGGGCACATCCCCAGTAAGGGGTGTGCAAGAGGCAGCTGATTGATGATTCTCTCTCATCAAAGTTTCTAACTCTCTATCCCTCTCTCTTCCTCTCTGTGAAAAATCAATAAAAATATATTTTAAAAAAGGGCTGGCTTTAGCTCAGCAGTTCCTTCGGCTACAAAAATATATTTAAAAAAAAATACTTCCATACAATTTTATTTTAAAAGTCTACTTCATAGAAGCCCAGATTTTTCTTTCTTTCTGGTTTCTCGATGTTTTGGGGGAGAGGGGAAACTCAGGAAAGCTTTCATCCCACAATGTTAGCTATGTTTTTTTAAATGTTATTTTGGTTTAGCTTTGGAAATAGAGACCTCTATTAGGATTTTTACATTTTGGGAGCCCAATTTTACCATTTTATCATTAAAACAGTTTGAGATGATACGCTCTAAAATAAAGATATTTGAAGAGTTCGTTTTAAATTTCTAAAAGTTGGAAATAGCTGGATAGTCATCCCTTACGTAACAAAAAAAATGTATTTTTCAAAGGAATCAGATTTTAAAATTTATTTTCCCAGTAAGGCAAAATGATTCATACCACAGTTGAATAATTAGTAAAACATGAAACATCCTAGAAAAGTGGTTAATTTCTTAAAAACCTACATCTGTAAATATGTAGTTACAATTGCCTTCCAGCGTCTGACATAGCAGAGTAGTCAAGTTTCTTATTACCAGTTTTTCAGCCGTCTGGGTAATTGCGTATGAAAAAGTGCACATAATGATCAAAATAAAATCAAGGTCTCAATCTGTAGTTTATTCCGTTTCTGGGCAGATAGTCCAAAACAGATGTTTACCTCTACATGCAGTGTGGCTGGTCAAATAAAATGAACATCCTTTTTCCGACCAAAAGGATTAGGAAGCATAACCAAGTGTTTGTTAGGCAATAATCAAGCTCGGAGGTTTACAGCAGCTCTGTTTGACAATGCTGTGCTAAAAATGGCACGTTGACTTTAGCAACCAAGGTGCAGAGGTAAGGATTTCAGAAAACTGTCACCAAATAAACGTAACATCCTTTGGCCTATCAAATAGAGTCAAGAGTGAGGATTGGAAGTGGTTCAGAAATAAATGACATTGGTACCTGACCCCTCATTTGTGTGTGTGCCCCCGAGCACAGGTGCTCAGCATGTGGCAGGTGTGTTAGTCGGAGGTCATGCTCTGGCCCGGGGAGTGGACTCCCCTAGCCTTTGATTCTGCGGGGCTTGCTTTTGTCTTTACACTCCATGCAGGTAGTGGAAACCTAACTTCTAAAGCACTTTGTAAAATACAAGTGAAGTGAGAATGTGAAGGAGGATGCTTTGGTTTCTGCTGTCTCAATCTTCAGCAAATAAAAATTTAACTTCTTTTTCAATGTAGGTGACTGTTATTTCTCTTTTTCTTACCTAAATGTTTTAGCTAGGACTTCCAGTACTATATTGAATAGGGGAGGTGAGAGAAGGCATCCTTGTTTCTGATCCAAAGGTTTCTGATATGGGTGAAATGTTAGCTGCGGGTTTGTTGTATATGGCCTTTATTATGTTGAGATATGTTCCTTCTATACCCAATATGTTAAAGGTGGTTTTATTTAATCATGAAATGATGTTGCATTTGTCAAATGCTTTCTCTTTCTCTACATCTATTGAGACAATCATGTGATTTTTATCTTTCATTTTATTGATCTGAAATACTACATCAATTGAGTTGCATATGTTGAACCTTCCTTGCATTCCAGGGATAAATCCCACTTTGGCATTTTGTGTAATCTTTTCTATGTGTTCTTAAATTTGGTTTGCTAATATTTTGTTAAGAATTTTTTAAAAACTATATTTTATTGATTTTTTACAGAGAGGAAGAGAGAAGGATAGACAGAAACATTGATGAGAATCATCGATCAGCTGCCTCTTGCACACCCCCTACTGGGGATGTGCCTGCAACCAAGGTACATGCCCTTGACCGGAATCGAACCTGGGACCTTTCAGTCTG
Organism: Vespertilio murinus; assembly: GCA_963924515.1. Classification (NCBI taxonomy): domain Eukaryota; kingdom Metazoa; phylum Chordata; class Mammalia; order Chiroptera; family Vespertilionidae; genus Vespertilio; species Vespertilio murinus. The sequence continues at coordinate 164,474,139 of OZ004704.1, read as the reverse complement.
CAGCCGGCACTCTATTCACTGAGCCAAACCAGTTTCAGCTTGTTGAGAATTTTTATATCTATATTCATCGGGGTAATTTGTCTATAGTTTTTTTGTGTGTGTGGTATCCTTATCTCGTTTGGAATTAAGGTAATGTTGGGTTTGCAGAATGAGTTTGAAAGTGTTCCTCCTCCTTGATATTTCGGAAGAGTGTGAAAAAGGTTAATTCTTCCTGTCTAGATGATCTATCCATTGCTGATAGTGGGGTATTAAAGTCTATTACAATATTATCCAAGTAGAAATAAACCGTATAACTGTTTATCCGTTAGTATTTGCTTACTATATTTCAGTGATCATCTGTTGGAATCCTACCTAATAAAAGAGAAACATGTAAATTGACTACACCTTCGCTGCCACACCCACAAGCCACGCCCACCAGCCAATCAGGGCAAATATGCAAATTAACCCAACCAAGATTGTGGTTAATTTGCATATCCAAGCCAGAGCGAAGACTGAAGACAGCGTAAAAAGAAGCCAAGAGCTGCAGAAGGGAGCGAAGCCATGGAGAAGCAAGCAAGAGGGGCGGGAGAGAAGGGAGGGAAGCAGGTGGGGCAGCGACTGCGGCAAGAAGCCCTATTGCAGGAATCTTCCTGCAACGGGCCTCTAGTTTTATATATTTATGATTGTTGTATCTTCTTGATATATTGATCCCTTTATCATTATATAATGACTTTCTTAGTCTCTTGTTACCATTTTTGGCTTAAACTCTATTTTGTCTGATAAGTATGGCTATGCCCACTTACTTTTGGTTTCCAGTTGTTTGGAATACCATCTTCTATCCCTTCACTTTGAGCCTGGGTATGTCTTTAGAGCTGAAATGAGTCTGCTATACACAGCAAAAAGTTTTGTTTTGTTTTTTAATCTATGCATCCACTTTATACCTTTTGATTCATGAGTTTAATCCATTTACACATAAGCTGATAACTGATATGTAAGGACTCACTACTGGCATTTTCTTTTGCCTTCTGGTTGTTTCTCCATTGTTTCTTTTCCTTCTTTTTGTCTCTACCTTTGTAATTTGGAAAATCCATGGTGTTTTTCTTAGTCTCCTTTTTTTATGTTTCATGTCTCTGCTCTAGATTTTTGCTTTGTGGTCACCATGAAGTTGACACAGAACTAAAATAAATAGTTAATAGATAAAAATACTTCAGTCCTTTTTCTTATACCAGTTTATCCTCATTTGCCTATAAAGGTTCCATCCCTTTTATTATGTATTATTCCAAAATTGAATTCGTTAATTCTGTCATCCTAGAGTTTTATGGAATTTCATCTTTTGATTCAACTTGAAGAGTTTTCTTCAATATTTTTTGTAAGGCAGGCCTAGTGGTGGTAAACTCCCCACTTCTTGCTTGTTTGAGATAGCCTTTATTTTTCTTTTATATCTGAAAGATAACTTTGCTAGGTATTCTTGGTAAAAGTCATTCTGCTTTTTTCTGGTCTGGGTTTCTGCTGAGAAATCTGCTGATAGTCTAATAGGAGATCTTCACTACCACCACCACCACCCAACCCCTGTAATAATCATGTTTTAATCATTGACATTTTACAGTTTCATTATAATGTGTCTGGGTGAAGTTGTTTTTTGTTTGTTTGTTTGTTTTTGTATTGGGATAATATGTTCTATTAACTTAATGGATTTGCATATCCAGTCCCTTCCCCAGTTTTGGAAGACCTCAGATATTATTTCTTAAATCCTCTGCCCCCTTCTGTCTCTTATCCCATTAATCTTATGCTGGCCTTTCTAATGGAGTCTTATAATTCCATAGGGTGTCTCTCTCCTCGTCTACCTGAATCATTTCTAAATTCTTATCATCCAGCTTACTAATTCTATCTTCCATCTGATCTGCATTTTCAAAGCTCTCTAATGCATTGTTTCTCACTCATTGAGTTCTTTGGCTCCAGTATTTCTGTTTAGTTATTTGGGGGGCATTTCTGTTAAAGTACTCTTCTGTTCATTAATTTTATTCTTGAATTTATTGAAGTGTCTTTTTCAGTGTTCTTGTAATTCATTGAATTTCTTCATGACAGCTGTTTTGAATTCTTTATTGGTTTTCAGTATTCCATGGTTTGTTTGTGTGTGTTTTTTTGGTTCGACTGCAGGAAAATTGTCACTTTCTTTGTGTGACACCATGTTACCATGAATTTTTTTTCATAGTATTTGATGTAATGTGCCTCTGCTGCCACATTTGAAATAGTAAACAACTTTCCTATTTAGGTAAGGCTTTCTTTACTCTGATTCTAACAGTTCAACTGATTGGCAATAAGAAGCCTTTCTTTTGTTTCCCAGAAAGTGGCGCTGTAGCACCACTTTTTTGTTTCACTGACTGTAGCTGACCAGCTGCTAAAGTTAGAACCACACATAAAAAAAATCTGGTGTAAAAAAATAAAGGGGGGGGCCCTTCCTGGTTTGGGTCAGGGGTTGAGTGTCAACTTATGAGCCAGGAGGACATGTTCAGTTCCTGGTCAAGGGGCATTAAGGGGGCAGCCGATTGATGATCCTTTCTCATTATTGATGTTTCTATCTCTCTCCTTCCTCTTTCTTAAATCAATAAAAACGTATTTTTAAAAAATAAGGGGAGTGGGGAGGCTGGCAGAATGAGGGAATACTCTGGGTGTACTCATGGCCTGGTAGGGGATCTTCAAGTGGAGGAGTCACAGCAGTCCATGGAGCAGACCTCTTACTGGAATCCTAGGGCAGATAAAACTAAAAGTTCCTTTAGTTGTGTTTGCATTCCTGTCTTCCCTTTCCTTTCCTGTCCCCCACTCATAGAGGTCTAAAGAATATGCATGTTACTGAAGAGCGGTGGGACCCTCCAGTTGCACCCCATGCAGCTGGGCAGATTTTCACGTACCCCTGTCACGTTCCTCCTCCTCTGCTACAAAGGACACCACTGACACTGCTGCCACCACAACTCCTTTGGTTCCATGACCACCTCTGAGGTCCAATCCACTCGCTTTCAGATCACAAATGGATGAATCTCTTGGGTGTCTTGGTGTGCTGTGCAGGTACACTTTGTTCAGTTATGGATGTCCCTTTAGTTGTAAGTGAAGGGGAGAGAAAGAAGAAACAACTCATGTTACTAACATCACTCCCAGCTTTACCTGTGTAACCAAATGCCAACATATGTAGTCATCCTTGGAACACATCCTTTCTTTGTACAAAACCAATACCAAACGGGAATCAAATCTGTGGCCTGGGTTTCAGAAGTAGTACTTACTCAGTGGAGTTAGTGAGGTAAGAAGAATAACAGTACTGTTGATGGCTGCAGTTCTGGAAGTCAGGTGGAGAAAGTGTTTCAAGGGGAGTGATCACCTGTTAAATCTTACTGAGGGTTCAGGTAAGATGAACATGACCATTGGACTTAACAATATGAAAGTCAATGGTGATCTTAAGAAAAGCAATTTAGCTGAAACCGGTTTGGCTCAGTGGTAGAGCGTCGGTCTGCAGACTGAAAGGTCCCGGGTTCAATTCAGGTCAAAGGCATGTACATTGGTTGCGGGCACATCCCCAGTAGGGGTTGTGCAAGAGGCAGCTGGTCGATGTTTCTCTCTCTTCGACGTTTCTAGCTCTCTATCTCTATCCCTTCCTCTCTGTGAAATATCAATAAAATATATATTTTTTAAAAGAAAGAAAGAAAATCTGGAATGATAAGAGGGAAAACCTGGATGAAGTGGGTTCACGAAAGAATGGGGGAAATCAGTCAGCATGTTAGAATATATTTCAAGGAATATATTAAATTAAATATATTAAATTGCCATAAATAGAAGGAAAACATAATAGCTGGCGAGGAAGTGGAATTGAGAGTAAGTGGACCCACATGAACTTGTTAGCTAGTTCCAACAATATCAATACTTTGATAATCTTGTTTCATCTCTAACCACATCCTTTTTTAGTGGAATATGTTAAGAAATGAATTCACCTCTGATTAATTTTAGTATGTATTATTTATAGATGAGAATAAAGATTATGATCACTCTAGCAGTATTAACAATAATGCTTTAATATGATTTAATAACTTATCTGTGTCTAGCTTTTTCCAATAGAGATAGGCTTTTTTAAAATATTTTTTATTGCTGAACCGATTTGGCTCAGTGGATAGAGCATTGGTCTGCAGACTGAAAGGTCCCAGGTTCAATTCTGGTCAAGGGCATGTACATTGGTTGTGGGCACATCCCCAGTAAGGGGTGTGCAGGAGGCAGCTGGTTGATGTTTCTCTCTCATAGACGTTTCTAGCTCTCTATCGCTCTCCCTTCCTCTCTGTGGAAAATCAATTATATATATTGATATTGATATTGATTTCAGAGAGTAAAGGAGAGGAAGAGTCAAAAACATTAATGATGAGAGAGAATCTTTGATCGGCTGCCTCCTGCACACCCCTTACTGGGGATCAAGCCCACAACCCAGGCATGTGCCCTTGACCAGAATTGAACCTTAAACCCTTCAGTCCTCAGGCCAACACTCTAGCCACTGAGCCAAACCAGCTAGGACGAGGAGAGTCTTTTTTAAGGGAAAAATAATGTTTTGAGAATGATCCAAGAGATGGAACACTAGATGATGCAGGCAAGGGAAATGGGTCTTGGTGCCTATCTGAAGGAGAAGTAGGGTCAGGATGATCACCCATGTTTTCTAGACCCCAATCCTTAGATGACAAGGAGGAGACGGAAGGCAAATTACTCCACTTGGCTGTCATTAAGAAACAACACAAAGAGTATCCAAGGGGAGTGGTCCAGAAGCAAACATAGTCTTGGGTTCAGAAATTTATCTTTGCTTTGGACACAATCTGAATGCCAAGTCACTGGATACCCTATTTTTGAAGAACTGGTGTTAATGAGGGGCCCATTTCAAGGCCCAGCGAGCTGGTCATTGCAGAATTCTTCCATCTGGGTCTGAAAGGGAAAAACGGCTGCTGCCCCCACTTTCCATCTCATCCTTGAGTTTCTGCTTTATGATTTGAAAGTTTGCAATATCAGTTTGAATTTTCTTCAATTGTTTCATGGCTAACTTAAAATTCATTCAATACATGATATTTCCTCTTTTACCTTTATCTAAGCTGTCTTCTGTATATTCACTTGTGCCCGCTTTCACGAGTATTAATAATTACCGAGGTTCATTATTATTTATTCAGCATTTACCCTATGCTGGGGTGTACTCATTTGAGGCAATTGAGACTTTGAGTGACTTGCTCAAAGACATATTGTTAGTAAGTGCCCAGTTTTTAAACCAAGGCCATCTGAACTGTGAGACTTATATCAAAGCCACAATACTGCTCCCACCTGGTTATCACCTAGCAGTTTCCCCACAGCTAACAGCAAGATGACAGGCTGAAAAGCAAACTAAAAAACTTAGATTGGACTCTTGGCCTTACCTGCTGTAATCTCAGCTCTACCACTTTTTAATTCACTAACTTTGGACAAATTATTTAACTTCTTATAATATTTTACCTCATTAGAGGGAAACCTATTAATAATAGTAATTGCAAATACGGATGTTTTAAAGATTGAATTCTATAATACATATAATGTACACAGTCCAGAGCCTGACACATAGCAAATGCTAAGTAAATGTTACCTAAAATTATTGTTCTTACCCCTCCTCAGCTTTGGACATGTGACTTCACATCTCTGTATATCATGTTCCCCAGCTATTTCCCTGATTGCTTTGTAGAGCTTTGAGAATCACAGTACAATGCAAGGTATACCTTAGGTGACCACATATCCTAGTTTTGCCCTGTCAGGATAATAAATTATAAGAAAACCCAAAAATTATCCAAAACTGGTTTGGCTCAGTGGATAGAGTGTCGGCTTGCGGACTGGAAGGCCCCAGATTAGATTCCGGTCAAGGGCATGTACATTGGTTGTGGGCACATCCCCTGTGGGAGGTGTGCAGGAGGCAACTGATCAATGATTCTCTCTCATCGATATTTCTAACTCTCTATCCCTCTCTCTTCCTCTCTGTGAAAAATCAATAAAAATATATTTTAAAAATATAAAGAAAAACCCAAAATTTCTTTTCTATGACCATCTTATAAAACTCACTTTTTTCTCCTTTTCTAGCAGGGACTGTATTTGATCTAGGAAGCTATTACATCCTCTATGCTTATTACTTATTTTTGGAATTACAATACAAAGACCTTTTTTTAAACTGCTCATTCTCCCCAGAATAAAAAGAGTACTTGTAAAAATAAATCATACAAATCATATAAAAACCAAAAGAAAAAAAATTAAGAGTACTTTTAGGATGAGGTATATAATCAATTCACCAGAGATTAAAAGATTAAAAACAAAAAAAGATTAAAAACAGACAAAATCATTGGTGTTCAATTTATCCAGCCGTCAGATAGGCAAGGAACTGGGAGAAGGGAACAGCTTTGCATTCTGAGGTGAGAGGGTTGGTCTAAAGTCAGCTGCTCTTGTTCCACGGGGTTTCCTGGGCTGGGACATCAGAGAAGATTGTTACTTGTCTTTGAAATGTCTGCCTAACAACAAATGACCTTTGCAGGATGGGGAGACCACTTCTTGCTTTTATCTTCAAAATTTGTTTTGGAATTAACTGTTACCCCCGTGAAAGAATGACTTGAGAGCTCTGATAGCTTATTTTGGAAGGGAAGTGGTATCATTCTTTATTCACCTTGACAACGAGCTACTTTGACATTTAGAAGTGCTCAGAATTTTAGCCCTAGCCAGTGTGGCTCAGTTGGTTGGAGTATCCATCATCTTGTACACCAAGCATGTCAAACGCAAAGGCCAACTTGGGCCAAATAAACGAGGCATGCGGCCCGCAGGCCAGGAGTTTGAAATGCTTGTTGTACACTTGTTGGTTATATACATACATACAATAGAATATTACTCAGCAATAAAAAAGAATGAAATCTTGCCATTTGCAACAATGTGGATAGACCTACAGGGTATTATGCTAAGTGAATAAGTCAGAGAAAGACAAATAACTTAAGATGTCACTTATATGTGGGATCTAAAAGAAAACAGACTCAGAAAAAAAGAACAAAATAATGATTGTGGGAGTGGGGGGATAGGGAGGATAAGCAGAAAATATATATTATTACTTGTAATGTTGATAATAGGAAATCAACTATTTTCAAGGTTCTCAAAATATATTAGCATATAATTTAATATGTATTTTGAAGCTTTCATTTAAAGCATAAATAGTGTTTTCTTCCTTCTCACACTCTATTGAAGACATTACAATTCAATAATCAACGGTAACATTAGAAAACTGGGTGTCAGTGTGGAATTTCCAGATTTAAAGTCAATGGGAACAAATTGAAAGCAGGACCCAGCAGAGCTGAGGCAACTTCAGCCCACTTCAGGCAAGAAAGAGACTCTTCAAAAAAAAAAAGGAATTAAGCTTTTACCTTACAAAACTATGGAATAATGCCAGGATCAGAAGCAGTAAAGGTGCAAAGGAGGGAGCCGTCCCTGGACACTGGCTGGGGATTAAAGAGTGACGCCCTGGGCCAGTTTCCCGCCCCCAAATGCTTGTTTCCCAGTGGAGGAAGGCACAATGACGGCTTCCTCAAGAGGGAATCTGGCAAGGGAGCCTCCTAGACGAGACCTGAAACGTCAGAAGCATCAGGGCTGGAGGTCACGATACAATAGAAATGCCCATGCAGAGACAGGCTAGCTGAACCCCTCACCTGGGTGCTCTTCCGCATCCTGCTCCCTATAATCACCAAAGGTAGAGATTCCTGGGGCCCCCACAAACGTAAGGTCGCATTTCCTCGGTCCCAACAAATTACCTCAAGTAGATTTTCTCTGAAACCACAATCATCGAAGAGTTTCCCAGGCCCCCAAAAGCATCTAACATAGATTTTCCTGAGCCAACAATATCACTGAAGGTAGAATTTTCAGTCAAGTTTCCTGACTTAAACAATTGCCTAAAGCAGATTATCCTGTCCCACAGAATAAACTATTCCAGCCACCACAATCAAGTAAGAGACTATTCTGACCCAAACTATCACCTATAGTCGAGTTTCCTGGCCCCTGATAATCACCTAAGGTAGAAATGCTGGCTCCCTGTAAACACCTAAGATAGAGTTTCCAGGGCCCCAACAATCATCTAAGGTAAAGATAGCAGATGCCCACAAACAGCAAAGACATAGTTTCCTAATCCCATACAATCACCTAAGGTGATTTCCTGCCACCTCCCCACCAACCCCCAATTAATCAAAAGGTAGACAATCTGACCCCTAACAATCAACTTAAGGTCAAGTTCCTGGCCCACCAGAATCATTAAGGTAGACTCTCCTGATCCCCTACCAATCAACTAAGATAGAGATTCCTGGCCCCCTTAATCACGTATAGTTGAGTTTCCTGCCCCCATCCCTGACACCTAGGCAGAGTTTTCTGGCCCCAGAATCACCTAAGGTAAATTTCCTGGGCATTCACAATCACATAAGGTATAGTTTCTTTGCCCCACAATACCTAAAGTAGAATTTCTTAGACCCCTATGATTAACTAAGGTAGAATTCCCCTGGCCCACAATCTCCTAAGATATAGTTTTCTGGATCCCTATAATTACCTATGTTTCTTATGTCCCTGAAATTACCTTAGGTTGAGTTTTCTGAGCCCCAACAGTCAATTAAAGTATAGTTCTCTTGGCCATCAACTATATAGAGTAGTCCTTCCTGGGCCCATATCACCTAACAGATAGTTCCTGGACCCCCAAATTTACCTAAGGTAGAGAGTTCCCTTGACCCACATCACCTTAGGACAGGGGTGGGGAACCTTTTTTTCTGCCAAGGGTCATTTGGAAATTTATAACATCATTCTCAGCATTGGCCTGCGGACTGAAGGGTCCCAGGTTTGATTCCGGTCAAGGACATGTACCTTAGTTGTGGACACATCCCCAGCAGGGGGTGTGCAAGAGGCAGCTGATTGATGATTCTCATCGATGTTTCTAACTCTCTATCCCTCTCTCTTCCTCTCTGTAAAAAATCAATAAAATATTTTTTTAAATTAACCTGCTATATTTGGTCAGATATTTAATTAACTCACTCCTAATTAATGCCTTGGCAGAGCTAGACCAAATTATTTTGTGGGCCTTGTAAGGCCCATGGGCTGGACACTCCCCACAATTGCCTTAAGAATTTTCTGGTCCCCACAATCATCTAATGTTGAGTTTCCTGGCCCTCACACCATCATGTAAGGTGAAGTTTCCTGGTCCCACAATCATCTATGGTCAAGTTCTGGGCCCTCAATATCATTTAAGGTAGATTTCCTGGACCCTCACAATCAACTCGATTCAGTTTTCTGGGGCCCCACAATCCTTATGCTTATGAGTTTCATGATCCCCACTATAATCACCTAAGGTCAAGCTTCATGGACCCCCATAATCAACTAAGTTCTAGTATTCTGAGGCCCCCACAGTCACCTAAGTTTGCATTTCCTGGGGCCCCAAATCATGAAGGTAGAGTTTCCTGGGCCTTCCATCACCTAAGGTAGACTATCCTAAACCTCCAAAATCTCTTAAGGAGTTTCTGGAGCCTCCACAATTACCTAAAGTTCAGATTCATGCCCCCGCTCTCGACCACCACTCCCACAATAACATAAGGTTGTTCTCTGTGGGCCCTCAAAATCATCTACAGTATAGATTTCTGGATCCAACAATCACTTAATGCAGAGTTCCCTGGGTCCCTTTTAGCTGTGGCAGTTTCTTGGGCCCATACACCTAACGCAGAGTTTCCAAGGCCCACAATCAACAAAAGTAGATTTTCCTTGGCCATCAAAGATCATTTCCTTTGACCCCCATAATTACCTAAGGTAGAGTTTACTGGGCCCCAATAATCACATCTTGAGATTCCTGGGTGGATCAACTAAGGTGGAGTTTTCAGGGTTCCTCAACCAACTCAGGTAGATTATCATGACCCCTCCACAATTAACTAAGGTCAAATTTCCTGGTCCCCCACCAGGAAATCATCTAAGGAAGAATTTCCTGGACTATCACAATCAACTATACTATCTTAGGCCCCATACAATCACTTAGATCAAGGTTCCTGAGCTCCCACAGTAACCTAATGCAGAGATCCCAGGTCCAAAGTAACTACCTAAGGTAGAGTTTCCTAGGTCTTACAATCACCTACTGTGGAGAATCCTGGGCCTTCATAATCACTTAAGGTGGTGTTTCCCTGGAAAAAAATAAATCACCTTAGGTTGAGTTTCTGGGATCCCCTCAATTACCTAAGGCCAAATGTCCTGAGCCCCCACAAGCTCCTAACATTAAAGTTCCTGGGCATCCCAAATCAACTAACATATATATTCTTGGGCCCCCACAATCATCCAAGCTTGAGAGTCCATGTATAAGAACCACCTAAGTTCTTTTCTAGACTCCCTAAAACAACTATGGTCATTTCCAGATCCTCCACAATCACCTACGGTCAAGTTTCTTGGACTCCACTATTCCCTAATATAGAATTTTCTGGCCCCATACAACCACAGAAGGTAGTTTCCTAACAATCACCTAAGGTAGAGTTTTCTGGGCTCCACAGGCACCTAAGGAGGACTATCCTGGCCTCTACATTCACCTAAGTTCAAATTCCCTGGTCCCCCCAAATAACCTACATTTCAGTTTCCTGGATCCTCAAATCACCTAATATAGAGATTCCAGGGCATGCAATCACATTAGGTAGAGTTTTTTCAGGACCAAAATCATCTAAAATAGAACTTCTTGTACTCCCAAATTACAAAAAGTAGACTATACTGACCCCCCCTCCCCCAAAAAAATTAACTAAGGTAGACTATCCTGGCCACCCACAATCAATTAAAGTAAAAAATATGCCCTGACTGGTTTGGCTCAGTGGATAGAGCATCACCCTGTGGACTGAAGGGTCTCCGGTTCAATTCGGGTCAAGGGCATGTACCTTGGTAGCTCCTGTGGCTCAATTTCCCCTGTAGTTTTAAAATCCACATGGTGGTAGTGGCAGAAGCTTCGGCCCGGCCATGCGGCAGCGGAGGAAGGACTCTCCAGGGCCGCGAACGGAAGGCGCTGCGCCAGCTTCTCACCAGCACAGCGTGTGTGGAGGCCGGGCTGAGCTGGCTGCAGGTGGGGAGACGCTGTGCCATCTCCTCACCAGCAGGGCGGGCAGGCTGGGACAGCTGCGGGCTGGGATGGTTGCGGGCAGAGAGGTCACGCTCAAAGGCTTCTTGTCCGGGCAGGAGCCAAAGGCGCGGCGGAGGTCCCGCATCAGCTCCCTGGCTCCCATGGTAGCCGGCCGGGCTGGCCCACTCCCTGGGCCCCAGGGCGGAGTGAGGTCTGGCTTCCCTCATTCCTGGTGGCAGCGGCTCCGGCAGGTCTGGTTTTGCCATAGTTTTAAACTCCACATTGCAGCAGCAATGCCCTGCTTTGTGTCTAGTTGTAGCCTTCCCATTTCGCCAGTTTTCCTGTGGGTCTGGTGCAATCCCTTTCGATTTTAGCTGTTGTTGTTTTTTTTCCAAATTGTTGATGAGGTGGCAGTTTAGGAGACTACCTAGGCCGCCATCTTGTTTAGGTCCTGTTGCACCTCTTTTACCTGATTGTATTACGGAGATGGACATGGTTTCTCACTGGGGAACGTTTCCCCTACCTAACCTTGTAAAACAGAAGGCTTATAAATCACCCCTCAAGCAACATTAACTGGACATGCTAAATAGGAACCAATAGGACTTTCCAAGCCCACACCATGTAAAATAGAAGCTGGAATGTTGGTGGGAACAAATTCCATGCGTGATGGGCCTTTGTGGGGCATTCACCAGGGCTTATGGCAAAACCTGTGTGCGCCTCCCAGAGGTGACTACTGGGACTTTGGGCTGGAGAATTTCATTTGAGAGGCATTTACTACCTTGCTATCAGACATTAATTGAGGCTTCCCTGATGACCGAGGACATAAAAGGATCTTAAAACTTGAAATATCCATAGTGTCTGGAATGATGTCAGAGAAATGCTTGAATCGGAATGGTTGGCCCTGAAAGAGTTCCATAATAACAATGAATGGTTTGTCTAGAATCATGCTGCCTGGGAATGCAAGGAAGAGACACTCACAGGGAGCCTCTTTTCTCCTAGGATGTACTCCGGGACTCTCCGAGGAGCTGCTGGATTCTATTATCACTTGGCCTATAAACAGCTCTCAATTGAGCAACAACAAGCTGTTTGGTTTGTGGGTGGCAGTTCCATGGTGAATGGAGGACATTTCCAAACAGCTTTCCTGTTTGGAAAGCTGCCGCATTTAAGAACAGAAAATGGAAAGACACTGACTGAAGAAGGTAAAAGCAATTCCGCTTGGTAGGCTGATTTGCATTGCTGTTTCCTAGCAGTGATGGAAGAACTGAGCAGTGGGAAAAGCCACTATGTTTGGGTTTTCATAGACAGTGGCCAATGGCTTGGCCATGCGGTGAGGTAGAAGGGCCACGGAAACCTGGCCTGTTACAGGGATGCCCATACGGGGCACAGCCCTGTGGAAATCACTATTTATAGTTGAGGGGGGTGCATTAAAGCGTGACATGGAGCTGCCCACCAGAACATCCTTCCAGGTTCAGAAGGTACTAGCCTGTGTGCTTGATTAAGGCGTCCAGCTGGGCCCATGAAGTGAGTGGGTGTGGGGGTGCTGCAGTCATGCAAAGATGGGCTAAAACCAAGACTAGTCCTCCGCACCCTCTAGCACAAGATGCCAACAAGAAATAATCTGTCTGCCAACAAGAACTATTTTGTCGGCCAGCAAAAGAGACAGAGACTACAGATGGGTTTAGGGCAGAGGCCCTGGTGGGAGGCCCTGATCAGAGCTGGCAAGAAACGCTAATTCTGGCGGCTCTGAGGGGCGACAAATGGGCCCTAACTAGAATATCCACTGGCTCTGGACCAGGCAATGCTTAACCTGTGGTAGATGCAAATGTTCAAAATGCTCTCAAAGAATTGGAACAGAGATATTGCACCAATTTGGCCAGCCAGCCATCAGTTCTTCAGACCTAGGAACACACTTGACAACCCAAAAATGCCCTACAAAGAGCAGAGAGATAGTCTTCTCAGAGTACTGGTTTGACAGAAAATTTGAAGGACCTGATGGAGCAGAATGTACCTTCACCCATCTCGAAAAAATCGGAGCCAACCATGAATGTAACTACATTGCTGCTTTAGGTTATTGTGGCTGTCTAAAATGGGCACAAGTAGGTGCCTTCACGGCCGCTGCCTCCCGGCCCACAGCTCACCACGCCCGCAGTCCGCCCTCCCCAGCGAAGGGAGCCAGGGGCCCGCAGCGTGTGCCCTGCATTGGACATGCCCCGTTACTAGCTGGCCTGGATCCTAAGAGTCACGCAGCAGGGATTTTTTTGGTGGATTTTTACGCACCAACAGCACCTGTTGAAAGTATGATGGAGCACTTGTCTCGAGACATGGATGTAATCAGACCTACTATTGTAAAACACACTCTGACCCAGGAAGCAAAGGAGTGTGAAGGGATGGTCCCGGTCCCACTTGAAGAAAAAACTGTATTCCACGGAGAGGAGAAAATGAGGATTCTCCAGATTTTAGCTTTCTAGTCAGTTCTCTCACTCTTGAGCAACGTGGGTTAATAATTTACAAGCTTGGCCTTTACCTAAAAGTGTGGTAGGTGCCATGTGCGTATTCTGGGTATCTGTAGCTTTTGATTCCCCTTTGCTGTGAGAGGTGGAGAATGGCCTGCTCGGAGCCACTGTGTAATCTGTGTGGTCCCAGCACATCGTCCTTGATTTTGTTAAATTAAAATGTAATGTTTTTGCCCTACCACCCTAACGCCATTCTGAAGAACAAAACTTTTAAAACTATCTTGGAGTATGAGCTAATCATTCATACCGTATAACCATGCAAAATAAAATATTCAGATTGTAAAATAAAAATAAAAATAAAATGGGCACAAATAAAAGGGCTGGCTTACACATCTTCGTGAGTGTGTGCTCACACTCAACATGAGTGGGACTAAAGGAGGGTCCCCCTGGATAATGTCTCTATTTTGGGGGGTGAGTCTGGGAAAGAGGGAGGGAAGGAAGGATCTGACATGACTCTCTTTTTGCCAAGGGAGGAGGATGTTGGTAAAATGACTACATTTTTTTTCCTCTTTCTTCCCCACATCCCCTCAACTTCTTCTGTTTTCCCTATCTGATGCAGTGGCCACATGACCAAGGCTAGGACCACAAGGGCCGGACACAGTGATGTCTCTGCAGTAAGGAATTGCACTATGTTGTAAACATTATGTCAGAATTCCGAAGGGCCTGATGGGGCGGAATGTGCCTTCACCCATCTGGAAAAATTGGAGCCAACAATGAATGCAACTGTATCGCTTGGTGGTAAAGATAGCCCCCTAGTTCTGCAACTGTGTGATCTCAACCCACCAGGATGGAGTGCGCGGAGGGGGGGGGTACTTGGCAGGCTAGCACTGCTGCGTCCCATCGAGACCAGCAGAGTAGCCAAACCTCCCTCCACCTTCGAAAGGTGGAAATGCTTGAGTATAAAGGGAGAGAAGGGGAAAAAATGTAGCTATGGGTAAAGGAATGAAAAATGGCTTGTGTGATAAGGGAAAGCCAATATTACATTCATACCCGACGCCTGAGAGGGTGAAGCCATGTGTTTGCTGAGGCCGCGCCTGCGTGTGGAATCTGATAAGACTGAATAGAGGCCTACAAACCTGAGCGGCCTCGCCCTGGGAAACATTTTTCCTATGGCATGATGGACTGGAATGATTATTAGTGACTGCATGGGGTTCTAGTGATGTGCCAATATCTTTTTACGTATGTGTCATTTTGCTGTAAGGGGTCCATGGTCAGAGACAGGGGAATGGACTATAAGATGATAGAAAATACAGGGTGGCTCAAAAGCAGGTTTATAGTTGCTCACACGGAAGGTAACACAATAATTAGTAAGTAATAATACAGGAATAAACTCTGCTTTGTGTGCTCACAATTGTAAACCTACTTTTGCCCCACCCTAGATATATTGCATACACAGGCTCTGAGTGATGGAGGTGGAACGCTTTCATCATCTCCATGGCAACGACGCAGGCGTTCTGCCCGCCCCCCAACACCCCCATTACCCCGTTCTCTCAGGGCCTCTGGGCAGCATGGGAAGGCGGGCAAGAGGCAGCTCCCAGGAAGAGGCAGCTCCCGGAGGGGAAAGAGGCCGGCTGGAGTGGAAAGGCGTTGCCAGCAGCCAGGGAAAGGAAAGCCCATTCTTCGTGCATCGGGCTCCCAGTTGTAATATATTAGCACGCTAAAAGGCACCTCCTAAGCCACCATGACCCAAATGGAAAGCCCATACAAGAACACAAAATGGCCAATGGGCTCTTTCCTGGAAAAATCCCGAACATTCCTCCCCCTTATTGAATGCCCTGCCCCTCCGTTAAAGGAGCCTCAATAAAAAGAAATCAATCCCCCTGGGGAGGGGCTGCTCTGTCTGTGGAAGAGCCCACTCTCTGTCTCGCTGCTTCAGTAATAAACTCAGTTTCACTTTAAATTCTATTCCGGCTCATATCTGAATTCTTCCTGAGCGAAGCCAAAAACCCACAGACCCACAGCACAGTTCCCTGGACCTCTGGAACACCTGCATCCCAAGGAGCTGTTTTGCAGCTGGTAGGTCGGCAGCAAAGGTAACAACCTGGGCCTGCCATTGGCATCTGAAAGTGAGGCTTGTTGTCCTGCAAGACTGAGCCCTTTACCTGTGGAACTGGAGTCTGTCTGTAGGTAAGATACTGTCAGAATTGAGTTAAATTATCAGACACCCTACTAATGTCCAAGAATGTTTTGGCCTGGAAGCCCTCCACACACACACACACACACACACACACTGAGGAACTAGGTCCAGGAACCCCTTTCCAGTGTTTATTTATTTATTTATTTATTTATTAATATTTAAATTATTTTTTTTAATATTAATTAAGACAGTTCAGAGGTACCCAAGCTGTGGTGTTCCTCGTTGATAACTGTATGCACATTGCTAGAGCCCTGGGCTGAGTCTGACGAGGGTTGGTGGCTTGGCCTCTGCTCTTTTCAGTGTCATCAAGGATAGAAACCCACAGCCTGCGTGTGTCCTAGGGCAGTGGTAAGACCCAGACGGCGTAACTTCTGCTGTGGTGTTATGTGAACCAAAAGTGCTAGGGGAACTTAAGGGTCAGCGTCTAGTGCAGTGGTCGGCAAACTCATTGGTCAACAGAGTCAAATATCAACAGTACTACGATTGAAATTTCTTTTGAGAGCCAAAGTTTTTAAATTTAAACTTCTTCTAATGCCACTTCTTCAAAATAGACTCGCCCAGGCTGTGGTATTTTGTGGAAGATCCACACTCAGGGGGCCAAAGAGTCTCATGTGGCTCGAGAGCCGCAATTTGCTGACCACAGGTCTAGTGCCCAGAGTAAAAATTAAATCAAGTAAAATTTAAATTAAAGAGTCTCTGGGT
Organism: Vespertilio murinus; assembly: GCA_963924515.1. Classification (NCBI taxonomy): domain Eukaryota; kingdom Metazoa; phylum Chordata; class Mammalia; order Chiroptera; family Vespertilionidae; genus Vespertilio; species Vespertilio murinus. Next base: position 164,457,698 of record OZ004704.1, on the reverse strand, counting down.
CTGTTTTTCAAGAGGATCTAGTTCTTAGTGAATGTCTGTTAAAAACACTTGGCATGAGTGATTTGGAGAAATGCTCATTATGCGATTCCATTTTGTGATAATGGACTGGTAGAGAAAGGAAACAAACAAACAACAAAAAAACCCACTAAAGCTTTTTAAACTACCCTCTCCAGTTATTGAGCATATTTTTTTCAAGTAGATGAAACTTTATTCTGATAAAAGAACAAATCCTGGGTGATCCAGATCTGAACTGTGGCTCTGAATGGCCCTAATCATAGAGCCAAAAAGACAAGGAATGCAGATTGGTTTTAACATTTTGAAATCTAAATTTAGTAGGCAGTTGCTTTTCATTTCAACAGTGGGAAGAATGTATATTTTGGGGGATGGGGAAACTTTCCCCTTTCCTTCCATGTTAGTTCTTCTGGCTGGTTGAATCATTAAAATGACATAAGGCAGATTGGCAGGAGAAAATCAAATTTTCAAAGTGCTCACAGGGAATTCACACAAGCAAGAAAATTCCTAGGACAGTAGGGCAACCTGAGGTATAGATGTTATTCTGGATTAAGGAGGGGAAAGGGAAGTCTGGGGCTTTAAAGGGAATTAAGTAGGTCTCAGGGAGATGAAAAGAGTTAGTGTTTAGTAAACAAATATTTGTTACACCCTCTTGAATCAAAGACACTGGGCGGACTTTGATGAAACAGCTTTGCTGGATTCTTCCCTAGCACTCCTAGATCAGGTCAAACTATAGTTATGTGTGAAGATTGTGCCTTCCTAAAGCTATCTTAAGTTATCTTAGTTATTCTATCTTAAGTTATTTTAGGCAGTAAGGGGAAGGCCAGAGGGTCTTCCTGATCCTGCTAGACCTGGACTGTTTCTAGCTAGGCATAATCTGCCTAACAGAGTGACATATCTTAGGGCAGTTCATTCAGAACCTACATGGGCTGCCCCATGTGGTCAAAGATGGCTGCCCCCATGTGGTCATAAGATGGCCACCACAGATGGCCAGCAGGGAAGGACAGTTGTGGGAAGTTAGGGGTGACCAGGCCAGCAGAGGAAGTCAGTTTTGGGCGATCAGGCCAGCAGAGGAGAGCAGTTGGGGGAGACCAAGCCAGCAAGCCAGCAAGGGAGGGCAGTTGGGGGTGGGGGGGAGGACATAGGCCAGCAGGGGAGAGCAATTGGGAGGGACCAGGCCTGCAGAGGAGGGCATTTGGGGGGGGGGGCAGCCTTATAGGGGAGAGCAGTTGGAGGAGGACCAGGCCTGCAGTAGAGTGCATTTGAGGGGGGAACCAGGCCTGCAGTGGAGAGCAGTTGGGAGGGACTAGGCCAGCAGGGGAGGGCAGTTGGGGGGGAGGGGACTACGCCTGCAGGGGAGGGCAGTCGGGAGCCAGCAGTCCTGGATTATGAGAGGAATGTCCAACATTCCTCAAGCGGTTCCAGATTGGAGAGAGTGCAGGCTGGGCTGAGGGACACCCCCTCCTGTGCACGAATCAAGTGCACCAGGCCTCTAGATCTATATAAGATGATTAAGGAAGGCCTGCTGAGGAGGTGACATTTGAGCTGGGACCCAAGGAGTCAGAAAGAAAGTATGGGAGTGAGTTTTTTAAGTACCAAGGGCACTGCTTCCAAATGAAAGAATAACAAGTGCAAGGGTTCCAGTGTATGAGGCATATTCTAAGATTAGCAGAGCCTAGCGTGGCTGGTGGGTAGTGAGAAATGAATACTGCGAGGCCGCCAGGCACCAAATATCCTAGAGGCCGTGGAAGGGCCTTCTCTAGCTTTTACCCTAGAGTGAGGAACCTGCAAATGTAGATTGTGTTAGTGTTTTCTTTTCATTTTCTTTGAGGCATTCCCCATGCACATATTGTTACTAATCATTCAAAAAAATAAGTCATTCATGCTCTTGCCTAAGCACAACCAACAAATACTTGAGCAGCAACCACATTTTGTCATAAGGGAATTTTCATGATTAAAATTATATATCTTAAGTTGCAAGAGTAGACACAAGACCCCTCTGTAGTGAATTATCAGGTGAAATGAAATTTCAAGGCCCCAGACGAGGGTTGTGATAATCATCAGCCCCTCTGTGGTATGGCAAAGATCCTGTGGTCCTTGGTCGGAAAAGGGAAGGATAAGTAAGTGGCGTGGCCACAGGTGCTAGGGTGATCATCTCCAGGGAGCAAGGTAAGACAGGCAAGGCTCAGGCCTGTACTGAGCTGCCCCAAGAGCGCGGTTGAAGGGAGAGGCCTGCATCAGTAGCCATTGGGAGCATCCATCTGTGGGCGGCAGCCTAGCAGCTAGCCCAGCCTGCCTACCGTAAGCCCTAAAGGAATCTGAGCTGATTCCCCTCTGCAGTGTGCTGAGGACAGCTGGAGGTTACGGTTGGGGGTAGGAGCAGGGGGTCCAAAGGCTTTGGAAGCATGGGTCTGTTTTCTCCCTCATCATACTGTCCAGGATGTAAGGGAACACAAGAGGCTGCTTTTTCTATGGAGAACGAGTTCCCTTGTACTGTGTGGTATACAAGCTGGCTCCTGGGCCATCCATCAAGTCATATTTGGCTTGGCCATCACAGTCCTTCACCCTGGTTGAAGTCTCTGTAGTGGCATCTTTATCCGAATGTGAACAACCCCCTTGCTCTTTCCCTCTTCTCTCCTCACCTCGCCATTTCTTTCCTTCACCAGCTGCAGTCACACCCCTCGCTGTGTGGTCACAGAATGGTAGATCTGGAAGGGGCCTAAGGAAGAGAGGTGTCTGTGGCTCTGAGGATCAGCTAACTGTCAGGGGTCATTCACTAGTAAGTGGCAAAACTGAGGAAAGGAGCTAGTAGGTCACTCCCAGCCTGTGGGTCTCAGTCCTAAAAGGCTAAACTGGTCCTCTCTTCACACCCTCACAGCCAAGTTTTGTTCCTTATCTTACCTTAGGGCCCATCCCATGTTATATATCAGGAACTTAATTCCACCCTAATTCTGATCTCAGCTCCTTGGCCACAGGGAGACCTGTAGCAATTTCCTCTTCACCGTGGCTGTCTCTTGGAACACTGGCTATATTCCTATTGCTACTCTCTGTCTTGGTTAGGCACTTGATACTATCCTTCACATTCTGTAATGAGTTAGATAGCTTTATCACGGGCAGCCCCACCACACAATAACCAACCTTTTTAAGAGTTTTCCTATGAAGAACTCTATTTATTTCTTTTAAATATATTTTATTGATATTTCACAGAGAGGAAGGGAGAGGGATAGAGAGTTAGAAACATCGATGAGAGAGAGACATCGATCAGCTGCCTCCTGCACACCCCCCACTGGGGATGTTCCCGCAACCAAGGTACATGCCCTTACCGGAATCGAACCTGGGACCTTTCGGTCCACAGGCCGACGCTCTATCCACTGAGCCAAACCAGCTCCGGCCCTTTCCAGTGTTTAACACCAGTTTCTGACACAGGGCTCCTGAAACCCTTATGCTCTCCTGGGTCGTAGGGGTGTCTTTTGTTCTCGTGAAGTGACTCTGGGTTGCTCCTGGATGAGGGCTGGACCCTGGAAAGACCAAACCGTGATTAGAGGCTTAGAATTTTCAGTCCCCCTCCTCCCCCCACTCTCTTGAGAACAGCTGAGAAAGAAACTGATGCTCAATCATGCCTCTGTGGTGAAGCCTCTGCACAATTCTGAAAGCACAGGGCTTGGAGAGCTTCTGGTTGGTGAGGACATGGGGGTGCTGGGAGGGTGGGGTGCCTGGAGACGACAGGGAAGCTCCGCTCCCCTTCCCACATACGCTGCCCTACACTTCCCCATCTGGTGCTCGCCCGTGTTCTTTATCATATCCTTTAATAAACTGGTAAACCTAAGTAAATGTTTCCCCAAGTTTGTGAACCATTCCAGCAAACTCATCAAACCCAGGAGGGGGGCCACTGGAACCTGTGGTCTGTACATCTGGTTGTCGGGAGCCTGGGTGGTAACCTAGGCTTGCCGTTGGCACCTGAAGTGGAGGCATGGGTGAAGAGCCTGTGGGACTAAGCCCTTCACCTATGCGATCTGACACTACCTCTGGGTAGGTAGTGTCACAACGGAGTTAATTGTGGAACACCTGGTTGGTGTGGCACAGAATTGCTTGGTGTGGAAGAAACCTCCACACATTTGGAGACCAGGAGAGTCAGAAGTGAAATGTGCTGTGTGAGAAGTAAAGGAGACACACAGAAGAAAGACAGCGGGAAAGAAATGGGTTTTCCAGTATATAGGAAGGGGGGGGGGGGGGGGTTTGAGGTTTATTTCCAACACAGGCTACCCGCCCTGTTCAAAAGTAGGCCATTCTGCCAAAACCGGTTTGGCTCAGTGGATAGAGCGTCGACCTGTAGACTGAAGGGTCCCAGGTTCAATTCCGGTCAAGGGCATGTACATTGGTTGCGGGCACATCCCCAGTCAGGGGGTGTGCAGGAGGCAGCTGGTCAATGTTTATCTCTCATTGATATTTCTAGCTCTCTATCCCTCTCCCTTCCTCTCTGTGGAAAATCAATAAAATATTTTTTTAAAAGTAGGCCATTCCTATGAAACCTTTCATAAGCTAAAATGACATAAAACAAAGAAGCAGTTACCTTAAGACACATCTTGCAAACAGATACAAAGTAAATCAAGATAAAGCCCAGACACTCACGGTCTAAACTAAAGTGACATAAAGCAAACTTTTCAAAAACTGGGGATAGCTGTATACCCCCTATAAGAACTGAGATAGAATTTCCTAGCCTCTACTATCAACTAAGAATTTCCTGGCCTCTGCAGTCACAAGAGGGCCACGTTCCTGGATCCTCATACTCACCTAACGTCGAGTCTCCTGACCCCCACTAACACCTAAGGTAGATATTACGTCACCACTCCCAATCATCAAAAGTAGAGTTTCCAAGGCCCTACAAAGTCCTAAGGTTGAGATTCATGGTTCTAAATAATCATTTAAGGTGGAATTTCTCGGACCCCACAATCACTTGGAAAGAACTTCTTGGGCCCTCACAATCCCCTAAGGCAGAGCTTCAGGAGCAAGGATGATCGCCCAAGGTCGAGTTCATGGGACCTGACATTCACATAAGGCAGAGTTTCCTGGGCCCTAAGATATACCTAAGGTAGAGTTCCTGGCACACTATAATCACCTAGGCAGACTATCCTGGCCCCCACATTCACCTAAGATCAAGTTTGCTCAGCACACAATCACCTAAGGTGTTTCTCTGGCCCACAATCACCTGGGCTACCAAAATAAACTATGGTTGAGTTTACTGTCCCTCCACAATCACCAAGATAGAAATCCTTGAACCATCCTCCCTCCTCCATTATCACCTAATTTCGAGTTTCCAGAACCCCACAATCACCTACTTTATGTTCCTGGGCTTCCATCATCACCTAAGGTTGAGTTTTCTGGGCCCACAATCACCTGAGGTAGAGTTTGCTGGGCCTCCCTAAATCACCAGAGCTTTCTGAGCCCACAATTACCTAAGGTTAACTTTCCTTGGCCCCTACAATCACCTAAGGCCAAAGACTCTGGCCCTCAGCAATCACATAAGGTAGATGTTTCTTGCCCTTCATAATCAACTAAGGCAGTGGTCGGCAAACCGCGGCTCAGAGAGCCAAATGCGGCTCTTTGGCCCCTTGAGTGTTCTAATGCCACTTCTTCAAAATAGACTTGCCCAGGCTAAAAACCAACTTCTGCACATGGGCCACAAAGTTTTAATTGCACTGTAGTGTGTGCTCACACATGGTATTTTATGGAAGAACCACACTCAAGGGGCCAAAGAGAAGAATGTGGCTCGCAAACCATAGTTTGCCCACCACTGCCCTAAGGTAATCATCCCCAGGCCCCCAAATCAGCTAATGTAGAGTTGTCTGGGCTCTCACTCACTTAATATAGATTTGCACAGGCCCACAGTCATTTTAGGTAGACTTTCTTGGGTCCATAATCATTTAAGGACCACAGCACCTAGTCCTAGGGTCAAGTTTCCTATGTCCCAACAATTGCCTAAGTTAAGTTTCCTGGGCCCCCCAATCACCTAATATAGAGTTTTCTAGGCCCAAAATATCTAGAGTAGTGTCTCTGCCCCCACAATCAGCTATGATAATTTCCTTGGTGCTCTCAATTACCTAAGGTCATGGGCGGCAAACTGCGGCTCGAGAGTCACATGAGGCTCTTTGGGACCTTGAGTGTGACTCTTCCACAAAATACCACAGCCTGGGTGAGTCTATTTTGAAGAAGTGGCGTTAGAATAAGTTTTAAAAATTGGGCTCTCAAAAGAAATTTCAATCGTTGTAACTGTTGATATTTGGCTCTGTTGACTGAGTTTGCCGACCACTGACATAAGGTATTTCTGGAGACTCCACAATCATCTATGGTCAAGTTTTCTGGGCCCAAAACCACCTGAAGTCAAGTGTTCTGAGCCCACAATCACCTTGAGTATTGTTTCCTGGGCCCCCACAGTCACCTAAGCTAAAGTCCCTGCCTCCCCTTACACACACACAGAAGACTTATTTAGCCCCCACATTCAGTTAAGCTCAAGTTTCCAGAGTTCCAATAATCATTCAAAGCCCAGTTTCCTGAGTCCTCACAATCACCCAAAGGTCTAGATTCTTGACCCACAAAACTGAGGAAAACAATCCTGACCTCCACATTGCCTCAGGTCTAGATTCCCACCTACCCCCATGATGTACTGTCAAGAGTCATGTGTCTACACAGTTCCCTGAGCTAGAGTTTCCTGGGCCCCCGCGGGCACATGAGTAATAAGTCCCTAAGCACCTCCCAATCGCCAAATTAGACTACCTTTGAACCCCACAATAACCTAGTGTAGAATTCCTGGGTCCATGTGCACCTAACGTCAAGTTCCCTGGGTCCCCTCAATTACCTATATTAGGACCCACATATTCATCTAAGGTAGAGTTTTCAGATCCCCTACAATCACCTATGGTAGGGTAGTTTGGCCCCACAATCACCTAGATGAAGTTTCCTGGACAACCAAATTACTTAATGGCAGTTTCCTGGCTTCCAACAATCAGGTAAGAGAGAGATTCTTCACACCCCAAATCACCTAATAGTTTCCTGGAGTCCCACAGTCACATAAGGTCAAGATTCATCAGACCCCAGTTACCTAAGATAGAGCTTCCTGTGCCCACAATCACCTTTGGTAGAGTTACATACCCCTCCCAACCCCCCCCCCCTCCCATCATCACCTGAGGAGACTTTCCCAGGTACACAATCACCTAAAGTGGAGTTTTCTGGGCACAAATCACCTAAGGTTGCGTTTCTGGAGTCACAATAACCTTAGATAGAGTGTCCTGCTGCTCCCCCTCCCAACACATACATTCCACAGTCATCTAAGCTCGAGTCTGCCCAACCCAAACAAGCACATAAGGCAGACTTTCATGGGTCTCCAAATTAGCTAAGCTAGACTTTCCTGGTCCCCAAACACACATCAAGTAGTTTCCTGAACCCATAATCAAGTTGAGATTCATGGCCTTCACAGTCTCCAAAGGTAGAGTGTCCTGGGCCCCAACAGTCACATAAGGTGTAGTTTCCTGGGCCCACAATGATCTAAAATAACATTTCCTGGGCTTATACAGAATTCACCTAATATAGAATTTACTTAATATAGAATTCACCTAATATAGAATTCCCTGGGCCCCTACAATCAACTAAAGTTGAGTATCCTGGGAGGCCACAATTACCTACAGTAGAGTTTCCTGGTCCTCCACAAGCACACAAAGCAGACTTTCCTGGGCCACCACAATCAGTAATGTTTCCTGGGGCCCCACCCTCCCCTAAGGTAAGAGTTCCTACTAGGAAACAGGCTCAGACTTGGCTGGAGCCTGCACATGGGTTCCTGGAGATTAGTGGTTAACTCCATTCACTCACAGCTCCACTTGGGGGAGCACTGCCCCAGTGCCAGCGCCTCTCTCCCCTCCCTGACATTCTGATGTGGTTGGTCTACAAGCCGGTTACAGCACTCCCTGCTGATCCTAATCAGCAGCCAGAATTTAGAAATACTGATGGAGACCCTCGTCAGTAACTATGAACTAACCTCCAAGGGTCACCAAACACCGAAAGAAAACCATAACTGCGTGGGAGAGGAAACAATCTCAGCAGAAAGAATATTCCCAAGGATATGGGGGGAAAAGAAGAAACTAGAATAAAACTTTAAAGTAAATATTAATACCTCAGATTTGGAAAGGTCTCCAGCCAGTAAAATCTACCTATGGGAAAAAAAATCTTGGAAATTAAAAATATTTTTAATAAATTTGCTTGCTATTAAGCAAATTTTATACCAACTTTGGAAAAAAACAACTTATCTTTTTAATGTTTTTTCTTCCACAGTTTTTTGCAATTTTTGGATAAAACTCACCATTTTAAGCATTTTAAAGTTACAAGCAAGGCTAAAGTAAGTAAATCTGTGATCTGCACCCTGCAACCCTTCTGCTGTGTGAGACCCTGGAGGCCACTGCTCTCCTGACCATAGGATCATAGTGACACTGACCTTGACATCTCCATACAGTGTGGACGCCCTGGTCCAGTCCCACTTCTGTGCTGGGTCTGCATGTTAGCCTCCGCTTACATCTTCCACATCCCCTCCTCCTTTTGGAAGTGGGGCCAAACTCTTCATTAGATTAAGTAACCTGTAAGCTGCATTTAAAGAAAATAGGGTAGAGAACCAAAACAAGATGGCAGTCTAGGTAGTCTCCTAAGCTGCCGCCTCATCAACAATTTGGAAAAAAAACAACAGCTAAAATCTAAAGGGATCACATCAGTCCCACAGGAAAGCTGGCGGAATGGGATGACTACAACTAGAGACAAAGAAAACCACCGCTGCCGCCATGTGGAATTTAAAACTACGGTGGAACCAGACCCGCCACGGAGCTGCCGGAGCCACTGGAGCCACCGCTGCTGCCGCCACCACAAGTGAGGGAAGCCCACCAAGAGCAGAGCTCACTCCACCCCGGGCCCAGGGAGTGGGCTGCTTCGGAGCCTGGCCTCCGCGTCCACAACCGTCCAGGCCTGCCCGCCGTGGGAGCGAGGGAACCGATGCCGGACCTCGGCTGCACCTTCTGCTCCTGCACAGAACGAGATGCCTTGGAACTCGGTCTCCCTGCCCACGGCCATCTCAGCCTGGCCGCCGTGCTAGTGAGGAGCTGGCGAGGCGCCTTCCGTTCTCAGCCTCGGCGAGCCCTTTGCCTGTCAGTCCCGCCGCCTGGCCGGGCCTGAGCCTCTACCAAGCCCGAGCCTCTACCGAGCCCCCAAGAAGGGGCGCCACTGCCACCATGTGGATTTTAAAACTACAGTGGAAATGGAGCCGCCGATGCCGCCGTCGCCACGGGTGAGGGAAGCCCACCAAGAGCAGAGCTCGCTCCGCCCTGGGCCCAGGGAGTGGGCTGCTTCAGAGCCTGGCCTCCGCGTCCGCAGCCGTCCAGGCCTGCCTGAAATGGGAACGAGGGAACCGATGCTGGACCTTGGCCACACCTTCCGCTCCCGCCCAGATGCCTTAGAGCGCGGTATCCACGCCCGCAGCCATCTCAGCCAGGCCTCCGAGCTTGCAGCCGTCCCAGCCCACCCTCCATGAGCGGTGGGTCCTGGGGAACCCATGTGCCCCGGGTGAGCTGTGTGCCCCAGGGGGGCCGTGTGCCCCAGGTGAGCCAAAACAAGCTGATAGATGTTTCTCTCTCATCAATGTTTCTAACTCTATCCCTCTCCCTTCCTCTCTGTAAAAAAAAATCAATAAGTAAAATGAAGATTTCTTATACACACACACACAGACACCTGTCTCCTGCCACACTCAAATTTGTCCTCCTAGCCCATCCAATATAGTTATATCATAATTTTGCTTAAATCAATAATAATTTCTACATTACTAGGATTTTGGTTACCATCCAGAGCTTAGCCATGTATCAAACTATGATTACTTCACCTTTCTTGAATTATGATTACTTCTCATTTATTTTCTTGAATTAATGTCTTAATTTTTTCACCTGATTAGTTTTTTTTATTAATTTTCTATTTACTTCTCAGTCTTCCAACCTTGAATTCTCTACCAGTTGTTTAAATATCTCCTCTAGACCTTTATTCACATCCGGTACTTTATTTTACTTTATTTTTTAGATTTTATTGATTTTTTACAGAGATGAAGGAAGAGGGATAGAGAGGTAGAAACATTGATGAGAGAGAGACATCAATCAGCTGCCTCCTGCACACCCTCTACCGGGGATAGTACCCTCAGCCAAGGTACATGTCCTTTCCTGCAGTCGAACCTGGGACCCTTCCATCTGCAGGCTAATGCTCCATCCACTGAGCCAAACCAATCAGGGCCACATCTGGTCTTTTATCCATTTCCTCTTCCTGAAGAACTGTCTCCCAAAGTCTCTGACCTGCTCACACCTGGGCTTGTCCTCTGCACTTTGTACGCACGGTCATCCTGCAATATCCCTGCGGTGTCTTCCTTGTGGGATTCCCTCACTTTTCTCCCCTGTTGGGTCTCCTGTTCTTATATTCCTGTCTCCTTATTTCTTGGTTTACTTCTTCATTTTGCTGAAATGAAAGAGTATGTAAAACCCCACCACACACACAACTATTTTCTCTTCACAAGCGTGGAGAATTACAGTATTTGACAGTAAGGGGATGGCAACTTCTTAAACAGCAAGAAAGGGAAAAGGCCTTAAAGATCTGGTAGGGAAACACTGGGATAATCCAAAATGCAGGCAAATTCATCTGTGGGTTTTTTTTGCCTATTTTATATTTGGAACCAAAATAATAATTACTCTGTAATCCGTGCTCCCAAAGTAGATCATTCTGGAATCAGTGTTTTTAACAGGGAGCAAGAGAATAGCATAAAAAATAAAGCTCATTTCACTGAAGCTTCATACTAGTAGAAACAGAAGGATTTCAGCATGATTGTAATTATGTTTTTCCATCACTCAAAAAAAATCAAGCAAGAGTAAATGTGATTTAAAATAAATAGATTAAGCCTCAATTGCACATCCAGAAAAGGCCCAGTTTGGCTATGAAGCTGGTTTCCTGCTGGAAAGTCAGACAAGGTCAGATTAAGGGAGGCCATCGCCCCCACGGATGGCCTGCCCCTTTAAGGGACTGGAGTTTCCCCACTGAGACAGACCAGCTATTCACTGGGCGAAGACTATTTCTCAGAAGTCAGTTTTCAGGAGAGAGAAGTTGGGTTGACTGTGGTTTGACAGCTGTGACCACAGTCTTTACTGCTGCTATTTATAACTTTCAAGCTGTTTTCCAGTAACTGTGAGCAGCCCTTGAGGGTTGGCAATTGTCCTAAGAGGCCTGAGACCCAGGTCTGCCCCCCAAGGAGATGGAAGGTGGGGAGTGGGGGGGACTGGGTCAAAGAGGTGGGCGAAAGATGGCCGGTGGCATTGCAGTGAGGGAAGGAGAGGGTACCTGATGGGCTAAGAACAGCGGGTGACCTGATGCGGTTCAGCCACAGGGTGGGGCATGCCTGGCATCGACGCTGCCCTGAGGAAGGCATCCAGACACAGCCCTGCTCGCCACCAGTGTCCCAACATGACCTGCCCGGGGGCACTGAAGAGAAGAAAAAAGATTCTTAAAAAAACAATTCTTAGTAATCTTGGCTCCTCTCTACATAAAGTCAGAAATGCAGCCTAGGCTCTTGCTTCAGGGTGCCCCCTGGTGGCGAAGTGGAGCCATGATGCTCTCTTTGCCTCAGTCTAGACTCCACTCACAGAATTGGCCTTCTGGGGACCCAGGGTGCTTGGTTTGCCTCCTTCCTCTGTGTTCCAAGAGGAGAGAACCAGTGCAGTTCCCCGGTGATTGCCATGCAGTTCCTCTGTCTTACCTTCTTTTCAGTAGAATTGATTTTCACGCTTATCCTTAGCTCTTTACCCGTTGAAGCTAGATTTTAAATTACTTATTCTTTTAACACTACATACAATCAGATCCCTGCAATTCTTTACAACTTGGTCCTTTTTATACTTAAAGTTTTCAAACTTCCAGTCTAAATAACAACTTGTCTTTTAAAGTGTATTTTAAATAACAGAAGCCTATATAAATAATGTATAATGCTTCAAATCTATGGGGCCATTTTAACTTATAATTACGATTTTACAACTCCTCCTGGAAGGAGTAGAAATCGGCACAGCCACTCTTTATTTTATTATTGTCAGATTTTTATTATGGACAATTTCAAAAATGCAAATTTAAAGGAAATGATGTAATGAATCCCCACATACTCAATACCCAGCTTAAACAGTTGTCAACTCAGAGCCGATCTTGTTTCATACGCACTCTCCCTACAGCCCAACTCTTCTTATGAGCAAATCGCAGCCTCTCCACGACAGTTCCCAAGTTCTTTGGCCTGAACGTGAAGTCCGGCTAACTGGAGTGACAAGATGTTCCAGTTCATCCTGTACCTTTGCTGTCCCAATGGAATTGGCCATCTCTCTTCAGTAAGAAGTTGTATTTAGAAACCACAATCTGGGTTCTTGGGGCATTTTGCTCCTGAGCTGGTCACTGTTACTAGGTTACAATGCCCACTTGGCATTCTTTTCTATTTCTACTCAGAACTATAATAGGCCACACTTGAATTAGAATTAGATTAGTTTAAGGGCAGGAAACACGGCTCACCAGTTCTCTAGGCACGCCCACCCCCATTGGATTACCAGATAAAACACAGGATAACACATTAAGCTTGAATCTCAGATAAACAATGAAGAAAAGCCTCATGTTCCAATTAGGAACCAATATCTCTAGTAACAGTTTATTGGACACGCTTGCTTCCATTTCCCCTTAAGGGTCATGTCCAGTTCCAAGTCAGAATTCTCAGGGAATGCCAAAGCTGCAGCTTCCCACCAGGTCTTTCTAATTAATTCACTGTTCTCACCCCACAGGTGCAGTGATTGAGATAGATAGATAGATAGATAGATAGATAAACAGATGATAGTGTAAAAGAAAAACTCAGTTTTCCACTCATGGAGTGTAAACCCAGTTCTTCCCTGCTGTGTCTTTCTTATGTGTCCCTTTTACTACTCACCCAAAACACTTCACTTCTGACTCTTCTGGTCACCAAGTGTGTAGTGGTTTTCACACACCAAGCAATTCTCTGCGACACCAGCTGCATGTCCTGCAATTAAAATCAATTCTGACACTATCTACCTGGAGATAATGTCTGATTCCACAGGTTAAGAGCTCAGTTCTGCAAAGCATGCATGTACACACACACACACACACACACACACACACACACACACACTTCGGATGCTATGCTAGTGGCAAGACCAGGTTGTCACCTGTGCTTCTGACCAACCAGCTATACATAGGAACTTCCAATGACCCCTCCTTGGGTTTAATTTGCTAGAGCCACTCACGGAATGCAGAACATTTTGCTTACTCGGTCACTGGTTTATCACAAAAGGATATAACTCAGGAACATCCAGATGGAAGAGACGCGTAGGGCACGGTATATGGAAAGGGATACAGAGCTCCCATGCCTGATCCAGCAGCACCATTCTCCCCAGTCTCCACGTGTTTGCCAACCTGGAAGCTCTCTGGATCCCATCCTTTTGGGGTTTCATGGAAGCTTCATTACATGGGTATGATTGATTTGATCATTGGTCATTGGCAATTGATTCAATTACCAGCCACTCTCCCCTCCCCAAAGGTCAGGGAGTGGGACTGAAAATTCCAACCCACTAATCACATGGTTAGGTCTTCTGGCAACCAGCCCCATCCTGAGGTGGGGTCCCAAAGTCACCTCATCAACAAAAGACACTTTTATCACTCTCATCTCTTAGGAAATTCCAAGGGTTTTAGAAGATCTATGACAGAAACAGGAGAGAGACAAAATATATATTTCAAATATATATATATATATCAGATAGATGATAGATAGATAGATAGATAGATATAGATGATAGATTCAGATGATTCATAGATTAGAGATTGACAGACATACTATATAATAAAAGGCTAATATGTAAATCAACTGAACAGCAGAACAACCTGTCGCTGTGACATGCACTGACCACCAGGGGACAGATGCTCAATGCAGGAGCTGTCCCCTGGTGGTCAGTGTGCTCCCACTGGGCTCATGGGTGGCTAGCACAGCAGTGGTGGTGGGAGGCTCTCCTGCCTCCAGAGCAGCACTAAGGATGTTTGCTAAGCCATCAGTCAGACATCCCCTAAGGGCTCCCAGACTGTGAAAGGGTGCAGTCCGGGCTGAGGGACTGCCCACCGAGTGCATGAATTTCCTGCACCATGCCTCTAGTGGATAAATAAAAAAAATTATGGTTCATATTGATACTTCCAATTCCAATACAGGATTATAAGGTTTTCATTTAACCTTATTGATCTTCATTTCCACTGTCTTTCTTCCATGCTAAAAATCCTAGTTTCAAGACACACTCATTTACTTTTTACACAATATATTTCCAATAGTCTTGAGATAAGAATACCAAAGCTGTTACTAATTATATAATTCCTGAGAACAGTTTAGGATCTTTTGTTGTTGTTGTTAATCCTCACTGGATGATTTTTTTTCCATTGATTTTTAGAGAGTGAAAGGGAGGGAGTAGGGAGGGAAAGAATGAGAGAGAGGAAAGGAGGAAAGAGGGAGAGAGAAAAAGAGAAACATCAATGTGAGACATACGGATTGGTTGCCTCCCTCGAGTGTCTCAAGTAGGGCAGGGAAAGAACCTGCAGCCCTGCAACCCAGGTATGTGCCCTTGACCAGGAATTGAACCCTTGACTCTTTGGTGCATGGGCCAACACTCTAACCACTGAAAAACACTGGCCAGGGCTTGTAGTTTATTCTGTCCTTATGGATGTACAATCAAATAACTCTGTTATAAAGTCACTAGCAAAAGTTATTTTTATATAGTTATGTGTAAGCAAAGTTCATGTTGCTTTTAATTGTTTAGGGATTTATTTTTTAACTAGAGGCCCAGTGCAAGAAATTTGTGCGTGGGGGGAGGGGTGTTCCTCAGCCCAGCCTGCACCCTCTCCAATCTGGGACATCCCTCTCACAATCCAGAACTGCTGGCTCCCAACCACTCACCTGCCTGCCTGCCTGATTGTCCCTAACTGTTTCTGCCTGCCAGCCTGACTACTGCATGCATAACCACTCCCCTGCCAGCTTGATCAATGCCAACCTGATAACTGCTCCCTTGCCGGCCCAATAGCCCCTTAACTGCCCTCCCCTGAAGGGCTGGTCCTCACCAGCTGTCCTCCCCTACTGGCCTGGTCACCCCCAACTGCCCTCCTCTACTGCCCCGGTCACCCCTAACTGTCCTCCCCTGTAGGCCTGGTGCCACCCCAACTGCCCTCCCTTGCAGGCTTAATCATCCACAACTGCCCTCCCCTGCCAGCCTTCTGTGACAGCCATCTTGTGTCCTCATGGGGGCGGCCATCTTTGACCAACACATCTTTGTGTGTGTTGGAGTAATGGTCAATTTGCATATTACTCTTTTATTAGAAAGGATTTGTTTTATAATTATACAAACATTTGTATAGTTCCAAAGCCAAATCTACAATCTGTTCAGAAAATTTAGGTTCTCTCTCTGACCCTTTGAACCTATTCCCTCTTCTTCCCCATCCATAGATAATAATTTATTTTTATTTTATGGTTTCCTTTTCCATTGTGATTTTTTAATGTAGTTTTAGACCCCATATTGGGAAAACAGTAGCATATTATATACTTATCTACCTTACTTATTTTTCAAATTCAATTTTTAATGTAAAAGCTTTAATGATATATAATCACAATTCAACCATTTAAAGTGACAACTCAATGATTTTTTAGTGTACTCAGAGTTGTGCAACCACAATTGGAGAACATTTTCAGTACTCCAAAATATATGGGTACCCATTAGCAGTAACTCCCTACTTTCTCAGCTCCTCAACCCTAGCCCTAGATATCTGCTAATCTTCCTTCTGTGCCTGCTGTGGGTACTTCATATAGATATGTGACCTTCTGTGTCTGGCCTCTTTCACTTAGCATAATGTTTTCAAGGTTTATCCATGTTGTAGGCTGTATCAGTACTTCATTCCTTTTTATTGCCAAATAAAATTCCATTATATGGATTTACTACATTTCATTTATCCACTTTACCTTGCTATTTTGGTATTACATCTGTTATCCAACATTAGCACACTCTAGTGTAGATTTGCCATAGTTTATACAACCAGTCCCTGATTGATGGCTATGTGGGTTATTTCAGTGTCAGCAGTGCCAGAAAAAAGCCTTCTGCTGGAGTCTTTTGGGGGCAGTTCGGAGCTGACTCATGCCTTGCCCGAGTGGGTTGGCCTCAGTAACTGCTAAGGTGCCTTTTAGCTTCAAAGATCTCAGATCTAAAGAACGTGACATCAGCCTTCTCTGGTTCCTGGTAGCCATGATGGTGGCTGACTTCCCCACACCACTCCCCACCTCCGCACCTACCCCTACCCCACCCGGCCAACCCCGAATATTTAGCCTTTGCTGGTTCTCATACATATTCGTTTATTTCTACAAATCCACAGGAGCATGAGTTTAAAGGCACACCACACCCCTTCACCTCACAAGCAGATACTTGCTTTAACGGAAACATTCCAAGTCCTGTGAGACGGCAATCCTCGTTGCTTCCCTGTAGCAAAGGCCCTGATTTCAAGTGGGGGTGTCTCCTGGCACCTCACCCCCTGAGCCCAGAAAAGGCAAGCTCACTGTTGTCTAGCACAGAGCAAAGCCCAGGCTGGGGTGGGACACGGGAGGCCACGAGGAGCATCCCAAGGAGGGAGAGGTGGAGCGGAGACAACCTCACAAGGCCCTTCTCAACTGGACACATGCCCTCCCCACCCCATTCCAACTGATTGAGTTGACGCCCACCCTGCCCCCAGACCAGGTGCTGTTTGAGTGGGGACCGAACCATAGCTCTGCCCCTGGGGCCCAGGCCCTGGGACTGTCCCCTCAGCGGCCTGCAGTGGCAGGGAAAGAATAAGCAAGTGGCATGGGCCAGGGGACACATGGCTCACCTCTAAGTGGCCGTTCTCATTGTTTCTGCCAGGTGAGGATGCCTACATTTTCAAGGAAAGTTGGAAATCTGGATTTCTATGTAAATGTTTCTGGTTTTCTGCCAAGTTTGGCAAACATGTTGGGAGTTGTATTCAAATATCTCTGCAAAAACAGAGAAGGTTCGGGGAACTGAGCCAGTTGAGGATCTGACGGGAGAAGTCCAGAAAGCTGTGTCCTGGCTCGGGGCCCCTCCTGCAGTCAGAGCCACTCGGGACGGCTGCAGAAGCCAGATCCCCAGCACCATCTCCCACAGCTGACGGCACGCCTAGAGGCAGAATGGGGCCTGACAGTATGTCACGTCACTTACTCATCTTCAGAACGGAGAGTGTCAGGTCACTGACCAGGGCCGCGAGCTGTAATCTGCAAAGTACAGTGCTGGTGGGAAGAGGCAT
The DNA here is from genome assembly GCA_963924515.1 of Vespertilio murinus. Lineage (NCBI taxonomy): Eukaryota > Metazoa > Chordata > Mammalia > Chiroptera > Vespertilionidae > Vespertilio > Vespertilio murinus. The sequence goes on along the minus strand of OZ004704.1, from coordinate 164,440,280 downwards.
GAAGCCTGAACATGTACAAAAGTAGGTGTCAGATTCATTGAATCGATTCACCTTCTTGGAATCTCACTAAAATTTTGGGAAATGGAAGGTCGCTAAAACATTTTTTTGAAAGATTAGGAGAAAGTTAAAAATACAAATATTAAAAGTATTATAATGCCATACTAACCTAAACAGTGTAGCACTAATGCTACAACAAACTGGTAACTCCGTTGCTATCCCAAGAATAAATCTAAATATATTTACATACTATATATATATATATATATATATATTTTACAGAGAGGAAGAGAGAGAGATAGAGAGCTAGAAACGTCGATGAGAGAGAAACATCGACCAGCTGCCTCTTGCACACCCCCTACCGGGGATGTGCCCGCAACCAATGTACATGCCCTTGACCAGAATCAAACCCGGGACCTTTCAGTCCACAGACCGATGCTCTACCACTGAGCCAAACCGGTTTCCGCCATACTTTATAAATGATAAGAAAGTAATCAGAAATAAATCATGAAGGCATTAATTATTAATAAGTATAATTGGAAATGATCATTTGGGAAGAAAATCAACTGAGATATCTGCCTTACATTATATACCAAGATTAATTTAAGAACTAAGTATAAAGATTAGGACCACAAAAAGAAAACTTCCACTGTGTTTAAAACAATGTTCTGAGCATAAAAGCAGTGAAACACCCAGCAAAAAAAAAAAAAGGAAAAAAAAAGACAAAGTACAAAGGAACTTTTTAACTACTAGATTTTTTAAAGCCATAATTAAGTTAAAAGTTCAACATCAGCCAAAATATGATTGACAAAACAGCAAAGGGGAATGCCTAAAGGTATACATATTAAATACAAAGAGCTCATATGATTCAATAAGAAAAAAAAATCCATGAAAATTGGGCAAATATATAAACTGACATATCACGGGGGGGAGGAGGGAACAAATGGCCAATACCTGTGATAATTTTTATAACTTCTTTAAAAATCAGAGAACCCTGGCTCAGTTGGTTGGGGCATCATCCGATAGATCAAAAGGTGGCGGGTTCAATTGCTGGCCAGCGCACATACCCAGATTGTGGATTCGATTCCCAGTCAGTGCCCATGCAGGAGGCAGCCTACTGATGCTTCTCTCTCTCTTCCTCTCTGTCTCTGTCTCTCTTCCCACCTCACTTCCTCTCTCTAAAAAAAAAAATATCAGAGACATAAAAATTAAAATAAAATATAATTTTTGGGTCTGGAAATTAAGATTAAAAAGAGAATCTATTCAATGCCAGCAAAACTTGGATGAGACTGGGTGTCTATTATATAGTTCAAGCATTGTAGAAATCAACTTGGTATTGGATATCAGGAAAACTTTAAATGTTGCTATTCTACAATTCAGAAATTAACCTTTTATGAATTTGCTCTAAGAAAATAATGAAAAAATTATATGAACAGAGATTAAAGTACAAAGAGGTCTATCAAAGTATTATCATGATGGAAAATTATAATCAGCCTAAAATACATACAACAGAATGGTTCAATAAATCATGATATAAAATGGAATCCTATATTAAAGACTAATATGCAAATTGTCCCCTCAGGAGTTTGACTGCTCACTATGACAGGCGCTGACCACTAGGGGGCGGTGTGGAACAAAGGGAGGCCCTGGCCAACAGCCAGCAGGCAGCCAGGGAAAGGAAGGCCCCGATTGGCCAGATTGCCAACCAGGCCTAGGGACCCTCCCTGTGCACGAATTTCATGCACCGGGCCTCTAGTGTTATATACTTTTGTTTACTATATATGTTTACAAATTATTTTTAGTAATGAAAAATGGAAAACATATAACCTTAAGTCACCCTTCCACAAAGATGTATGTAGCACCTTCTGTTTGCTTGGCACTGCTCTAGGCATTTGGGACACAAACATCATGGAACAAAACTAACAAGATCCTACCTTCTTGGAGCTCACACTGAGGGTGTGAGAGACACACAACAAACATAAGAAATAAGAAAACTGTACAATAGGTTAAAGGTGATGTGTTGAAGCAAACAACATGACAGCAGGATAAGGGAGTGGGAAATGCTGAAAAGTGGGGTGAGGGCGGGTTGCAGGGCTAAACAGGGGCTCCAAGATTTGAAGGCCTGGGGCTCAGCCACGCTGCTGTGAAGACGGGGAGACATCTACTGCACAAGTATACCTATGACCTCACCTGTTAACTTTATATTTTAACTTCTATATTACATAGGTAGCCTTATGCAGATTCTTTACATATCTCACATATTTCCAAGGGAGACCAAAAATACACCACAATAACAACAGTGGCTGGCTACCTGTGGAAGGTGGGATTATGGTGACTTTTTACGTTTTTTTTAATAGTTTGCTGCATTGGCTAAATTTTATAACATGAGTGGGCCCAGTTTTATATCAGGAATAAAACAACGTATGTTATTACATATTTTAAAAACCAGAGTTAATCTACCCTTTAACCTCAGGAAGGGCTTTCCAAAAGGGACAAGATGTTTCAAAGTGGTGGTGTGCAGCCTTTCTGAGGAGACGGCATTCTTCCACAAGGGGGCACCTTGCCTTCAAGTAAGGAGCTGCCTGAGCCCCGTGTTCGGAATGGGTTTAAGGCTAACTCTTGCATAATTCCCCTCCCACACCTAAAACCTACACTCAGAGTGGCTGGAAAAAGGTTCTGGCACTCTAACGCTTGGTCAGTAATAAAATAATCCATTTTCCCTGAAGTCAATTAGCAAGTAGTTTAGCAAGGCATTAGCTCAGGAAAAAGAAGAAGAAAAAAAATAGGAAGAGAATGTTTCTTTCCCTTGGGGAGTTAACCCAACCAGAAAGGCTAAACTAACAGTTACTTTTTATTATTATTATTAATTTTTTACAGAGAGGAAGAGAGAGGGATAGAGAGTTAGAAACACCGATGAGAGAGAATCATCAATCAGCTGCCTCTTGCACATCCCCCACTGGGGATGTGCCCACAACCAAGGCACGTGCCCTTGACCGGAATCGAACCGGGGTCCCTTCAGTCTGCAGGCCGACGCTCTACCCACTGAGCCAAACCGATTTCTGCTAGCATTTACTTTTCACAGTGTAAGCGTTCGGAGAGGAGGAGGCCTGGGTATGTAGGGGAGCTGGGAGGAGGAAGAGATCCAGCAGAGAACAGTCCATGCAGAAGCAAATATGAGTCAGCTGGGTGTTATCAGAGGCTCGAAAGATAGGTGCATAAATGGGGGAAAGGCCACGGGCGAGGGGAGAGCAGGGAGAGACAGAGGCCAGGGTGCGGGAGACACAGGCTGGGCTGTGGACAGCCTCTGACCTGGACAGTCCTGGAGATTTTGCAACCTAGTGGCCCGAAAGGACTGGTTTTACCAGGAATTACACTCCTGGCCCCGGTCTCAGCAAACCCGACTTATCTGAAACCAAACAGCAGAGAGACGTCTGTGGCTCCCGGTGCTGACGCAGCCACTCTATCACCGCCAGCCAATTTGGATTGCGAGTGTTTACTGACCTGGTCAGAGGGAAGCTGGACGCACCCCAACTTCCAGCACCAACACTTGCTTCCCCGCATACTTGGGAACTCAATGGCCAGAGGGCTGGGGAACGAAGGTGAACAAGACAGGCTTGGGAGGGTCAAGCAGGGGGAGACCTTGCCTATTCCAACACACAACGTAATGGGAAGAGGGAAGAGGATCACCTAACCCGGTGGTTGCCAAACTGCTGCTGGAGAGCCACATGTGGCTCTTTGGCCCCTTGACTGTGGCTCTTCCACAAAACACCACGGCCGGGGCGAGTCTATTTTGAAGAAGTGGCGTTAGGAGAAGTTTACATTTAAAAAATTTGGCTCTCAAAAGAAATTTCCATCATTGTACCGTTGGTGTTTGGCTCTGTTGACTAATGAGTTTGCCGACCACTGACCTAACCCAACCTGAGGGTCAGGGGCAGCTTCCTCGTCAGGAAGGACGTATGGGAGTTGGAGAGTTGGAAAGGGCTCCAGGCCAAGGGACAGCACAAGAGCAAGAGGCTGTGGCGTCTGCCCATGCAGGTGGCTCAGCACGGCTGGACCCTGGGGTCTGCGTGAGGAAGGGGTAAGAGGCGATGCTGGAGTGGAGGCCACTTATCTGGAGGGCCCTGGGAAGCCCTGAGTTACCAGATCATCGACATGGAAGTTTGCTGACGTCACAATGGCCTTTGTGTTGCCAAATCCATGGCTACTTTTCTTTTCTTTTTTTTAATATATGTTATTGATTTTTTACAGAGAGGAAGAGAGAGGGATAGAGAGCTAGAAACGTCGATGAGAGAGAAACATCGACCAGCTGCCTCCTGCACACCCCCTACTGATGATGTGCCCACAACCAAGGTACATGCCCTTGACCGGAATCGAACCTGGGACCTTTCAGTCCGCAGGCCGACACTCTATCCACTGAGCCAAACCGGTTTCGGCCATGACCACTTTTCAATCCACATCTTATGTGAATTCTCTCAGCGGGCCGTGGTACTGCTGCTCCCTCCATCCTGGAGCATTCTCAGTCGCCATGCACTCCCCCTGCCTGCCTCTGGTCACTCTTCCTCAGCTTCCACACTGGCTGCTCTTCCACTCTCTGGCCTCGGAGTGTTGGCGCTCCATTGGGCCCTGGGTGGTATCTCCTCTTCTCCACACTTGCTCTCAACCTCCTCGTTTATTCCCACGGCTTTGCATGTCTATTATATATAACAGTCTCAGGAGAGAACAGGGTCCAGAATCAAGTATGGGGTCCTATGTCCTGGGTGTCAATACTAAGCGAGCATGTTCATGCTGAATCATGAGCAATCGTGGGATGAGTCAGGGCAAGGAGGTCAGGATGAGTGGTTTGGGGATAAGCAGAGGCATGTACTGGAGCGGCAGGAGAGGTGCTAATTACCGCAGTCAGTGCCCTGGATCTGAAAAACAGCTGAGTCCAGGGCTCGCTGTTCCCAAGTGCGGAGGGAGTGGTAGACACTCTGATTTGTGTTAAAAGACCAAGTCCAAGGTCTGAGAAGAATGAGAATGCAGGGAGGTGCAGGGAAGATGGGTAGGTCCAACTGGACAAACTGATTCCAAAGTCCAGGAAGTCACTCAAGACAGGATCCAAGCCACAAGCCCGGGGGCAGCCTGGGGGCTGGTGTGGATCTCTGCTAAGTTCAGGCAGCAGACATACGAGGACATGTTCCCAGCCTGGGGGACAATGGTGTAGGCGTGTGGTGGGTTGTGTGTGCTGTCCAGACCACACTGACACATCTGTGGTGAGGTAGGGAAGTCATGAGCCATTCCTGGTCCCTTCTGTTTTCCAACCTCACATGCCAACAGGACAAATAATTTCTCAAGGCATCAACATGATAGCCACTGATCAAGCAAATTCTGTTTGTGTCTCATCAGGAGTAAGGTTTCAATCAAGATTCGAAATGGTCTTAAGAAGTGGCATTTACACCCTAGCTGGTTTGGCTCAGTAGACTGAGCGTCGGCCTGCAGACTGAAGGGTCCCGGGTTCGATTCCAGTCAAGGGCACATGCCTGGGTTGTGGGCTCAATCCCCAGTAGGAAGCTTTGCAAAGGAGGCGGCCAATCAATGATTATCTCTCATCATTGACGTTTCTATTTCTCTCTCCCTCTTCCTTCCTCTCTGAAATCAATAAAAATATATTGGGGGGGGGGATGGCATTTACAATTAGTAGAAACAAGTAGATTATTCAGCAAATGGTGTTAGAACTCCTTGCTGTCTTTATTTTTTTAAGTTATAGAGTCCTACCTTAATATCACACTCAAAAAATAAATCTGATAATTTAGTAATTAATTAAAAACTTCTCACAAAGAAAAGCCCAGGCTCAAAGGACTTGACTGATTGATGAATGTTACCAAGCATTCAAAAAAGAACTAATACTAATCCTTCACAAACTCTTCTAAAAAACAGAAGAGGAAGGAATACTTCCCCACTCATTCTGATAATAAAGCGCACAGAATGGGAGAAAATAGTTGCAAACCGCATGTCTAATAAGAGATTTGTATCTAGAATATGTAAAGAACACTTACAACTCAATAATAAAAAATAAAAAAAACAACCTAATTTAAAAATGGGCAAAGGATCTGGATGGACAGGTCTCCCATGAAGACATACAAATAACCAATACACACCTGAAAAGACCTCAACATCATTAGTCCTTAAGGAAATGGAAATCAAAACCACAACAAGACAACATTTCACACTTACTAGGATGGCTAAAATGAAATTAAAACAAGCACTAAAAAGTATTGGAAGGTTGCAGATAAACTGGAAGCCTCGAGTTTTGCTGGCAGTAATGTAAAATGGGGTAGCTGCTATGGAAAAGAAATTGGCAGTTCCCCAAAGAGTTAAACATAGAATTGCCATACCACCCTCCTAGGTGTACACCTGAAAGAACTAAAACCAGGCTTCCATACAAAACCTGTATGTTAATGTATACACCAGCATTATTGAGAACAGACAAATGAGAGACAAACCAAGTGTCCACCACGTGATGAATGGGTAACCAAATTGTGGTGGATATATAATGGAATATTCGTTATTCAGCAAAAAGGAAATGAAGTACTAACAGAGGCTACATCATGCATAACCTTGAAAACATTATGCTAAGTGAAAAAAGTCCTTCACAAAAGATCACATATGGCATGAATCCATTATGTGGGATGTCCAGGATCGGCAAGAGACAGGAAGTCAGGAAGTTGACTAGTGGTTGCAGGGGAATGGAGAGGGGCTGGGGGTCAGAGAGTGACGGCTAATGAGGACAGGGTTTCTGTAGGAGATAAAAATGTTCTGGAATTAGATTGTTGGTGACGGTTGCACAACCCTGTGAATATAGTAAAATGCACTTTAAAAGGGCAAATTGTACAGTATGTAAATTATATGAAAATTAAGCTGCTAAACATATAAATGTGAGGTGGATACAAATGTAAAGTAAACCTTATAAATGTAAAATAAGCCTTAAAAATAAAGGAAAATATAGAAATCTGGTGTAATGATTTTGGTGTGGGGTGGATAATTTTAAATATGATACAAAACTTGCAGTGTATGAAGGGCAATATAGACAGATTGAGTGCACTGAAATAATCTTCAGTGAAAAGACACTACAAAATTTAAATATAAAAAAAATAAAAAACAGCCGAAACCGGTTTGGCTCAGTGGTAGAGCGTCGGTCTGCGGACTGAGGGGTCCCGGGTTCGGTTCCAGTCAAGAGCATATGCATTGGTTGCGGGCGCATCCCCGGTAGGGGGTGTGCAAGAGGCACCTGGTCGATGTTTCTCTCTCATCGGCGTTTCTGGCTCTCTATCTCTCTCCCTTCCTCTCTATAAAAAAATATCAATAAAATATATTTTTAAAATAATAATAAAAATAAAAAAATAAAAAACAAATGTAAATATGTTATATAATCATGAAGGACTTTCACAACGTGTGTAACAAATACAGAGAATGGTCTCTGAAATCATTATGAGATGAGCCCCCCAATAGTGTGCAGTGCAGGCCAGAGTTGGGGGGAGGAGGGGCACTGAGGTGGAGAGACAGTGAGTAAACAGGGGCAGCCACTGGGAAGGCAGTTTGGTCCCAGCAGCGATCTGCTGACCTTTCCGTGGGCGTGGCACACCCCAGTCAGAGGCACCAGCTGAGACAAAGGGGCCGCCACTCTGAGGCAAGCGGGCTGGAAGTCAGCCCTGGAGGGTCAGAGGCAGATTTGTGTCCCAGGATTTCTACATCTAGAATTGTATCCTGCCGAAACCAGTTTGGCTCAATGGATAGAGCGTAGGTCTGCGGATTGAGGGGTCCCGGGTTCGATTCTGGGCAAGGGCATGTACCTTGGTTGTGGGCACATCCCCAGTAGTGGGTGTGCAAGAGGCAGCTTGACCGATGATTCTCTCTCATCGATGTTTCTAACTCTCTATCCCTCTCTCTTCCTCTCTGTAAAAAATCAATAAAATATTTTTTTTTAAAAAAAGACCTCTACTCAAACACATTTTTTTTTAATTGTATCCTTAGGAACGCTTCAAAGGCGCACTGAGAATGTTTGCTACAGCGGTGTTTGTAATGGTAAACAATTAATGTCCGTTCACGGGAAAGTGGTTATGAATGACGGGTCCTCTCCACCGGATGCCTTGCAGCCATTAATAAGATACGCATAGCTCAGATACACCTGACATGGGAAGATGCCTAAGATGTATTGCTAGAAAAGTTGCAGAAGAGTATGCATAATACGTTCTTAATTATGAAGAGTAATTGTATGCACAACAAACCCATAAGGATTGGAATATTTAGAGGGGAGAGAATAAAAAGAGGGCATCTGTCTTATACACCTTTAAATTATTTTTATAATTTTTAGATGTGAAAAATAAGCAATTAGCTTGGGAGAAAATAAGGAAGAAAGAGGGAAGTTACAATATATGAGCAGTGATTAACAGGAATTATAACTATGAGGTGGGGTTATAGAGAATTTTTTGTTTACCTGCATTTTCTAATTTTTCAACAATGAGTTTTTTATTACTTGCTTTAAAAAAAAATTGGTAAGAAATAACATCCTCATGCCTGTCTGCTCACCAAGTGGACAGATAAGGCCTGGGGATATCGGTGCAAAAGGGGGCAGATTCTAAACAATGAGGCCATTTAGAGGAAAAGGCTGAGAGGGAGACAGTGATAAGAATGGAATCCTAAATCCCCTCTGCAGTAATCATGAGTCCTTGAGACTTGAGGACTTCACATTTTTAATGTATGTTTTGTGAAACATGAATTTGAACCTCTAAAGCTCTATTATACTAACTGATCATTAAGGACAACAGAACTCAATTGACATCTGTGAGTCCAGATGGCATATAAATTAACACCCTAATGTTAGAAGTCTTCCAACTCCTTTGTCTTTTCTCCTGCTGTGCACGAAGGTAGCTAAATCAATGAATTTTAAAGCGATATGCACAAGAAAGTGCATTCCAACAAATTGGCATTTTTGAAAAACAATCATCTGTTTACACTCTAAAGAGAACATGTGCATGTGTGTGCAGGTGGATGGTGTATACATACAGGTATAGATAACACAGGACCACTAAGCAAGAGGACACGTGATTACCTGTCGGGTGTGGTGGGGCTTTCTAAGAGGGTGAGGGTGTAGAGACCTGAGAAGAACCAAGCAAAGAAAATAAAATGCACTAAAAAATGTGTGGCATACATGTATACATTTGTGTTAAATCGAACTGGGATTCAACAAATATTTGAGGGTTCACCACCTGTAGGTCCTGGGTGTCGAGGTGCATCAGGGAACAAGCTTGACAGAGACCCCTGCCTGCCCTCGTGGAGCTAACACGGCAGAAGATAATCATCCACAGACATAGCATGTTGATAAGTCATAAATTACACAACTGCGGTGATGTGTAAGGAAGTTAGATAAGCTTTGCTCTCACACCACCACCACACACACAACACTGACACCCCACACCAAGCAATTCTGCCACAGCAGCTGGGTGGGCCACAGTTTAACTCATTCTGACACTCTACCGGGAGACAACAGCAGGTGCCACAGGCTAAGAGCTCAGTCCCCACAAGACTGCCCCCACTCCAAATGCCAACTGCAAGTCACAGGTCCCAGATGACCTACAACGTCTGTCCCACTTAGCTATAAACCGGAACTTCCCAACAAAAGAAAAATAAGAAAATAAATCAGAGGTTTTCATGACCTCCTCCCCTTTGGATTCAATCGTTTGCTAGAACAGCTCAGAGAACTCAGCAAAGCACTTATTTACATTTACCAGTTATTATATCATAAAGGATGTGAGGAAGGAGATCGAGGAACAACGGATGAAGAGGTACAGAAAACGAGGTCTGGGAGGGTCCCAGGCACAGGGACTTCTGGCCCTGTGCAGTTGGGGTGCTCCACCCTCCTGATACATGGATGTGTTCACCACCCTGGATGCTCACTGGGATTTCTGGACGTTTCATCACATAGGTATGATCCATCACTAACTCCCTCTCCCCTCTCTAGTAAATGAGGACGTGGCTGAAAACATAAACTTCTAATCACGGCCAGGCCCTCTTTCCTCCCACCAACCCCCCACTTCCCGCCCCAGAAGCTCCCCAAGAGTCACTTCCTCAGAACAAAAGACACTGCTATCACCCAGGAAATTCCAAAGGACTTAGGAACTTGTGTCCCAAAGTGAAGTCAAAGACCAAACATTAGAAAAAAAGATGCTTCTAGTGCTCTTTTCACCTAGGAAATTACTAGGGTTTTAGGAATATTTTTCTATGATTTCAAAATGAATAAATATAATTTTTAGACTCAATTATAAAGTGATAGGTGTATAAAAAAATTAAAACAACATACACGCATTTGAAAATTAAAAACTGCTAAATCAGTGATTTAGAATTCAATACCGCCAACAACAAAAAAAGAAACATATTGAATGGTGACACTTAGCAGACCTATAGGTAAATTTTTATTATACTTAAAAAAAAAAAAAAAACACAAAAAAAACCTGAAAAGCACCTAAGAATTAGGTAGTCTGAATTCTACTCCTGGTTCCATCACTGCCCAAAATTGGGCACATTGCTTAATTTCTCTATGTATCCTTAACGTGCAAGTGTATCTGGCCTACTTGACCTCTAGTGAGGTCACATGAAGTATAAAAGCATGCAAGCTTTAAAAATCATCACACGCCATGAAAAGGTCAAAAAACTGTGATCAATAAAGCTGTAGATTGACCTGATGAACCCAAGACACAAGTCAGTAGACTCAGTGCCTGGGGGACCTCACTGGGTCCAGTTGGAGAAGCAGTGCCCTCAGAATGGTTCACAGGTGACCGACAATTAGGAGGAAAGAGATAGCCTATTACCATGTGTTGCAGGTACATCTGGGGACAGTCAACTAGAAACAACTCCGCTACCTGCCTTCCCCTCTCCTTCAATATGGCTTGACTTCCAGCAGCAATTTCCTCAACATAACCCTGCCACCTGGCCGTAGTTAACTGGACCAGGGGTGGACCAATATGATTTATTTCCAGAGAAACTTTGAGTTGGGATAGAAGTAGACAGGGATGGACAGCCAGACGCAAAAATTCTATGTAGCTGGAAGTTACACTGAGGTTAGAGCAATGAGCAGCCATCTTTGGATCAGGGGACTCCACTTTGTGACACAAGTTCCTAAATCCATTAAAATTTCCTGGATGATAGCAGTGTCTTTTGTTCTAAAAAAGTGACTCTTGGGGGGCTCTTAGGGTGGGCACTGGGGGTGTTGGTGGGAGGGAAGAGGGTCTGGCCATGATTAGAAGCTTAAGTTTTTGGTGGAGGAAGAATGAGGCAGAGATGAGCAGTCTAGCCCTCCTTGGGCTGCTGGTGCACTCTGGCCTGGTTCTGATTCTTCTTCCCAAGGCTCAGTTATTGGGCTCCATGAGTCACCCTTGAATCCTGATAAAATTCCCCTTTTTCAAAGGCTAGTGAGATGGTGTCCATTGCCAAAGATCCTTATCTAAACATATAATCTAGGGCTGGCTCATTTGGCAGCATTATGATTAACAGGAATAGTGAAGAGGTAGTTAACACACAAACCGCCTGGCACCGTCTTAACTGGGTCATGAACATATTGTGCAACCCTGACAGGTACAGTCATTCCAACAAAGACAGAAAAACAACTGAATCAGGAGCAATATAATTGTTAACCTTGACTGCACCCACATTTGAAAATGAAATTCAGGATAATAAACCTAGCCAGACCAGACCACATTTTCTGAGAATTTCTAACTGCTCTTAAGGACTGCAGCTTAAGTGTTTTCTGGTTCTGGAGAGTCACACCTAAAAACCACAAAGTTTAGAGTCCCTAAACTTTATGATAGAAAGTTGCAGAACCGGAGAAACCAAGATGGCAGTATTGGTAAACATCTAAACTGCTGCCTCGCACAACAATTTCAAACTACAACTAAAAGACAAAACAGACATAATCCAGAACCATAGGAAGGCTGGCTAGGGGAAATTCTACAACTAGAAGGAAAGAGAAAAGCACACTGAGACTCACAGGAGCTGCAGAAGGCAGAGGTACCTAGGTGCGTGTGGGGAGAGGGCAGGAAACTGAGCACATGCTGGCTTTCTCAATCGGGAGGTAGATAAAAGCTCCCGACTGCTCTGAACTCCTTGTCCAAACGAGACTCTGGGGACCCAAACTCATTCGGGAAGAAAATGGACTGTCTGGCAGTGGGCGAAACTCGAGGGTGGCTTTCTCTCAGAGGTGCTTGCAGTGATTACCACAGGACACTGAGACCCAGGGGCCTCTTAGGTCAGGGATAACAGGAAGCCATTGCTGTTTGCTCCCCCTTGAGACTCTGCCCCATCCAAGCTGAGCAGAGAGGCTTTTGCAAGTCTTCTCCCATAAGGGTATCTCCAGTAGAGAAGTTCTCCCAGTGTATACACAGCCAATTGGCCTGGAGGTCAATTCCTCCCAGGAATACCAACAACAATCAAGGCATAACTACAAGACTGTGCACACAGCCCACAAAGGGAATACACCAAGAGTGTCCACCTCAGGTAACTGGGAAAGCTGAAGCACTGGGCCCTATAGGGCACCTACCACACAAAGTCACTCTATCAACTCAGGGAAGCAGCCAAAATGAGGAGACAAGGAAACAGATCACAAGTGAAAGAAATGGAGGGAAGCAAATGACTGGCTATAGAGTTTAAAACCACAGTTATAAGGTTTTTTAAAGAATTTTCTAGAAAAGGCCAATAAATTTAGAGAGACCCTTGAGGATATGAAAAAGAACCAACTAGAAATTAAACATACACTGACTGAAATAAAAAATAATATACAGAGACCCAACACCAGACTAGAGGATCACAAGAATCAAGTCAAAGATTTGAAATACAAAGAAGCAAAAAACACCCAACTGGAAAAGAAAAAAGAAAAAAGAATCCAAAAAGTTGAAGATAATGTAAAGAGTCTCTGGGACAACTTCAAGCGTACCAACGTCTGAATTATGGGGGTGCCAGAAGAAGATAGAGAGCAAGATACTGAAAACCTATTTGAAGAAATAATGATAGAAAACTTCCCCCACCTGTTGAAAGAAATAGACTTACAAGTTCAGGAAGTATACAGAACACCAAACAAGAGGAATCCAAAGAGGACCACACCAAGACACATCACAATTAAAATGCCAAGGATAAAAGATAAAGAGAAAATATTAAAAGCAGCAAGAGAAAAACAGTTAATTACCTACAAGGGAGCACCCATATGATTGTTAGGTGATTTCTCAACAGAAACTATACAGGTCAGATGGGAGTGGCAAATATTCAAAGTGATGAGTAGCAAGAACCTACAACCAAGATTACTCTATCCAGCAAAGCTATCATTCAGAATTGAAGGTCAGATAAAAAGCTTCACAGATAAGAAAAAGCTAAAAAATAAAAATAAGTTCATCAATGCCAAACCAGTATTATATAAAATGCTGAAAGGTATTCTTTAAGAAGAGGAAGAAGAAGAAAAAGGTAAAGATAAAAATTATGAACAACAAATACATATCTATCAACAAATAAATCTAAAAATCAAGTGAATAAAAAATCTGATAAACAGAATAAACGGGTGAATATACTAGAATCAGTGGACTGACAATTCTCAGGGGGAAAAGGGTGTTGGGGGGATGCGGGAAGAGACTGGACAAAAATCATATACCTATGGATGAGGACAGTTGGGGGGGAGTAGATGGGGAGAAAAAGGACAGAGGGTAGGGTGGGAACTGGGCGGAGGGGAGCTATGGGGGGTGGGGGAAGAGGAACAATTTTAATAATCTGAACAATAAAGATTAAAAAAGAAAAAGTTGCAGAACCACAGATGCTACTGTAACAACCTTAAAACTAATAAGCAAGTCTCAGACGTATCAGCCCAGTCCCCCTGCTCCCGAGCCCCATCAATCCAGGAGCTGAGAAAACAGCATTCATCCCTATTTTCCTCCATGCATCCAGCAACGACTGAGCACCCACTGTGCCAATCGCTTGTTAGGGTCTGGAGATACAACAGCGAACAAAGCGATGAAGTCCCTGCCTCAGGAGCTTATGTTTTAAGTGGAGAGCGGTGACATGAAGCGTGCTGGCATATGTGCTGGAAAAGAAAAGAAGAGCAGGGCAGGTGACAGTGATGGATGTGTGTCATCCTATATGCACTATTCAGGCACAGCCTCCGAGATAAGGTGACAACTGAACAGAGACTTTGAAGGAGGGAGGTTGGCAGAGGTGCAGCTCTCCGGGCCAAGAGCTTTCCAGGTAGAGGGAAGAGCTAGTCAACAGCCGGTGGTGGGAGCCGGTGTGGCTGGGAGCCTGGGAGGGGGCGATGGAGGTGCTTTGTGGGTTTTGTAAGGACTTCCACATTTCCTCTGAGAAGGGGTCAATTAGGTTTTAACGGGGACCTACGGGAAATGACTTAAAAGGATCGCTCTGAAATGACCTTGAACTGCCACTCAAGGCAGATGAAGAGTGGGCATGGACCACCAAACACCTACATTTCCTTAAAGGTTCATGTGTTAGCTTTAAAAATCAATGCATTTTGCATTCCTTTCTGTAATGCATCCACTTGTTTTAATATTAAAATGTTAAATTATTTATAAAAAAGGGAGGGGAGCACTCTGGCTGCTGTATTGAAAATAAACTATAGAGGGGCCAGGAAAACCAGAGAGAAGACTATTGACCAAGTCCCGACAGACACATGATGGTGGATTAGGTCACGCAGCAGTGGCGGAGATGGGGAGAAACGGGCCGGCTCGGACATTGCTGCAGGATTCCCTGGAGGATTGGGTGTGGGTTTTCAGGATTATAAGATGATCCCAGGCTTTGGCTTCCAAATGAAAGTGCTTGCTCAGTTACAGGTCTGAGAGGAAGACAAAAAACTGGAGCCAGGAATTGGGCAAGGTTGATGAGCACAATGGCTAGAACTGAAGTTACTATACTTCGAGAATTTGCAATACTAAAAGCAAAATCAAGGTCAGAGCTTCGGTTCAATTTGAGGGGCAAGGACAATAATTCAAACAGGTCAAGGGCAATAATTTATGAGAGACCAGGTATTATGCTAACAGGCTTTGTAAGACTGCCTTTTAAAATCCTTACCACCTCAGAAATTGTGCCATTGGCGCTATCTTACAGATGAGAAAAATCAAGAGGCTGAATGACCTCCACAAGGCTGGGAAGCAGTGGAGTGCAGTTTTCAGTTTGGTTTGGATCTGACTCTGAAGCATGTGTGCTGAAGACTATGCAATACTGCAAAGTTCACCGTCTCAGTCAGAGGCTGAAGTCATCTCTAAGGTCCAAGCGTGGGAGTGGCGAGCACAGTTGGAAGCAAGGTCCAAGTGTACAGACAAATATGCATCCAAGCCTGCGGTTTCAGCTGGGCAGGAAGAAACAGGCTTGGACTGGAGTGTGAACCAGGAGCCAGGATCTGCCGCAGAGCTAGGCAGGGCACTGCAGAGGGGGCAGTGGTCATGAAAGGGAAGCTACATTTGTTAACACTACCACTACCACAAGGCATTGAAGATACACATGCAAACCTTAGGAATCTGATTGCTAGACCTCTGCACTGGGATGGGAGCAGTGCCCCCGCACCGGTGATCAAAAAACCCTCCTCTGTAAGATACTTGTTGCATACCAACCTTTGGAAGAAGTCACAAAGATTCTTCTCTTCACCTGGCTTAAGGAGACTGCCCCAGGCAACATGAGGAAAGAGCCATGGTGAGCTCACACTGCTCTTTCAACGGTAAACAATCCTGGGGTTTCAATATTTCTGTCTCTGCCAGTCAAGTGGGAAGGGTGCACTAAACACATAATTTCATTCTCAATATTTGATAGCACACTAAGCAGCCAGTCCAATGTAGCTTTTATACTGGTTAAGGCTAATCATGGTGACTAGCATAGTGGGTTAGAATTCAACATGGCACTGTCCTATTCAGTGCCCCCCCCCCCTAGTTAATGAGGAACTTACACCCACCGAGATGTGACACCCAGTGAGAGTGTATGTCAGTGAAACTGAATCCAGAACTCAGATCTCCCAACTCCCAATCCGCCCTACCCTTCTCTATGCAGATTTTGATGGTAGTACATCTAGAATGATAAGCAATCCTAGTATGCACAAGTATAGGGTTTAAAGGACAATAGACTAATATGAGACACATGATAAACCCTGTTAGGGGAGAGCCCCTCTTGATTTTTTTTTTAAATTTAAATTTTTTTTAATTGATTTTAGAGAGTGAGGGAGAGGGATAGAGCAATGGTTACCAATGTGAGGCACATGACCCACAGGGGAGAGGGGAGGAAATTTTGATTTTTAAGAGGGTCAATTCGAGAAAGTTATTAACAGTGAATTTTTTTGCATTTTTATGGTTCTAGGGGCCTCCTATATAGTATCTATCTATCTATCTATCTATCTATCTATCTATCTATCAGCCTGTGACCATTTGGCCAGTAGCTATGACATGCACTGACCACCAGGGAGCAGACGACACTCAAAGTACAGGCATGGAAACATGGAACAGACCAATGAATCTCAGAGGGAAGAGGGGAGGGGAGAGGGCAGAAAGAGATTAACCAAAGATCTTATATGCATACTAGAGGCCCAGTGCATGAATCGATGGCCTATGGGGATTGGGCTGAAATCAGCAGTCTGACATCCCCTGTGGGGTCCCAGGTTGCAAGAGTGCAGGCCAAGCCAAGGGACCCCACCAGTGCACAAAACTGTGCCCTGTGCCTCTAGCCCAGGGGTGGGCAAACTTTTTGACTCAAGGGCCACAATGAGTTCTTAAACTGGACCGGAGGGCCGGAACAAAAGCAACCTGACCATGCTGGCACTCTCATCTTGGGCTGCTGGTGAAGGAGTGGAGGGGAGAGCAAGAGAACCCTTTGCTCTTTCGGCTCTGCGGGCCGGATAGAACAGCCAAACGGGTGGGATCCGGCCCGCAGGCCGTAGTTTGCCCACGGCTGCTCTAGCCCTATATAATAAAGAGGTAATATGCAAATTGACCATCACTACAACACACAAGATGGCTGCCCCATGTGGTCAAAGATGGCTACCACAAGATGACCGGCAGAGAGCAGTTGGGGCGACCAGACCTGCAGGGGAGGGCAATTGGGGATGACCAGGCCTGCAGGAGAGGGCTATTAGGAGTGACCAAGCTGACAGGACAGGGCAGGGCAGTTAGGAGCAATCAGGCTGGCAAGCAAGCAGTTAGGCTCAATCAGGCTGGGAGGGAAGAGGTTAGGGGGTGATTAGGCTGGCAGGCAGAAGTGGTTAAGGGCAATCTGAGTGGTTGGGAGCCAGCAGTCCTGGATTGTGAGAGTTTGGACCTAAATGGGCAGTTGGACATCCCTTGAGGGGTCCCAGATTGGAGAGGGTGCAGGCTGCTAAGGGACACCCCCCTCCCATGCATGAATTTCATGCACCATCCCTCTAGTATAAATATATATTTGTGACATTTATGCATTTCAGTTCTCCATTATGTTTTGAAACTTTGCTATTTTTTCATATCACTTCATATTATTACCTTTAACAATTTATTATTGACCTCTTCCTCAGTACTTCAACCATCCTTTCATTTTTTTTTTCTCTTTCATGGATGCCTGGAAGCTTGTTTAGACCAAGTTTTAATGGCCTTTTAGGCTTCCTCCATGTGAATGAGTTCACTTTTTGAGTAAGAATTATATGTCAAAGCGGGGCATCAGGATTAGGGAAGCATGGCCAAGAAAAGGTTGGGAACCACTGGGATAGATAGAAACCTTGATGAGAGATACATAGGTCAGCTGCCTCTTGTATGGCCCCTCTGGGGATCATACCCGCAACCTGGGCATGTGCCCTGACTGGGAATCAAACCAGCGGCCTCTTGGTTCATGGGTTAGCACTCAACCACTGAGCAGCACTGGTTGAGCTACTTATTTTTAATTTAACAACAAATGGGAACTGAAAAGGCTGAGATTGGTGAGCAATTCAGTCATTCAAAGAGCATGAGGACCAGCCCACTCATTAAACACACTATATAATACACACCAAAGCAGCTGATAGGAAACAGTCCTTTTAAATAAAACAATAACCTCATAAGGAGCAATACTATGCAGAACCTACATTATTTAACTTAGAAGCTAAATTATTTTGAAAACACTTTGATTACTGATACTCTTTTACTCCTTATTGTAAGTTACATAATTGGCTCAGCTTTAAGATTTAAATCCCCTGTTCCCAAGCTAGACTGCAACAGGAAATAAATAACAAGACTCATCATCATCGATATGGCTGCAAAGACTCCCTGGGGTGTAGTTATGACTTTGTCAGTTGTTTGGAATTAGGAAGTCCAATTCCTACTATAGTTAAAGTAAACGAAACACAGCAAGCTTGGTAGTATTAATTGAAAAGGCTTGGTTTCTTATTTGGGAAAATATGTCTGAATAGGAACTTTCATTCTGCTGGCAGGAATGTAAATCTGTACAATCACATTTGGGCAACAAAGTGACATCTCATAAACTTGAAGATACACATTCTCTGTGACCCAACAATTCTACTTCTAGATACATATCCTAGCACTTGTATTGTTCACAAGAATGCACACTGCAAACATGTTTGCTTTTAGGAGCGAAATTTTGAAAACAAATGTTATTTAAAAAATAGATACATTGCAATGCAGCAATTAACAGAATTAGAGCTAATTATCAACAATTAAATTTCAGACATGTTGAGCAAAAAATGCAAATTGCAAAAAGATGCAAAAGTATAAAACTGTGCATAAGAATAAGCAAGGCTAGGAACAGTTTCTACTTCTGAGGAGGCAGGGGTATGAGATATAGGTGGTTTGAAGAGGGATTCCATTGTATTGTGTTTATCTGATGCAAATCAAAATGAGATGAACTAACAAAGAAAGTGGTATATACTTTTTTTTTTAATTTTAAACACTTTTTCTGTATGCTTGAAATCTCATTTAAAAAGAAAACACCCAAAAGGTGGAAGGAAACAATGCAGGCTCCAAATTAGGCATAATGTTCAAGCTTCAGAAATAGCTTTTAAAATTATGATGCCAAAACATTAGTTCAGAGATGGGTCAGATCTATTGACAAAGACAATACCAAAAAGTCTGAAAGCTGCAGGAGAGGGACATTCCTCTAAGTCAGAATTAGTCATTTAAAAAGTAAATTATTGTTTGGCTGGTGTGGCTCAGTGGTTGAGCATCAGTCTATTAACCAGGGAGGTCACAGATTCCAATCAAGACATTTGCCTGGGTTTTGGGCTTGATCCCCAGTAGGAGGCAGCCAATCAATGTTTCTCTCTCATCACTGATGTTCTGTCTCTCTCTCTCTCCCGTTCTCTCTGAAAAAGCAATAAAAATATATAGGTTTTTAAATAATAAATAAAAAGTAAATTATTTTTGGACATAAGCAAGATGGCAGAACAGGAAGCCCAAGACATCACTACCCCACAGAAGTATCAACCTAACAATATATAGTCCATAATGCCTTCAGAAGAACTCCAGAAACCAGTTAGGAAGTCACAGTATCCCAGACAACCTCAAAGCCGAGTACATTGAAAAGGGTAAGAAAAGCTGTTTCATTTCTACCATGTCAGCCCCTCCCCCGAGCCAGCATAGCTCATGCTTAGAAGGAAAAGCTTGCCTCACAGCTTCTTCCTCAGGAGGGAGAGAGAACAATCGTCAATGTGCCAGGCTGTGGGAGGGCTGCTTAAGAGACTGATTCCAGCACGACCTGACTCAAAGCACTAATTTGATGCCTGGGAGCCACTGGGAAAGTGAGCTCAGTGAGTTGTTGTAGTGCCAGCGAACCAGAGGTAATTCAGACACACACCAGAAGGAGCAAGAAACCATAACCTCCAGAAAAAAGAATCTGTTGGGGGCAAGGGAGGATTTATACACACAGAGATGATACATCCCCATACAAGGTTTGAGATGCCCCAAGAATCTCTAGCTGGGATGATTGGTGAAGATCTTCCCCCATTACAAAGCCAGTCTGTAAAGACAGGCAATGGCGGCTTTTTCCCAATGCAAAAGTCACAACAAAAAATAAGACACATGAAGAAACAGGGAAGCATGGCTCAATCAAAGAAAAAAAAAAATCTCCAAAAGCTAGCTAAAAATAACTGGAGATCTATTAATTATCTGACAAAGAATAAAATAATCATCTTGAAGAAACTCAATGTGCCCTAGCTGGTGTGGTTCAGTGGTTAAAGTGTTGGCACACACTAAAGGGTCTTGAGTTTGATTCCCAAGGGCACATAGCTGAGTTGCAGGTTCATCCCTGGCCCCAATTGGGGAGCACGTAGGAGGCAACCAACCGATTTGCCTCTCTCATATTGATGTCCCCTGCCCCACTCTAAAAATCAATGAAAAAATATCCTTGAATGAGGATTAACAAAAAAACAAAACAAAAAAACCCAAGACAGAACTACACAAAATCAGAAAAACAATGAACAAAATAAGAATATAGAAAATATATCTTTAAAAGAATCAAATGGAAATTCTACAGCTGAAGAATACAAGAACTGAATTGAAAAATTCACTAGAGAGCATCAACGTCAGACTTCATCAAGCAGAAGAATTAGTGAACTCTAAGATAGTTTATTTGAACTGTCAAGTTGGAGTAAGAGGAACAAAATGAAAAAAGTATACAAAACCTGAGGACAACAACAAGATGGCGGCAGAGGTAAAAGCCTAACTGCAGCCGCACTCAACAATTTCAAAAAATACAACTAAAATATAGAGAGGACACTATCCAGAACTACAGGAAAGTTGACTGACTGGGAATTCTACAACTAGAAGGAAAGAGAAAACCAGAAGGAAAACCAGAGGAGCTGTAAAAGCCTAAGGTACGGAGGCACCATGCGCGCGGGGAGAGGACGGAGCCGGAGAGGAGGGGCGGCTGAGTGCCTGGCTGGCGTTCCCTAGCGGGAAGGAGATAAAAGCTCCGGACTGTGCTGAACCCCAACTCCGACTGCACTGAACCCCAGTTCTGGGCGAGACCCCGGGGGTCCCAGGCTCATACAGAGGGAATCTGGGCTGTAAGGCGGAAGCTCAGCCGAGCAGCGGCAAAAAGGCAGAGCCCCGGAGTCGCGCACATTGCGCGCAGAGGAGGGACTGTTCGCTGAGCTGCTGAATTGCCCCAGCGGGAAGGACTCAAAAGCTCAGGACTGTGCTGAGCCCCAGTTCTGACTGCACTGAACCCCAGTCCTGGGCAAGACCCTCGGGCTCCAGACTCATACAGAGGGAATCTGGGCTGTAAGACAGAAGCTTAGGGGAACGGCGAAAAGCAGCGCCCCTGAGTCGCGCACATTGCGCGCACAGAGGAAAGACTGTTGTTTGGGCCGTGAGATCGCCCTACCAGGAAGGAGACATAAGCTCCGGACTGCTCTTAACCACACTTTCAACTGCTCTGAACCCCAGTTGTGGGCTTGTTGGGGGAGAGACTACACTGTCTGGTAGCGGGCGAAGCTCTAGGGTGCCTATCTCTCAGAGGTGCTTGCAGCGAGTACCAAAGGACACTGAGGTACACTGAGACTCAGGAACCTCCGAGGGCGGGGCTAACCGGAAGCCAAGGCTGTAGGCTCCACCCAGAAACTCCGCCCCATCCAAGCTGAACTCAGAGAGGCTTTTGCAGGTTTCCAAGTCTAGTGGAATAAGGTTGTCTCCTGGCATAGACACAGCCGATCCTCCCAACCTACCAACTCAGGGAAGCAGCGAAAATGTCAAAACGAGGTAACAGATCACAAACGAAAGAAATGGAGGACAAAAAGCGACTGGATATAGAGTTCAAAGCCACGCTTATAAGGTTGTTCAACAATCTCTTAGAAAAGGCCGATAAAATAAATGAGACCTATGAGGATATGATAAGAGATCAACAAGAAATAATAAAGGGTCAACTAGAAATAAAGAATACAATCTCTGAAATAAATAATATTATACAGAGTCCTAAAAACAGATTGGAAGATTGCAAGAATCAAGTCCAAGATTTGGAACACAAAGAGCCAGAGGACACTCCTCCCCAGAAGCAAGAAGACAAGAGAATCCAGAAAGTTGAAGATAGTGTAAGAAACCTCTGGGACAACTTCAAGTGAACCAACATCAGAATTATGGGCATCCCAGAAGATGACAGAGATCAAGATACCGAAAACATATTGAAAGAAATAGTGACAGAAAACTTCCCCCACCTGGTGAAAGAAATAGACTTACAAGTCCAGGAAGCACACAGAACCCCAAACAAAAGGAATCCAAAAAGAACCACACCAAGACACATCATAATTAAAATTCCAAGAGCTAAAGACAAAGAGAGAATATTAAAAGCAGCAAGACAAAAGCAGGTAGTTACCTATAAAGGGGCACCCATACGACTGTCAGCTGATTTCTCAACAGAAACCATGCAGGCCAGACGGGAATGGCAAGAAATATTCAAGGTGATGAATAGCAAGAACCTACAGCCAAAAATACTCTACCCAGCAAAGCTATCACTCAGAATCGAAGGCCAGATAAAGAGCTTCACAAATAAATTTAAGCTAAAGGAATTTATCACTGCCAAGCCAGAATTATATGAATTGCTAAAAGGGGTTCTTTAGGAAGGGGAAGAAAATAAAGATAAAAATTATGAACAAACACGTAACTATCAACAAGTGAGTCTAAAAACCAAGGGAAGTAAAAATCATGATGAACAATATCAACTGGTGAATATAATAGAATCAGAGGTATGGAAGGGGAGTGGACTGATGATTCTTGGGGAAATGGGGAGTGGAGCGGGGCGGGAAGAGACTGAACATAAACTGCACCTATGGATGAGGACAATGGGGGATGGGGAAGGGCAGAGAATTGAATGGAAACTTGGTGTAAGGGAGCAATGGGGGGGGGAATGAGGAACATTTGTAATAATATGAACAATAAAGATTTATTAAAAAAATAAAAGAAAAAAAAAAAAGAAAAAAGTATACAAAACCTAAGGGACATAAGGAGACACAATCAAGCCGAAACTGGTTTGGCTCAGTGGATAGAGCATCAGCCTGTGGACTGAAGGGTTCCAGGTTTGGTTCTGGTCAAGGGCATGTACAGTGGTTGTGGGCACATCCCTGGTAGAGGGTGTGCAGGAGGCAGCTGGGCGATGTTTCTCTCTCATCGATGTTTCTAGCTCTCTATCCCTCTTCCTTCCTCTCTGTAAAAAATCAGTAAAATATATTAAAAAGGAAAAAAAGAGAGACACAATCAAGCAGACTAATCTATATTACTCAGTGAAATAAGCCAGTCTAAAGGCTTCATACTTGGGCACTCCCTGGAGAAGAAACCCTGGTTCCCCAAGATATGCGATCAGTGCTGGGGCCCCACCAGCAGGTGAGGGGACCCTAAGGCAGGAGCTAGACATGGAGGCCACGGGGGCATAGGATACCAAAGAGACAGAACTGAAGCTCACATTACCCTGCTTGGCCACAGAGGATGGCTGATTAGCCAGATGGGAAAGATTCCTCAGGGAAGGAACAACCTAAGACAGGAACAGTCGAAGAGGGGCCATCAGGAGAGAACTTGGGGGTCAACTGAGATGGGGCACAGACACACACACACCCCCCAACCCCCCGCTAACTTTGCAGGGGCCTGAACCCTCACCCCTGCTGAGGGAGTCTCCTGCCCCCATGGCTGCTTAACTTCCCATCCCCAGGGACCCAGGTAAAAGACAGAGACTTAGCTGATAGCAGCTGCCCTCTCACTGCAACAAGACTTGTTTGAGTTGTCTTGTACCCATGGTGTGGGGAAGTGGGGTTTTTGATATCTAAATCCAGCCTACTACCAGGAATGCTCAGGGCCTACTCAAGAAGGCAAACAGTCCTTTCCACTAATATTTACACGGAAAAATAAGATTGTTTTAGAGTAATAAATTTGACAGTAAAATAGTAGACAAGTTTTCAGGCTAATTTAAATTGGCTAATTGAAATAAGCAAATATTCTAGAAAAAGAATAAGTTCTTTAGCAAAGGAAAGATTGGAGAAAAAATATATATAAAAAGAGGTTCCTGACTATGCAGCTTAAAGCTTCTATACATATCTTGAGTTTTGAAATATAGTCATGTGCCACATAAGATTTCAATAACGACACGTGACAGTGGTATACTACACAACCTAGATGTGTAGTAGGCTATATCTTCTAGGTTTGTGTAATGAAACTCTATGATGTTCGCACAACAAAATCACCTAAGGATGCATTTCTCAGAAAATATTCCTATCGCTAAGCAGCACATGACTACAGAAAGCTTTAATTCCATTTAATTATGTGCAGGTAAATCAAGAGATTTTTGCGTGGAGATAAAGAACAACAGTCTCAATGTGGAGCTGAAAGAGGGAACAGAAGCTAATTGTCTAATATAGCTTAAACTATAATTTGAAAATGCTCACAAGTGGAACTAAATACAGATTATGCTAGTAATATTTATTCTAGCAGGTAATTTTAATTATCTAAAGTTATACAGGAGCCATATTTGTTGGCCATGTTTTATTTGTCATTTTTCTTCAAACAGGATAACCAAAAAAAGATACAGACAGTATTCAATAAAATAAAATGGATGAAACAAATTCTAAGAGACTGCAATGCCACATGCTACATTTAACCTAATTTTATTCATGCTTGCCTTGGGATGGGGAATAGATCATTCAATAAAAACATACAGTAAAAACAAAATATGTCTTATCATGTACAACTTTTAAACTACAATTATGATGTACCTTAATTATTTCCATGCACACAAGTCTAACATTACAGTTGTTGTTTTTTTAAAAAATAAACACAATTAAGACTTCTAGGAGCATTTTATAATAAAGTAATTCCTAATTTTTCTTTGTAGATAGATCAAGCACCTCCAAAATACAAATTCCTATACACAGTGAGCACTTTACTTAAAATGAATACTTAAGTAAATTAAGTACAGGGACAGCCTTTAGGATAAGCTGACATTATATATTCAGCTAAGTAGGCAACAAACCATAGTGCCAAATGGAAAAAGTGTATTTGTAAATAAATTTCAAAAACTAAGTTAACTTTTTATAATTAAATACAGAAAATATACTGCTTTGCTAAAATAAATAAGATGTGATGTAGTAACACTTCACTATAAAGAATGCATACCAGAACATTTATAAATGGTGAGTGAATCTTATTAAGAATAGTTTACTACAATAAACGCTGGCTAAATAGAAGTGCATATTGTGAAGCACTATGGGTGGTATATGTTTTGCCACATACTTTTGTTACCTTGAGGTAGATAACACATGTGTACCAAATTCGGCATTCATTTTCAGTTGCTGCTGGTATCATGTGTTTTAAGAAACGTGTACAGTATGAAAAACTTGAAAATACTCATGAATGAAAAATGTTTTAGGAAAAAAATAGATATTTCCATGCAATTATGTACAGTCTCACTGTGTAAATTTCAAGGCAAGATTTTTGTTTCCTGTAAAACAGATCATTGTTCTATGAGAGAATGTTTTTTACTGTCTTAGTGCATTTCTTTGTCTCCTCCTGCATTGCATTATTTTGCTCTATTCTTTTTTGTGTGTGCAAATGACATGCCAGTTAAAATGAAAACCATCTCACAAGTAGGAAAAAAGTCTGGATTTTAAAAACCAAGAACTAATAAAATCCTTTCTAAATGAAACCATCTGATTCAAGTAAAAAAATGACTTAAACACTAGTAATAAAAAAGACAAACACATTTCATGAAGAATACAAAGAGAAATGTCTGCTGAGTGTTTTAGTTCAGATGTTTCAGAATGCTGCTGTATGTTTTATGAGGAATCTGTGGGGAAGATTTCATAGCAGAAGGTGTTAATGTGGCCTGTATTGACTTAAGTGGTGACCCAACTGGACTGTGAAACTGTGGGATGCCTATGGATTCAAGCTGCTTGTTCAAGAGGAACTCACCACCGTTATTCAGAAAGCCTTCCTCATTTCCTCTCTCCCCAAACTTCCCATCTTCTATAGGCTCAGTGTCTAGCATTTCAGTATCTTCTTTCCTACTAAAGAACTTGTCCAAGTAACTGGTATAAGTGTTTTCCTTCTCTATTTGTTCATCCTTCCTTACCTCACAACAAAACTGACTTATGAGAAAACAGTCCTCTGCACCACCCACAAACTGGCTATCCCAAGAAGATTGGTACAAGGCTTCTAATTGAGCTAAATTTGCCATTCCCTTTTCCTGTTTTTCTCGGCTTACTGACTTTGATATCAAACTTTTCAATTCTAGTTGGGACACTGAGCTATTCAAGTCATTTAATTTATCAACAACATCAGTGGGCTCATGTTGTGAACTAAGTTGAATAGTTCCTGCAATAAAGGAATCAAAGTCAAATCCCTGGTTCTTTTCCCTTTCTTTCTCAGCCATTTGCTGTGATGCTTCCTCTAGAGCTATCTGGGCTTTAACCAATCCATTCCTTTCACATTTTGACTTTCCTTTCTTATCAGATTTTTCTTTGCTTTGTTCTTTCCAATTGGAAAGATCTATAATAAGCTTGGGTTCATAGTAATGGTTAACTTCACTCTCTCTCCAAACTAAGTTATCTAAATATGATGATGACCTCATTTTGTAGTTACAAGTATGGCTACACTCCAGATCACAATATTTGTTTTCATGATGATCTGGGTACTGCCAACAAGGCTCAGTGGAGTAATTGGTATCAAAAGCAGGATCCTCCAAATACTTTTCACGATCTCCATCCAAATATTTTCGAGGATCAACTTGTACTTCTTCTTCATCAGTGACATCAGACAGATTTCTTGGGTCACGCTGAACTTCATCAATATCAAAGTTATTATGTATAGGCCAATCATGCTCTGAAAATTGACAATCATGGTACCTGAAAAAACACACAATACATTACTGTTAGTCCAGATGTCAAATTTCATTTGCAAATTCACTGAGTGCCCTCTACGTGAAAGCACTGTAAAAGGCCTATGAGAGATAAGAGTATAAAGTTATAAGCCTTCCCTGCCCTCAGAAACTTATAATTTTAATAGACAGGTAAGATCTGTACCCATAAAGAAAAGTGAGGAACTATTTGATAATTACCAATGAAATACATAATATAAAAATTCTGGGACCTCCATTCTTAAATAAGACCAATTATAATTTCACACTTACTTCCTCTTTTCTCTATTGATTCATTAATATGTGATACTAACCCACTTTTAAGATAATTATATCCAAACTTCTCTAGAATTTAGAAATCCTAAAAGGCAGCAGAGGGAAGAAATCCTTTCACTAAAATAAGTAACAGTATATATTTTGATGTGTAATATGGTTCAGAAAAGTTCCTTATACTGAACTTATGTTAACCATTTCCAAATAAATTTTGTGATGAGAAAAAAAAATTTCAATATAAATATTATAATTTATATCCTTTGACATAATGAATTATATGTAAAAATTTGAGATACTTATGGAGATATCTTATTGTATAAGGTTGATTCTTCTCATCTTCTAAACCCAAAGAGACTTACTACATTTTTTAAGAATTCTACATTGTGTTATATATAATTTAAAAATAAACTTCACGCTGAAACCGGTTTGGATCAGTGGATAGAGCGGTTTGGCTCTGCGGACTGAAAGGTCCCAGGTTCAATTCCGGTCAAGGGCATGTACATTGGTTGTAGGTACATCCCTGGTAGGGGGTGTGCAAGAGACAACTGGTCAATGTTTCTCTCTCATCAACGTTTCTAGCTCTCTATCCCTCTCCCTTCCTCTCTGTGGAAAATCAATAAAATATATATATTAAAAAAAATAAATTTCACTGTATTATGATTTATTAAAAATACAATATGTATTTTTCTAATTTAGGATCAATTTACCTTTCCCAGTTATAAATGTGACTATGAGTTTCATCCATAAGCAAAATATCATCAACTTCATCTTCAATATGGAAAGGATGACTGGAAATTGGCTCATCCATTGGAAAAGAATAGATGCTCATGTAAGGATGGGAAAGTGCTTCTTCTGCCGTCAACCGATCCATGGGGCTAAATGTCAAAATTTGTTCCAGGAAATCCAGTGCTGCAAAAGAAAGAGATAAAACTCCTTAACTATACTGAAGGTCTACCATCTCATAAAGGAAATAAGAAAGGTCTCTACAAGGTAAGTTAATTAAAGTTTTGTCAGAGAAATAAAACTAGCCTAATATATATATTAAAAAGAAAAGACATTGAGGAAAGAGGATTATGGCGTAGGTAAACACTCCTGAACAGCTGCAGTGCACAAGTTTAAAGAAAACTATAAAACAAACGTCTATCTCCCCAAAACCAAATGAAAGCTGGCTGGGAGGAAGCCCTACAACTAGACTGAAAGAAAGAGGAGAATCCAGGGCATAAGCGCTGAAACACTGAGGTAGGGGGGCGAGGACGTGATAAAGGCTGGCGGGATCCAGGATGGCAAAGGGAGGTGCTTTCTTCAACCCCAAGAGAGGCAAGCGCCCGATCTCTGAAATCCAGTTTATGGGGAGAGGCTAGACCAGGGGTGGGCAAACTTTTTGACTCGAGGGCCACAATAGGTTCTTAAACTGGACCGGAGGGCCGGAACAAAAGCAACCTGACCTTGCTGGCACTCTCATCTTGGGCTGCTGGTGAAGGAGCAGAGGGGAGAGCAAGAGAACCTTCACTCTTTCGGCTCCGCGGGCCATAGTTTGCCCATGGCTGGGCTAGACTGTCTGCCATCGGGCCAGAAAGTGAGGCTGGCTTGCTTGCAGAGCTGAGATGATTTTGCTGTGCTGTGGTGTGAGACCCATGGAGACGCTAGGACGCCATCAGAAGCGGTGTATGGGCAGCCATCACTGTTGGCCACGCCCCAGCCTAGTGATGCCCTGAGACTCTGCCCCTCATAACACATCCAAACTCCAAGTAGCGGTCTTTGCATATGAATGACCCTCTCTGTTGCAGTTTAGCAAAATTGCAACCTGGGGCAAACAGATCCAAGGAGGACAGGACTGTGGTTCACGCTGTAGCTTCTGCGACAGTACTGGCCTCAGACAGTAGCTGAACTGCACCTCATTGAGACCCAGAAACCAGAGTTCTAGTGCTCAGTTTCAATCCCTCACACCCATAAGTGACACATTCGGGAGATGGTCTCAGTGAGCACCAAAGCCCCATTGAAACAAGGCATGTCTCCAGCGCAGCAGTTCTTCCTTTATAGACACAGCAGGTCCTCACAGACAATTGGCCTCAAGGTCAATTCCTCCCAGTGTACCAACAGCAATCAAGGCTTAATTACACCAAGACTTTGCATTAAGCCCACAAAGGGATATAGCAAAAGCGACCACCTCAGGTGATTGGGGAAGCTGAGCTACTGACCCCTATAGGTCACCGACCACACAAAGCACTCCACCAACACAGGGAGGCAGCCAAAATGAGGAGACATGGAAGCATGACACAAATGGGAGAGATGGAGGAAAGTAAACTACTGAACGACACACAGTTCAGAATCACATTTATAAGATTACTCAAGAATCTTCTAAAAACCTTTGAGAAACTTGATGAGACCTCCAATAAGCTTTGTGAGACCTTCAAGGACCTTAATGAGAATACCAAAAAAATGGAAAAGGACCAGCCAGAAATTAAGCATGCAAAGTCTGAAATAAAGAATATACAAAAACTCAACTGTAGATCAACATACCCCAAAAATCAAACCAAAGATCTGGAATATAAGAAAGCAAAAATCACCCAACCAGAGAGGCAAAAAAAAAAAAAAAGAAGAAGAATCCAAAAGTGTGAGGATAGTGTAAGGAGCCTCCGGGACAGCTTAAAGGGTACCAACATCCGGATTTTTGGGGTGCCAGAAGAAGAGAGCAAGCAGAATATTGAAGGCTTAATGGAAGAAATAATGACAGAAAACTTTCCCTACCTGGTGAAAGAAATAGACCTACAAGTTCAGGAAGCGCACAGGACCCCAAACAAGAGGAATCCAAAGAGGACAACACCAAGACACATCATAATTAAAATGCTAAGGATAAAAGACAAAGAGAGAATATTAAAAGCAGCAAGAGAAAAACAGTTAATTACCTACAAGGGAGAACCCATATGACTGTCAGCTGATTTCTCAACAGAAACTATGCAGGCCAGAAGGGAGTGGCAAGTATTCAAAATGATGAACAACAAGAACCTACATCCAAGATTACTCTACCCAGCAAAGCTATCATTCAGAATTGAAGGTCAGATAAAGAGCTTCACAGACAAGAAAAAGTTAAAGGAATTCATCAACACCGAACCAGGATTACATGAAATGTTGAAGGGTGTTCTTTAAGAAGAGGAAGAAGAAAAAGGTAAAGGTAAAAAATTATGAACAACAAAAAGGCATCAAATACATACCTACCAATAAGCGAATCTAAAAATCAAGAGAATAAAAAAAAAATCTGAAGAACAAAATGGATTGGTGAATATAATAGAATAGAAAGGGATTGGACTAACAATTCACAGTAGAAAGAGGTCTGAGGGGCACGGGAAGAGATTGGACAAAAATCTTAAACCTATTGAAGACAGTGGCGGGGGTAAGGGTGTGGGGTGGGGTTGGGAATCAGGTGAAGGGGAGCTAAAGGGGGGGGGGAGGAACACCTGTAATAATCTGAACAATAAAGATTTATTACAAAAAAAAAGAAGAAAAGACATTTATTCAATAAACATAGGAAAAACTTGAAATGTACTCCAAATCTCACTTTATGGTAAATTATAAAAGAAAATATATTAATATGAAACTACCATTTTTGTCAGTCAAAAAAGGTCAAATAAAAGCAATTTCATGTGGCTCAACCTAATACATAGGTCATAATCTCAGCTCTGCAACTCACTAACTTCATTGAATCACTAGGTTACTTAAATCTGAACTTCAGTTTCTTCATGTATAAAATGGATAGAGATAGGTTATAAAATTTAAAAACATAGTATCTAGTGTTTAATAAAAAGACTTTCTCCTTTCCTCCCTCATCTCACTATCTTTTATACTAATTTATTGATCTCTGTTCATACTAATCTCATGCCAGCGTATCACATAATGCTCTTGATCATTTTAGGGCCTGGTGGAACTACCATACACCTACCTAATTCTCCCCACTAACTCACACTGTTAGATCTTCCTAAGCTCCTTACCCTGCCTGAACCACACTCACCAGCTTAAAGATTGCTCTTAAACCACCACACATTTGTATGCTTTATAACTTATACCAATCTTCAACTCTGAATCATTTCCACCATCTATTTTGTCTGCTTCCTAACCATATAATACTGATGAAAGCTAGATGGAAAATCACATATATATCTGGCTCACTACAAATTCATACTGTAAAATTTCAATTTAGCCTTTGCTATTGTGTTCAGCAATGTTCTACACTATCCTTTTATGCTCTCAATCTTCCCTATCATTCTCAACAGGTAAACTCACTTCACATTTATCTCAATTCCTGCTTGGTCTGTCACACATCCTATTATCCTTACCTTCTGTCTCAAATGAACATATAGCCCTTCTCTAAACTAAGCTATACTCTAGAAAAGACCCTATTCACACTATCTTATTCAATCCTCAAATCAGTCTAATAAAGACTAAAGAGAAAAAAACTTAAGTCTCATTGGTAATCATACCCCTCAGTGACCCAGGGCTGAGATTCCTTCCTTTGCTCTATTATATTATCCTAACCTAGGAGGTCATTTTACAATATATCAAACTATTCTTGGTTCTCCTGAAGAAGAAGAAAAAAGGTCTTAATTACCACTGGGCCCACATGCCTCAAGGCAAAAGAGACTGGAAGGCACAGAATTATGGATGGTTGACCCAGCACAATCACCATTTTAGAGAGAAGGAGGAGATATATTCAACTACACAAGAATATATTGTAAGATCCCTAGCATTTGGAAACTGTAGGCAACTAATAATAAGAGGAAGAAATAAGAAACTTGGGAGCCACACTGAGCTCCCAAGTATATGCATAAATAGTATATGCATTTCCATCATTGTAGATAGTTCTATTGGACAGCACTGCTCTAGAGGAAACGGGTCTAAGGCAGGCGTGGGCAAACTACGGCCCGCGGGCCAGATGGCTGTTCTAAACTACTGAAATAAAAAAAATTTTAAAAGACCATACCCTTTTATGTAATGATGTTTACTTTGAATTTATATTAGTTCACACAAACACACCATCCATGCTTTTGATCCGGCCCTCCAGACCAGTTTAAGAACCCAATGTGGCCCTCGAGTCAAAAAGTTTGCCCACCCCAGGTATAGAAATATGTGGTAGCTCTAACCAGTTTGGCTCAGTGGATAGCATCGGCCTGTGGACTCAAGGGTCCCGAGTTCCATTCCAGTCAAGGGCATATACCTAAGTTGCGGGCACATCCCCAGGAGGGGGTGTGCAGGAGGCAACTGATCGATGTTTCTCTCTCACTGATGTTTCTAACTCTCTCCCCCTCTCCCTTCCTCTCTGTAAAAAAAATCGTTTTAAAAAATAAGTAAATAAAAGAAATATGTGGTAAACTACAGAGAAAGGGAGGATGAGAGTTAAATATGATGGAGGAAAATGAAGAAGGTATTCATCTAAAGAAAGGGTCCTAATAGTCTTAATGTGTTAATTGATATAGAACATATCTTTAAACACTCTGCATTAGTGAGCACAGTTCTGCCACTTGTGAATATCAAGGATATTTGCCCAATGGTTAACTTAATGAACCCATTATCAAAGACACTCATTCAATACATTATGAATAAATTCCAGCAGTGAGCCAAATTTTCAGGTTGGTCTGTAGCTGACTGAGACATGGTCCCACCTTAATAAGGGTAGCAAAAAAGAAGATCCAAATTTAGCTAGATTACAATGCTTTAACAGCAATATCCTATATTTCTAGCTTGTCTCTTTTGATAAGACAGAGCAATAGAGCAACAACCCACTGCAGAGCCTAACCACTTAATCCCTAAGCAGTGTCTTTCAACTTGGCTGGCAGGGCCATATCTGTAGGAGTTTTTAAAAACACCAATACCTGCCCTGGTCCCCACCCCACCTCTGGATTCTGACTTAATAGTCTGCATTTTTAAAGAGTTCCCACAGAAAATTCTGAGGCATAGTCAAGTACTGTGTGACTGCTATTCAGTTATGAACAGGATGTTGTAACAGTGGCTATAAGGTTAGAAGCACGAGAACCAGCAATGGAATCTGATTATGAGGACAGCGAAGACTGGTTAGGAACGTAGAACTACTTAAAAGAAAGCCCACAAAACTTGTTGAAATTAAATACAGCAGTTACCTTTTTATTTAGGCATTTACTATATGAGTTCCAAGCATATCTGGGAGGAGGAGACAATGTCAACATGATTTACAATACAGTGCCTAACTACTTCTCAAAACACTTGCTACTTTAAAACACTCACACACACCCACTTCATATGAATAATGGGTGTATAATTCAGATAATGCTTAAAATGTTTAGGAAACTACATATCTCTAATTCCGTGATTCATGACAGAACTATACAATCCTGACACTGATGTCTCTTAATACAATATAATGTTTAAAGATGTAAGACACAATCTACTTTTAAAGAAGATATTTTTCATATCTAATGCTCTTCCTAAAAAAATATATTTTTATGACAGATTATTATGAGTTAAAGATTTTTCTATCTTACTTATATCAAATCTAAAGATATGTCAGTATGTTTAGATATGTAATTGTTTTAATGATAAAGTTTTGATTCTCGCCCAAGTTCCTACTACTTTTTTCAAGCTTGCACAAACTTCCACTTTAGCACCTAATACTAACACCAATTTGCAAACTTATGTAATGTGTTTGCTCAGTAAACAATTTTGCTCATTCTTCCACTTCCTCCTTATCCTGAAGCCTTTGCTTCTTCCCTCCCCACCCACCCAACTAAATTCACTTTTTCATACCTAAATCATTCTTACTCATACCTACACTTATTTATATAACCCTTACAGAATTCCATTCCGGCTTAGTGAGAGCCAGTGGTCCAATATGCTCATCCATGATAGTCAGAGGTATAAACCGGAAAAGTAAAAGGAGTTAGAACCAGGAGAGAAGTATACACTTTTTGAAATGTGGAAAATGATTCAAAGGAGCAAAGAAAACAGATCCCCGCTTAAGTGCCAGGCCAAGAAAGAGAAAGTGAGAGTTTAAGTATTAGATATGTCTTAAATATCTAAAGACTATTTAAGAGAAAGTCATACATCTAAGGATAAAAAGCTAAAGCTTCCTACACAGATCCTGCTCACTTACACACACACACACACACACACACACACACACACACACACACACTTTGTGACGGTTATTCTTGAGTCACCATACCTTCTCGACTAATTCCTGGAAGCAGCTGAGTTAAAGGTTTGTGTGGCTCAGTCATGTCATTTCTAATGTAAACTGGAATTACGCTGAGAAGCTCCTGACGATCTTCCTCATGAACAACAGGAATAGATTCTAAAATCAGCTGCATCTGTTCAAGTTCATGTGCACCTGAATGAAATAAAAATAAAAAAAATCAAACATAATATAAACACACACATTCCTCAATGCTTACATATTTGGTAATAAACATTCTAAAGCTCTAAGAAGTTAACTTAAATACTGTAATGACCATTGTGGAAGAAATGGTTTTAACTGAATCATTAATCAGCAGGTTTCATTGAGGTTTTTTTTTTTAATAACATGAATCTTGTCAAAAAGCTATCTATTTCAATTTCTAGTTATTAATATATTTAGTTTTAGTTCTTTATTTCCATAAGAAACTAACTATTAACGTCTGGCCTCATATTAAGGTATCAAAATAGTCGGGAGTGTGGAGGGGAGAGGGGAAAAGGGGAATTAATGAAGTGGAATTCAAGAGACTTGGGATTCTAGTCTTAGCTACACCACTTCCTAATTGGCTATAACTTTGGGAATACTTAACATGATGACTTCATTTCATCATCAAAAAAATGAAAGGTTGAACTAAATTTGCAAAACAAAGTTTTATAATTATGTGTTAGGCTCAGTTAGCATTTCAGGACCACTATTAAATAAGAGGAAACTTGCCGAAACCGGTTTGGCTCAGTGGTAGAGCGTCGGCCTGCGGACTGAAAGGTCCCAGGTTCGATTCCGGTCAAGGGCTTGTACCTTGGTTGCAGGCATATCCCCGTTAGGGGGTGTGCAAGAGGCATCTGATCAATGTTTCTCTCTCATCGACATTTCTAGCTCTCTATCTCTCTCCCTTCCTCTCTGTAAAATATCAATAAAATATATATTAAAAATAAATAAATAAAATAAGAGGAAACTTTAGGCTAAATGGATGCCAAAAAAAACAAACAAAACAAAACCCACAACCATTCATTTTGCTTTTCCCCTAACTTCTAGAAATTCATTCAACATTCCAATTTTTCTTGAATGCCTACTGTAAGCAAGACACTTTAGACTAGCTATGAAACAAATCAGACCAAGTCCCTACTTTCATGGAGTTTATAATCTAGTGGAGAAAAATAGATAATAAATGTAAACATATATGTCAAATGATATGAAGAAAAATATATGCTAAAGGGGGAACACAGGATTGTTGAGGGTAGGTTTAATACATAGATGATGATGAAGGAATAAATACTTCACTGAGAAGTTGAAAGTTGAGGAAATTAGGGAGCATACCACATATATTCATATAGATAAAAGGAAATTCCAGGAAGACGGGAAAAGGCCCAAAGGCCCTGCAGAGTGAGTAGGCCTGGAATATCTAACAATTAGGCAAGTGTAGCTGAAGTAGAGTGGAGCAGATCCCAGCCTAAGATAAGAACACAAAGGGTCTGCTTTATCCTGAACTAGATTGGAAGCCATTAGTTTAAGCAGGGAAATGACATAATCTGACTTGTTTTCAGAGAACTACTATGACTGCTATGTGGTAACTGGACTACAGATAGCAAAAATGCAAGCAGGAAAGCTAGATAGAGGATCCTGTATTAGACCAGGAGAGAAATACTAGCTGAGTGAACTAGAGGGTGGGTGGTAGTGATATAAATAGCAGACATTTAGGTTCTGAATATATTTTGAAGGAAAAGCCAGGATTTGAACTTACGAAGGTGAAGGATGATGATTTTGGCCTAAACAACTAAGAAGTGGCTGTTTTACTGTGATGAAGAAGATAGCAAAAAAGAGGAAGTTTTGAGAAATAATTAGAGATACAACTGATAATATTAAATTGTACCAAAAATAAGGCCATGACACTCCTTCTAGGTTAAAAATACACAGATTTCCAATGAATGCTTAGTCCTTGCCATTTATTGCTGTTCATTTGAGAGGACTATCCCTAATAAACACTTAGATCTCTCTCATGCTGCTTTTATCGAACGGTTCACAAACCTATCATAAAGCATTAGAAGGAAACTACAGCTAGATCTTTGGAATAATTTCATAAATAATTCCATTAAATGGTTTACATGAGTTGAAAATAAAAGTTATGCTATTTAGAGGTGTTTTTTTATCGAATTCTTTTTATTGATATATGTAAGCAATATCCGAATATACCAAATGAACATTTAAAAATATATTATCTTTGTTTAATCAATTCAGCTGTAAATTCTGACCCCATTTTATACAACTTGGAGCATTACCTACATTTTAAGCTAAATTTTTGCTTTCTTGATACATTATTATTGTGGTAACTTCAGAATACATCCACAAATGCTTTGATAGTCTTCTCTTCAAAGGTGATATTCAATTCATCTCCCCCTAAGTGTGATGTATACTTAGTGACTTGCTTCTAACACATGAAATAAAGCTCAAGTGACAGTGTGTCACTTTTGAGTCTAAGTAACAAAAAATATATTTTGCATTCCTGATTTTTTATAAAAGGGTCAGAGCAATTCAATAGAGAAAGAATAATATTTCCCTGTGGGAGTGAGTGCACTGATCACCAGGGGGCAGCTCCTGTGTTGAGCGTCTGCCCCTGGTGGTTAGTACACATCATAGTGACCAGTTGTTCCACAGTTTGGTTGATTTGCATATTAGCCTTTTATTATATAGGATTGGAACTCATACACTAACGGGAATATAAAATGGTTTAACTGCTTTAGAAAACAGTGTAAAGTTTCTTCAAAAACTTAAAGAGTTCTCATATAACAGTGTAATAGTTACAGGGTATCTTTCAGGAGGGAAAAAAATGTTCTATATTAGATCCTGTGAACATACTAAAAAAATATTAAACTGTCTATTTTCTTAAAAAAGATACATTAACTTTCTTTGCTCTCTCTTTTAGACATTAGTTCTGGGGGGAAGACAGCTGCCATATTGTGAAGACACTCAAGCAAGCTCACAGTCAGAACTGAGTAAGGCCTCCTGCTTAAAGTTATGTGAATAAGCTATCTAGAAGTAGAACCTCCTATCCCAACAAGCCTTCAGAGGACTGTAACCCCAACCAACATCTTGACTAAGCATATCTGAGCCAGAACCAGCTAGCAAAGCCATTCACAAATTCCTGACTCATAAAAACTGAAAGATAATAATTTGTTGTTTAAGCCACTTAAATTTTGAGGTAATTTGTCTCAGAACAACAAATAATATAATAATTATTTTAAATATGCTGGAATATAACTTGTAATTACAGTCTTGTTCCTCAAAAAAATTTAACCCACTTAATTTCATTTCCAGTAATCACTGGTATTTTCTCAGTTTTCTACAATGAAATTCAATCACTATCACACCTCATGAAAGAAATTCCAGATAAATTTAGGGGGGGAAAAAATCCAATAGATTAGTTAATGTTATTTAAGCTTAATGCTTTAAGTATCAGTATCAAAAAAATTTAAGGGCACTTATATACACCATCCTTTCAATAAAGCTTTCTTACACACCCTAATCTTTCTTTTATTACTTTTGTAAGCAAACTCTTCCCTTCTCTTCCTTCTGCCCTTTGGACAAACTTAGAATGGTGGGAGGCCCAGTATAACATTCGTTACAGAGGGGAAAAGGTAAGTCAAAAGAGAGAAAAAGACCCAAATCACCAACACATCACTTCTCTAACTCAAAAAAATCTTTAGTACTCCACTATTTCCTACTTTTTTCAAATGGCAATTCCTTGGTCTACTTTCTAAGTGTTCTGTCCCCATCTTAATCAGTCATAAACATGACACCTTGTTTTTATCAAATTTTTCTCACTGATTCATATATACCAGGCTCAGGCCCTTATTTATACAGATATCCATAAATAGATACCACTTTTTCTCTCCTTTCACCTTTCAAAATTCTTCACTATTCCTAGTGAAAATTCTTTGACTCCTTTATGTCTTCCATTCCAGCCATCACTGATATAGCTTCTCTAAGTTTGTAGCTTTTAGAATCTGTACTAAATAATTTTATACCAACGCAAAACTTTGCTTTATGATAGTTGGTGTTTTTCATGGATTATTTGCCTCTCACCATCTTGACTAAATTCTCTCTCACACACACTTTAGACTCCCTCAAGAGCACTAACCTCAGCAAAATATTTCTGAGTTGGTTTGATTCTGAAAGATCACAGTAGCCAGGTAGCAGCTCAAACAACAGGGATGATTGGGACAGGGCAGGCAAATAAAAAATTACTAGATTTTCAGTAATAGCTAAAAAATATCACCAGGAAGTGACAAAAACTGACAAAACTAAGGCAATTCAGATATCATTTGACACAAATTACCAACAAGTGTCATGGATCTAAGAAATAAAAAATTATATCTAAGAAATATATACAAAAGAACACTAGAATCCTTTTTTAAAAATGTATTGATTTGAGAGAGAAACATTGACTTATTATTCCACTTATTCATGCATTCATTGGTTACTTCTTGTATGTGCCCTGATTGGGGATTGAACCCACAACCTTAGCATAAAGAGATGATGCTTTAGCCAACTGGCTAACCAGCCAGTACAGAACACTATAATTCTCACTAAATTAACTGAGTAAACAATTAAATGAATATGTGAATAAGTTTTCTCAACTTTTAAAATATTAAAAGTACCATTTTATCTTTACATTTTAATATTCCAGACTATAATAAATTATTTTAAGTCTTAGATAAATCTTTCTTCATAAATACATGCAAAATTATTTCTCTCTGAAATTTTATCCCATATATTTTAACTTTCTAACCTGCAAAGAGGGTTTTACCAGTCAGCATTTCAGCAAAGATGCAGCCTGCAGCCCACATGTCAATGGCTTTAGTATAATTATTAGGAGAAAGTAAAAGACGTGGAGATCTGTACCATTTAGTAACCAATCCTTCAGAAAGATGACCCTGAAAAAGAAAATAGAAATGTACTTTAATTTTTACTTTAGCAGAGGAATAGTACATGATTACTGGATCTACAAAACAAACAAAAAATAACCATAATTGTGAAAACCTAAAATATTATTGATTTCTAAGCATGTCCTCAGGTAAGGATAAAAATAAGGTACTATATTATGTAAAACTTAATACAAATAACTGAAAATTCTGCCACAATACATAAAGGAAATACAAAAGTACATATTCCTAATGATGTACATCAATAAAGGTCTGTCTCAGCTGGCTTTTCACATACCTTATGGGAATAATGGGGATCCATGATCCGCGCAAGACCAAAGTCACCTATCTTCAGCACCAAGTCTTCAGTATTAATGAAAAGATTAGCTGGTTTGAGATCTCTGTGCAGTACGTTTGCAGAGTGGATATACTTGAGCCCACGTAGCAGCTGATACATGAAAAGCCGGGCATGCTCTTCCAGTAAAGGGCCCTGCTCCAGCACATTAGCCAAGTCCGTCTCCATGTACTCCTGAACAATGTAAACACTGTTCAGTTCAGTAAGAGAGCCCACATCATCTGTTAACTGGTTTCCATTGGGACCAAGAATTTCAAACACTTTCACAATGTTATCATGGTCAAGTCTTCTAATGATTTTGATTTCACGTAGAGCATGTTTGACACTCTGGGGATCAGTAAGGACAATTTTCTTGATGGCTACTCTTTTGTCACAGTCATTGTCTACAGCAGAAAAAACCAAACCATTGCCTCCACAGCCCAATGGTTTTAAGTCCATATACCTAGAGCCCAGATCAAAACCATGAATGTTCATGAGACTTTCAAATTTCTCTGCCATTTTGAAACCCTTACTATTGCCTTTTCCTTTCGAATTGTTGAACTTGTGTAAACAAGGAAGAAAACTGGCATCAAAAGGAAGGATCTTTCAAAAAGGGAGAAGAAAAACAAGTTTGCTTCCACAGCAAGATGGTTTCTTGATGTTCATTGCATATGCCAACCAGGCCCGTTGAGTTCCCCTTAGATTTAAAGCTCAAAAAGCTCTCCTCATATTGAGAATTAAAAAGATTAGAGTACTCATAGTTCAAGAAAGGGGCAGCAATTCTGCAGACATTTAAAGAAAACACTCGAGAAACTCAAACGGAATGAAATGACATAGTATGCACTCAGATTTACTGTGCTAAACGATTTAACATTTAACAAAAATGTGAATAAATATGCACACAATAGGCTTCTATGAACATTCTCCTCACAGTGCAGATACATTCAGTGTTGGACTGGTCCTGAGCAGCATCGTTCTAAGGTGCTGGTAAGCACTATTTCCGTTTTGCTTCTTGTCTTCCTTTGTTGCTGTATATTTCAACAGGAAGCCCTGGCAGCTGTTGGTTAACAGATGTCTCTTGTTAGTGATCAGGTGGCTCCAGCTCACCACAATCACAATCAAAGCTACCGTCCATCTTACTCTGATACAACCTAGAGGATGAGAAAAAAGAATAGTTACTACTGCAGAAAATGCTCTTTTCTTCAATTCTGCAAAGTGACACAAATTGGGCTTTAGCTATAAACTGATACATTAAACTTATTTTATAGTCACTAAATTTTAAGATTATGTGCAATCAAAAATAGCTATCTGTGTTGAAAGCAATTCCCATGTGTTGGCTTAGACTCCAGATCCCACCACACTCGATTTTTTATAATATTTAGGCTCATTAAGTTGTATCATTTTTTAAATGCCAACAAAGGGAAGTTCAGAATATTTTTACAGAATTCTTTAGAATTTGTTGAGGGTTAAAATATTAGAAACACAAAAGGATAAATAAATAGCACATGTATTTATTTATTCTTGGTAATGTATCTTCAAAGAACACTTCTTACAGAAATGTTTAAAAATTAACATACAAAATACTTTTTTTGGTAATGGCAAAAATATTAAAAACAGCTAAACTTTCCACAATGGAATAAATGAACTATATTCATTTAGTAGGCTGCTATATAATAGTAAAAATCAATAATTGAAATCACTAAATATACACTAAATTTAAAAGGCCAATTGCAGATAGAAATGTGCATGCTGAAACTAGTTATATCCGGTTCATAAATATGCAAAATAATGCTATTTTATGGGTATATATACATAGATCAAAACTATAAAAAATATATGACACTGATAACAAATTCAAAATAACTTCCTTGAGGAATAAGGGAAGGGATTAGAATCAGGGTGGGATTACACAGTATACTTCAAATATATCTTTGTGTTATTTCCTTTTGAAAAACTGCTGTATGACAAATTGAATGTTATAGAGCTGAGTGGCATGTATATGAGAGCTCTTATTATAGTGGGCCAACAAATAAACAAAACACACAGATGTCAGAAGGCAGTAAGTGGTATGGAAAAAAATAAAACAAAGGGGGCAGGGAGGGTGGTCAGGGAATGCCTATCTGATAAGGTGGTATGGGAACAAAGCTCTAAAGGAGGAAGTATGGGAGTGGTGGGCCTTAGGGATGCTATGTGAGTGTTCCAAGTTGAGGGGTTAGCACTAAAGGTGAGTGTGTGTCTCATGTCCAAGAAACAACTAGGAGGCCAATGTAGTAGCCATTTAAATCTACATGCAAGTAATACAGCCTAATGGTAAATGGAAAGGGTTACTATTGCTGACTTTTGATCTAAAAGGTGGCACAGGTACAATAATTTATTTGATTTGTTTTTGTTAATCCTTGCCTGAGGATATGTTTCCATTGATTTTTAGGGAGAGTAGAAGAGAGAGGGAAAGACAGAGCAAAACACCAATGTGAGAGAGATAGATGGATTGGTTGCCTCTTGCATGCCCCCAACCAGGGCCAGGAGCCTGCAACCAAGGTACATGCCCTTGACCAGAATCGAACCCAGGACCCTTCAGTCCACAAGCCGATGCTCTACCCACTGAGCCAGACTGCTAGGAAAAGGGTCAATCATTTAAAGGCAACGAGAAACTATCCAGTATGAAATAAAGCAACCCATTCTGAACATGATGTGACAATTTCTAATCACCTTCAGCCATGGCTAAAGAGAACCACTAGGACTTTCAAACACATCAGCTGTTTCACAGTAGTAAAACTTTTGTACAATAGGTAATCTGGCTTAATTTCTTGCCTGTTTCATATTCCTACATACTTCACATGTGGAAAATCAAAAATCTAAAAAACATACAGCACTTGCCTCAAAATGAACAAATCTTCAATTCTAAGAAATCAACAAACATGAAAAATTATGTGTGAAAGAGAAATTCATATTATTAAGAACTCAGGGACTATTTTACAAAAATTGATACTTACTATCCCTGAGCTCTTTTAATAAATATGAGTGCTTCTTGTATCTGCTTAATATTATGAAGGACAGTAACAGCATAATAGCTTTCTTTGTTTTACTATAACAGAGATGCTTTCTTCAGTTTGCAAGTTTTTGTCTGCTTCTCGGAAATCAGAAAAAAAGAAAACAAGCAGACTCCTAAAAATTCTGTAGCTTGTCAATTTGTAGTAAAATATTTAAAAGTTAATATTTGCAAATTAACTTTTGAATTAAAAATACTTTATTTTAAAGAACTTTAATCAATGTGTCCCCTCGTTAATATTTTCTAGTTATATACTTATTGACAGTTCCTAGATACTACCAAATATCCTAGAAAAATAGTATTTTTCAAAGGTTCCAGTACTTCTGAAATTTTTTATTTTTAGTTTCAACATGAAATAGAATGTTTGCCCCTACCTTTCTGCCCTAATATAGATAATTCCTTAAAGTTCAATCAAGTTTTAAATTTTTTATAAATGCAAATTTTTAGGTCAGTTCTATAAACTTAACATAAGAACAGTAAAATTTCTAAGTAATCTCTTAAGCTTCTAGTTCACTAATAAAGCAATCACAGTCCAGCACAAATAGCGCTTTGTCAAAAACGACACCCCTATCATCTGACAAAAGAGCACTATAGTAGGAATTGCAGCCATGAGAACGAGATCTCTCAAGAACCCCTCCCATCCACATTTGCCTTGTTTAAATTTTAGTGAGACCAAACATCTCAGATTAGAAACAAGGGTGAAAACACCTTCTCAGAAATCTGTGACTGATCTGCACTCACAGGGGTAGAGAGTGAATAAAAATTCATCTCAGG
The DNA here is from genome assembly GCA_963924515.1 of Vespertilio murinus. Classification (NCBI taxonomy): domain Eukaryota; kingdom Metazoa; phylum Chordata; class Mammalia; order Chiroptera; family Vespertilionidae; genus Vespertilio; species Vespertilio murinus. The sequence continues at coordinate 164,396,892 of OZ004704.1, read as the reverse complement.
GAAGGTAGGAGTCTGTGCCTATGCTGAGAACTGCAGTCCTCACAGATTCAGATGACTATATTAGTATTGAAAGCCTTGAACAGACTTCAGAAATATGAGACCATTCTAAAAAAAAAAAAAAAGTAATATTTATCAACAAAACTATAATTCCACTAGACCAGTGGTCAACAGAGCCCAATATCAACAGTATAACGATTGAAATTTCTTTTGAAAGTGGAAAACTGACTTCTGCACATGGGCCACGAAGTTTCATTCACACTATACACACACACACACACACACACACACACACACACACACACACACGGTATTCTGTGAAAGAGCCATTCTCAAGGGGCCAAAGAGCTGCATGTGTCTCAGCGCAAGCCTCGGTTTGCCGACCACTACACGAGACAGTGAGGACTACACCAATAAAACTGGGGAAAGGGGAGAGCCCATTATTTACAATGACAGCGTTTGCACAGTAATCTGCCTCACTGTTCTGTATTCTTCCAAGTTCAACATCCTTTACACCAAAAGCTACCAGGAGCTTGAAAAATAAGCCCACTTTAATCAGTAAATTGGAGGTAATATTATATCTCTACAAGATAAAGTGGGTCCAGTAAATGTTTCTAATTTAGTCACACTTGTTCAGCAAGTATTTGCTAATTTGTATATTATGTGCCTGTCAGTATAGTAGGCACCAATAATAAAAGAATATGCTGATTAGACCAGGCGCCTTCCAGACATCCTTCCTGACAAAGCCGGGGTGGGAGGAAAGCTGGCCGGGATCTCGGGTGCCTACTGGTGGCCCGGGAGGAAGCCAGCCAATGGCGCCAGCGGAGGGAAGCCTGGGTTCCAGGTGCCTGCAGGCGGCCGGAGGAGGGAACCCCAAGTCCCAGAGGCAAGCGGGTTCAGGAGGGAAGCCTGTGCCTGCAGCCGGGGAAAGGAAGGCCTACACTTGCATGAATTTTCGTGCATCAGGCCTCTAGTGGTAACTATAAACAGACTTGAGCCTGCCCTCACGGAGTTGACCAGTAGAGTATGGTTGGAGACAAAGTAACACAGGAAGAAGGGGAATGCAAAGGGGACAAGTGCTACCAAGAAATGGCACAGGAGCTCCGAGAGCCTACAGTGGGAGATCTGACCTAGTTGGGGAGATCAGGATGTATGTGTGCTCTAGGAGCCATAAAAAGGCAGAAGCCTCCCATGCTCTCTTAGTGACCATGAAAACAGTTTTCTCCTTACCACACTGACCCTCAGAACAGTTGCATTCCAAATCCTGATCTCTCTATCTCCACCTTTCATATCAATCATGCAGCTCCTTGCCATCCTTCAACTATACCAGCAAACTACTGGTCAGAGCATCCTCCATCCACATCAAGAACCTCTAGAAATGTCCCATTTACACCATTTTCCCCCACCACCTTTCATTTATTAAACTTCATAAAAGCAATATTCAAGTCTTACACTTAAGAAAGATCTGGGGTTCCACATCCTTGTATACTTTCCACACACTTCAAGAGAAGAAAAAGAAAACTAAGAGGATACATTAACTTAAAATGTCCCTTCCCAGCATCCTTCCCATTTCTTTACCTCCAAATGTTACCCATTCCTACCAACCTCAGTGCTGATACTGTGTTTCTTAGAGAGAGATCAGTAAGTTTTAATTAGCTGGGTTCATGTTGTTTTGTTTTTAACAATTTGATGAATGAAATGAAGTACACATAATGATTTATAAAGACTGATGCTGGCTTTATGCTTCACTAGTGATCTTTTTCAGCAATTCACCATAAGAAGGAAATAAAAGCTCTCTATGTAGCCCAGGCTGGGTATCAGCTTCCTAAGTTTGTAAGACAGTTCCCTGGAACTGTCTCATCAAGTATTCCTTTCCTCCCTAAATTACCTCCTGTTTCTTGTCATTTAGCCTAGTGCCAGACCAAGAGAAATACAGGTACTCGGAGTCAAGCCTAAGTGTATAAAGTTATAAAATGCCAAAGAAATAACTTCACTCGGTCCCATCATCTCCGTTCTATAGAAAATGGATAGTCTTTCCCTCTTATCCAGTTACAACTTGGCCTGGGTCAGTCAGCAGGGAGCCTGGATGTGCAAAGCAAGTTTGAGATGAGGGCCTTATGTATACCAGTTACTTTTCTGGTTCTCTCTTCCATCTTCCACCCTGCATCTTCTCAGGATAAATGCTTTTATGGGTCATCTGGCCTGATCAAACTCACTGACAGCTCTCCCCCTCCTCGCTCTTCAACAGCTCTTGCCTATTTTGCTCTTCTCCAAGGTCAAGTGAGTAATTTGAGTGAAATGGAATCCAGCCAGCCTCACATCTTCTCAGCCAAACCCCAGCTGCTATTGGGGAGAAGGGAAAGGTTGAGCTCTACTTATATTCACCCAGGACTGGCTCCTAACCCTGGCACAGAGGGGAGGTGCTGTTGCAGCAGTCACCCTTCCCTAAATTCAAGTCTCAAGCTTTCATTATAAAGCTACCAAGTTTCTAGGGCAGAGAAGCCCAAAGGCTACACCTGAACTTTTTGCTCATATGCATTCTTTTTTTTTTTTTTAATATATATTTTATTGATATTTTACAGAGAGGAAGGGAGAGAGAGAGAGCGAGCTAGAAACGTCAATGAGAGGGAAACATCGACCAGCTGCCTCTTGCACACCCCCTACTGGGGATATGCCCACAACCAAGGTACATGCCCTTGACCAGAATCGAACCCAGGACCTTTCAGTCCGCAGGCCAACGCTCTACCACTGAGCCAAACCGGTTTCGGCTCATATGCATTCTTAACAAAGCCCTTGCTCCTAATGTAAAACAGTCCTAAGAGTTATCAGGAACCCCTCTCAGAATCTGGACCTCAAAGAGCCCTAGAGTGCAAATCTGTCAGTGAATGATCTTAGAAACCTGGGGTTTCTAAGAACAATAAAATTAAAACACCAAAACCTAACAGGCTTTGCCTACTATCAGGAACTACTGATAGCTACATAAACTTTCCAAGTCAAAGACAGGTGATTACATAGCAGCAAGAAAAGTATGCAATTTTTAAAAACTTCTCTTTCACTATGGGGGAAGAAAAAAAAAAGAAGAAAAAGGAGGTATATGTACTACTATATGTAATACTTTAATCAATAAAATTAAATTTAAAAAAACTTCTCTTTCAGCCCTGGCCAGTGTGCCTCAGTTGGCTGAGCGTCCTCCCATGCAGCAGCAGATCGCCAGTTCCATTCCCGGTCAAGTTACATGTCAGGGTTGCCGGCTCAATAAATCCCCAGTAGGGGGCTGTGAAAGAGGAGCTAATCGGTGTTTCTGTTTCTTTCTCTCAATTCCTCTCTCTAAAATCAATAAAAATGTATTTTTAAAAACCACTTATCTTCCATTTCCAACCTTTTTCTTAAATTGCCTGAGTCTTTACCTAAATACATTTTAATTTGCATCTGACCTTAAAAGGCCATTGTAAAATAAATGCCACTATGCTTATTTTGATGCTCTTATCTTGCTGCTATTTACTCTAGGCCCTAGAGTCTAGGGTAGCCATATTGAAATATCGGAACTTTACTGACCAGATAAACAGAATAGTCAAATAATCTCTAGACCTTTCCAATTCTAAAGGTTGATGAACAACACAGTACGAGTTTTTTATTTCACAGATTTGATTCTTCACAAGCACGTATTATAGTGATGCACCCAAACAGGGGCAATGTTCAACCACTCTACACTGAACATTTTTTTAAAAATCCCGTCTACAAAATTAAGGCTAGAAATTTAAAAATAATTATAATAGCCCTTCATCCCCTCTCCTATCATCTTCTTGCCCAAGCCCTCACTTCTGACTCCTCTCCTAACATTAAGGAAATATTGGAGCAAATATACAAGCAGGAGACATGCAGACTGCCTCCTTCAAGTACTTTTAGGCATCTAAGATGCAAAAATAAAAATATAAATTTCTGTAGCAGTCAGAATAGGTTAGTAACAAATAACCCCTAAAATCTCAATGATTTGGCCCTGCTGACCTGGCTCAGTGGATGAGCATCGACCTATGAACCAGAAGGTTTTGGGGCATATGACCAGGGTGTGGGCTCAATCCCGAGCAGGGGACGTGGCAGGAGGCAGCTGATCAATGATTCTCTCTCCTCATTGATGTTTCTATCTCTCTCCCCCTGTCCCTTCCTCTCTGAAATAAATATACCGTATTTGCTGGCGTATAAGACGACTGGGCGTATAAGACGACCCCCTAACATTTCCACTAAAAATACAGAGATTGTTATATACTCGCCGTATAAGACTACCCCCCACTTGGAGGCATATTTTTCAGGGCCAAAAAGTCGTCTTATACGCCGGCAAATACGGTATATCTTTTTAAATCTCAGTTACTCACTAAGTCTTGCTTATGCAATAAGTCCCACAAACTGTAGAAGCAGTTACCATCTCTACCATTACCACTCAGTGTGCCAAAAAGCAAAGAGAATGTGGAAATATCTCACTGTTACTTAAAGCTTTATATTCAAAAATGATATCAACTTCACTCTATTCAAATCTGATTATTCACCTTTGGTCACATGGTCACACCTTCTTTAAAGGAGTGGAAAAATGCAATCCCAACATGGTCTCAAAAGCAGGAAAAAACCAAGATGTTTCGAACAACTTGAGTAAAACAGTTTTAATTCTTCTATCCATCAATTACATTTTTTTTTTAAATCTTCAGTGCTCACTATATGCCAGGCATTGTTTTAGGCATTAAGGTATTAAGTACAGAGTTTTAAGATATTAAAAAATTGTTCTGGCCGAAACCGGTTCGGCTCAGTGGATAGAGCGTTGGCCTGCGGACTGAAAGGTCCTGGGTTCGATTCCGGTCAAGGGCATGTACCTTGGTTGCGGACACATCCCCAGTAGGGGGTGTGCAGGGGGCAGCTGATTGATGGACCTCTCTCATCCATGTTTCTAACTCTCTATCCTTCTCTCTTCCTCTCTGTAAAAAATCAATAAAATATATATATTTTTAAAAATTGTTCTGGAATATGGCTCCAAATTTAATTTGAGGATATAAATAACCTATTTGATACATGGTTATCCCAGGTTTAAACTATTATAAAGACAATTAATTTTTTAACATATATTTTTATGTTAAATATTGTTTATATTATAAAGGAACTCATTTTAAAAGACTAAGGGATATAGTAAACTTCATTAATTATTATGTATACGTAAAACATTAGACTATATATATATATATATATATATATATATATGAATGAACGTATTGTGTGAAGCATTGTGCCAGGCATATGCTCTTACACTAAATTCTCCTAACAACATTGCAAAATGGGTCTTAAGATCTTTATTTAAGAAACCTTAAATAATGCATTCAAGATCACACATTAGTCCTAACTGGTTTGGCTCAGTGGATAAAAGCAGTTGACCTGCAGACTGAAGGGTCCCAGGTTCGATTCTGGTCAAGGGCACGTACCTTGGTTGTGGGTACATCCCCAGTAGGGGGCGCAAGGAGGCAGCTGTTCAATGTTTCTCTCTCATTGATATTTCTAATTCTCTCTCCCTCTCCCTTCCTCTCTGAAAGCAATAAAAAAAAAAAAAAATTTTTTAAGTCACACATTAGTGAGAGAGCCAGGATTTGAACCTCAGGTTTTTAAACCAAAGCCCATGGTCTTCTCTCATGTAATAATATAATTTCCTAATTGACAAATACAGCACACACGTATACATACAACCAACTCTTTGAGAGTAGAGTGTATTTCCTATTGGGCATTCTTCTGCATAACCAAAGAATCATCCAAGTCAGGAATTCACACTGGTATAATACTCAGATCTTATATAATACCATCTAATACTACTAAGTGCCTGCCACTGTACCAATAATGTACTTGAAAGTTAAAACAAACAAACAAACAAAAAGAAACCCAGTCCAGAATCTCGTGTTACATTAATTACAATGCAATCTTTAGCATACTTTTTCCCTTTAAATTTTAAAGGAATCAAATTATTTTATACTAGAGGCCCAGCGCGTGATTGAAATCAAGTGTGGCGTCCCACCTCCAGCCATGCAAGGAGGCACCCTGAAAGGGGGCTGGAACCGGCACCTGACCCACATAGTGCCAGCTGCCATGTGTCCGCTGGGGTGGGGGCAGGCGCTCCTGTGTGTTACATCTCCACTCCAGCCCGCTCCCAGGTTCAGCCCCTCTGTGTGTTGTCTCCACTCTGGCCTGCCCCCAGCCCCAGCCTCCCCACAGCCACTAGGGCTGGGGGCAGCTCACAGTCCCCTCCTGCCCATCTGTGCATGCAGTCTCCTCCTGAGCAGTTGTGATGCCCAGCTAATTAGCATATTCCCTGTTTACCTATACTAATAAAATGGTAATATGCTAATTAAACCAGGAGACCTTCAGACTTCCTTCTGGACAAAGCCATGGTGGCAGGACGATCAGGTGGGCAGGGGGGGAAGTTGGGGGTGAGCAGGCCAGTGTGTTTAGGGGGAGGGAGGGAGTTGGGAGCAATCAGTCTGGCAGGGGTGGGAAGTTAGGGGTGATCAGGCTGGCAGCATAGTAGTTAGGGGCGATCAGGCAGGCAGGCAGGCAGGTGAGCAGTTAGGAGCCAGCAGTCTTGGAATGCAAGAGGGATGTCTGACTACCAGTTCAGGCCCAACCCCACAGGGCTCGGGCCCAAACGGGCAAGTGGACATCCTCCAAGGGATCCCAGATTGGAGAGGGTGCAGGCTGGGCTGAAGGACACACCCCATCCCTGTGCAAGAATTTCATGCACTGGGCCACTAGTATATATAGATAGTCCACAAAAATTGACTGAGCACTTGACATGTGCAAGACACTGTTTGATGCTACATTGAAGACAACTAAGGGTTCTCCTCTTTCCAGAGTTTATATTCTAAGGAAGACTAACAAGTAAATTAATAACATAATTTAGATTTAGTCAATTGCTATGATTGGATGCTTGGGAAATGGCCTTCTAAGGAGCTGAAACCCGAATGAGAAGATACCAACATTGCTAAGAGATGAGAGAAAACAAAACTTAGTATTTTGAAGGAAAAGAAAAGATGTCAGTATAGCCACAGCACGTTGAGGAAAGGGTGTGTGAACTAATCATTATATATAATCTTCCTATATAATAAAAGGGTAATATGCAAATTGACCAAACAGTGGAACGACCAGTCTATGACATGCACTGACCACCAGGGAGAAGAAGCTCAATGTAGGAACGAAAGCTGAAGGCAGGCCAGTGCAGCAGCGGTGGCAGGAGCCTCTCCTGCCTCCACAGCAGCACTAAGGATATCCGTCTGGCAGCTTAGACCCACTCCCCGCCAGTCAGACATTCCCCGAGGGCTCCCAGACTGCTAAAGGGTGCAGGCCAGGCTGAGAGGACCTTTCCCCCATCCAGTGCATGAATGTCATGCACTGGGCCTCTAGTTTATATGTATAAAAGGCTAAGCAACCAACCAACCGGCCGGCAGGTACAATGTGCACTGACCACCAGGGGGCAGATGCTCAATGAAGGAGCTGTCAAGCTGCAGTGACTTGGCAGCAGCAGTTCTCAGGTGACGCACCCTGGAACCAGAGAGGAGGGAGACCAATTCTGGGGTGCATCACTCGAGAACCACCCTCTCGCAATTGGGACCCTCTTGAGGGATGTCAGAGAGCCGGTTTCAGCACAATCCCTGCAGGCCAGGCCAAAAGACCCCACCTGCGGAAGGGACCCCACTCACTCCACAAACTCCCTGCCTCCCCAAGAGGGACCAGCCAGGGAGGGTGTGTGGGAGGTTGGCTCCAGGGCATGTCTGGCCCATCTTGCCCCCAATCCCACCCCTCTGGCCACCTTCTAATTAATTTCCTTTCAGTGTGCATGAATCTGTGCACCAGGGCACTGGTATGGAGATAAGATTGGATAAGTTGAAAAGAATACATAAGACAGGATTCTACATTTTATAACTAAGAGATAAGGAAAATTATTAAAGGCTTGAAGCAATTGGTATAGTTTAATTTACATTTTTTAAGTTCTGGTGACTGGGAAGAGAATGAACTGAAGATAGTTTAGTGAAAGTAGAGACCAGTTAAAAGCTACCCATGAGATGATGTAGGCCCATGAGATGATGGCTGAGACTAGGCTGGTAGAAATGAAGATGTCAAATAGGAGATAAACTCAAATGGTATTTTAGAAACCAAGAAAACTTGATGATCAAGTAGATATGAAAAATAAAGAACCAAGAGGACTTAGGGATAACTCCTAGGTTCCAATTACTGAGATGGAGAAGACTGGGACAAAAATAATATGGGAGAAAGGGTTCTAATTTGGAAATGTTAAGTCTATTCAGATAACTGAGTGGTAATATCAAGCGGGCAACTAAGTAACATATCTGGAGTTCAAGCAAGAAGTCTAAACCAGAAACATAAATTTGAGAATTATCCATAAGCACAGTGTACTTAAAACAGTAAGTTGAAGGAGATCACAGGGAAGGAATTTAGAAAGAGAAGGGGGAAAAAAGCCAAAAAACCCAGGACTAAACTCTAGGATATGCCAATACTTACTAGGCAGGAAGAGGAGAGAAACCTCTAAAAAAGTATGACGAGAGTTCTAGGCAGTGCCCCTATGGTTAGAGCTTCTGCCCTTACATCAGCAGTCGAGGGTTTGATCCATGGCCTGGGTGAGGGTGAGGGGTGAGGGGTGAGGGTAAGTGCTAGAGGCAACCAATCGATGTGTCTCTCTCACATTGATGTTTCTTTCTCTCTCCCTCCGGCCTCTCTTCTCCTCGCTCTAAAAATCAATGGAGCTCTAGCCGGTTTGGATAAGCTTAAGGAACAAGGGGTCCCTGGTTCGTTTCTGGTCAAGGGCACCCATCTTGGTTGTAGGCTCCTCCTCTGCCTGTGAGGAGGCAACCAATCGATGTTTCTCTCTGTCTTTCACTCTCTTTTCCTCTCCCTAAAAATCAATGGAAACAAATATACTCGGGTGAGGATTAGCGCACACACACAAAAAAGTATAACAAGGAATGAGGTAGAAGAAAAGCAAGACAACCATGTGTCTCATAAGCAAAGAGAAGCAAGTAAATGGGCAGAAAACAGCTGTCAACTATATTGAAGGATAGTACAAGATCCTATCATGTGGATTTGGCAAATGTAACTCACTGGGAACCTTAACTAGAACAATTTCAGTGGTTAGATGGTACTAGAAGCCAGTCTGGAGTAGGTTGAAGAGCAATGGAAAGTGAGAAGAGCATACAAAGACAACTCTTGAAAATTTGCTTGAAAGAATATCAGCAAAATGAAGTAATAGCAAGGGGAGAATGTGAAATCATGAGAGGATATATTCAGGATTTCTACATCCACACTGACCAGTATGGTAGCCAACAGCCATAGCCATATATGACTATTGAACAACTGAAATGTGGCTATCATATTGGACAGCCTAGCTATAGAGCACATTTGTAAACTAATAACAATGACCCAATAGAAAGGAGAAAATTCATGATGAAGACAAGAGATGGGTCCTTGAGAAGTCAAGAGAAGGAATCCAAAGCACAAGTGGAGGAATCTATAAGCAATTAACACAAATGAAGCAAGGCACAAAATTCTAGTAAGCAATGGGAACCAGCACAACCTAAAACCAGAATACTTATGTCTTAAACTTGGCTAGAATCTTAAGCATAAGACTAAATTACAGAAGGCTATGCAGTAGCGGAAGAGAAGGTAATTCATACTTATCGAGTACCTATTAAGTGCCAGGCATTTTCTATGTAACAAATTTGTTATTCAGAACTACTACCTTGTAAGTCTCATTTTACAAACAAGAGCTCAGATGCCCTGGGGGGTAAAGCAGCTTCACTGAAATACATATAGTAAATGTCAAAAGTTGGATACAGGCCAGTCTGACGTACTCTAGGGTTAGAACCTTCCCACTGCCTAAGGTGGGAGGCTAAGGACCACTCAATGTTTCTGTACCTGAAATAAATAACAAATGACCTATCAATCTGGCAGCTATCAAATGCCAACAAGCCTGGAGGTACTAGGCCAAGAGAAGAACTGTCCCCTCAAAGCTCTCAAGATAATGAAGAAACACTTATTTAACAGCTATTTTTAATTGTGTTAATCCAGCTGAAAATAACTTTATTGAGACAAAAGGAAAAAATACATTCTTGTAACTGAGATTAACTACTTTATTGAACACAGGAGTATCAATCAGAAAATTGGTACTGCTTTAATAACTACTTAAATAATATCTGAGCATACTAGAAAAAATAGGTAGTTAGAAACCTTCCATCTCTCCAATTTGTAAATGAAGAGGGAAATTATTAAATTGAGACTAATCAGTTATTAAATTACAGCTTAGATTATTTTAAATTTAATGTAGGTAAAGATCGCCCACATCTGTGCTGTCCAATATGGTAGCCACTAGCTATATGCAGCTATTTAAATACAAATTAATTACAATGAAATAAAATTAAAAATTCAGTTCCTCAGGTGCACCACCTGCAAGTACTCAATAGTTATATGCAGCTACCTCATTGGGCAGCACAGAACAAAATATTTTAATCAACACAGAAAGTCCTATTAGACAGTAATTATATCCTCAATTTTCCTCTTGACATTTTTCAGGAGGGCCCATGGAAAGGGCAACTCAAGACCTGAATTTTCCAGTCAGTCACTAATCAGCTGAGCAACTATGTATATGTCACTTAGCAGTGCCCCCAGAAATGTACATTTGAATCACCTGCAAATCTTGTTAAAATGCAGATTCTAATTCAGTAGGTCAAAAAATGGGGTCAAGATTCTGCACTTCTAACAAACTCCCATGCTTAGATATCTCTGCACCTTTGTTTTTTAGCTGTCAAATGATGTGCCAGGGGCAAGATAATGCCCGAGACCCTTCTATATACACTAGGGTTTTATAATTTTACAGTTTTACAGAATTAAATGCAGAGACTTCATACTCTCTGCAGAGGTAGGCTCTTTCCTAAAGCGAATAAACAATTTTTGTGATCCCACTGTTTTTTCATGAAAAGTCATAAATTTAAATGGAAAATGTTGTTTGCTGTATAAACTTAATCTCTGTACAACTTTTCAGAAATGGATTTAAAAGGGTGGCATATATGAAAGATAAACTTTTTTAAAACTTTGTTAGAGGGGCACATTCTATTTTCCAACTATGCAGTTCACTGAGGGGGTAAAAAACAATGCTGGACGCAGTCTACACTGTTACCTTAAAAGCATCAGCTCCACATGAAAAACACCCCCCCCTCCCGGAAAAAAACCGTTAACTACAATAACATTATTGTTGGTTTTGTAAAGTCTCAGTCCTGGCTCTAGAGCAATAAAACTGACCAAAATCCCCATACCACTAGCAGGCAGGCTTAGAGTAATGTAACCGCTTACAAAACAAGCTGAAGGAGATGACAGGAGGCAGCCAACAATGCCACAAAGGATTTACTTTTGTGGCATCTTCTTTCTTTTTTAACAGGGGTTCATGGTTCATGTGGGAATAGGAACAAGGAACCACATAGCAGTGGTAAGGCTCATCATTTCATAAGGCAATATACCTCACTGGAAAGAGGCTAAGATATCCAGTTTGTTTATAAATTCTGAATTAAGCACGACAGATAATTACCTATGATCTTAAAAAAACACACACACAGGAAGTACTTGTTCAACCTCTAAGTGACAGAATGCTTTTAAAATCTGTAATACTTTTATACTTTGTATTTTTATATTTCTTTTAGTAGGAAATATATTTTAAGGTTTGAATTAAACCATTTTAAGTTCCTCTATATAAATTATGCAATGCTCTTCCAAAATCTCACCAGATTTACTTCACATTAACAATACACTTTGTTGCTCACAAAATTCTTCAAATAAGTCACTTTGAGAAAATAGTATACAAAAAGAAGTGATGGAATGAGGAGTTTTTTCTTTTCATCTTTAAAATAAGCTGCTAGTCTCAATGTTTTTTTCTTCTCAATCTTATTTTAAGTCAACCTGCTAAACGGTTGCTTTTTAGAATCAGTCAAAATATCTTAATTACCAAATTTCAGTGTATGTCCTAAATTTGGAACTGTACATTCAGCTTAGCTTTTAAAAAAAACGAATGAAAAACAGTGCCACCGTGGCCAGGTTAGCTCAGTTGGATGTTGTCCCATGCACCAAAAGGTTGCCGGGTTTGATTTGGGGTCAGGGTACGTGCCTGGTTGCTGGCTTGATCCCCTGGGGTAGGAGGTATGCAGGAGGCAGGTGACGACCACGGATATTTCACTCTCACATCAATGTTTCTCTCTCCCTCTCCCTTCCTTTCTCTAAGAAATAATCAATAAAAATATATACATATTTTGTTTTTAAAAACAATGCCTGACTCTAAATATAATATAAAACCACTGAATTGTACATTTTAAAGGGTGGAGTTTATAGTATGTGAATTATATCTTAATAAAGCTGTTATTAAATAAATAAATAAAAAGTGCCTGTAACAATACCTATCTATCTTTGTTAAGCTGAAAACGCATTTAGATCTGGAGAAAGCACTATGTATAATTCCATCAGAGTGGAATGCTCATGTTCAGATGCAGTATTTCTATACCCTTTCCACTTATTAAAATAATTTGTACATTTTATAAAGATAATTTTACATTACCAATGAAAACATAAGGTTAATTTCTACCATAAAAGTACTATCTGTCCTTTGTAAATAATCTGTAACAAATCTCTCTCAATAAGAACCAAAGAACATTGGGATCAAACATTTAATTTCAGCAACTGACCAGCAATTTTATCTTTCAACAAATGTTCCAACACCTGTAGGATGTATGATAACCTTTTGAAATGCAATTTAAGAAGTCATCACTTTTTTAGAGAAACTGTGGTTCCTCCTGAGAAAGGGAGGATTATAACGTGGACAGAAACATGTTAGTCTATCATTTAAAAAAAATACAGAGTATAAAAAAAAAAAGGCCACGTAGCAGCCCGTGGGCAGGATGAGTCATCACCGACTCAAAACTTGCAGCACTTCAAGCTTCCTCCTACCCGACCCCATCCCCTTCGGCAATGCGCCCTGAGTCAGCAAGCCTTTCCATTTTGTCAGTTATGAATTCTCACGAAGTTCAAATGAATTCATGCAAAACATCGCAACACATTTGGGACTAAGACTTGTCACTGGAACATGTGCTTTTTCTACTGCAAAATTAACTGATCTTCAAATCGATCTCCTCTAGATTCTTAATTTACAGAAAGTAATCAAACACTAATCCTCTTTTGTAAATAGGTGAACTTCAAAATATGGTGACGTGTAAACGTTTTTTTTATAAACAATACTCCATTTCCCGGAAGGTTTATTTTTTCCCCTTTTAATCTGAATAGTAACATCTAGATGACAAAACATGTCCTGCTCAAATCTGGCATTTCCCGGATGGCAGCATATTGCTGAATTTAGGACACCAGTAAGTAATTTTACAAGTTTCACAAGGCAATACTCTTAAGTGATGTAACATACATGTGTGTGAAAGGACCTTACACACCTCGGCACATAGCAAGCCCTTCCTAAACATGTTTGAACAACTACTCGCTAAAATATATATAAAGTTTCTCCCACCCAATAAAACATTATTTTTCAAACGTTTAAAAAAAAAATCCGACGTTGCTAGGGGACACTAGAGGCAATTCCCTCTTTGGACCCTTCCATTCATCTGGTCAGATTGCTCTTTCCATCTCAGTGTCCCAACGTGGGAAAAGAGAGGCGATGCCCATCCAGAACTTTAAAATGTAACAAGGCATGAAGAATCAAGCAATCAGAAAATTACTCTGAAGCTGTCGGCGCTCCCTTTGGTCACGTTAATTTTTTCTCTCCACAAATCATCTTGTATCCGTAAAAAATAGATAATAAAAATAAAGTTAATCCTGAGACTGACTGTTAAGGGCATTTGTAGCACTGAATGGGGGAAAAAACAAACACGCAAAACAACACGACTTTTGCTGCAAACCTAGCAGGCTTCCAATTCCACATCACCAGTGCCCTTCCCTGGACTTTTTCCAATGAGCAAGCAAGAGGAAAACCGGGAAAGGAATAAAAAATAAAAAGACCCCGCTTCCCAGAGCTCCCACCCTATCACCTGAACCAGCCGAGTCTCAACCACACAACGAGGAACAAAGGACGGACGGCCAGAGCACCTTTACTTTGCAACGCGCCTCCTCCCCCGGCCCGACCGAAGGCCCCGGGCGCTGCGCGGATAAGACAAGTTTTCACCGGGGTCCTCGCCCCCCGTCCCGGGCGCGGCTTCAGCCAAAGGCTGCGGGAGGTGGGGGACGGAGGAGGAGGAAGAGGAGTTCCGACTCACGAGTTTTCCGCGTCTCCTGTGCGGCCAGACTCAAAACTTGGGCAGAGGACTCGCGGCGGCGCGGCGAGCCGGCGAGGTGTGCGCGCTACGCAATCGGCCGAGTCCCGGTCCGCCGCCGCCGCCGCCGCCGCCGGGAGACTTTGCCCGGCAGAGTCAGCTGAGGCCGAGTCACTGGCCTGGGAAGGGGGAGGAGACGCGGGAGCATTCCGACCGGCGGCGTGCCAGGCGGGCGAGACTCCGCGCCACCCCTCCCAGCCCGCCGGGCCGGGCTTCGAACCCGCGGAGGAGGCGCGGGCGGAGGGGGCCGGGCGGCTCGGCACGCGGGGCGCGGGGCTCGCGGCCGGCGGGCGGGCGGGCGCGGCCGGGATCCGCTGCCGGCGAGGGGCGTGCCGGGTGGGAGGGGCGCGCCGGCCGCTCCGCCGGCCCCACGCGGGGACCCCGGCCCGCCGGCCCGCGCGGGGGACCCACCGACCGAGCTGGAGCGGGCGGCCGGGCCGGCGAGCGGACGGGCGAGCGAGCGAGCGGGCGGGCCGGCGGGCCGGGGGCGGGCGGGCGGCAGGCAGAACAAAAGCGCCTTTGTGGAGCGGCGGCCGCCCGAGGGTCACACACAATGGAGGCGGGAGCCGGCTCCGCCGCCGGGCCCGGCGCGGCGCCCTCCCGAACCGCCCGCGGCGCGCCCCGCACACGGACACCCACACCCACACACACACACACACTCACGGGACTTCTCCGACTCATCGAGGGCGTGCGGGGCCCGCGGACAGCCCCCAGGGTCGGCTCCGGTCTCCGGCTATGCGGGCGGCAGCGGCGTCTCGGAGGCTCCCGCTTTGCCGCAGTCGCCGCCATGTAACCCCGACCCGAGAGAGAGGGAGAGGGAGAGGGGCGGGGCCTCCGCCGCCACGCCCCCCACGTCACAGGCTCCCTCCGCGGGACCCCGCCCCCGCCCCCGCCCCCGCCCCGCGCGTCCGCACGCGCCGGCTTTTCCAACGCCCGTGACCCGGGCTGGCCGCAGTCACGCGCGCGCGTCGGCCGGCTGGGCCCGGGCTCGGGTGGGCCGGGCCGGGCCGGGCGGGGGGCTGGCGGGGAGGCGGGCGGACGAGCCCCCTCTGCTCTGCTCTCGCCCCAGCACCCGAGCACTAAGTGCCAAACTCCTTATGACCGCTTACCGCCGCGCAGCTACTGTGTGCAGGGCAGGGCCCCGGGCCACCGGGAGGACAGGCCTTCGCCCCTGCCCCCAGGATGGGCCCGGACAAGGCTGGGCCTGAAGATGGATGGACTAGAAGGCAGGAGCCGAGCCTCGGGGCCAACCTGTTGTTAGAGGGCCACGTGCTCCGAAGGCCATGAATTCTGGCCGAGGGTGTGGAGGAAGGCGTCTCTCAGTTGAGGTCGCCACGGTGACCCGCAGCGCCGTCCAGAGGAACGGGTTTAACTTGAGGAAGGTGAGGGGGAGCGTGCTGCCGGCGTGGAACAGTGTGAGCAGATGCTGGAGGAGGAGAGCCCCGGGTGGGGGGGACGGGAGGGGGGGGTTGGGGGGTTGCACCCGCTGGGACGAGCCCAATGTGACCAAAGTGGAGAGGAGGTGTACCGGGAGGTTATGGGAAATACGGACCGGTGCCTTCACTTGGCTGAGATGCAAATTTCTTTTATAGTGGCTTGTTGGGTCCAAGGAGCCTTTCCAGTGTGCATGTGAAGTTTATGCAGGTATTCATGAAATTAGAGACACGGGTCAACATATCTTTTCAGTGACTTCATCACCGTCCCCGAATGAGAAACCAAACGTTTGGCAGCGCCTATATATATATCCATTATTATGACCAGCTTCAAGCTTCAAGCGTGAGGCAAAGACCACTTCAAAGATCCCATAGTGTCTTGAAGTTAAGTGGTTGGGATGGAGTTGCAGTGTTTTGTTTTGTTGTTTTTTTAATATTTAATACGCCACCATCTGAGTACCAGGTGTGAAGAGATGGTGAGTAAAAACCGGGAGGAAGGGGGAGGCTTGTTCCACCCGCAGGATTTTGAATTTGAAGATGCAGCCTCTCTGCCACAAGAGCTCCTCACCTGCATCTCCCACTGCGCCTGCGCTGGCTCCCCGCAGAGTCCCACAGCACCTTTCCTCCCTCACCCATCAGCGTTGGGTTACCAGGAGGCAGGGGGGAAGGAGACTAAGTAACAAGCACTGTGCCTGTCCTCAAGGAGCTTAAGAGCAACGTCAGCTCCAGACTTCCAACAGAGACCACCAAAATAACCTGTGGATTGAGCAGAGCCGAGTTTATTGCTTACCGCAGTAAGAGAGAGACCACTATGTTGACAGTCCTAGTAGTGTCTCAAAGAGGGAGGTCAAGATTCGGCCAGGTTAAAGATTTGATGGATCTGGTTTAAGGTAGGTCTTTCAATGAAAGAGCATGTGATATAATCGTTTAGGATGACTGTTCACAGGGAGGAGAGAGTCTTAGCAAGCCTAGAAGAGAGTAAACTGTTGTTTGATAAACCCCTCCTTAAGGAGGGACTACAGGCTAGTCAGTAGCCTGTTGTTCAGAATAATGAACTTTGAGGAAGTTCCTGAAACTGCAATTAAATTATTTGCATCTCCTTCTTGGGAAAGTCTTTCTTGACGTTTAAGTCATGTTTATGCAGACCGTTGTGTTGTAAAGTATGTAAGTCAGTCTTGGTTTTTAATCCTATTGTATGGCTGTAAATCCGTTTCAGTTCTCAGTAATTTCCCACAACTTTATCGGTGAGTAATGAATTCATTTTGGTGGATTATAACCTGCCTTTTCTTCTTAATGCGATAGAGCAAAAAAATTAAGGCATATCACCCATACCAAAGGGTGAATACTGTTTTGCAGGACTTTTGTTTCATTCATGTACCATATTTCAACAACTCTACAATGTCATCAATTAAGATATGCCATTATGTTATGTACTACTGAGAAAGTGGAAATTGTATCAAAATATGATAGCCTATTGCTACATCCTAATTTCAGATATATTAAAATGGAGAAAGTACTTCTTGAAATTAATAAAACATAAGGGATATATAAGTGTGCCAATTGGATCACCATGTAAAATGTATTTCTATTTATTGCTGATACTGCTGTGAACTATGCTCTTGTTAAAAGTGTTTGAAAACCCTGTTGTAGTGGAAGAACGCAGGAGAGGAACAGGTAAATATACCATAGAGCAGCTTGAGATGAGTGCTTCCTGAGCAGAGATGCAAATTACTTGTCTTGTTGGAAGGAACAGGTGATGACAATGGGAGACATCAGGAAAGGTTAGTTTGAAAGAGAAAGTATTGGAGCTGGGCTTGATTCCATCAGGAAGTATCTATCCGGAAAAAGGCATTGCTGAATGAGAGGGCAGAGTTCTGTACCAAAGCATGAATGTACAGGGCACACTCTGGAAAATAGGACAAGTCTGACTGGCCCAGGAAAATTAAGACAAGTTAGCATCATATTGAGGAGGCCTTGACTGGATATCAGAACTTTGGATTTATGCTAAAGGAGAGGAATTTAGATGATGCAACTAGTTTTTTAGAGCAATAATTCTAGTATGAATGGGAAGGATAGACTAGTTGAGCAAGAGATTGGGGACAGAGAGAGAGTAAGAATTCTTTTTTTTTCCCCTACCCTACATCCAGCCTACTTGACTCTGGTTACAATACTTTGATGTCCTTTAAGGAGCCACCCTTTCCTGTTCACATAGTCCCTCCTTATTCACGGTTTCACTTTCCATGGTTACAGTTACTAGTGGTCAATCATGGTCCGAAAATATTAAATGGAAACTTCCAGAAATAAGTTTTAAACTGAGCTTTAAACTGTTCTCAGTAGCATAGGGAAATCTCTAGCCGTCCGGCTCCATCCTGCCTGTGGTCACTTTGTCCAGCACATCAGTGCTGTATATGCTAGCAACTACCCACTCTTTAGTCTCTTAGTTATGAGATGGACTATTTAGGTATCACATTGCTTATTTTATTTTACTTTTTAAAGTATATTTTTATTGATTTCAAAGAGGAAGGGAGAAGGAGAGATAGAAACATCAATGATAAGAGGGAAACATTGATCGGCTGCCTCCTGCACGCCCCCTAGAAGGGATTGAGCCTGCAACCCGAGGCATGTGCCCTTGACTGGAATGGAACCTGGGACCCTTTCAGTATACAAGCCAAAGTTTTATCCACTGAGCAAACCAGTTAGGGCTCACAGTGCTTATTTTACATAAAAATGGCCCAAAAGCCATTTACATAACTTTTATTGCAGTGAATTGTTAGGATTGTTCTATTTTTTATTACTATTAATCTCTTACTGTATCTGATTTATAAATTAAGCTATCATAGTAAGAATATATCAGAAAAACAGTATATATAGGGTTTTAGGCGACTATGGGAGGGTCTTGGACCATATCCCCTGGGGGTATGAGCTACAAAATTGGAATTGTGTCTTTTGGGTGATTTCACATGGGAGTTAAATGCTATTATAGTTGTATTTCAACTATATTGTGTATTTTGAATTACACAATATAAAATGTAATTCAAAAATGCATGCTAATTCAAATATTTAAATTTTCCTTATTTAGAATTATATTTAATCCTACCTAATAAAAGAGTAATATGCAAATTAACCATCACTCTGCTCCACCAGCCACACCCACCAGCCAATCAGAGTGAGTATGCAAATAAACCCAACCAAGATGGCTACAGCCACAGAGAGCAGGAGGGAGGCCCGAGCAACAGAGGAAGCCAAGCTTTCTGCCTGCCCTTGCCCACTAGCCTCCACTCAAGGCTACAGAGTTTCACTTATAGAAGGCAAACAAATCCAAACAGAAATGGCTGCCGCCACAGAGCGAACAGGAGGCTTGGCTCCGCTCCAGGCTACAAAGTTTCAATTATAAAAAGTAAATAAACCCCAGATACCAGGGCCTCCACTTGGGTCGCCAGGGGGCTTGGCCGACCTGCAAACCACCACAGGCCCCTCACTCAGGCTGCCCCACACCCCAAGGGAACCCCCCACTGTGATTTGGGACACCCTTTGGGGCAAACCAGCTGGCCCCCACCTGTGCACCAGGCCTCTATCCTATTTAATAAAAGAGTAATATGCAGATTGACCATTACTCCAACACACAAGATGGCTGCCCCCATGTAGTCAAAGATCCTGCTCCTATGTGGACCCAAGATGGCCAGCAGGGGAGGGCAGTTGGGAGCTACCAGGCCTGTAAGGGAGGGCAGTTGTGGGTGATCAGGCAAGTAGAGGAGGGCAGTTGGGAGGCTCCAGGCCTGCAAGGGAGAGCAGTTGAGAGGGACCAGGCCTGTAAGAAAGGGCAGTTGAAGGCGATCAACCCTGCAGGGGAGGGCACTTGGGGCCAAACAGGCTGGTAGGGGAGCAGTTAGACATCAATCAGGCTGGCATGGGAGTGGTTAGGGGGTGATCAGTTTGGCAGGCAGAAGCGATTAGGAGCAATCAGGCAGGCAGGCAGGCGAGCAGTTGGGAGCCAGCAGTCCTGGATTGTGAGAGGGACATCCGATTGCCATTTAGGCCCTATCCCAGTGCGGACAGTCAGACATCCCTTGAGGGGTCCCAGATTGGAGAGGGTGCAGGCTGGGCTGAGGGACAACCCCCACCCCCACGCACGAATTTTGTTTACCAGGCCTCTAGTAGTTGTAATAGGTAACTATCTAAATTAATAATACCATTAGAGGCCCGATGCACAAAGATGTGTTCAAGAATGGGCCTTCCTTCCCCTGGCTGCCGGCACCGCCTTCACTCCTGCCCGGAGCCGCCTTTTCACCTTCCCATGCTGCCTAGAGGCCCAGAGTCGCTCGCTGGGATGGTGCAGAAGGCCTGTGTCCCACCCCACCCCGGCTGCTTAGTGCCTGCAAATGCAAATTAGCTTGCCATCTTTGTTGGGTTAATTTGCATAGTCACTCCTGATTGGCTGGTGGGTGTCATGAAGGTACTGAATTTGCATCTTACTCTTTTATTGGTGTAGATGACATATCAAGAGAGAGAAGCCAGAAGAAAGGGGGGGCAAAGCTTTATATTTTAATTATTTAGTTGCATCTTTTCCTAGTTTTTAACAAGAGGCCCCAGAAGTTATTTAGCTGGCTTTGAAACTTCCCTCCCCCCCCCCACTTCCACCTCCAAAAGAGTCCCAACAGTTCTATTCTGAAGAAGGTGGTGTCAGGGGAGACTTCCCACCTACCCTCAGTCCCCCTCACTGACAGGATTTAGAGAATGAATACATATCTGCCCTGTGAATAACACGTCCAGGGCCACAGCTCCCAGCTGCCCACACTCAGGAGCTGCATTTCCTATAGTAAACATACAGGAGGTAGGAAGTGGGGGAGGAAGGAAGACCTTGTTCCGCACATTTTCCCATAGAAACAATGTTGTGGATCACAGCTCTAATCCTCTCAGGGATCAAGCTGCATGTGGGCTAAATGGGCTTCTCACAGTTGGTCTGAAACCTAACTAGCATTTGTCACATTTCTCTGGGGAATATGTATTTTTACAACCAAGTTAAAAATCAACTTTTGAGAACATAACTTAATTATACAGGGACTCTATACCTTCCTAGTTCAAATTGCTGAGACCATAGGGAAGAATGGTATCTGTAAGACCCAGGTAAACAACTAAATGTAATTGAGTTATTAAAAGCTATAACTTGCCGAAACCGGTTTGGCTCAGTGGATAGAGCGTCGGCCTGCGGACTGAAAGGTCCCGGGTTCGATTCCGGTCAAGGGCGTGTGCCTTAGTTGCGGGCACATCCCCAGTGGGGGATGTGCAAGAGGCAGCTAGCCGATGTTTCTCTCTCATCGATGTTTCTCTCTCATCGATGTTTCCAACTCTCTATTCCTCTCTGTGTAAAATCAATAAAATGTATTAAAAAAAAATAAAATAAATAAAAGCTATAACTTGCTCAGCTGCTATGGCTCAGTGGTTGAGCATCGACCTATGAACCAGGAGGTCACAATTCCATTTCCAGTCAGGGTACGTTCCCAGGTTGCAGACTTGATCCTCAGTAGGGGGCATGTAGGAGGCAGCCGATCAATGATTCTCTCATCATTGATGTTTCTCTCTCCCTCTCCTTTCCTCTCAGAAATCAATAAAAATATATATTTTAAAATACTGGGTCATTAATTTTTTTAAAGTTATAACTTCACTTTATCTTCTGAGTGGTATGACGAGTCCAGTCCTTCAGATTTACAGTTTGAAGAACTTGATTGCAAGGTTCACAAGAGTTGATTGGTCTCTGGCAACCAACACCCACCAACCAAACCCCAGAAACTGCACTGTAAGCTACATGCTAATCCATTAAGAACACAAGAAAAGTTGTGCTGAATTGGGCTAAAGATTTATCCAGTCTGGTATTCTCTGACAATGATTGTGAACTTAATGTTTTACTCATTGTAAGCTCTAGTGTTGAGCACAGTGCCTGAATATAATGTTCATTCAATAAATGTTTGTTAAAAAATAAAGTGTTTTGCCAAAACCGGTTTGGCTCAGTGGATAGAGCGTCGGCCTGTGGACTGAAAGGTCCTGGGTTTGATTCCGGTCAAGGGCATGTACCTTGGTTGCGGGCACATCCCCAGTGGGGGGGGTGTGCAAGAGGCAGCTGATTGATAATTCTCTCATCGATGTTTCTAACTATCTCTCTCTCTTCCTCTCTGTAAAAAAATCAATAAAATATATTTTTTAAAATAAAGAAATAATAAAAATGAAGTGTTTTTCTCTGAGGGAACAATAATAACATTGATTTTTTTTTTTAATGAAGTGTTTTGCAATTGTCCTCTATGACATAAACTTCAGAAAGGTATTTCCTCCAAATGTTTATCTTTCTAAAATTTATCATCTATTTTTAAAGCAGCTTTCTCCTGAGCTTATTGTAGTTGCCCTTTGACGTGTGTGTACCCCTTCTGTAATTTTCATAACGCTGAGTACCCCTAGTCAAAAAAATGGATGTATTTTGATAACAATCAAAATATATATTTTTCTTTTTTTTTGGTACATACACAAAATAATAAACGAAAAATAAAATTATTCATAATAAAATATAAATAAAAGTTATATTATAAATAACATTTATTTGGATCAATGAGAAGGATGAAATTGACTCATGAGAATGTAGAATTAGGCGCAGCTAAGCACAGCGCAGTGCATATCCCCACCAAACTCCGATGCAATGCATACCCGCATCAAACTCTTCCCGTACCACACTTTGAGAAACACTAACCTAGAGTATCTACTAGACTTTTTTTAAGGGATTTGCTGCATAATTAAAAGAATGACTAGAGGCCCAGTGCATGAAATTCTTGCACGGGGGAGAGGGGGTGTCCCTCAGCCTGGCCTGTGCCCTTTTGCAGTCTGAGAACCTTCAGGGGATGTCCAACTGCCATGGAGCACTGTGCTTGCCAGCAGTGAGCCTGGCTCAGGGCTTCTGAATGAGTGGCACTCCCCCTGTGGGAGCACACTGACCACCAGGGGCCAGCTCCTACATTGAGCATCTGCCCCCTGGTGATCAGTGCACATCATAGTGACCGGTCGTTCCTCCATTTGGTTGATTTGCATATTAGCCTTTTATTGTATAGGATTCCAGGTACAACTTCATTACTGGTTTATCAAATATGGGACAAAATAATTTTGTCAAAAGCTTTCTGTTTTGGGGAGTGGCAGGTGCTAGAGGGGAAAAAAGCTTTCTGTTTTGTTTTCTATGTTCTTCTAGCATTTTATTGTTATACTAGAACAATGGTTGGCAAACTGCAGCTCACAAGCCACATGCGACTCTTTGGCCCCTTGAGTTTTTAGCAAAGGCCAGCTTAGGAATGCCCTAATTAAGTTAATAACAATGTACCTACCTATATAGTTTAAGTTTTAAAAATGTGGCTCTCAAAAGAAATTTCAATCATACTGTTGATATTTGGCTCTGTTGACTAATGAGTTTGCCAACCACTATACTAGAGGCCTGGTGCACAAAATTTGTGCACTCCAGCAGGTCCCTCAGCCCACGTGGGATGTCCGCCTGCTGGCTTAGGATCAGACCTAAACCGGCAGTCAGACATCCCTTTCTCATTCCAGGGCTTTTACAGTCTGGGACCTCTTGCTCCTTACCGCCCATCTACAGTGGGAGTGGGACAGGCACCCGCCACCACCACTGCAATCTCCAGCTGCCAGTCAGGCTTCTGGCTGAGCAGCACTGCCCTATGGGAACACACTGACCATCAAGGGGCAGCCCTGCATTGAGCATCTGCCCCTGGTGGTTAGTGCACATCATAGCAACCAGTCATTCTGCTGTTTGGTCAATTTGCTTATTACCTTTTATTATATAGGATGCTTTTAGGAAACCAATAACTCCTGGTTCTCTTTCTTGGAATAAAACATAGCTCCAAGCTCATCTTCTTTTACATGTACTTCAGACTAACAATCCTAAGTGCATTATCCAAAATCAGTACGGAATGAAACTCATTTGCCACACTTTGTCCATAACTTTTTGCAATTCCCTTTTCTTCTATTTAGATCCATCTGCTTTGTGTTTACTCCTCTAGAGAGCTTAAGGACATCTCACCCCAGTGACTTTTCTTCTATGAGCCCACTTTCAGACAGCCCACGGAAGTTTTAAATAAGACAAGTCCCCCTTGAGGGCTTAACCCTTGAGGGCTCCACTCTGAAATAGAATCCATGTGGTATTCTGGCACCAACAGTAGTCAGCTGATTTGGGGACTGCCCCAATTCTGCCACTTAGTTGTTAGACTCTAGGCAAGTCATTTAATCTTATCTTTAAAATGGTATAAATAACACCTGCCTCACCTCCCTTGAAGGATTGTTCCAAGGATTACATGAGATAATGTGTGTGAAAGCACTCCGAAAATGCTAACACTGCACTGTATAAATAAGAGGTGTTATTAATATCTGCATACAGAAGCTTGCCTGTTTAAACCGTGGTTTCCTGAAATTAAGTTAGCTCTTCTTTCATTCAATTCATCCCACAGATATTCTTACCTGCCTTTATCTAAAATAGAATTTTCTCCCTACATACACATACACATTAGAGGAGGCCGGGTGCACAGAAATTCGTGGACTGGTGGGGGAGAGGGGTGTCCCTCAGCCCAGCCTGGACCCTCTCCAATCTGGTACCCCTCAGGGGATGTCTGACTACCAGTTTAGGCCCTGTCCCTCTCACAGTCTGGGACTGCTGGCTCCCAACTGCTCGCATGCCTGTTGGACAGATCACCCCCTAACTGTTCCCCTGCCAGCCCAATCGATGCCTAACTGCTTCCCTGCCAGCCTGGTAACCCCCAAATGCCCTCCTCTGCAGGCCCAGTTGCTCTCAACTGCCCTCCCTGCTGGTCATTTTGTAGTGGCCATCTTTAACCACATAGCACAGCCATCTTGTGTGAGGGCATGAGGGTCAATTTGCATATTACCTCTTTATTATATAGGTTAGGAGTGGGCAAACTTTTTGACTCGAGGGCCACAATGGGTTCTTAAACTGGACCAGAGGGCCGGAACAAAAGCAACCTGACCATGCTGGCACTCTCATCTTGGGCTGGTGAAGGAGCGGAGGGGAGGGCAAGAGAACCCTCCACTCTTTCGGCTCTGCGGGCCGGAATAGAACAGCTGAACAGACTGGATCTGGCCCACGGGCTGTAGTTTGCCAACGGCTGATATAGGACATATTTTATTGATTTCAGAGAAGAAGGAAGAGTTAGAGAGATAAACACATCAATATGAGAATCATTGACCCTCTGCCTGTTGCACACCCCCTGCTGGGATGAAGCCTGCAACCCAGCCATGTGCCCTGATAGAATCTCAACCTCCTGGTTCATAAGTCGAGGCTCAACCACTAAGTCACGCCGGCTGAGCTCTTCCCACTTTCTCGGTAACTTAGTTGGGTAGAGCTTTTTTTTTCAATGTTTAAGGATGTAAATTGGTAGAAACTAAAAAAATGTAGTGCTCCCTGATTCCGTGCTTATTTTTCAAAGAAATGCGGTCAAACAGTGAAGCAGGAGACATGTTCAAATACGTTACTGAAAAGGTAGAAGGCCTACATCTCTCCATAGAAAGCAGGAATGACACCCTGGTCAGGGGCTCAGTGGTTACAGCGTCAGCCACACTTAAAGGGTGAAGGGTTGGATACCCAGACAAGAGCTTGTACCTGAGTTGAGGGTTCATTCCCCACCCCTAGTCCGAGTGTGTGCCTACAGGATGCAACCAGTTGATGTGTCTCTCACATCAATGTTTCTCTCTCTTTCCCTCCCTCTCTCTCTTTATCCCTTCCGGCCCTTTAAAGAAGGAATCTCTGAAAAACAATGGGGAAAAAATATCCTCTGGTGAGGATTAACAACAACAAAAAAGAAAACAGGAGTCACTTCTACTCTCACACTAGGCGAGACAAAAGGGGAAGTCTAGAGGCAGGCTCAGCTGTGGAGACAGCAAGAAAGGGATGAGGAGTAACTGGATAAAGCCCCTAAGACCCTAGCAATCAGGATTATAATAAACAGATTTACTTACATAACAGCAGCTTAAGGCTTCTCCTTTCATTTAGCCTGTGGTCCATTTATCAAAGGAAAACTGCTTCCATTTTTACAAGCCTCTGATGACGGTTTATAGATACTCTTCCAAAAGAAAAATAAGAGGCAAACGATTCTTGGGAAAGCGGTAGAAAGATATTTAAAAAACTGATTTAGCTGTACAGCAGGTTATGAAGGAGAGAAAAGAGATTAAAATGGTTCTTTCCCTCCTCCTTCTATGACTCAGAGATTAAACCTAAAAATAATCTTCATCCCCAGTATAGGGAAGCTGAACAAAGACACATCTCCACGTTGCAACTTCCATGATGGCCTGGGAAAGGAAGGGAACAAAAGGCAGGAGGTAGGAAATAGCTATTAATGGCAATCTGGGCCCAGCGGGCGTGGCTCAGGCGTTGAGCATTGACCTATGAACCAGGAGATTACCGTTCAATCCCCAGGCAGGCAGATGCCTGGGTTTCGGGCTCAATGCCTGTAGGGGTATGCAGGAGGCAGCCAAACTAATTATTCCCATCATTGATGTTTCTATCCCTCTCTTCCTCTCCCTTCCTCTCTCTGAAATCAATAAAAATATATTTTTAAATATTCTTTAAAAATAAAAATATATTTTTTAAAAATTTAAGATAGTCTGGAAGACTATCTACTCAGAGTGGTGAAGTGAACTTGAAAGGCAGTCGAGCTGTGATGAAATAGGCGTTTTCCTGTCCTGTTCTGAGGTATGTTGCATCAGCAAGGATGAAGCCTCAACTTGCCTTTCCAGTCTTATCTCCTATTAACTCTCCTTGTGATCCATATTTTACTCATTCAAATGAATTTTCATCTTTCAACATCATATCCCTCTCTTTATAGCAGCAACAGAAGACTCATTTAGGTGTTTCCTTAGTCACAATTTAAGTATGTTCATTTAAAACAAGTCACTTTTTTTTACAAGTCACTTATTTTGAAAATATTTCAAACTTACAGAAAAATTGCACACATAGCATAGTGAACTTTTCTTTTTTACATGAAAAATTTTAGAATACACGTTGATAACATGATACCTATGGTGGACATTGCGATGCATTGACCAGCTGTCCTTTAAAGAAGGACTTATTGTCCTGATACGGGGACAGCGGTCAGCACACAGATGTCAGCTGTCATTTCCCTCATGGTTTCCCTCTTTGCCTTATCTGCAGAGAGCTACCTTACCCAAGGAAATGCCCCTTTTCCAAAACCAATGACTGATCAAGGCAAGGTTAGAAAGGCCTGGCTATTTCAGCCATGTGCAGGACAACTTCCCTGGGTCGTTGCTGCTCAAGAGCTCTCATTGGGGTTAGTTGAGGCTATCAGCCTGCCTCTCAGGCCAACTCCTTCTTCTGCTCAATCCTCTTTCTTTCCCCATCCACCCACCAATAGTGCTACCAAGAGCTCTACCAAATAATTATCTTGCACACAAAATCTATCTTAGTCTGCTTCCTGGGAAACCCACCTGCCTGCATTGGGACCAGGAGAGCTCTGAGGGAACAGTCGATAAGATGGGGTTTTTGAGCTGGATCGCTTACCAGTCAGCTGGTAGGAGGACTTCATCAGAGGTGATAGATGGAGCGCAGATAGCCCCTTTCACAAGGTGGCAATCAGTTATGAAAATTTTTTGCCAGTGGTGAATTGAGATAGTTTACTAATAAAAGAATGTATTCGCTGGAACAACATATGAGAGAAATAGTAACTATAGCAGCCATAGGATTGGATGATTATTGTTTAGCTCTCTTGAAACTCTAGGAAAAGAAAACAAAAGGCAAAGAGAATAACTAGCAGCATCTGAAAACCAAGTGTAAAAACTAGAGGGTCTCTCATAGCATGTAAAGAGGCTTCAACATAAAGTTGAACATAAAGTTACTTTTGACAGCAATTTCATTCCTAAGTTATATATCCAAGAGAAAGCAAAACATATGTCCACACAAAAATTTGTACACAGATATTTATAGCATCATTATTCATAATATCCAAAAAGTAGAAATATCAAAATACCCATCAACTGATAATCAGTAAATGAAATAAACTAAATCCATACAATGGAATACTATTCAGGTATAAAAAATGAGTGAGACTGACACATGTTACAACATAGATGAATCTTGAAAATATGATGCTAAGTGAAAGAATATATACATATATAAAAGGCTAATATGCTAAGTGTACAGCCATCTGACTGGTTGCTATGATGTGCACTGACCATCAGGGAGCAGATGCTCAACACAGGAGCTGCCATGATGTGCACTGGCCATTTACAGAGAAACGGCATCATGGACCTGTCACCCACAAAGCAACCCTCAGCTTCCCCCAAGTGGGACACAGGCCCTGCCACCACCCTAGAGGGACAGTCCACCAAATTGCAGCCGATGCTGCCACAACCCCATGGTGCATAATGCAACCCACTGCCCAGCCCAGCCTGGAAACAGTGGCTGTGGGTGCTGGGTAATGATGTCACATAGCAATGGCCAGCTTCCTCTCCCAAGTGGCTAGCCTTCTTGCAGTTTCCTCAGTCAAGGAACACAACTTGCTTTATAGCCAGGTGGAAACATTTTACACTTTAACCAAATGTCTGTGAAGCATTTTTCCATGCCTCATCTCATTTGATCCTCACAGAAGTCCTAGAGTAGGTAGATAAGAGACTCAGTGGAATCCTATTTTCTTTTCATTAGCCAGAAAACAGATTTAGAAAGCTTAGAAATTTGACCTGACTGAAAAGAAGTAAGAAATAGTAGAACTTGAAAATGACTTCAGGTTTTCTCACTGCACAGAGTGTAGTCAAACATGGCTGCAGTTGAATATTTTACCCTTTGTTCTCCCTGCGTGATCTATAATAATAATCTGTTTTGTGTTTATATTTACTGCTGTGTTGCTGACAATTACCTGAAAGAGAAGTTGGGGTGCTTCACTGGGCTGGAAAAAGTTTAGCTAAATCAGAAAGCAGGTCTAATGAAGCAAGTTTATCATATATATATATATATATATATATATATATATATATATATATATATCTCTCACTGGCACAAATCACACACGTGTGTTTTGATCTGTTGTTGACGATTGTGAATTTGGATGACATTCTATTATAGGGAAAAGGCAAATAGTGATATTAAAATATTTCTTCTAATTAATTTCCTTTCAATGTGCATGAATTTGTGCACTGGGCCATTAGTGAAGTCATAAAAGGCCACATACTGTATGATTCCATTTTATGATACTAGAAGCCCAATGCACAAAGATTCTGCAAGAATGGGCCTTCCTTTCCCTGGCTGTAGGCACCACCTTTCCACTCAGGCCCCAGAGCCACCTCTTTCTGCCCTGTCCTTGCCTTCCCACGCTGCCCAGAAGCCCTGAGTGGCTGGGGCAGTGCGGAATGCCCTGCCCCTGACCGCTCAGCACATGCATATTCAAATTAACCCATCATCTTTGTTGGGTTAATTTGATTGGCTGGTGGGTGTCACAAATGCACAGTCAATTTGCATCTTTCTCTTTTATTAGTGTAGATATCCAGCATAGGCAAATCTATGGAAACATACAGTAAATCAGTCGTTTCCAGGGCTATTGGTAGGAGAGGATGAGGAGTGACTGCTAAATGGCACAGGGTTACGTTTTGGGTTGATGACAATATTCTGAAATAGACGCTGATGATGGTTGCAGAACATTATGAACATACTAAAAACCACTGGGTTTTACACTTCAAAGTGGTGAATTTTATGTATGTGAATGCTATCTCAATTTTTACAAAAGGACTCAGAGCAGTGGGCATGCTAGTGTGTATTGTGTAAAGCCAGAAGAACCATCAGATGACTATTCCATAGGAAGACTTGAAGGTCATCCACCAAAGCAATAAAGAATGTGTTGGTGAAAGGGCACCTGTATCACTATGAAGCTCAGCGGTGACTCTCTTGCAGGCTGGACTCATGGTAGAAAATGCTACTATAAAACTAAGCTCCTATTATCAATGGAAATGATACAACCCAGAAATAACTGAGTCAGATAGCATCATATACCTGTAAGAAACCATGTGGACATAATTATGATAATGAGTGGCAAGATCAAAGTGACAACCAGAGGCATCTGGCCTGCAGAGAGTTATGGAAATAGTTAATAAAACATGGTGTCATGATGAAAAATAGATGGACAGTCAACAAGGGTATTGCTCAGTCTGTACAAGAAAAAGAAAACAAATAGGTTGAAGAGAATAGAACTATTTGGGGGAAAAGTTTTTGTATATTTTAAAAAATAAGTTGGTGTTAATATGAACTATATTTTTATGAATTAAGATTTAATTCATATATATCTATATATCTATATCTATATCTATATCTATATCTATATCTATATCTATATCTATATCTATATCTATATCTATATCTAAGAGCCTAATATGCTAACTGTCCAACTGAGCTGTCGACTGACTGGTCACACTGACCATGAGGGGACAAATGCTCCAACTGGTAGGGGTCCAGCCGATTGGGACTGGGCAAGACAGGGCTGGACACACCTTGGAGCCCTCCGATGGTCCCTCCTGTGTTCTCTCCCTGGCCACCAGCCCCAGTAGGCCCCAATAGGGATTGGGCGAGATAGCCCTGATCAGCCCCAATGTGCAGCCAGGTGGAAGGACCCCACCTATGCACAAATTTCATGCACTGGGCCTCTAGGGTCTATATATATATAAAGCCCTAATATGCACTTGATCTTAGCCAAAAGGCTGAGAAGCGATTAAAGCCCTAATATGCAAATAGATTGAATGGTCAAACAACCAAATGACGGAATAACCAGTCGCTATGATGTGCACTGACCACCAGGGGGCACATGTGGAACATGGTAGGCATTGGCAGCAGGCTGCAAAGCGCGGAACATGATGGATGACAGTTGCGGTGAGATGGTGGAGCAGGTGATCAGTGGTGCTGGTTGCTGTCATTGAGGTAAACCTCTAATGGTTACTGAAAATTCTTTGCTCTCATGTGCTGCGGTCTCACCTGGCACTCACACCTGCTGCTGGCCCCAGCCCCACTTGCACCGACTGCTGGTGCCAGAGCTACGACTTGCACCCACTGATAGCACCAGGCGCTAGCCCCAATCACTTGGTGCCGCCATCAGTGGGTACAAGAGGCAGCTGCTGGCCGAAACCGGTTTGGCTCAGTGGATAGAGCATCAGCCTGCGGACTGAAGGGTTCCCGGTTCGATTCCGGTCAAGGGCACGTGCCTTGGTTGTGGGCACATCCCCAGTAGGGGATGTGCAAGAGGCAGCTGGTCAATGATTCTCTCTCATCGATATTTCTAACTCTCTATCCCTCTCTCTTCCTCTCTGTAAAAAATCAATAAAATATATTTTTTTTTAAAAAGAAAAAGAGGCAGCTGCTGGCCCCAATTGCCCCTCAGGGCTTCTCCACCTTCCCCTGCTCCTGAGGGGCAATCGGGGCCAGCAGCCGCAACTCACACCAGTTGGTGGCGCTGACCTGCTCACATCCGCTGCTGGTGCTGGCCCCAATCACTCCTCACCATCAGGGAGTGTGAGTGGGGCCTGGCACCATCAGCATGTGGGAGTGACAGCGGTGGGAGTGGGGCTGCCAGCAGACAGGGGATCGGGGCCATGGCAGGAGGAGCTGGGTGGGTGTGCGGAAGATGGGTTGAAAACCACCCCTATGCCCACTGCAGCCTTGTGGCCCACAGTTCCTTTCAAGATACACAAATTTGTGCACTGGGCCCCTAGTATATATATAAATTACAAGGAAATTATAATGGTACATTGGAAAATACCTTTGTTTAAGTATGTTTTTTAAATTGATTTCAGAGAGGGAGGGAGAGGGAGGAAGAGGGAGACAAATAGAAACACTAATGATGAGAGAAAATCAATTTTGGCTGCTTCCTGCACACCCTGCCCTGGGGGATCGAGACTGCAACCCTGGCATGTGCCCTGACAGGTAATTGAACCATGACCTTCTGGTTCATGGGTTGATGTTCAACCATTTAGCCACACCAGCTGGATGGAAAATAACTTTTGAACACAAAAGAAAGCTACAATATAGGAATACAAGGACAAAAGAATGTGGCATATAGAAAAGAAAGCAAAATGGCAGAGGTAAATCCCTCATCTATAAATTGACTCAGCCAGTTGACTTGCCTCTGTCATTAATCACAATTGGCAAGTGAATGAGTGACCATAGTAGAATCAATTGAGGTTATTCTGGGCCCAACAACATGTGTTCCTACTTATCAGGGCTGATTTAGTTATGGCCACTGGCTGATGTCCAACTTGACAGCAGAAGAGACCAATGCTGAGCTCCTGATGTGACACCATTCCTCAAGAAAACCAACCAACCATTTGGTGACAAGTTGACTACTTTGGGACCTTTCTACCCTGAAAGGGCCTGTGATTCTTTGGACAGGAATGGAGATATATTCTGGATAAGGGTCTTACCCTAGGCTTATACAATGTTTGATCCATCAGCAAGAGACTTCATATAACATTACCTCAGACTAGGGGACCCAGTTTACAGTAAAGATGGTGTGAAAGTGGGCCCGTGACTGTGGTGTCTACTGGGATTATCATCTACTGCAACCCTGGCATGTGCCCTGATCCAGTAGAGCATTGTAACGTCTTGCTGAAGGCACAGCTGCAATGCAGCTCAGATGCAGTGTTCTGTGAACTCTTCCAAGGTTCCATTAAACACATCAAGTCAAAGATCTTTATATGGTTTAGTGTCCCCAACAGGAAGAATACAGGGGTGGGCAGAAGTAGGTATACAATTGTTTGTTTGGAAAATAATACAATCATTAATAAATAATAAAACAAGAATAAACTCTGTTTCACATACTCACAACTGAGCAAGCCTACTTTTGACCGTCCCTGCACTTAGGTCTGAGAAGCAAAATATGGAAGTAGGAGTGGTCCTGCTTATCACCACCCCCAATGACCCCTTAGGGAACATGTGCTTCCTGTCCTGCTACTCAGGACTCTGCAGGGTTAGAGGGCCTGGTTTCTAAAAGGGGAATATTTCCACCAGAGGATACAGCAAAAGTCCCTTTGAGTTACTAGTTAAAATTACCACCTGGGTATTTCAAACCCCTAGAGTCCAGGGACACGTGGGCTGAGAGTAGAGGAACAATCGTGGTGGGAGATTAAGCCTGATCACAAGGAGTTAGGTCTGCTGTTACACACTAAAAACCTTTTAGCACCCAATCTACTTTGATACTTCTTATTAACCCCTTGCCCTGTTGCAAGGGTAAATGGGTAACAGAGCAAGGAAGGACATGGCAACTAGGAGCTCACCCCTCTTTGGGACAGGAATCTACATTATGCACCCAGGTAAGTCACCAAGAAAAGTGTGGTTGAGAAGGAGAGAAATTTAGAAAGGATGGTTAAGGAGGGAGGTGGTAAGTTTAACTGCAGCTGCATCAATGAAGGCTTCTCTTCTATTTTAAAAAAATATATCTTTATTGATTTCAAAGGGGAAAGGAGACGGGGAGAAAGAGACAGGAACATCAAAGATGAGAGAGAATCATCTATTGGCTGCATCCTGTATGCTTCCCACAACCCAGGCATGCACCCCGACCGAGGAATCTATCTGTGACCTCCTGGTTCATAGGTCTACGCCCAACCACTGAGCAACACAGGCCAGGCAGGACTTCTCTTCTAAGTTTCCCCAGAAGAGGCTGGTTGAAAACATGGAGAAGCTATTCCTTAATATATATGAAGAAGTGGATCTGAAAGCAGCACAGGGAATGGACATGGAGATGAGTCAACTGAAATCTCCCTTTGCAAAAGGACTTCTTGTCCCAGTTGCTTGAAATAATGTCTGGCAGACAGCCTTCAGTTATCAGCTCCTACAGCTGCAGAGAGCTGCCTCATCAAAGCTCACACCCTTTTGGGGGCAGCCTTCACCCAATGACTAATCAAGGCCTGGTTTTAAAGCCCAGACATTTCACCCTGTTTTGGGACAGTGCTGAGGGGCCATTTCAGCTCCAGAGCTCCCCTTGGGGTCAGTTGAGGTTGCTGGACCTTCCACACAGCTTGCTTTTCCATCTGCTTAAGCCTGCTTCCTTCTCTGCCCTACCACAGGTGTTGATCCCAAAGGCACTCCCTAACAAACATCCTGGACACCAAATTCTGACTCAGAGGCTTCTTCCTGCAGAGCCTAAACTGTGAGAATGCCCATCATCCCAAATGCTTGTAGTGTGTGTTTCTTACTAATGAGAGCATTCATCTACATAACCCTGGTACCACTATCAAAATCAGGAATCTAACATTGATATGTTAATGTCTAATCCTCAGACCCCATTCAATTTTGCCAATTATGTTCTTATAGTAAAAGAAGGCCAGAAATTATGCATTGCTTTTGGTTGTGTCTTCTTCAGTCTTGAACAGTTCCCTAATCTTTACTTTTATGATCCTGACACTTTTTAAGATGACAGGCCACTTTTTTGTTGTAGAATATTCCTCAGTTTGGGTTTGTCTAAGGCTTTTACATGATCAGGTTCAGGTCATGCATCTTTGGCAGAACTCCCAGAGGAGTGATGCAGGGTTCTCATTGCATCCCATCAGGGGGCAAATGACTGGCACCGTTAACTTGACTAAGGTGGTGTCCACCAGGCTTTGCCACTCTAAAGTTCCTCTTTTCCCCCATTGTAATTATTCTTGTTGAGGAAATACTTTGAGGCTATCCCAGTCTTCACCAAACTTCCTATGTCATTTACTTATATCCATATTGGGTAAGGAAGTCTTATTTTATTCAATCCATTACTGTAATTATTTTGACAGTCTAATTGTTCCATATTTGATCAGTGGAAGTCTTTTTAAATTGGCTTGTTTTATTTATTTTTTTATTTTAATTTCAGAGAGGAAGAGAGAGAGAGAGAGAGAGAGAGAGAGAGAGAGATTAATGATGAGAGAGAATCATTGATTGGCTATCTCCTGCACAGCCCTCACTGGGGGTCGAGCCTGCAACGTGGGCATGGAATTGAACCATGACCTCCTGGTTCATAGGTTGATACTCAAACACCGAGCCAGGCCAGCCAGGCCAAATTGACTTTTTTATCCTCTTGCCATATCTCCATCATTCTTTTTGTCTTTTCTGGCTTGTACCAAGGTAGTCCAAGACTATTTTGTACTTTTCCTGCCCCAGCCCTGGAATCAGCCATTTCTCCAAGGAGTTATTGTTCCTTTTGGTGGAGAATGGCATCTAGAAACTAAGATTTCGATCTCAGGTGTTCTCATTGTTACTGAGGTGTCACTGTTCTCAGGCTTTCACAGTGAACACTGTGAATGGGATGATCCTATATAATAAAAGCCTAATATGCTAAGTGGCCAGTCAGCCATTCAACCAATCAAAGCATAATATGCTAATGGTATGCTAAGGCTGCTCAACTGCTTGCTATGATATGCATTGGCCACAACAGGGTAAACACTCCAACTACTAGGTTAGCTTGCTGCTGGAGTCCGGATGATCAGAACTAAGCCAGATGAGCCAGACATACCCTGGAGCCCTCATGCAGTCCCTCCCTGGTTGGCCAACCTTCCCCATCCCTCCCCAGGCCTGATCATGCAGCAATAGAACCCCTCAGCCTGGCCTGCACCCTCTCACAATCTGGGCTGAGGGACACCCCCTCCTCCTGAGTGCACGAATTTCATGCACTGGGCCTCTAGTATAAAATATATGTACTAGTATATAACAAATATACATATATGTGTATTTATATGTTTACACAAACACACATTTCTGTATCTAAATATTTTCAAACTCATGAGCTTACACTGATACCTTCAATTCTAATCCAACACCAACTAGTTCATTCTTGTTTTTTCACTTTTCATATATATATATATAACTGCTATCTCTACCCATGAGAAACCTGATTCACATCATCTACTTACTCATGATCAAGCCTTCTGTACATAAACAATCTCCTGTGATTGCTCCTGCCCCCGGTGTGGACGCCCACTCACCCTGCATTGGGCTGCTGCTCTGCCCAGACAGCTTCTGCATCTTGTTTGGGATTCAGTGCCTTGAGATGAATTCAGCTCCTGCCTAGTCACCCTCCTTGCCCTGGTCCTACACTCTGTGCCAGATGACCTTCCTTCATGGATAATCTTGTTACCCATTTTTG
Source organism: Vespertilio murinus (assembly GCA_963924515.1). NCBI lineage: Eukaryota > Metazoa > Chordata > Mammalia > Chiroptera > Vespertilionidae > Vespertilio > Vespertilio murinus. The sequence continues at coordinate 164,360,937 of OZ004704.1, read as the reverse complement.
GCATCCATACTAGCCCTCCTCTCTTCCTCTCCCCTTCCCCTGCCCCATGTGGATAGCTATCTGACCCCAACAATAGCTATCTGCTGGGCCTCAACACCTAGCACAGACTGCCCCTCTGCAGAGATGCCATTCTCACTCTGCTCAGGACACCATGCTGGTATCCCCTTCCCGCAGTGACACCCTCTTCATCCAGTCAGGCCTTATGCCACACAGATGCCCTTCTTGGGCTCTGGCACCTGCACCAAGCTAACCTCTTACTCATATGCCGTCTTTACACCTCTCATGGCTTCACACCCCTCCCATAGACACCCACCTTGCATGGCCCCATGTAATGACTTTTGGATTGATTTGTGCCGGAAGGGAAGGGCAGGGCAAGGAGTGGGGAAAGTAGAGGAAGAAGTGGCAGACCATTAATTCATTTTTTAGTTTATTTTAAATAGAATCCTTTTTCTGAGATTCACTCCCATTTTTATGTTAGCTAGATCTATTTCTGTCGTCATGTCTGTTAAATTCATATTTGTTGGGAGAGCCAAAGCTGCCTGCTTAAGCCCACTTCTTATCTATGATGGTGACCATCTCATTTACCAGAACCCTATGGCTCACACAGGTCAGTACACACAGGCAGCTCAATTGAAAATTCCCTTCTGTCACCATTTCTTAAAAAGTTTTATTTACTGACTTGAGAGAGAGATTTGTTGTTTCACGTATCTATGCATTCATTGGTTCCTTCTTGTATGTGCCCTGACTGGGGATGCAACCTGCAACCTTGGCATATTGCGATGATGCTCTAACCAACTGAGCCACCTGGCCAGGGCTCTCACCATTCTTTTCAGTTGGGTTTTCAGGATAATATATCCTGGTAGGTATAAACATGCATATTTAGGGAAAGGGTATCTTGCTTTAGTACTTTCAAATTCTTTTCCATTTCCTCCGTTCCTTTTTCTATCAGAACTCTGTTAATATTGTGAGGTTAGTTTAAATGGAATCTCAGTTGACTAATTTTGCTAGATAGGGAGATATTTCAAATGTCCTAAAGCTGTATCAATGACCCCAGATCCCACTAACTGGATTATTCGCTTCTCTTAAAATGTGTCCATGCTGTTCTACTTGTGTGCCTTTATTCACCCTGGCGTTCTGCCAGATTCATCCTCTCATCACTTCTCTGAGGTCAAAGTCCTACATGATGCAAGGTATACTTCACTTCCCACCAAAGCCTTAGCCACTATTCCCAACCCTGGACCCCTATAGACTTTTTTTAAAATTTCTTTATTGATTAAGGTGTTACATATGTGTCCTTATTCTCCCCACTCATGGCCTCAACCCCTGTTGTCTGTGTCCTTGGCTAGGCCCCCTTTTGTATGCATCTATAGCATGCAGCCATTTCTGACACTCTCATTAACATTTCTAGGAGATTGGATACCATTTCCTTGGGTGTTGGTAGCATTTCTTTTTCATTTGTTTACTCCCTGGAAGCCTTACACATGGTAGAGGCGCTACACATATTTGTTTAATGGAAACATAATAAAGGTTTATATATTTTATATTACTTTTTCCTTACATAGTTACACTCTTCAAACCCAATTTTTTAGTCGTCCTTTCTGGTCTGAGACCTAAATTTTCTACCTCATAGGAGAGAGATGTTTATTTTTATCATCTAAAGGGCAAGGAAATGAAGGTGCTTATCTTTTTTCAACATGGTGCAATAGGTTGTGTTAGTATGCCATGATAAAAAAAATCTATTCCCAAAGCAAATTCATATTTGCCTATGGAAATTTATATTTTTATCCTGCCCAAATGGTATACCATTTGCAAGTTATTAAATATTGACATTGCCTCTAGAACATATGCAAGACTTTACACAGTGAATGAAATCATATTTTCACCTGCAGAGAGATGGCCCCAATTTCTCACTCCCCATAGGAATTATGTAACAACAGCAGGAGACCAATCTGCTTCTTTTGTGTTGGTCTTAGCCTGGATTCTCATAATCTGTTCCAAAGTAGGGCATTGTACAAAAATCTAGGCTGTTTTGTCATATTTTTCTCCATTTTTTAACTATTTATTGCAAGAGCAATCATTAAATTGCTAATTCTTTGACTCAGAGAGGTGTCTTCTTACTCTTGTAGCCTTCCTTTTGAAGAAAAAATCCTCACCCTTGCAGACCCCATACTGGGGTGAGCCCACAACCTTGGGCAAATGTCCCAACCTGGAATGGAATCAACAACCTTTCAATGCAGGGGACCACGCCCAAACAGCTGAGCCATACTGGCCAGGGCTTAACCTTCTCTTTCTGATTCACGCCTTGAAACTGGAAGGAGTGGAGAAAGAAGGATTGGGGATGATGAAGAGCTTTTCCTGTATATTATTAAAACTTTTCCTGACAGATATCTGGGGTAGGCTGAACCAATGAACATTTTGCCCATGTATTTTTGCATATCTGTCAAATTATTTTCTCAGGATAAATTTCTGGACATGGAAATGTTGAATCAAAGAGTATACCCATTTACAATTTAGATAAATAATACCAAATTGCTCTTTCAAAAGGTTGTCTCATATTTATAATCCCCTCACCAGTATATGGCAATGCCTTGAAAAACATATTGTAAATGATTACATAGTATTTCAGTTTATGGATGTTTATTTGATCAGTTCCCTATTGTAGTGTTTCTAATATTTTTCATTTCGTTGAGTATTGCTATAATAAACACCTGTGTATATATTTATGTGAATCTCTTATTTTCCTAAGAATAAATTCCTGGATGTTGAATTAAGAGTCAAAGATAAGAATGTTTTTATGGCCAAAACCGGTTTGGCTCAGTGGATAGAGCGTCGGTCTGCGGACTTAAGGGTCCCAGGTTCGATTCCGGTCGGGGACATGTACCTTGGTTGTGGGCACATCCCCAGTAGGGGGTGTGCAGGAGGCAGCTGGTCGATGATTCTCTCTCATCGATGTTTCTAATTCTCTATCCCTCTCTTCCTCTCTGTAAAAAATCAATAAAAAAAATATATATATATATATATTTTTAAAAAGAATGTTTTTATGGCACATTGATACATATTATCAGCTTCAGGTCAATATTTAGAACTTAATGTTGTTTTAAGAATTTACTTGATGCTGAATAGAAAAATATTTCTAATTATTTATATTGTTTTTGGAAATAAAGTCTATGGCTTTCAAATAAAATTCAGGCTGTTTTCCCTTTAGTTACTTCTTTAACATTTTAAGCTGAGGATTCCAGCCTGTTCCTTCATCCACATTTTGTTTCTGTGTTAAGCAGCATATAAAAAAGTATATGCATGTGTGTTTGCACATTGGAAAGTTAAATGTATTCATATGTCAATATGAACCATTATTAACCTAAAATGACACCCCAATTTAAGGTAAGGGATTAGCCCTTAACAAATAAGGAAATAAATTGCAGTCAAGGAAATAAAATCCTCATTGCACTCTTAGGGAAAGTTCATTTTATGAAGCTGAAGAAAAAATTTAACATTTCCCCAAAAGGTAACAGTTACTTTAAGCGTGTTGCTTTATCAGTAGATACATAAAAATCACAGTGCCTGCAGTTGAAAAATGTTCCCTTAGTGTTTTTTAATTGGGGAAAAAGAGAGAAACCAAAAAGAAAAATACTTCTAAAAATATATTTTAAAAAATACTTTCAAATATTGTTTGTTTTGATTACTATTTAAAGTTAGATTCTTTTCTCCTTCACACCACTGCCACAACCACTCCCCTGAGGTAATTTTTATGTTAAGGAAAATTGGGGTGTGTGTGTGTGTGTGTGTGTGTGTGTGTGTGTAAGAGAGAAATTGAGAGAGGAAGAGAGAGAGCAGGAGAAAGAGAGCAGGAGAGATGAGAGAGAGAATTTGGGATACGCTATCACCATCTTGTGGCCTTTTGCTATACTACCACTAATGGTTTTAATACCATAATGCTTTTTGGCAATTTCAAACATGAAATACGGTGTATATCTCATCTACGTAGAAATCCCTACATGGATTAGATGAAATATGGTGAGGGTCAGATATAGCCTGTATGCCAATGGTTCCCCCTTACAACGAGATGATATTTCTGCACTTCAGCTGTGTTCTCACAGATTCTAAAATAACCCATTGAGTGAGTATCAGATGGGAATCAGGTTTATCAGGGTGACCACTTAGTAAGTTATATAATGTGTGATCACTATGTTATACACCTGAAACTAATATACTATTGTATGTTAACTATCATTGGGGAAAAATATTTGAAAAAAATAAAATATTGAAAATTTTCATCAAAAATAAAATAGTTAAACAAAGATACCTGGTGAAGAGATTTAGAGTGGTTTTGTTGCAGTGAAACTTTCAGGGCTTTTTTTCTTTCTTAATTGAATTTATTGAGGTGACAGGTTTCAGGTGTACAATTCTGTAATACATCATCTGTATGTTGTGTGTTCACCATCCCTCTTTACCCTCTTCTAACTCCCTTATCCCTCTTTCCCTCTGGTAATCTCCATACTGTTGTCTGTGTCTATGTGTTTTGTTTGCTTAATCCCTTCACCTTTCTCAGCCAGCCCACAATCCCCTCCCTGCTGACAGCTTGACATTTTCAATTTTGTCTTTTCTGTTTGAGCCGAATCTGTCTTAGTGGTTCCTTTTGATTTGTTAGGATATTGGCTGGCAGGTGAGTCTATAACATTTAATTTTTTTCTGTCTCTTTGGTTATCCTGTTAAGAGGTTGTTTTTTTTTTTTTTCATTTTTGTTTCAATAGTCCCCCTTCTTTATACGACTTTATTATGTTCTTTTAAAAAGTTTTTTCCATCCTCTTTTCTCGTGGATGGTTCATCCTTTCTCTTTGTCTTCATCGATTTTTCCTTCTTTTCTCTCCTTCCTCATACTTCTCATTTTTCAATTTCTTTGGTCTCCAGGCTGAATATCACTTTACTTATTCGGCGTGCTCTACTAACACCCACACCCACACCCACAGCAGCCAGCCCACCCCTTTCTGTGTCTTTCTTTCTTTGTTCCTTCCCATTCCTTCCACCAGTAGAAGCTCCGGCTGTGTAATGTGCGGTGCACTGACCTCATCCGGCCTGCCGCTCGGGTCTTTTAAGGACATAGCTCCCTGGTAACCCTTCATCTTCTGGGAGGAGCCTCAATCCTACCCACTCAGGGAAGCCGGTCCCTGAATCTAACTCTAGATTCCAGAGGAAGGATTCAACCTTTTCATTCCTGAGAAATAGTTTCTGACTGTTCTTTTTTCTTAACAGAAGTGCAAACTTTCATAGGAAGTTGTACTGGGGCTTTTCCAAACTCATATTTGCCTGTCCAAACTCGAATTTGCATAGAGAACAATCATATACTAGTGCTTTGGAGCTGACAGTTGAATCTTATAAAAATGATTTAGATTAATAATGAAGACAGGAAATAGATTTTTGGGGAAAGACTTGCTATCATTTTGGAAAACAGTTTAAATTTTATTATGTGATGTTTGTCTTTTTTTTTTATTGCCTGAAAACTCTTCCATGAGGAAACCAGGTTTACATTTACATATTTTTATAACTTCAACTGAGTAAACTGAGGTCCTACGTAAAAAATAATTATTGTTAGAGTCCACCATGGATTATGACCAAACAACTTTCATTTATTAGTTCAAAAACCCCAGACTTACTCATTCTTCAGATCTGAACAATTCTAGTCATAGAACCCTAGATGCCAAATTAGTAAGAAAAAATATAGTTGAATGAAGGATATACCCCTGAAGAAGGTTACCCCCCCCCCACTTATTCTAAAACTAATCTATGCTCATTGTAGAAAATTTAGAAAACAAGAGAAAAGAACAAAATTTTAAAATATCTCAGCATCCAGAGTTAACTAAGCAGTAATAACATTTTGGTACCTATCTTTTTACTTCTTTTAAATTTAATTTTGGCCCAGCCAGTGTGGCTCTGCTGAGCGTTAACCTATGAACCAGATTATGGTTCGATTCCCGGTCAGGGCACATGTCCTGGTTGCAGGCTCCATCCCCAGTAGGGGACCTGTAGGAAGCAATGATTCCCTCTCATCATTGATGTTTCTATCTCTCCCTCTCCCTTCCTTCCTGAAATCAATAAAAATATATGTTAAAAAATTTAATTTTGGCCAAAACCAGTTTGGCTCAGTGGATAGAGTGTCAGCCTGCAGACCAAAAGGTCCTGGGTTCAATTCTGGTCAAGGGCCTGTACCTAGGTTGTGGGCACATCCCTAGTGTGGGGTGTGCAGGAGGCAGCTGATCGATGTTTCCAACTCTCTATCCCTCTCTCTTCCTCTCTGTAAAAAATCAATAAAATATATTTTTTTAAATTTAATTTTGCAATCCAGTTACTTGGGACAAAATTAAAATAATACAAAAAGGCCGAAACCGGTTTGGCTCAGTGGTAGAGCATCGGTCTGCGGACTGAAGGGTCCCGGGTTCGATTCCGGTCAAGGGCATGTACATTGGTTGCGGGCACATCCCCGATAGGGGTGTGGGGTGTGCAGGATGTTTCTCTCTCATCGACGTTTCTAGCTCTATATCTCTCTCCCTTCCTCTCTGTAAAACATCAATAAAATATATATTTTTTAAAATAAATAATACAAAAAGGTACACAATACAAAGTGATGATTTTTCCCCTAGTATCCTCAAATCCCCTGGCTCCTCTCCTCTGGGGCAGCCACCATTTCTAACTTCTATGGCAGTCTCCCAGAGATAGCCTATCCACTTACACAAACACACACAATTTTTTTTAAAACATTAATATATTTTATTGATCAGCTGCCTCTTGCACACCCCCTACTGAGGATGTGCCTGTAACCAAGGTACGTGACCTTGACCGGAATCGAACCTGGGACCTTTCAGTCTGCAGGCTGATGCTCTATCCACTGAGCCAAATCAGCTTCAGCAACACACACAATTTTAAAAAATATATATTTTATTGATTTTCCACAGAGAGGAAGGGAGACAGATAGAGAGCTAGAAACGTCGATGAGAGAGAAACATCGACCAGCTGCCTCCTGCACACCCCCCACTGGGGATGTGCCTGTAACCAATGTACATGCCCTTGACCGGAATCGAACTTGGGATCCTTCAGTCCGCAGACGGACACTCTACCACTGAGCCAAACTGGTTTCAGCAAAACACACAAATTTTAACAGCAGCTTTATTTGGGTACTGAAATTATAAGTGTGTGTGTGATATTATAAAAGTCAAGTAGTACTACTAAACTTAAAATATTCAGTGTTTACAATATTATGAGTAAGCCAGTCTTATTAGCTAAGTGGCATATGGCAAAGCCACTTAGCTTCTCTGCTTCCTTCAGGTTCTTTAAATATGAAACAGCAATACAGCCCAGCTGGTGTGTCTCAGTGGTTGAGTGTCGACCTATGAATTTAAGGTTACAGTTTGATTCCTGGTCAGGGCACATGCCCAGGGTGCAGGTCAATCTCCAGTGTGGGGGGAGCAGGAGGCAGCTGATCGATGATTCTCTCTCATCATTGATGTTTCTATCTCTCCCTCTCCCTTCCTCTCTGAAATCGATAAATTTTTTTTTTTAAAGTTCTCAAGGTTCATCCATGTTGTATATAGCATTTATGAGGACTTTATTAAAAAAACAACAACAACAGAGCTTGGCAAAAGTATTATTCATTATTATTATCAGCTTAGCCGCATAGTATGCTGTATGCACATTCATTTTGTTTTTCTTGGAGTTGATATTGCCTTGATTTTCTGTTTGTTTGGTTTTAATGGGTCAGTTACACATTTTTAATATATTGATTACCAAAAAATACTCATTCAAAATATTCAAACATAGCAAAAATAAGTATGTAAACTTAAAAGTGTATATGTATATAAAATATATTTATTAGTACAGTATATTCCATTATTGTGTCTCATCCCCCATCAAAATGGAAGTTTCTGAGAACAGACACGTGGTCTATTTTATTTTCTGTTGTATTTCCAGTGCCTACATTAGTTTCCGACACAGAGAAAGCACTAACATCCTTATTGGATGAGAGAATGTAGTAGGGATTCCATTAGTCCATTTCCTTCTTAGCCTGCTTTCTCTTGGACCTTGTGTCCTCTTGCTCCAACTTAGGCCAGCAGCCCTGCAGGCCTACAGGCCAGGCCTACTTATCATCCTGCTCATTTCTTTACCTCTTTCTAAGGAAGGTTTCCTGCCTCTAAAGCTTTTTTTCCTTGAGTTTGTCCCTCATTTTGATGGACTACAATTCATAGACTGTAAAATTTCTGAGTAACAATTACAATTAGCATCGGCGTGTAATAAACCTACTCAAAATGTAGAGGCACTGTACCACAACACCCACTTACTGTCTCGCGGTTTCTGTGAGACAGGAATGGAGGAAAGCTCAGCTGGGCATTTGTGGCCTGGGGTCTCTCAGTGAGGCTGTCTCCAGGGTAGAGCTGGAAAGGCTAGAGATCAACAGCAGCTGGGGGCTCTCAGGATCTCTCTTTTAAAATTTTATATATATATATATATATAAATTTCAGCTAATTTTCAGAAGGGGCATATTGATCTAAATTAAAGCAGTGGGGAAACTCATTTCTTAGAAGACATCAAGAATTTATTCACTTATAGTATTCCTTTATTAGATTCTGTACTGAATTGGGTTCCTGAAATGGGTACTATAGGGATATAAAAAATAAAAATATAAAAATAATAGCAGCCTAGCTGGTGTGGCTCAGTTGATTGATTTCAAGGTTGTTGTTTTGTTTGTTTTAAATATATATTTTTATTGAATTTTTACAGAGAGGAAGGGAGAGAGACAGTTAGAAACATAGATGATAGAGAAACATCAATCAGCTGCCTCCTGCACGCCCCCTACTGGGGATGTGCCCACAACCAAGGTACATGCCCTTGACCAGAATCAAACCCGGGACCCTTCGTCCACAGGCAGATGTGTATCCACTGAGCCAAACCAGTTATGGCAAGGTTGTTTTTTATATTTTATAAAAATGTAAGGATATAAAAAAAAGTAAGGATACATTGTGTTGCAATGTGATCATTCAACCTAGTTGAATCTCTGATCTTTGAGTAGGGATATTACAGTGTTTCAAAGGTCACTACTCTGAGGATCTCTCCTTACATTAGGAAGGCAGAACATGGAGAAAAGAGACAATCTCTCAAAAACGAGGAAACAAGGTAAAGTTACTCTTGGAGTTGTTTTATTCAATCTTATGCACCTAATAGATGAAATTCTACATCTGTGGGAGTAAATCAAGAAATTACCTTGCCTAGCTGCTGTAGCTCAGTGGTTGAGTGTGGACCTATGAACCAGGAGGTCACAGTTCAATTCTAGTCAGGGCAGGGGGCATGCAGGTGGCAGCTGATCAATAAGTCTCTTATCGTTGATGTTTCTATCTCTCCTCCCTCCCTTTCTGAAATAAATAAAAAAAATTTTTTTAAGAAAGAGAGAGGCCTGAAATTAAGAAAAGAAAAAAAGAAATTACCTTAACACCTGAGTTAATTAAACACAAACCTAATGGGATGAACTTTCCCCTCTCTGGTAGTAAATGAAATTATTAACACTCTAAACATCAATGAAGGTGATCTGGGGCCGAAACCGGTTTGGCTCAGTGGTAGAGTGTCGTCTGCGGACTGAAAGGTCCCAGGTTCAATTCCGGTCAAGGGCATGTATATTGGTTGCCGGCACATCCCCGGTGGGGGGTGTGCAAGAGGCAGCTGGTTGGTGTTTCTCTCTCATCAACGTTTCTAGCTCTCTATCTCTTTCCCTTCCTCTCTGTAAAATATCAATAAAATAACTTTTTTTTTTTAAAAAAAAAGAAAGTGATCTGGGTGTAATCTTTGGCGAGCCACACTGGAAAATGATTGTGATTGATTGAGCTGAAATCTAATTGATGTATTACATCCCATCTAAAGAAAGACAATGAATAGAAATGATCAGTATAAGGTATAATAGAAACAAACAAAAAATAAATAACCATAAGTTATTTGCTTTGAATTATCCATTTGAAGAAACATGTTAATTTTGCTATGCATGGTAGGGGTATGGTGATTCAACATGCTTCATTGTAATTCAATTTAAAATTTAAACAATACACTTTTCAAGGATAGTACTTTAAATGAAAATAAAACTGAATCTCAAGAAAATATTCCAGTATTCCACAAAATTTTAAAGTGATCCCATCCACCTACTCTTACATCATCCACTTTATATACAACAGCTCTAGGACTGATGATAACATATTCAGTCCCATGTCTTTCCCATTTGAACCCTGTCAGGCACTCTTATTTACATCAAAAATATATCTCATAATCTCCAAACTAAAAACTCCTATTGCTTGTCCAAGGTCAAAACCCTAATGTTGACCTAATTAGATAATAATTTAACACACGATGTACATTTTTAAAAACAAAATTTTAACCTTTGTAAAAGTGGCCCTCGCCAGTTTAAATCAGTGGTTGGAGCATCGGCCCTCAGCCTGAAAGTCTGAGTCAGATTCCCGTCAAGGGCACTATCTTGGTTGCAGAGTTGATGCCCAGCCCCGGTCTAGATGTGTGCAGGAGGCAACCAATCAATGTGTGTCTTTCTCTCTTTTTTCTTTTTTAAAAAAATATATTTTATTGATTTTTTACAGAGAGGAAGAGAGAGGGATAGAGAGTTAGAAACATCGATGAAAGAGAATCATTGATTAGCTGCCTCTTGCACACCCCCGGAATCGAACCTGGGACCTTTCAGTCCGCAGGCCGACACTCTATCCACTGAGCCAAACCAGTTTCGGCAATGTGTGTCTTTCTTACATCGATGTTCCTCTTTGTCTCTCCCCGTCCCTTTCATTCTCCTTAAAAATCAATAGAAAACATATCCTCAGGTGAGTATTAAAAAAAAAAAACCACAAAAATAATAAAAACAATAACAAAAAAGAGAGATAGAGACCCAGTTATTTAATGTGAGCAAGGCACTTTTGAGCTTCTGAAAGGCAAAAGGATTTACCTAGCACTAACCTATTATGAAAACTCTATTACTGTCTGATTTCCAATGTACAATTGTAGCCACATTTCCCAGAAAAATTAATTTTTTTCTTGGCAAAATAAACAAGCCAATGGAACCCTCTTGATTAGTGTTCTAGTGTAGTTTGCAATCATTTAGTAAATCAGAAATCAATTTAGTGGGTGCACGGCCTATCAGCATTAAAAATAAAACTAACATAAAGCTGAAATGGGATAAAACAAAGGAGAATAAGAATAATAGAATGCCCCTTAGAAGGAAGTATTGTTTTGTGAAATATTTATTTAATTTTTTTTACATATTGTGCATTCTGGATTAGGATGGAAATTTTTTTTTTTTAAATAGACTTTTGTTGATTTTAGATAGAGAGGAAAAAACATCCATGTGAGAAACACTGATCAGTTGCCCCTTGTACACATCCCAAACTGGAATTACAGTTACAACCTGGGTATATGCCTTGATTGGGAATTTAACTGGTGACCTTTTGGTGTGAAGGAAGTTAATCAATTGAGCTACACTGGCCACGGCGGATAGAAATTTTTGATTTTTGAGATAACACTGCTCTCAAGCTGCAAGTGTAGGAGGGGGCTCTGAAAGGTCCTCCCTTTCCCAATTACACACATCCCTGCATAAAGCCAGATTTTCTTCAGATGTGGCCAACCAAAACAGGTGGAATGTAAAAGTAGGTATGAGAATTTATCTGTCTTAAACCAAACAGTAAAGATATTTTCAAAATTATGAAATAAGAGAGAAACCAAGATGGTGGCATAGGTGAACACCTAAACTGCAGCCTTGCACAGCAATTTCTAAAATATAGTAACTAAAAGACAAAATGGACATCATCCAGAACCACAGGAAAGCTGATTGACTGGAAATTCTACAACTAGAAGGAAAGAGAAGACCACAAGGAAAATCAGAGGAGCTGTAAAAGCCTGAGGTACAAAGACACAGGTGCGAGTGTGGAGAGGATGGAGCCAGAAAGGAGGGGGCGGCTGAGTGCCTGGCTGGTGTTCTCTAGCGGGAAGGAGACAAAAGCTCCAGGCTACACTGAGTCCCAGCTCCGACTGCACTGAACCCCAGTTCCGGGCGAGACCCTGGGGACCCAGGCTCATAGGGGAGGAATCTGGGCTGTAAGGTGGAAACTCAGGGGAGCTGTGTAAGGCAGAGCTCCGGAGGCACGCACATGAATGTGTGCAGAGGATGGACTGTTGACAGTGCTGCTGGATTATCCGACCGGGAAGGAGGCAAAAGCTCCAGATGGAGCTGAACCCCAGTTCCAGGCGAGAATCTGGAAATCCAGATTCATTGGGGGAGAGACTAGAGTGTCGAGCAGTGGGCAAAACTTGAGGGCGCCTTTCTCTAAGAGATGCTTGCAGCGAGTATCAAAGGACACCGAGGGACACTGAGACTCAGGAACCTGATAGGGCAGGGCTGACGAGAAGCCAAGGCTCCACCCTGAAACTCCGCCCTATCCAAGCGGAGAACAGAGGCTTTTGCAATTTTGCAAGTCTAATCGAATAAGGCTGTCTCCTGGCATAGACACAGCTGATCCTCACAGCCAATTGGCCTGGAGGTCAACTCCTCTCACTGATACCAACAACAATAAAGACTTCACTACACACAGCCCACAAAAGGGTGCATCAAGAGTGTCCACCTCAGGTAACTGGGGAGGCCGAGCCACTGGCCCATAAAGGACACCAAGCTCACAAAGCTACTCTACCAACTCAGGGAAGCCGCAAAAATGTGGAGACAAAGAAACAGATCACAAACGAAAGAAATGGAGGAAAACAAATGACTGGAGATAGAGTTCAAAATCAAAGTTATAAGGTTTTTCCAGTATTTCCTAGAAAAGGCTGATAAATTTATCGAGACCCTCGAGGATATGAGAGAGACCCTCAGGGATATGGAAAAGGACCAACTAGAAATTAAACATACACTGACTGAAATAAAAATATTATCCAGACACCCAACAGCAAACTAGAGGAACACAAGAATCAAGTCAAAGATTTGAAATACAAAGAAGCAAAAATCACTCAACTGGAAAAGCTAAAAGAAAAAATAATCCAAAAATTTGAAGATCATGTAAGATGCTTCTGAGACCACAAGCGTACCACCATCAGAATTATGGGGGTGCCAGAAGAAGAGAGAGTGCAGGATACTGAAAACCTATTTGAAGAAATAATGTCAGAAAACTTCCCCCACCTGGTGAAAGAAATAGACTTACAAGTCCAGGAAGCACACAGAACCCCAAACAAAAGGAATCCAAAGAGGACCACACCAAGGCACATCATAATTAAAATGCCAAGAGCAAAAGACAAAGAGAGAATATTAAAAGCAGCAAGGAAAAACAGTTAATTACCTATAAGGGAGCACCCATATGATTATCAGCTGATTTCTCAACAGAAACTATGCAGGCCAGATGGGAGTAGCAAGAAATAGTCAAAGTGATGAATAGCAAGAACCTACAACCAAGAGTACTCTACCCAGCAAAGTTATTCAGAATTTAAGGTCAGATAAAGAGCTTCACAGATAAGAAAAAGCTAAAGGAGTTCATCACTGCCAAACCAATATTATATGAAATGCTAAAAGGTATTCTCTAAGAAGAGGAAGAAGAAAAAGGTAAAAAATTATGAATACATATCTATCAACAAGTGAATGTAAAAATCAAATGAATTAAAAATCTGATGTACAGAATAAACTGGTGAAGATAATAGAATTAGGGGCATAGAAAAGGAGTGAACTGACAACTCTCAGGGGTAAAGGGGAGTGGGGGTGCGGGAAGAGATTAGACAAAAATCGTACACCTATGGATGAGGACAGTGCGGGGAGGGTGTAAGGGAAGTGGGTGGGATGGGAACCAGGTGGAGGGGAGCTATGGGGGAGAAAAAGAGGAACAACTGTAATAATCCGAACAATAAAGATTAAATAAATAAAAAAAACCACTGAAACAATTTCACTCTTGTATTTTTTTTCTTAGAAAAATTTAGTCATGTAAAAATTTTTTAAAACTTATTTATATGAACCTACATTTTTAAGTTTTATGCTTTGGTTACTAATACGGTAAAGGGCAAAAGATATAACCCACATACCAAAAAAAGGCGCTTTGTAGTTCTCAACAATTTGAGAACCACTTGTCAATAGGAAACAAAGGACGCAAAGCCCAAAGCCAGACTCCTTGCAGGTTTAGCCCAGCCGGAGGCCCCTCTGCCCAGCGCCGCCCCTTTCTTCCACCGACACCCAATCCCGGCCAATGAGAACCAATGGGCGGGTTTTGTCCGCCGCGCGAACGTATAAGAGTCCAAAAGCTTAGGTTCCGGGCGCTCGCTAATAAAACTAGGTCACAGAAGGAAGGGAGCCTCGTCGCGAGTCTTTGCGACACTGTCGCGTTGCGTTGGTTCGGTGCCGTAAAGCAGCCGCGGAGCCCTCGCCGCCGAGGCAACGGCAGCTGCGCCGCGGCAATGGCGGATATGGAGGACCTCTTCGGGAGCGACGCCGACAGCGAGGCGGAGCGTAAAGGTGGGGTTGGCCGGGCTCCGCGGGAGGGGCGCGTGGCGGGCCGTCTGCGGCCGGATCCAGCCCGCAGCCCTGTTCCGGGTCTGCGGACGCCGCGACGCTAACGTGCCAAGGGTCGCGTTGCCTCCGCTCCTGCTTCAGCGCCCCCTGCGCCCCGGGCGGTGCCAGCCTCCCTGCGCGCCGCCAGCCTTCCCCCGGCGGGCGGGCGGGCGCCGCGGGTGCGCCTCGAGGCTCCTGGAGTTCGTGCAGCGTGCGGTGCCTGGGGAGCGGGTGGAGCGAAAGGGGCGCGGGGCAGGGGCGGAGGCGCCAATCCCTGGGGTCCTGCGCTGACCTGTCTTGCACAGGTCCGCGCAGAGGAGAAGGGCTGTTGGTGAACGAATGGAACTTGGGTGTTCAGGAGCAGGAGGGATGGGCGGGCGGATTTACAGAGGGGACTGGTGGTGCCCGCTGGAATGAAACCAGACCGACCACGGTGTGCGGGGGAGGTGGAGATGAGTGGGTGGGGAGGCTGGGAGGGACCCCGGCATAGGGCTTACCTTCTCTCTTGGGCGGGAGAGAAGGTGTGCTCTGAGAGCCGGTGCAGAAGCTAGCATTGTGTGGGTCTCTCGTATTGGATTGTGGGGCATTATTGGGGATGTGTTCGGAGAGGAGAGATGAAGGATTTGTTGATGAAATGAATGAATGAATGAATGAATGTTTATGACCCATGAAAGTATTTCTGGCACAAGGACTGTGGATATTTGAGTTTGAATGACGATTAGGAGTTACTGTATTTGAAGTGAGAAGGGGCTCAAGACCAAATTTCAGAATTCTTGCAACCTGCCAGGCAACGTTATCTACATTTTTCCTAAGCAAAGTGCATTATTGTGTGTGTGTGTTTGCCCCCTCGAACTCCCATCAGTTTATTAACATTTTTAGAAATCTTCCAGGAGGTTCTAGTCTAGAAGATGAGTCTGGAAATATAGTTCTATATGTTACCTATACATAGAGCCCTATATATGCCACTACCTTTGCTAGGGCAGTTTTTCCACTTTTTTTTTATAATGTCCTTCCTTGCACAGAACTTTTTTTATTTGAGGAGGTCCAAGGTATTTTTTCTTTTGTTGCTCATATATCCTCCATTTTTGAAGCATAGTTTTGCTGTATATATTATTCTTAGTTGACAGTCTTTTTCTTTCGGCACTTTGAATCTGCTTTCTGGTTTCCATGCTTTCTGTTGAGAAAAAGCTGTTATTGAAAATCCCTTGAGTGGGACAAGTTGCTTCACTTTTTCAGTTTTTGGGATGCTTTCTTTGTCTTTGTCATCACAATTCAAAATGATGTGTCTAGGTGTTCTCTTTAACTTTATGCTGTTTGGCATTCATTGAGCTTTTTGGATATGTAGGTTGATGGTTGTTGTGTGTGTGTTTTTTGTTTGTTTGCCAAATTTGGGAAGTTTTCGATCATTATTTCTTCAAATATTCCTTCTGATCTTTTTTTCTGGGACTCCCATTGTGTATATGTTGGTACATTTGAGGGTATCCCACAAGTCTTTTAGATTTATTTTTCTTTCTTTTTCTGCTCCTTATACAGGATAATCTTAATGAACTTGTCTTCAAATTTGCTGATTTTTTTCTTCTTCCTGCTCACATTGCTATGTAGCCCTTTAGTGAAATTTTTATTTCAGTTATTGTACTTTTCAACTTCAGAATTTCTATGTTATTTTTTAAATAATATCTGTCTTTTTATTGATTGTTGGGGTTTTTAATATATTTTTATTGATTTCAGAAAGAAAGGCAGAGGGAGAGAGAGATAGAAACATTAATGATGAGGGAGAATCATTGATTGGCTGCCTCTCACAGCCCTGCGCTGGGGACCGAGCCCACAACCTGGGCATGAACCTGACTGGGGATCGAACCGGACCCTCCTAGTTCATAGTTCCATACTCAACCACTGAGCCTTACCAGCTGGGTTTTATTGATACTTTTTATTTGGCAAGATATAATTTTCATTGTCTGGGCTTCTTCAGAGATAGTTTGTAACCTTTTTTCTTTCTTTCTTTTCTTTCTGTCTGTCTGTCTGTCTTTCTATCTTTCTTTTATATATGTATAGACCACATACTTTTTTTGTCTCTTGGCATGCTTTATAATTCTTTGTTGATAACTAGGCTCTTTGAATATTATATGATGTGACAATTCATGAAAACACATTCTTCCACCTCTCTAGGATTTGTTGTTGCTATTTGTTAAAGTAATTATTGTTTAGTCTGTTGAACTAATTTTGTAAAGTCTATTCACATTTTTTTGTTCATTTTTAAATTGGGTTGTCTGCAGTCTTTGTTGTGTGTGGCCAATGAAATCTGTGTCCCATTATCTTTGTGGTCAGCTAGTGATTAGACAGATTTCCTTAAATTCCTAGAAATTCCCCCCTGCCCCCCAACACACACACACACACTATAAAAGAAACCTCCCAGTCTTTACAGATCAGCTCTGCGTAGACGTTGGGGCATGCTTTCAATAGTCAAACAGGCAATTTACAGCCTGTCCTTGCCTTTATCTTCTGCTTGTGAGGAGCCTGAGGCCAGCCAGCAGTGAGAGCTTGGGGCTTTCTCAGTTCTTTGCTGAGCATGTGCACAGCCCTAAGCATGTGTTCTTCTTGATCTCTAGGATAGGTGGGAACTTTTAATAGCTCTTATTCCCCATATTGTCATTCCCCAGCCTTCCCTACGAAGCCTTTTGGTTTATTTTTAACAAACACTCCCAAGTAGTTGCCTCAACACTGAGAAAGTTCCATGTGAGATACTAGTAAAGTCAAGCCCTTTGAGCCAGCCCTTCAGTGATACACTAGGCATCAAAACTAACTACCATGATTCTCTTCGAATGAGGTCACTTCTGCTCCTTCCAGTAGTGGTGTGCGTGCCAGAAATTCAGGCTGTTACCTTCAAGTGATCTGGGGAGTAGCTGGCAGAGAGTGGTGGGTGGGGGGTAGCAGGTGTAAAACACTACAATGTTCTGTTTTCTCTCTAAAAATCCAGCTGGTTTTTTCTCTTGTTTATCCTCACCCAAGGATATTTTTCCATTGATTTTTAGGGAGTGAAAGGGAGAGGGAGAGACACACAGAGAGAAACATTGATGTGAGAGAGACACATTGATTGGTTGCTTCCCACACTCGCCCTGACTAGAGCCAGGGATCAAGCCTTCAACTGAGATACGTGCCCTGGGTCGGAATCAGACCCAAGATCTTTCACTGAGCAAAACGGGCTAGGGCCAGCTGGATTTTTTTTTGTTAAGGATTCTCCTGGTTGCTGCAATTTTTGGTTAGTTTCCAGAGTACCAAGAAAATGGATACTAACAGTTTTTAACAAGTGTTTTCATTACTTTTATGTTATGATGGGCTTTTGATGTTCCTTACTCTGTCTTTCTTTTTTGCTAACATCACCCAGTGTTTATATGATTCCATAGATTCTGATTCTGGATCAGACTCGGATTCTGATCAAGAGAATGCAGCATCTGGCAGTAATGCCTCCGGAAGTGAAAGTGATCAGGATGAAAGAGGTGATTCAGGAAAACCAAGTAATAAAGAACTGTTCGGAGATGACAGTGAAGACGAGGGGGCTTCTCATCAGAGCGGGAGTGACAATCACTCTGAAAGGTCAGACAATAGATCAGAACCTTCTGAGCATTCCGACCGAGAAGACAATGACCCTTCAGATGTCGATCAGCATAGCGGATCAGAAGCTCACAATGATGATGAAGATGAAGGTCATGGGTCAGATGGAGGGAGCCATCACTCAGAAGCAGAAGGTTCTGAAAAAGCACATTCAGATGATGAAAAATGGGACAGAGAAGACAAAAGCGACCAGTCGGACGATGAAAAGATACAGAACTCTGATGATGAGGAGAGGGCACAAGGATCGGATGAAGATAAGTTGCAGAATTCCGACGACGATGAGAAAATGCAGAACACAGACGATGAGGACAGGCCTCAGCTTTCAGATGATGAGAGACAACTGTCTGAGGAGGAGAAGGTTAATTCTGATGATGAACAGCCAGCAGCTTCTGATAATGAGGATGAGAAACAGAATTCTGACGATGATGAACGGCCCCAGATGTCTGATGAGGAGAAAATGCAGAATTCTGATGACGAAAGGCCACAGGCCTCGGACGAAGAACGCAGGCATTCGGATGATGAAGAAGAACAGGACCGAAAGTCAGGTAAGTCATTTCTGAGAGTCAAATGGGTTAGTAGAAGCGTTCGATGCAGGTACATCCCATTAATTCTTTTCACAGTGTCATCTTTAGTACCCTATTTTTTCCTCTCCTCTCCATTTCAGCCTTTTCTAATTTTATACATTTTTCTTTTTTTAAAAAATTTTCTTTTTTTTAAAAAATATATTTTATTGATATTTTACAGAGAGGAAGGGAGAGTGATAGAGAGCTAGAAACGTCGATGAGAGAGAAACATCGACCAGCTGCCTCTTGCACACCCCTCACCGGGGATGTGCCCGCAACCAAGGTACATGCCCTTGACCGGAATCGAATCCGGGACCTTTCAGTCCGCAGACCGACGCTCTACCACTGAGCCAAACCGGTTTCGGCTTAAAAAAATTTTCTAATCTGTGCATTATTCCTATCCCCCTTCCATTTGTTAATTGATGCTATGTCAGGAAGAAGAAAATTTAAAGAGGACAGTCTTAGAGAAGGATGTATGGTGTGAGAGTAGTTATAAAATGAATAGAGGTGGTTCCATGTCTGTGGGTAACCGAAGAACCTGCCTCAGGTGAGAATAGATTTGCTTGGTGGGAAAAAAACAATACCATTGAAACATCCCCATAGTGCAACTGTACATGTTCTGAACAACATGTTCTGGCTCAGGTCTTTAAATCCAAAATTTGATCATCCAGAGATAACCAGGTTCCAAGTTTATTCAAACTAATTAAATTCACAAGAAAATTAAATTGCAGAATTGTTTCAAGAGGATCAATTATTTCTCTTATCATTGTATTCTTCCCTTTGGGAAATCTACATTGGATGCCAGTTTATAATAATTAGGAGGTTGCCTGGAGAACATAACATCCAGAAAATGGATAAACAGCTGGATGGTCTCCTTGAACTGTAATAGCTTGAAGCATGCTTCCTGACCCTAGGGAGATGTGCCTTATGTCAGAACACTCATTCCCTAAAGAATACTGGAGACATACAGGTGACCTTTGGCTCTGGACCCCCTTTTATTTATTTATTTATTTATTTTTAAATATATTTTATTGATTTTTCACAGAGAGGAAGGGAGAGAGACAGAGAGCTGGAAACGTCGATGAGAGAGAAACATCGACCAGCTGCCTCCCGCACACCCCCCACCTGGGGATGTGCCCGCAACCAATGTACATGCCCTTGACCGGAATCGAACCCGGGACCTTTCAGTCCGCAGACCGACGCTCTACCACTGAGCCAAACCGGCCTCGGCTGGACCCCCTTTTATAATAGTTGTTTGCACTATTCTGCTTACGTTAACACATTCTTCATATAGAATACTTTTTTAAATGTAGCAGTCTTATTTATTTTTTGTATTACTAAAATTCGCCTTGATTAGGTTAAAAGTCTTTCAGAAGTCATATCTGGATTGTTTCATTTTTGTAGGTGATTGATTATAACTACATATTAGTCCTATTTCCTTAGCTTAAATATTGGGGGAGGCGGTTTTTTCCTCCTGTAATAGATACCTCACAGGATAGTTTTCAAGAACACATTTTGACATTATTTAGAAAAAGAGGTCAGGAGATTTCCAGAGAAGGATATAGACCTATATAGACTATATATAGTAACTAGTACTAGGTAGAGTTGTTTTTACTATTATCAGAATTATTGAGGCTCATGTTGTACTTCTCAAATAAAAGAAGACTAACCTAAGACTAGAGACATAATAGGGAATCTTGTAGCTAGGTGGCCATTCTGCTTAATGAACTAGCTTCTACAGTGGTTCAGTTGATTTTTTTAAAGTTTACAATTAGGCAAACAATTATACCATCCAGATAAGTGATGTGTTCATCTCTTCCATTGCAATATTTTTACCTTTTTTTATTTATTATTTTAAAAATTTTTTAAAATATATTTTACTGATATTTTACAGAGAGGAAGGGAGAGAGATAGAGAGCTAGAAACGTCGATGAGAGAGAAACATCGACCAGCTGCCTCCTGAACACCCCCGACATGTGCCCGCAATGGTTGTACATGCCTTTGACAGGAATCGAACCCAGGACCCTTCAGTCCACAGACCGACACTCTATCCACTGAGCCAAACCGGTTTCGGCTACCTTTTTTTTTTAAATCTCTAATGGGTTACAGATAATTTAACCATAAGTTTCAATACTACTTTTCTCATTCTGCCCAGTTTTTCTGTTTACAGAAACCAATGTTTATTACCTTTATTTTTTAATTACAGTAAGTTGATTTTTGTGTATGTATGTACAGTCTTTCAATGATAACACATGTTTAGATTTGTGTAACCACCACTACCACCAGAGTCAAGATACAGTTTTGTCACCCTAAAAGATTCCTTCATATTATCCCTTTTGTAAACAAATTCTTTCCTCGCCTCTGACCCTGACAAAACTGGTCTGTTTTGTCACTAAGGTTTTGACTTTTTAAGATTGCTATAATTTAAATGGAATCATATAGTATGTAGACTTCTTTCTTTCATTTAGGCTTCTTGTAGTTAGCATAATGCATTCCAAATTGTTTCATGTATCAATAGTATCTTCTCAATCAATACTGAGTAGCTTTCTGTTGTATGGGTGCACGCTTACAATGTTTATCCTCAATGTTGCTTTTAAAACACAAAATTCAAATCTATGAAATATGACTGTGATTATGCAGAACCTCTAATTTTACTCTTACAGAATCTGCACGAGGCAGTGATAGTGAAGATGAAGTTTTGCGAATGAAACGCAAGAATGCAATTGCATCTGATTCAGAAGCGGATAGTGACACAGAGGTACCAAAAGGTACTTCAATTCCTTTTTTTTTTTTTTAATATGTTGATTTCCATTCCTCTTTTTGCATTTAACTATAGTACACACCCAATCCTGGGCGTTTACCCCAAACTGCAAGACCCACAGAAAGAATGTAGATACACTTAGTGTACACAGGGAAATTGTACAGATATTGGAAACTTTATGCTGTATCACTTGAAGAACCTATTTCTTCGTTTATAATTAGAGCGAATCTGTTGTTAGGGGCTGAGGCTCTGGTTCGGGCGGAGGCAGCAGTGTGCATTCTTCAGTTTGAATGACAGTTCCAGGACAGCTTGTTCTTAATTCTTCACAGGTTAATGTCAAATGAAGAACCTGGTTCTTTGAGCTATGGATTAGATGAAGAGTTCATGAAAGCCCAGTTTTAGATAAGGTAGATTTGGTGTAAAGATAAAATATCATTCCATTCATCTCTATGGATAACCTTGTTTCAAATAGCAAATCATTATGCAATAAAGATGTTAGTGTAAAAGCTGTAGCAAACAATTTTGATTACACACAACTATTATTCTGCTGAATGTTAATTATGCATTAATGTTAGCTTATATAAATTATAAGTAACATAACTAAAGCAAACATTTAGAGTGTCAATTAGAGAGAAAAGAGCTGAACAGAACAAGAACAGCATGCTCTTTGGATCAATAACTAACTACTGGTTATATGCATAGATTTTGAAATTAGATGATCTAAGTTAGAGTCTTGGTAGCTCTACTTTCCAAATATATGTTTTTGTTCAGATTAATTACTACACTTCAGTTTTCTGTAAAAGAGAGATGATGCTAACCATTTTATAGGGTTGTTGGTAGAATTAGATATTCATTCTTTCATTTTGTTCATAATTATTGAGAATCTCCTGTATTTCAGTACTGTTCTGGGCACTGGGGATATAGCAATGATCAAAACAGATAAAGACCCCTCTCTTGTAGAGCTCACAATCTGGTGGGGTCACGGTAGGGTAGGGAGACTGAGTAAATAAATTAAATATATAGTGTATTGGATAGTGATGAGAACTACGGAGAAAATGAATCAAGAAGAGACATGAGAGTGTTGGTGGGTGGGTTGTAGTTTTGGTGATTTTTATTATATTAGATGAACTTTTAGTACCCTGATCTTCCTTATCTCCACCCCCCCTTTTTTTTTTGTTATCATTATTATTATTAAGACTTAATGGGGGAGAGAGAGAGAGCTAGAAACGTCAATGAGAGAGAAACATTGACCAGCTGCCTCTTGCACACCCCCTACTGGGGATGTGCCCGCAACCAAGGTACATGCCCTTGACCGGAATCGAACCTGGGACCTTTCAGTCCACAGACCGACGCTCTACCACTGAGCCAAACCAGTTTCGGCAAGACTTAATTTTTTAAAGACCAATTTAAGGCTTATATAGAAAGGAAAATATATAGAAATTGCCCGTATACCCAATGCCCATACATAGCCTTCCCCATTATCAACATTTCCCATAAGAAGATACCTTTGTTAACATGGGTGAACCTACCTACATTCACACCTTATAATCACCATATTTTACAGTTTGTCCAAACCCATAGAATAGTAGTGTATATTCTGTGGGTTTGGACAAATGTATAATGACATGTATCCATCATTAGGGTATCACATAGAGTAATTTTACTTCTCTACAAATCCATTTTGCTCTGCATATTCCTCCCTTCCTCCCTATTAACTCCTGGCAGTCACTGATCTGTTACTGTCTCCATAGTTTTGCTTTTTCCAGAATATATAGTTGGGATCATATAGTGTGTAGCATTTTCAAATTGACTTCTTTCACTTAGTTATTGATATGTATTTAAGTTTTCTCTACACCTTCCCATGGCTTGATAGAGCTTTTTCTTTTCTTTTCATTTCTTTTCTTTTTTTCTTTTTAGCTCTGAATAATATTTCATTGTTTGGAAGTACTAGTTTATCCTTTTACCTAGAGAAAGACATCTTGGTTGCTTCTAAGTTTTGGCAATTATGAGTAAAGCTGCTATGAATACTGGTATGTGCGTGCAGGTTTTTGTGTGGACATAAGTTTGCAGCTTCTTTAACTAAAATTACCAAAGACCTCAATTGCCAGAGCATTTGGTAGGAGTATGTTTAGGTCTGTAAGAAACCACAAACTCTCTTCCGAAGTGACTGCACCATTTTGTTTTCCCACCAGTAAAGAATGAGTGTTCGTGTTGCTTCACATTTTGCCAGCATTAGTTGTTATTGTGCTGGATTTTGGCCATTCTAATAGGTTGCCCCTCCTTTTTCAGTCTTCTACTTTGTCTCAGTAACTCACAGGTTTATTTTAGACTATGTAATTATCAATAATTATAACACTTCTCTTTTTTAAATGTTTTTATTGATTTTAGAGAGAGGCAGGGAGAGGGAGAGAAACATTGATGTTGAGAGAGAAACATTAATCGATCAGTTGGCTCCCTATACACCCTGACTAGGGATTGAACCTGCAATCTGCATATGTGCCTGGACCAGGAATTGAACTGGTGCACAGGACGATGCCCAGTCAACTGAGCCACACTTGCCAGGACTATAACACTTCTTATGATCTCCATTTCAAACAGTCCGCTTTTTGACCACCTTCCTATCTTTTTTTTCAACCCTTACTGTCCCACCTTGATTTATTGGTTTATTACAGATTATTGTTGTTTTGCCTATATCTAGGTGAAGTTCTGCTTATGAGGAGGAGGATCTGGGTAGACATGGACCTATAATTTTAAAATTTGAGAGAGTATGGAGAGAATAGGCTGGAATGGGCTGTGTAAGCCCAAAATTTGAGTATTTAGACTATAGGTGGATATGTGGGCTCCTGGGTTTAAAGGAAAGTAGAACAGAATGCAATAAATGAAGGGTGAAAGAAGTGCCTTTCACTGGAGTTGCCCCCTTCCCTCTCCATAGACACCCTGGTCAGATCTTCGAGAGCCAGGCTCAGAATAGTGCTTGGGTGGTTTCCTGGTCTGCTCCAGAACCTTGGGAATATGTTGAAGTGATAGCTTTGGGGAGTCTTTGTTATGGTTATTAATACTGCACATTTCCCTCCTTTATTCAAGATAACAGTGGAACCATGGATCTCTTTGGTGGTGCAGATGATATATCTTCAGGGAGTGATGGAGAAGATAAACCACCTACTCCAGGACAGCCTATTGTAAGTAAAATTACCAATGTGCACTGGGCCTTTATTCAAAGCTAAGAAAAAGTTTCTGAGGCTAAAGGTCTCTCTTACACCAAGAAGAGGAAGTTGATAACTGAATTATGGTATGAAAATACAATGAACAGATGACTTGAAAGATAGAAACATCAGTGATGAGAGAGAATTATTGATTGCCAGCTTCCTACATGCCCCACACTGGGGATTGAGCCCACAACCCGGGCATGTATCCTGACTGGGAATCGAACCCTGACCCCCTGGTTCATAGATCAATGCACAGTCACTGAACCGTGCCAGCCAGACAGGGAACTCTTGGTTTTAAGTGGAAATAGAAGTAACTGCACTGGCACATATATTGGGATACTATTCGGCAATAAAAAAGATTGAATTGTTAATACCTGCAAAAGGTTGGATGAAGTTCCAGGGAAATATACTGAATGAAAAGAAAAAAGATTACAGGCTGTGTGATTCCTTATGTAACATTCTTGAAATGGCAAAAATTATAGAAATGGAGAAGAAATTAATGGTTGTTTGAGATTAAGGAGGGATAAGGACAAGAATGAAGTGGTTGTGTCTGTTAAAGGGCAGTGTGAATCTTTGTGGTATGGAAGTGTTCTGACTCTATTAGGGTCATTCTCCTGGCTATATCGTGCTATAGTTTTGCAAGATGTTACCTTAGGGGAAACGAGGTAAAAGAAAAGAAAGAAAGAGTTGCCCAGCATGAGGTTGGTGCCATGTTGTGAGAGACTGTACTGCAAGGATCATTGTTTTAAAGGTTTTTCTTGTCCATGCCAAGAAGTGTAGTATGCTGTGTTGATAATATCTGATCTTAATAGAGTGACTTCATATTGAAGTGTTGATTAGTTTCGCACTCTGTTGGTGAGTATGTAGAGGATTATATTTTCTTATATTGATACTTCTAAACTGATCTTGTTTCCCATGAGGTTTTTGCGGGGCTAAGTGGGTAGCCCTAAAGTTGATGTCTCAGTAGGCTTCTTGCCTACTAAGTAATTGAAGTGTGGAAATTGAGCTAGACCATTACTAAGATCCCATAAAACTAAAATTCTATGCTTGCTTTTTTTTTTTATTTTTTACTAGGATGAAAATGGATTGCCTCAGGATCAGCAGGAGGAGGAACCAATTCCTGAGACCAGAATAGAAGTAGAAATACCCAAAGTAAACACTGATTTAGGAAACGACTTGTATTTTGTTAAGCTGCCCAACTTTCTCAGTGTAGAGCCCAGGTAAGGGCATCAGTTAAAAGTATTTCTGGATGTTGGATAGAAATATGTGGAATGTTGATATTTTCCTTACTTTACATGAGTTGACTAATCACAAAATGGAAGACTGGTCATAGATCTGAAGACATAAATCCAGCATATTCTGTGACAGAAAAAGTGTAGACTATAACTTCAATAAAGGAGACAGTTAATGCTCATAATTGTTTTTACAGTTTGCTACTTAATAATTAATAGACAACATAAGCTTTGGGTGTTTTTGGCTAGTATCGCTCTATAACTGCTGAAATTGAAAGTAGTGAAATTTGCTAGAGAAATGGCAAATGTCCACTGTAGCAGCCATTGCAGATGTAGAAAACCTAATGGTTTTTGACAGTTAATTAGTGTTTGTGGGTGTTATTTACTAATAACATGCAAGTTCTTATGCAGTTTAAACTTTTCTCCCCAAGCAAAATGATATGGAAAATTAGAGCACATACAGCCTATTCCCTAAAGACTTATAGAAAAATAAAGAATATTTTGAAAATTTAGCTTTGCTCGACTTTATTTCCAGCAACATATATCCACACCAAATTTCAAGAAAGTGGAATAATTTGAATTCTTCTAGAAGTTGAACATGAAGATATTTGATCATTATAAATTTCAATTATATTAGGATTTTTTGGTATAGTGGTATGTTAGGTATGTTATTATAAAACTGATAATATTTACAAAGTATGATTAATAGTTTATTTAAAAAACAATTTGTAGGCCTTTTGATCCTCAATATTATGAAGATGAATTTGAAGATGAGGAAATGCTGGATGAAGAAGGTCGAACCAGGTTAAAACTAAAGGTACCATTCTATGCTTACTCCTTTCTTTTTTCCTTTAATTAAAGTAAAACCTGGAGACACTAACTTGAGACTTGAGCTTTTGAAAATGATTTTTATATTTCCTGTTTTATTAATAAGTTGTATTCCTTTTCAGATTTAAAGTATTTTTATTTTAGAAAGGAAGGAAGAAATAGAAAGAGATAGAAACATTAATGATGAGAGAGAATAATTGATTGGCTGTCTTCTGCACACTCCCTACTGGGGATCGAGGCATGTGCCCTTGACCAGAATTGAACCTGGGACCTTTGGTTCATAGACAGATCCTCTATCCACTGAGTCAGACCAGCTAGGGCTCAGATTATTTTTTTAGGAAGAAAATATGAAGCTTTTGCTCTATAAATGTGTCACTTTTCTTGCTGTTATACTTTTTTTGGTGCTTTTAAATAATTATTAGCTACTTCATAATATGTAGTGCTATAGTTTGGTGTTATGTGTGTTTTTTTCTAATTTATTTTTCACAGAGAGGAAGAGAGAGGGACAGAGAGTTAGAAACATCGATGAGAGAGAATCATTGATCAGCTGCCTCCTGCACACCACCTACTGGGGATTTGCATGCAACCAAGGTACATGCCCCTGACCGGAATCGAACCCGGGACCTTCCAGTCCCCAGGCCGACGCTCTATCCACTGAGCCAAACCGGTTTCGGCTATAGTTTGGTGTTTTAAAACAACTATTTCCATATGTACTGTGGGTTAAGTTGCAGCAACTTCCTGCAAGAGGAAATTATTATTCAGCCCTGCTGGTGTGGCTCAATGGTTGAGCATTAACTCCTGAACTAGGAGGTTACAGTTTGATTCCCGGTCAGGGCACATGTCCTGGTTGCGGGCTTGATTTCTAGTAGGGGGTGGACAGGAGGCAGCCGATCCGTGATTCTCATCATTGATGTTTCTTTCTCTCCCTCTCCCTTTCTCTCTCTGAACTTAATTTAAAAATAAAGAGGAAATTCTTCAGGCTCTTTGATCTATGGATAAACAAATCTTATACAAAAGAAGAATTTGTTACTCACACCTAACACTTCCCCTTATGATTTTGTGGTTTTTTTTTTGTTTTTTTTGTATTCTTCTAATTGCTCTTAGGAGAGATTTTTATTGTACTAAGTTCCTGTTACTGCTTCTCTCTGATACTTTGTACTGTCTTGTTACCTCTATCCAAGGAGGGCCTGTAATCTTCCTCTAATCAGGGGGATGTAGATAAAGCAGATGCTTCAGAGCTGAGTTGTACCAAAGAACAAGAAGCAGTTGCACTCATACTAAAACGGGAGCTATGCACTTTAAATTCTTCAATCTGAAGGGTTTCCTGTAAATACTTTCTTTTTCAGTGGGTGTTGTGCCTGGTGTTAGAATGCTAAGAAGCCGCTTAGAATAAGGGGGTGAATTTTCAGAATTCCATCTCTTCAAGTCTGATAGATTCACAAGTATCTAAGAAACTTTGATATAAAATCGTTTCTGTCCAACATGCATGGGCTTCCAAAGCTTTTCAGTGAAATTTCACCACTCCTCCCTTATAATGGAACTGCAAATTAAATAAGAAAATGGAGGTAAACAGGTACTAATAACAGAATTAATAGCTACAGTGCTTAACTGTAGTGCTTAGAGTGTTTTTTATTCTTTGCTGTCCTTTTCCTGCCTCTTCCCAGCTCCCAATAGCCCATCTGTTAATATTTTTCCTTGGAACATGTATATCTGTTTTTTATGCCTATTTTAGCACCTCTGGCATTATTCTACTGCTTTTCATTTTTTCCATCATTTATATAAATTAATGTGTTAGTTCCTTACTTTTTATTGATTTTTGCATTTCGTCTTTATATCATGATGCATCAGTAAATGCATCAATATATCTATTATATTTTCAGGTCATGTATACCAAACCCTAGTATAAGCACCAAAGCTTAGAAATATTTTCTCTAAAACCTTGGTGCTTAGAGTACAAAATGTTGGTGTATAACAGACTACTGTCTTTTAAAACCTCAGTATGTTTCCTGAATGATATTCTTGAGACTAGGCTGACTGTTCCTAGAGGTACATGGTGGTGTAATTAATTCTTTAACGAACAAGGAACTGGGCACAGTTTATGTACATATCTCGGTGAGGTCCTCTGTCTTTAGAGGACATCATGGTCATCATCATTATTGTTATTATTTGGATTACCTTATATAATAAAAGCATTCTCAAAATAGCTTCTCAGTTAATGATGTGTTTGCGTATTTACAGGTGGCTACTGATTTGTATGAGAGGGAAGGAATGAATAGTGATAGATTATTTTGTTTCCTTTATTAAGAAAATTTCAAATGTATTCAGATCTAGTGAAAACTGTATCAGAAACTCTCATGTGTCCATACCCACTTCAATGCTTGTCAAGTTGGACAATCTTATTACATCTATATTCCCACCCTATCGTGCCCTGACTATTTTGAAACAAATTTCAGAATGGCATCATATATAATTTATGCATATTATTTGAGTTCTTTAATCAACCAGCCTCATGGTTGCTTATTTATTTAATGAGGAACAAGAAGAAAAGGGGAAAATCTAGGAGGAAACGACTAGAAGCCAGTTGCAAAGATAGTCACATATAACAGAATGGAGACCCAGAAATTCTAAGTGCAAATGGGAGCAGCTGCTTTTAGGATTGATGGAGGGGAACAGGCATCAGGAAGCACACATGGGCGTAGAGCTGTCAGTTTTCAGTGTTGGCTTCTCCTTGCTGCCGTCTTAACTCACATTCTCTTTATCCTGGAGTGTGCCCTTTTCTAAGTCTTCACCGTCACTCTAGTGGGTTTCCAGGTGCAGCAGTGACAAACGACCTGCATTTAGTGTATTGCATTTTCCCAGGAGTCCTCCTGAGTTTTTAATTGCACTAACAGTGGTTTTCATTTTTCATTTTAGGAAACTCTTGAATGTTTTTCAGAACTGCCTGGTATTTCCTCTCCATGTAGTTAAGATAAAGTTAGACTGTAAATCTGCTCAATGCTGGGGCTTAATTTTCAGAGGGCACTTCCTTTTTCTTACCCATAAACAGGGAGCCTCCTTATCTCCCTAGGCCAGTAGGCTAGTGCTTTGGTCACACATTTACAGGATTTTTAGTCCTGTAAGAGATCCTGCTCTATGTAGGGATTTGCAATTCTAAATTGCTGCCTCACATGGCTTCAAGCCTTATCTCCTGTCCTGGTAGCTCTTACTGTGTCTTCACACCTCCCAGAGCTACCTCAGCTTTAGCGTCTGCTCAGATGCTCGGGCACTTGGTTCACACTGTGTCTCCAGCACTAGGAACTCAGAAATCCACTTAAGCATATTTCTGTTGTTAATTTATTCAACATCTGTAGGTTATTTTAAAAAAAGGGTTTTAATGTTTTATGTTACTAGCTATGCATGCTTATTCTATAGTTATGTGTTTCTTGAGGAAAAAAAGCATAAACTACAGTGTTCTAAGGCACTTGTATTTTAAAACAGGTAGAAAATACTATACGATGGAGGATACGACGGGATGAAGAAGGAAATGAAATTAAAGAAAGCAACGCTCGGATAGTCAAGTGGACAGATGGAAGGTGAGCGCAAATGCCCAAAGAGTGTTGAAATAAATACCCAGAGTGTGACTAGGAGGGACCAAGTTTTGGAATAAGACTTTATTTGGGGGCCACCAGAATTAGAGGCCCAGTGCACAAAATTGGTGCACCTAGGGTGGGGTCCCTTAGTCTGGCCTGCACCCTCGCAATCTGGGAGCCCTCGGGGTGCGGGCCTAAGCCTGCAGTCAGACATCCTTAGCACCGTTGCAAAGGTGGGAGAGGCTCTCGCCACTGCTGCTGCACTCGCCAGCTGTGAGCCCGGCTTCCGGGTGAGCAACACTCCCTCTGTGAGAGCGCTGCACTGAGTGTCTGCCTCCTGATGGTCAGTGCGTGTCATACCAACCCGGTTCTGCCGTTCAGTCGATTTGCATATTAGCCTTTTATTACATAGGATTTCCATTGCTTAGTCCCTGGCATTTAACAGAGGTAGGTACACCAGCTCCCTCTTCCCGCTGCCCCCCTCCCCACCCTCATTGCACCTGCTTGCTGTAAGTGGGCAGTTTTAAAAAACGACCTTTCACTGGGAAGGTAGTAGAGGCTGAGTAAATGTCACGGCCTGTTTTACTTTGAGGTAGGTTGTTTTTCACGTCCTGGCTTTCCTCTTTTCTTCTGGGTTCTGTGTAAGGAGAGAAAGCAGCAGTTGAGTCACATTTTAAGGGAAGTAAAATGGTAGGATGAAAGCTGTATGGCTTTTAATATGTGAAGGGTTCCTTCCTTTCAGCATGTCTCTGCATCTGGGCAATGAGGTGTTTGATGTTTACAAAGCTCCACTGCAAGGCGATCACAACCATCTTTTTATAAGACAAGGTACTGGTCTGCAGGGACAAGCCGTCTTTAAAACCAAACTCACATTCAGGTAACTATTCTTATCAATGGACTGTTTGTTACAGTAAAGCAGTGAAATATAGATATTGTTCAAATGCCCGACTTCCAATTGACATAATCTCACAGTGCAGTTTTCCAAACAGCAAGATCTGGTTGCCAGCCCTCTGGGTTCAAAAACTGTTTTGTCTAGTGCACCAAAGTGGCTGATTCACAGGGAACCAGGTCATGCTAACCAAACGTACAGGAGACTGTTATGTAAACCAGATGCCACCTTTTTAGTTCAAGTGGTTACTATAACTGCCAAGAGGCCAACAGTACTTGCTAGTCATTGTGGCTCTTCTTTTTAGCAAATGGATCTGGGAGGCTGATAAGTAGAGTTGTTAGTGTCATGCGGTCAGGAAAGGCGATGATTGATGTGTGTGAAGGCTGTGTCGTCCTGTTCCTTTGGCTGCTGCACCCAGTGCCACTTCAGGGATGTTCCCCCGAGCAGCCCAGGACACAGGTCAGCTGCTGAGGGATTTCCCCTTCCCTAGACTGTGTAGGCACTACAACAAAATATTTTCTTTTTGTTTCCTTGATTTTAAGCAGATCATCCTCCTTGGGTAATGCTTATGTTTAAAAGGCACAATAATCTTTTAAGTATATATTTTTTTTTATTGATTTCAGAGAGGAAGGGAAAGGGAGAGAGTAAGAGAAACATCAACGATGAGAGAGAAGCATTGTTCGGCTGCCTCCGGCATGCCCCGACTGGGGATCGAGCCCGCAACCCTGGCATGTTTCCTTTTCTGAAATCAAACCTGGCACCCTTCAGTTTGCAGGCTGACGCTTGATCCACTGAGCCAAACCGGCTAGGGCAGTGGTCGGCAAACTCATTAGTCAACAGGGCCAAATATCAACAGTATAACAATTAAAATTTCTTTTGAGAGCCAAATTTTTTAAACTTAAACTTCTTCTAACGCCACTTCTTCAAAATAGACTCCCCCAGGCCGTGGTATTTTGTGGAAGAGCCACACCCAAGGGGCCAAAGAGCCGCATGTGGCTTGAGAGCCGCAGTTTGCCGACCACGGGGGCTAGGGCAGGGCACAATAATGTTTATGCTTAGCTTTTTGAGAATTGTAATTGTCAAGAGTATAGGCTTTAGAATTAGATAAACTTGTATTTGAGTCCTGTTTCCACTTGTGTGACCTTATGCAATGTTCTCAACCTTGCTTAGCTTCAGTTTTCTAGTATATAAAATGTAACAATGTTTCATAGAGTAGCTGTGACAGTGAATTCATACATGTAAAGCGCAACCACCACCGTGCCTGGCACTCAGTAGTCAGTGCTGCCTGAGCCTGTGCACATACCGCTGCAGGGGGGGGGGGGGGGTCCATCTTTGTAAGCCTTTTTATCCCAGCTTTCCATTTTTCACTTTGCCTGCGAGATAAGAATATCTCAGTGAGCTGTTGAATGAAGAAAGATAAAAATCTGCCACCCCACTATATTCAGTTTAGTGTTCCTGCCCATTTTTTCTAGGGACTAAGAAATGGTTGCTGGCCTTTTGTTTTTGTGATGTTGATATGACTGGCTCACAAATGTATACGGTAAATATTGAGACTTTATTTCCTGCAGACCTCACTCTACAGACAGTGCCACACACAGAAAGATGACCCTGTCACTTGCGGATAGATGTTCAAAGACACAGAAGATTAGAATCTTACCGATGGCTGGTCGAGATCCTGAGTGCCAGCGTACAGAGATGATTAAGGTGTGTTTGCTAAACTTATTCTGGGATTTTTGATATATTGAAAATAGCATTTCCCAAAATGTTTATTTAATCACCTTTTGTTGACCCACCTCTTCTCCTTCCAGCTGGCATGAGCAAGGGAGCTGTGTTCTTGTCTTAGGCATTTTCCAAACAATGGGTGAATGGCAGCCATAAAACAGACCTGGTGACTGAAAGGATCTGAACTTCTGTAGCTGCTGTCAAGCATGATTCATCACCTGTGTCTGTTAGAGACCATGACAGAAATCATTGGAAGCGTTAGAGATTTAGGCTAAAACAGAATAAAAGTAGGACAGAAAGGGCCTAGAGGAGAATTGGGCAGAGTAGATGTGGTTCTTAAGGGCCATTTGTAACGTTCTACCTTACAGGTTTTCAAAGCTGACCCAGGTGTCACTGAGGCACAGATTCAGCGGTGGGTGGTGTGTGTTTGTACTGACACCAGGGGCCTCTGTGCAGCGCCCGCTTTGAGAGGCTAAGCATTTGCCAAACAATGCCTGGCTGGCCAGGGATTGAACTCGCAACTGAAGTACAAGCCCTTGGCCGGGAATTAAACCCAGGACTCCTCTGTCAGCAGGCCAGCGCTCTAACCACTGAGCAGGGCCTGCTGACGGTACAACCACATTCTACTTAATGAAATAATTTGCTACATAGAAAGTCTAGCAACAGAATTAGAGTTGTATGCAGTAACAGAACAGTTAAATGAGGAATTCAGAGAAATGCCAGACCATCCCTGACCTCTCATACCTATCTCTGTCTTGTAATCCCCAACATGTGGGATGCCAGGCAGACGAAGGGGGTGAAGGCTCTACTTTGGGGCTCAGGGATCGGCCCCTGCCTGCACGTTCTCATCCCGAGTCGGGAGCTGAGGGGCCCAGACAGGAATATCCGGGCCCTGTGGCGGTTTGGGGGAGCCCGGCCCAGCCAGGTGTCTGTCTCAGGCATCCGCTGGGCGTGGTGACAGGCTCCGCTGGCCGCTGCTCTCTGGGCTCTGACTGCCGCACAGGGGAGCTGGCGGCTCCCGAGGCTGTGCCTGCGCCCGTTCTGATCGGACGGTGTGAGGGGCCGTCTGCCTCCTCACCCCTGTGTGGCCTTCACGCCTTAGAACTACACAGGGCAATCGCTGTGTGTGGTAACAGGTGTGGCTGGGAGAGATCTGTACCCTGAAGGCATGGAGAATAGGTGTTAACCTGAGCTGAGCATTTCATGTTCTTTATAGTAAA
Organism: Vespertilio murinus; assembly: GCA_963924515.1. Classification (NCBI taxonomy): domain Eukaryota; kingdom Metazoa; phylum Chordata; class Mammalia; order Chiroptera; family Vespertilionidae; genus Vespertilio; species Vespertilio murinus. The sequence goes on along the minus strand of OZ004704.1, from coordinate 164,326,799 downwards.
GGTAGTTTCAAGTGGGCACTAACCTAGCTCACTTTATTGAGTGGTTTATTTGCTTCTTTACAGAAAGAAGAAGAACGTTTAAGGGCTTCTATTCGTAGGGAGTCTCAGCAGCGCCGAATGAGAGAGAAGCAGCACCAGCGGGGCCTGAGTGCTAGTTACCTAGAACCTGATCGATACGATGAAGAAGAGGAAGGCGAGGAGTCCATCAGCTTGGCTGCCATTAAGAACCGATACAAAGGGGGCATTCGAGGTGAGTTTGTGCGGAAACTTCATTTCAGGGTTCAGAAATTTACCTTTGTATTGAGCATACCCTGAATATCCATTCACTGGACATTTTATTTTTAAGGGTTGGTATACTTCAAGGTTAAATGAACTAACTACTCAGTGCAGAATTCTTTCAATTAAGCCTGACAGAGTAGAAACTGCTGTAGCTCCCACCTGCAGACTTTTGCTCCCTCACCTTCTGCTTTTCTGGTTTGAAAGTTTGCCAATTCTATTTAGAACTTTTCTTTACATTTTAAAAAATATATATTTTCATTGATTTCAGAGAAAAAGTTAGAGGGAGAGAGAGATACAAACAACAATGATAGAGAATCATTGATTGCTGCATCCTGCACATTCCCCACTGAGGTTCAAGTCCACAACCCAGGCATATGCCCTAACTGGGAATTGAACCCTGACCTCCTGGTTCATAGGTCGACACTCAACCACTGAGCCATGCTGGCCAGGCCTCAACTTTCTTTAAATTACTAATTGAGAGTCAAGAAGTTACATTTTTCAAGAAATTCATAGTGATTACTTTCACAGTTCTTTTTTGCATATTTTCTTCTTTCACAAATACCAATAATTTAAAATGTCAACATCTATTCTGCACTTGCTGAATCCCAGGTAAACACTCAGTCACTTTACATGCGTCCTGTTTGATCCTCAGCACATAGCTGGTAAGTGAAGAGTTCTTGAACCGGGTCACTGATTCCGGAGGCAGTGCCTCCGTCACAATACTGCACCCAGGTGGCCCCACAGCTGGTAGGAAGATGACCTGCTGGAGAGCAGACTGAACCTGAAGGTCAGAGACTGGGCCTGGACTCCGGATCCTGCTTGCTCTCATCTCCATTCTGCCACTTTTTAGTTGGATGACTTCTGCAAAGTTATAATACCTCCCTTCTGTTACCTATTTATGAAAAAAACAACCTATTAATAGTAGTACTTACACCATGAGGTTGTTTTGAGAATTGAAGGGTATGGTATATATAAAGTACTTTACCCAGTGCTTGGCACATCACAAGTACTAAATAAATATTGCCTAAAATTGCTGTTCTTGCTTGTACTACTCAGCTTTGAGCAAGTGACTTCATTCTGAATAGTGGGTACCACATCTGTAAAATGAGGCTTTAATCCTCCAAATTAGCTGTTAGAGCTTCAGGAGTGACTGTGCAATGTAAGGGGAACTGTGGGTGACCACGCATTCTCGTTAAGAACAGCTAGATCGCCGACACCGGTTTGACTCAATGGATAGAGCTTCGGCCTGCGGACTGAAAGGTCCCGGGTCTGATTCCGGTCAAGGGCATGTGCCTTGGTTGCAGGCACATCCCCAGTAGGGGGTGTGCAAGAGGCAGCTGATCGATGATTCTCTCTCATCGATGTTTCTAACTCTCTATCCCTCTCTCTTCCTATCTGTAAAAAAATCAATAAAATATATTAAAAAAAAAAAAAAAAGAACAGCTAGACTCCCCTCTGTGATGTCCTTTAAAACTCCTCGCTTGCTTGCAGTGATTGTGTGTGTTCTGGTGAGCTTTGATCCTTCCTTCCTACCTATGATTTAGTTCTGACCTGTAGTACAGGGACCTTTTATTTTTCGTTAATGCTAATTTCCCTCAGAAAAGATCAGTTGTGGAAATAACCACATAAACCCAAAATAAACACAAGAAATGAGGTTGCTTTTAGGGAGAGAGTTATATAGTATTAGAGGCCTGGTGCATGAATTCGTGCATGGGTAGGGTCCAGCTGGCCCAGCTTGGGGCGAGGAGGAAGGGATGCAGGAGGTTGGCTGGTTGGCCCCGCCTCCAATTGGGGTGTTGGGGGCCAATTGAGGATGGGGCAGGCCAGGGGGAGGGCCCCAGGTGGTTGGGCAGCCAGTCCCACCCCCGTTCGGGGTGTTGGGGGCTGATCGGGACCCAGAGCAGGCTGATTGGCTGCGGCAGTGCATGTCATAGCCACCAGTTATTCTGGTTGTTCCGCCATTCTGGTCGCTGGATATATATATGTTCAATTCACTAGAGATTTAAAATCTATCAGACCAGCTCATTAGCATTCAGTTCTATCCAATAGTCAGATAGGCAGGAGTGGGAGAAGGGGAGGCTTTGGGTTCTGAGACAAGAGGGTTGGTCTGAGGCAGGTTGCTGTTATCCCACCCAAGGTCCACCTCTGCGGGACCTCAGAGATTACCTCTCATCTACACCTCCTTTTGAAATGTCTACCTGGCAACAAAAGGTCTCTACAGGAACAGGAAACCACCTCTTCTATCTTCAAAGCTCATTTTGGAATTATTTAATTACTCTCCATGAAAGAACAACTTGGGCTTTATAGCTTATGTGGAAGAGTAATGGTGTCTGTTTCGTCAGTCACCTAGCACACAGCCTCTTTAATATTGAAAGTGGTCATGTGAACCATTCTTGTATTTTGAAAAGGTATGTGCTTCATTACAACATATCTAAACTTACATCTATCTTTAAATCAGAACATTTTTAAGTATCTGCTTCCTCTGGGAAAATGTGCAGAAGGAATTAAAGATACTCATCAGAAGAAAAGTCCAGGAATGCATAGATAGCTGTCTTTGAAAATCACTCATGCACTTTATTCCTTTGCTTTCAGAGGAACGAGCCAGAATCTATTCGTCAGACAGCGATGAAGGATCAGACGAAGATAAGGCCCAAAGATTACTCAAAGCAAAGAAACTCAACAGTGATGAGGTAAAACCAAATTTATTCAATTTTAGCGGTTTACTCTGTGCCTACGAGTCAGCTCCTGCAATGAAGGCAAGCTCACAGCCCAGGAGCACACAGAAGTCCCCACCCTTCGCTGGAGCTCAGGGAGGCCGGTGCAGTCACAGGACAAGGGGGGTCCCGGGGGAGGGCCTGACTCCGCTTTGGAGGGGTGTTGGAAGGCTGCTCAGAGGAAGAGACCTTTCACTGAGCGTTAAGGAAAGTGTTAGCTTGCAGGGCATACTGGTCAGGGTGGGCATACTGGTCGGGGTGGGCATACCTGGTGGATGGAGAGGCCTGGGAGAAGACACAGGCCCTGAGATACTAGGCTCGACTGGAGAACTAGAAATCATTCAGTGTGGGGAGATCAGAGGGTGTATTTATTTTTCCCTTTTTCTTTTCAATATATTTTTTTTAAGTTATGGAAATAATTCTGATGGTAGAAAAAAAATGATTTCTTTTTGTTTAAATGAAATACTGCTTGAAATAATATTGAGTAATTCAATACATTTACATTCATTGAAAAAAATCATTCCAAAGTTATATTCTTTTTTTAAATATAACCTTTATTTGTTTATTTTTTTAATCCTCACCAAGGCCATGCTCATTGATTCTTAGAGAGAGAGAGAAAAACATCAATGGCTCTCTCCTGTACACACCCTGACCAGGAATTGAACCCATGACCTTTCGGGGTATGGGATGACGCTCCAACCAACTGAGCCACACTGGCCAAGATTTAACTTATATTCCTAATAGTACCCTTTTCGAATTATAAGAGTACAGGCACTGCCAAGCTGTGTTGCTCAGTGGTTGAGCATCCACCCAGGAACCAGGTCAGGGCACATGTCTGGTTGTGGGCTCAATCTCCAGTGTGGGGAGTGCAGGAGGCAGCTGATTGATGCCCTCATTGATGTTTCTATCTCTCTATCTCTCTCCCTTCCCCTCTCTCTTTAAAATAAAAAAAATCAATTTAAAAAATTATACTAAAAGGTACAGGTACTAAGAAATTTTAAAGGCCTAGATTGATGTATTGATTTCTACTGATTTTTAATTCCTTTGCCAAGTGCCTTGGATAGCAGCTGCCTGGGCCCACTTTAAATTATATTCTAGAGCCCTAACTGGTTTGGCTCAGTAGATAAAGCGTCAGCTTGTGGATTAAAAGGTCCCAGGTTCCATTCCAGTCAAGGGCATGTACCTTGGCTGCGGGCACATCCCCAGTGTGGGGTGTGCAGGAGGCAGCTGGTCAATGTTTCTCTCTCATCGATGTTTCTAACTCTTTCTCCCTCTCCCTTCCTCTCTGTAAAAAAAAAAAAAAAAAAATCAGTAATATATATATATATATTTTTAATTATTTTTTTGGAAATAAGGTCTTTTTAGATGACCTGAAAGAATGATTTCTGAATTTTCCTAAAATTCTTTTTAATACCATGCTAATTCATTTTTCTGCTTGAGATTAGAAAATTTTCATTCATTAAGTCAAGGGCTGGAAAATTACATCCCACTTTCCTAATATGTCTGGTTTGATTGGAACCTGCTCATGCTGATTTGTGTGCCATTTGTAGATGTTTTCCTGTGACAGTGGTGGAGTTGAGTAGCTGCAGCAGAGACTGTATATTTTACAAAGGCCAAGACATGTATTATTTCGCCTCTTCCAAAAAAATGTGCTGACCCCTGCCTCAAAGAAATGGGCCTGGGCTTGTTCCTGGTTCACATTACACTGATGATGTAGTACTTTGGGGCCTGCTGTTAGTCTGCTCCACGTGGCCTTTGTCTCTGGTCCTCAGCACCCCGCACGGCATAACAACTAACGCTCAGGTTCGCACAGCTTGGTAACTGTCTTCAACGATGGCAGCGATAGTGCTCTACTTATCTCTGTGGGTTCCTGCTTCCACTTCATTGTTGGCCTCTGATTATGCTTTATTTTCCTGCTGTCTCATTGATTTGTTTATACTTTTCCATCATTGTTATTTTCAGTGGGAGGGTTATTCAAAAGATTGTTCTGTCACCCAGGAAATACCGTATGTTCCTGTTATCCATGATTTTAATCATTTGGGCCTTCTGTGAACTGAGCTTCTATAAGCTCTTATGTGAAGCAGAATTTCATTCTTGGCATTGTTTGTTAATCACAGCATGTAATATTTCTCAGTCATTGTGGAAGTGCATGCTATGGAAGATTACTGGACAGAAATTGTTAAATCACTCTGCAGCATATATAAAGCAAATAAATTATATAGGAAACATCCTAATGATGTGTTTACAGTGTGTTGAACTGTTGGCAAATGGGGATTCTTATTTGAGCAGATGCTATTTTGTTTCTTGGCAAGCAGAGACTGTGAGTAAAAATTGAGAAGTGCTGTGGGATTTCTCTTTATTCCTCATATTCCCAGAAAGGATATGTTAACATGCGATCCATCAAGTAGCCTTCTTCGAGGCTGGGCAATTACAAATCTTAGTGTCTGTTTAGGCACTACCCTCACCTTCCTCACCCAAATATTCTCTGTTAGAATGTTCTTGTTCTGTACCTTTCCTTCCGCTTTCCTGACAACAAAGACTTTACTTCTGCCTGAACTTCCAACTCCTGCCACTGTCTTCTCATATTCCTCCAGTTTAGGTCCTGGCCATGGGCTACAATGGGAGAGCTTCAGGAACAGGTCCTATCTGATCTGGGTCCCTCTCCAATATTTGTAGGTGAAACTCCTCCTTAATGCCATGAGCCTGGGTATGCTGGTGAGATGGGAGTTTATAGACCCTGATGTCCCCATAAACAGAGAAATATCTTTACCACCTCTCAGAGCATTCCTTGCTTGATATGTGGGGCAAGGGCATGAGACTCGATTACAGTGAACTGGATTGCTGAATTTTGTGGCTACCCTTTACCACTTATATGCCTAGAGCAGGTCATCTCACATTTCGGGGTCAGTTTCCTCAACTGCTGGGTGGGACTCATGCGTGCTGCCTTGTAAAGTTGTTGTGTAATAGTAAATAGGTGAAGTGGATAACACAGAACAGAAAGTGATACCTTCTCCCCAACTGCGTATAAATTACAGAAGAGAATACAGCTTATTATCCTCCCTGATTTTTGAAGCAGCAAAAACTTTAGAAAACCTAAATTACTTCAAAGGTAGAAAAATGGGTAGGAGGAAACATGAAAGCAATGGAAAGGCAGGGGCCTGGCTCGTCCTACCCGTCTGTGTCTTCATAGTTTACGTGTAATTACTCGGTGTAGATGGTTTTTAATGCCTTCTAGCACCTGCAGATTTGGAAACTAGTTATGACCCTGACCACCATTTTTATTCACCTGGTGAATGCTCTTTTAAAAATAGTTATTTAATTTTGTGTTTTCATAGTCATTCATCTCAGAGCTACTTTGATAAACCTTTCTAGAAATAATCTCTATTTATTGACATTTAGATTTTAAATTTTTTTGTTTAGGAAGGTGAACCTTCTGGAAAGAGAAAAGCAGAAGATGATGATAAAGCAAATAAGAAGCATAAGAAGTATGTGATTAGTGATGAAGAGGAAGAAGATGATGACTGAAATGCAAAATGTGAAAACATTTATATATTTTATTGTACAGTTTGTCTTATAAATATGATGTAAACATGAGTTATTTTGACTGAAATGAATTGATTTGCTTCTCTGTAATTTTAATTGTAATAAAATGTTTTTTAAAGACAAGTCTCTATTTAAGAAATTGACTTTTCCCAAAGCGAGTTGATTTTATTAACGTTGAATCTTAGGTTTTCTTTTTTACATTTATATTTATATTTATTTATCTATTTTTTGAGTGTTAGGGCTTAGTGAATTCCTGCTGCTCTGATGCACCCCCTCACATGCCCCACAAGGAGCCGCCTGGGCAGGGCCACATGGGGCTGGTCAGGCATCCTTCTAGGGTACAGAGTTTAATGGGGCACAAAATTGTCTGTAATTGTAGTAGTTTGCTAGGGCTAACTAATACACAGTACCCAAACTGGGAAGCTTAAAGCCACTGAAATGTATTCCCGCACAGTTCTGGAGCCTAGAAGTCCCAAATCGGGTTCCTTGCCCTGTCCTGGCTTCTGGGGACTCCCAGTTACCGTTGGTTCCAGTCTCTGCCTCTTTCTTCACATGACATTTCCCTGTGTGTCTGCTCTGTGTCTCTGTATCTGCAGATTTCCCTCTCCCAGATGCACAGCGGTCAGTGGGTTTAGGGCCAACCCCAATCTAGTGTGACCTCATCTTCACCAATTACATTTCTAAGACCCTATTGCCAAGTAAACTCACATTCCGAGGTTCTGGGTGGATATGAATTTTGAGGGTTCCCTACCTACTGCAGTAATCAAAATTAATAATGTAATACAACATTTTAAAAAATTGAAATGAATGTCAAAAACCCCATGATGAACAAAATACCAACATTTTACATAAAGACAGGATCTGCTTTTTCTATGCCGTGATGGCATGTGCAGTTGACTCTTGCCAAGTCTTCTCACAGGACTCTCAACATTGAGTGTTCCTGGCCAAGACACAGAAGCAGAATTGGCCTGTTCCCCAAGGGACTCCGATGGGAACTGGCAATAAAATGGGGTACAACTCCAAGAGGAGACCTGGGGAAGAACCAAGCTGGGTCTATAAGGGATTGCACATGATGTAGCTCACCTATGTATTCTGTGTCCACACTGCTTACAATTTGCCACATCACTGAAAGGATCACTCCTATCTGGACAGTGGGGAGTGTTTTATTGGGAAATTATTGAAGAATGATATTTCTCTTCGTCACTATGTTTCTGCACTAGTAGGTTGGTTCAGTAATAAATATGTGAGGCTTTTCAAAAAGAGATGTGGCAGGACTAGGATTAGGGTAAGGCAAGTGAGAGGGCAGAGCTGGTGGGATTATCTTTAAAATTCTACATTTTGTTCATGGTGTTTTATTTTTGTCTTGTTTTGCATGGAGCTTAAGAAATACTGCAATATTATTTATCTTGAACACAGATTTCGGCACCTCTTATATTTCTCACACAAGGTGAGTATCTCACTTGTCACATCCTGATCCTGGCCCTGCCATCGCACTACATGGTAGCTGAGTTCCAAAGGTGAGTGAGCCAGGTGGAAGCTGTATCACCGTTCCTTGCTTTCTCCTTTTATGACGAGCATAGAAAGTCCCATCAAAATCCACCACATTCCCATCATTTGAAGTAAGTCAATGATGCAAACCCATATTCACAGGGTGGGAAGTTTGACACCACTTGATGGTAGGGATAGCAAAGAATTTGCAGAGATGTTTTAAATCCACCCCACACTTACATGCCTTTGCTGTAGTGCTCTCCTACATGCACTAATCTTGCCCCTGTGATTGGACTGCACCCCACTTCCTTCCTACTGCTGTTAGTGCGGTCTGGGTGTGGTGGCTGTGGGAAGCCTACCTGGTTACAGAGGGAGAAAAGCGACATCAGAAGAGGGTTCTGAATCACTATTGGGTCACATTCCTAACTCGGAAAACTTCAGTCCCTTTGCTATTTATTGGCTATCAAGTTGAAACTTCTCTGGTGGCTTTAAAGAGCCTTCATTCTGACTCTTCCAAGGCAACATATATTTTTTTATTGGTTTTTAAGGAAGAAATTAATGTTTTAATTTTTTTAAAATAGGGAAAATGTGTACCTACACAATAGCCTGCCACAGTAATGAATAATAAATTTACAGTTTCTATTTCAAGACATTAAATTTGTTTTTGTTTTTTTTTATATTTTATTGATTTTTTACAGAGAGGAAGAGAGAGGGATAGTGAGTTAGAAACATCGATGAGAGAGAATCATCGATCAGCTGCCTCTTGCACACCCCCTACTGGGGACATGCACACAACCAAGGTACATGCCCTTGACCGGAATTGAACCCGGGACCTTTCAGTCCACAGACCGACGCTCTATTCACTGAGCCAAACCGGTTTTGGCATACATTAAATTTGTCAGTAATTTTGTGAATTTTTAAAAATATATTTTTATTGATTTCAGTGAGGGAGAGAGAGATAGAAATATCAGTAATGAGAGAGAATCATTGATCAGCTGCCTCCTGCACGCCCTCTACTGGGGATTGAGCCTGCAATCCAGGCATGTGCCCTGACCAGGAATCAAACCCGTGACCTACTGATTCATAGGTTGATGCTCAACCCCTGAGCCACATCAGCTGGGCACAAGTGAATTTTTAAATGCATATTAATTTTCAATATATGTATATTTGTCAATTTTCACTTATAGTTTATCAAAGAAAACTTCATTAATTTTAAGAATTATAAGAATTCAAAGAAATCTTATAAAGCACCAGATACTCATTATTAGGAAAAGTTACATATTCGGATACACTGATAGCAATAAAATCTCATTTCACAATAAATGCCAGAAATTTACACTCTTCCTTTCCTCCCAGATTAATTCTAGAAGGTTTCAAAGTGTCTGCAGTGGGGGGCAAAAATTAAACACAATTTAAAACTAATCACATAGAATGGCAGAATTGAAGTCAAGTTATATTTCTTAACTTTTATCATTGTGCTAGTTACTATTTAAACACAGAAATGCATAATCCTTCATGAACTGAAAATATAAACTGCACCTGAAATGAGCTTGAATTATTCTCTTTAAATAAGAGGTTGGGCCAAAACCGGTTTGGCTCAGTGGTAGAGCGTCGGTTTGCGGACTGAAGGGTCCCGGGTTCGATTCCGGCCAAGGGCATGTACATTGGCTGCGGGCACATCCCCGGTAGGGGGTGTGCAAGAGGCAGCTGGTCGATGTTTCTCTCTCATGGACGTTTCTAGCTCTCTATCTCTCTGTAAAATATCAATAAAATATATATATATATTTTTTTTTAATAAATAAATAAATAAATAAATAAGAGGTTGGGAGGTTGATTGTATCACCAGAGTTTCCCAAAGTAACTTCAGTGTATATGCAATTTTTATTTAAAGATAAATTATATATGCTAATTTGAATATTACACATATATTATTATTTTTTAAATATATATATATTATTGAGTTTTTACAGAGAGGGAGAGGGATTAGAGAGTTAGAAACACCGATGAGAGAGAATCACCGATCAGCTGCCTCTTGCACACCCCCCACTGGGGATGTGCCCACAACCAAGTTACATGCCCTTGACCAGAATCGAACCTGGGACCTTTCAGTCTGCAGGCCAATGCTCTATCCACTGAGCCAAAACGGCTTTGGCTACACACATATTATTAAAACAACATTCAACTGTAATTGTAGCAAATGTAAAGTTAAACAGCAAAAGTTTTGTTTTGGAAAAGAATATTTATCATTGACTAGAGGTCCAGTGCATGAAAATTCATGCACTGGAGCTGGGGGGAGGAGGGGGATGTCCCTCAGCCAGGCCTGTCTCCTCTCATAGTCTGGGAGCCCTCAGGGATGGGAGGTAGCCCAGCGATCAGGGGGAGTCGACGCCCCATCACACCTCTGCTGCTGCCACTGCTGGCAGCGCAAGCCTCTGCTGGCCCTGGTTACCAGAGCCTCAGGCGGCCATGGGTGTCTGGGCAGCTGCCATCCGAGTCTTGCCTGCATCTTGGGTGTTGGCTGGGAAGCTGACATCCCATCTGAGGCTTGCCTGCACCTCGGGCCAGCCTGGGGGGCTGGAGGGCTGAGGGGACTGGGGGACTCCATAGGCAGGCACACAGAGTGGCAGGCCCGGCCTTGCCACGCACCTGCCTCCCCAGCGGGGCTGAAGAGACTGGGTGCCGCCATCTTGTGGCTATGGGCACCGCCATCTTTGAGGGTGTGGCAGTCAATTAGCATATTCACTCATTGGTGGTGGGTGTCACCATCTTTGTGGTGCCGTAAGGGTCAATTAGCATGTTCCCTCTTTATTAGCTAGGAGTAGAGGCCTGGTGAATGAAATTCTTGCACAGTAGGGGGGGAGGGTGTCCCTCAGCCCAGCCTGCACCCTCTCCAATCTGGGACCCCTGAAGGGATGTCCAACTGCCTGTATAAGCCTTATCTTGATAGGGGAGTTGAAATTCCCTCTCACAATCCAGGAATGCTGGCTCCCAATTGCTCACCTGCCTGCCATCCTGATTGCCCCTAACAGCTTCTGCCTTCCAACCTGATCAACCCCTAACCACTCCCCTGCCAGCCTGATTGATGCCTAACTGCTCGCTTGCCAGCCAGGTCACCCCTAACTGCCCTCCTCTGCTGGCCCAGTCACCCCTAACTGCCCTCTCCTGCAGGCCCAGTCACCCCTAACTGCCCTCCCCTGCAGGCCTGATCGCCCCCAACTGCCCTCCCTTGCAGGCCTGGTTCCTCCCAACTGCCCTCCCCCGCTGGCCATCTTGTGGCGGCCATCTTGTGTCCACATGGGGGCAGCCATCTTTGATCACATGGGGTAGCCATCTTGTGTGTTGGAGTGATAGTGGATTTGGATATTACTCTTTTATTAGCTAGGATGATATTTAGACTTGCTGGCTACCTTTATTGAATGATCCCAAGGTAAGCATCCCCCATCTGCCCTTTGTTTTTTGGTCAGTCCTCAAGGATAAATTTTCCCACTGACTTCCTAGAGAGAATGGGAGGGAGGAAGGGGATGGAGGAGAGACAGAACGAGAGAGAGGGAAACACCGATCGGTTGCCTCCTGCCTGTATCCCGGCCAGGACCAGAGATCAAATGCAACCCAGGTCTATGCCTTTACCTGGGAATCGAACCCGCGACCCCTCAGTCTGTGGGCTCACCTGAGTGGAACGGGCCAGGGCTCCTCTGCCCTGTGCCTGACCCCCCGCTGTTAGGAGACAGCGTTGTTGTGGGTGTCACACAGCTCTGACGGCTTTGTGAGCTGGGGCGCCGGCCGCCTCGCCGTGGGCTGTCTTCCCAAGGGGCGCCGCAGCGCAGCTTTCCTCTTCTCCCCCCTCGCTGGGCGGCGCTGGGCCGATCACAGCCCCGGTCAGGGGGCGCCGCAGGCGGGCCGCCGGGAGCCTAGAGGGGACAGGACAGACCGCTCTGGGCTCCCTGGTGCCTGCAGTCTCCGGGGGCAGCACTGCTCGGCCAACAGGGGCAGCTCCTCCCCTCAGCAGCCCGTCCGGCCCGCAGGTTTGCCCACCCCCGGAGGGCGGCCATGGGTGCTCCCTGAGGCCGGGAGGGGGGGTGGGAGGCGGCCCTGCGGTGCTCCCTGAGGCCCGGGGGGGGCGGGCGGCCCCGCGGTGCTCCCTGAGGCCCGGGGGGGGCGGGCGGCCCTGCGGTGCTCCCTTGAGGCCCGGGGGGGGGGGGCGGTCCTGGGTGCTCCCTGAGGCCCGGGGGGCGGCCCTGGGTGCTCCCTGAGGCCCGGGGGGCGGCCGGACACTTGCTGAGGTGAAGCGTCCATCCCACACGTTCAGGTGAGTAATCCACTCTGCGCCCCTCAGCTCCTCCCCGGGGGTGGAAGTTGCTCTCTGAATCTGAGACTCCCCTGAGCCCTCAGACGGCTCCTTTATACTTTTTGTAACGTAATTAACACCTTGAAACCTAAGTGTCACTTTTTAAAGTTAACTTCGTGTAGGCAACTGGCATGTTTCCCGTTGCCCACCGGGGGCCTCAGAGCCGGCTTGTGGATGTTGGTTTGGGTTCGAGCGCGGCACTGGCTCCTCAGCATGGGAAGCAGATGCTGATCAGCCGGTTACCCCTTGGCGGAGGCTCGGGGGCTGCTCCCATAGAGCGGCAGTGACGGCTGTAAGGCTGCTGTGTAGGATGGATGCTTCTTTTTATTTTATTTTAATTTTAAAAAATATATATTTTATTGATTTTTTTTTCTTACAGAGAGGGAGAGGGGCAGAGAGTTAGAAACATCGATGAAAGAGAATCATTGATCAGCTGCCTCCTGCACCCCTCCCCCCCTCCCCCCCTCCCCCCCTCCCCCCCACACACACACCGGGGATGTGTCCACAACCAAGGTACATGCCCTTGACCGGAATCAAACCTGGGACCTTTCAGTCTGCAGGCCGATGCTCTATCCGTTGAGCCAAACCGGTTTCTGCTAGGATGGATACTTCTAAGTGTCCCAGAAACAATCACAAGCTTAGGTCTTCTTTATTTTTTAAATTATTTTCGAAGGATGTCTTATTTTCAGGGAAACACGGAATTGATCACACAGACTAACCAGGGACCACACAAGGGCAAGGCTACCAGATAGGCACGGAGAACTATCTTGAAAGCTGTTTGTCACAAGGACTTTGCCTTCCACCAAATTTATCACCTTCCTTCTCCATAGATACTCTCCTAAGGCTTCTGAGGGCCAGGCTCAGGGGGCCGTTTGAGGTTAGGTTTGTTGAGATTTGGTTTATGAATCTGGGGAATATGCTGAAGTGAGAGGCTAAGAACCACCTGAAGAATTTTTCAGAGAAATTTAGACTGTGCCTTTCTCTCCAACATGGAAGCTTCTAGTGGAACCAATGGATCTGTTTGGAGACATAGATGATATTTCTTCTGAGAGCGATGGTGACAGTCAGCCCCCCGTGGGAGGACAGCCTGCTGTAAGTACGATCACTGATCTCAACTGGCCCCGCTGCTCAGAGTGAAGGGAAAGTTTCCGAGGGCCTGACTCTCCCCTGTGGAGAGAGCACAGGGAGAACGGAGCAGCGGTCTGAAACATCGGCTGAATGGGTGACTTAATGAGCTATGATGATCATTTCCGGATACTACGGATACTACGGGGCACAAAAGGAACTGCTTAGAATGAGGCTGATGTCAAGCTTTATGAGCTACCAGCCTTGGGCAAACTAGGGCCCGAGGGCCGGATCCGGCCCTTTCGGCTGTTCTATCCGGCCCGAGGGGCCTAAAGAGCGGAGGGTTCTCTTGCTCTCCCCTCCGCTCCTTCACCAGCAGCCCAAGATGAGAGTGCCAGCATGGTCAGGTTGCTTTTGTTCTGGCCTTCCGGTCCAGTTTAAGAACCCAAAGTTTGCCCACCCCTGAGCTAGACTGTCAGGACTCAAAATTTAAAAATCTTTGATTTAAAAGTTATTCAAACCTGTGCCAGTTGTAATAGTTGCTTAGCCTTGAGGGATTTAATAATTTCACATTTCTGTTGTTAAATATTTTATGCAAATTTGATATGTCAGCAAAATAGACTTTTTTCTTCTTCTGGTAATGCAAGCTACTAAGTCTTGTGAATTTTGCCATGGGGATAGGAGAACAGAGGATGAAACTTTAGGGAAAGGCCTGGAGGAGTTGCTGACTGCTTTATCCCTAAACTGGTGTCTCATTCGCTTCTGGTCAAATCTGCATCTACCTGGCACCAGGCGAGCCGGGCATTTCCAGGGTCGCTGCCAGCGCTCACCTCCTGGTTCTTCTCCAGGGCACACACGGACGGCCTCGGGCCCAGCGGGGGGAAGAGCACGCTTCTGACCCCAGGATAGAAGTAGAAACTCCCTTCTTCAGATCTGACTTAGGAAATGAGCTGCACTTTGTGAAGCTACCCAAATTTCTCAGCATAGAACCCAAGTAAGAGAACTGACTCACGTTTTCTTTTTCTCAAGATATTGAATGAAAATATGTAGAATGTAAATGTATTTTCTTACTTATCATGAGTTGGCGAATCACAAAGATTGGAGATTTCTCATCTAATGAAAAAATAAGTTTATGATGTTTTGTATAGAAAAATGATGGATTACTGGTGTGTGAGATTTTTTTTTTAATGTTAACATAGAGTTTCCGATGTGAGTTTCTTTCTTAACCTTTTTTAAAAATATATTTTTATTGATTCCAGAGAGGGAGAGAGAGAGAAATATCAATGATGACAGAGAATCATCAATTGGCTGCCTCCTGCACACCCCTTACTGGAGATTGGAGCCCACAACCCTGGGCATGTGCCCCTGACCAGAATCGAACCCAGGACCCTCAGTCCACAGGCAGATGCTCGATTCACAGAGCCAAACTGGCTAGGGCTGATGTGAGCGAGTTTTAATGGTAATAATTCTTGTAATGTTTAGTTACAAGAATTATTTTTCTTATAAATAAACAGATGTCACAGCTGACAAATGAATTTTTTATTACGTAGTCTGTAAAGCTTAAAATCAGAAAATGAGAGTGAGGAAGTTTGCTAGAGAAATCGCAAATGTTCAATATGAAAGCCATCGTGAATCTAGAAGAGAATGATTTGGGACAACAGAAGAGTGTGAATTGGTGAAAAGGTGCGCACGAGTGCAAGCAGTTAAACATGACATTTCTTTTTTTAAAAACATATTTTTTATTGTTTTCAGGGAGGAAGGATGAGGGGAGAGAGATAGAAACAGTAGTGAGGAGAGAGAATCACTAATCGGCTGCTCCGGCATGCCCCACACTGGGATCAAGCCCACAACCCAGGCCTGTGCCTTGATTGGGAATCGAACCTTGATCTTTTGGTTCATAGGAGATAACTACTGAGCCATGCTGGCTGGGTAACATGACACTTTTCTTTAAAAATATGGAGAGATAGATCATGTGTTACCTGTAATTAGAAGAAATTTAATCAAGCGAAGAAGACTTTGAATTATTTAGTCACATTTGGATTTTATTTCATGTAATATATTTTAAATAATATTTCAAAAGAGTACAGTAATTTTTATATTTCCTTAAAATTTTTACATGAAGTGATTCATCTACTGGGTTTTTGAAACACATTGGTGTATGTTGTTAAGATGATAATTTGTAGTATTAATCATATTCATTACTAAATATGGCTAATCAACATTAAAAACAATTTTTAGACCTTTTGATCCTCAGTATTATGAAGATGAATTTGCAGATGAGAAAATGCTTGATGAGGAAGAGAGAACCAGATTAAAAATAAAGGTAAACTTCACTTTCCTCCTTTCTTTTTGGAAAGTTTTTCCTTTTTATAAACTAAAATACAAGGATAATAACTTTAGATTTGAGCTAGTGAAATGATCATTCATATTTACTTTTCAATCAATAAATAACAGTTTAGAACAAGGAATTAAATGCCTTTTCAGAATATTTTTAGGGGAGAAGGTACATCATTGTTTTTTAATCCCTGTAGAATTGTCACTTTTCTAATCTTTTATTTGTAGTTGTAATTTTTTGACAAAAGACAGAAATTCTTGAAAATTGTTGGCTACCCCTTTCAGAATAAAGATAATGTAGCGAGGGTCCTGGAACTGCCCGCACATTTCACAGTGGATAGGTCCCACAACTTCCCCCAACAGAACTATCTCAGGCCCTTTATGAGAATTCAGATTGTGCACAAAAAGGACCTTGTCATTAGGCAGTTCCTCTCGGGATGGCCAAGCACAACCATTGCTCTCATAGGGGTTTCCCGTGTGCTTTTGCCAGGGGCTCCAGTAGTGGCTGTGAACAGGATCCATTTTTTTGCTACTTTTGTGACTTGCAGTTTCCTACCAAATGGGAAGGGTAAACTTGAACTTTTAGTTTAAACAGAACAAACCACAAGTCTCAAATTTTAATTTGTTAATTATTTACTAGTTTATTCTTTTAAAATGTTATTTAATAGAATGTCCAGAACTTTTAAAAAATAATATATTTTTATTGATTTCAGAGAAGAAGGGAGAGGGACATAGAAACATCAATGATGAGAGAGAATCATTGATTAGTTGCCTCCTGCACGCCCCCTATTGGGGATTGAGCCCACAACCCAGGCATGTGCCCCTTGACTGGAGTTGAACTCAGGACCCTTCAGTCCACAGGCCAACGCTCTATCCACTGAGCCAAACAGGCTAGGGCCAGAGCCTTGTTGTCTTATTAGGCTAGGGGGCACTTCTTTAGTCCTTCTTTCATTGGGTTCGAGGCCCTTCAGGTGGCCCTGCAGTAGGCGGACGTACCAGTTCTAACTGCCTGCTCAGGTGGACCCAGAGCCTCACCCTATCTCCCTTGGAGCTCTTGATGTGCTGATAAGAACTCCTTCCTGCATCGCATTTAGCGTCTGCTTCCACTGCTATGAGCAGGGGCTCCGAAAAGATTTAAACAAAATGTGTGGTTAGATTAACCAATATCTCTAGGTTCTTGTAGCAGGAAGTTTGCAGTGTGGCCCCTTCAGCTAATTTTTTTTTTTTTTTTTGGGGGGAAGCCTATTCTATTACTACCTATGGATTCTTGGCACATGATCATAAGTCACTTGAAGAATAAAAAACATTCAGTGCCCTAGGCAGTTTGGCTCAGTGGATAGAGCATTGGCCTGTGGGCTGAAGGGTTTGATTCCTGGTCAAGGGCATGTACCTCAGTTGCATGCTTGATCCCAGCCCTGGTCATGGCATGTGCAGGAGGCAACCAATTGATGTGTCTCTCTCACATCGATGTTTCTCTCTGTCTCTCCTCCTCCCTTCCATTCTCTCTAAAAACCAATGGAAAACTATCTGTGGGTGAGGATTAACAAAAAAAGAAAGAAAAGAACATGCAGCTTGCCACACCGGGAGCCTAATGCCTTTGTGCTCTGAGCCAGGTAGAAAACACTATGCGATGGAGGATACGCCGGGACGCAGAAGGAAATGAGATTAAAGAAAGCAACACGCGGATGGTGAGGTGGTCGGATGGAAGGTGAGGGCAAATGCCTAAAAGCGATCAAACACCCAGAGGGCGGCCTGTTGTGGGTGTGAAGTTTTCTGGGTCGGACCTTATTTTGGGGTCATCTTTCATTAAACCGTGAACAAACCCTAAGCCTCTGGGAAAGCTGGGAAAAATAAACAGGGTTGCAGTCATGTTGCTGTATTGGTGGGAGACATTATTATATGTATTTTTAAAATATATTTTTTATTGATTTCAGAGGGGAAGGGAGAGGGAGAGAGAGATAGAAACATCACTGATGAGAGAGAATCATTGATTGGCCGTCTCCTGCATGCCCCCTACTGGGGATTGAGCCGGCAACCCAGGCATGTGCTCTTGACCAGAATGGAACCTGGGACCCTTCAGTCCACAGGCTGATGCTCTATCCACTGAGCCAGACCAGCTGGGGCCGGTGGGAGACCTCAGAAATGGTCCCAGATGTGATCAAATTCATGGTGTCTACCTACTGTTAGCTCCATGGCTCCATGTGTGAGCTATGAGACATCAGACATCTCTGATCGCATAATAATCTGGCCACTCAGTGTATATCCTATAAAATAAAAGTCTAATATGCAAATTTTCCCCTGGACCAGGAGTTTAACCAGGAGGCAGGCTGGACAGCTGCCCATGTCCCCTCCTTCTGGCCAGGCTGGCCAGACTTCCCCCTCCCCCCTCTCCCGGTGCATGCACCAGGCCTCTACCTCTAACACACACACACACACACACACACACACACACACACAGACACACACACTGAGTGGCCTGATTTACCAATAAAGTGGTAGATATTGGGAAGATGACAAAACAACTATATTTGAGCTGAAAGGAGATGGGTTTTTACCACCGTTTGCTTTGGAGGAGGTAGGCTAGTTATTTACGGCATCTGTTCTGGGGGATCAGGATGAGGCCAGGGCCCTGCAGTTCCACCGCATGTTGAGTGGAGCGGTCAGGGAGCACGGGAGCTGGAGGCCTGGGTGACAGCCGCCCTCTCCTCGCCTGCTCTGGCTTGCAGCATGTCCCTGCACCTAGGCAGCGAAGTGTTTGATGTCTACCGAGCCCCGCTGCAGGGCAACCTCAGCCACCTGTTTGTGAGAGAGGACACCGGCCTGCAGGGACAAGCCATCTTTAAGTCCAAGCTCACCTTCAGGTAATTTCTCGGACTGACGCGTTGTTATTATTTGCAATTAACGAGCAACAAGGAAGAGAGAGGTTGTGCAAAAAGCCGGGCGCAGCCCCGATGACCTAATTTCGAGGTCCAGTTCACCAAGGACCATGGTCTGGTTCCTGTACTATTTTTTCACCTTTGCTGCAAGTTGCAGTTTCTCGGAGCCAGCTCCTGCCCGCAGACCAGCAGGAGGCAGTGTGTGGACCAGAAGGCCGGTGTGTGCACTCCCCTTGGTCAGTGAGCCTCTGGAGGGGCCCAAAGGCCTGGCTGTGCTGCCCTGCCGGTCAGCGTGCCCTTTCCCTCTCCTGGCATTCACCCGGGAGCTACCTGGTCGTGAGTGTGTGGGTGCGTGCTGCAGGCGAGGGCAGGGAGGAGCTAGATGGGGTGACGGGCTGCTGCCTGACCCCAAGCGGCCCAGTGCTGCGCGTCTGTGCTTCGGCCTCCCCTGGGCGCGGCGCGGTGGCCCTCTCACCGCTCCCCTTGAAGGCACTTGGACCGTAGCAGCGAGCACCGGGCTTTTCTGAGGGCTCACGGAAAAGCTCTCAATCAGATTGCTGTTGTAAGAATCAGATGGTTGTTGCACAGCTTCGTAAATTAAAAAATTATTTAATTGTATATATATTTTTAAATATATTTTTATTGATTTTTATAAAGAGGAAGAGAGAGTTAGAAACATCGATGAGAGAGAATCATTGATCAGCTGCATCTTGCACACCCCCTACTGGGGATGTGCCCGCAACCAAGATACATGCCCTTGACCGGAATTGAACCTGGAACCTTTCAGTCCGCAGGCCGAAGCTCTATCCACTGAGCCAAACCGGTTTCGGCTAATTGTATATTTAAATGGGTGAATTTTATGGTAAAAATCATGTCGTGCAGAGACTCGATAAATCTGTTGCTCTGTTTGTTTTATTTATTTATTTACTTATTTTTAGAGAGAGTGAAAGTGAGGGGGAGAGACAAAGAGAGAAACATCATTGTTGTGAGAGAAATACATTGATTGGTTGCTTCTCGCACATGCCCTGACTAGGGCAGGGATCGAGCCTGCAACTGAGGTACGTGCCCTTGAATGGAATGGAATCTGAGACCCTTTAGCTCACCAGCTGACGTTCTATCAACTGAATCAAACTGGCTAGGGCTGCTCTGGGTTTTTAAAAAAATTGTTTTATTTTATTATTATTGACAGTATTACAAATGTCCCCCATTCCACCCCACCCCCATTTTCCCCTCTACTAGCTCCCACCCTGCCCCAGGCCTTCACCTCACCTCTGTCTGTTTCCATGGGCTATGCACATGATTCTATATAAAAAGCCAGTGAATGGAACGACCGGAACAACCAATCACTCTGACACCCACTGCAGCCAGTGAACCAGCCGATCGGGGGGGTGGGGCCGGCCGGCCAAACTCCTACAGCCCCTCCCCCCAGCTGGCCCCACCACTGATGGGCCCCCACCATCCCATCAGCCCATGGCCCCTCCCCCCAGCCAGCTCCACCCCCGATAGGCCCCCAGCTGGCCAACCACCCAGAGCCCCTCCCCCAGGGTGCTGGCCCCCAATTGCACCCCCCACTCCATTCAGGGCAGGGCTGGCAGGCCCACCACCAATAGCCCTCCCCACAGCCCCCACCACCCCTGTTCAGCCCCCACCACCCCTATCGGCCTGTGGCCCCTCCTCATACTAGCTCCACTCCCAATCGTCCCCACCACCAATCAGGGGCGGGGCTGGCCAGCCACCCTCCCCCTGTCTCCTCCTCCTGACAGGCCCAGCCCCAACCCGCCAATCAGGGCCAGGCCGGCCTGACCCCACCCATGCACGAATTCATGCACTGGGCCTCTAGTATGCATGTAAGTTCTTTGGTTAATTTGACAGTCTGTTCCATGCATCATGCCTCCGGACCTATTTTGTTCATCAGTTTACTCTGTGCTCTGCTTTAAAGACTGTAATGGGTGGTTCTGAGGTTGCGTGTTTCACATCTGACCATGTAAGCTCAGTCTTACAAATGTTTGGTTTCCTCATCTATCCAATGGAAACATCTACTTCACAGGGATGTTGTATCAGTTAACGTCAAATAACACATTAATCATATGCAGCCCTGGCACACTAAATGTGGCTCAGATCCAACCCCCTGGTGGTCTCCGTGTGGCTCCTGAAGGACCGGGCTCTGTGGTGGTTTCCATGTGCCCACGCTCCCGCCGGGTCAGCACTTCACTGTCCATCACCCTTTCATCCCCGCGTCCCTCCTCTCACAGCCGCACTCTCCTTCCGGGGCGCCTGCCTGAGGAGCATCCTTCCTCCTCTCGGCTGCACTTCCTCCGCCTTCCTTTAGCCAGGGTGCAGGGCCTCCTGTCCCACGGTGCCCCCTGAGCGGGCATGAGGCCCCCATACCCTGGGCCCTCCCCCTTGCTTTGACCTTCCTTCCGATTTTGCTCGGAGGGAGGGACTCATCTTTAGTTCTGAAAGTGTGCCTTCCAGCCTTGTGCCTCCCTCACAGAGCTTCCCTTCCCTTCCCTTCCCTTCTAGGACTGTGGTCGGGGTTTTCTTTGTGAAAGCCCTGACCCTGCCACGGCCTCTCCTCCTCCACTCCGCTCCCACTGCCCCCAGATCTGGCTCTCCGGGGGCGGGCAGAGGGAGCCAGAGAGTGAGGGGGTGCAGAAGCTCTAGGGCCGGGCCCTGCAGCTCTGCTCACGGGAGGTGGCCATTGTCCACAGCAGTTTGTGTGCTGTGATTGTCGTCAGGGATCTCAGCAAACAGGCGTTTCGTTCCTTTCCTGCAGACCTCACTCCACAGACTACGCCACCCATAAGAAGATGGCCCTGCCACTTGGGGGCAGATGTTCAAGGACGCAGAAGATTAGGATCCTACCGATAGCCGGCTGTGATCCCGAGAGCCAGCGCACGGAGAAGATTAAGGTGTGCTGGGATTTGGGAGTGTGAAGAGTTGTGCTTTCCACCCTGACCGGTTTGGCTCAGTGGATAGAGTGTTGGCCTGTGGACTGAAGGGTCCCAGGTTTGATACCGGTCAAGGGCATGTACCTTGGTTGCAGGCACATCCCCAGTAGGGAGTGTGCAGGAGGCAGCTGATGTTTCTTTCTCATCGATGTTTCTAACACTTTCCTTCTCCCTTCCTCTCTGTAAAAAAAAAAAAAAAAAAAAAAAAAAAAGCTTTCCAGAATATTAATTCACCATCTCTTATTGCCACAGGCAGTTTACCTCCCGTGGTTATCTGGGAGCCAGATTAACCTCCTAAACGTGTAGTTAACCACAGCGATGCCAACAGCCACGGAGGAGCAGAGAGCAAATCAGACACTCAGGTGCTTTCCCTCCAATCTGTGAGGTTTCAGATGAAAACGGATAATTTAAAAAAATGTAGCCTTTGAGAGATATCACAAAATTGGGTTAGCCAGATAAGAAGTGATATGGGAAGGTCAAAGGACATTTCTGATTGATTTGACACTGGCCCTGCTTTGTGACCCCCAACATGTGGGATGCCAGGCAGACGAAGGGGGTGAAGGCTCTATTTTGGGGCTCAGGGACCGGCCCCTGCCTGCACGTTCTCATCCTGAGTCGGGAGCCGAGGGGCCCAGACAGGAATATCCGGGCCCTGTGGCGGTTTGGGGGAGCCCGGCCCAGCCAGGTGTCTGTCTCAGGCATCCGCTGGGCGTGGTGACAGGCTCAGCCGCCGCTGCTCCCTGGGCTCTGACTGCCGCACAGGGGACCTGGCGGCTCCCAGGGCTGTGCCTGCGCCCGTTCTGATCGGACGGTGTGAGGGGCCATCTGCCTCCTCACATTGTGTGGCCTTCACGCCTTAGAACTAAACAGGGCGATCGCTGTGTGTGGTAACAGGTGTGGCTGGGAGAGATCTGTACCCTGAAGACATGGGGAATATATAAAAGTAGGTGCCAATGAGCACAAAAGTTGTTCATTTTTAAGTCGAGGGGTTTATTTGCTTCTTTACAGAAAGAGAAAGAACGATTGAGGGCTTCTACTCGCCAGGGGACAATCCGTCCCCGTCTCCGCAGGAAGCAGAACTGGCAGGTCCCCAGTGCCCCCTACCAAGAGTCCAGCAGTGACAGCGAGGAGGAGGCAGAGGAGGAGGAGGAGGAAGAGGAGGAGGGTGAGTAATTCAAAACCAGTCCCAGGGCAGCTCGGAGGTGAGTCCCTGTGGAGGTAACATTTCATCTGAGCCCCGTGACTGCTTTTGCTCTGGTGGGCTCTTAATCCTTGGCCCGCTGTTACTTAGAGGGCGGTACAAAGGTCTTTTATTGTTATTTTAATAATTTTTTATTAATGAAACTATTGCATATGTTCCCCCTTTCCCCCCATGGACCCCCTCCAGCCCGCCCAGGCCCCCGTCCCAGGCCTTCAGCACCCTATTGTCTGTGTCAATGGGTTATTTTTGTTGTTGTCAAGACCACTTCCCCATAGAAAAGCTAAGCTGGGAAACGAAGGCAAAATAAAGAAAATGAAATATGGAGGAAAATGTGCAATGGGCAGTTTGCTGGCTTGTATAATTAAGGATCCAATACTTAAACTTGGCAGTTTAAAAAAACACACTTGTGCTTTAAGCCTCATGGGCATTTAAAAGTGATCAATCTCTCTGAGAATAAAACTTCTCAAGTCTAAGTTATTTCTGAAAGTCATACAGGGGCGGGCAGAAGTAGGCTGGCAGGGATTTGTGTGGAGGAAGACCTGCCGGTTATGGTGATCACAGCAGCTTTGTTAACGCAGCAGAGCCGCACGGCGCCCGCAGGCCCGGCCTCACCGGTGCTCACGTCGCCGCCTTCGTTACTTACACGCTCCGAGTCTGCTTGCGAAACTCAAGCACACGTTGGCACAGAGTTCTTACCTACTTTTGCCCATCTCTGTTCATATGTCTCCTCAAAACTTTAAAAAAGCCGTTGGCTCCTCGAGGTAAAATGTACAGTGGGAAGTGACAGTATTCAGAAGAAAAGTTCAGGAATAAATGGGTCTTGGAGGGTCGGTCTCACGCTCCAGTTCCTTTGCTTCCAGAGGAACAGGCCAGAACCTATTCGTCAGACAGCGATGCAGGATCAGAAGAAAAGCCTCAAGGATTCCTGAGCAAAGCAACTCACCAGGGGTGAGGTAAAAGCAAATACGTTCCATTCCAAAGGGTTTGCCCGTTCCCAGGAGCCAGCTTCTCAAGAGGAGCTTGTAGCCTAGGCTCACAGCAGGTGGCCGGCACTTGGCTGGACCTCAGGGAGAGGCAGCAGTACCAGGACTCTAGAATTTTAGAGTCAAGTACTGAGGAAGCGGGCAAATGCATCTCCAGTAAATACTGTAGAGATCCTAGTCGGGAGAGTGAGGGAGAGTGAGGAGTGCCCCTCTGGCTCTGACTGCCGTCCAGTGTCCATTGCCTCACCTGATGGATGATGGGTCGCCAGTGGGGGGTCGAGTTCTCACTTGAAGGTTGGCTCCTCAGTCAGCTATGGACTACTTTTGACAAAATTGCCAGGAACGGTTTGGTACTGAATTTTACCTCTTGTCTCTCATATTTTCCAGGTGGACACCACAGAAGCAGGAAAGCAGGGGGAGAAGAGAAAGAAGACAGACAAATAAAACCTGCACTCATTGACTGTATTGTTTCCAAAGTTTGTTTTTTAAAAATATATATCTTATTGAATTTTTACAGAGAGGAAGAGAGAGGGACAGAGAGTTAGAAACATCGATGAGAGAGAAACATCGACCAGCTGCCTCCTGCACACCCCCCATCAGGCATGTGCCCGCAACCAAGGTACATACCCTTGGCCGGAATCGAACCTGGGACCCTTCAGTCTGCAGGCCGATGCTCTATCCACTGAGCCAAACCAGTTTCGGCTCAAAGTTTGTTTTTTAATGTATCTATTTTTTAATTGATTCCAGAGAGGAATGGAGAAAGATAGAAACATCAATGATCTGAGAGAATCCTTGATTGGCTGCTTCCCGTGCGCCCCCTACTGGGGATCGAGTCTACAACCCAGGCACACGCCCTTGACCGGAATCAAACCCGGGACTCTCCAGTCCGCAGGCCAACACTCTAGCCAAACTGGCTAGCGCTCAACAGTTTGTTTTCAAACAATGATAAAATGTCTTGTTTTGTTTGATGAATTGAGTTACTTTTGCATAATCCTAGTTGTGAATAAAAAATGTTCAGAAGCAAGTCTATGACTTTAGAAAATTCAGTTTGTGTTTGCTCTGGATCTTAGGTTTCCTTGCCTTCCTGCCCTCTGCCTCACCCCATCCCAGGCGGGGCTCAGAGGTAAGCTTGGGGTTAGCTCTGGCACTGCCCCCTCTGGGATGTCCTCCCTGTTCTGCCTGCTGGGCCAGGCCCTTCTGTGCCCTGTGCCAGCTTCCCATGGACCACAGAGCCCTGGGCCTTGGGAGAGCAGGTACAGCTTGGGAGAGCTCACTGGACACTGGGTGGTGTATGGACCCTACAATTTTAATCCTCACAACTTGAAGGACAGGGCTGTCATTCCCATTTTACAGATGTGGAAGCTGAGACTTAAAGAACTTAAGACTGGTGTCCAAAGCTTTTTCTTCCCAAGTAAAGGAAAATCAACATTTTTGAGATAAGAGGCAGGATTTTCTATGCACAGCCACGATACTGAGCAGATTGTATCAGTGACTTTATGGAGAAACTAGAGGCCCGATGCATGAAACTCATGCAAAGGTTTCAGCTCTTGCAGCCGTGGCAGCTTGCCTCAGGCCCTTGCAGCTCTGACCAGAAGGATATCTGGTCTAATTAGCATATTATGCTTTTGTGATTATAGAAGAGCAGTGGGAAACAAAACCAGATTCAACTTGTAACTTTGTGGCCGGTGTAGCTGGAATGTAATAGGTACCTTAATAGGCATTTACTGAATGAACAAACAAACCATCGGCAATATCTTGGGCAAGTTACTTCTCTGAAGGCAGTTTCCTCAACTCAGGAGTACTTGGACTTGATCATGTAAATAGTTCATGATTTAATGTTTATATTTCCCTGCCTCTGAGAATTGAATGCTAATTAGAAACATCTTTAAAAATGTTTTATTGCTAAATAGAAAAGGTCCAAGAAAAATGGCCCATTATCTCATCACGTGGAAAACCTGGATTCATATATTTCCCACTTTTATACTTTCAGATGGACACTGAGCTGTATCTGCAGCCACTGTCCCTGTCCCACCTCCCCTACCCGTTCCATTATGCCTGCCTTCACATGTCCCAGTGTGTGCGTCTTTCAGGCATGTTTATGTTGAGTTTTAATTGTCCAACGTGTAAATCTAAGGGAGGAAACAATGGAGCCTTCTCTCTCCATGAACACGGAGGTCACGCAGGTCAGCTATTCTTCCCAGAGGGGTGGTGCCCCATGAGGCTCTGCTACCTCTGCAAACAGACGGGGTGGGGATTTATGCTAGGTCTCCAGGCCCTCAGCCTTTGCAGGGGGTGCAGGACAGTTTAACATCTGAAGGATAAAAGATGTTTGGTCTCCCAGGGGGCCGTATGCCCTGCGTGAGCCGTGTGCCCCAGGGGGGCTGGGTGTCCCGGGAGAGCCATGTGTCCCAGGGGGCCGGGTGTCCCGGGTGAGCCGTGTGTCCCAGGGGGCTGTGCGCCCCGGGTGAGCCATGTGTCCCGGGGAAGCAGGAGGACCCGGGGGGAGGGGCGGTGTGAACCAGAGGAGGAGCGGACTCTATTCGTGTGATCCTGAGATAGTCACCATAAAACAAGCAGATTGTCAAATGAGAGCGGGGAGGGGAAGGAGACCTGGGGGGAGATAAGAGAACAACCGAAGGACTTGTATGCATGAACATAAGTACAACCAATGAACACAGAACTCTGGGGAGGGAGGGAGGGCATGAATGGGAGGTGGAGGGGGGGGGGCAATGGTAACCTATGTACACATATAATACCTTAGTAAATTTTTAAAAATTAAAAATAAAATGTTTGGTGATCTGGAGCCCACCATGTGGTCGGCCACTTATTTGGTACCTAAAGAAGCAGGCTGCTGCTTGGCTGAGCACAAAGGCACCACCTCCACTTGAACTCACAGGAGCTAAAGTTACCTGATGACTCAAGCGCCTGAGCCTCCAACTTACCAAAGGGGACAGGCATCAAAGCTTCCTGTAAGTGACCGTACCCCGGCAGCCATCCTCAAAGGCCAGCGACATTGAAGATTCAAAGGGAATTTTTTTTATTCTTCTAAGTTTCAGAACTGTGAAAATTTTATATTAAATTGACATTTATCCCTAAAAGCTTCCTCAAACCCATTACACGTTTCACTGATTTTCCCTTTTGGTTGGCGGCACAGGTGACTGATAAAAGGTACCTTTGCTGTAACATAAATTATCTGCTTTAAGCAGGACTGACTCCCAGTCAGGTCACAGGACCCCATTTCTTCACATTTGTCAACTCAATTCAGTTTTATGGATGGCATGAGATTGAACCATATGAAATTCTATTTCTGTGGGTAAGAATGTTCAGGTGTTGAAATGTGTAAAGAATGAGCTTCAGAACGTTCAAATTAAAGGGATTTTTAAAAGTCACAGTCTACAGGATATTTGATAAACTTTATTGAAATTATTTATTCCAGAAAGAAGTGGTAAGTTCTAAATGCCCATAGTACATGTTCTTCAAAAGAAATTTCTCTGTGCTATTATGAACCAGGTTAATAATATTTCATATTTAGACATCAGGATTATAAAAATTAACACGTTTATATTTAAAAAGTTGAAAAAATAAAACATCTACAGCATTCTGGATATTTTAGCATTAAAAAATGTATTTAAATACCTATTTGCTGTGACAAAGAATGATGCATTGTAACAAGATAATTTTCAAGCTTTTAAACATAATTAAAACCAAATATAATTCATCCAAAAGACAAAAGAAAATATAAAGTGGGCATTTACTTGAAATTACAAAGATTTTTATGCAGTGTGTGAGCATATGTATATGTGCCATTTTTTTTAACCCCTCATAAGCAGACAGATTGGGCCCGAGTCTGAGGGCGGCGTGGGGAGCTGCTCTGCCCATCCTGTGCTTAGCTCTCTGATGCCACGTCCTCGGTTAACACTACTCGGAAGTGAAGTGGCCGCGAGGACATGGTGCTAAGTCAAATAAACCAGACCGAGGAAGACAAAATACTGTGATCTCACTTATGTGAAAAGAGGAAAAAACCTCACTGAAACAGAGAACAGATTGGTGGTTGTGAGAGGCAGGGCGGGGGAGGAAGGATTGGTGAAGGTGGTCAAAAGGTACAAACCTCAGGTCTAAGATGGCTAAGTCCTGGGGATGTAATGTACGGCACGGTGACTGGTTAACAATACTGCATTTATATTGGAAAGTTGCTAAGAGAGTAGATCTTAAAAGTTGTCATCACAAGGAAAAAATTGTTTAACTATGTGAAGTGATGGATGTTAACTAAACTTACTGTGGTGATCATGTCAAATCCATGGATTAAATCATTATGTTGTATGACTTTCAGCTAACACAATGTTAAATGTCAATGATAGCTCAATGAAACTGGAAATATTGTGGCACTGCAGGAAGGAGCCCAGTGGGATGGCACTGAGCTTGCAGAGAATGGGAGTGGCTTGGACCCCAGAAAAAGCGTGCTCCTCAGGCCTGCGTGGGGGTAATGGTGGCTCCTGATCCTATGAGGAGGAAGTGAGGCAGCCCTGGGAACACAGAGCCAAAAATACAAGATTTTATGAAACCTCATGCATCTTTTCTTTGTATTTTAATGGCAGCAAGGGTTAAATTTTTTTATAACTTTTTAATACCATGGAATTCCCATTTTAAATGAAAACGCATCAGATAATGTCATGATAATGGAAAAACAATTTACAAAGTTCTATTTACATGTAACTTTTCCAGAGTGCACCTACTGTATAAAGTATGTGGGTTGTTTCATTCAAATCATAAGAATTTGCCATTTAATGGTCAAGATAATTCTCATTGAAATCTCTAACAATTGGTAGGTGTTTAAAACACAAAATGTTTATTTGGTCTTTTAAATGGCAGGCACTCTTAGAAAATGTATTTCTTCTATACTTTAGACTTACTAGATACAAGTATATAGCACCAAAATGCATTTTAATAATATCAACATTAGTAATTAATATTTTAAAAATACAAGTTCATGTAGACATACTAGAAAAAAATTTGGACAAAAATATATATATAAGATTTTGTAAAATGGAAAGTTAAAGCTTTAAAAAAAACCTCAACAATTTCAAAAATGCAAATGTTCTTTGATGAGATTACCAGATAAGTTGAAATTGGTTAGACTACAAAATTTAAGTCTTATACATCTTTGGTTTAAAAATCAAGAGTACTTCACAACCCTAATCTATTATAATATTTTAGAGCAATGTAGAAATTCCAAAAATTAATAAAAGGCTAAGAGGTGCCATGTTTTTAAAGATCAAAGTAAACATCAGTTTTCTCCCCTGTAGTTACAATTCTCCAAAGATTTTTTATATTCAATGGGATGAATGTTTACCTTTAAAGTTGTTTATTAAGAAATTATATAATGAACTATTGTAGCTCAGAATTGGAATGGTACAAGCAAAACACTCAACTTCTTCATACTAAAGATATTATCCATAAGTATGAAATACAATATTAGGTAAGGGCTTGTCTGTCTATGTTAAAAAAACAAACTCATGGAGGAGGGTAACATACTAATCAATGTAATGACTCGCAGGACAGCGCCAGCAGGGCAGCCTCGCCGCTGCTCCGTGTGGCCCCACCCTGCTGGAACAGTGCAGTCTCTAACATCAAGTACGTTTCCAAAGTTGTGTATGAAAGGGAGGGAGGGAGCGAGAGAGAGAGAGAGAGAGAGAGAGAGAGAGAGAGAGAGAGAGAGAGAGAGAGAGAGAGAGAGAGACTTCCTAATTTAAAAAAAAATCAGCAGCCTATAACTGAAAGGAAATAGTGCAAAGTCAATCTTAGGCCCCTTTAAAACATTAGATACTAATACAAAGCAACAAACACACCCTGTTAAGAAGGCTTATACCACAGTACACAGGAAGCTGCCCAGGCATTGGTAAACTGTCCACTGTAAGCTGGAGGAGCAGAAAAATACACACACTTTTTTAAAAAAATTGACAATAGACCCCTCTGCTCCTCTGAAATGAGATTCTCCCTTAGAAAAAAGTCCCTGTAAATGGCACAGCCGGGCCTGGATTTCTGAGGCCAGGGTCCCCGGAGTCCTTTGCCCCGCTCTCGGCAGCCCAGGGTCCCCGGAGTCCTCTGCCCCGCTCTCGGCAGCCCAGGGTCCCCGGAGTCCTCTGCCCCGCTCTCGGCAGCCCGGTCCGGAGGCGGCCCCGACACAGGCCCAAACCTCCGTGGCCCGGCGGCCTGGAGTCGGTGCCCACCGAGGACACTGCTCTCTGTTCACTGTGACTCTTGGAGTAACAGGAAGACAACTTTTATGAGAAATTACTTCTTACACAATTTGGACAAAAAAGTACAAGAAACAATAAACACTGGATTTATGAAGAAGAGCAGGTTTCCTGTTTGGGAAATTTGTGGTGAGTGGTGATTAATACCGTTTCTGGCATTCTGCACTGCACACAGGAACACTGATCTATCCGCAGGCCGTGTCTAATTTGCTTTACAGGAACCGTCAGTTTAGTTGACCGTTTTGCATGCTCCTCAGACTTCACCTCCATCGCATTTACTGTAGACACCAGCTTTCTTTTTCTCTACCCTATGTAACCAAGAGGCTGTCTGCCGTTTACAGGAAGAGAATAACTTTCCTACCCAGATGCTTTTTATTATGGGCCTTCACAAAAATCTAATGAAGTCCACAGTATTAAAAGGAAACACTGTAATCAGTGTAGACATCACTATACTCTTAAGGGTGTTGCTGAACACATCAGACAAGTGCAGTAACCTGGAATGCATTTTCTCTCTCCTAGAGGCCTGCTTTCACTTCTAAACAGATGACTAGGTTTTGAGTCACCTGGTATAACATTCTGGCATTGTGCTTTCTCAATAGGAGCAAAAGCACAACCTTCCCAAGCGCATGTGTTCTGATGGAAGTCCCTCCTGTCCTGGAATGAGGAAAGCTCTGAAGTGCTTGTACCTCTGAGGTACACAGCAGGTCTAATACCAGCAATGTCCCTTTTTTTAATAAAGAGATTTTGGTCCTTAAAATGTTCATATTATTCTACATGTGACTTCCTACACTTTCTTATAATTGTATTTTTTTTAACCAAGACCCAGCATAAACCACTCAATTAAGCTAAATTAAAATTGATTTAAGTAGAAATAATGCTTTAAAATATAAAATATCACCCATTATTGATTTTACAGCTTGAAACTTGTAACTTAAACTAGAAAAATATACATGTAGTTAAAAAAAAAAGAAAGAAAAAAGAAAAATTTCCAGTCTTTTCCCTTCAACCCAGGAAAATTTTATATCTGACATCACCAACATGAGTCCTGATGACCTTCCGAAGTCTTCCCAAGGTTAGGTCTTGGCGGGTTACTGGTGGTCTCCTTCAACTCGTTTCTTGCGAACTATGAGAAAAGTAAAGTTAGAGATCCATGTTCACTTGTACAAACAACTAGCTTTTTACAAACATATTTCTGTAAATCCAACCATGGTTGTACAAACATGAAATGTCCATTTCCAATTCACATGGTCATTAAAATAAAAAGCTCACATCCCTTTCCTTATCATTTACCTGCTGAGAAGTGAGAGGTGTCAAAATGAGAACTACATGTCCTAGCTCACCTGTGCTTACATAGCCAGACATTAGAAATCTAAAAAAGAATGGTCAGCAATCACATTCAAGTCCATTGTGCTGTCTATCTGTTTATTGAAAAAGTTCATACCTCCATTAAAACTAGTTAACAAATGACTGTGTTAAATTCTGAACTGACACTCGGGCAGCTGCGGATAGACAGCATTAACATGTTCATGCTCTTCAGGTTAGGCACTATATACAGTACAGCTTACTTCCTCAGTCCGAGAAAGAACACAGTGAAAACGGTTTTGTCATTCACTTTGGAAAGTGGCTTATTACTGCTCTCCACATTTTCCTTCTCTTTTCTCCCACAAAATGACTGGCTCAGGGCTATGACAAAATAAATGTAAAGTAATGAAAATGATCAGACCCTGGCAATGTGGTCAGCCACAGCTGGCTACCATAACCTTGGCTGTCAGAGCGGCCAGCCAACTGGCTCCGCTGGTGGAGTAAAGAAGGTGCCTGTATCTGAGGACCCCCAGCCCACCAGGCTGTGCTCACTAGCAGCAGGGCAAGGTCTTCAACCTCAGGATCTGGTTACTCTTACCTATCAGCCACCAGAGAGTACTTGATAAAATGGGCAAACATTTTACTATCACGTTGGAATCTTTTTTAATAGCTCCAATGGGTGACTTAGAGCTAAGAGTAAGATATTTATTATAAGAAGTATAAATGTTTATTGTAGAAAACTGTTCACTAAAAGCTGTGAAATATGATTTTCACAGGAAGTAGATTTTATCTACTACCCAACCCAATAATCCCTTAAACTGAATTCTGATCCAATCAGTATAAAAAGGGCCATGCAAATATTAGAAACACAGGCCAAGTCATCTCTGTTAAAATTTACTTATTTTTTAAAAAAATATTTTATTGATGTCTTACAGAGAGGAAGAGAGAGGGATAGAGAGTTAGAAACATCAATGAAAGAGAATCATTGATCAGCTGCCTCTTGCACACCCCCTACTGGGGATGTGCCCGCAACCAAGGTACATGCCCTTGACCGGAATCGAACCTGGGACCTTTCAGTCCGCAGACCGATGCTCTATCCATTGAGCCAAACCGGTTTTGGCTTAACATTTATTTTAAAAGCAAAAAAGCTTCTCTAATACATTAGCTTAATGGCATGATTCAGAAATTTGATTTGCAATTGTATGTCTTACCTAAGTCATTGTTTTTCGTGATAGCGTTAGCTGCCCTGGTTCGGGGTCCCTGCTGTGTAAACCGGTATCCAAACTTAAGGATATTTGTATTTTCCTCAAGCATCTTTGCCATTTCCAATTCTACAGCTGTCCCCAGCTGTTGCCTCTGGAATATTCAGAAATAAAGAATAGTGTTAATAAATTAGATCAAAATACTTTTCTAAGGTAGTAAGTCGAGACTAAGACATTGATTGAAGCACATGCTGATTCTGTTGGTATTTAAAAATTTTCCCAATTCTTACAGCATACAAGAGAAACGAGTTTAAAGTTCAGTATAGATCATACAGACATCAACCATCCTGAGATACTCTTCATACCCACAGGATGACTATAATAAAAAAAGACAGAAAATAATAAGGGTTGGCAAGAATGTGGAAAAAAATGGGACCCTCAGGCATGCTGGTCAGAATGCAAAATGATGCAGTTGCTGTGGAAAACATGATATTCTGTATGACCTAGCAATGCCACTTCTAGGTACAGACTCACAAAAAATAAAAACACATGTTCATACAAGAACCTGTATATATAAATGTTCACATCAACTTTATTCCTAATACTCAAAAAGTAGAAACAACCCAAAGGTAACAATGTTATTCAGTCACAAAAAAAAAGGTACTCATGTGCTACAAGCTGGATAAACCTCCAGAACGTTTTGCTCAGGGAAAGGCGGCAGACACAAAAGACCACGGAGCACACAATTCCATTTACATGCACTGTCTCAAACAGACAAATGCAGACACAGGAAATAGAGTAACGGTTGCCAGGAGCTGGTGGGAGGGATGAATAGGGAGTGACTGCTGGTGGGTATGGAGCCTCTTTTGTTGTTGCTAATCCTTGCCCAAGGATTTTTTCCATTGATTTTCAGAGAGAGTGGAAGGAAGGGGGGGGGGGGGAAATGAGGGGAGAGAGAAGGAAAGAAGGAGGGAGAGGGAGATGCAGAGTGAGAGGAAGACAGAAAGAGAGAAACATGATGTGAGAGAGACACACAGGTTGGTTGCCTCCCTCAGGAGCTTCAGCCAGGGCCTGGGGTCTGGGATGGACCTGCAGCCTAGGTACATGCCCTTGAGCAGTGCTCAGGCTGACGCTCTTCCACTGAGCACACAGGCCAGGGCAAATTTCTTTTTGCAAATATAAAAATGTTCTGGAATTAGACAGTGGTGATGATTGCATAACTCTATGAATATACTAAAGATCCATACTAAAAATATCAAATTAATGTTCCAGATGCCTCCAATGTCCTCTCATCCTCTTTCATGCCACCTTCCCAAATAGCCCCCTGAAAGCCCTCCTCCCACACGCCTCCTGAGCCCCCAAGCCCTCACAGCAGTGTGGCTGGAGCTTCCTCAGAGTCACTGCTGCAGAACACTGACCTGATTGTCAATCTTGAGCTCGGCCAAGGTCTCATTATCTCTTAAAGCATCAATCAGTGCTAGAACCCCAGCTCCTGTGATAAAGTTGGACTCCATATTTAAGCTCTTCAAATTTTTGTTCACTCTCAGCATATCTGCAAAAGCCTACAAGTTAAAGAAAATATTTGGAGGTTAAAATCTGATAATTACTAGTATACACCGTATGCATCATAAACAAATATACTAATTAACATTACTGCCTTAATGTTTCTCATTTGATTGTTTGAATTTGACACCTACCTCATAGGTCTCACATGTATCCACTTTGCACATGTACCCTCACAATCTTTTTTAAGAAAACACGTTTTTATTTTATTATTTTAAAAAAATATTTTTTATTGATTTCAGAGAGGAAAGCAGAGGGAGAGAGATATTGAAACATCAATGATGAGATGGTCGGCAATCACATTGACTGTCTCCTGCACGCTCCAGGAGGACTGAGGATTGAGCATGTAACCCGGGCATGTGCCCTGACTAGAATTGAACCGTGATCTCCTGGTTCATAGGTCGATGCTCAACCATTGAGTCACGCTGGGCTTACTGATTTGTAGGGAGAGCGAGAAACATTAATTGGCTGCCTCCTATTCACGCTCTACCAGGGACTGAGCCTACAACCTAGGCAGGTGCCTTGATGAGGAATCAAACCAGCGACCTCGGCATGTGGGCAATGCCCAACCAACTGAGCAACACTGGACAGGGCCCCTGTCGCACTCTTTAGATTTTCTGTCACTTGTAATTCTCTGTTGGCAACATCCGCCATTGCTATTTAATCCTCATGTTCATCCACACCCCTTGCCAGGTTTTTCTCTTGTCCCCCATCCTTCTGCCAGTTTCTGTGTAGGACTGATTTCATCAATGTCTCTGGAATATTTTTTCCTTATTTAGGTCCTGGTGCAGCTGGATTACTGCGAAGCCAAAAGGAGGGTAAATTACCGGACTGATTTCCAAGGCAGAGATAAAAAGAATGCCTAAGGCAGAAGACCAAAAAGATCACAAATAACTAGAACTGCAAGAGCACAACGATCATGGAGAAGAAGGGGCTAACTAAACATTCATTTCCTCAGGAATGCTCTGTCTTCAGTCTGCTTCCTTCCCTTTCTCACAGGACTGGTAGTGCTAGGCATTTGATCTAGTGCATAATAAACACCACAATAGCTCTGGCCGGTTTGGCTCAGTGGATAGAGCTTTGGCCTGTGGAATGAAGGGTCCTGGGTTTGATTCTGGTCACGGGCACATAGCCAGGTTGCAAACTTGATCCCCAGTAGGGGGCGCGCAGGAGGCAGCCATGATTAAATGATTCTCATTGATATTTCTATCTCTCCTTTCCTCTCTGAAATCCATTTAAAAATAAAAAACAAAACCCCCCCACCATATTAATTTACTAATAGAAACCAATAAGAAGGGAAAAGGAGAGGGAAAGAGAGAGGGATAAGTTAGAATATGAGTAAATTTATATAAAATAGCCCCTGAGAAAGGTCAAACTCTAGAAAACATGTGGAAGGAAAAATCCAGCTTAAAGTCAACTTAAAAGAAAAGGCAATGGGGTTGGTGGTGATAGAATGCTATAAAGAATGCGACAGGGGTAGGGGAAGCTGGGAAAGATAAAAAAAAAAGAAATAAATAAATAAAAGGAACAGCCCTAGCTGGTTTGGCTCAGTGGATAGAGCATTGGCCTGTGGACTGAAGGGTCACGGGTTCGATTCCAGCTAAGGGCACATGCCCGGGTTGTGGGCTTGATCCTCAGGCAGCCAATCAATCATTCTCATCATTGAGATAGAACATGTTTCTATCTCTCTTTCCCTTCCTCTTTGAAATCAATAAAAATATATTAGAAAAAGTGAACTTGGGACAGATTATACACTGATACGTTCTATTAGCAACAACTAGCTATGTGACTTAGAACAAATCCCTTCTTCATCCTTCTGTACATACACTTATTCAAATATAATTGATGGTTTATTATTTGACAATTACTACTATTCTGTAGATTCAGAAATAAAATATGCCTGATGGAACTTACATTCTAATGGGGGCCCAAATAATAAGCAAGCAAAATATAATATCAGATGGTAAAAAGAGCCATAGAGGAAGAAAAAAGAGAAAGTAGGGCAGATGGGGAAGTGTGAGGGGTAGGAGTGAGGTTGCTATTTTACACAGAGTGGTTCGGAAAGGTTTCGCCTAAAAGGTGACATTTGAGCAAAGACTCAAAGTGATGAAGTGAAACTATGTGCAACATCTTTTCAGAGAAAGTTCTAGGCAAGAGGAACACATGTAAAGGTCTTGAGCTGGGAACATGGGTAGCATATTTGAGAGAAAGCAAGAGGCTGCATGGCTATAGTACAATGAAAGGGCAGTGAAGAAGATGAGGTCTGCTCATGTAAGGCCTTATAAGGCCAGTAAAGTATGTTGATTTTAACTTGAATGAGATAGGGAGCTTCTGGAAGGTTCTGAACAGAGGAATGAGATAATTAAATGAAGTTTTGAAAGAATCACTTTTGATGTTGGGTAAGGATGTGGCTTTGAGTGAGTAAAATGGAGCAGGCAGCTCAATTAGGAGGTTACTGCAATAATCCAGATAAGAGGAGGTGGTGGCTTACACAGGATGCTAGTTGTGAAAATGGTGAGAAGTGGTTAGAGTCTAGAAATATTCTGCAGACAGGGCTGGATATACATTTAAGGTTGTGAGAAAGAAAAATTAAGGGTGACTCCATTTCTTGTTCTCTTAAGCAAATGAAATAAAGAAGTTGCTTTGGTAAAAAAGGAAAGACTGAGACAAACAGGAATGGGATAGAAGTTAGGAGTTTGGTTTGGGACTTAAATTTGAGATGCCTATTATTCACCTAAATAAAGCTACTAAGTAGGTAGCTGGACAAGAATATGGAGTTTAGGAGAGAGGTATGAACTGGAGATAATAACACTGGTAGCCATCAGCACTTATAGATAATATGTATCAATGGAACAGAATGAGATCACCGAGAAAATGAATGTAGACAGAGAAAAGAAGAGGCCTATGACCGAGTCCTGGGCTGTTCCAATGCTTAGAAGAGGAGGAACTAGCAGAAGGAAGGGTAAGAGAAGGGATGTCTAGCTGAGGCAGGAGGAGAATCCAGAATCCAAGGGAGAGGGAGTGACGTCCTCAAAGCCAAGTGAAGAAAAGGTTCAACCATCATCAAGAGGGATTTACCCCAGGAGTGCAAGGCTGGTTTAATAAACAAAAATTAATGTAATATGTCATATTAACAAAATAAAGGACAAAACCACATGAGACACACAGAAAAAGCATTTCAAAACCCAACATTATAGATTCATAAATAAGAATCTTCTGCAGATGGTAAAAAATTGGTGTGGAACTTTATGTACTGATATGAAAAGATCCCTTAAGACATATTGCTGATTAAAAAATAAACTATTAGCCGAAACCGGTTTGGCTCAGTGGATAGAGCATCAGCCTGCAGACTGAAAGGTCCCAGGTTCCAGTCAAGGGCATGTACCTCGGTTGCAGGCACATCCCAGTGGGGGGTGTGCAAGAGGCAGCTGATCAATGATTTACTCTCATCAATGTTTCTAACTCTCTATCCCTCTTCCTTTCTGTAAAAAAATCAATAAAATATATTTTAAAAAATAAACTATAGAATAGCATACACTTTATAACTCCATTTATGTTTTAAAAATTATAGGAAGAAAATATAGGAAAAAATAAATGTAAAAGAGCAATAAATCATGTACTGCTTAATAGAGAGCTAAACACCAATTGAAAAAGGGAGTAAATTGTGTTTACAAAATCAGTTTAGTCGTCTCAGTAACACCTGGTTTGTGGTTATAATTTTGACATTATCAATAGTTAACTTACAAACTGATGCTTGCCAGAGAGGAGGAGGGTTGGGGGTGCAGGTGAAAAAATGAAGGGAGCAAGAAGTAAAAATTGGTAGTTACAAAACAGCCATGAAGATGTAAAGTACAGCATAGAAAATACTGTCACTACCTATGTTTGGTGCCATTCCTTCCCCACAAGACATGGTGAGTTTATATAAAATAGCTCCCTTTGTAAGTAGATCACTTTGTAAGTTATATAAGCGTCTAACCACAATAAAGAATTTGTACACCTGAAACTAATACAATATTGAATGTCAACTGTAATTGAAAACTCTTTTAAAAACACAAGTTACTTACAAAAGCAACAGGGTCATTGCTCCGCGTGGCTGCAAGACTTAAATATTTCACATGTGTGTTGGTTTCCAAAGCCTTCGCAAAATCTTTCAGGGTTGGAATTGGAATATTCTTGAAAGACAATAATGCAAAACATTACAACTCAGTCCAGTAATCAAGTAATTATTTACCGTTTCTCATTAAAATGCTCTCAGGAATTACATAAACACATGACAGTCTACAAATAAAAACCCTTAACTGCTTCCTCCATATCTATCTGACTTCTCTATCAAGGTACATCTGCACAAACTGTTGCTCTAGAGCAGAGAATATATCACCATTCTCTAGCATTTAGGTTAAAGAAGCTCTTGTGATTTTACATTTAATAATTCACGCTAAAAGAAGTCAACACCCGAGTTATCAAAGTGGACCCATGTCTACGAAGAGAAAGACGTGGGAGTCCGATGAGAAATCTGAGTGTGATTTCTGAGGCAGGTGACATACTATTCTTAGTCCCTCAGTTTAAACTACAAAGTATTAAGAGAGATTAACCCTATACTACTTGAAACATGGGAAGATGTAGTTCTGGAAGGCACTAATTTTCCCCTTTAGTCCCAAGACTTCAATTTCTTCCTGTAGCCGTGTTATTTGTAGATCATAACGGTTGATTTACAGAGATACAGGAAGACAATTTTTAAGGAATGAATAAAATTAATGATCAAGTGGGGACATTAGCTTTTCCCACGCTGTTCTTTCCTCCGTTCACGGAAAGGAAGACCCACTAAAGGAGTGCAGAGGTCTTATTCCCTTGGTTCTTATAATTTCCAGATGTTCCCTCTACCCCAAATTCAGATAAATCAAGATGTAATACTCAAGAGAAATGAAAACATGTTCACACAAAACATATGACTGCATGAGAATGTGAACAGCGGTTTTATTTATAATCATTCCAAACTGGAAGCAACCCACACGACTATCAACTAATGAATGGATAAACAAATTGCACGACATCCCAACAACAGAACACCACGCAGCAATATAAAGGAACAAACCGCTGACACAAGCAAAAACATGGATGAATCTCACGTGCATTATCCTAACTGAAAGGTGCCAGGCTCTGAAGGCTACATACTATATGATCCCATTTACACTGTGTTCTGGAGAAGGCAAAATGACAGGGAAAGAAAACAGACCAGTGAGTGTCACGGACTAGAGCCAGGGCCAGAGAATGACGACAAAAGGTGCGACATGTTATAACCAATAAGAGATAGTTGCCCCTGTCACATGCCCTCGTTGAAAGGGGACAGGATCTGATTTTAAAACAGCTGTCAGTTGGTTAGGTACTGCTACCCACTGCTGTTGGCACACAAGCTTGACTCCGAGGAGGGGGAGGCTTGGTTGGGTAGGGTTAAGAACGGGCAAAGTAGCCCTGGTCTGTCTCTCCAAGAGCTTCAGTACCTTCATCTCTTAGGTTCATTTCCATTTCTCCAAAAGCGTATGAGGGAGGAGAAGGGGAGATACCCTCTCACAGTCCTCGGAGCATACCCGTGTTCGATTCTGTCCGCTTTCTCTTTTGTTCTACATCTGTCTGTGTTAGTGGCTGTACAACTGTATGAGTTTGTCAAAACTCACAGAATAATACACTGAAGGAGAATTTTGCTCTTAAAAGTAGGTAGTACTTTGAAAGCCAGAGAGAGGTAGTCTAGTAGGATTTACATTTCTATGTGATACTCTTAAAAAGCAAGTAAGAAAAACACTGTATTACTTTAATTTTTAAAATATGCAAGAATCGGTGTTACCACAGTGTTAGGAGCAAACACTTCACCTTTAAGTAGAAAGAATTGCACTATATCAAATCTGCCCAGCTCTCACCCTAGATCCACCTGACTCAGCAATTCAAAACTTACTTTGCCTGGCACACTTACCTTTATATTATTCAAATTAACTTCAACAAGACGAACATCATTTTCTTTAATTCTCTTTAAACTCTCTTCAACGTTGGTTGGATTTGGTGGCTCATCAAATACTGGGACCATCTTTTCACCTTTTACCACATCTGCAGTAACAGATGAGAAAAGCAAGGGTCTCAGTGCTGATACTATTGCAGTGGATGCCTGTGTTAACTTGGCAACACGTACCACAAACACGCACACACATTCAGTAGGACTAATCTAAAAGTTTCTTCCCCACGATTTATAAATTATCCTTTGTGCGCAAATAAAATGTTATTGAATATATAAAAATAATTCATTTTATTTATAAAACATCAGCCTTCAAAAATGATTATTTTCATGGCCTCTTGTGTATTACAAAATACCACTAAAATACATTTGATAACATATACCAATGATCCCATTTTTTTGTTGTTGCAATGTTTAAGATAATGTTCAAATATAATCAAATTTAATGCCTTGTATAATTTCTCTGATCTGCTAGTAACTACTGAAAAGGCAGTAAGAATCACAAACTTAAAGAAACAGAGCCTTGATAAATACAACAAGGTGATAGAAGTACATAGGTCTTCTTCCCATGGGGATATCACACAATGGGAAAAGGGGTGGACTCTCTATTAGGAAGTAAAGTAGAAATAAGGAGTGGGAGGCGGAGAGGGGTAACAGTACACAGAGGAACTACTGAGGCAGAAATTCCAAATTCTACTTCATTCCTTCACCCCTACCTCCAATCCTTCACTATCTATACTCTACCCACACACGGCCAGGATATAACTATGCAAGTTGAAAGGGGACCTAGAAGGCTTGAAATCTCTAATGATACTTAACACAGTCTCCCCACCCCACCCCAAAATATGATCATCTTAATATGCTCCCTAATGTGACATATCAATACCATCTAACTGGAATTTTAGGTTTCTAGTACATAACATTTGGTATGTAAACTCAGAAGTTGATACATTGAGAAAAAATATATTTAACAAAGAACTGGAATTCACAAAGAATTGTAAATACTTACTTGAAAAATGTTCTTGGTCAACACCATTACTACTTCCCACTATATTACAGAACTGTGTATTTGTTATCAAATTGTGCATTCCAAGAATAGCTATAGAGATAGAAAAAGAAAATTAGTTTTATTTTCATTGTTAAACACAGAAATTTTACAACCCCAAATTTCTATCAATGATTTTAACAATCTCTGGACATTTTTTTTTTCTACTCAGTTAACTATTTTTCAGCCCAAAGAGAGGAGACAGTATGATTAAAAATCACCTACAGTCTTCTTCTCATCAATGACATTATTTTCCCCATAGCTCTGAATCCAGACACAGCTGGAGTTAGCTAGCCTAACCTTAAATGCAAATCTACGATTAGCTCCATCTGGTGGCTAAGAAAAAAACTGACACAATCTACTTTGCTGTTCATTCTTTTCACAAGGTTTCTAGCAACATAATGTGATAGATGGCAGGTTTTCAATGTAACCTTCACATTTTAGCTAACAGTAGAATACTGAAAGTATAGCTGAATTCTCACATTTAAGATTAAAGTAGATACCCCAAAAATGACACTTAGGAGAAATTTGGTTTTGGGTTTTGATGCCCTTTTGCATAAACAAGGCAGAGGCTACAGTGTGCCCCATCCACACCACTCTGATGAATTTACAAGTCCATCAATGCTCACTCCCGGAAATATCACACCTGCTCCGGCTGTGGAACACCCTGACTGTCCTTTTCCCGGGTCCTTCCTAAAGAATCTTCACGATCTTTTCAAACATGTCAGTTCTTGGGGTTACTAGAGACTAAGACCTCCCCATGAGTCCTATTTTTCTATTTAAGAAAATGGCTGTGTGGAGAGGAGCTGGAGGAGATTCTGGTCTTTATGAAGAAACTGGCTATGATGAAAATAACTGGGAGGCTTGGTGTTCCATACACACTTCAGGGGAGTTGGGAAAGTGTGAGAATAGCTTAGGGCTGACTGTCTCATCTACTTTCCAGTTACCCACCTTGGGGTCTTTGATAAAATGGGACAGTAGTTGCCCCCAGCAACTCTTTCAGTGCTCAGATGGGACAGCTTCTAGCTGAGCGCCAGCTGATGAAACATTTTTATAAAGACTTTCGAAATGGGCAACGTGGGAAAAGATGTCAACTAATACAATAAATTCCATTAACATAAAAATTTCACCATTGAGAGAATTTTAAAAAATGACGTTCTTTGCGTCAGCTTCAGAGTATAAGAAACAAAGCCAAATATGTGGTCACTGATTCAATAGCACTCTGCTAGGCAAAAGAAGCAACTGCATAACGAACAGGTGTGTGCTGGTCCTCCCCGCACCCCACATTCATTCACAGTGTGTTTCAGGAGGTACCTGCGAGGTCACACAATTCTGTATCAGAAGCACTTGTCAAAGCTTCTTCTAATTCTGGATCAAGAGAGATTTTTTCTTCTGTAAAAGTCTGGATAGGTTTCTGTTTAGGGATGAATATTTTCCCTGTAAAATAAAGTGGTTTGTTAATTTATTGTTGCTATTAACTCATTACCAGTTTAGTCT
Organism: Vespertilio murinus; assembly: GCA_963924515.1. NCBI lineage: Eukaryota > Metazoa > Chordata > Mammalia > Chiroptera > Vespertilionidae > Vespertilio > Vespertilio murinus. The sequence goes on along the minus strand of OZ004704.1, from coordinate 164,284,156 downwards.
AACAAAAATTATTAAAAGTATGTGCAATTAAAGCTAAAATAAAGATTGACATGTAATAATTTCATTTCATCTTCAATATGTATTTATAAGCTTCTAGTGACCATAAAAGTTGGAATAAAAAAATATGAGAAATTTTCCAATTTGTGAAAATATAAATAGGCTCTTTTTGGAGTCATTATGAGTTACTCTGCAATTACTAAATCAAAAAATAAATGAATAAAGGGATAAACACAAAAATCGATAACACTTTAAAAAGATTAAAAGAAATTTCATTTTCTTATTCTTAAGCAAGACATCATTACAGTCCCTCCGGGGATGGCAGAAGCCATTATTCCAGAAATTCAGGTTCTAATTGCACTACTAGGGTAGCAAATAATGGTGGGTGATGCAGTCTCACCCTATCTCTAGGAATGCACTGTCCACTGTGGCAGCTACTAGCAACAGGTGACTATTTTAATTTAAATTAATTCAAACTAAAATTCAGTTCCTCAGCCATAATAGCCACATTTCAGGTGCTTTACAGCCACACTTGGTTGCCACTGATATAGAACATTTCCACCACTGCAGAGAGTTCTAGTGGACAGCATTGGTCCAGGGCTTCTCTGGATTCTAGTCTATGCTAACAGCCCTACATGGCCATGAAACATTGGTTAAAAGTTAGGCTGATTGCTCCTTAACTCCTCTCTATGGTAGTTTCCTCCTTTTCAGTTAGGTGAGAGCAAGACTGGATCACCTCTCTTATGAAGGGCTTGGCACTTTCTGGAGATTTGTGTCTTCAGGATCTCCGATAGCCTTTTATTTTTATTACTAGAGGCCCAGTGCACAAAATTCGTGCATGGGGAGGGGGAAAGTCCCTCAGCCTGGCCTGCACCCTCTCCATTCCAAGACCCGTTGGGGGATGTCCAACTGCAATTGAACATCCCTCTTGCAATCCGGGACCTCGTAACTGCTAGCCTGCCTGCCTGCCTGCCTGCCTGCCTGCCTGATTGCCCTTAACCGCCTCTGCCTGCTGGTCTGATGCTCCTAACTGCTCTCCTATCAGCCTGATCGCAGGGGAGCAGTTAGGGGCTCCGCCCCCTGCCACCATGGCTTTGTCAGGAAGGATGCCCGGCCTAATTAGCATATTACCTTTTATTATCTTTTAAACTATGATTACCTAGAGCAGTGGTTGGCAAACTCATTAGTCAACAGAGCCAAACACCAACAGTACAATGATTGAGATTTCTTTTGAGAGCCAAATTTTTTAAATTTAAACTTCTTATAATGCCACTTCTTCAAAATAGACTCGCCCAAGCCGTCGTATTTTGTGGAATAGCCACACTCAAGGGGCAAGAGTCACATGTGGCTCTTGAGCCGTAGTTTGCCAACCACGGACCTAGAGTAAACAGCTTGTTTTGGTTGTTAGAGTGAGAATAACAAGTCTCTTGCAACTTTCTGTATCTGAATTAGAAGTCTTTCTGCTCAAGTATTTTCTTATCTAAAAAATATCATTTGGGCCGAAGCCGGTTTGGCTCAGGGAATAGAGCGTTGGCCTGTGGACTGAAAGGTCCCAGATTCGATTCTGGTCACGGGCATGTACATTGGTTGCGGGCACTTCCCCAGTGGGGGTTGTGCAGGAGACAGCTGGTCGATGTTTCTCTCTCATTGATGTTTCTGGCTTTCTATCCCTCTCCCTTCCTCTTGTAAAAAATCAATAAAATATATTTTTTAAAAATCACTTGGCCAATCCACAATATATAAGGTTGTTTTTAACTGCATGTAACAGAATACCCAAATAGAAGTGGTTTAAACTGGTGATTTTCTAGTTTCTCATTCACTTAGTGATCTCATTAAAGTACAGATTCTGATGCAGGAAGTCTGATGTGAGCTCTGAGATTCTGCATTTCTAATCTAAAGTATTTTTATCTCATTTAATAAGTCCGAAGGTATGTGGCTGTTCAGCAGCTCAAGCTTGACATAGAAGATCCAGGCTCTTTTCATTTTTCTCTTTGGCTATAACCAGCGTGGAGAACTTTATTCTTAGCCCACCAGTCTCAAGACGATTTTGTAACACTAAATACCATGTCTTCATGCAACAAGGTCAGGACCGGAAGGAAGGAAGGGCACTTTCTCAATTGTCAACTTCTATAAGAAAAACTGCCTTCTCTTCTAATCTTACTGACCAGCTCTGGGTCACACAACCATGCCTCCACTGTAAGGATGTTTAGGAAACAAGCACCTGGCACTTGGAGTGTATGTCAGAGATGGGTTTGCTAGTAGGGTAGGATGAATGAATGCATTTGTCTCAATACGGAGCCTGATGAAGTACAGTTCTGTGCTCCCTTAATTCCCTGAACATTTCACTACAGCTGCACATACACATTCTGCATATCTGTCTGTCTGTCTGTGCAAACTTCTCAATGTTCTGTTCATCACTGTATCCTTCCCTGGCACACAACAGGCAATCCGATTTGTTGAATAAATAATCTGGCAATCACCTGCAGTTCAACTAACTACTTTTTCTTTTTTAAATATATTTTATTGATTTTTTTCAGAGAGGAAGGGAGAGGGATAGAGAGTTAGAAACATCGATGAGAGAGCAACATCAATCAGCTGCCTCATGCGTGCCCCCTACTGGGATTGCACCCGCAACCAAGGTACATGCCCTTGATGGGAATCGAACCTGGGACCCTTGAGTCCACAGGCTGATGCTCTATTCACTGAGCAAATTGGCTAGGGCTCAACTACTTTTTATAAAGTATAATTTAAATATCCTGGTTCAAAGTCACATAGCAGAGTAAATACTAGAACACAGATTCCCAAACTCTCAGCACATTGCTTCTTCTAATACATTGGTGGCTTTCAAGCTTAACTCTTTAGCAGTAGGCTTTTCCCCTCCAGTAAATGCCTATCTATATGGCAGTATACATAATTATCTTTGTACCAAATTTTGGAGTTCTGATGATTATTGAATAATCTTTTATTATTGATTCTCAGACAAAGGCAAATTCTAATCAATACATCCCAATAGTTCCATAGTACTTTTCACAGTGGTTGATATATATAAGTAAAGTGGCATACAATTCAAATGGCATACCTTGAATTGCCATTTTGGGATAATTACATTTTCCTGAGCTCGATCTCATCTGCACTTTTGGATGTGTAATACTGGCTACACATTAGATTCACTCAGAGAACTTTAAAAATTCTGATGTCTAAGTTCCAGCCCCAGAGATCCTGACTTAATTGGTCTTGTGTGCTGTAAGGAACATCTGGGTTTTCAAAAAAAAATCTCTAGGGATTCTAGTGCATAGTAGCCAAGCTCAAGAACCGCTGGATTATGGCATCCACTAAACAAAACCACAGAAGCTATCAAATAGCTGCCTGTGTCTTATTCTAGGGACCAATGGAATCTAAAACATTATAAAAATCTAAAATGTTTACTTTTGTAATCCTCATCCACATTCCATAAAGTTATTATTCATATCTAATTTTCCCCCATACATGAACTTTTGCAAATACTTATAAATATAAAATAAAATTTAACCAGAAAAAATAAGAATTTCTAAGGGTTTATGGAAATTCTTTGCAATGTAAAGTTTGTTATTTAAAAAAAAAAATATATAGCTCTAAAAGAGCTCTCCTAGCATTTTTAAAAATGAGAATGTCTCTGTACATAGAGATTTTTGTTGTGGAAGTAATTAGCCTATACGAGATTGTATTTTTAATAATATAAAAAGTAATTACTACACATTTCTTCATAGACAGTTTAATACTAATACAGTATAAGAATTATTGTTTAATGTTAAATCTAGTTATAGAAAATTAAAAGTAAAGGAAATTACTTCTTTAACAAAGGATAAAATAGGCAGAACTTACTTAATACTAAGAATACCAAATCTAAGGAGCTCTTCCCAAGTTGACTGATGGGCTTGAACAGACCCTTAACAAATCTTAATGGATTATTTGCATAAAATGACAAGGTGTTGCTAAATTTCATGTGGAAATCCAAGCTACCCAGAATAGCCACACGTTCTTGAAAAAGAAGAACAAAGTTGAAGAATTCATACTTCCCAATTTCAAAACTTAATAAAGCTACTATAATCAAGCCAGTGTATGGTGCATAAGGAAAAACATTTAGATCAATAAAAAAGAATTGAGAGTTCAGAAATAAACTAATATTTATGGCCAATTGAATTTCTACAAGGGTACCAAGACAATTCAATTGAGAAAGAATTATCCTTTCATCAAGATTACAGACTTCAATGTAAAAGTTTAAACTGTAACACTCTTAGAAAAACACGTAAATCTTGAGTTAGGCAATGGTTTGTTACCTATAACAACAAAAGCACAAGCATCAAAAGAAAAAATAGATAAACTGGATTATATTAAAATTAAAAACTTTTTTATTTATTTACTTTTTAAAAAATATATTTTATTGATATTTTACAGAGAGGAAGGGAGAGAGATAGAGAGCTAGAAACGTCAATGAGAGAGAAACATCGACCAGCTGCCTCTTGCACACCCCCCACCGGGGATGTGCCCGCAACCAATGTACATGCCCTTGACCGGAATCGAACCCGGGACCTTTCAGTCCGCAGATTGACGCTCTACCACTGAGCCAAACCGGTTTAGGCAAAATTAAAAACTTTTATAGAACAAATGATACTATAAAAAAAGTGAAGAAACTTAAAAAACTGTGGTACATCTACCCAATGAAATACTACGCTGCTGTAAAAAAGAAACAACTCTTACCATTTACAACAGCATGGATGAACCTGGAGAGCATTATGCTAAGCAAAATAAGTCAGTCAGAGAAAGGTAAGTATCACATGATCTCACTTATTTTTGGAATATAATGAACAACATAAACTGGTGAACAAAAAATAGATCCAGAGATAGAAGCATCGAACAGACTGTCAAACCTCAGAGGGAAGGCAGGAAAGGGTGGGGGTTGGGGGCTGGGGGTGAGGGGAGGATAAGAGATCAACTAAAGGACTTGTATGCATGCATATAAGCATAACCAATGGATACAGACACTAGGGGGGTGAGGGCATGTGCTGGGGGGTGGGAGTAGCTGGGGAGAGGTCAAGGGGGAAAAACGAGACATATGTAATACTTTAAACAATAAAGAATTTAAATTTTTTTAAAAAGCGAAGAAACAACCCACAGAATGAGAGAAAAAATTTCAAATCATAAAACTCATAAGTAACATACCTAGAATATATTAAAAAATTTTATTGATAATAAATCAAATATTGATTGATATAAATCAATAATAAAAAGACAACCCAATTTAAAAATAGACAAAGGAATTGAAGAGATATTTAATCCAAAGATTTAAAAATGCTTAGTATCATTAGTCCTTAGGGAAATGAAAATCAAAATCACAAAGCACTATCACTGTACAGCTATAATAATAATAATAAAAAAAACACCAAATGTTGGTGTGGATGTGGAATAACCGGAACTCGGATATACTGCTGGTGGGAATATAAATGGTGCAGCCACTATGGGAAACAGATGGGCAGTTTTTTCAAATTGTTAAACATGTTTACCATGTTATCAAGCAATTCCACTTTCAGATATTTACCTAAAAGAAATAAAAAATATGCGCCTACACAACAACTTGTACACAAATGTTCATAGCAGCTTCCAAAACATACTAAGTGAAAGAAGCCAGTCATAAATATATATTGTATGACTCCATTTACATGAAATGTCCAGAGTAGGCAAATTTAAAGAGACAAAAAGTAGATTATTGATTTCCTAGAGCTAGAGATTAAAGTGAGAAATTAACTGCTAATGAGTACAGGGTTTCTTTTGGAGATGGCAAAAATGTTCTAAATTTAAGACTGTGGGGACAGTTGCATAACTCTAATATGTACTAAACACCACTGAATATATTAAACACTGCTGAACACGTTAATTCTTTTTGTTTTTTAATCCTTATCTGAGGATATTTTTCCCCATTGATTTTAGATAGAGTAGATGGAAGAGAGGAAGTGGGAGAAAGAGAAATATCAATGTGAGAGAGACACAATGATTGGTTGCCTCTTGCATGCACCCCAACTGGGGGCAGATTAAACCTGATACCCTTGGTGTGCAAGCCAATGAACAGGTTAAATAGATAAATGCTATGATGTGGATTGCATTTTAATAATAATTTTAAAAAACCACCACACACACCAAGGGACCAATGTGTTAAATATGTTGTATTTTTTTTGTCTTTGTAAGTAAATTTATGTTTGAATCTTAAAATGCAAAAGAAAAAAAAAAGATAATTTTTGAGACACATTCAGCCAGTGTGTTTGTTTTTCTAATCAAAATCAGCTGTTTTCTATGAAATACATTAACTAGCAAACTGGATCAATTCCATTCCATATAAGAAAATGCCTTTCTAAACATGTGTGTTAATTTAAGTTAGTCTTACATCAATTAGATTTAAATTAAAAATCTTAATTACTATGAAATGCTAATAAACAGATCTCCTTTTTAATGGTTAATTTGATTGGTGCCCTCCATATCTTACAGGATGAGTGAAATGTTAGGCTTCTGAGATGCAAAGGTATTACATAGGGTATGCCTGTGCTTTTGCATAGGGTAGAAAAATGTGCAAATTTGGTTGTTTTTATCCAAAACCATCTATTAACACTTACTAGTTCTATTTTGCGTCTGATGTTTGTTTTTTTCAAATTATGGATTATTCTTTTCAGAAATCTCAACCTCATTCTGATAAAATGATTTAATATATATATATATATATATATATATATATATATATATATATATTAGTACATAGTAAACAGACACGTTAATTCTTTTTGTTTTTTAATCCTTATCTGAGGATATTTTTTCCCATTGATTTTAGATAGAGTGGATGGAAGAGAGGAAGTGGGAGAAAGAGAAATATCAATGTGAGAGAGACACAATGATTGGTTGCCTCTTGCATGCACCCCAACTGGGGGCAGGAGATTAAACCTGAGACCCTTGGTGTGCAAGCCAATGCTCTAAACCAGGGGTGGACTTGACTCGAGGGCCACAATGGGTTTTTAAACGGGACCGGAGGGCTGGAACAAAAGCAACCTGACCATGCTGGCACTCTCATCTTGGGCTGCTAGTGAAGGAGCGGAGGGGAGAGCAAGAGAATCCTCCGCTCTTTCGGCTCTGCGGGCCGGATAGAACAGCCGAACGGGCCGGATCCGGCCCGTGGGCCGTAGTTTGCCCACGGCTACTCTAAACCCTTAGCAACCCAGGCCAGGGCTATATCAGTGGTTTTTAAATTCAGAGAGTGAGGGTTGGCTAGGCATGGATACTCTTAGAAAAGCTTTCTACATAGTTCTGATTCTTACCTACTCAAGTTAATAAGCACTTATCTGTAAAATAGCTCTGAAAATAGGGTGAGTTGTCCTGTATTGATCTAATTTTTATTTTCTTCTCCTTGAAGTATGGTCAAAAGTCCTGACTTATAATTATTATATTTGGATTTATTTAAAAATAACATAATGTCTGAGAAAATAGTTGTTCACTTTTATTCTTTAGCAGATAGCATTCTATCTAAATGACTTTAATTTCCTTATTTAAAATCACAAAGTCTTGGGTTTTTTAAACTGAAGTTCCGATTCTTTACATAGCAGCAAAGTATGAAAATAAACAATGAGTAGATCAGAAAAAAATCTCTCGGACAAGTATAAAATCCCACTCCCCTTCCCCCTCCCCCTCCCCCGCTGAAACAAAACAAACAAAAACAGGGCTATGACTCTCGGGTGCTAAAAATGTTAAAATAGTTCAGGAATGTTTCTGCAATTATAAAATGGCAGCTAAGGAAACTGAAGCAACCAAGATAAGAATTCATATTATAGTAATTTCAATGCATGGCATTTATCCAAAACCATGTTTGTGTCAAGAGGGGGAAAAAAGGGAATATCTTGCCAAGATCCTTATCATTGTTCCAAAATCAGTGACGGGGATTATAAGCCGTGTTAATTTTATTGCCAGGACCTTTCTTCACTAGTTCTCATCCTTCTTTTTCTGAGAGTATATACTTTTTTTTTTTTTAATATATTCTTCCATCCTTGCTGAGCATATACAAAAGTAATATAATCAAAAACAGAGATGATTCTTAGTTATTTCATTCTTACAGAGGTGAAAGGCTCTGATTTTACAGTTTGTATGTTTATAAAGCCACCTCATTCCAAAAAAGATGTAAGGCAACTAGGCCATTGTAATCTCCAGAGGGGACTTTGGGGAATACCTTTAGACAGGAAGCACACAAAGTCAACCCAACTAAAGGATCCGGAGGCAGATTCTGGAAATGCATCTTTCTGACCCAATGACATACATGAAACCTGCTCAATACTGTAATATGCACATCAAGAGGACATAAAGATCCTTAATTAATAATTTAAAGAACCCCTAATAATAAAGCCTTACAGAATATGATTCTGGAACAATTAAAGGCCACATTCTAAGGCATGTAAACTATATACAGACATGTTGGAGGGAAAGGAATATCCAGAGTGAGTATGGCTACCAAGGGGAAGATTCCTATAAAATGAGGTCTTAACATGAGCGGTGAACAATCCATCTGGTTAATTCCTTATCCCAAGAGTAATTAGTGAATCATCCAAAAGATATAATGAATTGTCTGAAAAGGAAATGCCAGCATCTGCATGACTAATTTAAGCAGCCCATTATAAATATCAGCTTCAGCACCTGGGAAGATAATTAAAAAAAAAGTTTGAGGAAGGAAGATGAAAACATCGACTGAGAGAGAAACATCATCGATGGGCTGCATCTTGCATGCCTCTACAGGGGACTGAGCCCACAACCTGGGCATGTGCCCCAACGGGAAATTGAACCAGCAACCTCTTGCTTCATGGGCCAAAGATCAACCATTAAACCACACTGGCAGGGCGGAAGACCACTTTTTAGAAGCATATAAGGGACATTTAGAACTCAGAAGAGGTAAATACAAAGTAAGAGCCAGTCTTTCTCTTGAATTTAATGGAAAATAATTGTTCATCAGCAATTACATAATCTTGTTAATTTAGAAAGGTTATAACCACCACCTTTCTGGTTTACTGAGGGATCAGGTCTGCTTTTCCTCCACAGAGATCATTTACTCCGAAAGGTGAGGAAAGTCTCTTTTAGGGGTGATGACAGTAAGCTTTGTGAAAAGCTAAGCTTTGTGAAAAGTAAATAAATTGAAAAGTATAGGAGAACTCTTTAGTTGAAGACAATCTGGTTAAGTTCACCTTTAGTAAACAGGGTGGGACAAATGAGCTCCATGGGAAGGAAACCCAAGGGCATTCCTTTCTCAGGGAGGGGAAGGGGAAATTACAAAAAGCATACAAGGCTCTACCCACAGGCCAACTGGGAGAGAGTGTTTGTGTTCTGCGAGGAAGGGAGGAGTCCAATCTGGGTGAGTCAGACGCTGGAAAGGAATTCGCTGGTGCACCTAAGTGTAGTGCACAAGGTGCAGTTCGGCCTGTCCATAAGCTTAGAGACACCCAGGAAAAAAAGTCCTAGTCTAAGTAAGGGTGAAGAGTGATTTTAGAAATGGGCAGGAAGACTCCTGGCAAAGTAAAGCAAAACAAGAATCGGTAAGAAATAGTAAAGACTGGGGCAAATTATTTCTCCAAGTATCAAAATTATTGGAAGGCTCTTATGCCTTATCTGACAGAATACTCAAGATATGTAAAAATATGACAGAAAATAATCAGCTATAGGGTCAGCACTCTGCCTGTTCACCATTCTCAGGAATGAGAGAAGAGCTGGAGGCATACTCTCCTTCACCCTTGTTTTGCTCAATGCTTCAGTTACATATTTTGCAAAATTTCAAGGAGAATGAGATGAAAAGCTTCACAACATTTTAATATTATATCTTCAAGTAAAAGTAACTAGTCTACTAGTAAGTATACCAAAAGAGTATATTGGAATTCTGGTACTGCTTTAATTTTCTCAACCCTTTGGTTTCTTTGAATACAGTAGACTCATAGAAAAGATTATTTCATACCATTAATACCATTTCTACCATGAGCTTGTTAGATGTAGATGAACATATGTTTATTGTGGAATCTACTGTAAATAATGCACTTAAAAACGATCCTTAATACGTCTTTTGTTACCCAATACTTTTTTTTTTCTAATAAAACTACACTGTTAAAAGCAGAACATTTATTGGTGTAGGACAGTGGTTGGCAAACTGGAGCTCGCGAGCCACATTCGGCTCTTTGGCCTCTTGAGTGTGGCTCTTTCACAAAATACCATGGCCTGGGCGAGTCTACTTTGAAGAAGTGGCATTGGAAGAAGTTTAAGTTTAAAACATTTGGCTCTCAAAAGAAATTTCAATAGTTGTACTGTCAATACTTGACTCTGCTGACTAATGAGTTTGCCGACCACTGGTGTAGGACAAAATATCCCTCCAAATGCAGTGAAGACAATGCCTGAACTTCAGGAATTAGCATCAATTCCTCCTTCTTAGATGTTGACATGCACTTTTAATTCAGTAAAATATACAATTATGAATGAATAATCATTTCACAAATCACCAATGAAATTACTAATTTATCTATATATAGCAACTCTGAAAGTGTGCTTGATAGTGTATTAGGTCTTTTTGAAACATTTTGAGATGATCCAGAAAGGTAAAATTTGGTGTGAGTATAGTTTTTGTTCGTGGTCAAAAGGAAAAATCCTGAAATATCTAATTTTCAGTTCCATTCTATGTAATTTTAGCTCCAGAAAGAGGGTGCACCTTAAAGTGAAAGAGTAACAAATATAATTAATTTTCATTTAATTGGTCTCAGAATATGAGAAAGTAGCTGACTTGAATAATCGGGTAACTATTCCTCTTAGTGGTTCCCAATTTTTTGCTTTAAAACAATTGAGTATCATCTGATTGACCTTTACAGCAATGTACAGGATCACTATGTGATTTTGGCATGTAACTTGGAAGAAGTTCAAGGAATTGAGTGATATCACTATAACATTTTCTAGCAGACAAAGTTAATACTGCCATCATAGAGCAGTCATCTTAGTATAAAAAATGATTTAGAGACCAATGACACATTTAACAAATTCTAACTAGTCTACTAGTAAGAATACCAAAAGAGTAAATGCTTTTTTTTAAAATGAAGGTAATTTATTTTTTTAAATATATATTTTCATTGATTTCAGAGATGGAAGGGAGAGATAGAAGCATCAATGATGAGAGAGAGCCATTGATTGGTTGCCTCCTGTATGCCCCTTACTGGGGATCAGGCTCACAATCCAGGCAGGTGCCCTTGACCGAAATTGAACCTGGGGGACCTTTAGTTCCATCCACTGAGCCAAACCAGCTAGGGCGATGCTTTTGTTTCTTACAGAGAGAGATTTGCCAACAGTTTTACAAAGAACCTCTACAGTTTGGGAAGGCATCCTCGAGCTGAAAGTCTATCTCCTATGAAAATAGCTATTTAATAAAAAACATGGGACTTAACCTGTTCAGGGTAAAGGGTCATGGGAGAGGCATGTTTAAAAAAACAACTTTCCCGGAGGACTGAGAAGGTGGGGCAGTTCTGTACCGTGCTGCCTTCCACTGGTTAAGACCTCCAAGAGCAAAGGCCTACCGAGGTGAGGATGCCCCTACTGTCACCTGTAGAGGGGCAGCACTGAGCTGGCCAATATTTGTGGTGGTGCTGCTGGTCCTGGCTCAGGGGAAGCGTTCCACTAAGTCTGAAAGACTAAGACATCGCAGGGACTCCCCGCCACCGCCCGCAGCCTGCTCTGCCAGGCCTTCACGCGCGCTGAGCTGGCGCTTCGCCTTCCATTGGCAGACCCGGAGAATCCTCTCTCCGCTGCCACATGGCCAGGCCAAAGCATCAGACACTACCACCATGCGGATTTTAAAACTACAGGGGAAATTGAGCCACAGGAGCTACCATCGCTGCCCCTCCCACCACCGCCCCGAAGAATGGGAATCCACCAAAATCAGAGCTCACTACACACCGGGCTCATAGAGAGTGTGGCTTCAGAAATTAGCCTCTGCATCCACAGCAGCTCCACATCCGCAACAAAGAGGACACCATTGAGGGCGGACTCTCCCCATGCAGCCATCACAGCCCGCCCACAATCTTCCCAGCACACCCACCATGCTGGGGGGGAAATGTAGCGCGCTGGTGAGGAAATGGCACAGTGCCTTCCACTACCCACCCAGGCGAGCCCATCCTGCGATGCCACATGGCCAAACCGAAGCTCTCACCACCACCGCCATGTGAACTTTAAAACTACAGTGGTAATTGAACCACAGGAGCGACCGTCAATATGGCACCGCCACCCGCCACTGCCGCCGAGAATAAAGGAAATCCACCAAGAACAGAGCTCACCACGCCTTGGGCACAGGGAGTGGGCGACCTCAGAACTTAGCCTCCATGTCTGCAGCTGCTCCGCTCCCATACCGAACGAGACACCTTTGAAGGTGGTCCCCCCGCCTGCAACCATCTCAGCCCAACTGCAGCTGTCCCAGCCTGCCCCCCATGCTAGCAAGGAGCTAGCGTGGCACCTCCAGTATGCGACCCCAACACCCTAGAGGGGCCGTGTGCCCCGGGTGAGCCGAGTGTCCCAGGGGGCCATATGCCCCAGGTGAGCCGTACCCCCCAAAGGGGAAGGGGATCCCGGGTGAGCCGAGTGTCCCAGGGGGGCCGAGTGCCCCGGGTGAGCCGAGTGTCCCAGGGGGCCGAGTGCCCCGGGTGAGCCGAGTGTCCCAGGGAGCCGAGTGCCCCGGGTGAGCCGAGTGTCCCAGTGGGCCGAGTGCCCCGGGTGAGCCGAGTTTCCCAGGGTGCAGTGTGCCCCAGGCGAGCCGTGTGTCCCAGGGGAAGCAGTGGTACCCAGGGGAAGGGGCGGTGAAAACCAGAGGAGGAGCGGACTCTATTCATAAGGTCCTGAGATAGTCACCATAAAACAAGCAGACTGCCAAATGAGGAGCGGATTTTATTCATGGGGTCCTGAGATGATCACCATAAAACAAGCAGATTGTCAAATGACAGCGGGGAGGGGAAGGAGACCTGGGGGGAGATAGGAGAACAACCGAGGGACTGGTATGCATGAACATAAGTACAACCAATGAACACAGAACTCTGGGGAGGGAGGGCATAAATGGGAGGTGAGGGGGGGGGGCAATGGTAAACTATGTACACAGAAAATACCTTAATAAAATAAAATTAAAAAATAAATAAATAAAAAGTTAAAAAAAAACAACAAAAAAAAACACAACTTTCTGGATTTTCAGAGTTGAGGAGAAAATTCACATTTAGCTTGATTGGGAAGTATGCTAATAACATATAGGTGAATTATTCTGAGGATCTTCTGAATAAGATTTGGGGAATGAGACCCCAAAAAGGGAAGGTATATTAGGGACTAATGATAATCAAAGCTAACTAACTTAAGGATGAGTGCCTAGCATGAGTTTGAGAAGCTTATAGCTGGCTTTTAGCTATATTCCAAAGGAGAGTTCTACAGCCAAAGTTCTCAATTGCTGATGAATTTGCCCTTCTTCAGATCTATGGCACTGTAACATGGCTTTTAAAGCTTGACCCCACCCAGTCTAGGGTGGTAGCATTTGCTTGGATCTAATGAATTGCTGAAACTCAAAAACTCATCTCTCTGGTTCTAGATAACTCCTCCAAGAGAAAATATAAATTTCTTGTTTGGTTATAACAGCACCATATGAACCTTTACACTGATTACACTGCACAGGATTTTATAGCGATTTCATTGTACCCTTTAACCAATCTGGCTCTCACAAAAACTTTATAAAGTAGGCAAGACAGGTCCTCATAATGTATGATTTCATTGATATCATACATTAGAAGCTGTAATGGTTACTTTTGAAAAGAAGAGACTGGGATAAAGCATAAAAGAACTTTTAGAGGTGTGATAATGCCTTGTGATTGCATGGGTATGTTCACTGTATAATTCATGGATCTGTATCTTTCTGATTTGTGTATATTCTATAAACATGTCATACTTCAATAAAAAGTTCGTTATATTTTTTCAAAGCCATGGTCTTCATCACTGCATCATACCTGCCCATAAATAATACTTAACAGACATACAAAGCTAAAAGTGGCAGTAAAAATATTGAATGCATTATAAAAAACCCACACTGATTGTGAATGCAAAATTACTTGATTTTTAATTCAACTACTTCCATTTATTTCATTCCCATCTAAAACCTAACATGAGAAATAAGAAAAAAAAATTAAATATATAAAACAAAAACTATCACCCTATAGTAAGGATACAGAATCCCCCCCTTATTGTCACCCATATTCCTCATCTCTATAATTTCTCAATTCCAATATTTTCTTATCTGATATATTAAAAGCCTAATATGCAAATTGTCCCCTTGGGCGGTTGTTCCACTGCTTGCTATGATGTGTGCTGACCACCAGGGGGCGGCATGGAACATGGTGATGCAGTGCTGGCAGCAGTGAAGGTGCTGCCGGCCCTGATGAATGGGATTGCAGCGGGCTGGTGGAACAGGTGAGCAGGAGGCGCTAGGCCTCTGTGGGGGGTTGTTTCTCTGTTTTCCATGTCCATCTCTATTATGGAAAAGAAAACAGTTCCTGAGTGGAGGAGCTGGGGATTAAGAAATTAAAGAAAGAAAGAGACCAAGAGGCAGAAATAGATTCATCAAGCTGGGTGCTAGGTGGGCACTGAGCCACACAGCAGGTTTATTTTATAGGGTCAAAGGAGCTTATCTGCATTCTTAACTAGGCCCTAGCATTACTGGATTTACATATCTAGACCCTCCCCTGCTGACACCTGGACAAAGGTAAGGCAGAAAATGAATAACCGGGACATGACCTCTGCCAGTGCCTCGGGCTCAGCTGACAATTTAAAGAATGTCCATGTGCCTTCTCAGGCGGCCCTCTACAAGCCTCCACATCATATGAGCCAATTTCTTAAAATAACTCTCTACACACACACATACACACACCCAACCGACATACACACCCACCCACACACACCCTGTTTTGTTCTCTGGAAAACATGACTAATACAAGTAGCTATGGTAGTGATTTTCAACTAGAAATAGTGGGGGCAAGGTGCAGTCTACAGAAAAAACACAGGGGTTGGGAATGGTAGATAATTTTATTTTTTTGTTAATCCTCACTCATTGATTTTTAGAGAGTGGAAGGGGGGAAGAGAGATGGGGGAGGGTAGAGAGATAGAGAGAGGCAGGGGGGGGGGGGAGATTGCTGTGAGAGAGACACAAAGGGACACAGAGACATATATTGGTTGCCTCCTGCATGTGCCCAGTCCAGGCTGGGAATCAAGCCTGCAACTGAGACACATGTCCTTGACCGGAATCAAACCAATGACTCTTCAGGCTGCAGACTGATGCTCTAGTCACTGAGCCAAACTGGCTAGGGTGATAGATAATTTTAAAAAGGCTGGATGTAGACATTATGGAATATCTACTCAGAAGTCATTTACTACTCTTCTTCTATTGCAGAGGCTGGAATACTAAAACAAAAGTTTTGGCTTTCCTTATATGTAAGAGAGCTGTGGCCAAGTTCTTGAGAAAGGCATCTTTTGCAAATGAACAGCTAATGCATCACTAGGAAGCACTATGCTCTAACTATTCTTCCTGCCCAGGCCACTAAGGATTCCGATGTAAAAACAGTGCCTGAAGGAGCTGATCTTCAGCTCTAGGCTGCTCCCCCCATTCCCCAGTGTTCGTGCGCAGTATCTTATACAAGAGTGTAAGTACAACCTGGCTGCTTAGGCCAACCTGTACTGAAAGCAGAAAAACTTAACCTATGTTACACTGTTACTTTTAAAAACATAGCTGAACTCAGGCTCCACTGCGACAACCTAAAGTTGAAACCTGCAATAGGAAGGACTTCAACTGGAAAAATTTCCTGAAAACAATGATTACAAAATACTGATAATTATAACTATGAACTACTAAGGAAGGCTATTGAATATCCTTTAAAAAGCGTCTTTTGAAAATATGACCTGAATTATTTTATGGCATCCCACTATAAAGACAAGAATTAGGTAAGAGCAGCACTTTGACATCATTTCCATTCTATAGTACACTTTGATTTAAAAGTTTTACCTCAGTATACTTTCTATATTTATTACAGGAGAGCTAAAGAGTGCTATATAGAAATCCCTATATAATAAAACCTCAGTAACAAACCATTAAGAAGGAACTTATTGGCCAAATTGATAAAAAATATAAATTAAAAGCCCAAATTTTCTAACAACTTTTTAAGTCAACACTATCATATCTTTAAAGCTATCAATGATATGCCTCTAAAAATATTATTTTCTTCATACCTCTCTAGACAAAGAAAAGTCAAGTGCTATTAATGATTTCAAAATTCTGTGTTTACCCTTTTTCTCTCCAGTGAAGGGCACATAGTCTTCCCGGTCCTTATACTCCAGAGCTTCCTTCTCCAGATATGACAGGAGGTGTTCTCTATCAAAAGGCCCCGTGGCCGGCTTTGAGGTCTGGTTCTTCTGCCGGAACCCTGCAGGCAGAAGGGCATTCTGCCAAAGAGAGTGAATCAACCATCATGACCACCAAAAATGCCAATTTTCATATGCTTGCATAGACTACTCAGAGAAGAAACAATTCTATATTAGAATATGATGTAGGCATTAAACACATGATTACAGGATTTTAGGGTTGCAATGTAAAAGTGCTCCAAAGTTTTTTCTTAAATTAGGTAGTATTCATTTACATTACTATTAAAATAGGAACAAACATTTTCTTCAGCAAGTATTATACTAGCGGGAAAATCTTTACTTTTAAAATGCCCTGGGACAATAATAAAAAGGTTTTTAATGCTTACTAACAGCTTAGCATACCGTATTTGCCGGCATATAAGACGACTTTTTGGCCCTGAAAAATATGCCTCCAAGTGGGGGGTAGTCTTATACGGCGAGTATATAACAAACTCTGTATTTTTTAGTGGAAATGTTAGGGGGTCGTCTTATACGCCCAGTCTCTTATACGCCAGCAAATACGTATTTTTTAGGGCCAAAAAATCGTCTTATACGCTGGCAAATACGGTACATGTAAATACAGAAAATAAATGCATTACAAAAGAATGTTAAATGACTATATGCAACATAGTTCTTCACAGTGACTTTTATTTCATTGTAAAAACTTTCTCATTAAAAAACAACAACACATGTATATCAAGCCCTAGCTGGGTTGCTCTGTTGGTTAGAGCACCTTCTGACACCAAGGTTGCTGGGCCAGGGCACACGTAAGAATCAATGAATGCATAAATAAGTGAAACAGCAGTTGATGTTTCTCTCTCCCTCTCTCCTAAGTCAATTAATAAACAAAAGAAAATAGGTATATTGCCCTGGGGGCGTGGTTCAGTGGTTGAGTGTTGACCAATGAATCAGGAGGTCATGGTTCGATTCCTAGTCAGAGCACATGCCCTGGTTGTAGGCTCAATCCCCAGTGTGGGGTGTGCAGGAGGCAGCCGATCAATGACTTTCTGTCACCATCACTGATGTTTCTCTCTCTCTCTTCTTCTTCATCTCTGAAATCAATTAAAAAAAAAAAAAATATATATATATATATATATAACAGTCATGTTAGTAAAGATATGGAGGTAGAAGGGGAAAACTGGAGAAGAGACAAAAAGTTAATTTAAATAAAGAGGTGTCAGTGAAGACTTGGTTTGGGGTGGTGAACACACAATACAATATACAGATGACATATTATAACATTGTACCCCTTAAACCTATAATTCTATTAACCAATGTCACCCCAGTAAATTCAGTAAAAAAAATAAATTATACATATACATGGGAGGGGGGGGGGAAGAGGTGCCAGTGAAGTCCTGAAAATGTTAACTGCTCAAAGGCAGCTTCTTAGTGTCAAAGGGTTTGAAAACTTATTTCACTTTTCTTCATTAGCTAGCACCCACCTCAGGGTCAAGATCATCCAGCACGGTTTCCAGTTGTTTCAGTTCTGTTTCTGACAGATTCCCAAGGAGCTCATCTTCATCCAGGTCCTTGTACTTCTCTAAGTCCTTCCGGAAGGGTAGTGCCATGGTCTGCAGTGTCACTTCGTTTCTGCTATTCAAGGTAGTCAGAAGTGATTTCTATTTTTTGTTTTAAACTATGGAGAGAAGAGACAAAAACATTTAAAACATCATCTCCATCTACTTAAATCGACTATTAGGTTCAACAAAATATAATTTCCACGTGATATATTCTTTGACCATATATCACATACCACCCTTTTTTATGGATCATTCAATGCCTTTACCTTTTGTCTTTTGTTAACAACAACAAAAATAAACTGGAGATGACGAACAAGAACAGAGCCAGAGATAAGAAGCCATGGGTCAGAGTGTTGGACCTCAAAGGGAGGGTGGGGATAAAAGGGAGAGGTCAACCAAAGGGCTTTGTGTGCATGCATATGAGCCTAACCAGTGGTCAAGGACAATAGGGAGGTGGGGGCATGAGTGGGTGGTGGGGGGGTATTGGAACGGGGTGTTGAGGACAAATATGTGATACCTTAATCAATAAAGAAATTTAAAAAAATAAACTGGAGAAAAAGAGGGGAAGGAGAGAATAAAATTCAAATCCATAAAAATGTCTACTTGACAGAATTTAGATTTTCCGATAACTAAGTTTTAGGGGGGAGAAAGATTATATAATTTATGCGAAAATACAAATTTTTCCATCAATGGCTTTCAAATGTTACTTTGCTTAAGCACAGTATGTTTAAGGTAATGACTCAACATTAACATGGGGTGATATCAATGCATTCCCCTTGAAGGAATGGCAGCCTCCTGCCATTGGGAAAAAAATTTTTGTAAGGTGCATTAAAAAAAATTTAAAGGAGCTTTTAAAGGAAAAAATACTGCATTCTAAAACTTTCAGTAAAATACTCAAACCATGCTGAGCTATGTCACCCACTAACTAGCAAGGCTGGTCAGGAGAATCTGATTACAGAAAGGACCTTCATCATTTCCTTACTGTGTGGATTTCTCCCAAAAAGCTATGAGGTGACTCAATAGCAGCATCTTTACAGTTACCCACAGGACTGCTTATATAGGAAAGGATACTTAAAGTAAAAAAGTGAAGCAAAAATTAAGTATTTCTATGAATTTTAGACATATATATATGGACCATTTGTTTCATAAAATGTTCCTATGTGTGTGCCCTACCGAGTTTGGCTCAGAGAATGGAACATTGGCCTGGGAACTGAAGGGTCCTGGATTCGATTCAGTTGCAGATTCCATCCCTGGCCCTGGTTAGGGCACATGCGGAAGCAACCAATTGATGTGTCTCTCTCATATAGATGTTTCTTCCTCTGTGTCTCTCCCCCTCCCTTCCACTCTCTCTAAAAATCAATAGAAAAAATATCCTCAGATGAGGATCAACAACAACAACAACAACAACAACAACAAAAATGTTCTGTGTGGATAAAAAATAATCTTTAGACTTAATGATGCTAAAAATTTTCTTGGCTGCAAAACGCCCAGTATTTCAAAGTTTGGATATATTTTCTTTACTACCTTCTCCGCCCCCTTGTTTTCCCAACTTAATATCATATTTTAACTAATTGCCAAGACAGATCTGGCTTACACATGTTCTACTAACACCACATAGATTTAGCAGTTAACATAAACTTTTCCATTAAAAAATTATTGTTATCATTACTAAATTTGGTAAACCTCTACTTTGTATTTCCAACTTTAAGATAGCAAGCTTACAGAGTATCCTGAGAGTGTATTTTCTCAATTAAAAAATAATACTGTCTGCAGAGAACAGTCAATGGAAAGTATCAGCATTACCAAATATAGTAACCATAAAATGCAACTTTAAAGAAGGTGGCATGCAATTTTAGAAGAAAAGATAAAAAATTAGACCACACTAAAAAAATATTCCCTTCATAAACAGACATTTTGAAATAAATATAAGAAACTGATAAAAGTTTAAGAACATATACCAAGAGTAATTAATTACTTCATGCTATTTTTTTAATGTTTGGAAAATCAATATAAAAATACATTTTCAATATATTTTAATATAATATGCTGAAGTTTACAGTACAGTCATGTGCCGTCAACAATGGGCTCAGTATCCAAAGATAGTCCCATAAGATTATCATGGGGCTAAGAAATTCCTATCACCTAATGTATCCCCTTTAATGTATAACCCAACTCATGTGTTTCTGGTGATGCTGGTATAAACAAACCTACACTTACTGTTCTGGCAATGGTTAAAAGCCTAGAACATATAATTACATATAGTGCATAATACCTGATAATGATAATAAATGACTATGTTCCTGGTTTATGTATTACTCTATGATTTTAAAGTGTATTCTTTCTACTTACAAAAAACACAAAATCTTTGCTGTAAAATGCCTTACCCATCTTGTTTACTGAATCTCTTGATACCATAATTTTCTCTTGTGTTTGATTTAACCATATGTTGTTTAGTATAGGGTTGTAGCCTAGGAGCAAGGCTAAGTCATATAGCCTAGGTGTGGAGTAGGCTGCAGCATCTAGGTTTGTGTAAGTGCACTCTGTGATGTTCACACAATGATGAAATTGGCCAATGATGTATTTCTCAGAATTTACCCGCATTGTGAAGCAGCACATAACTGTATATAATAGAGCTAATTTCTTAGCCAATAAATATTTTTTAAAAAATTAATTATTTTGAGCATCTCTTTTCTTTACTCTCCTAAGTATCCCAGCCTGGGCCATAAATTCAATGGTCATCCAACTAAGAAGGTAATGTAATAGACAATATGACAGGAATGAGAAATTCAGGATAAATGCAATATATATCACCCAGGTTTTATAGGTCCAAACATGCCATTCCTTAGAATGAGTAAAATAGTTTACTCCATTAGATTGCTCCTTATTCCAAGTACTAGAGGCCCGGTGCACAACATCTGTGCACTGGAGGTGATGCTGGGGGTCCTTCAGCCCAGCCTGCACCCTCTCGCAGTCTGGGACCCCTTGGAGGATGTCCCACTGCTGGCTTAGGCCCAGCAGTAAGCCCAGCTTCTGGGTGAGCAGCGCTCCCCTTGTGGGAGCGCACTGACCACTAGAGGGCAGCTCCTGTATTGAGTGTCTTCCCCCTGGTGGTCAGTGCATGACATAGCAACTGGTTGTTCCACCGTTTGGTCAATTTGCATATTAGGATTTTATTATATAGGCTAATCTGTCATACAAAGAATCTTTATTCACTAGTAGGGGCCCAGTGCACGAATTCGTAAACCTTGAAAGGAACTGTAGACCATGAGGCTGTGACAGGCACAGGGGTGGGACTCAACCCATTCTCCATGTCCCCACCTGGCCCCTTCCACTGTGGCCCCCGGTCCCGTCTATCAGCAGCTCCACTCCTGCTCACACCCTGATAGCACAGAGTGATTGGGGCCAGCGCAAACAGCGGGTACAATTGGGGACTGCTGCCCAATTGCCCCTCAGGAACAGGGGGAGGTGGAGAAGCCCTCAGGGGCGATTGGGACTGGTGCCGGAGACCAGCAGCGGGTGAGAACAGGGCCAGCTCTGGCACTGGATGTGAGCGGCGGCTCAGCACTGGCAGCAGTGCTGGCAGCGGGTGAAAGAGGTGGATGCCATCCCTGATTGCCCTGCAGGAGCAGGGGGAGGTGGAGAAGCCTGGAGGGGAAATTGGGGCTGGTGCCAGGCACTGGCAGGTGTGAGTGGTGCATGGGAGCAAATAATTTTCAGAAACCACCAAAGGCTTGCTCAGATGACAGTGACGGTACCATGCCTTGGTCTGGCACCCCCGTTCACCTGCTCCTCCATCCCGCCATGGCTGATGACTACCATGTTCCATACACGCCCCCTGGTGGTCAGTACACATGATAGTGACCAGTTGCTCAGTTGCTGTTTGGTCTATTTGCAGATTAGGGTTTTATACATATAGATTGCTTAAAAAAATAATAAAATGAATGCCTGTCTTCAGAGAGAGACCATTACTAGTAGCCTCATGTTCCCCATGCCAGTGGCATCTCCCTCCTCAAAAGAAGTAGCCATTGTACTGGATTTTGAATTACTTATTCTCTGGCTTTCCTCCTCATTTTACCTTTAATGGTCAAAACATGTCATTCCTTAAGAGTTTCAGTTTTGCCCTTTTATTTTGCATTTTATATATACACTCATACAGTATGCATCCTTTTGTGACTTGCATTTTTCATTTAAGATTGTTTTGAGTTGATGCTTAAAACTGTACTTTTTTCATTTTCATTTTTATATAGTATTCAATTGTATAAATGAATATTTACCTTTTTTGTAGTCTTCCCCCCTCTATTTTTCTGCTATAAACCATTTTGTTATCTACTTTCTGGTATACATGTGCAAGAGTTTCTCAAAGCTGTTCAAATCTAGGAATGAAATTACTGGAAAGGGTATGCTCATATTCAACTGTATTGGGTAATGTCAAACTATTTAAAAAAATATTTTTATGGGTTTCAGAGAAAAAGGGAGAGAGGGAGGGAGGGAGGGAGAGAGAGAGGGGGGGGAAGGGAGAGAGAGGGAGGGAGGGAGAGAGAGAGATCAACAATGAGAGAAAACCATTGATCAGCTGCCTGTGCCCTACTGGGGATTGAGCCTGCAACTTGGGCATGTGCCCTTAACTGGGAATTGAGCTGCGATTTCCTGATTCACAGGTAGATGCTCAACCACTGAGCTATACCAGCCGGGCTCAAACTATAAAGTGATTATACCAACTTATAATTCTAGCAGATTCAGTACATGACAACTCATGTTGCTCATCCTTGCTAACTATTGGTATTAACAGACTTTTTGTATTTTTTTGTTTTTGCCATTCTGGTGAATGTGATTTTGCTGTAGTTTTAATTTGTATTTTGTTGAATTATGATAAAGTTGAACATCTTTTCATATGTTCATTCATTCACTGGCCAATGGTGTTCCTCTTTCCTTGAAGAATCTGCTGCCCATTTTTAAAATTGTGTTATTAAAAAAAAATAGAAGTTCTCCAAGAAAAACAACAACAGAAATTTAAAAAATAGATGTTCTTAATATATTCTGGATATTAATATTTTTCAATTACATGTAAAAAGGTCTTTTTCATTTTCTTTCAACTTCTACTTTGTTTTTAAGTGTTTTTATTTAATTTTTTAAGGAATTCATTTTCCTCACCACAGACATCAGCTCCCCGGGGCTGTGGACCGGGTAATGACGCTGTCCTCCTTTGGCTTCTTTGGCTTGTTTTTCCCTTTCCAGGGCAGTAGAAAGCTATTTCCTTCAGATTTGCATAGTGAAATTTGCCAAGAGGCAAGAAATTCCAAGTAATATACTAAAGTTTCCCAGAAGCTTCAATACAAAGCAACTAATGCTCAAAACTTAAGTCACTCAAAACTTATCAGTGGCATTCTTTCATCAGGTATTCAGATTCTCCAACTTGATTATACCTTCCCTTTAAGCTCTCCTCCTCTACTGAGGAATGTCTATGTACTAAAAATGTTCCAGGTGTTAGTAGAGAAGCTCAGAAACACCTCAGGAAGGGAAGCTCTGGGAACAGTGCTTGGCTTCGCTTTCTCTCCCCCTATCTTAGGGAGAACCTGCCCTGGCTTGCTTGTGCTCTGATAGCTGTCTTACTGGAAAGAGAACACATTCTGAATAATGAAGATGTGATTCAGTGTGCCAAAAAGTATTTTAAATAAATCTATAGGAACTTTTTAAAATCCTCAAACTACAATTCATAGAAAAGTAACAAATAACAGGCATGGGCCGCGCCTCTACTGTGGCCGCCCCAGTGAAAGAAATGACCCGCCAGACGGTGACAGTGCTACCTACTGGTGTCTCCATATGCAGAGGGTGCCCGCCCTGACGGGCAACCACCGCATCCAACAATGACTTGGCCAGTCTTTTTGCATGTTCTGTCTGCTTTGACTATGTGTTGCCACCCATTCTTCAGTGTCAGAGTGGTCACCTTGCCTGTAGCAACTGTCACCCCAAGCTCACGTGTTGTCCAACTTGCTGGGGCCCCTTGGGATCCATTTGCAACTTGGCGATGGAGAAAGTGGTCAATTCAGTACCTTTCCCTTGTAAATATGCCTCTTTCGGGTAGCAAATAACTCTGCCACACACAGAAAAAGCAGACCACAAAGAGCTCTGTGAGTTCTGGCCTTACTCCTTCCTGCCTGTGCCCCGGTGATTCCTGTAAGTGGCAAGGCTCTCTGGATGCTGTGATGCCCCATCTGATGCATCGGCACAAGTCCATCACCATCCTGCAGGGAGAAGATACCGTTTTCCGTGCCACAGATATCAATCTCCCCGGGGCTGTGGACTGGGTGATGATGCAATCCTACTTCAGCTTCCACCTCATGCTGGTCACAGGGTAAGTATGACGCGCACCAGCAGTGCTTTGCATTTATACAGCTGATAGGAACACGCAAGCAAGTGGAAAATTTTGCTTATCGACTTGAGCTAATGCTCATAGGCGGTGACTGACTTGGGAAGCTACTCCTCGATCTATTCATGAGGGAATTGCAACAGCCATTATGAATATTGACTTGTCTTTGATACCAGCATTGCACAGCTTTCTGCAGAAAATTGTAATTTAGGCATCAATGAAACTATGTCCATGTGTTGAAATGGCAATCAACCATTTTCTGGCCAGTGTTTAAAACCATTACATTCTATTTCATGGAGAATAGCCCCCACCCCCCCTTCCTGCCACCCTGAAACTTTTGGTAGGTGGAGCTAGTCACATGAAGGTAAATAAAAGGAAAGGCTGTTAAATACAGGAAACGGTTGCATGTAGTAACACTAGTATATTTAAAGTAAGTCAACAGTAAACAGCTGGGGGGGGGGGATATATATATACCCAAGATAGGCATCTCGTGTATTAAGAAAGGAAATATCCTATCTAATAAAAGAGTAATATGCAAATTAACCATAATTCCATCACACCCACAAAGCAATGCCCACTAGCCAATCAGGAGCAAGTATGCAAATTAACCCAACCAAGATGACTGCAGCCACAGAGAGAGCAGGAGGGAGGCTTGTGTTTCCCCGGTGATAGAGGAAGTCAGGCTTTCTGCACACCTTGGCCTTTCCAGGCCACCACTCAGGCTACAAAGTTTTAATTTTAGAAGATAAATAAATCCCGACAGAAATGGCTGCCACCAGGGAGCGAGCAGAAGGTTTGACTCTGCTCCAGGCTACAAAGTTTCAATTGTAGAAGATAAATAAATCCTAGATACCAGGGCCTACACTTGGATCGCCAGGGGGCGTGGCCAGCCTGCAAACCACCACAGGCCCCTCGCCCAGGCAGCCCCACGCCCCAAGGGAACCCCCACCCTGATCCGGGATACCCTTCAGGGCAAACCAGCTGGCCCCCACCTGTGCACTAGGCTTCTATCCTATCTAACAAAAGAGTAATATGCATACTGACCATCACTCCAACACACAAGATGGCTGCCCCCATGCGGTCAAAGATCCTGCCCCCATGTGGACACAAGATGGCCACCACAAGATGGCCAGCAGGGGAGAGACCAGGCCTACAAGGGAGGGCAGTTGGGGGCTATCAGGTTGGCAGGGGAGGGCAGTTGGGGCGACCAGGCCAGTAGGGGAGGGCAGTTGGGGGCGATCAGGTTGGCAGGGGAGGGCAGTTGGGGTGACCAGGTTGGCAGGGGAGAGTAGTTGGGGGCATCAGACCAGCAGGCAGAGCGGTTAGGGCAATCAGGCAGGCAAGTGACTAGGAGCCAGCAGTCCCAGATTATAAGAGGGATGTCCGACTGCTGGTTTAGGCCCTGTGGGATTGGGACTAAACTGGCAGAAAGACATCCCTCAAGGGGTCCCAGATTGGAGAGGGTCCTGGCTGGGCTGAGGAACTCCCCCCCCCCCCCCAGTGCAAGAATTTCTTGCACCAGGCATCTAGTCCTATATAATAAAAGGCTAATATGCAAATTAACTGAATGGTGGAATGACCGGTTGCTATGATGTGCACTGACCACCAGGGGGCAGACGCTCAACACAAAAGCTGCCCCCTGGTGATCAGTGTGCTCCCACAGGGGAGTGCTGCTCAGTTCGAAGCCAGGTTCATGGTTGGCGAGCGCAGCAGCGGTGGTGGGAGCCTCTCCTGCCTGCACAGCAGTACTAAGATGTCTGAATATTGGCTTCTGGACTGTGAGAGGGTGCAGGCTGGCCTGAGGGACACACCTAGTGTACAAATTTCTTGCACCAGGCCTCTAGTCTACAATAACAAAAGCATAATATGCTAATTAGATGAGACATCCTTCGGGATGAAGCCCGAGCTGCTTTCATAGGATGGAGGCAGCCACCACCATGGGAGGGATCCAGGCAGCCACTACAGCTGCGAAGGCCTACTCTTGCATGAATTTTGTGCATAGGGCCTCTAGTATTATATAAAAAGCTAGACAAAAAAGAATGCATACTATATGCTTTCATGTATATAAATTCAAGAAAAGGCAAAACTAACCCACGGGAATGAAAATAGCTATTAGGAGGTATTGATAAGATAGAATACTAGAGGATATTCTAGGCTGATGAAAATGTGCTATATCTTAAATTGGGTGATAGCTAAACACAAGTGTGTGTGTGTGTGTGTGTGTGTGTGTGTGTGTGTATATATATATATATATATATATATATATATATATATATATATATAAAATTTTCATTAATTTGTCCAGTTAGGATTTTCTCCTTATACTTTGAATTATACATTAAAAAAAAAAATTCAATGCAGTAAGTCCTCACCTAACCTCATCGGTAAGTTCTTTGACTTTAAGCAAAACTTTATACAATGAAATAAATTTTATCAATAGGATAACTGATATAAAGAGTTAAGTTACGCCGAAATCGGTTTGGCTCAGTGGTAGAGCGTCGGCCTGTGGACTGAGGGGTCCCAGGTTCAATTCCGGTCAAGGGCATATACATCAGTTGAGGGCACATCCCCAGTGGGGACTGTGCAGGAGGCAGCTGGTCGATGTTTCTCTCTTGTCGACGTTTCTAGCTCTCTATCTCTCTCCCTTCCTCTCTGTAAAATATCAATAAAATATATTCTAAAAAAAGAGTTAAGTTACTACAGCAAGCACCTTCTCAATGTTATAAGGGAAATGGTATTGAACAAAACGTTATTCAAGGATCTGTTGTATATGCTTGTATTGTGCAACTAATTATATGTATTTAATGTTGAGAATTAAAGTTCCCACAACATAGAAAATAATGGTTTTTCTGTAGCCATTTTAACAAGAAGTCATAAAAAAATAACTAACTAAATAAATAATTTGTCTTTGCAAGCCAATCAATCACATTCAGCTGCTCACTTCCAAAAGTCAGCCAATTGGGAACAGACTCCCTCCAGTAAAGCACTAGTCTAAGTGCCAGCCAACCAATCAACAAACACCCCAAATAATCATGCTTCTACAATTGGTGTCACTATGACCTTGAAAAGTTTGCCAGAGTTCCATGCTTCCCCCAAACCCCGTATAATAACTGGTCACCTTTGCTGAGAGGGACTGTGTCAAACCAGCATAGCTCTCCCTTATCACAGTAAGTATTATTACAGCATTGTCACTTTGCTTCAGATATTGACTATTAGCTGGTAGTCTCATTATTCTTTCATGGCAAAGAAAACTTTTAGTGATTAGATACGTTTATTTTTAAATAAAAGTATCTCAATGTTGATATAGATTAGATAATAGTAGTTGGGATAAACATATTCCCTCTGTGTAAATATTCATGTAATCTTTAGAACTAGATATGGTTTAACATCCAATTAACTTTGTAAGTATGTGTTTCAATTTGCTTTGGTTAAAAATTTCAAATCAACATTCCTTTTTCGTTTTTGTTTGGACCTGGCTTCAGAATTAATCTGAAAATAATTTTAAAATAAGTGATCCCTATCTAGAGATCTTAACATTTAAAGCATCTAAAGGCTCTCTTCTTTAATGTTAGGCTTCAGTTTCATCTCTGCTGGCTTTAGGAACATTCTTTGAAGGAAAAGGCTGGAGTAAAGAAAGTCATTTGTTGATTCCTGGCACTGTTAAAAGCAGAGGAGGAGTATGAATATCTGTCTGTGATAGTATGTAGCAGATTCCTCAAATGCAAGGGAGTTTTTAAGTCTCTTAAGGCCATTTCCTTTTTTATAAGGTTATGATTCTAGATAACACTAATTATAACAAAAAATGTACTTTGTGTTACCACATCCAAAGCACTATTACACAGTATTTAACTCCTAAAAAATGAAAAATATTTTAGTTGTACATAATAATGTATATTACTTTTATAGTAATAAAAGTAATCTTTATCTTTACTTTTATAAAGACATTTTTTAAAGGAAATAAATTGGATGCTAAATCTATCCTGTTTTATTTACTGACTCTTCTGTACAATGAAGCCTCAAGGGCAGCACATTAAATAAAGATTTTTGTAGAGTTCTTGGGTTGTTATGATTGGCCCAAATATGGGTACATCTGAGTGAGGTAGTTGCTTTGCACATAGAAATTTGAGAAAATGTGGTTGATTAGTCTGTGTGAAAGTTTCATGGAAACTAATCAACCCAAGTATGAAATTAGATAAGCAGTCCTGTCTTTCTTGCCATTACTACTAACATCATCTTAAATTAAAAAAAAAAAAATTATTGATTTCCTAGAGGAGGAGAGAGGGAGAGAGAGATAGAAACATCAATGATGAGAGAGAATCATTGATCAGCTGCCTCCTGCACACCCCTCACTGGGGATTGAGCCTATAACTTGGGCAGATCTGGGAATTGAACTGTGACCTCTTTTCTGGTTCACAGGTCAATGCTAAACCATTGAGCCACATTGGCCAGGCTTGACTTTTTAAAAAATGAGATTCATATATTCCCAAAGATAAGAAAATATAAAGTATGAACTCTGAGGGCAGCCCAGAAAAACTTGTTAGGGACAAAACAAAGAAGAGATTACATTGGAAGTAGGTTATTGAAAGCAGCTAGAATCAGCCGTGGGCAAACTACGGCCCGCGGGCCGAATCTGGCCCGTTCTCTGGCCCGCAGAGCCGAAAGAGCGAAGGGTTCTCTTGCTCTCCACTCCGCTCCTTCACCAGCAGCCCAAGATGAGAGTGCCAGCATGGTCAGGTTGCTTTTGTCCGGTCCAGTTTAAGAACCCATTGTGGCCCTCGAGTCAAAAAGTTTGCCCACCCCTGATGCTAGATCATTTCTGTGACTATTGCATGAAAACAGTTAACACATGGCTCAGACCTCTTCAAAAATACTCTTTCAACAAGACTCTACTAAGAGACTTTGTGGCCCTCATGTGAGTAATCCATTTCCTTTTCTGGCTCAAAGCAGCTCCTAGTCCTAGCCCACTCCTTCCTTCATTCTTCTTGGTGGAGTTGCAAGGCAAGGTCTGAGGGGAACCCAGTCTGTGCATACTAAAGTCAAATGCCACAAGAGCCACACCCTTAACTTACCCAGTTTCTCAGTACCAAATGTCTTATAGCCTCCTTCTCCTTTTCTTCTTTTTTTGGGTTGGTGAGATATTTGTTTAACAGATTAGGTGGATTGAAAAATGCTGAAGCTTTTCTAAAAGTTGTTACAAACAAAAAAATATTAAAATAGAAATAACATCATATGAATGAGTCTCTCGGGGTAATAATGTTACTGAACTGTTTATCTCTGCTGGTTAACCTAAAAAAGCCTTCTACCAATCATACGGTGGACAAAACCAAATATGATATGAGGTGACTTGCAAGAAAAGCTTATCAGTGCTCAGCCGTCAATCAAAATGATGAATCTATTCCAAGTATATATTGGAGAGACTAATCTGAAGGTTTTCTTTCTTTCTCTCCCAAAGGGAGTATTGCTATGACTCATTCTTCCTCTTGCAAGAATTTTCTTAATCCACCAAGTTAGTAAGCATTGGACTATATACAAAATCCTAAAATAAACTAGGCTAGGTCTAAAAGAAACCATGCTAAGAGCAAATTGAAGTTATGCAGTGAACAAAAGGTAAAATGCTAACATCTTTCCTCAGTTTCATCCCTTATGAATTTTTCAGGCTTCAGACACGATTTTTTTCCTTAATTCTTGAAAAAGGATAAACTCTCCTTTTTCAACCTTACCAATTTCCCTACCTTCAAATCAATATACAAATACCTCTATTTAATGTATTGTTTGGGGTAGGGGAGGCACTGGACTGGAGGGAGAGGAAAGGAACCACGAGAATGGGAAGAAAAGAATTTGAGAAAATTGCATACAACAGATTCTTTTTTTTTTTTTTTTTTACAAATAATTTGTCTTTACTGATTGCTTTTGAGAGAGAAGAAAGAGAGATTGATTTGTTGCTCCACCTATTTATGCACTGATTAGATTATTTTATGTGTCCTGACTGGGAATTCAATCCACAACCTTGGCATATCCGGATGACGCTCTGAGCTACTTGGCCAGAGCTGCATAGAACAGATTGCTGTTCTAGGTCCCCTACTTTAAAAATGTTTCCCAAACTGGAATTTAAGAGATCACAAGATCAAAGATATGGCACAAACAAGACCCAGAGACTGTAATAATCAATTGTAAATTTGATGTTAAATTTAACTTATTTTTTTCTATTTCCTTCTGAAACAATTTTTTCTCTCAATTTACAAAAAAAATGGTGAGCAGAAAAGCGGGGCATATAGTTGAAATTTAAAATATCAATAAAATATATTTTAAAAAAGTACAACAGAAATAAAAAATATATATTTAAAAAAAGAGAGAGACAACTATATAATACTATAAGGATCAATCCAAGAAGAGGATATAATCCTTGTAAACATATATGCACCCAATATAGGAGCACCTAAATATATAAAAGAAAAATTCAGGAGCATTTTAAGAGAAATCAATAGCAATACTGTCATAGTAGGGGACTTTAACATCCCATTGACTTCACTGGCTAGATCTTCCAGACCAAAATTCCACAAGAAAACAGTGACTCTAAATGACACACTAGATCAGATGGATTTCATCGACATTTACATAGCATTTCATCCCAAAGTAACAGAATATATGTTCTTCTCAAGTGCTCATGGGTCATTCTCAAAGATAGACCACATGTTAGGGCACAAAACAAGTCTCTATAAGTTCAAGAAGATGAACTCATATCAAGCATCTTCTCAGATCACAGTGGAATGAAATTAGAAATCAACTACAGTAAAAACACCCCAAAAGATTAAAACACATGGAGGCTCAGTAGCATGTTATTAAACAATGATTGAGTTATCAATGAGATCAAGGAAGAAATAAAAAATTTCCTGGAAACAAATGAAAATGAACACACAACTCCTCAAAATCTCTGGGACACAGCAAAAGTAGTCCTGAGAAGGAAGTTTATAGCACTACAGACCTAACTCAAAATAATAATAATAATAATAATAATAATAATAATAAAGAAATACATAAAAATTATTAGTAAATTATCTAACCCTACAAGTTAGGAAGAGAACAACAAGAAAAGCCCATAGTATGTACAAGAAAGAAAATAATAAAGATAAATGCAGAAATAAATGATACACAGACTAAAAACTATATATATAAAAGATCAATAAAACCAAAGCTGATTCTTTGAAAAAAATAAACAAGATTGATGAATCTTTAACCAGACTCATCAAGAAACAGAGGACGCAAATAAAATCAGAAACACCTGACACTACAGAAATACAAAGAACTGTAAGAAAATACTATGAACAACTGAACTATATGCCAACAAGCTGGACAAGGTGGATGGAATGGACAGTTTCCTAGAAAAATACAATCTTCCAAAACTGAACCAGGAGAATCAGAAAACCTGAATAGGCCAATAACAGTTGATGAATCTGAAGCAATAAAAAAACTCCCTGGTCTGGACAGGGGAGTTTTACCAAACCTTCAAAGAACAACTAACACCTATCCTACTCAAACTATTCCTGGAGAGTATTATACTAAGTGAAATGAGCCAGTCAGAGAAAGACAAGTATCACATGATCTCAATAAAATAAACTGATGAACAAAATAGATCCAGAGACATACAAGCATGGAGCAGACTAATGAATCTTGGAGGAAAGGCAGGGGTGGGTAGATTAACCAAACAACTTATATGCATATATGTATAACCCATGAACACACTCAATAGTGTGCTGACGGCTAAGGTGGAGGGAGTCAAAGGTAGGGGGGAGGGTTGGGAACAACATCTGCAATACCTTCAACAATAAAGATAAATTAAAAGAACAAAAGAATATAATGAAAATGCTGCATGACAGAATAACTCAGCTAAACATAACCACTCTTCCTGTTTTGTTTGATGGGGAAAGTTACAGTGCAATGCTAGAGGTACATTTTGTGTGTTCATTAGACTAATGGGGATTAATTGATTATTAAATTTTAGTTATTCAGAAGTAGAGTAATTTGGAAATAAATTGTTACACTAAAGTAGCTTTGAGCTAATAAAGAACTATTTGGTTAAAAAAAAGAATTACAGAACATTAAGAAAAAAGACTAACAATCTATGAAACAAATAGCAAAAAATAATTTAGAGTGATATATACCAAGTTCCACAGCTTGGGACCAAAGTCTCTATATAATTAAAACTCTGTCCTTCTTTGGATTCTGATGATTTAAAAAAATATTGGATCTTTGTACCTGAGTTTATTATTATATTTTTTTACTGGTTGTGGAAAGAGAGAAATAAAAAAAGATAATGATACTCTCCCTAACTTCTAAAAGAAACTCTGAAACTGGGGTTGGGACCCCTTTTCCCTAAGTAACCATCAAGAAAAATAAGTAATTTTTCTGATATTCTGAGCAGGCCTTCAAAGCCTCCTGTCTCTGGACCCCACCCCTTCTCTGGACCAATTCCAGTAACTAGTAAAATTTTTGGAGCTTCATAAAGAGAGGAAACAAAAACAATGCTTTATCAGGCTCTCTTTCCCACTGACAAACAAACTCCTTGCCTGACTCTAAGCTCCTGTTTTCCTGCTCTAAAGATTTTGATCATAGTCACCTGACTGCTTCCTGAAGCAATGCATTTACATTTTATTCCTTTGTTTAAAAATTTTTCTCGGTAGGTGTTTTTGTATTTTGACTGCAGCAGGCAAAAAAAAAAAATTGGTGTGGTCGACAGAATATGTCTGAAAAACTGTTATCAACGAGTAGTTGATACCAGTATCCAATACTGGTAGGAACTGCCTTCACATAGAAAATGAAGTAAATGAGGATGCAATTACTGAACATAGTTG
Organism: Vespertilio murinus; assembly: GCA_963924515.1. NCBI lineage: Eukaryota > Metazoa > Chordata > Mammalia > Chiroptera > Vespertilionidae > Vespertilio > Vespertilio murinus. The sequence continues at coordinate 164,250,935 of OZ004704.1, read as the reverse complement.
TGGTAGAATGACTTTTACATGTCAATTTTGCCTATCACTAAATTTCTCCTATGCAAAACCAACTGACAGAAAATTTACTCAATGTTGCAGCAAAAGTTTCTCCAAATGATATACATTTCCCAGAATACCCGGCATATTTTTAAAATTAATCATAAACAAAGATTCTGACAGTGAAAATTTTATGGAAAATATTCGTTCCATAAATAGTTCTTTTGCTTTTGCTTCAATGAGTGCAAATATCACTTCACCATCAGGATATGTGCCACACTGTTTTAGAACACACAGTCAAGTTTATCACCATACTGGAACTTTATATCCTTCAGATGGTGTTTCTTGGAAGTTTGCTCAACTCTACATTTTAGACAGAGCCGAAGTGACAAGTAAAAGATTAGCAATGTCAGAAAACCAAGGTTGCTCAGAAAGACTCATGATCAACATCAACAACCTCATGCATGAAATGAATTAAGAAAATCATACAAGATGCTACACGGGGTAGAAAAGGAAGCCCAATTTGAAGCAGCAGCAAAAGACATTGCTCCTACAGAAGTAACAATAGCAATTAAATATAATAGTAATAGTGATCTCGGTAGATATAATTATCCCCGTGTAGCCAAAGTTGCCACCATATTTAGAAAGAAAGATGGAGAACCTCCTTTTGAAAGGGACCTGCTCATTCACTGTATACCAGATCCCAATAATCTGAATGCCACTAAAATGAAACAAATCATTATCCTGTTTACTACATTAGATGCAATGACATATGCTATTCTTTTCCCACATGGTGAAAAAGGCTGGGGGATGGATATTGCATTAAGACTCAGAGATGACAGTGTAATCAACAATAATACCAGACAAAATGTAAGGTCACAAGTCACACAAATGCAGTATCATGGATTTCATCCTTCTGTCTGAGGCACATTCAATCCAATTTTAAATGTGATAAAATTAACTCAATAGTATATTGTCAATTCATATTAAAAAATGGAAGCCAATGAAATAAATTTCATTAAAGCAAACCAATCTTAGTTGAGAGTGGTTTGAAAATCACAATGTGCAGATTGGTAAAATGATAATACTTCCATCACCTTTTGAGGGTAGTCCCAGAAATACACACCAGTGATATCAGGATGCTATGGCAATTGTAACAAAGTATGGCAAGCCCGATTTACTCATAACCATGATGTGCAACCCAAAATAGGCAGATATTACAAATAATTTACAACACTGGCAAAAAGTTGAAAACAGACCTGTCTTGGTAGCCAGGGTTTTAATATTAAACTAAATGTTCTTTTAAATTATTATGTACATCGATTCTCAGCCTTTTGGCTAAGATCAAGTGTAAATGATTATGTAAATTCGAATTATTTGGCAAAGTTACAGCTAAAATTTATGTCATCAAATTTTAGAAACGTAGACTGCCTCACACTCACATATTATTGATATTAGATAGTGAATCCAAACTACAAACAGAACATTACATTGACCATATAATTAAGGCAGAAATTCTGAATGAAGACCAGTGTCGACTTTTTCAAATTGTAAAATCAAATATGGTTCATGGACCACGTGGAATACAAAACTCAATATTAAATGTTAAAATATTTCTTCTCATTATTTTCCTTCCAATGTGCATGATCTGTGCACCGAGCCACGAGTATACACATAACCCACCATAAATGATCTTGGAAATGAAAGGAAAAAAGGCAAGATGAGTATCCTGTTATAGACCAAAGAGACCACTGAAGTTTTTGATAGGAAAAGTTATTTGGTATTACTGAATTGTACACTTAAAATGATGAAACTTTGGTGATTTGAGCTGGAATATTTGTGTGTGATGGAGCATCCAACAACAGTCCAGTAAGGAAAGAGTATTCACAAGTTTTTATTAAAGTTTTTCAAGATAAGGTATAGAACCTGAATTTTTTTCAAGTTAAGATAGGCTCACTACAAATGACAATGAAAACTACCAAATACAGGAGATTAAAAATGGTGGCAGAGTAGAGGATGCTGCTTGAACATGCTCCCAGGAACAAGCTGGGATTACAAGTGAAATATGGAAAGGCTTCCTGAATAATTAATGGAAAACTAATAGGAGAGAACCCTGATACCCAAGGACCGAAGGTAGAGACTGAATAGAGATTGGTAGGAGGAGCGGAGGCACAAAAGGGCTGGTTGGGCACCCACAGATGGCAACTGAAGTCCCAGAGAGCTATCTCAGCTGTGGGGGATGCCACTGAGAACTATGGAATCTAATCCCAAAGCTGGGCTCCCCAGCAGAGAGCACCAAACTAGCTGTGAAAAGCAGTGGGGTGCTGTCTGCCAGGGAGTGGCAGCTGAAAGTTTGGACACCCTCTTAAAGGACCAACACACAAAAATTCCCTGTGGAGCCACCCACCTTGTGCTCTGGCAGAGGGAGAATGAAGTGACTGGAGCTGTACGAGTAGAACCCAAAACTGGGGACTTGGGGGATAGAGCTCAGAAGGCAGACATCCCAAGTTTCCTAGGCTGAGCTATTCCCTCACACAGCAGAGGACATATTTTCCACATAGACATCTGCCTGGCCTGAGGGGAAGACAGTAACACACCCTATTGGAAAACACTTTGCCCTGAAGCTACAGAAATGATTAAAAGTAACCATTAGCCTCCAGGCAGAAGCAACTGCTCCACCCTGTTGGAAAAAAAAACCTCTCACCACACCTGAGGACAATTACCTAGGGGCAATTCAAGTCTGAATCCTATTAGTCTGTAGATAGAGGCAGTCTCTGGGAGGCTTTGAGTCTTTGCCTGATCCAATGATCAGAAACAACCTTTAACACTGTCCTGCTCTAGAGATCGAGAGGTATAAAGGATCTACCTAAAACATAGCCACAAACCCAAACAGACAACCAAAATGAGGAAACTAAGAAACAACCCCCAAATGAAAGAACTAGTGAATTCTTCAGAAGTGATAAATGAAGCAGAGATAAGAAATTTATCTGAAAGAGTTCAGAGTAATGATCTTTAAAATGCTCAACAATGTGAAAAAGACATAAAGAACAGTCTGGGATAAAGAATGACACAACACAAATAAAGAACACATTCGAAGGAATATACAGTAGATTAAGGGAAGTCAAGGATCGAATCAGTGAATTGGAAAACAGAGTTGAAAATATCACTCAATCAGAGAACTGATAAAGAAAAAAACAATTAAAAAACAGATGGACAGCTTAAGGGAGCTGTGGGACAATGTGAAACATAACAATATTAGAATAGTCGGTGTGCCAGAAGAGGCAGAAAGGGGAAAAGAAATAGAGAAGGTGTTTGAAGAAATAATGGTAGAAAACTTCCCTAACCTGGTAAAGGAAAAAGTCACACAAGTTCAGGAGGCCCAGGGAACCCCAAACAAGAACTCAAAACAGATCCACACCCAGACACATCAGAATCAAAATGCCAAAAATTAAAGACAAAGAGAGAATCATTTATTTTATTTATTTGTTTGTTTATTTACTTGCTTGTATTGTTTGTTTACTTATATTATTTGTTTGTTTAGTTACTTATATTGTTTAAAGTTTTACATATGTCTCCTTTCCCCTATTGACCCCTGCCAGCCATTCCCACCACTGAGGGCAAGCCCTCAACGCCCCAGTGGAAAAAGAATCGTAAAGGTAGCAAGAGAAAACTGTTACCTACAAAGGAGTTCCCATAAGGCTGACACCTAATTTCTCATCAGAAACTATACAAGCCAGAAAGGAATGGCATGAAGTACTCAAGGTAATGAAAAGCAAGGCTCTGAGTCCAAGATTACTATATCCAGCAAGGCTATCATTCAAAATAGACAGTCAAATAAAAAAGGACTAAAGGAGTTCATCACCACCAAGCCAGCATTACAAGAAATGCTAAAGGAATTGCTGTAAGGGATTGCTGAGAATAAACAGAGAGAGAAACTTAGCCATACAGAATTAAAATGGCTATAAATAAGTACCTCTCAATAATAACCCCAAATGTAAATGGATTGCCAGTAAATGCTCCAATCAAAAGGTAGGGTAGCTGAATGGATACAAAAACATGACCCAACTATAGGCTATCTACAAGAGCCCCACTTCAAAACAGAAGACACAAAGAGGATGAAAGTGAAGGGATAGAAAAAAATTTTTTTCCATGCAAATGGAAAAGAAAAGAAAAATCTGGAGTAGCAATACTCATATCCAACAAAATAGACTTTAAAAGCATCATGCTACGCAAAATACCCAGTCGGAGAAAGATAAGTATCATATGAGCTCACTCATTTGTGAAATATAATGAACAGCATAAACCGATGAACAAAAATAGAGACAGAGGCGGGGGGGGGGGAGGGGAGTATACACTAGAATATAGTAGAAGTAATCCTGTCATTTTCAGACTTTTGATATTTCCTACAACTTTTGTGATATCATACTTGTTAGTACAGTTTTGGTAATAATTTTATAGTTAAAATCCTTTTATTCTTGAAATATTAATGTTTATTGCATGTAATATTATATGTAAGAATTTTTCTTGAATAATCATTATTTATTTTCATGTAACATTATCATATTTAAAATCATTTTTCTTGATATATTAAAGTTTATTGCATGTAACATTATATTTACGATTATTTTTCTTGAAATATTAAGGTTTACTGCATGTAAAAAAAAAGAAACTACCAAATACATATACACATAAAATCCAAATACATAAAACTACGAAATAATGAGAACCACACTGCTTGTGGAGATAGTTTCTGGGAAATGGCAGGGTTGGAGGTAGGAAGAAAAACAATATTTAAGATGTGACAGCTGAAAAAGCAGAACTAATGAAAGAAGGGAAGTCTAAGAAATCATTACTCTTGGCCAAGAAGCTTGGTTTACCAACCCCAGGGTCATAAGATGTGCTTTGGCACAAGATCTTTTAAAAAAGGCTAAAGGACATTTTTCCTTTAACAATAAACAAGGGAAATCAGGAGAGCCACACAGAAGTAAAAGGCAACTTAATTTAATGCAGAGGAGAGGAGGTTGCTGAGACTATAGTAGAAGGACCCAAAACAGGAGTTCAGGATAATAGTTCTAAAATTAATAGTCATGAGAGAAAAACCAAGATGGCGGCATAGGTAAATGCCTAACTGCAGCCTCACACAACAATTAAAAACAACAACAACAACAACTAAAATACAAAATGAACATTATCCAGAACTACAGGAAAGTTGACTGATGGGAAATTCTACAACTAGAAGGAAAGAGAAAACCAGAAGGAAAATCAGAGGAGCTGTAAAAGCCTAAGGTACAGAGTCATGGTGCGCTTGTGGGGAGAGGACTGAGCTGGAGAGGAGGGGCGGCTGAGTGCCTGGCTGGCGTTCCCTAGCAGGAAGGAGATAAAAGCTCCAGATTGTGCTGAACCCCAGTTCTGGGTGAGACCCTGAGGACTAAGGCTCATTCAGAGGGACTCTGGGCTGTAAGGCGAAAACTCAGGAGAGCGGCGAAAGGCAGAGTCCCGGAGACATGCACATTGCGTTCAGAGGATGGACTGTTGACTGTGTCACTGGATTGCCTTAGTGGGAAGGAGACAAAAGCTCTGGACTACACTGAACCCTACTTCCAACTGCACTAAACCCGTTCCAGGCTCATTGGGAGAGACTAGACTGTCTGGTAGCAGGCGAAACTCGAGGGCACCTTTCTCTCAGAGTTGCTTGCAGTGAGTACCAAAGCAGTGAGTATCGAAGGACACTGAGGAACACTGAGACTCAGGAACCTCATAGGGCAGAGCTGACCAGTAGTCCAGGCTGTAGGCTCCACCCTGAAACTCCACCCCATCCAAGCTGAGCACAGAGGCTTTTGCAGTTTTCCAAGTCTAGTCAAATAAGGCTGTCTCCTGGCATAGACACAGCTGATCTTCAAAGCCAATTGGCCTGGAGGTCAGTTCCTCCCAGTGATACCAATAACAATCAAGACTTAACTACAATAAGGCTGTACACACAGTCCACAAAGGGGAGCACCAAGAGTGTCCACCTCAGGTAACTGGGAGGCTGACCCACTGAACCATATAGGACACCTTAGCACACAAAGCCACCCTACCAACTCAGGAAAGCTGCGAAAATGCCGAGAGAAGGAAATAGATCACAAACGAAAGAAATGGAGAACAACAAGTGACTGGATATAGAGTTCAAAACCACAGTTATAAGGTTTTTCAAGAATTTCCTAAAAAAATGGCCAATAAAATAAACGACACCTATGAGGATATTAAAAGGGATCAACTAGAAATAAAGGAAACATTGTCTGAAATAAAAAATATTATACAGAGTCCTAAAAACAGACTGGAAGATTGCAAGAATCAAGTCAAAGATTTGGAACACAAAGAGCCAGAGGACACTCCTCCGCAGAAGCAAGAAGACAAGAGAATCCAGAAAGTTGAAGATAATGTAAGAAACCTCTGGGACAACTTCAAGCGAACCAACATCTGAATTATGGGCGTCCCAGAAGATGACAGAGAGCAAGATACCGAAAACATATTGAAAGAAATAGTGACAGAAAACTTTTTCCCACCTGGGGAAAAAATTAGACTTAAAAGTCCAGGAAGTGCACAGAACCCCAAACAAAAAGAATCCAAAGAGGACCACACCAAGACACATCATAATTAAAATTTCAAGAGCTAAAGACAAAGAGAGAATATTAAAAGCAGCAAGACAAAAGCAGGTAGTTACCTATAAAGGAGCACCCATAAGATTGTCAGCTGATTTCTCAACAGAAACCATGCAAGCCAGAAGGGAATGGCAAGACATATTCTAGGTGATGAATAGCAAGAACCTACAGCCAAAAATACTCTCCCCAGCAAAGCTATCACTCAGAATTGAAGGCCAGATAAAAAGCTTCACAAATAAAAAAAAGCTAAAGGAGTTCATCACTGCCAAGCCAGAATTAAATGAATTGCTGAAGGGGGTTCTCTAGGAAGAGGAAGAAAATAAAGATAAAAATTATGAACAACAAATATGTAACTATCAATAAGTGAATCTAAAAACCAAGGGAATTAAAAAATCTGATGAACAATATTAACTGGTGAATATAATAGAATCAGAGGCATGGAAGGGGAGTGAACTGATGATTCTCAGGGAAAAGGGGAGTGGGGGTTGCGGAAAGAGACTGAACATAAACTGCACCTATGGATGAGAACAATGGGGGATGGGGAAAGGGCAGAGGGAGGGATGGGAACCTGGTGGAGGGGAGCAATGGAGGGAAAAAAATGAACATTTGAAATAATACAAACAATAAAGATTTATTAAAAAAATAAAATTAAATTAATAGTCATGACACCAACTGTAAACTATTATTTTTACATGACAGAATAAAACCATACATATCTTACATCTAAGAAACCTATTTCTTTCATTTACCGGAGTTTCTCAGATTAACAAAGAGGCCATATGTCATATTCCAATATAATGAAGAGAAAAATAAAGAAATAAAATTTTATTTGCATACCTGTTATATGCAAAATACTTTATCATATATGTCTCTTCATTAAAACTGCAAAATATAACTATCCTCATTTTATTTTTTTTACATATATATTTTATTGATATTTTACAGTGAGGGAGAGAGAGAGAGAGCTAGAAACGTCAATGAGAGAGAAACATCGACCACCTGCCTCTTGCACACCCCCTTGACTGGAATTGAACCCGGGACCTTTCAGTCCACAGACCAACGCTCTACCACTGAGCCAAACCGGTTTCGGCAATAACTATCCTCATTTTATAGATAAAAAAAACTGAGACTCAGAGGGGATAGAGCCTGATCAGGATATATAAAATCTCAACAGTAGATGTGAATTTGAACCTGAACCTAAAATTCATGCTGTTTATATTACTCTGCCCCTGTAAAATACTTTCCAGCACATTATTACTTTTGTTACCACATTTTATAAGAAGCAAATTATTGAAGTGACAGTAACTGACAAAAAGCAACAGCAGGAGAAAAAACTATAAAGTATCTAGAACACAAAAAATGAGACAATTTAATGCAATTACCAATAACGTATAAACTACAACCACCTCAAAAGAATTTAACAGCAGAGAATAATGTCAATGCACACAATGAATTCTAAATTCTATAGCCTCCAAATCAGATTGGTTAAATTAAAAAAGACCAGAATTATGCTACATTTTAAAAAGATTTCAATTTCTTACTGGCTTTGTAATCTTGGGTAAGATGATGAACTATTTTTTGTTCTTCTGTTTTCCCATCTGTAAAATGAGAATAATAATACTACCTTTTTTATAGAGCTAATACATTAATTAATTCATTAAGTGAATTAATACATATAAATCCATTAGAATAGTTCTTAAAACAGAGCAAGAGTTCTAAAAATATTAGCTAATAAAATCATTGTTAATTATCTTCAAACTTCATTTTTAAGAAATACTACCTTAGTGCATGCTAGGTAAATGAGATATTACTAAAATGTGATCCATGTAATAGACAATTAATTATAGAGGTTGGGTGAGAGAGAAAAGACTAAAAATGGGAATGCAAAAAAAAGTGAGAGATGAATGTACACAAAACAGAAGAGAGGTGTTAAATCATTTTGCCCACACCTCCATTAACATTTATCTCACCATATTATAATCAACTGGATAAATATCTATCTTCTCTATAAGTTATGAGGGTTTTGAGGACAGGCACTTATATTTATACTGTCAGCCCAACATAGTACTTGCAATATAGTAGATACTAAATAAGTGTATAATGAAATAAGGGGGATTTTAGATCAATGTTGGGAGTACCTGGTTTTACCATATTCTAATTGGACTGGGGGCAGAGTCAGTAAAGACCTATTATCACTCTTTGTTTAACTGATTATCAATATCCTACATCCCCAGTCTTTCTGAACTAGAAAAATATGTTCAAAATATATTTGATTAGCTTCAAAATTATAAACTTGTCAAATTATGATAAAACAAATTTTAATAATTTATTGGCATTACCCCATACATCAAGGGGTTGTGGGTTCAATTCCTGCTCAGGACATATTCCTGAGTTTCAAGTTCGATCTCTGGTTGAGGTGTGTGCGGGAAGCAGCCAATCGATGTTTTTCAACTCTCTCTCTCTCAAAATCAATGAGGGGCATGTCCTTGGGTGAGGGTTAAAAGATAGATGTCTGTCTTTGTGTGTGTGTGTGTGTGTATGTGTGTGTGTGTGTGTGTGTGTGGCTGGCTCTGATTAGCCTATTATGCCCAGAAGTTAACCCTAATGGTCAAATGGTCAGAGTCATAGCAATAAACAATACTAAATAAGAAACACACCTACCTTTTAGCTGTTAATCTGCTAAATGCAGTACAGCTACAAAGAAGATACCTGATCTCCAGTACCAAAGAAAGCATATTTGGGGATGAGCAACCCTAAATCCCCTTGTCTGGGACCACCCTTACTGCAGGCCCTGTGAAGTATACAGCCTAAGCAACCACATAACAACGCCCCCTCCCTCACAGATGCTTGGTATAGGGGTTACCCACAACCCAAGAAAGAAGAAAATTCAATTCTCCAGGAATCTAGAAAGCTGGAAATAAAACCTTAGCTGAGAGATCATTTATCATGTGGTCTGGAGGCAGCTTTGCAGCAAGCCAAAGTCACGTTTAAGCTGAAGCTACTAAGGGGGAAAGCAGAAGCCATGAGAAAGCCAGTCTGTGAAGGAGAAAATGGAGCAGTGCTAGGGCCAGGGTGGGGGGGACGGGGCACTTGCCTCAGGTGCAACATGGAGAGGGCAACAAAAATTCAGTAATCAAGAAAATCAACGTCGTAGAAGGGAGCTGAGCGGCACAGGAAGAAGCTGAAGAGAGTCCACACAGGACAAAGGCGGAGGACGGAGGGCAGGGACTTTCCCAGTGTCTGCTCTGGGTTCCAGCTACGGTTCATTTCAGGGGCCTCTGTCGCCTTACAGTAACAACCACTGCAACTGCCAGCCCTGCCACCATCTCTTCTAGCAGGCTAGCTTAAGTGGCTTCTCTCTCTCTCTCTCTCTCTCTCTCTCTCTCTCTCTCTCTCTCTCTCTTTTATTTTTAAATATATTTTATTGATTTTTTACAGAGAGGAAGGAAAAGGGATAGAGAATTAGAAACATCGATGAGAGAAAAACATTGATCAGCTGCCTCCTGCACACTCTCTACTGGGGATGTGCCTGCAAGCAAGATACATGCCCTTGATTGGAATCAAACCTGGGACCCTAGAGTCTGCAGGCTGACGCTCTATCCACTGAGCAAAACCAGTTAGGGTGGCTTCCCTTCTCATAGGCTAGCTTTAGTGGATTTGTGTTTCCTGAAACCTTGACTAATACTCTATTTGGGAAAATGAGACAGACATCTAAAGCTTTAAAAAAAAAATCAAGGCAATATATAATTAACTACCAAAAAATGGTGCTGAAATCAGTGCTACAGAAGTTCAGAGATGACTGTGGGTGGCCAGGAAGGATAAGGTTAGCTTAGATAGAGGTGAGGAGAAGTATATACTAAGCAAACAGATCAAAGTACATGGGAAGGGAGCCAGGGAAAGGAGAGGAAGTGAAGGGGAAGGAATGATTCTCACACACCCGGTATCAAAGCCCAGGAAGTAAATACAGCTCCATGCGTTTATGCCTCCAGCCCTCACATCACACTGTTCATTACCCTGATACACAGTGACCCTTCCCCCTTTTGCTCATGTTCGAATCCTTTCACATCTTTCAGCAACCAGTTCAAACAACATTTCTTTGAAGAGGTATCCTATTCAAAAGAAGGTATAGGCCAGAATTAAGGTTGTCACTGGAAAAAAGAAAGGAAGAAAAGAGGATATGGCAGGAGGGAAGGTTAAGGGGCTGAATGCAGTGGCAAGAGATATCCTCTGGTGGAGAGCAAACTTGAGATGTTGTCCTATGTGTTAGGTACGTAGGACGTGACCCTGTTCAACAGAGAGGAATGATGGGGGCTCAAGAAACCAGAGGCAGGTGTAGAGGGTGTGCTGATGACTAACAGGATGGCGAGCTGCACCTGAGGCCTTGGAGAGGTGAAAATGTGCAAATGCGTTGTGGTCCATTTTTGTGCATTCTGTGATTTTCTCTAAGAAACAGTAAATCTTAGGGACAAACTGAAGAAAAACAGAGGGGGGTGGGTGGGTAGAGGGGCCTTGACTTTCAAATAATCACATACTTACTGATATTTCCCAATAAAATCAAGCTTTCTTGCCCACCTCCCCACCCCAACCCCACCTCCCACCCACTCCCATCCTCCTGCCACAAGACCCCAGAGGCCATAATAAAGAAAAAAAAAGAAAAAAGAGCAGCCATTTAAGAACATTAATTTGAATCCCCCATGAACAAAAATAAATCTTGGTATTATATCAAATCTTGCTATATTTAACCTAGGGTAAGGGCTGCCAGAATAGATGTCAGATTTATAATGTATATACTTGAAGGGCTTCTTCCCCACCCCCAAAACTGGTATGCATATATCAAGTAAATATTCTGTAACAACTCCTCATTAAAATGATAACCCCACTCCCAGGGAATCAAAATATTTTGTTAGTTATAATTTCCATATGCAAATCCCTTACTCTATAATTATGACTAATAATAGCCTGCTCAAAGGGCTTGCTCTATGCAACAGGCTAAGGAAATACCTACAAGTCTATATATATAACTATATACATATTAAATATATCCTATTAAAAATAAATAAATAAATAAATAAATCCTATTAGACAACTGCTACTGTTTAAAAAACACAACTAAAGGCACAAAGAATCGCCTTAAACATCAGAAAACACTTTAAATAAATTTAACTTGGCATCATGCTCTCCTTCACACTAAACCTCATTGTCTCCCACACACGTTAGGAATTGTGTTCACATGTAGGTACTTGTAGTGATATCAGTGCTTAGATATACCCCGATATGAAACTTTAATTGTAAAGGGTTATCTCTGGGCATCAGTTACCTCAGTTTGTAAGTTTGTCTTGGTGTGTTTGTGTTCCCTCGTTAGTGAGTGCATACAGGTGTTTGAGTATATGTACCGAGGGAGGGTATATCTTCTCAGGTAAAAAAAGTGTACACATCTGTGAAGAAACTTTGTCTATATTTCAGTGATTCTCAAAATGAACTGTTAAGTGTAACAACGAAAGATAGTCACAAAAGATTATATATTGTATGATTTCATTTATATGAAATGTCCAGAGTAGGCAAATTAAAACCATAATGAGGTACATTTTACATCCTCTAGTGTGGCTAAAATAAAAAAGGCTGACAACACTGAAAATCAGTGACATTAAAAATGTGGAGAAAAACAACAACCCTGCCCAATGGGTTGGAGTGTCGTCCCATACACAAACAGGTTTCAGGTTCAATTCCCAGTCAGAGCACATGCCTAGGCTGGGATTCGATCCCAGGTCAGGGTGAGTACGGTTGACAACCAATTGATGTTCCTCTCTCACACTGATGTGATGAAAACAAAAACAAAACCACAGATACATAACACAGATAAATCTCAAAAACATTGTTACATGAAAGAAGCCAGACACAAGAAAGCACATACTACTGTACAATTCCATTTTCGTGACGTCTATGACTAGGCCAAAACAAATCTCTGGTTAGAAATGTGGAATCAAAGTGGTTGCCTTTGGAGAAGGGTGGGTGAAGGAAATGGCTGGAAAGGGACATGAAGGAACTTTCCATGGTGATAGAAATGTTTTCTAATCTGTCTTGGTAGAAGTTACATTGTATAAAATTATCAGAACTCCTTGAACTAGACACTCAAGATGTGCTCATATTGCCTGCCCCGTGTGGCTCAGAGACTGAGCATCGACCTATCACCCTTCATTCCGAGTCAAGGCAAATGCCCGGGCAGCCAGCCAATGATTCTCTCCTCACTGATGTTTCTCTCCCCACCCCCACTTCCTTCCTCTCTTAAATCAATAAAAATATATTAGAACAAAGATATGCACATATTACTGAATGTTAATTATACCTCATAAAACATACAAAATAGGAATCTGCTTCAAGGCATAGGTTAAGGATGTTTCAAATGAAATCTACATTACTACACATACATTGTCAATTTTGTGCCATTTGGATTATTCACATCTCTATTTGTTCGTTATTATAAACAATCCAATGGATTACAGACATGGATGGGTAGACAGATATAACTATATGTGTTCACCTTAATTTTTCATAAACAGCAAATCAAGTTTGATTTTTTTTAGGATTTCATTATGTGTACTAAATGGACTGTTACAAGTCCAGTAGAATTTTCTGTTTTTCTAGATCATTTTCCTTTCACTACAATGTTATAGCTGTGATTTTAGAGGCGTGAGAGAAAACTGAATGAGAAGAAGGCATGTGAATCAAATGTCAGCAAGAAAGGTTGATGACAGAAAGACAATAGAGCTTTAGCCACTATAACAGCCTAGAGCTGTGGTCGGCAAACTGAGGCTCATAAGCCACATTCGGCTCTTTGGCCCCTTGAGTGTGGCTCTTCCATAAAATACCACGGCCTTGCCGAACCCGGTTTGGCTCAGTGGATAGAGCATCAGCCTGCGGACTGAAAGGTCCCGGATTCAATTCCGGTCAAGGGCATGTACGTTGGTAGCGGGCACATGCCCAGTATGGAGTGTACAAGAGGCAGCTGATTGATGATTCTCATCGATGTTTCTAACTCTCTATCCCCCTCTCTTTCTCTCTGTAAAAAATCAATAAAATATATATATATTTAAAAATACCACGGCCTGGGCGAGTCTATTTTGAAGAAGTGGCATTAGAAGAAGTTTAAGTTTAAAAAATTTGGCTCTCAAAAGAAATTTCAATCATTGTACTGTTATTTGGCTCTGTTGACTAATGAGTTTGCCGACCACTGGCCTAGAGAATAATGCCCTCTTTAATTATTTTCATTAACAGCCTATAATTTTTATATTTAAGGGGAATTGAAAAGAATGAAGACTGCCAGCTAATTTGATCTTTAGAAGTTGATAATACAGCCTAAATAGCAAGAGCAGTGTACATCAGACTGACTCCTGAAAACCTACTGAGATCTTTTACTGACTTCCTTTCTTTTCATCTTTCCCCTCCCTCTATCCAGGTATATTTTTATCCCCACCACCTCTCACCCTTCCTATAATTTTACTCAGATCTAATCAATTATCCTATATGCCAAGCTCACCTCAGGTTCCAAGTAAATACATTTACAAAATTTTACTGTGTTCTAGTGTAGATAGGACATATAAACTCACACACAGTATACAGGGTATAGCCGGGGAAGACAGCGATGACCCGTGAGTGGAAAAAAGATGACTTCATTTGTTTCCCATCCCCACAACTGTAAAAGATCTCTCCCTCTGAACTCCTACCGCATGTTTTTATTCCCCACAGATGGCTCTCGCAGCGCTCTGAACTATGAACAAGCACACATGCCTCATCTCAAAGAGAGTAGTTCCCAGACTGAAAAAGAACAACAAAAAACCGTGTCTTAATGTCTGTATTCGCCCTGAGCCTAAGACAGTGCTTTGTACAAGATGGGGAAAGACACTCGTTGAACCAGTGAATGAGTGAATTAATGTGAATGAAAACAGTTGAAGGTGGAAGAGGATGAGGAGAAAACACTGAGGATTCTGCACAGAGAAAGGAGAAGGGAAGGAGAGTAGAAAAAAACTTGTGAAAACAACTACTTTTGTTAAAGTGAATAGGATTATATTTAAAAAAAACCTGAGAGTTGGAAAAAGCAATCACTATGCATCTAATATCACAGCTATCGGCTCCTATCTTTATTTCTTTAAAAAAATATGTTCTTATTGATTTTTAGAGTGAGAAGAAGGGAGAAGTGAGGGATAGAGAGGTAGAAACATCAATGGGAAAGTAACTTTATTGATGGGTCCCTACTGCACGTCCCCTACTGGGAATGGAGCCGACAACCCCGACATGTACCCTCAGGGCAGCGTTTCCCAAACTTCTCTCCTGATGAGAATCACCCGGTGGAGTGGTTAAAACACAGATTCCTGAATCCCAAAGAAGTGCTAAACTAGAATTTTTGGGAACATAGAGGTAAAATTGTATACTTAACTAGTGCTCTAAGCTTAGAGCCTCAGAAATAATGCCTCAGGGGACCAAATCAGCAACTTCTTCGTTCTTGGGTTAAGTATCAAACGCTGAGCACCGAACACCTTAAAATATCTCCCAACCCTTAATGTTCAGTGTGGTCTGACATGCAAGTTCTTCAAACCTACAAGATCCTGGATGATTTGTGCATGTTAATGTTTGAGAATCACCACCCTGCACCATGCAAGTCCTTTATGTTGTAGGGAACCTGTGTTTTGAGACTAGAAAAGTCTGATTAGAGTTTTACCAGAGTAAAACTCCAATCACTGTAATGGAGTTTGACTTTACGTCTTAACTTTAGGGGAAGCTAATTACAGAATAATAGTGCCTGAAGGGTTTTATGACAAAATTTTGGAATTAGTCATAAAAATATGATTAAAGGAAATTGAGCAGGTAAGTAACAGCCTCCAGAACTCATTTTGTGTGTGTGTGTGTGCATTCATGCCTACCTATCACACAGTTTGGAATGACACCTGTGGCCTATGTTTCCTGAATAAATAAAATCATGAATTTTTAAAAATCAGACATGTTTAGGGTTGGAATAATCTTAGGGTCATCTGGTCCAACAACCTCATTTTAAAGATGAGCAAGCTAGAAGTCCTGAGAGGTTCGAAAGTAAAAGTAAGCAAGCTGAGCCCTGGCCAGTTTGGCTACCTGGACAGAGCATCAGCCAGCGGACTGAAGGGTCGGTCCAGGGTTCGATTCCGGTTAAAGGCACATGCCTGGGTCGCAGGCTCGATCCCCACTAGGGGGCGTGCAGGAGGCAGGTGATCCATGATTGTCTTTCATCAATGATGTTTCTTTCTTCCTCTCCGAAATCAATAGAACATATTCTTTTTAAAAAATGTAAGCAAGCTGAGAACTAGAACGTTCCTTTCATAGGAATGTGTTAGAAAGGAGATTCTAAGTATTTATAAAAAAAAAACTAGGGGCTCTTAAAGAAGTGATAGGATAAAAAAAAAAAGTGCCTAGGACTAGGAAGAAGTAAATCAGGCTGGACAAAAACTATTTTCCTGAGCTTATTATTTTTTGACAGGCCAATTAATTAATCAATTTGATTTGCCAAAAAAAAAATCATCTGAAGGATTCTCAGAAAAAGAAACATGAGCTGCATGAAAATGTTACAAGCCAAGGGAGATCGCACATAACTAATTTGAATCTCACGGGCTTATTTCCTGTTCAAGCGTGACCTCCTGCGATAGGCTTTACTGCAGCGTTCATTACCAGACGACTTTTGGTTTTAAGAGAAGCCAAGGGCAAGCTGGAAACGCGATTAACTAAACATAGAACACAACAAAACACAACAACAACAAAAGCAAAAACCTGGGACCGTTTCTCGTTTGTTTATAATCAGAAGGCAGGCCTGCGGAGGAAACGTACCACCCACCGTAGGCAAAAGCGCAGCGTCCTCAAAAGAAACCCAGACAGACGCGACTTCACAGCCGGATCCAGCTGTGCTCCGGGGGAGCCGGGAATTTATGCTCAGACAAGAGCAAGAGATCAAACCGGCGAAAGCAAGACAAGACAGATTTTAATTTTTTAAAAGGGTGTGCCCTAAGGTGTTTTTTTTTCTTTCTTTCTTTTTCCTTTCCAACTTTCAACAAGCAGAAGCCTTTGAAGGAGTACTAGTGAGAAACCCTTTTAAGACGATCGTCCCCCGAGCGTCGCCTGGGTGGGGTGGAGGCAGGCGGGCGGCCGGGCGGGCGCCGCGGGCAGCGGCAGGAGGGGAAGGGAGGGGAAGGGAGGGGAGGGGGCCGGTCCCGAACCCGGGGAGGCCGGGCCCCCAAGTGATTCATCAGCTCAAGGTTCGCGCGCCTCCGCCGCAGGCGCCACCCAGCGCGCCCCAGGGCCCCCACCCAGGGCCCGGCCACCCCAAAGTATCCCCTGCTCAGTGTCCCCTGCTCCCTGAGAGGGACCCGTGAGGAAGAAGGAGACCCAGGCCGGCGGCTGGAGGAGCGGCAGCCTCTCCCTCCTCAGCCACCATGGCCGGCCGGTGCGACTCCCTGCCCGCGCCCGCAGACGGACTTCCTGGAAAGCACCCGCTGGACTTACCGGACCGGCGCCTGCTGGGGCCACCGACTCCTTCACCGACGCGCGAGGACTGCCGCGGCTCGGCCCCCAGCACCCGCCCGTCTGCCTAGGTCTGCCTCCCAGGGAGTTGCCGGACCCGCCCGCCCGCCGGGAGCACCCCCAACTCGACCGCGCTGTCTGTGAGGCTGGTTCCCCTCCGTCACCCACGCGCCTGCGCACTCCCAGGTCGCAGGGCACCTTGGGAGTTGTAGTTCTAGCGTACGGGGAGCCTCGCAGAACCCGGGCTTTACCATCTTCAAGACACTGAAGATACCAAGCCCACCTCCAGCTTGGAACGACGCTCTCTACTCCTGGAAATACTTAACCTCGACCCTATGGAGCTATGAGCAGCAGCTAGAGCCTCATTGGTATAGATTTCCTATTTACTTTGACTTTTACTAAAGAGGCACGCCTGGCACGGTTTGTATTGTGTGTACCCTTGGAGTAGTTGATGCGAGGCAGGGCATCCAGTCCTTTGAACTTGTTATGATCAATTTTATAGGTAAGCAAACAAAAGCTACGGCACCAAGAGGGTTATAAATCAAGAGGATGCCATCTCAAGGGCTTAGTGACCCTAATGATTTCTTTAGGCCTGCAATCAGGGATGATGTCAGGGCGATAGCAGTTTCGGCCCCATGCCTTCCTCCCGTTTCTGCTTCAAGCTCTACACTGAGAGGTGGAGCTGGCTCTCACGTGGGAGAGCGCTGATCAAGGGAGGGGACTGGGACAGATGGGTAGTCTGGGGGGCAGAACGAAGAGAGTGGGAATATTTCAGAGGACAGTGGATGGCTGTCTTTTGTGCATGGCTCTGAGGAGAGGGAACAGCAATGGCTTTCCATTTATTCATTTAGCCAGTCGCTGGGAGTATTTCTGTCCTGCCCATCAGGAATAAACCGTTCCTAGCAGTAATGCTCAGCTTTGACACACATCTTTCAAAAATGTAGCCATGAAGAGGACTGAAATGCCTCGGTGAGGTACATTCCAGCTACACCCAGTGTGGGAACCGACTAATGGCTAGACCTCTTCTGGCATCTACTTCATCCACTCAGAGCAGGGAGTAGCCTAGGTAAACACCTTGGAATTTCATGCAACTGGTACCCACTAATCGCAGCAATAAAGATAACTGATGAGTTGGCATTTTTAAGAAAAACCCCCTCCTAAAATTGCAAATACTCTTAGAAGGCCATCAACAATAAATTGTGTGGCTTTTGCATCTTACTATCTGTTGCATCTTGGTGTGAATCACTCTCAAATATTCCTGGAGATGATTTTCTGAGAACAACTTCCTACAGAGTTCAGGTTCAACAAATATTTATTGAGTACTTAAACCACATCAGGCAGTGTGCCAGCACTTCACTTATAATATTTATCCAAATCCTCCAAATAACCATTTAAAAAAAAGTGTTAGTATCTTCTTTCCACATCTACAGATGAGAGAACAATTTAAGTAATTTGCCAGACAATTTAAGTAATTTGCACAAGGTCACACAGCCAGTAATTGGAGATCTAGAAATAAAGCACAGGTATTCTGACTCACGTACTAGCATGCTTTCTACTGTTAATCAGATCAATGGGTCTCCTAAACCTCATCAAATTCTTTCATGTAAAATAATCTGTGAGCATGTCCTAATAACATGAAAAAAATTTCTCTGCCACAGTCCAGGGAAACGGTACTCTGGATGAAATTATATCTGGGTTCATTTGATAGCTCTGTTTTTCACTAGAAGTTAATATATAGGTATTCTTACTTACCAGTAAGTCTCCCATGAATTCCTGCTACTCCTCTGGGCCATCCCTCCAAGGGAAACTGATAAAATGCAATTCCTGAACAAGCAGAGGATCGTGGCCATCAGATATGATTTATTTTAAGAAAGACTTTCCTCTGCAATATGGCTCATTTTGCTTTGCCTTTTAGGCAGAAATGGCTTTCTATGCATTGTCTGATTGAATTAATATACACAGTTCATTCCTGACCTTCCAATATGGGGCTTAGGCACATATTAAATATATAGTTTTCTGTCCCAGGGGGCCCTGTGCCCCGAGTGAGCCCTGTGTCCCAGGGGGCCCTGTGCCCCGGGTGAGCCCTGTGTCCCAGGGGAAGCAGTGGGACCCAGGGGGGAGGGGCGGTGAGAACCAGAGGAGGAGTGAACTCTATTCGTGTGGTCCTGAGATAGCCACCATAAAACAAGCAGACTGACAAATGAGGAGTGGATTCTATTCATGTGATCCTGAGATAGTCACCATAAAACAAGCAGATTGTCAAATGACAGCGGGGAGGGGAAGGAGACCTGGGGGGAGATAAGAGAACAACAGAAGGACTGGTATGCATGAATACAACCAATGAACACAGAACTCTGGGGAGGGAGGGCATGAATGGGAGGTGGGGGGGACAATGGTAAGATATGTACACATATAATACCTTAATAAAAAAAATTGGAAAGTAAAAAAATATATATATATAGTTTCCTTTAGTTACTTATATTTAGTTTTTCCTAACAAATATTTGAATTTTATTTTAGTTCCTTTTTCTAAAATAATGTTATTCGGTGCTTGATTTTTCTCCTTCCATCAGATAAATATTATCATATTATAATCACAAGGCTTACAAACATGATTCTCCTAAACCCATGTATATTCAATACCACATATGGGACCAGCGATGTTAAGAATGATGACCTATACTGCCCTAGCAGCCTAGCTGGTTTGGTTCAGTGGATATAGTGTATTCCTGCAGGCTAAAGGGTCCTGGGTTCAATTCTGGTCAAGGACACGAACCTATGTTGCTGGCTCCTCCCTGGCCCAGGCCTTCATCAGGGCTCATGCAGGAAGCAACCCATCGATTTGTCTCTCTCACATTGATGTTTCTTTCTGTCTTTCCCTCTCTCTTCCACTCTCTCTAAAAATCAATGGAAAAATATCCTCAGGGGAGAATTAACAAAAAATAAAAAACAAAAAGAATAACGAACCATAAGGTTGCATTTTGATTCCTAATCAGGGCACATGTGGGGGTTGCGGGTTCCATCCCCAGTAAGGGGCATGCAAGAGGCAGCTGGTAAATGATTCTCTCTCATCATTGATGTTTCTATCTCTCTCTCCCTCTCCCTTCCTCTCTGAAATCAATAAAAATATTTTTTATTTTATTTTATTTTTTAAAAAACCATTTTATTGATTTTTTTTACAGAGAGGAGGAGAGGAACAGAGAGTTAGAAACATCGATGAGAGAGAATCATCGATCAGTTGCCTCTTGCATACCCCCTACTGGGGATGTGCCTGCAACCAAGGTACATGCCCTTGACCGGAATGGAACCCGGGACCTTTCAGTCCACAGGCCGACACACTATCCACTGAGCCAAACCAGTTTTGGCGCTAAAAATATATTTTAAAAAGGGAGAACGAGAGGAAGAGAAACATCAATGAGACAGAGAAACATCAATTGGCTGTCTGTTGCACACCCCCTTCTGGGGTTTGAACTTGCAACCCTGGCATGTGTCCTGACTGAGAATCAAACCGCCACCTCCAGGTTCATAGGATGATGCTCAACTACTGAGCCACACCAGCTAGGGCTAGAATGTTTTTTTTTTAAAAAAACAAATCAGATCATGTCACCCTCCTGCTCCAATCCACTCATGGCTTCCCATTATATTTTGAATAAAATCCTTGAATGACTATTTTATTTCCTACCTCATTCTCTCACTCTGCTCCAACCACACTGGCCTCCCTGAGGTTTCTCAAATGTATTCTGCCTCACAGGAGAATGCCTTTCTTCCCAAATATTCATGGCTCAAATCTTTATTTTAATATTTTGCTCACATGTCATTTTTAAAAGGCCTTCTCTGGTCACTTGACCCAGTCTTTCTCCCCTTTCCTTACTTCTTTGGCTTCATAGTACCTGTCACTACTTAACATCACCTTGCTTATGTGCTTAGCACAAGCTCCAAAAGGACTATACCTACCATCTGCATGTGCCTGACATACAGGAGGTATTAAATAAATGTTTATAAATAAATATTGAATCCTTCCCCCTGCCTCCTGTTCTCATTTTGGGAAACAAAACCAGAGAGTTTGCCAGTAAATGCCTGCCAGTGACCTGGTGCAGATATAAACACCCGCTATGAGAGCATTGGCTCCACAGGACAAGACACAGTGGAACTCACCCTGAAATGGGGACAGACTTCTTAAAAAAAAAAAAAAATATATATATATATATATATATATATATATATATATATATAATTGATTTTTTACAGAGAGGAAGGGAAAGGGATAGAGTTAGAAACATCCATGAGAGAGAAACATTGATCAGCTGCCTCCTGCACACCTCCCACTGGGGATGTGCCCATAACCAAGGTACATGCCCTTGACCAGAATCGAACCCGGGACCCTTCAGTTCGCAGGCCGACTGACGCTCTATCCTCTGAGCCAAACCAGTTTCGGCAGACTTCTTTTTTTTTAAAGGACTGTACTTTATGGGTTGCCATTATTAGCTTATAGTTAAAAACAAACAAACACAGTTCTTAAAGAGGAAAATAAAAGGAAAAGGAAAACCTGAACATTATATTTACATAAATAAGTGAAAAGGTAAATTAACTAAATTCTAGACGAAAGGAATCCTCCCCATTGCCATGTGACCTGCAGGCTTGGCTATGATCTGGTAATGGGGTTTTCCTTCTTTCTTCACACAAATATTGCCCTACTGTAATCACAAAGCTTACAAACACAAATCTTGCTTCGACCAACGAAATGTGGGCGGAAGTGACTATATGACAGCTGTGAGTAGGCGCTTTTAAGGGTCATTGTGTTTCTTACTTATGTGCTTACTCTCTCCCTTCACCAAGAGAATGTCATGAACCACACAGAGGATGGTCCTTCGTGGGTCCCAGAAACACAGGT
This sequence comes from Vespertilio murinus, assembly GCA_963924515.1. Classification (NCBI taxonomy): domain Eukaryota; kingdom Metazoa; phylum Chordata; class Mammalia; order Chiroptera; family Vespertilionidae; genus Vespertilio; species Vespertilio murinus. Next base: position 164,228,880 of record OZ004704.1, on the reverse strand, counting down.
GCTGACATGTCATGTGAGCAAGAAGTAAACTGAGATTCGAGTTTGTTTTGACTATAGACTGATTGTTTTGACTATTGACTAGCAAAAGCTGAATGCTGCATTGCCTATTCAGTGAGAGGTGATCCTAGAAAACAGAAGTGGTATGGCACCACTCCCCCATGCATTTAATCCCACTCCAAGTGACGGAAAAGTTTAAGTTCAACAACTAAAGAGAACAAATCTGAGACTGTTAGGTAAAATTTTTGAGTAAGGGACAGAGTACCGCTCAGTTAGTTTTCAGGGTTGGGTTAGAATGAAAGTGATAAAACAACACTGGAATTCTACGGAACGTATTACAAGCCCTAATTAGCGTTATCTTTAAACTTGCAGCCAGAAGAACTCATAAAGCAATGTCACACTGAATCATCATATGCAAACTAGTGCCAGAAGCAACTTTCTTGTTATCAAAGGGTTCCTTTAGGAAATAGTTTCCTTGATGCGCTTAAGTATTTTCTAAAAATGTATTTTATAGGAGAGTTGAGAATATTTCAGCTAAAGTTGAAACGAAGGTGTAAGAATTTCCTTCTGGAAGACTGGTGTTAATGAAAGCAGTGGGAGGTAGGAATCAGGAGATAATCACCATGGCAGGGCCACAGAATTTCATACAAAAGAATTTGAACGAACTCTGGCTTGAAATATGCTTCCCTGTCAACCCATCTGTGCCTGTTAGAAGCCTCATGTTTCATTGTCCATCTCAAATGCCTGTTTCTCACTCAGACTTCCCTAATGCCATTAGATGGAATTAATTTTGACATGCCTCATATTCTCATACCCTATTATGCTTCCACTGGAGATGCATACACATTTCTGCCAAATACCAAAGGGCTGAGAATTGGAATTTTCTGCTGAAGCCAAGTTGCTGACAAATATCACTGTCAAATAACAAACTTCTAGAAGACACGAATAAACCTAAAGAATTATGCCAAAATTTAGCCAACTTTCTAGCCACTGAGCCTAACAGGCTAGGGCCCAAAATTTAAATTTTACTATTTCAGTATTCTTTATTTTAAATGATAGTGTTAACATGATAAAGTTTAACACTGTATATTTATATTACATGTAAGTATAGGAACAATAATTTCCCAACACTGTCTGCTGTTACACTCTCTTATAGTCACTAGAGAGATTCAAATTTCAACCAAGGCGAGTGGATGAAAAAGATAAATGTCCTAAATGGAATTAAATAAGAATTAAATTCTGGCCGAAACCGGTTTGGCTCAGTGGATAGAGCGTCAGCCTGTGGACTGAAAGGTCCCAGGTTCGATTCCGGTCAAGGGCATGTACCTTGGTTGCGGGCACATCCCCAGTGGAGGGTGTGCGGGAGGCAGCTGATTGATGATTCTCTCTCATCGATGTTTCTTACTCTTTATCCCTCTCTCTTTTTCTCTGTGAAAAATCAATTTAAAAAAAAGAATTAAATTCTGGTTTTAAATTATAAATGCTAGGTACACTAAACATTTCCATAAAGAACAGAGTTATAATGTAATCCCTGTTTTTTTGTATTATTAAATTTTTGTATTTATTAACTAAAAAAATAACTTTCTTCCTAAGTTATCTAGCTATTACATTCTCTATATTTGTAGTAGCTGTCAACCTATTTCCCTATTTATCTACTTGAACATTTAACAATTTTTAATTATTTTGAATTGATTTTGAACATAAAATATATCTTTAACAATCTGCAATTATTATAGCATTTTACTTATCTAATATTTGCATTTATATTTTGAAAGAATTTCAACAAATAAGTCAGATTTCTTTTACTGCTTGTATCTAAATATTTGCATAATAATAAGTCTAAATAACACACTTTGTTTTTATCAGTGATACTGTTACTGATCAGATATAAGAATAACTTTTACACTTTAACCATGCCAAAGTTTAAGGATGATGGAAATAATATTAAAGTAGGCATTCTGAACGCTGAGGCCCAACGCACAGGCCAAACAGCCACGACTCTTTGTCTACTGTCACTAAGATAGAGTTAGATTTTAGGTAGGCACATGCACTGCTTATTCACAGGTAGCTTTTAATCAGTAAAAATCAAAGTCTTTATCCACACAGATGAGTTAAGTCATATTTTCCCAATTCTATTTTTTTTAATATATTTTATTTGATATTTTACAGAGAGAAAGGGAGAGAGAGAGAGAGAGAGCTAGAAACGTCAATGAGAGAGAAACACCGACCAGCTGCCTCTTGCACACCCCCTACTGGGGATGTGCCCGCAACCAATGTACATGCCCTTGACTGGAATCAAACCCGGGACCTTTCAGTCCGCAGACTGACGCTCTACCACTGAGCCAAACCGGTTTCGGCCCCATTCTATTTTTTGTAGTTGAGTTTTTATTGACTTTTTTGAAAAACACTGATTTGTTGTTCCACTTATTTATGCATTCATTAATTGATTATTGTATACTCACAATCTTGGCATATCAGGACATCTAACCCAGTGGTCGGCAAACTCATTAGTCTACAGAGCCAAATGTCAACAGTACAACAATTGAAATTTCTTTTGAGAGCCAGATTTTTTAAACTTAAACTTCTTCTAACGCCACTTCTTCAAAAGAGACTTGCCCAGGCCGTGGTATTTTGTGGAAGAGCCACTCTCAAGGGGCCAAAGAGCCACATGTGGCTCACAAGCCACAGTTTGATGACCACTGCTCTAACCAACTGAGCTACCTGGCAAGGGCATAGTAGTTGATTTTTTTGGATTAAAAGTAGATAACTGTTTTGTTACTTGTGTTAAATTTTTAAAAATTGATTTTTAAAGAGGATGGAAGGGAGGGGGAGAGACAGTAAAACATTGATGTGAGAGAGACACATCTATTGGTTGCTCTCCCATGCACCCAGACCAGGGCTGGGGTGGGAGCCTGCAACCCAGGTAAAAGCCCTTGACCTGAATCAAACCCGGGCTGATGCTCTATTCATTGAGTCAAACTGGCCAAGGCTTGTGTTAGATTTTTATCTGAGTAGGTACAGGCTTATTTATACTTTGGCCTCCTATGGCCCATCAGCTGGAGATCCAGTAGTTATTTTATCAGTATTATATTTAAACTAGAGGCCTGGTGCACAAAATTCGTGCATGGGATGTGTGTGTACCTCAGCCCAGCCTGCACCCTCTTCAATCTGAGACATCCCTCTCACAATCCAGGACTTCTGGCTCCCAACTGTTCGCCTGACTGCCTTCCTGATTGCCCTTAACCGCTTCTGCCTGTCAGCCTGATCACCCCTTAACCACTCCCCTGCCAGCCCGATTGATGCCTAACTGCTCCCCTGCCAGCCTGTTTGCCCCTAACTGTCCTCCCCTGCAGGCCTGGTCACTCCTAACTGCCCTGCCCTGCAGGCCTGGTCACCCCTAACTGCCCTCCCCACTACTGCCCTTCCCTATAGGCCCAGTCACCCCAACTTCCCTTCTCTGCCATACTGGTCACCCCTAACTACCCTCCCCTGCAGGCTTGACTACCTACAACTTCCCTCCCTTGCAGGCCTGGTCTCTCCCAACTGCCCTCCCCTGCTGGCCATCTTGTGTTCACATGGGGGCAGCCATCTTTGACTTCATGGGGGTGGCAATCTTGTGTGTTGGAGTGATGGTTAATTTGCATATTACTCTTTTATTAGATAGGAGGATAGAGGCCTGGTGCATGGGTGGGGGCATGCTGCTTTGCCCTGAAGGGTGTCCCAGATCAGGGTGGGGGTTCCCTTGGGGTGTGGGGCAGCCTGGGTGAGGGGCCTGTGGTGGTTTGCAGGCTGGCCATGCCCCCTGGCAACCCAAGCAGAGGCCCTGGTATTTGCGATTTATTTATCTTCTACAATTGAAACTTTGTAACCTTGAATGGAGGCCTAGGCCAGCCAGGGGTGCAGAAAGCTTGGCTTTCTCCATTGCTGGGGGCAACTCAAGCCTCCTGCTCTCTTTAGCTCCATGGTTGTTGCCATTTTTGTTGGGATTTACTTATCTTTTATAATTGAACTTTGTAGCCTTGAGTAGAGGCCTAAGCCAGCCAGGGTGTGTGGAAAGCTTGGCTTCCTCCATTGCTGGGGAAATCCAAGCCTCCTGCTCACTTTGGCTGCAGCCATCTTGGTTGGGTTAATTTGTATACTCACTTCTGATTGGCTGTTGGGTATGGCTTGTGGGTGTAGTGGAGTGATGGTTACATATTACTCTTTTATTAGATAGAACCAGAGGCCCTATGCATGAAAATTTGTGCAAGAGTAGGCCATTCCCCCCCCCCCTGCCACCCCCCCCCCCCCCCCACACACACACAATGCCCCCGCTGCCAACACCGGCTTCCCTCCGGCACCTGGCTGCTTCCTTTTGGCTGCCTGCAGGCACCCGGGATCTGGGCTGCTTCCTTCAGGCCCCAGCTTCATCAGGAAGAACATACAGAATGACGTCTGATCTAATTAGCATATTACCCTTTTATTATTATAGATTACTGGTGAACATCTATTCAAAACATGCCATGGAAAGAACCCTGCAGTGGCTAAGCCCTTCTGGTTAAATTTCTTCCATGAATTTACTTATGATCAAGAGCCAAAAAAGACTGTTTAACCCAGTCATTTAACTATTTAGCTGCACTGTTATGTAGCCCACATGTCTCAAGAACGTTTTGAGACTCTGATAAACATCTTGCTAAAACCCAAATATAGTGTGCTCAATCTGACCAAACTCTCATGATTTCCTATTATTCATTAAATGAATCTGTGCTGTCTCTTATGGATCACTGCTTCACTTCCTGGTGCTTATAAACCACTAAAGTGGGTATTACACTTTTCTAGAGTTTTGCTCAGGATTGATGGATTCAGTGGTCTAGATTTAAAGACATTAACACATACATCCTTTGCGACACGCACCTTCCTGATTTTCCTACATCATCTCCTTTCTTAGGTTGGTTGAGCCTAAAGCATAGCCCCACCTCATTCAAGCACACATACCGTATTTGCCGGCGTATAAGACGATTTTTCGGCCCTGAAAAATATGCCTCCAAGTGGGGGGTAGTCTTATATGGCGAGTATATAACAAATATATATTTTTAGTGGAAATGTTAGGGGGTCGTATTATACACCCAGTCGTCTTATACGCCGGCAAATACGTATTTTTCAGGGCCAAAAAATCGTCTTATACGCCAAATACGGTACATCTAGTTCCCACTGAGGTCCTGTGACAGGTGGGACACTTGCTAGAGGTTGTGAGCATCTGCTCATGCTCCCTGAGTGGAAGGACAGGGAAGTGGGTCGGCAGCTGGGCAGAGAGGGTGTGTGGGGCACCATTTCACGTAGCACAGAGAAAGGCTGAACGATTAAACCGAGAGGAGTGGTCCACAGCAGTGTCGAGTCTACCCTCAGCAGACCCGTGCCAGGCTGCCAAACCCAAAGGAGGACACCCAGAAAGCAGAGCAAGTACAAACACGTTGAGACATCAGGGAAGCCGCGAGGAGCGGAGCGTAATGAGAGGGTGGGTCAGGAGTAACTCCCGAGTCAGCTGTCTTGTTTATATTCAATTCTTGGAATGACAGAGGAGGGCCTGTCTGAATGCCAGATGGAAACACAAAACTGAGTGAGATTCAGTCCTGCTTAAATTCCCGACATTGTCAGCACAAAAAGGAAAACTTTGTTGGCATTAAGAGCCATGGATACTTATTTAGGTTAGTATTTGGGATAGAAATACCTAAGTGCCTTTTGTACGCCAAGCACTGTTCAAAGTGTTTTATACATTCATCCTCATGATGGTGCCACTGTGAAGTGTGATCATGATTCCCGGTCTACAGGTGAGGAAACTGAGGCTAGGTAATCTGCAGAAATTCACACAACTAACAGAAGTGAGATTTGAACGAGGCAAGTATGACCTCAAAGTTCACACTTGTAACTCCTGTTCCTTATGGCCCCATCGATGGAAAGAGAATCCTTTAAATAAAAACAATTACTGTACTACCTTGTCCATGATAAGGTATGAAACAGCAAGTAGAAACTAGAATAGGTCTTAAATGCTCCTTCTTGGACCTTGTCATCAGTTTAAGTGACAAAGAGTTAAGCAGAGTTCAGCAGAAGGGCAGGAAGAGTAGGCTTTCTTGTTTTTCCAGGGCAAAACTTGATAGGTAACTTTGTGATTTTTATCCCAGCTTAGGCTTAAAACGGGAAGTCCTAAGTTGATATAAAAATTCAAGGTGAAACAGTTAACCCATATGGGTTGTCTGTATTCTTGTTCCCATTTATATTAATAAAGCTTAACTGTTTAGTTGAATATGTGCATTTCTGTTATAATGAGTTCTCCTTTCTCCCTCTGGCTACTACTTTATAGTTCTTTCTGCAAAATGGATTCATCTAACACGGTGCCAAATAGTTATTTTTAAAGAGATAATGTGTCTAAAATTTAACCAGATTCAGCCAGTCTTTACTTTCATTTTAAAAGGAAAGTTTATTCATTTCCAATGTTCTGTACACATTTTCACTTGGAAATTTCATTTCAGACACAAATAGATTTTATCTTTCAAAGCAAAAGGATCTTGATTAATTAAAACAGTATACATTTACATTAGCATTAAGTCTGGCTGGCAAATTCCCAAGGGTCAAACATGGCATCTACTTGTGCCAACTGGGATCAGGGTAAAAGCATTTTGCACTTCATTACATTTTGCTTTATCACACACTTAACTCCTTCACAATGTTCAATTTCACATGCAAAAAGCAAATTAGTTATTAATTCCATAACTAATATAATAAATGTCCACTTTTGCTTGAAAACTTTCAACATAAAAAAATAAGATTTTTCAATAACTGCTTAGCCAAATAAATGTTGCCCATAGAAGTTTAAACAATTTACAAAGTATTATTTCCTTTGTTCTCTTTCAAAACAATACAGGTACACATAAAATCCACATTACAGGCATCTAAACTGATAAAATATTACAGATTGGTGGCATGCAAGTATTGTACATTTTAAAATATATTTTATTGATTTTTTACAGAGGGGAAGGGAGAGGGATAGAGAATTAGAAACATCGATGGGAGAGAAACACTGATCTGCCTCCCACACACCTCCCACCTGGGATGTGCCCGCAACTAAGGTACATGCCCTTGACTTGAATCGAACCTGGGATCCTTGAGTCCGCAGGCCAACATTCTATCCACTGAGCCAAACCGGTTAGGGCAGTGGTTGGTAAACTCATTAGTCAACAGAGACAAATATCAACAGTATAAGAATTGAAATTTCTTTTGAGAGACAAACTTTTAAACTTAAACTATATAGGTAGGTACATTGTTATTAACTTAATTAGGTTAAGCTGGCCTTTTCTAAAATCTCAAGGGCCAAAGAGCCACATGTGGCTTGTGAGCTGCAGTTTGCCGACCACTGGGTTAGGGCATATTGCACTAATGAAGATGAAAAATGCTTATTTGTTTCCCTCAAATGGATGAAACAAAATTAAGATAAAGGTTTAATTAAAATATAAATATCCAATGTGGAGTTGTATTAAAAAAAACAACAACAAAGTGGCAGAGATACAAATTTTAGGTCAGTACAATTTCTTTCTTAACTAAGGATTGTCACTGGCAATATTTATGAATAAAATAAAATATCTTAACATGCACCTTTTTCTATCCATTTCATTCCTCATATGGCCAATTCCTATCTATCCACAGGGGACATGTTAATCCTGGCCCAGCTTCTCTCAATTGCACTGTGAACTTCTGATCAGCTTCTCTGTTATCCAGTCAACATGTGTGCAGACTTATGTATGCAGAGTCATTCCTCATATGGCCAATTCCTCATATGGCCAAATCAAGTCAACATGTGTGCAGACTTATGTATGCAGACTCATTCCTCATATGGCCAATTAACAGGGAACATGTTAATCCTGGCCCAGCTTCTCTCAATTGCACTGTGTATTTCTGATCAGCTTCTCTGTTATCCAGTCAACATGTGTGCAGACACACACACACACACACACACACACACACACACCTTAAATGAAAGCCTATGAGAAATGTGCTCCATTTAACTGTGCTCTATTTCCTTCTTTGCATTGTCCTCTTTCTTCCACCAATTTTGAGGAGAAGACATTATAAATGTTAAAATATCCTTTCAGAAAAGGCTGTTACTTGAGAACTACTCTGAAGACAGTAAAAACTGCTGAGGAGGAACAGACAACTAACTGTCTGTCTGTCGGTGGCAGGTTCAGACAGCTTCCTCTGAAGAGTGCCTTGTGAAGAGAGATGAAACTGTAATGGGAACAGGTTAAAAATCCCAAGATTCAGGAGCTGGAAGGGACCTTAGACAGCATCTGATCTGCCCACTTCATTTTCCAGATGAAATGAAGTCAAAATAGGTGAAAAGCCTTGCCCAAAGTCACACACAACTGATATCCACATCAGCACTGTTTTCCAAAAATACATGGTGACAAATGGAGCATTTTTACTTATTTATGTTTTGGAGCTGGAGAACAATTCAAGCAATGTTTATTAAGCACCTATTTTGTACAAGGCACCTTACTAGGTGTTACTAAAGGTACAAAGATTGACGAGAGTCCCTGTCTCCAAGTGCTTGTGAAAGTCCTGTGAGGTTAGGTTTCAAGATCCTTCTTAGCAGAAAACAATGCTGGCCAGAGCCAAGGTTGCTGGTGATAACAAGGCCAGGAGAGCTGATCTCACAAGTGATACTGTCTTCCCTTCACTACCAGAGCTCAGCCCATTACACAGCTGTTGACGCCCCAAGGACATTCTTCTCCTAGTCCCCTAGGCACATCCCAGGCCACAGCCTGCCCCACCCTGAATGGTGACAGAGCTGACAGGAGGGCAGCAGTGAGTGCCCCAGACCCTCGTCACTGTTTGCTTCCCTCTGTGTCCAATCCTGGCCTCTCTGCAAGGGTCTGACCCATCCCAAGGAGCTGTCAAAGTGACTCAGGAAAACGCCCTACCACACACATCACCGGTATATAACACACACTGCCCCATCAGCCACCTCTCCCATGTCTTTGTGGAAAATAAAGTAATCCCAGTCCTTTACATCATACTCATGCTTCCATTCCCCATACTAACAAAGAGTGGAAGATGTAATTGCTGGTGAAAGGAAAAGATAAGATTCAAGAGGCAGAGGAAAATATATATAGCTAATATGCAAAGTGTCCCCTTGGGAGTTCCACTGGGAGATGGGTAGTCTGGTTGCTTGATGTAATGTGCGCTGACCACCGGGGGCAGCTGGCAACCAGGGAAGGAAGGCCCCAGTTGGCAGCTGGAGGCCCTGATAGGTCCTAATGGCCGGCCAGGCCCAGGGACCTTACCCGTGCATGAATTTTGTGCACCAGTCTTCTAGTAGAAATAATAGAAATGATCTCCCACTTTTGTACAGTCCTTTCCAGTATAGTATTTTCATCCTGCTAGTTGATTATATTCTCACCACAACTCTGTGAGGTAGTTAGTGAAGGTATTGTTCCCTTTATAACATAGCTGAAGAACTTAGGCTTGAGAGATTAAGTGGCTTGTTCCAAAGTCACCCAGCTAAGAAAGTGTGGAGCCAAGTATTCAGGTTTCTTCACTCCAAATTCAGTGCTCTTCCCCCTATATAGTCTACTAGAGGCCTGGTGCACAAAATTTGTGTACTGGGGATGGTTCCTCAGCCTGGCTGGTACCCTCTCGCAATCCGGGAGCCCTCACTCTTGACTGTTCGCCTGCTCACTGCCTCCTGAGCTTGGCTTCTGGCTGAGTGGTGCTCCCCCTGTGGGAGCACATTGACCACCAGGGGGTAGCTCCTGCTTTGAGCACCCGCCCCCTGGTGGTCCGTGCGCGTCATAGTGACCAGTTGTTCTGCTGTTCGGTCTATTTGCATATTAGCCTTTTGTTATATAGGATAATTGACAGGCAATTAAATGATCATATACACCTGCTAACTGTCAGTGACAGGATTAGGAGTCAGTCTCTAAATCTGTTAATATGGTTCTCCCCCACCAGACGAACTAGCAAAGCCTAAGTGCTCAGAATGACTACCTTGGAAGATAGCAGAGAAATGTCTAGTCTCTTTCACCCTCCCCCAAATCAAAGATGCACCACAAAACTGGGATAATCTCTACTGCATGTACCGTCTTCCTAGCACAGTACCCAGAGGCAGGTTCAAATTTAAACCTTGGCACTCTGCCTCTGTCCATCTATTGAATGTTCAATCACTGATGTTATGGGCAGATGAGAAAGAGGAAAGCTGAGCAGAGTTACTTCAGCTGTTATGCAAGTTAAGACCTTTAATTTCCACCTTCCTTTTCCACCTCACCCAGCCTCTCCACTTTACTAAACTTCTGAACCACAACTGAAACCCAATCTAATCCAGAGTTGGCAGCAGGAAAGCAATGAATCCATCCTGGGTTCTAGGTACTTTCCTCCTTCTGGTTTGTTGGGGAAGGGGGTCATGTGACTTTCACCCAGAAGGCTCTGCCTGATGCTTCCATTCATCCTCACACCTTTTCTTTGCATGTGTCTCAGTCCTTTAGCTTTGAGGATGGTGTGGTATGTGGTGGGGAGATTTGAAATGAGGAGCAAAAGGAAAAACTGCCACTGGAAGGCAGAGCTAAAACATTTCATCTTAGTTCTCTGCTCATTAAAATGAAAGTAGCAAAAGATCAACCAAAGAACTTGAATGCATATATGCATCACCCATAGACACAGACAAAAGGGTGGTGAAGGCCTCAGGGGGCAGGCTAGAAGAGGTTAATGAGGGGGAAAAGGGGACTTACATAATACTTTCAACAATAAAGGTTATGTTTTTTTTTTAAAAGGAAAGAAGCTATTACTGCATCATCTCGGAAGGAAGCTTCAGGATTGTGACTTAAAACCCGATTCCAGAAACAGCTCCACTGAGTACAGGTAACAGGCCACAGGACCCAGAATTCACAACTTACCAGCCCTGCCTTTTGGTGCTGATGCCATAGAGACTTGCACTAAAGATGGTATCCACTTTGCAAAAAGGCACTCTACCCTCAAAACCCAAGAAACACATATCAAATTGTATCGATCCAGAGTTTTTGTACTCCCTGCCCCCCTCACAGTACCTAGGAGAGGACTAAGCACCCATATGCACGAAGAAGGAAATACCTGCAGACTCTTCTGTGAATGTAAAGCATGCTGACGCCTAACAGTGTTTTTCAAGTCTGAGCGTCTGACCTGATCTGGCAGTTATTCAGAGCACACGGGTCTCCCTGATGCTGGTGCCCCATGCTTCTGCCTGGAAGAGAAGCTGCTGCTGTGATCTGGTGTTCCAGGCTTGCCTTAGGGCAGTGGTTGGTACACTCATTAGTCAACTGAGCTTGCATGTAACTCGAGAGCCGCAGTTTGCTGACCACTGCCTTAGGGAAATGGTTTTGAGGAGTATATGCATTTGGGGTTTCTGAATTTTGAAGTGGAGATGAGCTTGTATTGTACAGTAATCTGTGTGCTCTCAGAGGGGTGAGCTGCACGTGCCCCTCCAGGTTAGTAATTCTCTATCTAAGCTAGGCCTGCAGCAACTCTGGAAGGGATAAGGGAAAAGGGCCTGAGGGACAGCATCTCCCTCCAATCAGTTGCCCAGCTTTAGCCAAGGAGCTCCATACAGTAATTAGTGATCTTTATGTACAAAACACTTAGATAGAGTGTACCCTACACAGATGGAAGGAAAGGGCTGCATCGTGCTGATGAAGATGAAAGAGCTTCTACTTACACACTATAGGCATATGGAGAGATTTGGTGCTGAAACAATCAAATGATTTCGAAGTTTCTAATCATTAGTCCCTAAGGTTGTTGACCACACACACTGTGAAATCTGCGGGGTGAGGACCTAAAATGCAAACTCTAGGGGATGATTTCACATTAACCTGGGCCCGCAGCAACTCTATAGAGGACAAGGGACAAGGAGCTGGGAGAGAGCATCTCCCTTCAATCTGTTGTCCAGATGTAGCCAAACACCTATTATTTAGATATTTGGCCACACACACACACACACACACACACACACACACACACGTATTTACATTAGGCCCTAACAAGATAAAAGGAAAAGATTTACTCATGCCTATGACGATGAAACAGCATCCTTTACACACTTCCGTACGGTGGGGAGATGTAGTGCTGGACTAGTGATGTGACCTCCGGATTTCCAGAATTTGTCTTCTAAAAGTCACCTTTTACAATTCATGCTGTGATGTGAGCCTGCAGGTCCTGGTGAGTGATTCTGCACTCACTGTGGGCCTGTCCACATCTAAGAGAGGCGGTCTGGGAAGGGATTATCTCCCTTCAATCGGTTGTCCAGATGTTGCCAAATATCTCAGCATCATATTTGGCAAATGCATACATATAAAAATATTTTATACATGTTATGTGCCATCATGATGAATGGTAAGGGATTAATCATGCTCATAATAATGAAAAAACTACTTGCACACTTTGGGAAGATGCTCCAGAGATGAAGTCCTAGGCTGATTAAATGAGTTACAGGCTCTCCAAAATGTAAGTTTATCTTCTAATAGTTATCTTTAATATGTGAATACTCATGAAAATGTCACCTTTCAAGCTACTTTTAAAACCCAGGTAACATTAAGATAAATTGGTTAGATATACATATTAGATTTCATAGATTCTATTACATGTGAGTCAACTATTTTACAAGCTAAACCAGTGCTAAATTTTGATAATACCCCATTATCTTGCCTTAATACTATCAACAACTGCAGTACAGACTCTATTAAATTCTGACTTTTTTCTTGCTTTCTGTCAGGGTTTGTCAGAAACTGCTTTAGCCCCCAGTCCTCAGCACCTTGGGTCTGCAGAAAACACTCTGTAGAATTCAAGAATCCTTAGGGGTGAAGCTAAGAATGAGAGTGAATGAGAAAAGAAAGGAAAAAGTCCTATTTGCAGAGTCATGCCAGGGTCTTAGCACTTAAATATATCTGCAATGAATCTATAGTGCTAGGAGAAAGAAACAGGGGAGGAATGTTCTCCCCTTTGGTAGCCAAACATATGCATACACACATACACACACCACACAAAGGGTTGTATACATTGCTAATGCGTGTTTATAAACCACCATCTGGGGGCACCGGATAGGTGGAAGCCCTGATTTGTAAAATTTGCTAATTTCCTTGGTGTAAATACTCCCACCACCATGGCCAATTTCAAACTCCCAGCAAGAGATCCTGAACTTCTGAGCTCAGAAGAGGTGTAAATAGTACAGCATTATAGCATGTCTGCCGTACCGACGACAACAGTTGCAAATAGTCTTCAGAGCACAGGAAATAGTAAATGTACTTTTGAGTATTACTTTTTGTTTTTAATATAACTTGATTTTAAGTGCATGACATTTAATTTTTAATAATGGCCATGTTTAACAACCAGTTTGCAAAATTCTTGAAAATTTAATAATCAGTAAGCCTGCATGAGCTGGCTCCTACATTCCACATCTAAGTAAGTAAGGGGAAAGGAAAAATCAGACTGAAAAACCAATACATACTATTTACTGTGCCTTTTTTTTTTTTTGTATAGATAGGGAGACGTAGTGGAAAACTAAAGAATTTTTAGGGTTCTAAAAATGTCAACAGGTTCTGCTCATTCGTCCCTCAAAAATGTAAAATATTCTCAAGAAAATGAGACGTTTCAAAGAATTTTAGGGCTACAGATGTGAGTACTCAGAATACAGGTAAATGTCCAATTTTATAAAGGCTATCTACTTGAAACGGTTCCCACGTGTTCTACAAGCCAGCTGGAACGATATGTGAATTAACGTCTCATTTTTACAAAACTTGCTTAACTGCCTTCAAGCAACGCAGGAACATCAATTACTAAACAAATCCTGGGCTGGACCCACCTTCTGCCGGAGTCAGCAACCCCTTTAGCTCCAGCTGTTACCAGCCCTAGACATGCCGCCTTTACAAGACTCAGCATTACCGAGAAAAGAGGAAAGAGAATGAGTTGGAAGGAGCGGGAGAAGGGAACAAGGAAGGGAGACGTAAAAGCTAGTGTTAAGTAAGAGTGCCACCAGGTACAGCCTTGGGCACTGACAGTTATCAGAGACAGGTGCACTTGGGCCAAAGCCTGTAGTCACTTGTTCCCTTGTTTCGGCATCTGGCCACTGCAAGATTTATGCACACTGCCATGCAACCATCGCTGCCGTGCTGTCACAGCCTTCGTCCTTGAGGTGACAAACATCTGGATAAGTGATAATTCGCACTTTTTCCTGAGGTTGGCAAGTATCTGGATGGATCATGCCACGTAGACGAAAATCGGTATAATTTAACTTGAATGTTCACCTTTTGCCCTGCAATCTTGTTACACTAAGGAAAAAGCAATAAATCTTTCTAAAATCCTTTCTAATGTGTATCAGACAGCCTTGATTAATGAACGGTTATTATTGTTTTATTTGAGCGTGTGCCATTTTAAAAGCCTCCCTCTTACTAAAACTTAAAAATATCCCATCCTGACTGGAAAACTTTAAACCAGCTTTGTAAAAAAAAAAAAATTACCCATCAGAGACATGTTAAAGATTGAATTTATGTTGAATAATTAGTCAATAGGGGTGCCAATTCATTGTGCTACCCGTGAGTCTGTCTTGAAGCGTTATCTGTGGGTTAATAATCATTGTATGCTTATTTACTAAGGCTGTGTTAAAGCATCATAATGCTGTCTTGTTTTTATGAAGATGATCCCATTGATTTTTGATCAGTGGGGCATGTGCATTCAGTGTTATTTCTGGAACTAAGAATTTGTGCTAAATTGGGTTGCGTTTCTCACCCTGTGAAAGATTGGCAATACTAACTTCTTATATGGTCAGCAGAACACTTCTGCTGTTTTGAGCCTAACTCAAAGCTATGCATGTAAACAGAGGTAGGCCTCTATCATCATCAGCTACACACACACTTACACACTAAATGCCTTCTAGTGGTTATACAAAGTTCATGCAAGTGAGACAAACCCAATATGAAAGTGGTTAAGTGCTTTTCAGTTGTTGCCACCCACTAAGACCTGCCTATGTCCACTGGTGCAAGTTGCCAGAGGTGCCCACGAGCAAATAAAACAACCGCATGAGTTTAAAAATCCCAGATAAATAAGAAGTGCTAAAAAATAATAAAAATTAAATATTAGCTTTGCGATTAACGGAAATGAACCTTTGATAAAAATAGTCCCGGTGGGGAGGGAGAAGCAGTGTTGTTCACTTTTAAATGGCCGCCGTGGTGAAACTTTGCCTCTTGTAGAAATTTACTTTCGTTCTCCTTCAACTCGCTTTTTACGAACTGGGTAAGAAAGAAAGAAAGGTTAACATGACAAAGTGAAGGGATACTCCTTAAATTTCAGATAAACAACATCAAGCACTCAGAACAGCAATCTCACACACTTGAGGATTCAGTTACCTTAAATTTCAATATTCAATCACCCGTTGGGTTATCCTCTCATTCTTAGTTAACAATGAGAGAATCAACCCAGGGTCGGGTTGGATTTACATTTACATAAGGCTACGTCTGATAGTTGAGAATTTGAATGTCTGTAGGACTTTCCCAGTTCTGCAGAGTAGAGTAGACCCACAATGCGGTGAACTTCCAAATATTTTCTCGGTCACTCATCCGCAGCCCTTCTCAGCTTCTGTGCAACTCAATCACCTCCCAGCTTTAATGCCCCAGGATGACGCCCTCACAACCCATTAATTCTGATTATGGCTTGCAGACCAGGAGGATCTGCAGTGGGAAGTTCAACGTTTCTAAACCTGTTTTAAACAAAATCTCCTAAATATCAACCTCCAAGGAAGGTGTGATTCAGATGGCGACCAGACTTAGCGATTAAGGTTCCCTCAAACCGGTTCTTGGTACCCAAGAGGTTGCCTGGCTGCCCATTCCCAGGTTCTGCCACCGTCTTCTTCCCCCTTTCACCTCCATCTGCAGCCTCCTCTAGGGGTAGCAGGAGGACTACTCTCATCTTCTTGGATTTGGCAGAAATGGTGCCCTGAGTGTGGCCCTGCCCCAACTCTCCGCTTTAAATAGCCCAGCCTACTGCCTCGGCTGCAAAAATGCAAAGGTCTAACCCACAGTTACTGCTCCTGGGCGGGGATGGCCCCTCCACGTACTTCCAACGTCTCGTGGTGCCTGTTCTTCTTTGGTCTCCATGTTGTTCAGCTGTGGACCCCTCCACTTTTCCTAAACATCTTCCGACTGTTGCTTCCACCCTTCCCCAAAGCCCTGTTTGCTGGGATGCCTCCTTAGCCTCACCCTCTGCAGCCCAAAGGCCAGCACCGCCATCTGCCCGGCCGGCCTCCAGATGCCACACATTGCTCTTTGGCCGGGCCTCAGGGTCTCGGCTCAGTATGTGCAGGCAGAGAGCTGGGACACTAAATTTACCTGCTCCCTTCTGGTTTGAAACCTTCAGCTTCTATCTTGTCTACTATCTGAGTCCTCCCCATGGTCAGCACCACACTTTGTAGAACACTGTGCCCAGCTCCCCTGTCCACGGTCTGGTATTCTGACCCTGAACCTCATACTGGGGACTGAGACCTGCTATTGGCTAACTGCTTGCCAAGTGGACTATCACACCTGGAAGCCCTTTTGCTATGCTGCTTCGAGTGGCGGGGACGTCCCCAGACCAAGCCTTCCCAACCTGTCCCATTCTTCTGTGCTGTGGTTGACGAGGACATGCCCCACCTCATGTGAACAGGAGAAATGCCACAGATCCTCAGCAAAGAGTGGGCAGCAGGAAACATTAACGAGAGGCTATCTAGGCCTCTGAGTTTCCCTTCACAGCATAGTTCCACTAGTTCAGTTCACACGTAAATTACTAACGTATCAGGCTTAACCATATTTAAACCCAACTACAAAAGCACAGTCGGGCACAAACAAAGTGAATTAGGAATGTCCATGCCATTGTGTCCATCCACTAGATATCACCAGAGGGTGATTACGTGCAATAAGTAAGGAAAGAAGAAGCAAAAATATAAAGAAAACCAAGCAAAAACCACAGGTTGTCTGGGAAAAAAGAACAAACAGTTCTGTAGAGGATGCTACAATAAAGCTTAAAGTGTGAAGATGATGAAGATTCCCATGACCAGGTAAGAGTTTGCCTTTGATGAAGGGCCAGCACGAAAGGCCAGTGGGATGGTGCTATGTTAGAGCTGAAGTGGATAAATGAATGATCACCATGCTTTTCTAGTTGCTAACAGTGCCACAGTGTGCCCGCATTAATTACCCAGGTCATTATTCTTTGTGATGGCAGCTGCCACCCTTGTTCGTGGCCCTTGCTTGGTGAACTGATATCCAAATTTGAGGATCCTTGAATTCTCCTCGAGCATCTGGGCAATTTCCATCTCTACGGCGGTTCCCAACTGCTGTCTCTGGTTGCGGGTGCAGGTACATACATAGGATGACCAAGAAGAATGAGAAAACAGTTATTTGTGTGGCAAAGATACGTGGCTACTTGTTGGACAACAAACAAAGAGCCCAAAGTCTCCAAATGAATGGGAAAAAGTCACCTGAGACATTTCCTTCCATGCAGCCATTTGCTCCTTGTCTAGAAGCAAAACCCAACCGAGAGATAGCCAAGTCATCTGAGAGGACTAAGCCGATTATTTGTGAAGGAAAAGATGTAAAATGAAAGCAAAACCAGTATTTGGTGTTTCCAATTTACCCCATTGTTTATGGTTTAAACAAAGGGTGTTTTTTAAATAGGAAAACTGTCTTATAACAATCAATCCAATCCTTATCCAAAAATGGATTCTAGGATCCATATCCAAAAATAAGTAAAGATAATCAGTTAATGAGCCATTTTCTCTCAGCAGAGTCTCACTAGGAGATCCCCAACAGGCTTCACCACAGTCAAGTGAGTATCACACACTGAAGGGGTTGCTGGACTACAGAAAAGTAATCACGTTTCTTTATGTTTGTGAAAAGAGAGATTTTGCATGTCTTCTAAGTTGAGACATAGAGTAATAAAAACATTAAAAGCAGATTTTTTAAAGTGGCAGCATATAAAAATAAGAATTTAAAATTAAATTTAAGGAACACGGTATATTTTTTCATAATATATTCATTAAATATTTTTAAGTAAAAAGGACAGGCTTGTTTAGCAAAAGTAAACAATAAAGTATATCCTATATAATAAAGAGGTAATATGCAAATTGATCCTCACGTCCTTGCATCACAAGATGGCTGCCCCCTCATTGTCAAAGATGGCCTGCAGGGAAGGGCAATTGGGGGAGGGGGAAACCAGGCCTGCAGGGGAGGACAATTGGGGGTGATCGGGCAGGCAGGGGAGCAGTTAGGTGTCAATTAGGCCAGCAGGGGAGCAGTTAGGGAGTGATCAGGCTGGCAGGCAGAAGTGGTTAAGGGAAATCAGGCAGGCAGGAGAGCTGTTAGGAGCCAGAGGTCCTGGATTATGAGAGGGATATCCAGCTGATGGTTTAGGCCATGTGGGTTTAGGGCTTAAACCAGCAGTCGGACATCCTCCCAGGGGTCCCAGATTGGAGAGGGTGCAGGCTGGGCTGAGGGACACCCTCCCCAGTTCAGGAATTTTGTGCACCAGGCCTCTAGTAAAATATAAAAGCTCCCTTCCCCTAATATTCACATTCCCCACAGAGAAAGCCAGTTTGGTATATAGTATGTAGTCTTAAACATTTTCTATGCAT
This sequence comes from Vespertilio murinus, assembly GCA_963924515.1. Taxonomy (NCBI): domain Eukaryota; kingdom Metazoa; phylum Chordata; class Mammalia; order Chiroptera; family Vespertilionidae; genus Vespertilio; species Vespertilio murinus. The sequence goes on along the minus strand of OZ004704.1, from coordinate 164,210,237 downwards.
TCACATGTCTATGTAATCTTATGTACACCCTATTTTTTTCTTCTTCACAGAAATGGATTCTAGTAGCATATTGTTCTGAAAGATGTTTTTCTTTTTATTTTTAAGAATAGTAACACCTTTTCATGTAGGTGAGTACATGTTTACCTCATTGAACAGCTGCCCAGCATTCCACTGTAGTAATGCATCATAATATCTGCAGCTAGGTCCTAATGACTGTTCATTATATTGCTTTCCATTTCTAGTATTGCAAACCGTGCTGCAGGACCTTCCCGTGCACACAGTGTATCCTGGGGCATTTCTGCAAGTGTGCCTGGGAGGCACATTTCAGCAGGATCCAGGTGTAAGCATGTTTTAATTTTTGACATATTATTGACTTATCTTCAAAGGCTATGGCAACCTTTTCATTTGCTAGCAGTGTTTGAGTTACTGTTTTCCTTACCCTTAACGAACATGGGATATTACCATTCTTCTCATCCCTGTCAATCCAATAAGTGAAACTTACATTTTACTTGTACATATTTAATTGCTTTAATTTGCTTTTCTCAAATTATGAATAAGAACAATTAATTTTCTCATGCATTTGTATGTTTGTTTGTTTTTTAAACTACGAATCTCTGTAATTTGCCCATTTTTCCTGGGTTTTTTTTAAAGGCTTGTCAATTTCTTATATATTAAGAAATTAGCCCTTTGTCAAATTTGCTGAAAATACTTGTTCAGTTTCTTTCTTTTTTTGATTACTTAAAGACATTTTTTCCCTTTCATATGGTCAAATTTATCAATCTAGATTTTATGTCATGTTTAGAAAGTCTCCATTCCTGATATTTTCCACTTTTTTAAAATGATTTTGCATATTGTAATATTTAAATCTTATTTCATCTGAAATGAATTTTAATATAAGAATTAAAATACACCCTAGCCAGTTTAGCTCAGTGGATAGTGTCAGCCTACAGACTGAAGGGTCTTGGGTTCAATTCCGGTCAAAGGCACATGCCTGGATTGCAGGTTTGATCCCTAGTAGGAGGTGTGTAAGAGGCAGCCAATCAATGATACTGTCTCATCATTGATGTTTCTATCTCTCTCTCCCTTCTTCTCTGAAATCAATAAAAGTATGTTTAAAAAAGGAATTAAAATAGAACACCAACTTTATTTTGTTCCAAAATGGATTCTAGTAGCAAACTGTCCCACCATCTTTTACTTCATTTTTCTTCCATGATTTGAAATACCTCTTTGTTGCAAAATTCTTAGGTATACATGAGTGTTTCTGGACTCTATTACCCTGCCACTCTGTTTCTGTGCCAGTGTTATGCAACTGGATTGCTTTAATACCTTTTAAATTTGGAAATTTTAAGTATGGGGTAGATGAAGGATAAAAATTTATGGAGAAAGTTTTTGTGTCCTTTGCTCTTTATCTTTCTTTTCATCTAACAACCTGTCAAGTGAGTCTCTCTCTCTCTTTTTTAAAAAAAAAAATATTTTATTGATTTTTTACAGAGAGGGAGAGTCAGAAACATCAATGAGAGAGAATCATCAATCAGCTGCCTCCTGCACCCCCCCCCCCCCCAAGTGGGGATGTGCCTGCAACCAAGGTTCACATCCCCAGTGGGAATCGAACTTGGGACCTTCCCAGGCCTACGCTCTATCCACTGAGCCAAACTGGTTTCAGCTCAAGTGAGTCTCTTGCTAAGATATTAACAAAATGTGGTTCTTCCAGTAAGACAACAGTTTTAGGAATCACAGGGTGGAGTCAGCATTCTCAGCAATGCGGATGGATCTATGGGAGGGAGGAGCAGCAATAAAGTGAGAGATACTGACCTTGCAGTATCACGAGCAACTTCAGCTCATGACACACTTTCAAACAATGGGGCTGAATTAAGGACTGCGATCCAACCTCAGGTCGGGGCTGCCACAGCCACAGTTCTGGCTTCTGCCCCTGGAACGGGCCAAGTGGTGCTAGCACAGGGCAGCAGGAGCTCCTGGTGGGTGTGGCTGACTGAGAGGGGTGACATAAAAGTCCCTGTACTTCTCCCTACAAATCTCAAGCATATAGAACCCAGCACTTGGATAACTTGGAGGATGGCATGTTGATATAAAGGATGCAGGAGCTGAAAATTATGTTGGGGGGGGGCATGTAAAAGAGGGGGAGAAAGTAATATAATATAGGGCATCTTCCTTTCTCAGCCTGAGTTGTTTTTTTTTTTTTGTTTTTTTTTGAGGTCTTCTGTGTTGTATAAACCCAGGACAACTAAATGAGCACCAGAATTTCTTATAATTTGGATAGTATGTTTTTTTATATTAAGTCACTAAATACTAAAAAAGAGAGAAAAGTTTAAGCACACATTTCTTCATATAACCTTTTGTTTTTCTTTATTTTTATTAATGTCTTTTAAAAAATTGATTCTGAGAGAGAGGGAGGAAAAGAGGGGGGGAGGGAAAGAGAGAGAAACATCAATTGGTTGCCTCCTGCATATACCTCCACATCCCAAATGCACCCTCACTGGGGATTGAGCCTGCACCCTCACCTGGGCATGTGCCCTTACCAGGAATCAAACCAGTGACCTTTTGGTACAGAGGATGATGCTCAACCAACGAAGCCACACTGGCCAGGAAACCAGTCTGTTTTTCTTTAAGTAACCTCTTCACTACCTCAACTTATTTGTTCATGAATATGCATTACCGATTGCGCTCACAGGGCACCTGATTGAGTCATTACATAGTTAGCTGGGACCCACACGATGGGGGGTTCTCAGCAGGCCTCCATTTGGGTGCAGTTTCCTGCTGCAATGATATTATTGGGTCTCAGCTGCTGGCCCTGCCTGAGGACACTGTCTTAGAGATTAGTTTATTTCACACCCTTCCTTAGACAGAGGAGGAAACAGAGATTTACTTCTAACAGTGTGTGAGTCAGTGAACAAAACTTGGATGGAAATCAAGGTTTGTTTATGAATTTCCTCATTCTTAAACATAAAGCAAAACATTTTTCCAGTTGTTCTAGAACTTAACCCTCTTCTTGTCATGAGTAAAGAGAAGTCATTTCAGAGGCACACTGGCGGACTAACGTTGAAAAATTACACAAATCCATGCCTAGAGGACTGAGGAGGGGTGGTGAGGATGATGTTTTAGATGGGATTTATTTATTCTTTGTATCATTTTTTGTTAATCTTCATCTGAGGATATTTTTCCCATTAATTTTTACAGAGAGTGAAAGGGAGAGTGAGGGAAAGAGAGAAAGGGGGGGGGGGAGAGGGATGGGGGAAAGAGAAAGAGAGCAAAAGAGAAACATTAATGTGAGAGAGACCCATCATTGGTTGCCTCCCGCACGTGCCCTGACTGGGATGGGGATCAAACCTGCAACCCAGGTACCTGCCCTTGACTGGGAATCAAACCCGAGAACCTTCGGTATTTGGGCTGACATTTTAACTTCTGAGCCACACCAGCCAGGGCTTATTATTTTAAAAAAATGTTTTTATTGATTAGAGAGAGAGAGAGAGAGAGAGAGAGAGAGAGAGAGAGAAATTGGCTGCTCCTGCACGCTCCCTACTGGATCTAGAGGGAATTTAAGAGAGACTGTATTTTAGGGTCTTCTCCACTTGCTTTAGAAAAAGCTGCTCTATTCTAAATTTCCAGGATTTCAGCTCACTCACTACATATAAGGTTGTCAGACTTAGTTAATAAAAATACAGAACACCCAGTTAAATTTGAATTTTAATAAATAACAAATAAATAATGTAGTACAAGTATGACCCATGATATCCTTGGGATATAGTTATACTAAAAATTAATTGTTGCTATCTGAAATTCAAGTTAACTGTATTTTATCTGGCAACCTAATTAGATGGTATTTTACAAGGAACTAGGAACAGAGTATCTAGCTCGTCATTTCAGATACGGGGTTTCACTATGGCCTAAGCCAACACAAGAAGTTAAATATACTTTGGGCTGAAGTGTCCACTTCTGTCTTAGATCTCCTGGGGATATTTACTGAGAGAGCTCGACTTCTTCCTGATACTGCTCTCGTTGATAAATATCCCTGAGCTACCACTTCTCTTCCTTTGGCATTTTTCTCGCTTGTGTTCCTGCTCCCCTGCTTCCTGATGACCTTTAATTTACTGGCTGCTGGACACACACAGACATATGGCGCATCAGCTTCCCCTGAATGTGTCTGGTCTTCCCCTTGGGTGTCCCTCCACACCTCTGCATTCGGAAAGCTGTTTTGGTAATGCATCCCTTCTGGGGATGGTGAGGAAGTCTGCCTGTGTCCCAGTGGGGTTGCCACTCCCCGAGTAACAAGCCTTGGGAGGAGTGCAGGGCTGAACAGCCCTATTGTCCCGGTCAGCAAAAAGCAGAGTGGAGCTGTCCACGGAACCTGTCTCCAGGCTTGGGCAAAAGTCCTGAGCAGGCCCGGCCTGCACGGCTCGGCGGTTGAGCATCGGCCTTTGAACCAGGAGGTCACGATTCCATTTCCAGTCAGGACACATGCCCAGGTGGCAGGCCGAATCCCCAGTGTGGGGCATGGCATGCAGAAGGCAGATAATCAATGATTGTCTCTCATCATTGATGTTTCTATCTCTCTCTCCTCCTCCAATCAATAAAAATATAATGAAGTGTGTGTGTGGGGGGGTTGGGGGGGGTGTTGTTTCTGAGTAGGATCCTGGGGCTTTATCAGATCTTAGAGGGCCTAGACCAGGAAATTTCCCAGGTATGCAGGGGGCACTCTCAACAAGGTACTTTCCTCCATGTCTCTCCCCCACCCCACAAAAGAATGCTCACAGCACAAGACTCCTTGCTCTCTCCTCTTTCAGTTCCATTCCAGGACCCTTTCTTCCTACTGCACAGTGTCTAGACCCCTCAGATTCACTGAGTCTCACTGTGGACACTTCCCTGTGACAAGGGAGCAGGGCTACACGCCAAGAGCTGAGACGTGCTCCCTGAGAGCTGGAGCTGAAGCCGCAGAGCAAGTGTGGAGGCAGGGCAGGCAGGCTGAGGCTGGAGAGAGATCTTCAGGGGACAGGAAGTGGTGGCTCCAGGGAAAAACAACTTGCTTTGGCTGTAACAGAGCTGAAATTATGACCGCACCGTGGGTGAGTCCGATGCTACTCTTTATTTTATTTATTTATTTATTGATTGATTGATTAAAAGTATAATTTATTGATTTTTTTTTTACAGAGAGGAAGAGAGAGGGATAGAGAGCTAGAAACATCGATGAGAGAGAATCATCGATCAGCTGCCTCTTGCACACCCCCTACTGGGGATGTGCCCCCAACCAAGGTACATGCCCTTGACTGGAATCGAATCTGGGACCTTTCAGTCCACAGGCCGACGCTCTATCCACTGAGCCAAACCAGTTTTGGCTCTCTCTCTCTTTTTTAAAAAAAATTTTTTATTGTTTTTTTTTTTTCGTTTGTTTGTTTTTTTTTAAGAGAGGAAGGAAGAGGGATAGAGAGTTAGAAACATCTATCAGCTGTGTGCCCACAACCAAGGTACTTGCCCTTGACAGGAATCAAACCCAGGACCCCTCAGTCCACAGGCCGATGCTCTATCCACTGAGCCAAACTGGTTTCGGCCGATGATAATCTAAGCCAGGCCATTTTCTAGAACCCAAAGTCCTTTATTTATTTATTTTTAAAATATTTTTATTGATTTCAGAGAGGAAGGGAGAGAGAGATAGAAACATCAGTGATGAGAGAGGGAATCATTGATTGGCTGCCTCCTGCACGCCCCACACTGGGGATCGAGCCTGTTACCTGGGCATGCGTCCTGACCAGGAATCAAACGGTTCATAGATTGACACTCAACCACTGAGCCATGCCCGCCGGATATAGAACCCAAAGTCCTTTAAATGGGCTCTGTGGCCAGCACCAGACTGCAGGAGCCCGCTGTACTCTTTCAGCTCGGGGAACCTCCATCCAGGGACAGGAAGTCTGCCTCTGGGAGTGGCCACCCTGTAGCCAAAGTCCCAGTGATAGGCAACAACAAGGCTGCGGCAGGCATGGGTTGAGATTCCTGCTGAGAGGCCGCAGTGATGATGGCCGAACAGAGCAGCTGTCATACCTCTGCCCCCACCTGCCCTTTCTCCTCTAGGCCTGAGCAGTCCAGGGCTGGGGGCTACCTGGCTCTTTATAGCTCAGGTGGCCCCACTGTGCAATGCTTAATTAGGAACACGCTCTCCCCTCCTCCCTCATAGGTCTGCAGCTTTTATAATGTACAGGAAGGCCAGAGCATAAAATCGAGCAACAGAATTTTGTCTCTTAACTCTCTCCATTGTGGTGTGCAGCCTGTGGGTCAGCTTACCTGGTTGTCGATCTTGATTTCTGTCAAGGTGTCATTTTCTCTTAGCGCCTCCACCAGGGCCAGGATCCCAGCTCCAGTTATAAAATTGGATTCTATGTTTAGACTTTTCAAGGTCTTGTTCACTTTCAGCATATCTGCAAAAGCCTTATTATTCAAAGAGGAAATAACCATTAGGGTTTCTAAAGACCTATTTCCTGAATATGTCTCCCCACCCCAAAATTAAATGAGTCTTTTTTCACAGTACTTAAAAACTTAGTTAAATCATACCTTCACCTCAAAGCTAAAAGATAATTTAAAACTCAAAAAAATTGTTTAGTCCAGCAGCCCACACTTACGAATTTTATATATCTGTAAAACTAAAAAGAAAAAAAAAAGATAAAAGAAAAAAGAGAAGAAGATACTGACATAGGATTACAACTTTGCTTTGTTGAGTAAAGACACACACACAAACAAAACAAAACACCCCACTGCCATGTGTTATCACTACCAATGTTATTTTTGAGAAAAGGCAGTTTAACATTAGAAATATGTACAAAGGATTTAATTTCAGAATTATTTCATTTTGCCCCTTCTTATATGAATGGATTAAAAGAAAACCTTTACTACTGATTAGCAGTTAGACACTACTGATTTAGTTATATCATTTCAGGTCATCCAAAATCAGAACTCCTCAGATAACTCTTGTAGGGCAGCTATAAGTCTTATCTAAGGCTCAGAGGAATGAATAAAAAGATTCATAGGTGGACATATACAAGTGAAATTTCAGAACTCCAAGGAGAGAGTTCTCAAAGTTTCTAGCAAGAAAAAATAAGTTAGCCCTAGCTGGTTTGGCTCAGTGGATAGAGTCAGCCTACAGACCAAAGGGTCCTAGGTTCGATTCTGGTCAAGAGCACATGTCCAGGGTTGCAGGCTGGATCCCCAGGAGGGGGTGTGCAGGAGGCAGCCAATCAATGATTCTCTCTCATCGTTGATGTTTCTAACTCTCTCTCCCTTCTTCTCTGCAATCAATAAAAATATATTTATTTTAAAAATATGATATAAAATGTATAAAGCTCAAATGTGAAGACAAATAACTACAAATTGGTGATAGAAGAAGAAGGAGGGATGGAAGGTAGAATGAGTTCAGAAATTCCTTTATCTTTTCTAATGGAGGATAAAAAATTATCTAAGATGGCAAATTAAAAATAAAAATGTGCCAAAACCGGTTTGGCTCAGTGGTAGAGCGTCGGTCTGCGGACTGAAGGGTCCCGGGTTCGATTCCTGTCAAAGGCATGTACCTTGGTTGCGGGCACATCCCTGGTAGGGGGTGTGCAAGAGGCAGCTGGTCGATGTTTCTCTCTCATCGATGTTTCTGGCTCTCTATCTCTCTCCCTTCCTCTCTGTGGAATATCAATAAAATATATTTTAAAAAATAAAAAAATAAAAATGTATGTATACTAGTGTTTTTCTACTGTGATTGCATATTAGAATGACCTGGAAGCCTTAAAAATATACCAATGCTTAGGCCCCAACCCAGAATAATGAAAACATTTCAAAAAATATATTTTATTGATTTTTTACAGAGAGGAAGAAAGAGTGATAGAGAGGTAGAAACATCTATGAGAGAAAATCATCGATCAGCTGCCTCTTGCACACCCACCACTGGGGATGTTCCCGCAACCAAGGTACATGCCCTTGACAGAAATCGAACCTGGGACCTTTCAGTCTGCAGGCCGACACTCTATCCACTGAGCCAAACCGGTTTCGGCGATAGCTACATTTTTAATTGTTGACAGTATTACAGATGTCCCCATCTCATCCCCCACCGCTTTGCCCCCCTCCACCCAACCCCCATCCCACCATAGTCTGTGTCCTCCCACTATTGTCTGTGTCCATGATGGAGAGCTGCATTTTTGAAAAGCTCCCCAGGTGACTAACATTCAGCCAGGATTGACAGACACTTTAATTAAGTTATAAAGACAACAACCAGAAGAATGAAAAACAAACCAACAGTGATTATTCTGGGGAACAGAACAAGGAACGTCTAAACTATTAAAATTGTTTTTATGGAGGAAGAGACGGGAAGAATGGAGAAGGAATCCAACTTGGGGGTTTCTCAGGCTCTGCGCTGTGGACATTTGAGGCAGGGATTCCTTGCTGTGGGGGGATTTCTTGTGTACTGTGAAAGGGTTAGCAATCTCTGAGACCCACCAAATGCCAACAGTACCCCCTCTTCCCCACCCAGTAACAACAACCAAAATTATCTCCAGACACTGCCAAATGCCCCTGGAGGGCAAAACTGCCCTGAGCTGAGAACCACCGGACTAGAAGACTAATCCTGTGTATGAGTCAGGCAGTTAGTTGCTTGACCTAAAAAGCAAGTACAAAGATTTGGACTGACATGGCTGTATACCATGTAAATCGAAGTGTCGGGTCTTTAATTAGAATTAAATGTACACATTTTAATTAGAGCACCGGGGGGAACGCATCAGGCCTTTCCTTATGGATGCTTCAAGCTTTGAGATTTACTTTCATTATTAGAATAACAAAATGTCAGAGCAATTATGCCTTTATAGAAAAGGCTGCAGGACCTCCTGGCAAGCAGCCAGAGCTTGCCAATTTCTTTTAAACTTGAGAAAACACTTTTCTCATACTGAACAAAGCAGGGAAGACCCAGCCAAACATAACCCTGGGCAGTAGGCCCAAGTTCATTTAAGTTCAGCAAATATTTGAGCATCTATTACATGTGCTGGGGATGATAACATTAGTAAAACAAAGACTGCATTTCTTAAATATTATAGAAATAATTAGGGTAAAAATACATCTTTAGAGAGAAGGCTTAGCTTTCTGTACTGTACAGTGCGGTATGAAAATGAAGTTTTCTGCAGTGTCTACATCTGTGTCATCCAAATGGTAGACACCAGACACGCAGCTGTGGAGGCCTTGAAAAATGGCTGGTGTGAATGGAGACGCGCTGTAAATGTAAATGTAAAACGCACAAAGATGATTATGGAAATAATAAGGTAAAATACCTCATTATATTTCCAACTTGTATTTCTAAATTTTCAATATATTCGGTTAAATAAAATATATTATTAAAGTTAAAATTAATTTCTTTGTGTGTGTGTGTGTGTGTGTGTGTGTGTGTTTATTGTTAATCTTCACCTGAGAATATTTCTTCCATTGCTTTTCAAGAGAGTGGAAGTGGGGGAAGGAGTGAGGGGAGGGGCGAGAAAGAGCGAGAAAGAGAGAGAAACATCAATGTGAGAGAGACACATCCATTGGTTGCCTCCTGCTCATGCCTCAACTGGGACCAGGAATCAAACCTGGGACCCTTCGGTGTGAAGGCCAACACTCTAACCATTGAGCAACACCGGTCAGGGCTCTTTTTATTTTTTAATGTGGCTACTGGAAAACTGAAAATTATGCATATGGCTTACGTTTGTGGCTGCCATTTTCTTTTGATTGTACAGTGCTGTAATAAACTCTTCACTTTTCTGGGGCATCACTGTTAATAATAATAGTATTTTTTACATATTTGGGTCTTTCCTCTACACTAGCATTCATTGATGGCAAGTTCCGTCAATACTCACTTCTATAGTGTGGTTATATGGAAGTACTTGGCGAACTTACATGGCAGTATCTGGTGAACTAAACTTAATTAAATTCACTAAATTCACTTCCTGGCTTGACTACATGCTTAATCTTAGTTAAGTTACTCAGCCTCTCTGAGCCTCAGTTGCCTCATCTATAAAATGGGGATAATGCAATCTTACATACACATTGTTTGTCTACATTTACAATGATCTCACAAGTGCCTTGTTGAATCAAGTTTTGAACCTTACACAGAAAAGTGTCTTGAAGCTCTTGGCTTTAATGCTGATTTCTACCTCTCAACACTGAGGAGTTCGGTCATAACCACAGACGGGAGATCTCTGTTGCCTGTGGGGTAGTGAACCAATTCTCAAATCATACAAAGGCTCTTTCCTGACAATGGCATAACTGAAAGGGGAATCATCTGGGGCAGCGGCCGCCGACCTTTCGGACCTCACGGACCACCAGTGGTCTGTGCCCCACCAATTGGGACCACTGATCTAGGGGCAACCAGGCGAGAGCTGGGCCATCTTGGCATAAAGCCAACAAGTCTTTTCTCTTCACACCCTGAAGAACAGCAATTCTTCCCCACAATTGTATGGTATGCTGGTCCTACAGAGTGCATACAACATAGTTGTTGCATTAAAAGCAGTATCAAAGAAATTACTATATTTGGAATTTACTTAGTTCAGTTAGAAAGCTATCTATTTGATCTGAGTAGGTTAGAGTATTTATTAGTAATGTTGATAATGGATTAGAAATTGTTCCCATTCCTGTCATTTTATTCTAAACTAGTGACCCGGTGCATGGATTCATGCACATTGAAGGGAGATTAATTAGAAGGTGGCTGGTGGGGTGGGACTGAGTGAGACGGGTTGGACACGCCCTGGAGCCAACCTCCCGTGGTCCCTCCCTGGCCAGCCGCACCTAGGGAGGTGACCCGGCTTGAAGGGCATCTGTGGAGTGAGCCCTTACCTGCCCATGAGACCTGTGAATATTTTTGCTTTATTGAAAACAAATCCAAAAGGCAGAGATTATATAAAATTATATACTGATAAGAATGCTTAAATTGTTCATTTCATTTTACCAATGAGCTAGTTGTGCTCTTTTTCTAATTTAATGATAGGTTTTAAATTCAAAACTGCTCTCAACTTACAAATTTAGATAAGTAATAATTTCTGGTGAAAATATCAATTTTTCAGCTTAGTGCTTATGTAATCATGGAAGTATTCTCTATTGCTGAGGCTGGAGGGCACACACATTCATTCATTTATCAAGTGTTTTTCAAGCATCTATCCTGTGCCAGCACCATAACTTTCACACTGTCTGTTTTTAATGGTATTTCAGATCTTCCAAAAGACCTGTTACTTTAAATCACGGCATTAAGTAAAGAAAACTTCAGATTTTCTAGATGAGCATTAGATGCTGTAGAACCACAGGGAGACACTCAGGCTCCTGATAACTGACATATTTTAGCAAATGTTTGGCAGTGAGGCATTGTGTGTAAAAACGGCATAGTTTGATGGTTAAGCATCCTCGTTGAGGAACCAAAAAAAGCCTGGTGGTGAACCCTGGCTCTACTGCCTACTGGCTGAGTCACCTTAGAAAAGTTAATTCACCTCTCTGAGCCTCAGATTGCTCATTTGTCAAAGGTGGGAACTAATAATAGTACATACCTGGTAATACTATAGTGGAGATTAGGTGAGGTGAGGTGAGGTGACGTGTGTCAAGTGTAGAGATCAGTGCTGGAATTTACTAATTGCTCAAGAAATGTTAGCTATTAGTAGGAGGAGTAACACTGATGATGGTGATTGTAGCAATAGTTAATTGGGTCAAGGGGTCCTTGTTTAGCTGAATTATCAAATGTGCACAGAAGGAACAGGGCTTTGGTTTTTTATTTTCATATTCTGGTTAACATTATCAAATACAAAAAGTTTTAAGGTTTGGTTGTTAAAATATTTTTGAAACATACTAATCCATTTTAAAGATTAAAATAAAATATACTTTAACATTTTTATATGTGTCCAGTTCCTGTAGGATTTGAAGGTCTTATGATTGTGACAGAATGTTATTACAGAGGCAAGAGTTTCAGAAAATTTGTACTAAGCCCAGAACGAAATCTAGATATTTGTTTAGCTAAATGCCTCATCTAATCCTGTTTCTTTCCCCTAAAACGTGTATTGCTAACAAAATTCTACTCAATTCAAAGTGCCTGACAACTGGGTCTTGTTTTATTGTCTCCTTATAACTTGTCTTGTTTATTGACTGTGTCGAAAATAAATTTACCAGATCTAAAAGTTGTTAATAAGGCAAATTAAAGAGTTTATGGTGAATTTAATATTTTCACGTTACTTTTCTAAGAATTTTACTCACAATTGCCACAGGGTCGTTGCTGCGGGTGGCAGCCAGGCTGAACTTCTTGACATGGGTGTTGGTCTCCAGAGCCTTTGCAAATTCTTTCAGGGTTGGGATTGGAATGTTCTACGATGGGGAAGGTACAGAGAGTTGATAAACCAAGGATCCATTGCTCTTAAGTACTTTATATATTTAGATGACTAATTACATGCTATCTCCTCTAAAAAGACATGTATCACCCATCTTCCAATAACTGAAGCCATCCATAGCCAATAGCAACACTGTGTCTGATAAGGGAATGTAACAAGAGCATCACCTTTCTGTTTACTAACCAAAAAATTATGCGCCTACCACATTCCCCTCTTCTCTTTCATTCTCTGTGTTCTAACCAGATGGACCTACTTGCTATTCTTTTAATATACCATGGTCTTTCTCTCCTCTCTACTGTTAGATATGCTTTTTCCTTTATCTGGAAACCCCTCTGTCCTTTCTCCGATTAATTCTTACTGGTCTTTTAAGACTCAGCTAAAATATCACCTCCTTTGTTTTTTGGCTCTCATGGGCAGGATCAAAGTTCTCCTTACCGGCAATTCCATAACATTGGGGGGCTTACCACATAGTGCTCTAATTATCTGTTTAGTGTTATTCTCCTAACAACAAGTTCTTCAGAACAGACAAAAGGAATCCTACTCCCTCTTCTACAGCGCTCAGCCGGGCACTGACCACTGGGGAGGGAGGCTATGGAGCGCGGCCAGAGGCTGACGTGAGTCTCACACGTCCCACAGACGAGTTCCGGGTCTGTGAGCAACTTAACCTCTTTAGGTACCACTAAGAATTAAATGAGATAATGAACTTCAAGTTTTTAGCAAAAAAATATGATACATAATGAGTACTTAATAAAAGTCTGTTATTATTATTAAATGCTAGAAATTGGCCCAACAAGAATGAACAAAACGTGTCAGACAATGTGCGCCCTCGCTCTCTCTCACACAACACACACACACACACACACACACACACACACACACACACACACGTACACACCTCCACTTGAGAGTCACATGACCTATTGCCAAATAGAATAATGTGTAAGTGACAATGTGTGACTTCCGAGAAGAAGTAATAAAATGCACTGTGGCTTCCCGACTGTCCTCTTTCTCTTGGATCACTCACACCGGGGGAAGCCAGCTGTCAATGATGTGAGGACACTCAGGCCACCCTAAGGAAAGGCCATCTGGTAGAAACAGAGGCTTCCTGTAAACAGGCACAGGAGTGCACCTTCTCAGAAGTAGGTCCTCCTGCCTCAGGCGGGCCTTTACGTGATTGCAGCCCTGGCTGATAGCTTCCTGATAGCCTTTGTGGAACACTGAGCCACATCACCCGGCTAAGTCACTTCCCGTTTCCTGATACTCAGAAACTGTGTGAATAAATGTTTCTTCTTTTAAGCCTGTAAGTCTTGAAGTAATTTGCTATTCAATAGATAGATGCCCAGTATATTATTTAACACAACTACTATTATTGTTTCCAAGAATTCTAGAAATCACTTATTTTTTTAAACCTACTTCTTCTTTTGAATAGGCTATCTTGCCTCAAAAATCAGTGACTCAAAAGATTTCAAGCAGGTCATCAGTCATCCCCTTTAAGTTTCCTAAACTCATGATAAATCAAGGGACTGACAACAATCGCGGTGAGATACCTTAATGTTGTTGAGGTTGACTTCTTGGAGGCTGGGATCGTTGGCTTTCATCTGCTGCAGACTTGCTTCCACATTCGTGGGGTTGGGTGGTTCCTCAAATACAGGCTTGACCTTTTCACCTTTGACCACATCTAAGACACAAATTTAAAAAAAGCAAAAAGAAAGAAAGAAAAGTAAGGATTCTCCTGTCAAAATCAGTGATGATCTCCCCTCAAATGACCTTTCTTTCATATGCTCTGATTCTAATAAGACTTTATTACCAATGACAGTAAGCTTATTCTCAACTAAACAAGCATGGGAATGGTATGGCTCTGAGTTACAGTTTCAAAGATTGATGCTTCTCAACCGCAACGAGAAGCCTCAGTAGCTGACACTGCATGGAGCCAAAAGTGCAGGAGACCCTACAGCAAGCATGTCAAACTTGTGGCCCAGCCAATACAATAGTATGTAAGAAAAATTTAATAAATGTTTCATAACTTAATTTTTACAATGTCCTGGTATACATAATTATTAATAATGCACTACAATGTTGTCTAAAGACTGATTACTATAATCGTGTTGCATTCATTTCCCTTATGCGCAGACACCCCATGTCTCTCCACTAATACTAGCAGAGAATATTTTAGCAGCCAATTGCCACGTCATTAGTCTTGGACTGACTTGTTTGGTATGCACAACAGGAAATAGTTAACTTTCAGAGAACAAGAAAGATAGGCTTATTTGCGTTACTTTTTTTGTTGTTGTTAGAACAACTCAGCAAAATAAAATTCCCATTTATTGTGGACAACATACATCAAACAGGCAAAAAAAAAAAATAGGTAAACAGCAAATTCAGAGACAAAAAAAGGAAAAAAGGAACCTTTTTATCTTTGGCCTTTTTAACCATCTCATACAAACCAACTACCGTATTTGCCGGTGTATAAGACGATTTTTTGGCCCTGAAAAATACCGTATTTGCCGGCGTATAAGAGACTGGGCGTATAAGACGACCCCCTAACATTTCCACTCAAAATACAGAGTTTGTTATATACTCGCCGTATAAGACTACCCCCCACTTGGAGGCATATTTTTCAGGGCCAAAAAATCGTCTTATACGCCGGCAAATACGGTACTTATAGTACAGCTAAGAGCATACACAAAAAGTTACTGGAATGCTCGGGATAAGATTGTTTTTTTTTTTGTTGTTGTTTTTTGCCTTTTTTACAAGGTTTTTTCTCCTTTGAGAGTATAATGGACATGGTCACACCATAAGTCAGAAGTA